>JAJQWJ010000001.1:119223360-120473360 GCA_023637945.1 Phaethornis superciliosus
TTCCTTACAGAAGTTAAGTGAAACATACAATTTCCCCACACTAGGCATTGGTTCTGAACAGAAGAAGTAAGGAAGCAGTGCAGGAAGATTCAGGGGATGTGTGACAGGCAAAAACCCCAATATTTTCATTAAATTCAGGTTAAAACATTGTTACACAGTGATGAGAGAATAGAGTGCACGCAGGTTTGAGAATCAGGGATCCAACAAGGGCACTGGCTAATTATGTTAATTGGGTAGAACATATATTATTAAATATATTTGATTCTTTCTTTTCTTCATGACAGCCCAATGTTTTTTAGAGGCCCCTGCTCCCTGAAAGTTGGTTTATGTGCAAAATCACACAATGAAAAAGTATATTTTAAGCTCTCCAGTACCAAAAAGTTTCTGGACAGTAAGAAATGCGGGGTGGGGTGATCCTTTGGTGAGCTCAGATCTAGAGTAACACCTTCAAGCTGGGGCCCAGTGGAACACAAGAACAGTCAAACCTGAGTACATCAGAGGAAATCTTGAAGCAGAACAGCAGCAGTGGGGGTCATGTAATGCAACTACAAGTAAAAAGAATATCTTTTTGTAATTCTCCCATGTGTTTTGAATATCTCTTAATGTCCTACATATTCCCCTTTTCGGTATGCTTTACACAAGTCCAGGACTTGTTAGCTGCCCACACAGACAGCGTATTTCTTTTATTTAGTCACAGCCATGCTAACAGCAGATCTGAGCTCTGAGGACAAGCCTTGGCTATTACATGTTAATATTAACAGAAGAAAAGTTGTGGGTTTTTCTCTGAATCAAAATTATTTCCAACAAGTTGATATGAACCCATTTGCACCTCTGTAATAGGTATGCATTTCACCATTTCTGTTTTCAAAATTTATTGACAATAAATTTTTGCTAGTGAATGATCTGTGAATGTACTTTGACATTCATTGACTGTGTCATAACTATTATTCGATAAGAGGATTGTATTTAAGACTGGTAATTGCTCAAATGATAAAGGACACAAGCTTTTCTTCCATAATTGAGGACTGATTGACTAGATAAATCATGTGGTATGATTTCTAACCCAGGAACAGATGTCTTCCCTATCCATAAAGACTTTTATCAATTGGTGCATCAACATTTCTGCAATAAATAGTCATACAGAAAGTGATGGCAGGGATATGTGAAATATTTTTTTTATAGCCATTTGTGGAATAAAATCTGGTTTGCAAATTAAACTGTAGAGTTGTTTGAGAGTTTTAATTTACAGGCAAGCAATTCCAGTAACTTTAAAAAGGCTGTGGGGGATAAATAAAAAAACAATTTATTGATTCACCTTTAAGTGAGTACATAGAAATGTGTGTTTCTATAGGTAATGATTATTACTATCATGGTGTGTATGATGAACTTTAGCTGACAAATGGGGTGCATGCATGTGAATGCCCACACAGCCATAGGCTCTGACACCGTTGAAGAGGCCAAATAATCCAGAGACAGCTGTAAACGGGAGTCTGAAAGATGAGACTTTGCTACCAATGACAGAAGGATGTCAATGAATTCCATGTAGTCCCACAAGACTTGTCAGACATGCTACATTAAAATTAAAATTTAGTGAATGAGGATAAAACTTTAATGTAGCTTCAATACCCTGCCCTAGATAAAGTTGTTAATTTTTGATTTATAATTTAGTATAGAATTTTAATCTGCCTGTTCTGTGAAAATAAGGATTTTCCTTAAATACTGAAGCCCTTAGACCAAACTCTTGCAATATGACATAATAACACCAAACCTATTCTACCTCAGCACTGTGTTCGAGGTTTGACATATCCTCTGGAGTCTGTGCAAAGTGCAAAACGTGGTTGTTTGCTCTTGCTCTGGACGAAACTGATTGTGAATATATTCAGTTTCAGATGCATAACAGTTACTATGGTTTCTATTCTTAAATGGGATTCTTGCTTCCTTACATGAAGACTCAATTTTTCCTCAAACTCTTTCCTCTCTTGTGTTGTTGCCTGCTCCCTCCTACAGTATCACCTTGCCAGGAAGTCTGGTTATATACACCCATCCCTTGACCTGGTCAGCAATCTTCCAATCACATGGCAAAGGCTACACGTGTTTTGCAAAATCCTGCATCTCTCTGTTGAACTAAACAGATTCTTTTTAAGCAGTGTCTTACCCTACATAGCGAGGGAGGTTGGTCTGACATGCAGGGTAGAGCCTCTCCTGGCTTGCAGATGGTGAGCAAATCCCAGGCACCATTCCTGGAAGGTTGATGGTTCCCACCATAGGCTGCTGGCCAGGGCGAGGAGCTGCCCGATACATCTGGAGCACATCTGGGAGTGTGAGGCTCATGGAGACACCGGCTAGACAGGAGGATGGAGGTGGCAGGACACTTACAGTGTTGCATTGCCCTCTAGTGACAGGCCACCTAATTAGGTTTGCATCTCCCCACACCTTGTCAACTTGAGTCAAGCGTTGCCTCCATTGGATTTTTAGGCATCCAGGCAGGTGTGGCACGGTGTTACGGAGCAAGGAGGTGGACTGAAAATGGACCCCAGAAGTCCCTCTGCTGAGATTTGGCTCTGTAAAGCCACTGAAAAAAAAGTCAAGCCCATCAAAAGTTTCATGTTTTTGGTTTCCAGTCTGTTCTCAATCTGCCAATGTCACAAATTTGATTTGTCGGGGAGAAGGGGATTTGCCTCTTCTTTGCTCATCCCACCATTAGAGTGTAATTTTGAGGCCAAAATGAGTTTCCAGTAAAAGTCTGTCCAGCAGCAGTTGCAACTCTGTGCTTACCTATAGAGTGGCAATTAATGAAAATACCACATTTTGGTAGTATGAACAATAGCAACAGTTTTATCTTTTTTGCTACTTAAAAATGAGAAAGTTAGATCTAGCATAACTAGTGATTCACAAACATCTAGTAGCAAGATGGCATTTGTAGTTTTACATATGGAAGAAAACAGCAACTTAAAGTGTCCATCAGTCCAAGGTTTTTACAAAAGTAGTCAGACTGGATTAAAAAATAATTTATTTTTTGCTTACTTTCATAACGTCTGTGGATTATGGACATTTCTTGACAGATTTTTAAGATATATGATATAATTTCAGGCAATTAGAGACCTAGTCAAAGGAAAACGATTGATTTTATGGTGATTTTTTGAAGGTTCTGCATCTATTTTTGTTCCATACTGGGGCAAAGTCACAACCTTATAATCCTGTTATGTGAAAATGTTTGAATCAAAACATCAGCTTTAAAGTTCAGAAAGGAGGTGTTTTGATTTCTTTTTCTCTTCCTTGTTTTCCTTCTTAAATTGGTACAGACCCTCTTTAAAATGTCATTGAAATGAATGAATCTCTACAAAACATTTTTAGACTTCACAAAACAATAGTCTAACCTGCATTAATCTACATGGCTATTTATCTGTTCAAAAATCCTGCTGAGGAGAAAGCTTATTTTGTAATCACCGTGCAGGTTTTCTGGTTTGTGACTAGGCTGTTTTTCTCTCTCCAGATTTGTGTGTGAAGTTTTAAAAACCAAATCCTCCACACTTTGCAAGTAACACAAACACACAATGAAACTGTAGTCCCATTGCAGTCAGTGGCAAGTTCTGCTTCACTGGGTCACAGGTTTCATCAGAAATGGTAGTTTAAAGGACATTAAATCCTTGGACCATTGTTTGTAATTTGTTGATATTATCCTGAATTTACCCAGCAGATTATTTTATCTTCTCTTACAGTATATATCAGGTCAATAAGAACGTTTTCTTTCTTAGCAATAAATTACTATCCAATGGGCCAAGCTGAAATTTCTTGCTTTGTGAAAAAGTACCTGGGGCAAGAACCTCTACATAAGAGTTAAAATTTTGATTTATCTGTCCTTGCAATATCATTACTGGAACAGGGACTTTTTCAGATGCTCTCCTTACTGAGGTGGAAAGGAGTGAGCATGGCAAGGAGCCTTAAGCAACACATTAGCAAACTCAGGATCTGAAGCAATTCAGTTGCACAAAGATGGCAAGAAAAGATAATATTCATGCACCAACTCTGCCTTTCACCTCTGACTTTGTCCATGCTTTCCAGCTGGACTAATTGCAGAAGGTACTCCTCTGAGCACATGTAGGTGATACTTGATTATTTCAAATGGAAGTTGTGAAAAATAATTTGGTTTTATGTTTAAGCATGAAGACGTGATTTTAAATGGTGATGATTATTTTTTTAGCTTCAAGAGAGTACCTTTAATTGGATGGAATTATTACTCTGGCTAGACATGCATGTAACATATTTTAATGTGTGTGTGTTACTCTAAAGATAAAAAGATAAGTACACAAGGCTGAGAAAATTCTCCTGGATAGACTATTTTCAGTATTTTTTAGAAGGCTTTTGGGACAGAGAAAACATTTTGCATATCTTTACATTACTTAGCTCCACCTGAAGTATTGTTTTAAAGGACTAGCCTTGTATTTGCAGTAATTTCTTCACATTTGTTCTTTACCTGCTACGGCCCACCATTGGGAACACAGAAAAATAGTCAACCTCTTTTCTTAATATTTAGCTCAAAAGACATAGATAAACTACAAGTTGGTTTTGTGGTTGGGTTTTTTTTTTGTGTGTGGTTAAATTCTTCATTTAAGATGCAGGAATTAAGCCTTGTAAAGTCAAAATCAGAAAGAGGAGCAAGTTGCCCTTTGTATGGTGACTGAGGTTAGTCTCACATTATTGATGGGCAGGTGTCACCCATTTGAATTAGACCACGTTCCTCACAATGCTCAGAGAACTAAGGCCAGTGTCTGGAAACCAAGGATGTCCACCCAGAAGCACCACAGTTCATAAAGTGTGATCACTCTGCACTGGTGGGTAGTGAACCCATTATGCTGAGGCTCCTTGACTGGCTTTTCATTATAAATGGCAGCAGGTAATTAAAAGCTACCTCAAATTTGCTCGTGATCCAGCCAAAAACCTAGTGACTGCAGAGTTATGGTGGGATTCTGGGCAGAAAGGTGGAAAAAATGTGCAAGGAACTGCAGTCCTAATGCCTATACAGCACAGGTTAATTAACTGTAAGGTAACACATATCCTACACCAGTTGTTAGTGGCTGTACCTCTTCTACTTCTGCTGTGGGGAGTAAATTGTCAAGTCCTTATTCTGTTTTCATTTGGTCCTTACTGGAACCTTTAAAGCTTTTCTTGACTAAGGGTGGGGTAAGGGATGTCTCAGATCTTCCTGCTTCCAACCAAGCACTTTTTTTTTTTTTTTTTCTTTTCTTTCTCCATAAGTGCAAAAAGCAGCTTATTAGGAAGGTCTCTCTTGCAGCAGTGTCTGAATGTACAAATTTGCTCACAATCACAGCTGGAGAGGCTTAGAGTGGAGACAGGTCATGCTGGGATTTTTCACTTTGGCACCAATTAAATTCTTCTATGCAGCAAAGGAGGAAATACGAGTTTGCAGTTTCAAGTAAATAGAAGCTGTGGAGGGCAACTTGTCTTTTCGTACGCTGTTCTTTGTAGATACAATAATGTTAAGAAGTCAAACTCATGCCTAGCCCTAGGGCTTAGCTGCCTGTCTGTACTGTCAAATATGTTCAACTAAGAGAAAATAGTCTGAACATAAGAGCCAAGAATGTTTTGAAGCGAATGCTATTGGGGTAACCCATGGAAAGTCTTTGCAGTGATTAGGCTGAAACCTCTTAATAGGTGATGTTTTAAAGCAATAAAATGAGGTGTGCTTCATGGGCTTTTGAAACCTTTCAGACTTCAAGTAATTCAGAGAACGTATTGGGCTTTAGTGAGCTTTGGCATAATGACCCTTGAAACTCCCACAAACTGCTACAAATAAAATGAAAATCAGGAATACTGATGAGCTGATGATGAACTTGCTCATGAATTTGAGCCTATTCAGTACATATTCTTTGTTAGGACTGTCGCAGTGTGCCCTGAAACTTCAATTATAGAACACGACATTGGAATCAGTATGGACTCAGGACAGCTGATCTGTTAAATTTTTTATTCTGAGTTAATAGATGCTGAAACATGGTTTATCCTTTCCCTTTCTTTTGCTGACAAGCACAGGTAAAATTTGACTGCTTGTACTGTGCTTTTGCTTTGAATTATTAGGCTCATTCTAAATCTCAAGAAAAGCTGGAACTTGAAGCTCAAGACAAGAACCCTTTGAAGTCAGATCTAAAATAAGAGCTTAATGTTTTTTGCACGACTGATCGTTTGTGGTATTGTACTAGATTATTCTAGTTACCACCTGTAAATTTCTGTAACATGGGTAACTGTTTTTTTTTAAATAGTTTTACTACCAGATTAGTCACTGATTGCAGATCAAGAGAAGTAATCTGACTGTTTCACAGATAGTGGTCTTGTTTGCTTTTTACTTTTGCTTGCTTTTGAAGCAAACATTGCTTCAAGAGAAAGTACAGGTGGTGCCATAGATAGGTGAGTGGCATTTTGGCTGGATTAGATTTTGGTTAGTTCAGACTTTTTTTGCCATACAGTATGAATGTTAAGCGTGAGTTCACATGTGTGATATTTACACCACCCAAAGTTAGAGTTAGTGGATATTTGCTCTTGAAGTAGTTCCCAAATGGAGAATTGACAGAGCAACATGTGACTCATCTGATCAATCACAGTTAGCTAATATATCTAAACCAATAAATATTGAACATTTCATAGAATAGCTCGTGATGCATCTGGACATAATCTTCTTTCTAGATAATCGTTTCAGATAATTGTATAATTATTTTGGATGATTACCTAAATAATGAATATATTTAGATAAACTGTGGTCTTCTCTTACTGTATAATGAACATAAAAGTTAACAATTAATGTAATAATCTATTGGTTTTGGTCAGTGAGTCATTTATTTTAAATTGCACTTGAGGAAAAGAGTGCTAATTCTCTTTTTGAATGCAACTGATGTAGCAAATTTGATGCACCAGCACTCATATTTGAACCCCTGCTTCCTTGCTTTCCTTGTCCTTTACCTTTACTTTTCCATGGAGAAGTTTAAGGCCAATGGGCAGCTGTGCTTTATGGTTAAATAGCAGTGCCATCTCTGCAGTAATGTCAGCTTTATAGAGGCATTTGTTCAGCAGAGGCCCAGGCTTCATGCTTCGTCTCTCTTTTGTGTGAAGACTTAGATTTTGCTGTAATTGTTTTGGAATTAGATTGTGCTGTGGAATGAGTCACCTCCACAGATGACAGACCATGGGCATCTTTGCAGTTTCTCTTCTCAGATGAAAGCCTCACTGTTTGCCTTTTTTAGTTTGTACTGATCATTGTTGGGGGGTGACAAGAGGTAAAGGATCTGTGGGGTGCTGCTGCCAATTACCCTGGAGGAGCAGAGGAGGAAAAATTGTTCTGAGACATGTACAAAGGTCCCCTCCAAGCTCTGCTCAATCCAGACTTTCAATCAAAGTAATTGGAATCTCAGATGAGAAAAAATAAACATGGGAAAAGTCACAGGATTGACTTTAAAAAAAGCCTTCATGGTCCAGTCTAAAATCTCTTTGCCATGTATAAAAAAGAATATATAAGAATACAAAGGAAAGTAGCTAGGCAATTGTCCTGTGTTTGCGCAGCTTAAAAAGACATGGTGCCTATCTAATTCTCTGCTTTAGTATTGGTGGGAAGGCTTCCCTGCAGTAGTTAACTGAAGTGGATTCATTTTCTGGCATTATGAAGCCAGCTGATGCATGGTTTGTATGGTCCACATTAATCAACATCAGTTGGTTCATTTGAAATAAAAAAAGGACTTCTCATCAGCCACCAAGAGTGCAATCTGAACCACTTGTGACAGTGGTTCACTTTTCTGTAGTTCTTCAAACTATGTGCTTGTACAGGGGGCAGGTGAGCAGAGAGGACCTGTGTACAAGAGAGGGAGATGCTCTCCTTTTGCTGTTGACTGAGCAGCTGTAGGTGTAAGACCAGGCAGGCTGGAGTCATGTCTTCTTCTCTCCTTCAGAGTCTCTCCTCAGCTCTGTGCAAGACCGAATGGAAACCCCTGCCCAACTCTTGCAAAATGCCTGGGGTTGACATCCCTTTGCTGTGCATCACCCTCCGTCAGCAGAAGCTCCTGGTGCTTGCAGCAACATTTGGCAGCTCATGAAATTCCCTGTGTTGGAGTGCAAATTACAGGATACGTCCCACTTAGCTCTAGAGGATGGGAGATGGTAGCAGGATTCTCACCTTCTCCTTTGCTCTTTGCCAGGGTTGGCACACGCTGAGCACAGACATGAGTTTTGCTGGAAGAGGACAGCACCCTTGGGATGCTACCTCCTGCAGGAAGCGTGCAGTGCTGCTGTTTCATGAGCACAATGCTGGGTTTTGTCACCTAACAGTGGCACTGAGGTCTCCCCCCTGTTGCTGTGTGGCCCAGGGCTACGCTGACTTGCACAGCAAAGTCACAACATGAGTTATCTGGGAGAGTTCTGGCATGTTTGGATGGTGACTGCTTCCCAGATCAGTTGAAAAAAATAAGGAAAGGCAATCTTATGGCACCATGCATACTGAAGCATTAAATACAACCATTTTTCCGGTAATATGAATAGCAAAATTACTATTGCCACCTATTTATTTACTGTTCTTTATGCTCTCTGAACAGCTAAGCTTTTCTAGAAGAAAAGGTTTTAACAGAGAAGGTAATCTAAGCGCTGTAAGAAATAATTATATTCTTCTCTGTTATTGCTAAGCTAAGCGGGTTTTAATTGTGTTTGGTTCTTTTACATTTGCAATGTATTGAGAGTATTGATTTTCTCTTTTTCTAGTTATATATTTGTATGGGGGTATTGTTACACCCACACAGCAGAAGTTCAGTGGCTAAACATGCTAAAATCAACCTGTGAATTTATCCAAGTTTAATAGATCTAGAATTTAATTCAGCTAATATGTACTCAGAGTCCCATGTGCGTTGATCTTTGCTGGCATCATCCATTTCTAATAGCAGGGCAGTTGCCTGAGTTATTGATGAATGATGGGTACAGTGGGACATCTGAGGATTTATATATAAAAATCCCTACTCTAGTTTCTGGCTCAGTTCTTAACAGGGTTGTTACACTTCTCAGAAACTGAATACATTTTTGAACCTATGGAGGCCTGTTAATGCATGAGCCTCAGAAGACTTGAGGAAGAATAACTACCAGAATGGAAGTCAAGAGAGAAAAGTACCAAAACCCATTCTAGTGTGAATTTTGGAGGAAAATGAGAGTATCTAGGAATGTGAAGGAGGAATATTGAGAGAAGGGAGATATGTCCAGGTAATGCCTTTTTAAAAATGCCTAAAATTCACATAATGTAACTGTAAAACTATAACTGAAGTACACTACTCTGTAACACTGCTTTGGATATTGCTCCAAGGTCCTGCAGAAAACATGGAAAATTATTAGACAGAAGGACTAGAGACCAGTATTGTGGCCTTTCTTCTGAAAGTTGAGGGCTTCCTGTGGGCAAGCCCACCTCCACACCTGGGTATGTCACCTCTGCAAGGGCTCCTGAGCCCAACAAAGGGAAGAAGTCAGGTGGGCTTTTCCAGAGCTTCTTTCAAGGAGATGATGGAGAAGTTTTACTGTTATGTGAGGCAGAGGCCAAAATAATTTGTTTGAATTCTAGCTCCATGTTGAGGATAACCAGGAGTATCCTTTGTGGCTGTGTGTCTACTCAATAGTTGTTTCAGAAGGAGCCAGTGCCTCTGGAAATGCAAGAGGGACTGCCAAAAGGTGGTGGTTACTGAAAGGGCTGAAAGGCTTTGACAAAAGTGTCTTTCTTCATATTCCAGAGAACTGGTACTGAATTCCCAAAGATGACCATTCCCTTCTTCTTGTCGCCCAGAGGAAGACAACTAATGTGCTTGATCCTTTGCCTCCTTGCAAACAGTACACAAAAAAAAAAAATAATTGGATTGACAGTATGGTATTCCTTTCTGTGCTGAGAAGATAATATGAAAGCCTCCAAACCATTCTGATAACATTCAGTAAAGATAATTTAATAGTCATTGAATTCTTGAAAGTTCTCATTAGGATGCTAAAAGCAAGCATCTTGTAATCTGAGTATGGTTAGCTTCACAGTGGAGCATGGGGAACTAATGTTGAAGCTGCCTGTTCTTCATACAAACAAGACTGTATTTATTTAACTGCTTAGTGACTTATTGCAAATATATTTGGAAGGGCTGCATTGGGGAAAAAAGAGGGAGAGCAAAAAAATGTTGGTATTGTTTTCTATGCCAGATATCTAGTGGTGTATATGCAGCTGTATATATTCTCAGTCACGTACTAGGCCTGATCAAAAGGTATTGTACTCCCTCTAGCTTAAATTCAGCTGCTTTATGTTGTGCTACTGGTATTGTTCCAGTTCATCATATGCTTAGATGACTCATAGTGCATGCATTGTGGTATTTAACATAATATGTTTTGCTCTTTTTAAATTAGCCTGCAGTGTGTAATGTGAAGTACAATTCACAATTAGCATTTCAGCACTATTAAATCCAGCTTGAAGTGTTTTGATGGAAACAGCAATCTGTTTAATTCTTCAGATTTCCCTAAACAAAGCAAGTGTATCAATAGCTAATAGTGTCTATTTTATGGTATTAACTGGTGTCTTTCAAACACAATAATATTTAAGAACCGCAGTTTCATAAGCCAGTAGAAGTCAAAGAACCCATTCTCACCTCTTTCAACATAACTGAATTATAGTGGGTTTGCTTTGCTTTTGCTTTATCCTCATCACTTCTGTCAAGGGCCAAGAAGTGGAGACACCTGTTTGGAGATGCTTGATCACAACCTACACCAATCAGGTGAGAGAAAACTAAATGGGCAACTGACGATGCTGGATTGTTTTTCTAAGGGAAATAGCCAGAGTTGTTGGCAAGTCCGTGTTGATGATGAAGCCCTTCCAGGTTTGGCATTTAAAGAGAGAGTCACAAGGCCTCAGGAGCAGAAGAAACCACATGTGCAGGAGCTGGAGAGAGAGGTGATAGCACATGTGCACGTTTTAGTGGATGCAAACTGTTTTGAAAACAGGAGGTGTGGCTCTGAAAAATGATAGAAATAGGAAGAATAGAGGTGGTGTATGGGATAGAAAAACAAAAGAAAAACTAAGCAAAGGGAGGGTCAGGTGAAACTGTAAGAAGGGCAAAGATGTTATTGACCATCCCTCAAAAGCAACAGAGAAGTTGGATGGAGGGGACTCATCAAGGACAGAGGTTATCAGGACATTGTTCTCCCTTGTTAGCACCACCATGTGCAGCAATGTTAATGCAGAAATATGTCTGAGCAGTTGTGCTGACCTGGCTGTCTGACAATCCCACTTCCCATGTAGGAAGTCTCTCGTCCACCTAAGATTGACTGTGCATACTCAGTAGGTGTGATGCCTTGTGGAAACTTTGGACCAAGCCAGCCTATATGGGTCTTCTGGTGGAACTTGCAAAGTATATCTTTTTGTCATCTGGAGAACAAAAATATGAGATGTCACAGGCAGACCGAAGGCTGTTTCATTGAGCCATGTCTGCCACCTAGACTGGGGGGTCTTTACTCCAAGCCAAGATCCCTCCACTTATGTAATTTCTGATGGTTTCAATCAAACAGGTTAATCAGTGTTTTGAAGCTACTAATGGAATTTTCATCACCTCCATAAAAATGTATTCTACTGGCTTAACCATCACTGAAAACTTCTGAAAGCTCTCTGCTGCAATTTAAACTCCTAGAGATAGAATTTACACTTATTAAACTGAATTTTTCCAGGCCATTTCTCAATTTATCAAGAATACCTTGCATTTTATTGTCTCTCAGTGTAGGTAGTCCTGCACATCCTGTTGCCATCTAGCAAAGCATGACCTCTGTTACAAAACTTGGGTTGTAAGGAAAATGTTGAATGTACAAGGCCCAGTAGTACTAACCAGTGAACACTACTTGGGATCTAATTCATGTGCTCTGAGACCTCTCTGTGATGTGACCCAGAGCAAACCAAAGGAGAGAGAGAAGAGTCACTTCTGATCCTAACTAAAGTGTTAGTGTAATTGCACGCAAAGAAAATAGAATGGGAAGGAGATAAGAAAAAAAAAGTGGAAAATATTGTCTAAGTGATAGGATATTGTTTTGCTTTCCAGTAGTTTTAGTAGCAAAGAGAGCTTATGACTCTGTTATTCGTGTTTTATTTATTTGCTTTTAATTTTTTCCTTATAATTCCTTTTAAATAAAGTTTTCCATGTTTCCTATCAAGCAGTTCAGACAGAAGGAACTGGCAGGCCTGGAGATTCCATAACAATTTGTTTCGTAGCTCTGACTTTCAGCATTGAGGAGCCCTAAATAGGAACTACAGGTCTTCAGACATTCATGAAGGCCTTTGCATATTAGAAACCTGAGTTTCTGCAAAGTAATTTTTGATATCCTTCAACTACGTAAAGCGATAAGAGAGTTTATTTAATCTATTTATGGAATTGACTTGAAGCCAAAATTCAGTAATAAGACAACATGAGACATGAGTTGCCACAATTATTATGACAATTAAAAACCTGTTATGACTCAAGCATCACGTATCAAAAGCAGCTATGACAGTGTTGAAGCAGAGGAAAGATCAAATTGCTCAGAAAGCAGATAACAAATTAAAATTAATGTCGTTGTCTGGCTATACTGGGTATACTATGTGTTTTATGAACAATGGTGGGATGCACTTTATCTGCATTGTGTAAATCACAGATCAAGATGTGCTGCACTTCATAATATCTTTGAGACGTATAGGCTCCCTACTCTTCCCTGACTTGATTTTGCTTTAGATTCAATGCCTGCAGAGGATTCTTGTAATTTAATGTACTAGGGATGCTTTTCTTTTAATAGCTAAACCTGTGTCTTGTCTCCCTGTGAGATGAAGAGCCTCCAAGAATTTGCCCTTTTTGTTCAAAGCTTGTACAGCCCTATACAATGAGAGGCATATTAAAGCTCTCAGCTAAAAAATAGTCAGTTGTTTTTTTATAAGTGTTAAAAAATATCAATTTACTAATAGTGTAAAAGGGATGAGGCAGTTCTGTATGTCTCAAAAATAGAAATATGTTTACAAATTGAAAAACAGCAAACTTGCGTTACTGTTCCAGTCACATTGTCCTTCCACCCTTATTATTCTTCTGGTTATGTCCTGCAAAGCTGTTCTTCTTTGTTTCTCTCCTGCAGAGTCAGGTAGTCTTTTGGATAGGATGTCTCTAAAGAAGTCTGAGCCTTCAAAAAAATCAGGTTCTTGACTCCATGCTAATGATTTGGCCTCCATCTATCTCTGCAGACAGAGAATGGTGCCTCTGCAGGGCAATTGAAAGGCACATATGATGAATTAATTTCTGTCCGGAGGTGTGCGTGGCTTTCCTATCTCCTCCAGTTTAGGAGAGACTGAGTCTCTCCTTGCTTCTTGCCTCTGATCTCCCCATCACCCTGTGAGCTGTTCACTTCTCTCTGCTCAGTAGCTCTCAGGATACATGCCAGCTGATTCTGAGATCCAAAGCTTGAGTTCTAAAGCCGTTTTGCTTTTAAAGACTGCCAGATGATTGCATTATCCTCACACTGAGAAATGGGGGGAAAAACCACAAAAGAAAGTATATCCCTCACACCTCAAGTGTCCTGCACATCTGAAAGTGTATGTACATACTGTGATAGCATAGTAAACAATATATGCATATAATAAAAATTAAAAGAGTAAACTGTAAAATGCATTTTCTCAGCTCTGAGGCTGCATTTCATTTGGGGCATTAATTCTGCAGAATTATCTGGGCTGACACTTACACTGCCATTTGCAAAGGCTTTGCTATTACAGTAATATGAGTGGAGAGAGGAATTAGTCTGTCTCATACCCTGCATACCCTGTGTGTGTGAGCATTACAGAGCACGTAGGTGAATAGGAGAGCTATTAAATTTTTTTTCCGATATAAATCAAATAAAAATTAAAACCCAAGGTAGGAGTGTTTCTTTGCCTGGGCACTTTGGGTCTCAGGGGCAGATTGCCTTTGTCTGTGTTATCTCGTACTGGAAGCTGGACTGGGAAAACTTTGTCTCCTGCCTTAACATTTCTTTGCCTTCTAAGTCAAGTATACTCCTGCAAAGTAGGCATCAAGCATGTTTTAAATCTGTCCTCCAAAGCAGCAAGGTTGTCTCATTGCCAATAAAGAAAAATCTGCTCATAGCAAATTCTTTGGAGCTAACCCCTCTGCCTCCCAGGGTCTGCAGAAACCTCCATTCTCCTCCATTAAACAACATATTGTCTGACAGCTCTGACTACTTCAAGCAGCATTTTGTAACAGTCTGCAGTACAACCTTTCCTTTGTTTCACTGGATTGAAATTTTTAATGTTGGATAGGTAAGTGTGTGTAGTGCAGTGCATACTAAGTATTCTCATATTTTGGACTCATTCTTAGTGTTTTGACTAATGCTGCATGTATGAATAAAGGCTAAGTAGATGGCATTTATTTTTGGAGATGAAAATCATGGTTTAATGCCTTGCTGAAAGTTCTATCTTTTTTTCCTGTTTTAAGTGGTCAAGACTAAAGTGAGCATAACCAGGGACTCTACAGATTTTTGGTTCTCTTTGTTCCTGAGTAAAGACCTGTATGCAAGAACTAAAATATGTGGACTTTTTTTCTTTCTGTTTTGCCTGCTTTGTAATGGTCGCACTTGAAGTTCTAGTGCATACTCTTGACTTTTTCTTTCCCATGATGTACTGCTACGATAGCCTCTAAGAGCATCTTTTTTGTTCACCTGATGTCATATTTGTGTGAATGACTTCTCAAGTGCATCCATTTTCTTTCTTTTTCTATATCTGCTACCCTTGACATTTAACTGTCTTCATTTTGTAATATTATTTTACCTTCATGGTAGGTTTTCAGTGTATTCAGTGTACAGGACACACAGTTTACACTTAAATTCTGCCTTCTCTCTAGTATCTACACTTTAAATAATTTTCCAGCTCCAACAAGTTGGTTTTTGTCTATGTGGATTTTGGTTTTATTTTGTTCTGATGAAATTCTCAACCCATTAAAGGTTGCAGTATGGACTGATGGAACAGTCATATTATTTTCTCATTTGTAGAAGTAAGAACTGGGGAGTTTTCTAAAATAATAGTTTCTCATTGGAAAAACCATACCTGTTTATAAATAGTAAAACTTTGTGTAAAATGTCAGCTTCAATAACATTCAATTAGGGAAAAGTGATGAAAATGTCTTTTTCACTCCTACCAATAATGAAACACTGTGATTTCTCATTTAAAATTACTTCTCATTTTCACAATCTGTAGTTGAACTGAACATAATATTAAATCAAAATCTGAAGAAAACTATTAATTTTTTTTATATGGAACATTTTACTTTATCCAATTATTTTTCTTTTATTTAATTTCCTTACAAAATAATATTCTACTTCTCTCTTTGTCCATATTCATAATGAAAATAAATGTTTTCCAGTAGAACAGAAAGTCTGTGTTCAGACCAGCATGCACTGATAGTATTTGCTTAGTGTTGTAGGTTAATTTTATCTGTCAAGCTATGTGGAGTAGATTCAACATAAAAATTGCCCCTGCTTTTAGATATATATGTCAACATTTGGAAAGAGAAATGTTCTGCCCATAGTTGTAGTCTTCCAGGTTAAAACCTCCTGACTTTGTAGTTAGATGAGTGATTCATGTGTACTGTAAGTTACTTTGATGAGTTTTTGCTGCTCATTGTGCTTAATCAACTAGTTCTTTAATTAATATTTTCATAATTTACATATCTGCACTAAAGACAGTTTTTGTTCAGCTTTTTAGTTATTTTTACTGCAGCTGGTTAGGGAAGGAAATTTATAATCATACTAAATTTCCATTTGTATTAAATATTAGTGATCTCCTCTGTGAAAAAGGAGATACATGATCGGAACCAGAGAAGGCAATGTGTAGCTTATCAAAACCCACTAATTTTTGGAGACATAGTAAAAAATTTCAGAATTTGGAGGAACTGAAAATGGAAGGAAAAGGGGAGCTGGTACAGTAGATGAATGTGTCTTTAGTTCTTAGTGATTAAAGGCCTGGCCCACTGAAACAATTTTTTAAGCATACATATTGCAGAAGAGCAGCCGTGACATTATAGGAGATGTTATTACATGTCAAAAAGAAACTGGGGCTTTTAGTGGTGTATTGCCTCATGTTTTTCTTCACAGTTTCCTGCTTTTCAATTTAATTCATCCACTTGAAATTTACATCTTCATTTTCATGCAAGTCTTACTTTTAATAAAGGATTCAAGACTTTCAATGTAAAGTAGGAACCTAGTTCTGGCCAAAATAAAGTTTATATCAAACCCACTATCTCTTTTCTCTGCTTTTGAGGTTTACTTGAAATATTAGAAAATCAGACATCAGCCAAATGCAGTGAACAGAGATGACCACAAATCTAATTAAGAAAACATTGTAAGTCCTTCATTGGGAAGATGTAAATCTGGCTTTGAGAAAGAATTAAGGAAACTGTTCTTGAAATGAGAGTCCTGTGTGGTAATCTGTGAACCAAAGATCTATAATGGTTTTTGTTTTGATTGCTACTTTCTGAAACAATTACTGTTTTACACATTTGGATCTTAGTGCTGCTATTCAAGTCATTGCACCGGAGCCTGTGCCTTCCTCACCTCCATACTTGTGGTGCTATTATGAATCTCCATTTTACTTGTTTATATCAAAAAAGTCTTGCACATTTCCACTAGAAACCACAGTTTGGTGGAATTCAAGGTTCAGTTGTTTTTGTCATTAGCTAGACAAATTGAAAATACTCATTATAGGGCACACAGGTATCAAAGATCTTGCTAAAGTTCACCTTTAAAATACCGTCTATTAAGAAAAGTCACTTAATCTCTCCAGCATGCTTCCCTCTGCTTTTAGCTGAACGTTTTCAGACTGGTTCCTGGATAATGAATGTACAAACTGAAGTAAAACATTTATCTTCAGCTTTTGCATTGTCTTTGCATTGTCTCTGATGTTGTCCCTTGTTAAGCTATCTGGGAAGACATTCTTTTTGCTCCTGATTTTTTCTCATTAATGTATTCATTTATGAAAACTGCTAATCCCAGAGTGCACTGTTTGAAAAAGACTGGTATTGGCATAATTTGAAACCATTGGTAATGAAATATCCAGAGAACTGCAGTCATGCTGCAATTGCATGGCTGTGCAAAGTGTTGACTGACAGCAAAATAATGCTTGCTAAAGGACAGTCTGGTGTTCAAAGAGAATTATGTTTACTCGGGTAAACATGATTTTCAAAAGTGAGAGCAATCAAAAGCCTTTCATTTTGAACATTTATTGTGCGATATATTCTTTATTGTTATTATTCCATTGTATATTTTGTTAAACAGTTGGTGTCTTTAACAAATGACATTTTCTTTTTGCTTTCTTGTTTTCTGGCCTAGATATTTAATGCGGGCCCTGAATCATAGATTTCAAAAATCTGCCATTGTTCTGACACAAGTCACATGTTATGGGATAAAATATCTATGACTTGACTGAAAATAAAAAGGAATGAGGCAGACTTTTGAAAACAGAACTCTTCCTTCTTCATAGCCTGCACCATTAAAACCCATACTAAGAAAGATATTTCACAGATCTTTGCTTAGACTCCTTTAGCAATGAAGAAATTAATTATATTCTTTGCCATTCCAGTACTTGTGACTCAGTGGTGGCATTTGCATATTTTACCATTCAGGAGCACAAGATGGCATTTTGGTTCTGAAGTAGTATACATTTTCTCCGTCATTAATATTATCCTTAGCCTAATATTCATCAGGCATCTTTGTGGGGTTCTTCAGATCCTCTGGTCATGTCCTCAGTGGTCACATTGAAGCTTCAGCAACCCATAATTTGTCTGAGTCCTCCGGTTCAATGCCAACACAAAATCTCACATGTTAGTTCTTACCTGCTCAGTGTTTGTCTGCATTCTTAGTCAAATTTGTTCAAGGTTAGACTGCAAGACAGTGGTAAACTTTTTATATTTTCCTCTAATTTTTGAAATTCAAAAAGACAGAAAGAACTGCAGAGATTCCTATAAATCGTGTTGGGATCTGACAAGGAAATAACCAGCATCCTGGTAAAAGGTACAGGAAATTTATTACATTTATACATACTTTGACTATTTTACTCCTTAGGAAGTTCAGGTGGTGAAATTGTAAAAAGTGTGCCTAGTCAGCAATGAACCACCATAGGAAGTATTTGAATGGTACATACAAGTCAAACACAAGATAAAGATATAAGTTGCAGGGTTTTTTTGTTTGCTTTAATTTTCTTTGTTAAAGAATATTTGTTTACGATATAATTCTTCATTTTAGACTTTGCTGGGGCATTGACAGAGAGGCAACAAATGAAAGGCCAGCTCAACCCTTTGGTTAGACAAAGGTATAAGTTTGTCAGCTTTCACACTTCCATGGATTGGGTATCAGGTCTTGAGGGAAAAAAATTAGAATCTTAAAAATTTGAAAACTCTATTTTTAAACTTCAGCTGCTAATGGGGTTTGGTTGCCTCTGTACTGGTGCAATCTTCTTGAGAAGCTCAACATGAGCTGGCAATGTGTGCTTGCAGCCCAGAAAGCCAACCATGTCCTGGGCTGCACCAAAAGGAGAGTGGCCAGCAGGTCAAAGGAGGTGATTCTCTCTCTGCTGTGCTCTTGTGAGACCTCACCTGCAGTACTGCGTCCAGTTCTGGAGGCCCCAACACAGGAAAGACGTGGAACTCTTGGAGCACGTTCAGAGGAAAATCACAAAGATGGTCAGAAGGCTGGAGCCCCTCTCCTAGGAAGACAGGCTGAGAGAGTTGGGGTTGTTCAGCCTGGAGAAGAGAAGGCTCCAGGGAGATGGCCAGTGGCCTCCCAGTACCTGAAGGAGGACTTCAGAAAACCCGTGAAGGGACTTTTTACAAGGACGTGAAGCAATAGGACTGCCAGTAATGGCTTTAAACTGGAAGAGGGTAAATTTAGGTTGGACATAAGGATGAAATTCTTTATTATGAGGGTGGTGTGACACTCGTAGAAGTTGCTCAGGGAGGTTGTGGATGCCTCCTCCCTGGGAGTGTTCAAGGCCAGGTTGGATGGGGCTACTTGGAGGTGTCCCTGACATGGGCAGGAAGGCTGGAAGTAGATGATCTTTTAGGTTCTTGTCAACCCAAACCACTCTCATAATTCTGTGAATCTCTACTAATGAGCCTCTAGTGATGCAGGACAGGTGGTGGCTGTGACATGTCTGTCTTTCCTACCTTGGACCTCATTCTGATAAAGCAGAGCACCCTATGATATTATGAAACTAATACAAGTGGAAACCACTTGGGGATGTGGTTTGAGAGAAGCCACAGATACCCTAAGACTACTAGTTGTACTATGTAAATACGTGCCTACATGTATTAATTTTCTTTCTCTTAGTGCCCAAAATACTGAATTACATTTATTCTAGATTATATTTTACTCATGCCTTATACATATATATATAGCTAAAAATGCTTTTCTGAAAGATGAGCCTAATTGTAAGACAATTCAGCTTCTTATTTAGCTGGAGCTGCACTTAAAGTTGAATTAGCTATAGAAAATCTTTTCTGAAACAGGAGTATTTTCCTTGTAATTCTGCAACGCTTTTCCACTAGACAGATATCTCTTTCTTGTCTTTTGCTTTTTTTCACATGTGGGTTTTTTTTCAATACTGCACCACATAAATATTTTACATTTTTTGGTTTCTGACTGTGTGTTTTTTGCTTACTGTTAGCCAGAATTTACTATCAGAGGCAGAGAGCAGAAACTTACTTTGGTGCCATCATTAATATAATATTGACAGGTTGGAGATCTACTGCTGATCTCTATCACAAACCCCTATAAATTCTTTTCCTCTTGAAATTAATTTCCTCTCTTTGACCAGTGTGCAACCTAGTGAGCCAACTTTTCACTTATTTTGTGTTTCTGCACTTTAACCTTTGATGAAGTACTTGGCTAAATGCTTTTTGAAAATGTAAGTGCTTCATCCTATTTTTACCAAATCCTGTAGGACTGAAAAGTGATGAGCAAGTCAGGCTGTTTTTACTTTTTTAATAGTTCTTCATTTTTATTTCTACGTAGACACTTTTGCCAAACAAAGAAGAAAAAATATTAAGGACTTATGTATCTTTCACTGACAAAAATAAACTTGAATTAATTGTCAGGATTAATTACTGGGCCAAGAAAACCTAGTGAGGATGAAAATTGCTCAGACTTAATGTTTCTTATGCAAAGATCACAGCCAAGGTACAGAGGAGGGCCCAAGCTGGGTCTTGCTGGAGAGGTGTCGTGATGCCTGGTGCCTGCCATGGGCAGGTCTGGTTCCGCTGCCGTTTCTGCCTCATCTGGGGCTAAAATGGGCAAAAGCATTTGCAGAGAGCTAGGAAGAGTGGGAGGCTATGGAATTTTAGGGGATGGAGGACTTGTACACCAACTGTTAAAGAGTTCTGGGATATGAAGAGTTCACAGTGGTGCTCACAGCTTTTAAGTTGTCTCTGATATATTTAAAATCCTGTTAACCTAAAACCAATGTTATTTATTAATTAATATCTTTGATCCTAAGCCTACCTGAGGCCCATATTTCCTGTTTCCTCAAATACCAGACATCATCCAGGCAGAGTCATGGTGAACCATGAGCAAGAGTTACTGTATTGCAACTGGGGAGAAGAAGGCTGGGCCACACTCCCTAGAATCTTGGTGTGGTAGAACCATCACTATCACCACTGCAGGTACTGCTTTCCAAGCCTGACCACACCAGACTTGAAGTGGGATAACACATCACCCCCATACTTCATGTTAAGCTTTCCCATATTCTCTGTCTCACAGAGCCTGCTCTTTGGAGGGATTTTTGCTCGCCCTGGAAGAACACTCTTGTATGAGATCAGGGGATACAGTTGCTAAAGGAGTTGCACAACAAACCCACTGTGACTTGTGGAAAATGAACTGCAGTACTCAGCAGCAGTTCCTGAGGACAATGCCATGGTCTTATCTTGTGTGTTTTAAACTAGTCTACAAGCATCCAGGCTTGTATCAGAAACAGTGCGGCCAGCAGGAGTAGAGAAGTGGTTGTGTCCCTGTAGTAAGCAGTGGTGAGGCTGCACCTTGAGTCCTGTGTCTAGTTTTGGGGCCCTCAACACAAGAAGGACAAAAAGTTGCTGGACTGAGTCCAGAGAAGTGCAACAAAGCTGTTGAACTGCCATGAGCATAAGCCTTATGAAGAATGGCTGTGGGAACTGGGGTTCTTTTGTCTGGAGAACAGGAGTCTGGGGGGAGATCTTATTGGTCTCTACAAAGATATCAAAGGAGATTATAGGAAGGTGGGAATTGGTCTCTTCTCCCAAGTAAGAAGTGATAGAGCAAGAGGAAATAGCCTCAAGTTGTTTCAGCATAAATTTAGATTGGATATTATGAAAAATTTCTTCACCAAAGGGGTAATCAAGAATTGGAACAGACTGCCCAGGAAAGTAGTTGAGTCACCATCCCTGGATGTACTTAAAAGTCATGAAGATGTGATACCTGGGGATGTGGTTTAGTGGTGGAGTTGGCAGTGTTAGGCTAGTGGTTGGACTTGATGGTCTTAAGGGTCTTTCCCAACTGAAATGATTCTGTGGTTGTATTTTATGATATGATCTGGAAACCAATGTGACTTGACTTGAGAATATATGTTCTAGGCTTTCAGAATGAGTCAACTTTTTCTCTGGAAATAAGCTATGTCCTCCTTCCCTGAATACATCCTGATTCAAGTCTCTCAGTGAAGGATCCTGGACATGGTGGCTATCAAAGTTCATGTTTACAGCTTGTTCAGTGCCTCTCATCCCAATACAGAAATGAAGGGATGCCAACAGAGGGAGAGCTGTTGGGAGAAATGCATGAAGAAAGTGGAAGAGAGAAAACTGAGATTTAATAAAAGTACTGGTATTATAAGGGGATTATTTAAAAGATTAAAAATGTTGTTGAATCTTATTGAGCAACAGGGATCAGGAAAAGAAATGATAAATCACTTTGTTTTCATTATTTGCTTTTGGTCCCACTGGCTTTTGTGAAAGTAAATATTCATAGTTAAATTTGGTACAGCCCCAAAACAATATCTTACAGCAAAGCATTGTTCTTACTACAAATTCTAAAGTGTTTATGAAAACGAATCAATTAGTCAGGTAGCAGAACTGAATTTCAAATGTGAAATGAGCTTCCCACATTAGGTATAGCTATACATAGAAATTATGTGCACTCTGCCATAAATTACGCAGGTGTTCAGTGCTGAAACACTGGAACACAATTCATTGCATTTGGAAGATTTGAAACTCCTTTCATTTGCATACTTTGAAAGATAGCAATTAATTCAGGTCTATTCCATGGAAAACATGGCTAAAAACAAATGTAGAAATGCTCTAGCAAAGCAGACTTTGTCACTATTTTGCTATTGTTAAACAAGCTAAAAGTTTACTACGAGAAGACCTGTGCAGATAAATCTTCACCCCCATAAAGGCATCTCTGGAGAGGCCAAGAGAACAGCCTAATACTTTTCAAATTGCATGGAATTATGATGGCTTTTAGACCTCATTATTTCAGAGAGGTCTATTTGATTTTGTTCTCAGTGAAACTATTCTATAGTCAGTAATTCTTTACTGTACTGATTCACCAGCAATTGACCTTAATTCCCTCATACATTTGTCCATTTCACTTCTTCCTCTCACCTTCTATGTGAAAAGGCAAATCTCAAAAAAAAACCAAAAAACCCCCCAACTCTTCCTGAAAAAATAGACTATTGCCCACATCTGCTGTGAAAAAAAAGTAATTTTTCTTGGGTCAATATAGAAGAACCTCCTCTATCTCATAGCTGAAAATTGATATGCTGGTATATGCAGAAAAGAGAGTGTGTTTTTGACAGGCTGGAGTTCAACCAAGAGCAGAGAAGTAGTCAGCAGTATATAGAGCAGAAAGCTCTATATGATGTAAGTTTACATCAGTGTAAGAAACCATGGAGATCTCTTCAGCTCATGTCCCTTGCCATCCTTGCTCTTTCAGCATATAATCCGTCATGGTTCATGAAGCATCATCTTAAAACCAGCAAGGTATCTTCCCACCCTCGTTCCCACCGACAGCTCTTTTAGAACTTCCTTGACTAAGCTGTTGGGAAACTTCTTCCAACTTCAGGCTTCAGTACATTATTGAACATAATATAATGAAAGGATATAAGAAATGGCTGTTCCTGCTCAGCCTCGAGTCCTTTCTAGCCAAGCAGTCTGTCTTTTCTGCAGACAGTGGCAATGGCCTCATCTTCAGAAGCACTAGAGCAAAGCAAAAGCTGATGTTTCCTTGGTGTATTATCCCTGCTTTCAGGAATCATAGAACTGAGGACCTATTTTTCTGTTTTCCCTTGGAGAAAGACATGTGCTTGGGCAGTGGCATCCTGCAGACTGAATCCAGCATGTGGTCCAACATTTGGGCAATACAGCCTTGTGTAATCACTGCAGAAGAAATTGTCCTTCTTTGACTGTACCATGTAGCCTTTCCTTTCCCAGAGACCAGATGGTGAATCTCTTGATGACATTGTGTGCTATCTTATTTCTTGCAGAGTACCACTGAGATCACTAGTGAGTGATATAGGTAAGGGAACCTTAGATTTGCATTTTGCACTTCAAGATTTATTTAACTCAGTGTGTTGTAGCCTCTCTTCTTTCTGAACAGGGTCCCACTTTTTATGCCACAAGATGAGGCTAATTATTCTCAATTTCCTTGCACACAGCCCTGTGTTTGCCATCTATTATTCCTGAAACACAAAATTATATGAATTCCTTTATATCTGGCTGCACTACCTAATTACTGCTCGTTTGTTTTTATTCTCTTCCAATTTAGTATCATCTGCAAAGTTGGAAATCATGGTTTCATATCATAATTAGACCACTAAGAACCTAAGAAAACTGCTTGATGAATAAGCATACAAAAGACTTAGTTTTTTCACCCCATTTTATTCTGATTTTAATGGAGATCTAAAGCAAGACAATAAATTAGAAATGCACAAAATTATAAGCTAAAAAATTAAAGTTGTTTGCCTGTGGGCCATAACGTTGCAGCAACCAAAAGTGATATGAGGAAGCGGTTATGATAAGACAGTTGGTTAGGAACGGTTGATAAGGATGCTGAAGCTGAGCTGATGTGTGCCCAGCTCCTCACCCACATGCTGCATTAGAAGATGTGCTTATCTGGTCAGTTTGTCTGCATTGCTGGTGTCAGGAGCGTAAAAGTTCCCCTTACTTGTCTGCCCTGCCTACGTGTAGCCACTGTGCAGAGAGAATTCAATTATGACTTCAGTTATGACAATTATAACTTTAATGCAGTTATAGTTTTCTATCTTGAGCAAGTCTTTCTCTACCCCCAGCACTACAGATTATCTCACCTTTAAAGCGGGGCTACAGTATTTCCTGCACACTTTTCAAATACGGCTTTTAATATTTTATGCATCTCAGAGATATGCGTATCTCACACTTGAAGAGCAGAGAAGATATTATAGTCAAAGAATCACAGAATGATAGAATGATTTGGGTTGGAAGGGACCTTACAGATCATCTGGTTCCAACCCCCCTGCATAGGGTGAGGTTGACTGACACACCTGTTCCAGTGTCTCACCACCCTCACACTAAAGAATTTCTCTCTCATATCTAATCTAAATCTTCCCACTTTCAATTTAAAGCTATTACTCCTTGTCCTATCACTACAGACCCTCCTATAATGACAGAAGAAGGCTCCTTTAATTGTTACTCAGCATACTGCAGCAGAAATGGAATGGTTTTACATCACCTGATACCAGCAAAGCAGAGCAGCTTGGAAGATTGTTTCAGTCATACCTATGTCTGGCAGTGTCTGTCATAAATAGATTACAGTATAAAGCTTCTGCTCTTTGGCTCAAGTTGTTAAAGCTGAATGCATTGTTTCAAGATGTTGCATAGATGTGACAATTCAAACCAATGTGTATTTTTCTCAAATGTGTAAAAAGAATGAGAGAAAAACTGTTCCATAAACAAACAAAAAAACCCAAAAGGAAATAACAGAGATCACTCTCCACTTTACATATTTTATGTCACATTTTTACAAATGAGGTTACTTTTGAGACCTGCAGTCCTCTCAGAAGAGGAGACAATCTGGTGCATCACCTTAGTCCAGGAACAGCCCTGAAGCCAGGGATCCAGTTCAGACCCTGGATTGCTCTTCTTCATTTCCAGGTGGAAGAGATGGTGTTCTTCATGCACTATCTAGGCATGTAAATCTTCAGCTGATTTCCAGCAAGGAGTCACAGAGAGATCCCTGTTCAGACAGGTGAAGACTTCACACTACACTGATAAGTTTATCATGACCATGATATCCTCCTCCTTCCAATTCAGACAATTCTCAGAACATGTTACCAGCATTAAATTGACCCCTCATGCTATTTCTATATCCTTGTCTCCATTTTGAGGAACCATAAAACTATGGGAAAGGCCATGGGAGGTCACAGCTACTCTGTGATGTCAGCTGCTTTGTTATTCTTGACAAACCAGGCATGAAAAGTAAAGCTCATTTTTTAAAGACACTACTATTGGCAGTGTGTGCACCACATGCTGGTGGGAATGAGGCTGGGCAAGCCTTCACACTTGTGGAACCCCTCTGATGATCTGAGAATCTCTAGGCTTGATTCTGACCTACCTGAAGTGGTGTCAATCAAGAGCATCCCCATCAGTATGGTTGCACTAATTATAGGATGGTCATACAGCGTGAGAGATTGTAGTCACTCAGAGCTGCCAGAAGGGACAGATAGATCAGTCTGTGTCTGGTTTCCTGGCCCTCACATTGTAGACACAATTACAGGTGCATCTGAAGTCATTTGTATTTCTCTCTGGTTGATAGATACATTGGTTAATGTCCTACCTGCAAAATTATACCCACAGATATGTTCATCTGTTGTTCTGAGTGAGCAGCAGGAATACATGGGTACAATGCATACCTTAGTAACTTTAACTCTTTATTGTGCTACAGAGCATTTAAAAAAAAAAAAAAAAAAAGAAAGAAAAAAGAAAAAAAAGAAGACATTCATTAAAAGATTCTCCTGAGAATATTTAAATAAGGTTATTAAGTATCATCTCTGCAAGGCAAGGTTGAGGCATGTGTAATGTAACTTCATATTTTTCTCTACATCTGTCAGATGTTACTTTTAATTGTAGCTTCAAGTATAAATTTACAAGGTTTGGAGTGGTTTGATTTTAGATTATGACATTCCTATAAAACCTATGATATTGTGGGGTGATTCACTCATTGATCTTGGAAAGTAAAAATGTTCATGAAATGGTTGCAATGAGCACTTTAAAATCTGACTTTGTTTCTGTAGCGATCATCCTGAATATGGATTAAAATGTTCTCTGAGTACATGGTTAGTCTTCTAAATCTAATATAGTCTTTCTAGTCCTTCATGAGATAATTAAAAGATTTCAAAGGAAGTTAATTAATTGAAAATTACAGCCTTTAACACACATCTTTTTTTTTTTTTTAATTCAGGAACACTTTAAAACATGCCCAGCATTTCTTTAAATGTTAAGAATAACTGTCAGTGAAACCAAATATCAAATACCCTGTTACAGCAAACTGGATGTTATTCACATGTCCTTAAAATGTGGAGAAGTGTAAATTGTTCTATGTGTATACAGACATAAGTAACTCATGTTTGGCAATGCTCAGATTATTTATACAGCAGCTGCAGTAGAGCTGAGCTGCAACAAATATAGCTCTCTAAACATCAACTCGATTTTCTCAAGACCTACTTTTTACTTGTTATAAATATTAATTGTTGCCAGATGCTAAAATTCTTAAAAAAAGAGATGTCACTTTGGGTGCTGTGAAGCATCCAGAACTAATATGGATTATGACAGGCCATTTCTTTATTGTTTTTCGAGAGCAGTTAATAAAGTGACCTTTGTATACATTTAAGGATTTGGGAGCTGGGGGAAATCATCTTCTCTCTATGTAGGTACACACAGCTTTCTCTTCTGATGACTGCAGTTAGTGTTAGCATAAATTTTTGGTACATATGGATAGAGGCAAGTCCAATGTGACCATTTTTTCTAAAACATCATTGATACAATCCAGTCCAGGAAATGTTCATTGGCAAAGAAGAAAAATAAAGTTTGAATGTCAATTTATGAAGACTTTTCACTGATGATATTAGTTTTTAATTATCTCCAAAAGATGTCTGCATTTTTTTAAATAACAAAAACAAGAAGATAATTAACTGTTTATAATTTTAGACCTTCCATCACTGCTAGGAAATCAGATGGTTATTATTCAAACTTTCAAAGGAAAAGGGAAATTTTTATATCCTTTTCAGAAACTCAGAAATGCCGAGCTTATTCAAATTCAAATTTTTATTAACTGAGACAAATTAAAGGTTCATCATTACATATATGAGTTGGATTACAATAATAATTTATTATAATTTTCTTGATTGAAAGAAGCAAAAATTTTGTGTTTTACACTCAAGTGAAAAAGCAGGAATGAGAATTCATGTGCACTTGGGATAGAACAGTCACACTTGGGAAAAAAATAAACCATCTTATAAGACAACTTTTAAGTAGACAGGTAGCTTGTAAAATTCAAAGAGTGTTCTGTCGTCAGTCGTGCAATTGTAGCCAAATGTTTTTACTTGGATCAGGGAAAAAAAAATCTATGTTCTTAGCTCTAGAGTTTTTAAGACTCCCATTGCCTTGCTTATTACTGTGCATATTAATTCCTTGATCACAGAATCATAGAATGGTCAGAGTTGGAAGGGGCCTGAAAGAGTATCCAGTTCCAGCCCCCCTGTGTGGACGAGGACATCTCCCACTAGGCCAGGTTGCCCATGATGGGGCAGTGAGGTGTGACAGATTTTGCCTTCCTACAGATCAGGTTGCATTGATCCAGGCTACTGTTTGTTACTCTTTTATTTTCAGCCACCTTCAAGTAATCAAAATCTTAGCCTTGCTCCATTGTAAATCAAGAAGCTAGGTTTCTGGAGGGAAAAGGGTTTTTGCTGGTTACCTTGTTTGTGTAAACCAAGGACTCTTTGGATGGGATGGTATAGTGGGAATAAATGTTTTGGCAAAAGCCCCACAGAAATTGCCTTACCAATCGCTGGTTTTTTCCACTTTACATATTCATTTAAAAAATACTTTCAAACCATTTACTTGCTGTATTGAGTCTAATTTTTATTAATCTCACAGATCACTCATTGAAATTTGCACCACAGTTACATCAGCACATATCATCTTACTGCTATGGCTTTATCATTATTATAACTTCAGTTATGCTTCATTACTAGCCAAAAAGAATTCTAGTGGGACAAGAAATATTATAACTTAACAAAATTATTGCCATCGGTATTCTTTTAAAAGAATATTAAGAGGAGGAGTGTAATGCAGGTGCTTTAAATCCAGTTGTAGAAGAGCACTTATTTTCCCATTAACTTTAAAAGGAACCTTGGAACCACAGTTCCCTTGGGCTTTTGACTCTCCCTGCCCACCCCCAAACTACAGGCCACATCAAGGCCCCCTGGAGGGGGATGCTGTATTCTCAGGCACATTCTAGGGGCTAAATTCTGTTCTGTGTAGTCTGGGGTGAATTTGTAATCATTGATATATTTAGCAAAGGTACCTGTAAACAATAAAGCAGAAAGTGCTCTTTGCTTTAGGTGCAAGCACAGAAAAGAAAGATTTGATTTTGGTTTTGACCAAACGTTTCAGTTTAATTTATGAGAATCTAGGAAATTGTTATGTCCTCAGCAGCTCCAGTCCTTTTATCTGTGCAGAGCTTAGATATAGAAAAAGTAAAATATAGATGGGGAGAATATATATGGGGTAGAAAGAAAAGAGGAAAGGAAATAAATTCAACTGGAATATTCCAAAACAAATCCATGCTCTGGTGGAAGAACAAGTACAAGGACGTTGAATTTATGGTTCGGCTGGGGAACATCCTCTGAATTAGATCCACTTGAAAGGGTGAAAAAGCTTCACTGCTCTATATGGTAATGCCACAAGTCTTCAGATTTTGTGGGTTTTATTAACGCAGCATCTGACATTCAACAGGGAAAGTTTACATTTCAATTTGAGTTCACAATTCACATTTTTTTGTAAAATAGTTAAGTTCTATTGCTTTGAAGCCCAGTTTAATTTTTCATTTTGAGTTTGCCATGTAAACTTGATTCCTTAAGCATATTTTCCAGCTCTGGCATTCTCTTATTAGACTCAGGATTTTATGACATTTTCAAAATACTTTCTATTTATAGTTTAACATTATAGAAAGTCAAGAATAATCAAAAGCATAAAGAGATGACAGGAAAAAATCCCATTTATATGATCTTTCTGGGTCACAGTTCTGAGTCTCAGAATGACTGTTTTGGGAGCTAAAATTACCTTTTTAGCAAATGAAATCTGCAAGCAGAAGTTAACAGAAAATGGACATGAACACTCAATAAGATTTTTAGCGCAGGCTGTCAAAGTTCAGAGCTAGGTGGCTTCATCACATAAGTTTCAGGACTTGTGTCCAGCCCTCAGTGTGACTGACCTTTTTAATACATGAGGAGATATCCCAAGCTGACAGTTTTTCTTTCTGTTAAGCACCATTTTATCTCTCTTTTTTTTTTTTTTATTTGGTCTTCACTTTTATTGCCCTGGGAAGAAACAACTATAATTTTAATATTTCTATATCTCTCATTATTTAAGCTGTGTGTTTCAGGGAAGTACTGCCATCACAAATATAAACAATTCCTATAATTTTTTGACAATTAATTTATGACAAGCAAATTTTTATTAAATATTTCTGCTATTTGCATGTATTATATATATACGTGTCTTCTGAAAATATATACTATTTTTATTTCCATCAGCTGATTGCTTTATTATCTTTAGTTCTAGGATTAGGGCTTCATTAGACTTCAGACTCTCCATTTCTTGCTTAAAGCCAGGCTACTTGACAGGTAAATGCTGAATCAGATGATGGTAGTGCCTTCTTGCCCTCAGAGTTGGTGATACAACTTCAATCCTTCACGATGCTGATACAATAGAGCAAAAGGTGTGGAGAAGCTACTAGGGCTTTGGGGTAAAGCTTCCCTGGGATTTTGAGGGGGATCTGGAAGGGGGAGAGTTCCTGTCTCACTGTTGCTGACAGTGGACTTGTTGGTACATCTCGGGAGAGGAAAGACCTCTAAAATTATATTGCAAGTTGCAGGACAAGGATGCCAGGAACCTTAAAACCTTCTTCCCTTCAGTCCTTCTGAAATACAGGCCCCATACAATGTGCTCTTCTTGCAGGACTTCCGACTTCCAACCATCTCCTTGCACCCAGCAGCTCTGCTCTGATCCTTTCCCCTGCCCCTTGCTGCACAGGGGGATGATACAACAAGCACAAACCTGGCTGTGGTGAGGGGAGCAGCAAGTGAGACCAAGAGACAATCAGTCTTAACAATTGGAGACACCTGGCAGAATCCACAGCTTTCAGTTAGAATTGTAGGTTTCCCATAAAATGTAAAAGAAATCTTGCGTGATTCCTAATGGCACGCACAGCCCTGTGCAGTGAGCCATCTCAGGTAACAAAGGCAAAGCTCTGAGAACTTATTCATGGCCTAAATCCCCACCCTCTCACAGGCTTAGGTGCTTAACTGTGCATTTCTCTCCCCACATGATTTACAGCCATGAAAACAGGCACTTAATCCTCTTCTTCACAGAAAAACAGAACAAGAAACAATCCTTTCTTTTTTAAAAGAGAACCAGAGGAGAAGTAGGTGGTGATTCCTCTCACCTCCTCCTCACCTTCTTTTCAAGGAGGACATCTCGTTTCAGTCCTAGTACAAGCTCAGTCTGGCCTGGAAAGTTCCCCAGTATATAGGCTGCCAGGAAGGAGAAATACTTTGAAACTCTGCCCTGGAAGATGTGGTGGATTGTACAGAAGAATTCAAAATTCAGTGAGCTGGGGAGTGGGAGTAAGAGTAAAGATTTTGCAATGTAGTGTTTAGGCCACTTCAACAACTATGGAACACTCTAGTCTGGGCTTCAGGACAATTTTGTTAGTTTCTATTACATAGGTGGCAGGTAATATATGGCAACAGTTGTAGCAAGGCAAATATTAAAGACTTTCCCTTTGGAAACAGTTTCCCTAGCCTATAGGGCCAAGCTTGTTCCTTTATCTCTTTCCCAGTAGATAGAAAAACCCTCCCCAAATACCTCAATTAAATACTTAATAAAATTATAATACAAACTTATGCAAATCTAGAAAATTTTGGAAACAGATCACTATAATTTATTTAATTACTTCATTTTGAAAATGGTTTTAAGAGCAAATTATACGAAGCAAGATGGGGGGCCTGAAAGCTTGAAGAATGGGAACAAAAAAAAAATATATTCTTCTAAGGAAAAAGGTGGGGGTGACAGTACATGAAAGGGAAGTATTCTGTAGATGAAAGGCATGACAGCAGCGAAAGACACAAAAGGAGGGTGATAGCATAAACCAATGAGGAATGCAAGTAGGATCCGTGCACACTGACAAACTCTGAGTGACACTTTTTGGAAAGAACAAACTTGCACTGCAGCAGTCTTAAAACAGGGATCTGCTACTGCTCAAATGGTGATATAACTGTGGAAAAAGCCACGCAGAGATAGGTATCTAGCATATATATAAGTATATAAATATATAAGTATCTAAATAGTGAAACACTTGCCATGTGCTGTGGTGTGTCATGTTCTAATACTTAGTGACTGCCTCCTTGCATATTTGGGCAGTATCAAATTATTGTTTCTAACACAGTCAGTTTCTCCTGCCCTTTTACACTGAACAGATACAAATAGACACCCACCTTCTCTTTTTCTGCATATGCAGAAAACATTATCTTGGGAACATTCATGGAAACGATACAGAATTAATAACACAGGATCTATCAACCTATGTCAGGGAGCACCAGACAGGCACTTGATACCTGGGTACCGTGGAAGTCTGAATTGAAATGTTGAGGTTTTCAAGTTTTCTAATCTGTATAGTATCACACATATATATATATGTATATATATATATGCACACTGGCTCTGTCTTCAGCATCTTCAAACTCTGTCTCCAGTAAAGAGTTGCACAGTTGTCAGTTGTACTACATGAATGAATGGGCTGAGCAGGGCAGATATCTTAAGCATCCTCTTACTCCAGTACTCAGAAGTGCTGCTACACCTGCAAACTGTTGCCTCCATCTTATAATACATTTATAATTCTTGCAATATCTCAGGCACAAGTCTGATAGTCTGAAATAAATTTAGAGTCTCCCCCTTTCCTTACGTGCCTTTATGGATGGCTACAGATGGTACTGTTTGGTACAACGGTCTGCTGCAGAAGGTAAGATCTATGCAAGTATACACTTACATATGTGAAAAGTACATAGATGTCAAATGTAAACTAGTTAGGTTGGACCAGATAACCCAGAGTTTCTCTCAATTTCAATGTAGTTACTTATGGAGGAAGAAAACGTTTTGCATGAAAAAGAGAGCTCTTGTAGCTGCAAGGAAGGGTGAAGATATTGATGATAAATTGATGACAAGCAAAATAAAGACCTTAATGTTGGTAATAATAATGCTAATTGATGACATTAATATGGTAAAAAAGACATGGTTTTGAAAGCATATATTATGTACAGTTATCTATCAAATCTAACTTGCAAGACCATAAAGCAACAAGAATGAGAGCTATTGTTAGCAAAGAATTTTTTTTCAGAGAACTCATTGTGTTTTCTCTTCCGTAGTGTAGAGATTTCTGAAAATGAAGGTCACATCTGGAAGACAAGAATGTATTTTCCCACAGAAGATATTAAGGGCTTTATGATTATGCCAGAGCACACAGTTAAGTATATGGAACTGTTAAAGCTTGACAAGACACCCATTCTAGATGAGTAACATTCCCAAATTCCGGAAGAATCATTAAGATAAATTAAGAAAAGCCTTTAGAATCTCTCTTTTTTTTTTTTTTTTTTTTTTTTTTTTTTTTTTTTTTTTTTTTTTTTTTTTTTCCCCACATCTTGTTAACAGCTAAGGAAACATCAAGAGACAGAAAGAGGGTACTGTTGTATCCGTATTTTGGGGAGGATGTTGAAGAGAGAAGGCTATGGACTATGTAATATGGAATGAATGATCACTACTATTTCTAGACTAGATAATCAAACTTGATGAATGGTCACAATTTTTATGTGTACAGTCTTGAATAGCTAAGGAAAAGTAAGCTAAAGGACATATTTTGCCTGGACATAAGAGCCTCTTGAAACTATGTCATATGTCAGCATGCACAAACCCCAGTACTTCAAAAAGCTAGGCTCTGATAAACATGGAGGGCTGATGAAATTAATTTTAATATCATATAGGAGAAAAAACCCATCAAATTAAAGGGAAATGCTTTATAAGAAGAGATTGGGATGAAACAAATGAGGTGAAACTAGTGGTCAAAGGTGAATGTTGCTGTTTGGTACTGGAGTTACAAGATTGGAGTTACTGGAAAAAGAACTGATTTTACAAAAAAATGAATTGAACGAATGCAAAAATACAACTGTGTAAAGACAAAATAATGGGATTAATACTGTGCTGCTAGGAAAGCACGAGTACTTAATTTAATTTAAAGTAGTAGAGGAATGCAATTAACTCCACCTTCAGCAAAACATTGAATGAAAATCAATCATAAGAACTAGGCATACAGATAATAAGGTATGTGCATTTCATACCAAGATTAATAAATAGAATACTTGATTTCTACATATAAAAATACTTTTGCCATATACTTACATATAATAAAGTTATTCTCCTAAGTGCTAAATACACACCAGATAGACTCATGGCAGGTGATGGATGATACTGTGCTGAGCTCTAAAGCATTTAATGTGCTGTGTACAATATCCATATATCTATCTATCCATTTTATTTTGCTGAGGATCTTTCATCCTACTAGCTCCTCTGTCATGTTGCTATTCTGTGAGAAAATAATCTTCAGGTAGAACTTGACAGTTCTTTAATGTGGCGGTGGTTTATTTTGAGGTTAATCTGTGTCAAGTTTTTACTGTTCCTCTGGTTTTTAGGCAGTAGGCTTGGGTTATGGGCAGAATCAGAAAAGCATGTTGCACAAATGGTAAGTCATGCAGAAAGTAATGCAGGTCGGTCCAAGCAAAGTAACAATAAAACCTTTAGACCATATCATAATTTCATCTTCATGCCGTGTATGCCCCACATAAATGATTTTAAGAATATACAAGATAATTTTACAGTGTATTTTAGCACACATATCTTTCTGCTTGTAAGTCCTTGTACTTCTGTACTGTAAGATCTGTTGTGCCAAGTGAGATAGCCCTATGAAGAGGGGAAAAGACATAATGCTTTTTAAAGTTCAATAAAAGACCAGCTTCTCTCCAATGGATCTTAAGTTCCAGCTTCTAGTAGATCTGCAAGGTGAGAAAAAGATGTGAAGTTCTACATAAGAGTGATAATCAACTCTTGTGAATTCTGTCATATGAAGCCAAACTTGCTCTCCCTGAAGAACTCCACTTTATTGAACTTCACAGCTGTGATGGTTTTGGGCATAGGAGGGGTCCTGCAGATGGAGAAGTGAAAGCTTCTTAAAGCCTTTGTGCAGAAGTAATTTCATGGAAAGAAATACATACTTTGGTGGTTGCCATTTTTATAAGTTTTTAAGGTTGAGAAAAGCTGGGGCTCTGGCTTGGATGTTAAGTAAATCCCAGATAATGAGAAGAAGGCAGAGGAAAATAGTATCTATTTTGAGCTGCAAATCTGGTTGGCAATACCCACAGGCTGAGCTGATGCATCCACAGGTTTAAATTCTCTTCAGTGTATTTATTCCATAGCTTATATAAGTTTCAAATATACTTAATTAAAATTGCTATGCAGAAAAAAGAAAAGAAAAGAAAGCCTTCTTTTGCGAGAATTTATTTCAAAATTACAACTGCTCGGCAGTATGCTTGCCCACTACATTGTCTTTACATTTTAATATGTTTATTTATAGCAACACAATTTTTCAAAGCACCCACAACAAACAACTTCATGCTCTCCCAGCAAATTAATAAGATAGGCTAGAATCTCCATTTGTCAGTGCTGTGCATGCTCATTTAGATTATGGTAAAGGGGGTTATAAAACACTACTGGAACACAATGCAAATGATGTATGCCTTTTTGCAATGAGATAAACGATTATATGTGGTATCAGAGCCATAATTTTATGCTTGTTAGTCACCCAATTTTGATTAAAGAATCATTTATTTTGAGAATGAGTTTGCATCCCTGTGCGGGCTTCCTTTTTCCACATCAAATTGTATCTGAAAGAGTGGGACAAAAAGCAACTCAAGACGAGGACAGCTGGGAATGATGTGGATGATGTGAAGTAGCACAGCACTGAGCCCAACACTCCTTAGTAAGAGAGGTACAAAATGGAACTGTTGGTTGCTGGCTTCAGAGGTTATTTGGGTTTAAAGGTGCTTGGGCTCTCAAGGCAAACACTGCAAATTTCCACATTGCTCATAAAATGCTAAAACCAACACAGAATGTGTTCTTTCCAAACAGCAAAGTCTTTTTAGATTAACTTCACTATTGTGTAACTCATGGAAATTTGGGTAGCTCCTAAAGTAGTTCCGTGGATACTCCTGAACCAAGTCAAATGAAATGAAAGTGCAGGGAGAACTTTAAGGAAGGATCATATGGAAAAGATATTTAATTTTTTACTTCTTCCTCCTAAATCTCTCTTGTGCAAGTGTTATGAGTAAAACCAGGAAATCTTGTTTTTTCCTTTCTAGATAATTAAGCTGAGGTAATACAGAGTAATTATCTCTTCTGACAGGTAGGATGGGTGACTCAGTGCCAGAAGGAAGCAGTTCTTAGGTGTACCACGGGTAGAGAGGAGTGTGAACATGTGTGCCATATTCATTGCTATTGGGATCCAGGAAAATCCTGCTGGGTGGAAGTTGTAGGGTGGGTCTCCTCTGAGACCGATATCCAAATGTGTGTTTCCTTCATTTGTAATGGATTGGCTAATTCCTAGTTCTTCTGTCCATAAGCTCATATATGCACTAGGAAAAATAAGTCTTTTTAAAGTACATATGAATATAAAGGTTTGGTTCAAACATTTGGGGAATGAAGGGTCTCAAAATACAATCTGTCAGCTAAGCTTCCTTTATATTGAATCTTAAGCAATCCATTTGGGCCAGCCAAGCTGGGATGCAAAGTTCTTACCTTGGCTCACAAAGGAAATAGTCTGCCACTCTTCAGATATTCCAAATCATCTATACATGTAGTGGCTTTGAATTCCCAGCTCATATATCCATTGCTGTTGAGCTGTAGTGGAGGGGCAGCCTATGGGCAGGGGATGCACACAAAGCCCTGTGCTGCTGTGGCTGCTCTGCAATGGGGACTCTGTCTGGGGAGGGAGGTCAGAGGTGGCTTAGACAGCTCCTGCAAACAGGACTCAAGAACTGGACAGCAGGATACACTGCCTGAAAGGTGTGGAGCAGGGCCCCCTGCCACCTACTTGGTGCACACAGATTGCTGGGAAATTTCTTAAGCCCGAGTTTTCAGTCCCGACAGTGACTTAACATATATTTAATTGTATATTGGCCAGGATATATTTCATGTCATGGTTTTCTTCTCCTCTAGCTGTTGCCACTGTGTCAGTGAGCCTGCAGGGCACATTTTCCTGAAAGACAGATATGCTTTTTCATGTAACACCCCATTAAGTAAAGCCCTTTAGCAAGGACAAAATGCCTCTGAAGATCCTCTCAGGGCATAGAATATTTACAGGCTGAAACACAAAAGCTGCTGTTTCATTCAAGAAGTAAAAAAATCCAAAAGTTCACGGTTAATCTGCTGATTGCCCCATTGATTTTTCCATGTCTACACATACTGAAATGTTCTCTTTGTTGCTGTTCAATATTTCCCAAGAAAGCTACTGCTTCTTTAACCTCTCTATAATGGCTTTGTCAATAACTTTCAAGCATTTGTTTTTGTGTCAGGTTTGCATACTTCAGATATATGTAAATGACAAGGGTGTTGGAAAAAAGAGGATCCAGGCTGTTGTAGATGTGTGAGAACTGCAAAATTAGTGAGCAGGAGGTGTGGAATAGTTGTACTGTGCTGGATTGGCTCTCCAGCAGTGGAAATTGAGGGAAATATGGATAAACCTGGAGAATGAACACAGTACTTTGGGGTGTCAGGTAAATGTTCACTAGAGAATGGCAATTTGGGATCAGAAGAATGATCTTGGTGTGGTGGAGTGATTTCATGAGCCTTGGCGCACAGCCTGAAGGTGTGGATAAGTAAAGGGCAGATCAACAGGTTCATGTATTCACAGAACCACTGGATCATTCTACTTGGAAAAGACTTTTAAGATCAAGTCCAACCCTAACCTGACTCTACCAACCTTTAATCTAATTCTACCAGTGCTTAAACCATCTTCTAAGCACCACATCTACACATCATTTAAACACCTCCAAGGACAGTGATTCAAACACCTCCCTGGGTGAGAAGAGACTAACCCACAACTTGCTACAACCTCCTTTCAGGTAAGTTGTAGAGACCAATAAGGTCTCCCCCCTGACATCTCTTCTCCAGATTAAATAACCCCCGTTCCCTCAGATGCTCTTCATAAGACTTGTGTTCCTGGCCTTTCACCAGTTTTGTTGACCTTCTCTGCACTCAGTCCAGCACCTTTTTGTCCTTCTTGTAGTGAGGACCACAAAACTGAACATAGAATCCAAGGTACAGACTCATCAGTGCTGAGTACATGAGGACAATCCCCTCCCTGCTCCTGCTGGCCACGCTATTTCTGATACCAGCCAGGATGCTGATGGCCTTCTTGGCCACCTGGCCACACTGCTGGCTCATATTCAGTCAGCTGTTGACCAGCACCTCCAGGTCCTTTTCCACTGAGCACTTTGCTGTCACTTTTCCTCACCTGTAGTGTTGCCTGAGGTTGTTGTGACTGAAGTGCAGGATGCTGTACATTGCCTTGTTGAATCTCATACAACTGGCCTTGGCCCATCAGCCCAGCCTGTCCAGCTCCCTCTATAGAGTCTTCCTACCTTCAGGCAGATCAACACTCCCTCCCGACTTAGTGTCATCTGCAAACTTTCTGAGGGTGTTCTTGGTCCCTCATCCAGGTAATGGAAAAGATATTAGAGATATTGCACACTGCAGAGCTATTCCAGGAAAACTGAGCATGTGGAGCTGGTGCGAAAGGATGAGTATCTTCCTTATGGATGTATCCCATCTTCTTAGCTTCAGATCAGCCTTACAGCTTTTTTTCCCCTCATTTTTCTCCGCCTGGCAAAGTGTTCCTGTCTATCATTCACAACTTCAATAGAATTAATTTCTTTCCACCTACCATGTAGAGAAAATTTGACTCAGAAAGATGAGATGTAAATATTATGCAGGGTTGACCTTTTCATTTAGAGGGTAACTAATTAGCCTGAAAAGTAACACATTTGGTAAAATACGTATATGTCATTAGATAATCCTGCCTAGCACCATTTGGTTGCTCCCTAAAATACATCTTACTTGTGTTGCTTTTAACTGCAGGCTTGGTATTGACTTCAGTATGACTAGGACTACAGACCTCTACCAAATACAAAGTAACTCAATGCTCAGTCTCTCATCTGGCAACCTCATACTTACTTCATTAGTCATCCTTTGGCACCACAGTGTAGTGCTGACTGAGTGCCTTTTCCAGTTCTGCTTTCTTTCTGCTAGAAGACAAAATGCAATGTATGGTATTAATATGGAAGACAGTAAAATATAAACATTTTTAAGGTAAACTTCGGAAAAGGCAGAAATTTCTTGGGTGGCCTAAACTCAAGTGATGATCTGGACATGACTTTACTGTGCAACTGTCTGGCTGGCTTCCTTTAACTAAGTTATATGATGTTATTTATAGAATCATAGAATGGTTTGGGTTGGAAGGGACCTTAAAGATCACCTAGTTCCAATCTCCCTGCATGGGCAGGGACACCTCCCACCAGACCAGGTTGCTCAGAGCCCCATTCAGCCTGGCCTTGAACACTGCCAGGGAGGAGGTAGCCACAACTTCCTTGGGCAATCTGTGCCAGTGTCTCACCACCCTCAAATTTAAGAATTTCTTCCTAATGTCCAACTTAAATCTGCCCTCTTCAAGTCTGAAACCATTTCCCCTCATCTCACTACACACTTCTGTAAAAAGCTCTACCCCAGCTTTCTTGTAGTCCCCCTTCAGATATTGGAAGGTTGCTACAAGGTCACCTTGGTGCCTCCTTTTCTCCAGGCTGAACAACCCCAACTTCCTCTGCCTGTCTTTATAGGGGAGTAGCTCCAGCCCTCTGATCATCTCAGTGTCTCTCCTCTGGGCATGTTCCAGGAGCTCTGTGTCCTTCTTATCCTGGGGACTCCAGAACTGGACACAGTGCTCCAGGTGGGGTCTCACAAGGGCAGAGTAGAAGGGGAGAATGACCCTGTGACTGTCTGTCTGTGCTTCTTTTGATGCAGCCCAGGACCTGGTTGGCTTTCTGAGCTCCCAGTGCACACTGATGGCTCATGGTGAGCTTCTGGTCCACCGCGACCCCTAAGTCCTTCTCCTCAGGGCTGCCCTCAATCCTCTCTCTTCTTAAACTGTATTTGTGCATGGGATTGCCTTGACCCAGGTGCAGAATCTTGCACTTGGCCTTGTTGAATTTCATGCAGTTTGCATGAGCCCACTTCTCAAGCCTGCCAAGGTGCCCCTGGATGGCATCCGTATTATGCATAGATGACTATTATTTTATTGCACTGTAGTTTTAATTCATATTGTTACTTCACCAAGCTGAAGCTAAGCAAAGATACAGATGATTGTGTTCATTATTTATTGTGGGTGATGTCCTGGTATTCAGAGAGCCTGAGGAGAGGTGTGTCCTTCACTGAAAGGGGGAGACAGAAGAGTTGGTTATGTAGATGCAGAGGTAGAAAGCAATGGCCAAGAATTTGACCCAGGTCTTGTAGACCCAACAGAAAGAGTCTGGCCATGTCAAAAACACAAAGCCCACCCTAGATTGTGTTTAGGGGTCATTTATGGCCATGAACAAATGTTCACAGCCACAGTGAACCTTGAATCCTGCATGGGTTTGGGTCTGATGTAGGATGATTAGCATTCCCTCTCTCTGGATTGCAGTGTCTGGTTTTTGGTGCCACCTCACAGTATGGTGTGGCAAGAGAGATAAATGGTACCCTGCTGCAAATGGAAAGCAGAAATAGTTTGCAATTCTAATGAACCTGCCCTGTGCTCTTCAGTGTCCTTTAAGCTCTGACAATTTGCAAGAGTAAAGAAGGGGAAAAAGTCTTACTGGGTGGCAGGTAACAGGGAAGAGGAGCCTGTGCCTGCCAACATCAAGGAATGGACATTAATTTTATCTTGTTTCCTTTTCAGATTTGTGCTGAAGATGCTTATATTTTTTTTATTACAAGATACATCAGTTAACTGCTTCACTGTTTTCTATGTATTTTTTCCTAATCCAGAACCGAGCCTGATATTGCCATTAAATCATCTGCTGTGTTTTTCTCTATTATTATATTGTTCTTTGTCAATTTATTGCCTTTTTGCCTTTAGTGAAGCAGAGGTGGCAGCTTTACAGATGGGGAACTAAATCACAGAGAAACTATGTGGCTTTTTGTATGACCTATGCAGACAAAATTAATACTCACTCTCAGTGACAAGTGCAGGCACTACATGCAAGTGGTGTAGGTAGTTTAGCTATGTTGTCAGTGCTGATTTGTGAAAAGTTTTTATGAGAATGTTTGAGGTACTATTACAAATTTTCCTTCTTCCTTACATTTTTACTCACAGTGAACCCATTCAGTGAAGGCTTTCTGTACCTCCAGACCATCTCCTGGATACTGTTGGGTTGAAGTTCTCTCCTCTGTTACTAAAATACCACTGCTAAAGTTCACTGGTTTTGCCTTTTGGCTTGGTTCCTCAGCAAAAGTACTTCTTCATGGAGCTCTCTTTATCCTTCCTGCTTGCTTTCCTTTTCCTTCATGCTACCTTTCTGTGACACTTTATGGCCTTTTCTCATACTCTTCCTTTCTTCTTTTCTTTTAGCAGAGTCTCCCACTTGAAGTTTAGAGCAAGATTTCCCTCTACCTTCTGCCATTCACTTTGTTCTTTGCCCCTCCTGTGAGTGGGTGCCAGGTAGTGCTGACATCCTCCCCTGTGTCCCCAGAAATACAGTAGTTTGCTTTGTTAGTTCCTACAATAGAAAACATTTTATTTTTGCTTTCTCTTTCTTTTTTGATCTTTCTGTATGAAGCTGATCATTCTCTAGTGAGCTCAGTATAGTCAATGGAGTCATTGGCAGGCATATACTGTGTGGTCCGCATGAGGCATGCAACAAAGTTTATGATGTTTATTAGTAAAATGAAAGATTTTGTAAATACCAGAACTTTGGTTGGGGCCTTATTACTGTTACCTCTCAGAACTGGAAGGCTTCTTGCCATATTTTACCTATGCAACTGCATCAGGGCTTACATGCATATGGAAGTTGCCCTTGGGCAGATCAGAATGTTACTAAGCAAAGTTAGTCTGGTTAGACTTTAAAAGGGCTTTGTGGGAGTGAGCCTAGCTAAACAGTGCTATTTTAAATCAGGTGGCCTCTATGAAGGTCATTGCTGGATTTTTAACAGTGAGATGATGATGTCTAAATGCCTTGTTACCAGATTTCTTTGAGAAATGAGGAGGAGGATGGTGAAGTGCCCCTAGGTTAAAGGAGGGCAATCATCTTTTAAGATGTTTTTCTAGTTTTTCTACCAAACATGAGTTAGAAATTAATAAATTAAAGTCTTAGTGAGGTATAACTCTCTCACCAAAAACAGCCTGTGGCTCAAAAGGCTAGAAGGATCTAGTAAGAGGGGACATGAATGATATGGGAAGTACAAAATAGACCAGAACTTTCACTCACACAGTGTAAGCCATAGAACTTGTTGTTTGTTTTTTTTTTTCCAGAGACAAAGCTTTCCTTTACTCATATGTTCATTGCAATGCCTTGCATTTAGGCTTTCAATGACAATGATTTTTTTGTGTACCAAAGTGCTTAAACTTAAATATAGCCTAGGGTCTTGGAGCTGAGAGTTTACTAATCACCAAATGTACTGCTTTGCAGATGTGGCTAATTTTGTGACCCATGACTAAAGCACCATTTTGAGAGAGCGAATTGATTTCATAGAGGTTCTAATTTTCCCTCATAAAAGTCAGCAATGGAAAAAACACCTTAAGGCCTATGACAACCATGGAATAGTCTATAATATTGTGATAGTCTGACCTCACTGATTTGAAATCCAAACCAAAAATAAATTTTAATGTTACCTTGGTCCATAACAAATATGTAATCTCCCTTGGACAAGTTTGCTCTGAGCCCAGCCTACGAACCTTGAATAGTCTGGTACGTATCCAAATATTGGCATCTTTCTTTCTTACATATCCTCACGCAGTAGTCCTCATGAATGAACCACTGATACTGGAGGAAAATTCCCATTAGAATGAGAAGAGCTAAAGTCTTAGTCTTATACCGCTGCTACAGGTCAAACAAATCACCCTGAATTTTTGGTGTAGTGAGAGTGAGAGCTCGGAAAATCAAATCATTGGAGAAAATTGCATTATATTGAAGAACTACTGTCTGAAATAAAACAGAAGAATCGGTACAGAAAGAAAATAATCTAGGATAGGGTTGGAATATTTTTTCTTTTTCAGATAAAATGTTAATATTATTTGTAGCACTTCTTTTAGGAAGTCTGCAGTGCTCTGGCTAAGCATCAGCACTCTATGGTTACCTGTCCCATTCTCTGCAGCACCAGGGGTCAGCCAGCTCCTGAAGGACCATCTTTACCTTCACCTTTTACCCATGGGTCAGATGGACTGTGGCCTTGGTACTGCTCCTGCAGAAACAATTTTTTTGAGAGAGAGAATGGGATAAGTATCCAACCTCACTGGGTTTAAATTTTCACCTTTTGTACTATCTGCAGAACAGGAAGACAGTCAAATAAAGAATCCTTCACTTACAGTCCTGGAATAAATATCTTAAGGTCATGCAACAACATGCTGCTTGTTAACCTGTGAAGATGCTAATGATACAGGCTGACCCTAGTGTCATAAGTACTACATTTGATTTGTTTTAAAAAAGAATGAGAGACAGGAGATTTAGCATTCTAAGCTAAATGTATGGCAGCATATACAATGCATTATGCATTCAGTTGTTTCTGCATACATCAAGTATTTCATAAAGTGATGACAGATTTGAGAATCTCTTCTGTATCACAACATACTAATATGCAGCATTTTGGTACTGGAGGAAATTACACCATGTTTAAGTTCCAGCGTTCCCATTACACGGTCATAAAACAGCATGACAAATTGTTTCTAACACATGACAAATTGTGTATCAACCTCTATGAAGAAGATTCTGCTTCACAAAACATGCACAATACCAACATTGTCTATAGTGAGTATCACCTGCTCTTCCTCTCTCCTATATGGATCAGTGATCTGGTGATGGCATAATTAACTCACATTTTCTTGCTTCTTGGCTAAAAGATTTGGATCCCTTTGGATAGTTGTATGATAAATCTATTGGTAACTTTTCCATTGCCTTTCTAAAGTAATTTGGCTAATGTGCAGAGCTGAACTTCCAGCCAAGTCTAAAAGGCTTTTTTCCAAGTTTAGAAAATGCAACTGTTCACTGTGTTCAGCAATAGTTTTTCCATAGAAGAGGGTAAAATGGTTCTATTAGAATAGCCTCTGGTTTTCAGATACCCCTCTTGGGTACTTTTACATGGAAAATGGCCCCCTTGTAGTACTTAGGAAAGATAAACTCTTACCTGGTTTGAAGAAGGCATGATGCTCATTAGGTGGGTCTGGCTTTATCTGCCTTTCCAGTGCCCTTCTCTGTAGAACAGGTCAGTGTTGAGCACTATTAGAAGCATACCTACCTCATCATTATGGCTCTACTAGCTTTGATCCTCTGCCTCTAGAGATGAAAAACTAATTGGTATCAACTACTGCAGTGATTTTTTGTTCATTTCCAGGCTGGATCAAAGAGCAGAGGATTTTTGTGGGGATTGCATCAGGACATTACCTCATACAGTGGGAGGGATGCAGGCTGGATGTGTAAGGAACAGCTTTGCCCCAGTCTGCTGTGGTCCTCCAGGACAACATGATGGCTGAAGCAGACTGCTAGGGTAGATGTTGAAGACAAGCCAGTGGCATTGAGGCAGAAGGCAAGAGACTGCATGCAGCAGCAAATTCAAGCTGGCGTGTCAGTCTGGTCTGTAGGAAGCCCAGCCTTAGTAGCATCAGACATAGTGCCTGTGCCAAGGGGCAGGGAATCTGCAAGTGCAGTGATGATTGGAATATTTTCCCACAAATATTCTTTAAATATAAATGATGGTAATGAAATCATAAAAGTAATTTCTCTTGCAACTCCTTTTTTTGGAAACAAATTACACCTAAAACCATGTAGAGATGTCCTTCTTTTCTAGAATATTATTGAAAATTAATAGACCATCTGAGTCTTCAGTATCATAAAGTCTGTATCCATTTTTTCACACACCTGCAGATTCATCTCCAGCAGCTCTCCCATCTGTTTGCAGGCTGTTTTCTAAAACAATGAGATGTCTCAGGTGCAGAAGAGAGAGACAATAATTAACAATGTGGCCTACAGCATCTTGGTGAATGATTGATTTTAGTGAATGGATGAGGGAAGGAAGAAGAAGAAAGGTAAGCTTTGCAGATTTTTCTGCTTGTGCATGTATGGCTGTGCATGTTGGATAGATGTACATACAGATCCATATGTATTTCCTAAGAAGATTATTTTCAGCATTCAGACTTTCAGTCTTCTGCAATGTCTGTTGTGTACAGAAACTAGTTGAAAAAGACAGTGCCATCAGCACTGAAGAGATTAAGGAGTGCCAAGGAATACTCTTTCTCATTTCTCACCTTCCTGCTTCTCTCCATCCTGTTCCTGGAAAAATCCCAGCTTTTAACCAGTCAAACAGTTTTTAAAAAGCTGGTGTATAGAAACCTGAGAGAGAGAACCATGACAGCTACATACTGTTGGGAGGAATATGACTGCATAAAAAAAATAATCCCAAAACTGCTGAATAAAAGAACAGGGAAATGTATGAGGGTGCACTAGCATGTGGAACAGTTTTTCCATAAGTATTTATGTACATGCACTGGAGAGGGAATACTGAATATATATATAGGAAGACTGTTTCACTGGTTTATGCAATGAGGTATTATAGTGTGTATACACAGCACTGGAAATTAAACATCTGCACATCTACAGAAGGGTTAAAAATGAAAAACATATGATTAATTATAATTTCCTTTAAAAAAAAAATCCTGAAATTAGAAAACCAAATACATTTATTAGCTCTTAAATGCAAGTGGCCTTATTTCAGTTGTGCTGAGCAAATACTTCATCTGCTGGCTTCTATTATTATTATTATTATTTTATTATAAGCTGGTTTCTATTATTATTCTGCAGCTGTCAGGAAGGAGATCTTATAGGATCTTCTCTGACATCTCCATCCTTTATTGAATGCAGAGGGAAACATAGTAATGAAGGATGAGGAAAAGGCTGGGGTGCTCAACACCTTTGCCTCAGTCTGTATCAGTGGAACTAACTGTTCTCTGGACACCCATCCACATGAGCCGGGAGACAGGAGGGGATGGAGAATGAGGTCATCACAATTAAAAAGGAAGTGGTCAGTGACCTGACACACCACCTGGACACACACACGTCTATGGAACCGGATGGGTTGCACCCAAGAATATTGAGAGAGTTGGCAGATGTGCCTGCCAAGCCACTTTCCCTTATTTACCTGAAATCCTGGATAAATGGGGAGGTTCTAATGGACTGGAGGGTAGCACATGTAACACCCATCCACAAGAAAGGCAGAAAGGAGGATCCAGGAAACTACAGACCTATCAGTCTGACCTTGGTATCAGGGAAGGTCATGGAGCAGATCATCTTGAGTGCCATCACAAGTCATACAGAGGACAACCAAAGGATCAGGCCCAGTCAGCATGGTTTTATGAAAGGCAGGTCCTGCATGACAAACCTGGTCTCCTTCTGTGACAAGATGACCTGGCTATTGGATGAGGGAAAGTCTGTAGATATTGTCCATCCAGACTTTCAGAAAGCATTTGGCACTGTTTCCCATGGAATTCTTGTGGAAAAACTCGCTGCTCATGGCCTGGATGAGCACCCAATCTGTTGGATCAAGCACTGGCTGGGTGGAAAGACCCAAAGAGTGGTGATCAATGGAGTTAAATCCATCTGGTGGCAGATCACAAGGGGTGTTCCTCAGGCCCCAGTGTTGGGACCACTTCTATTTAACATCTTCATTGATGGTCTTGATAAGGACATAGAGTGTATCATCAGTAAGTTTGCAGATGACATCAAGTTAGGTGGGAGTGTTGGTCTGCATGAAGATAGGGAGGCTCTACAGAGAGACTTGGATAGACTGGATTGATGGGCCAACATCAACAGTGTGAGCTTCAACAAGGCCAAGTGCCAGGTCCTGCACTTGGGCCACAACAACCCCATGCAGTGCTACAGGCTGGGCACAGAGTGGCTGGAAAAGGACCTGGGGGTTCTGATTGACAAGTGGCTGAGTATGAGCCAGCAGTGTGCCTGGGTGGCTGAGAAAGCCAATGGCATCCTGGCTTGTATTAGAAATAGTGTGGGCAGCAGAAGTGAGGAGGTGATTGTCCCCCTGCACTCAGCGCTGCTGAGGCCACACCTTGAGTCTTGTGTCCAGTTTTGGGCACCTCAATATAAGAGAGATATCGGGGTGCTGGAGTGAGTGCATAGGAGGGCAACAGAGCTGGTGAAGAGACTGAAGGGTAAATCTGACAAAAAACAATTGAGGGAGCTGGGACTGTGTAGTCTGAGGAAGAGGAGGCTGAGGGGAGACCTCTTTGGTCTCTATAACAACCTGAAAAGACATTATAGAGAGGTTGGTGCTGATCTCTTCTCACAGGTAATTAGCGTTAGAAGAGGAAGGAATGGATTCAATGTCAATGGAAATTTTCACAGAAAGAGTGGTCAGACACTGGAATAGGCTGCCCAGGGAAGTGGTGGAATCACCATCCCTGGATGTGTTTAGGGGTCATTTAGACTTGTTGTTGGGGGATATGGTTTAGGGGAGAATTTTGCAGACTAGGGATGATGATCCCAAGGGTCTTTTCCAACCTGAAAGATTCTATGATTCTATGACATGTCTAGCTAGCAAATAACCCAGCATGACTGCAAAACCTACGTGTCACATGAGCACACCTGGAAATACAGAGAGCTGGTACTGAGCTTCTGATTGGCAAGGTAATCTTTGGGGAGGAATCTAGCAAAGACACTGAGGGTTATGCCTCACCACAGAGTAATTAAGTATTTTTCTGCTTTGACTTCTTTACTCCTTTTTCGTATCCCTCTTGTCTTTCACACACTGGTGCCCATGATGAATGCAGGGAGTACTGGAACCATCAGAAGAAATTCTCAGTGTGAGTTTTGAGAGGGGGATATTACAGATATCACCACTTACTTCTGGGCACCATACAATTAAACCTGGTGTATCAGAAGTGGTTCATCTCTCTAGTACATGGTCAGATTTGGAAAATAGTTGTGTTAATAAAGGGAACCTGAAAGTTTAATCTTATCACAAGTAAGATGATTTCTAAACCTTTGACTTTATTCTGCAGTTTTGTAATTGGACAAGCGTAAGTGCAGCAAAGAGAAAATAGAGTGCCCCACTGGAAAGCCAGTAGGGCATTTGTGCCTTCAGAGAAAAAACTCATTTGCCCTTTTCTTTTTATGTCTGCTTATTTAAACAATTAAATAAATTAAAAACAAGGAAATGTTCTGCTCTGAGTCACTCTCAAGTGTTTTCAGGCAGTTAAATAAATTAGAATCAGTAATCTAATGAAAAACTGATTTGAGCATGTTTACATGATATTAGGAAGCTAAAAGCTTTATCCATGCCCTCGGTTCTGGCTTGATGTAAAAATATGTATTGTGTCTGTAGAAACAGCTGCATGTAGAGGCTGCTGTTGGATGGCTGCTCTGCAGTAAAAAAAACCAAAACCAAAACAAACAAAACTTCAAGCATTTGTCTTTCTCTCTTATGAATGTCCAGACTATGACAGTGGGGAAGACTGCGGACTTTCTTTTAGGATGTGAAAGCTGTCATTTGTGCATCTAAGAGAGGACTTTGCTATGAAGGTGGAAGTATTTTTCTAGAGGGAAATGACATGCTGGGAAAGAATGTAAACCTCTCTGGAATGTGGGGAGTTAGTTATGTTAATATCTGCATATCAACTTTCCTCTCTTGATTCACTTCATGCTACATCAGTTATACCATAACTTTTCAAACTGCTGTCTGTAAATAGTATTGCTAGCTATAGCCAAAGGTTGGAAAAGTATTTTGCTTTCAAAATTTGGTATCTTTCTCACCAGGAAAGCAACAAGAAGGGTGGAAAAAAAACCATTCACTACATTGTGTACAGAAATGGAGTTCCATATGTTTTCAATTTTAAATACAATAAAGAAATAAAGAATTCCTCTGTAGTATTCTAATAACTACACCTTTAATATCTTTGAATCCTCCAGTTTGGACAATATAAAAGCAATGTGAAATATGATTTTGTTTGTAATGTATGGATGATATAGCACAGAAGTGTAAATATATATCACACAGTGTTGATCAGTTTGAAAATTTGCAACCTGTCATAGGTTCCATAAGCTTATGTCAGTTTAAAATGTAGTTTTTCATGTCTTGGTTTGTATTATTCCTTCCTTACATTCTGAATGAAAATGGATTCATGACTTGGAGAAGAAAGCAAATGGTAGCATGGGAAGGTCTTCCCTAATGTGAAGAGCACAGAGCAGATGAATCAGCTTCTAGTATTTTACACACCTATAACTTCTGTAATTCAGTGATATTTTTTCGCTTCTTCCAGTTCTTCATTAAATGGCTACTGACTATAGAGGAAGAGATTCTCATGACTCATACTTTTAAAGCACTTGTTAGAAAAACTACTCTTTCATATCAGTAGGGAATAATGTTATGGCTTGAAAGAATAACAGTCTTTCATGCTCCAAGAAAAGTTGCCCCAGAATTAAGCATTCACTTGTGTGAGTAAAGGCAGTCCTGATGATAATACAGAAGAATCTGTATAAATAAGACCTGTGAGTAAAGAAGAAAAGAGAGGGAAGAAAAGGTGTAGTGACAGTGACATCCTCAAAAGATTTACTAGAAAAAAAAATGCCTCCTGGGAAAATCATACCATCATTAGTAGTCAACAAGGAAATCTGACAGAAAGAAAACAATACAAAGGTGGCTGTTGAAAAATTAGTATTTGAAGATAAAGAGAATTATGTGGAAAGAACTGTCCAAGGCAAAAATTCTCTGCTGCTAGAGAGGACATTTGGCGTCTCTGCTCTCCCTGAATAGGCAAAATCTACCTGAAGAGGACCAGGGCAAGGGATATTTCTCCTGAGAGGTAAGATGTGTCTGTTTTCAGATCTTTCTGCATTTCGGATGAAGACAAAATAGAAAAAATAAAACAAATGGAAGGAGAAAATCTTATGCTCAGAAATTTTATTTCACTGACATGAGTCCAAGGAGGTCTAAGGCTGTTTAATCTCACAATAACAAGGCAGAGAAAAAGCAGAAACCTGTAGCAATACTGGAACTTCATAAATTATTTTGACCATGCCCTATTGCAATGTTCTTGGTTTCAGAGGCAGCTGGTTCCTTAGCCTGTGTGATGATGTGCTTGGCCTAGAGCAGTAAGTAAGGAGAAGAAGCAATCTGATGAATTCGGAAACAGAATTCAAAGTGTGCTGGTAGGGAAAGGGCTTTTTTTCAGCACTTGTCTCTTTCATGCTGCTGGCAGTCCATGATGACATGGTAAAGCTACAATGTACCAAAAAAACTGAAGCAAAGGAATATTAATACGATGACAAATTCTTCCTCCTCCCTATTTAGCTCTTTGTTAACAACTCTAAAAATGTCTGGCAAATGTCTGGTTACTGTATTCCCTGTCTCCTGACCTATAGTTGTTCCTTAGACATATTATGTGTATTTTAGCTCATTTAATCTTTTCTCATTTAATTTTTTTTCAGTTAATCTAATTCCCTCTAACTCTTTTTCATTTGTCTTACTTTTGCCTAAACTCCTTCAAATTCCTCCTGGCATGGTGGTAGCCAGATTTGGGCATTTGAGCTGTACTTTCAAAAATATGCTATTGGGAAGAACCACCTAACCCTTTCCATCTCCCACATCACCTTGATAAGCTCATGGGAGCACTGGTGGTCCTGTTGCCTCCTTGCTCCCTAACTCTGTATTTCAGACTGGACACCACAGGGCATCTACAGAAAGAGCTGCAAATGGCACTGGCTGTTAGTTTTGGTTTATTTTTTGTTGTTACTGAATACCACAATGCCAGTTCTGATCCTCCCGTGTATACTCCTTAGATCATTTTCAGCATTGCTACCTTTCTGTTTTCTTTGCCTCACAGAATATCTGCGCTGCAGTATGTGATTCATGCACTCTCCTGCACCACTGCAATATCTATCTCCTTCATTATTTCTAGATTCTATCACCAGGCTCCTTATTGAATTGCCTTAGGTATTTGTGTTTCTCCTTGTTGGTCTTGTCCCATGAACTAAGAAACTGATTATTGTCTGGGCTTTATGAGGTCAAGTCACATAATGATTCCTGCGTTACCAACAGCAGATTTAGACTCGGTTTGCTGCTCTTTTTCAATTTCCTGAGTCTCTCTCCAGAGCCTCAGTCAAGAAGACAAACTGTGGTTTCTCAACAGGTTTCTCTGCTATGCTTCTCATTTGGAATGGAAGTTAATTAACAGTTCTTTCCAGCACTTGGTGACCTTCAGTGATGCTTGAACAGTGGGTTCTGCAGCCTTGAAAGTGAAACTGTAAATAATAGAGAACTTGCAGGCCAGTTTTTAAGAGAAGAGATTTCTGTCCCATCCCTGAACAAAAGTAATGTTCTTTTTCATAAAACTAACATGCTTCAAATTTATTTTCCCAAATGTGAAGACAGTTTCAAAGGGAAGGGTAATGGAAATACCTTGTCAGGTGTCTCTGTATGATACTACAAGTAGATAAAGCATTGTACCAGAGTATTCCCAGACCAATGAATTTGAGCATATTTCAAAATGCTTCTTACTAAAATCCAAGTCTTGTATTTATATCCTCTTCTATCAACCATGTAGTTTATAGTTCTGCCAATAAAAGCTATCAAGATTCTACGCACTGTTTATTCATTAACATTTCATGATTCATACAGTGTATTCATCTTGATTTTTGTTTGCCTAGTTCTGTACTGTGCATGCTGCTGTTTTCCTGTTTGGTAATGCCTGGATAAACCTGTATTTTTTCCTTTGAAAGGTCTCCCTGCTTGCTACTTTTGTAGTTCCCTGTTTCACTACAGCTTTTGAAAAACAGCAATTAAATGATTCTCCAAATGCTAATTTTGTAATCCCCCATCAGGTGCACGATCTCAGTATACTGATTTGGAAACATACTGTGAAAGTGTAGATCAAGAGGAAAATCTCTCACAATTATCAATGTCTATAGACAGCCAGAAGAGTGGTAAACTTCAGGTTAGAAAACCATTTACTATAGTGATGCTAGAAATTGAAAAAAAAAGCTGTGTAGGTGAGAGGTAGAGATTTTCAGAAAAGAGATGGAGATCCACTTTGATAGCTATATAGCAAACTAATTTTTTGCAGATGTCAGTAGATCAATGTGTAGAAAGAAAATGTGTGTGTGCGCACGTGTATAGAAGTGTACAATCATATGCATATATACATTTTTTTGTGTGGAATTCTACATCTTTATATTTTTAAGCAGCAGAGGAGAATCCAGAAGCAAAATAAGTGTCAAATATTTTTGACTAAGAGATGGGGCATTTGGATGTCAAATTAATCATCTGAAAAGAATGCAGCAGTGCATGTGACCATATTGACTTGATGATAAGAAGTGATAATTCAGAATCACAGGATACACAGTGCACACATGAAGTAAGAAGTAAAGAAAGAGGGAAAATAGGGTAGATCGAAGGAAACCTTGAGCAGAACTGAAATCAGAAGACATCAACGGAAGATCAAGACCAGGAAGTCAGCAGGCCATGGTACCATAACAGAGATTTCACTAAGAAAAACTACTAGCATTGCTTCCATAAAAAGGCTTCCTTTTGATTGCTAGAAATTGTCATACTAGATCAGAGTATAATTTGTGATATCTATTATCTCGTCTCTGGCAGGGTCTAGGATAAGATGTGTTGGAGTTGTAGCTGAAATTCTGTAACAGAAATCATCCCATATCCTTCTCCTTCTCCTCCTCCTCATTATGCTTTGTCCAGTCCTTAACAGCTTGGCAGCATTCTATATGATCATTCACCTATTGTAAACACAATAAAATAAACAAAGAAGGTAATCTTCTACCTGTACAAATAATCAAGAAAAAAATAATACTGTGGTAATAATACTGTGGTTTGGAAAGCAGCTTGTTGTGTGGGACCCACGTATCTGCTTTTGGGAAGGGTTGGGAAAGCATTTTCAGACACAGTTTAATTCCTTAGCTGCAAAATGGGACCAAAAGCTCTTTCAAACCTAATGTATTTTGACTGAAACTCAATGAAGGATGGCCTCTCATTGAAAGATGCTATAGAAGTATTTCAGACAGGCAATCTGTATTGGCCAACACCTTTCAAGGACTACCAATACTATAAATAGTATATTTTGTGCAAATTTGTTTGCATTGCTAAATGCTGCTAAAACATAAAGAGTTTTCTGCTGATTTAAGGATATAAGGCTCTAGCTTTCTGCATCTACCTTAGCAGTTACTGCAGCTCAACAGGACTGGATCTGTAGAGAGATCCATTTGGTTCTGAGGACATTCTGCACACATTAATTTGACCTTAGATTAGCTCTACTCTGGCCCCACTGACCGAAGACGTGGTAGGAGTTGGAGAGCAGTAGGAACATTCCTGAAGTTCATCTTCCATTTTAGTTTCACCATGAGTGATTTGGGTGGCTGTAATTAGGCATTTGAATCCCAGGCAGGTCCAAATACACTCTTCCTAAGGCACTACTTGGCATCCACTAACTAAAAATAGAGTTTAGACATTTACATGTGAATGTTTAAGTGTAAATGTCTTCACATCAATCTGGATTCCTCCTCTGATGTCAAATGTGTAGCTCAGTATGGATTATCAAGACAAGGTAGGAAAAGATATGACCACGTCCGGTGTAATTCTGTTTAATTTTCTACATTTTTTCTTTATTCAGATACCTGCAATTAATTGCCTCAAATTAATTAGCTTCGATGTACCTATACAGACTTTTAGCAAGCAAAGATAACTAAGCAACTGCTCGCTTGTTGTACACCTGGTATTATGTGCAATGCTGTGTCACAAATGAGCAAATCTAGTGATACATCTGCCTTGTCAGGATGCTGCAGAATTTTCTAAAGGGTGGAACATAGAGCTAAATGGAATGGAAAGTACAAGAATAGCTCTGGTGCTGCTAGAAAATTAGATTTTTCACCAGTCCTTGATCACAGCCTGCTAGAGCCATATTCTACATGTCTAGAGCCATACCCTATATATCTATAGAAATTAGTTTTCTTCTAATGAGCTGATTAATATAATGCCATTCTGAGACCAGTCTATTTCTGTACTGCCTATATGGAGACTTTTAAATAAAATGAGCTCCTTCTTCTGGCTGAAAACTGCTAAGACTCGAGAAATATGTAAGGTTTTATGAACTTCAGTCAGGATCATCCATCCTTTCTCCCTGTCTTCCTATCACTTTTCACCATCTGCACCTCAGTTTCTCTATACCTGTGTGCCCTGTCCTTTCCTCCCCTATCTAACCTGAAGGACACCATCCTCCTCCAACTCTGACCTGACCTGCAACTTTTATTTGTGCCATAATGCCAGTATCTTTGTCCACTTTGGGCAGTCATCTCTTGCATACTGAAACATCCAAGATTTTAAAACAGCTGTCACCAGGTGTTAGCTGGAGATATGCTGGGGCCTGTGATTTTGAAAGGACACTGCAGTAAAAAGGATAAATGAAAACCTGTTACATATGGAAAAGATTTTTCCTATTCAGCAGTGGAGGCAAAATTCACCCAAAAGGATAAGGTCAGTGCAAGGGGAATAAATAATCAAATCATAGCTAAAAAACTAAGAAAGCATGAGAAACTAAGAAAAGTAAAAAATTGTGTTGCTTTCTGCAGAGGGATGGAGCAAGACTGGGTGGGACTCCTTAGGTGCTGTCAGGGCTCCTTCTTATAACTCCAGCCAAAAGGCTCAGTCACCACATTTGCAGGGTGAAAAGCCAATATGCTCAGCTCCAATGTGCAGTCTGATGTGCAACCCTACCTACTGTGCAACTCTGGGGCTTTTGGACAACGTATGTGCAGCTCAGTGCAGAGAGATAGGGTTCCTCTGTGTTTGCAGAGAATACCAGAATTTGTGGCTTTCTCATTTTTCTTATTTTTTGTTTTTCTCATCAGTGGTGAAGAAGGAGGAAGCAGAAGTTGCTTATTAGAGGTAGATGGAGTTGCCGAAGAACATCAGGACTAGTTGGGAGGTAAGTCTGTTGGGCAGCTGAATGACCATATTTTGTGGGAAGAATTGGATGTGCTCATGTTACAGAGAAGACTGCTATACTGAAGAGTAACTTACACTTTTTGAAAGAGTGCAAAATGTTCCAAAGGTAATAGAGGATTCCAAAATGAATATTATCTACAGCAAGAGTGGGAAGCTTAGACCATTGAACAGGAGGATGTGGTCTAATCTGAGTAAAGAAGGTTTGCGGTAAGTATTAGACACCTTTTAAGAGATGCAGTGCCAAAACCACTAGAACTTCTAGAAAAAGAACGTGAGGTTCATGGAAATATCTGTTCAACTTGCTAGCTCTGCTAGATGGATGATGTATGAGGAGAGCTTGATTTACACAAGGAGACCATAGCAGGCTCAAAGCCAGCTTTCAGTAGCAGGTGGAAAAATGAACATTTTAGTGGGGGTGCAGAAAAAAGGCAAGAGAAAATTTGTCTGCTCAGGTCAGGATTTAGGGCTCATCACAGAGCACAAGAAGAAACTAAGAATATCAACACTTGTGTAGCTGAACTCCAGAGCTCCAACATTCAACACCTTTTGCTATTCTGAAGCTGAAACTTTCCTAGCAGATGCTTCAAATCCTGCCACTTTTTGCAATTGTTTTCTGAAGTGGGCAGATGTGTCCATTATAAAACCATCAGCTTGTATGTAGCATTTCAATACAGCTTAGTTACTCCCAGCATGTCTATTCCCATATTTTTATTCCCACTTATTTTCTTCTTTGTAGTGAATGCAGCACAAATACAGAGACCCGGCAATTAAACTGTCATTCACAAAGCCTGGAATCAAAGCACATCTTTCCAACAGGGGCATCTGTGCCTGCATTTGCATTAAAGATACATCCTTCACTGTTTCTTTTTCAGTGGTTTCACAGTCACCTCAGGGTCCATTTCAGAGCCAAGCTGGTCTTTAGTTCCCTTTGAATAACCTCTTCTACTAAAGAATTTTGTCAGTCCTAGAGTTCAAAAGCTCCACAAGACAGCCTCATTTAGTGCCCTGGTGTGGTAAGCTCCAAGTGGTCAAGGGATACATGTCTTTAAACCTGTATGCCTACCTGAGAACTATGGGAAGACCATATTTGTGCAAATAGTTTGTGCTCACAGCACCAGACATGTCTATCAGCTAGCAGGAAGAGCAGGCTGTGGGGTGAAGGTAGGCAGCATTTGGGCAGGATGGGGCAGGGACCTCTCCCCACAACCTCCATCTCACCACAGACAGAGCTGGGCCAGGAGACCTGGGACAGCCAGGCATGGCCGAGGGAATGGGATGGCTGCAGAGTCAAGACAAGGAGGCAAGAGGAGGTGATGGGCAGGCACGGGCACGGCTGCAATGAGGCTCACGCTGGGACCCAGTGCCGGGGGGGGAGCAGCAGCAGTGCAGCTCCTGAGCTAAATAGGAGGCCCCAGAAGAAACTTCTCACAGCTTGTCCTCATGACTGAGCTGCTCCTTCATCCATGGCTGAGCCCTGGTTTCACAGCAGTACCACATCAGAACTCGATGGCCTTGAACACAGGCAGCCAAGTGCTGAAGGAGGGAGGAGGAGGAGGAGGCAACATCTGATGTGCTCAGGACCCTCATGCACACATCACCTTCAAGACTCCTGGAGTAAGCTGTTTGTTGATGATGTAGTTTTACATGTAACTGAGAAGAGTGGGACCAAGATGGTCATGGGTTTTCAGCACTGCAACAAGATAAATGTTTAAATAAAAACCCCATGATACACATTTAAACTTCATGTGCATATTAAGAACTAATTGAGAGTTGGTGATTTGAAGACACACATAGTGTCCTACAGTAGTAGTAGCGTCCTATAAGGTCAGATCTTAATAACTTATTCTCTGCTTCATGAACAAGATTTCTTTTGAAAAATTTTGTCTTTTTTTCTCCTAATAAAGAGAAAGCAAAGAATCAAATGTACAATTAATCTAAAAAGCACTGCAACTTGGTCTGGTGTTGTTGGGGAACAGGTATGATTCAAGTTAAGTGAGAGGCAGAAGTGCTGCCTCAGCTCTGCTGTTCTTCAGTGTTCAGGCATGCTATTTGCTTCTCGCTTTTCTACAACTTCACAAAGTTATTTCTGCGTTACTGCCCAGTGAAAGACACCTCTTCCACAAAGGCTGCATTTCCAGCTCTCAGGATGGCGTTTGCATTAAAATGGAGTGTACCCCTCCTGCTTTACAAATACCCTGTGGGGTTATATTTCAATGGTGGACTTTGTTAGAGCACTCCACTGTCCTCCTTGTAAAGGTTGCTATGCCAGAAGGAATAGTGTGATACAAATAAAAGGAAAGTGAAGTATACATTTGCAGTGTCAAAATTAAGTCACACAGTCATGGAGCCTTAAAAAAATGTAGGCAACCAGATGACAGGAAAGCCAACATTAGGTTTTTCCTTCTATCAAATCCAGGAGACCCATGAAACTCCTTCTGTTGGCAAGATATGAAAGTGGATCTAAGATGTGTGGGCAAGAGCTCAAATACAGTCTGCGCAGCATGTCCTCTAAGTCCTGGCTGGACCAGGCTGGACCATGATACATCAGGCTCTGCTGCTGTTCCTATTCAGAATCAGAAAATTTGCCATGCAGCTCATGGACTGCTGAATCCCTTCCAGAGTATCACTGGCTTCTACCCACTGCTTTGTAAATTGTGAAGTTCCTTGGCAGAGACAGGTGCAATTATTGCCTGCTCAGATGATAAACAGAATTGGATAATGTCTGCTTTGGTGTTTGATTAGGCATCCAGATTTAGTTCCTGTAAAGGAATCCCTTTTCCACAAGGCTTGGTGGTAATAATTTTTCTGTTACAGATGACATATATTGTCCAAGTATCATTTACTACTCAAGCCTTGCACAATTACATAGTTAAGTAATTTGTGTGTCCTACTGGTATTTGTTTGAGAGACTACATTAACAACTAAACTAAACTTCTCTGAGGGGGTACTGAGTTAAGTTAAGGGGTCATATGTACCCAAATTCTGTCCTTGGGAGCACTAATCAGTACTTTGCTGTGTGAAAAATAGCTATAACTCTTGATATTTATATCCACAAACTAAGCAAATTAAATCACCAAATTATATAGCCTAAGTCTTTAAGGTCACAAAACCAGAACTTATAATTGATTCATTTCAACTTCTATGGTTTGATTTAAAAATTAAAATTAAAAGAAATATTTTAATGTCTCTAGGTTCTTAACAGTGAAGTAATGCCATTTTATATTGTAGGAGGTTGGGTATTACTGAGTCTGACTGTCCTTGTGAGGCACTTCAGTGACAGTGAATAAGTTATCTAGAGATAAAAATTCCCAGTTGCCAGATGTGTGGACCAACACACTTTGCTTTCATGAAATACAGAATTGCTGACTTGGTTAGCAGCAGCAAATACAAGTCACAAACTGGGTGGGGATTTCCATTCTTCTTGTATCACAATCCTATGTTCCCCAAACCAGGGTCAAAAAACAAAGACAAAAGGTAAATATCTATTTCTGTGCATTTTCACATAAGCCAGTGAGTATACCAGTACATAGACAATGTTCTCCTACTAAAATACTGCAGCCTGATTTGAAATGTCATTGGTGGTTTTGTAGAATAATTTTAGGTTAATTGCTGTTTGGGAAAGATCAGGTTATGCCTCTCTGTGGTTTAGTAGCTGAATAATTTATGACCTCACTCATGGATCAGAGACTGAAAAGAACTTACCTAGGAAACCCATAATTCACTGTGGTTGCAATTTTGTTTCTTTTGAAGAGGGGAAAGAAATTTTTGGTGCTTACTGTAGGTCTCTGGAGGCTGTACTTGCCCATGGAAGAAGTTCAGTGCCATAGAACGAGATCCAACTGTTACTGAGGACCTGATGTGGGCAATTTTTCCCCATTTCAGGTGAGCTTTATTTCAAACAAGCTCTGCTCTGGTCCAAAGGACAAAATGATCATAGCAGCTGCAGGGCAGTATATGTCAAGATAGGATTCCTCAATCCTATCTTCTGGTTTGATTTAAGTTTAAAATAATCTGGTTCATATCCTTCAAGACCTTTCCATCATACGAATCAAAGCATGCTAAGTGGCAACAATTGTGAAATCTGCCTTCAAAATCATGTTCATGATCTGAACTAAAGCACTAACATAGGCATGCTCAGTATGGAAATAAACACAGCTGCACTAAAAGGATTAATTTTATGTCAGAGTCCCATACTTTGGGGTTTGGCTATAAACTCCTTAGTAACCTGAAATGTTGCAACTGGCCCCACAGAAACTTCATTTTAAACGCCCAGATTTGCTTATTATTTTCTTTTAATGTTTTGCAGATTGCTGAAGAAGAAACACCCTGATCTAATTTATTAATTGTCTTAAAAATCACCCATAATAAACTATGTAATTGTACAGGGAAATGATGATTTCCCTGTCCAAGGGCATTATTCTGCATGTGTAACTCCTTTTTCTGTGATATTCACATGAAGATGCTGATCAGGTTCTATAGCATGTTTGCTAAACTGCTTGCTCAATGACCATTAAGAATATTTGCGTGTATGCAACATTTAAGGAAACATGAATTAATTTTGTCTGATTTTTGTTGAATAAGCAAATCTAATTCAGCTTGCTCTTGGATGACAGAATGACAGTTTAATATCCTTTTTGACTTAATGTAACTAGAATGCTATAAAAAAAGAAACTGTTTAAAGCTAACGCACTTTTCCCCTCAATCTTTGGTTGCAGTTTCTATAAATCAATGTTAAAACAGAGTGAAAAAGATTATCATTAGCTGGAAATTACCTTGACTGAAATCTAAGGCATGTAGCTCAGCTAGAGGTGCTGGAACCACAGGAGTCAAATGTAGTTCCAATTAAAAATTATAAATCAGAGCTGCAAGAGTGTGGGACTGCCTGCCTGGTGAATGATCTTACTTTCATATACATACATAAAAAGGTCATTGAGTTCCTGAACTCAGAGAGATTAGAAGCAAATAGACTGCCTCATAGAGTATCAAGAGAAAAATCATCACTTTGATACTACTCTCCCTAGGATGTAATATTGTGACTGAATTTCCTATCACAGGGAAATTTACTTTTGTTTGCAGATAGAATAAGGAAGGAATATCTAACCAGTCAGGAAAATAGTGGTCTCAGAAGAGGCAGTTGGTTAAGAAAGTTTGGCAGCATGAAGGAATCACAAGTTCAAGCTCCCCTCCATCTGATATAGGCTGGGTGTGTGCATGGCAGTTTTCTCAAGGGATTACACTCCTCTGGCCTGGGTCTTCCATTCTCAATCAGTCCAGACCAGTCCAGGAAATAATTTAAATTCTCATTTTTCAAGAAGGGATTTCTGTCTGGTCCCCAGACTCCCTTAAGTCTTAGAAACCTTCCCAAAAGCTGGTATATTTCCACAAATGGCAGTATTAGTGAAACAATGTACTCTTGCGAGAACATTTTTTACCAAGCCAAGTGTACTTGGGCTTTTGTCTTTCACCTCTTAGATTTATTAGTGCAAGCAGTCCGATGAGTTGATAAGACTTTCCCCCATAAGGTCATATTCCTGAGCAGCAGTGGTTTCAGGAGCTCTTTTCACTTAAATTCAGTTCTCAGAACATTCAGTTTCTGAGATACAGCTAGAAACCAGCTTTAATGAAGAATTTGCCATTGTGCAGTCAATAACCGAGCTATCTGAGTATTTTATATCTGGAACATAAGGTTACCTGATGTTTTTATTAGAAGGGACATATGTGGTGATATGAGACTTTTTCAAAGCAGCAGATTCTCTCAGCTTGAAGCCCAGTGTCAGAAACCACCAAGTAATCTCTCCCCATGAAACTTTTCCCTTTTTTTTCTATCACCTCACCATAACCCCATGGATTTCCAGACTTGTCTTGGTTTGCATAAGGTTTGTCTGCAACATCACTTGAATGTGTTACATTCCTTAAACTGATGTACTTTAAATTTATCAAACTACTGTGGCTAGACAAGCTTGAAATCAAAGTAGGAAATGAAAGAGAAAAGGTCTTGATTATGGAGATGGAGCTGCTGCTCTGAAAGCATCAAATTAAGCGTAGTAAACTTGTGTCAAAAACTAATCTGTTCCCCAAGCTGTAGCTGAGCACTTCATGGAAAGCTGCCCTGGTAGCTGAGGCTGAGAATTAGCTCTGCAGTCTTTTCCAAGGTGGTGCCTCCTGGAGCGGATGCCCCAGTTCTGGACCTCATTCATATGACACCTGTACAGTGTAAGCATCACCCCTGCATGAAAATGATCTTCAAAACTCTTTCTAGGAAGGTCCGTGTTCCCATCCTTCTGGCTAATGGATTTAGGGAAGTGTACTGTAGCACACTTTGCTGTTTGTCCCATGCAAATAAAAACCTTGTTAGAGCTTGTCACTGACTGGGATACACAAAGCCCTTTTGACAGATGGATTTTCCATACCCTGCTCATCATCCTGTTTCAGAAGCTGTCTGAAGGTCAGTCTTTCTGACTCCTTTCCTGGACACACAGCTTGTGCTGTGGATCTTTTGATGGTGCAATAGCACTTCATAAAGGATTATGTATAGGATGTTCTTGATAGTCTTTCAGCCTGACATGGATTTCTGAGTTTATACAGGGCTTGCATGAGACATATTAGGAACAGTGATATCAGTGTGCTTTGATCACTGCCCATCACTACAATTTTTTGAACTCCCATCAATCATAATATAGTCATCTGTCTTTGAAGCAATGTCTATGTTTAAGAGCAATGATATGTTTTACACTTCCTTTCTGCCCCCTTATAACCATCACATCTGTATATCCATAGATACAGGTTCAAAGAATGCAAGATATTGAGTGGAAAAAACAAAGAGACTCATAGAAGATGAGCTGACCAAATATTATTCCTTTAACCAGGCATGAAATTTTGATATAGGGTATGCTCAGGGACAATGTACAACAGGTGCATTTCCCCTAAATATTAGGAAGAATGTGTAGACTATATTAAATAACAGTTTTGAAATGTGAGTGGATATAATAATTAATAATATATATTGCCCATAACTAGAAGGTTGTGTAATGGTGTTAGCAATATGGAATTGAAAGGTTTTCAGATAGACAGAGAGATAGATAGGTCGATCGATCATGGGAATGGAAGCTAAAGCATATTTCCAGGCATTTTAACTCTCTGCTGCTCTTTAACAGTACAATCAATAGTTCTGAAAAGGGAAAGGCATTTGCAATGCTAATTGCAATTCACAAGTGGGGGTGTACTGAGTGGGTGGAAGAGTTAGTTGTTTGCTTGCTGAGGGATGTTTCAGAGTTGCTGAAGTTCTGATACTCAATTCTTTTTATAAAACAATTATCTGCTAAGCCCTTGGCTGACTAGAACACAGAAATAATATCTAAATCAGATAAATCAAGGAGTGTGGTACTTCTTCAGGTAGTAATTTTCTGGCAGGTTTAGCTGGTTGTCTCAATGCTCCCAATGAGAGGAGAGATGCAACAGAGAGGTGCTGACCATGGATCTTGCAGGACTAACAGTGTTTGCTTATCTTTAGCGGTTTACAAGGTCGGTTTCAGTCCAAGATTTTGTCAAGTATGTCCTATCTTTTCCTATTTTCTGGTATCTACCTATTTGATTTCTGAATAATATGTGAGTATTTTCGCTTGTGGAATGATGTGAATCTGCCAACCTTGTTCACCCTGATTATTGCAGTACTCTGTCCTTGCAGGTTTGTTAGCCCCACTAAAAGTACTTGCAGAATAAAGTACAAATCAGTGTGACTGAAGATGTCAAAACCAAACTCTTTCACCCTCTCTCCCTCCTTAATTTGGGGTGAACATTCCTCAGACTACACAAGCTGACTCCACAGAGGGAACACATATGTTTGTGTGTATAAGACCAGAGTGTGGAGGCATTTTGGGAAAGAAAAGGAAGAAAAATAATGTTTTGATGCCAAGTCTTGTTATGCCAATTTTCAGAAGTGCCACTGATGTCTAAGGATGTGGGAGTAAGGAATAGCAAAGGTATCTATCTCCTGGAACTCTGCAGTCTGCTGCTGACCTTTCAGTGTCCCCCAGGCTTTTCAGATATAACTTGGGGTCAGATGTCGTGTGGAGATTGTGTGTGACCTTGTGCACTCAGATGCTATTATTAATTGGTTCTAGGTGAGGATTTCCATTTGACACAGGGTAAAATTTAAATGCCTGTGGCACTTAGGTGTGAATGACTCAGATTTAAATATTGAACTAGGAGTTCTAGAAGAAGATCAAATAGTAGTAATACCTGGGTTCTTTTTTATTATACTTTTTCTTTAACAACTAACAGGGGAATGGCTAATATTGTTATATTTGCTTTAATTACTGAGCAATGGGCATAGGAAATCTCCTTTGTAAGTCACTTAAGAATCAGGGTGAATTTTTTCCTAAAAGAAAACATTTTTTCTGAAAAAAAAGCCCCAAATTCAAACTTCTTGTCAACTTCTTCCAAATTCAACAAGTGTTTATTGAACAAAAACTGAGAACCTTGAAAAGATAGTAGGTCTTCCCAATAGTGCTCTGAAGCTAATTTTAGCACATTCAACTTTTCAAACCAGTTAAAAAAAAAAAAAGTGATAAAATAAAACAAAGAATTCATCTCAAAGCATTTTAATAATTTCCAGCTTTGCCCTGAAAAATGCTATTGTCTCTTAGTCATTGTAAAATGTATTACCTATGGTAGTATGTGAGCATGACAACTCTGTGAAGTACAGGACGTATCAGCTACTATGACCTTATAATGTTGCACTGCTTGCAGCACAACATGTTGCATAAGGTGGGTCACTTTCTGTAATGTCTGAGTAAATCTGAAATAACTCAATTGATTACAGTGGGGCTACTGATAATATATTAGGTTAGACATCAAGAAGAAATTCTTCACTATGAAGGTGGTGAGACACTGGCACAGGCTGCCCAGGGAAGCTGTGGCTGCCCCCTCCCTGGCAGTGTTCAAGGCCAGGCTGGATGGGGCTCTGAGCAACCTGGTCTGGTGGGAGGTGTCCCTGCCCATGCAGGGGGGATGGAACAAGATGATTTTCAAGGTCTCTTCCAACCCAGACCATTCTGCAGTAATCCAGAGTGGCTGCTCACACAGCCCAGCCACAGATTGATAGCAGAAAACCTGATAATTGAGTAGGGAGCAAGGAACAAGGATTTAGGATGGCTGCATGGTAGTACATAGGGGTGTAATTCTATGAACACAGTATTCCTTTGCTTCCCTTTCATGTGGTTTCAAGAATCTTGCAGTTCCTATTATTTATTTATGATACAGTATTGTTCAGTATCCCTCAGAAGGACTGAGAGTGGTTGTTCTGACTATGAAATGAGAGTGATGAGAAGACAGACTGGGTAAATGGGAACCACAGGGGCAACCTAGCACTGCAGTGGTTCAGTACCAAAGGGCCACTGGTCCTGCAGGCTCCAGGTGGAGTGGTTAGATTGTGCTTGTTGTTTTTAAAAAAGATTATTTTCTCTTAGATGTTTAATGTGAAGCTGAGGAATTTTGAAAAAACTCTTCTGATGTACTGACCCGCAGAGAATGAATCTCCAGCTATGAACTCTTGTGAAACTGGAGGTTTCCTAGGCTGTTTCGTAACAAGACAAATAACCTTCAATCAACCCCTTACTGAACTATTAGTGGATTGTTATATATCCTATGTAAATATTGAAAAATATCAACAAATAAATACAATGGGTGGCAGTTCAGAAAGAAAAGCCAAACCAACACTGATGAATTGCAACAGGCACAGAAGCAGCAATAAGATTGCCGTCTTAGGAAATGCTCCAAATGAGTGCTAGTGAGGTGTGTATTGCTATCTGGAATATCTGTAATATATATGAGACTCCTTTAAACGACCCATCAGTGAGGGCTCATCTGTGTTCTCAAGGCAGATCCAGCTGAGGTGGGGGCAGGTTGAATGGAGGCAGCTTGCCCAGAAGAGCAGGCTGTGCCATGTGGGTCTTGGCAGGTTTGCTTGGATGAGAAGGCCAGGTAGCTGTGTTCATGTGATACAGAACTAGAATTAATGATCTGATGAGGCTGCTAGCTTGGACATGGTGCAGATGTGGTACTCCTGCTCCTGGACATGAATTGTCTGGAGTGGACCGCTTGAATGCCAAATGAACTTTCTGAGTGAACCCCCTGGGCACAAAATGATATTTTCCAATGACAGTTTACTTTCTCTGAAAATTTCCAACCAATTATTTTAATCTCCTGTTAGTTTAAGCATGTAAAAATGATTCTATGTGGAGATATTATTCCACTGGCTAGCCAGCCACCTTAGCCTGAGGTCTGGCGTGCTTTTCTTATTTGCATTTAATCATAACTTCATTATTTCTAAGAGATTCTTTGAAGGTTATGGTTCATATGAATTGAAAGACCTGTGGAACTAATTACAAGATTATAAAGTTAATCTGCACAATGGTATAGAGGTTCCTCTTTCTAAAAATTCTGATAATTTCTTTTGTCTTTCACAGATGGCCACGCATTACTGAGGTTGTGACTAATTCTCTTCTAGCCTAACCCTTCATGCTTGTAATTTCCCTCCACTTTCCTTAGCTCTATGCCTACCTTTAAATTCACACTTTTGACAGTTAGATATTAGTATTCACCCTAAATGACATTAAAGCTATGATATAAAATCTAGGCAGTGTTAAAACAAGGTTGACACCTTTAATCTCATGGCTTTGTGTCTTGGCACATGCTTGGTATGCATTTTCAGACTACCTGTGGTAGGATTTACAAATTCATGGACTTCAGTGCTTCATCTTTCGTCTTCATCAAGCCTGATGATCTCTTCCACCACAGAGCTGCTCATTGGGGTAGTAGCCTCATGTGACACTACTGAAAAAGAGCACCACACATCTACACCAGGTAGAGTAAGTTCTCAAAGAGACATTGAAGAGTATAGGACATGTTAATCTCCACTTCTGGCTATTTCTATTATGAGTTGGGAGGAATTTGGGAAGACAGATTCAAATTTATATATAAATATAAAAAATAAAGAGACGATACTAAAAGCTGGTTGAGTGAGTTTTGAAACCTGGATAATAAAAGCATACAGCATGTTCAGGTATTAAAAAAGGAAGTAAAATTGTTCTGTTTATTTCCTTCAAATAAATATGTCAAGTATTTAAGAGCTAAGCCATTACATTAAAAAAAATAACAATCTCTAAAATAGCTCATATTCAACCTGACAAAACTGCAAGTATCTTGAGAATGGGAATAAGAAGAGAAATCTGGCTTTGTCAGCTGAGTGACAGCAGTTTCTTTTATGAATTTCCAGATGAAGAAACTAAAAATGTGTTGCATTATGTTACAAAAGAAGTGAACTCAAAGTCCTCTGACATAATTTTAATTTGGAGTCACTGGTTAAGACACATAGTTATAGTTTTAAATGAGAAGAACTAAATGTTCTTCATGTGCTTGTTTTTTTTCCCCATGTATTGACAGAACACTTGTCACAATCAAAGCTGTGGAAGTAGAGGGATGTCAGTATTTTTTGTTTTGGTGTGGGGGGGTTTACAGTAATGTGAGTCATGGCTAGTATAACAGGGTCATAATCAGTGGCTTAAATGTTGTCCCATATAATGCATAACACTAGGAACTGGTCCTGACAAGCAGCAGTTGTGGCTGTATTCTTTTCACTGTGAGATGCCCTCCCTAGACAAGAGAACTACAGCCTGGGGTACACCAGAGGTGCTACATTCAGCCAATGGGATGGAGTGGTGCCTCAAACCACAGGGTCACTCTGTTCAGTTTGATTTGCCCAGGTCATCTTTCTGAACACTTGCCTTCCCATGATATTTTCTTAATGCTTGCCTCAGCATTTTGGCCTCTGTTCTGCAAAGGCTTTAATGCTTCTGCATTGCAGCACATGGATGGGCTCTCAGAGGGCTCCAAGCATTCCTGTGTGCCATGCAGAGCTGGCAGGCAACCTGGGACACGTTGATTTTCCTCTGTCCAAAACATCCAAAGTTTGTGAATCCAGCTCAAGTATTGGTGAGCAGACTATTGAAGGTGTGCAGTTCTGGGTCAGCGCGTTTCTATCCCACTTTTCCTGACTCAGAAACTGAATATTTCCTGTATTGAGTACCACAAGAGGCTCCCTCATCACCTGACATATTTGACAGTCACACAGCACTTCAAAGAACTTCACAGGGTTGTTAGCAGTAGAAGGGATTTTCACAAAGTTGTATTTTTAGCTCAGAGTCTGAAAGAATGACTTGACATATAGTACAGTGATCATAACTTTATTCTGAGCATGATGGGCTGCTTAATTTATTACTTCTTTTGCACGAGAAAAAAAAAATCAGCATAGAATATTTAGCAATGTCAAAGTTTCTTTATAAGAACCGCAGAAATGCTGGGTGAGCATTTATTCAAAGTAGCTCAGATTGTGTTTTTCACTCCATAGTGTGACTGATGCCCTAGTTTTCCCTCCATTGTTTATTTCAGGGATTATTGGCTGCTACCATTTCAGTCAAAGTTATAGGGTTATAGTGAAAATACACTAGCAGACTGGTTTAAAATAAATATTTTTCTGTAATATTTGGACCAAAGGAAGAATTTTGTGTTCTGGAATGTTCATTATCTTAAACCATTTCCAGAGAACAATGACAATATGTTAAGTCTCTGTATGATGAGTGCCCCTGTGTCTCTTTTTTTGACTCATCCAGGCTTGTGGACAGTGATGAATGTTTTTAAAGGGAAAAAAAGCACATTTTAAAAATCTAAAAGAATATACCAAGGTCAGTGAATTGGGAACAATCTCTTGATTGCCTCCCATCCCCTTCTTACTTCTTTCCCTTTAATTCACCAATTTCTGCCACAAGGCATCATTCATCCTTTCCAACTGCTTAATTCAGTGAGGAATAGGAAACTGAGGCAAGTAGAATGTGAGTTTATATTATACTATCTCATTGGCTGCCACGGTATTGCATACAGACTTCTCAGCATTCTGTTTCTCATTAATTTTAAGGCATCTTCTCATGTAGATGTCCCTGTCCCACTGTGTTACTTAAAAGATGGGAATTGACTCCATGTGATAAACCTCTTATCTTTGGCTTTCTGTAGATCGATGTTCATGGCTCTGTTGCATTTTGAATGAACTCACTGTGAACTTACTCAGTTAATACTACTGTAGATGCTTGCCTAGACACTTGGCAGTGGCTTGTGGTGAATATTCAGATACACCTGAGTATAAGGAGTGAGTATGTACATCATGGAACAAATTTTTCAGGCTACCATTTATAAGGTGCTGGTTCTTGTGCTAACCCTGTTCTGTGTATGCCTTTGCTGGACCTCTGCTTTCTGTAGCGTGCTCCGCCAGGTAGTTTGTCCCCAGGCCTTAGGGAGTTTCACCATCATGGTGGTGGTGATACACCATCAGTGTGTATCTGATGTTTCTAAAATAGACATTCAATTTATTTCTGTTGATTAAAACAGGCTAACATAAAATAAGCCTAAAGAAGAAAATTCAAAAGCTGAAGTAGACAACTTTGTAGAGAAAAGTTTGGGCCTCTTTTTCTAGGTAGAGCTTCTGAGGGTTGCTGAATGAGCATTGTAATGTGTCCTTTTTTCTTACACCATGCAAGCTTGTCAGCACTACCTAGAAAGGGGTATGTAAATGATATATCTCTTTATCCCATTCCCTTAAGCATTATTTTTCTGTACTACTACGAATGTGAACAATTAATTTCAGGAACACTGACTTGCTAATTTCAGTTCTCATACATAATGGATTTCACATTGTTGGGGTTTTTTTGTTTGCTTGTTTGGTTGATTCTTTTTAAAGCATTAAAAGGCATACTAAGTCTTTTAATCTATTTTTCTCGTTTACCATAGACTCATGGAAACACGTTTCTAAAATCTGAATAGAATTATATCAATAATCTTTACTGCTTTCTGTAGATTTCTTCACCATGCTTTATGTTAAACGGGGAAATTAATTTGTTTTACATGTTCTTTCATTATGTGGGTTTGTCTACAGGACAGAAAACATTAAAAGAAATGTTCTATTATTTTGAGGAATTATGGTGACATTTTTTCTTTTCCTTTTGCAAAGGATATGAAATAATGAAGAGTCCCGAAGATTAAAAACTGTTATACAAAGAATGTAGGCTCTCTAAAATCTATGTAATATTTTATGCATCTAAATTGTTATTATATGAGTTCTGATGTGATGTAAGATCATAACTGCAGAGGTAGGGAGTAAATCAGAAAGCAACAGAGAGGAGATGCTCTCTGTTACCTGTCATAATTTCTATTGTAATAGCGATGAAGAGAAACCTCTTTTCGACTTCATCTATTCCTATTTGTATTTTTTTTTCTGACTATATTTTCATGTGTTAAACCCATAGGTCAACTTAAAACAAAGAAAAAAACATAAGGACCCTGGAAATGAATATTCTTGCAGGTTGCAGGTGTGTAGGCATCAGGGAGCATTTTCCTTCCTCTGGCAGCCTGACTCTCACCTTTCTGCAGCCTCTTCAGCCTCTCCTCATCTTCTTCTTACCAGATATGTCTCCCTACCTATGCCTCTGCTATTTTGTGATGGTTATCTCAGGCTCTGGGTAGTGGGGGCCTAATTTTCCACTCCTGTCACCTTTAAAAAGATCTGGGTTACCTGGGTTACCGATTATGCTGTGAAAAGACAGTACTTACACAATGACCTTGTGGGGTCCCAGATACCTACTGGACACCACTTTTTCTTTCATTTATCCCATTTTTAGAAGCCTTATGTGTATTTTGGCATATCATTTGTCTCTCTCAGTGAAAGTGGACCCTGCATTTCTAACGTTTTCATCTTAACTTCAATCCTGTATGCATCTCTTTAAAGACCAATGAGTTGCTCTTTATCTACTGGTTTAGGAAGCTCAGTGACTGTGCTCCTGATTTGTGCTGTGCTGTGGGAGGCTATGAAACACAGCATCTCTGTCTGGGTCTGAAGAAACTATTAAGTTAGAAGGGTAAAAAGTTTCCTATGCTGCTGAGTGCTGATAACTGAAGGCACACTGTGAGTCCATATTGTGGTTGCTTACACTATTTTCTCTAGCCACTGAGGCAGACAGGCAGGCAGTGGTTTCAGCTCATACTTTTGACTTCCAAGTTAGGCCAGAGGGATTTTTTTCTCAATTTGCAAAAGTTAATCCAATCCATCAGCACAGAGGGCAATAGGGAGCATATTCAGATGATGAAAACTTGTTATCATGGTCTATTTTGGGTTCCTCAGCACACCCATGCTTTGGAGGGCAGTGCAGATATGAGCTCAAGACCAGCTAGTATCTGGAGCATCTTACTAGCCTGGCCCATAACCACCCCAGCAAAACCTGTGCTCTCTAAACAGCCTCTGAAAATAACATGGTTCTGTTGGTCAGGCACTATATACAAACAAACAAAGCCCGCCAGACTTGGACCTATGACTTTGGAGTGTGGGAACAGCTCAGATTACTCCCCACTGCTGTCACAGAAGCTGTGGGTTCAGTTATCCATCCCCACAGTGCTTGATAATTCATCTTTTATTCGTAACATGACACCAGATCTGAAGGATACTGGCGTCAAATCAACTGCTCTTGAAGTCAAAAAGTCTTTGGGTTGTTGTGCTATTGGTTAGCTGGAAAAGAGGATATGTTTGAATTATATGGAGGTGCATATGGTGGACTTGGATTTGGTTTCCATAGGGGATGAGGAAACCACAGAGAGGTTATAATGAAGTACACTGGTGCTTCAAGGTGGGCTTGATAGATTGGGATAGAATGGATATATTAGCTACAACATAGTCCCTCAGTAGAGATGGACCTTAACTTGCAGGCTTTGATGCAGAAAGAATTTTGTGTGGTCTCTGAGTATTTGTCCCTAAATACGGCTTTTTAGCTTGAAATTAGTTGTTGAGAAACGATCAAAATTTATTGAGCAAATACAGCAAGCAAAATCCCCACCTCTGAATCAAGTGAACAAGGACAATTTACACCAGGTGAGCTAGTAGTACTTAAATTCTCCAGCTTTCACTGGATATTATTAAAATATCTTGTCTAAATTCAAAAGCAACAAAAAATCACACAGATTATCATAATGGAGGAAAACATTCTTTTTCATGATGGGAGTCATAGCTGGATCTTGACTGAATAATAATAAATCAAATAAAGAGTATTCAGTAAAAGCTAAGTCGAAGTTTTAATTAAATCCACAGCATTATCTACTTTTCAACATACAGGAGAAGAGGCTGGGTATGATATATTCCCTCAACTGAAGAATGTTCAAGTTCCAGCTGGACAGCACTTTAATTAAATTCTTTTTCTCCCTTTTCTCAGCTGAGGTCCCAGTCCATTGCAATTCTGACTCAATTTGAAATGTAAAATATTGGAAAAGAAAGCTTGCTTAGTGTGTGACTGCAAATTTTTTTTTTTTTTCAGGAGGCTGAAAACCTGCAAAGTTGGTACTCTCTAAGTTGTAGTGGTAAGGGGGGGTGTAGCGAAGACAGAATGAAGATTATAACGTGGGAAGTGTGTCCTGTTCAAAGGCTGGTTTGTGGCTCGTGCTTTCAGTGGAGCTGCTTCTGTTTCTGCTGTTTGCCAGCTGTAGTGTGACACTGGGGATCTGCTCAGTAAAATGATAACACTTGCACAACAGTTTGTCCCTGGCTGGTTGACAAGCTAAGAGCAGTGCTATCATTGCTATCATAGGAAGCTGAACATGAGCCAGCAGTGTGCCCAGGTGGCCAAGAAGGCCAATGGCATCCTGGCCTGTATCAGGAACAGCGTGGCCAGCAGGTCCAGGGAAGTGATTCTGCCCCTGTACTCAGCCCTGGTGATGCCACAGCTCGAGTCCTGTGTCCAGTTCTGGGCCCCTCAGTTCAGGAAGGAGATTGAGGTCCTGGAGCAGGTCCAAAGGAGGGCAACCAGGCTGGTGAAGGGACTCCAGCACAAGTCCTGTGAGGAGAGGCTGAGGGAGCTGGGGGTGTTCAGCCTGGAGAAGAGGAGGCTCAGGGGAGACCTCATCGCTCTCTACAACTCCCTGAAAGGAGGCTGGAGCCAGGGGGGGGTTGGGCTCTTCTCCCAGGCAACTATCAGCAAGACAAGAGGGCATGGTCTCAAGTTGTGCCGGGGGAGGTTTAGGTTGGATATTAGGAAGAATTTCTTTACAGAGAGAGTGATCAGACATTGGAATGGGCTGCCCAGGGAGGTGGTGGGTTCTGTGTCCCTGGAGTTTTTTAAAAATAGACTGGATGTGGCACTCAGTGCCATGGTCTGGTAACTGCAGCGGCAGTGGATCAAGGGTTGGACTTGATGATCTCTGAGGTCCCTTCCAACCCAGCCGATTCTGTGATTCTATGATTCTATGATTGCTCAGAGTGTCTCCCTTGTCATCCTCTCACACTGAGCTAATTGCTAACAGTCAAAAAACAGCTTCTATTTCACAGGTTAACATTGAAGAAATCTGTAGAAGTACCCGAGTGCCCAGGTCAAGGTTTTCCTCAAGTCTGTCTTCATGGATGTAGATGATTCTTCACGGGGACTTTGCACACCTCAGGCTAAAGGCTGTAGGAAGGGACCTTCCACTAGTGATGGCCAACACCAGTCCTATCCCTGCCAGTCATTGGAAGTGTATTTTATAGCCCATTTTAGTGGGCAAAATATTCCAGGTGTTCTGCATGGAGTAACAATAATTTATCTTCTCAAACAGTCTAGATTTCAAGAGAATGGTACCAGCCAAATGGTGTTGGCCCTTGTAAATTGATCATTTGGGAAGGCCTCATTGGAAAGACAAGTACAATGAATAGGTATGTCCACCATGTTTTATAGTCATGACTTTATTTTTACCTGGAAACATCAAAATTTAAAGATATAGAGTGTCAGTTAGGAGACCAATAGCATATGCATCTGGGGATTGTCTGTGAATTTGACTCATCAGAGCAGCCATGACACACCATGTAAAAAATCAAGCTTGGGATTTTTTTTTTTTTTTTGCTTAACGAATTTCCCTTTTCTTCTCTTGTCAATATTTTTTATAGGATAACTTGGCACTCAGTGGCTTTTGTGTATGCTTCTGCAGGGTGTTCCATTGATCTAATACACTGAGATTATTGCAGCTAAAATTACAGACATCTCAGAGACAATACTACTGCCATATTATATTTTATTTAATTTCTTTTAGTTAGCGCTGCTTGCAGTGTTACCTCTAGGCCAAAAGAGCAAGAGGAAGCTTTGATTGGAGGTGTAGATGTTTAGCTCTCTGTCTTCCTTGTTGAGACAGAGTATGGCATTGCTGCAGTGCAGAGATACTTGAGCTGGCATTAAACTAATTATGTTGGGTACTGGAAGCATATTGGCTACAGCAGAGTGGATTCCAGTATGTTCTGATTTTCCCTGCCAAAAAAGCTTAGCAACTTGGGCACCAATGAACCAATAACAATAAACAGCAGTGTCTGGATCGGATTTTACGGGGGAGTTTGTTGTTGTGAAATTTTTCATGTTCCCTATGCTGCTACCTTTCTTGCTTCCGTAGTCTTTTATCTCTCTTTCCTAACTTCAAAGGAAAAAATGAAGCAAACAAGGATGACAGGATGCAGAAGCTGTGGGCAATACATCATCCAACAGCAGATGCCTGACTGCAGCTATTTCTCACACGAAGGCTTCTGTTACACAAAGCCAAATTCTTACACAGAAACCAGTTAGGAATTTAGTTTAATAAGAAGATAGGACAGATTGCAGTGATCAGGTCTGACTTGATACCTTTGTATCCAAAGTCAGGGTTTCTGATAGGGTCAATCATTTACCAGTCCCTGGTGGCCTAGCAAGGTTCCACTCCTCAAAATATCCCCAGTCTTTCCTATCATTGTTTGTAGGTTTGGCCATCTTCACATCATTCCCCCTTCACCATCTGTGAAGTTCAGTCATTTTTCACGGCATTACCCCTAATGCTTGACCCCTTTTCACTCTCTTTTCTGCCATGTCCAGTAATTCACATGGTTGGTGTGGTGAGCCATCCATCAGAACATGGCCTAATAATCATCTCCTGTTGTACCTTCACGAACTGCAAAGGAGAAGGACTAACAGCATAGTCACTCACGTATGGTGGCATTCAGATGACCACTGAGGAAATTATGGGGGAAGGAAGACAAGACAGAAAGACTCAGAGACCCTTATTGAACAGGGAGATGTGACAGGTTGACCCACAGACAGAAAAGACAATACATGGAAACATTTTGCTTTCTCCAGAAATTTCTTTCTGCATCAGAGAAATGTGTTTAGTGAACTATATGGTTTTAGGCAGTGGAAGAAAAAATGATATTTTGATAAAGAAATGACTAAAAGATATCAGAGTGCGCACAAGCATGGTTTGCAGCGTAACACATAATACCTAGAAATTTTAAAACTACCTACTTTGGTACTTAAAACAGACCTGAGTGAAAGGGAAAACATTCACATTTAGTCCTAAGTCAAGCTGTGAGCTATGGAGTCAATTGGTATCATGAAAAATGGAAAAAAAATTAAAACTTTATTAGTATTTAAAAAAACCCCTCCTAAACACATTTGAGTTTCAAAGGAAAAAATGAAATGGGAGACCCATGAAAATAAATGGAAATGCAGAAATTTAAAACTTGTGGCAAACAGTTTGATTAAACATTTTAAGGTAAGATTTAGAACTTTGGTATTTAAAGGTTCATCTCCTTCTGGTAACCTTTGCAGAAGGAAGCACTGGGTGTGGGTAGAAAATGAGGATAAAATATGATACTAATTTGCACTGAAGTAGCAAATATTTTACAATAGCTTCAGATCATCAATCTATCTTCCAGCTAAGGGAACTACATTAATAGCTTATGGGATTTGCAGGGCAAGCATCAATTTAAAAGTTCACCCTAAGTTTGAGGAAAATAGGAAATGGAGTGATACTAGAGAGGATACATTTTATCTTGGTGGGTTAAAAACAATACCAAAACCTTTCTGGACCTTTCTGGACTAAAATGGCTTCTGGGTTCTAATTCCAGTGCAGCTGCTACACCTTAATTTCCTGTTTGCAAAATGGAAGGAACCATATTTAACTGACATTATTAAACTGACTCTTCCTCTAATAGCTCTGTCTTGAATAGGAAGATCATCTGAATTAATGTGACATTTTACTTGCTTTTTTGGAAACAGTGTGGGTGTTGCTTTTCTTCACAGTGGCCTCAGTCTAGAAAAGAAAATATTTCTCAGAAAAGAAAATGTATCTGCAACGAAACAACAGAAGCTACCTGCAGAGTCACACGCTTTCACTTGTGGCATTTCCTGTGCACTTCTCACCACTGGAGTCCTGCCTATGACTTGTCACTTGTCACTGTATTCTTTACTCTTTAATATTTCCCTGTGCTCTGATGCTAAGTGAGAAAGCCCTTCTTTGTTCCCAGCTGTTGGAGATAGGGGATACCTTTGCACGTGGTGCAAGGTGTGCATTCTGCAGTGTGAAGATTATTCATGAGAAGGCTCAGCACCAGGACCAGGAGATGGTGTAATAACTTAAAAGCTAGAATACTATCTTCATAGAGAAGACATGCTAGTAAGCACTTATAAATCAGTCTTGGTGCAGTGCATCATCAGATATGCAACCTTTTTTAAGGTGATAATTCCATTAATTTGGGTATTGACCTTGTTCTATGTTGTACAGCCTTGTAATCTGTGTTTTTGAATGATCCCCACAGAGGGGCATTTCTAATGTGAAGTCATGCTGTGAGATACCTGTGAATGTGCTGGGAAGATGGGTTTATAAATATTCATTGGTTTTGCAACCTTGGGCTATGAATGTTTCAAATTTTGTAAGCTAAGCAGAACTGGACCTAGTCACAGAATTTAAAAGAAAATGAAAACAAAACCCACAACTCACAACACTGGCAAATCCAGGTGATAAATAAAACAGAATGCATAAGAAAATGAGAATTTTTCTGCTGGGTTAATTTTGAAATGACATGCCAATTTGATTAGGAGACATTCATAATCATGATATTAAAACTGATCACTTATGACAAAAACAAGTCAGGCTAGATTTCTGGGAATCTGTCACATTGGAAAATGGTAGGAATAGGCATAAAAATGGATTCTAAATGTAGATGCATTTCTATGCAGTGTCCTGCTAGTGCCTTTTTTTTTTTTCTCTACATGAGAGCTTGGTATTGCTGGGCAATACCAATTGCTTGGTATTGCAGGAAAATAATTTTGTAATTAATTTGATAATCCCAAATGACCTATTTTGTTACAATATTATGAGATTGAGTAAATCAGTGTATTTTATAATTCATGAGTGCTTAGATTTGTACAGCTGGGACAGCAAAGGCAGAGGCTGAGTCTGAGACTCCTCCCTCTGTTCCTTTCTTGCTATTTCTTTTAGAGAAAAAAGTTTTTACTAAAACCTCCTGGAGTGCATCCTACTGTCCCCTGCAGTTTATATATCAACTGTTACAAGGATTTACCCCTCACCCTTCCTGAAATAGGATCCTTGGGGTTATTGTGTGTGAGACAATAATTATTGTGAGACAGTAATACTATGTGTGAGACACAGGACATAGTCCTTCTATTTCTGTGAATACACTAATTTTCTGTCTTTTCCCGGAGTGCAACTGGAGCTGTTTCTGAAGCTGGACTGGAAAACAAATCAGTGGAATGTTGCGAATTATAAAAATTATCCTTTCGACAATTTTTATTGCTAGCAGGCACCTAAGTGGCAGCTGGACTAGATGATCATTACAGCTCACTTACAATTGAAATATTCTTCTGTTCCATGCCATTCTATTCTGTTCTATTCTATTCTAGCCTAGTCTGAAAGGAAAGGGGAAGGGGGAAATGTTTCAAACTATTCTTATTGCTGGACAGACAATGATGCTGGATCATCTCCTTCTTTATGTGATAGACCCAAAGCATAATATCTCTGCAAGATACTTTCCTGGTGCTGGTGGCTCTTTAGGAGAGCTAAAGGACAATTTACTAAAGCCCAAAACCAAAAGCAAAAAAGTAAATTACAAAAAAAACCCCTTTGTACTTGAACAAACTACAATACCAGTGGATAAATGGTTAAAAACACAAAAATCTTTCCCCCCAGGATCTGGCCTGCAGCTTTTCCCCCCTGCTAAGCTTATGGGATGACTCATATGCATTTACATTCGCCATGTTTCACACGGCATCTGCTGCTACACATTTGTTGCAGGATCTTGTCTTTGAACAGCTGGTGACAACCCACTTCCTCTTGCTTTCTTCAGCTGAGATTTTTCAATTGTTTCGTGTTGTGTTGATGTGAGACCTAGTGTTGGAAAAACAAGCCCATTTACCCTGATTAGAACCTGCCATTTAAGCACTTGCCAATTAACAACCCATTTGTTATTCTTCTAAAGACCCAGAAAATACTTTCCTGTTCTCCTCTTTCACTTTCTTCAGATGTGATTCCACGTGAGCAGAACAAAATCAAACCCTTTTTATGACATGGTACTAATATTTCCCTTTTTCTTCCTCTTCCTTTTGTCCTCCGGAGTTGGTGATTAAGGGATCCTTTGCTTTCCTCAAACTAATCATAATTAGCTTGACGTTGTGATAACCATGCTGTCTCCTTAAACACAGAGAAACTGCCACTAATGATGAGTGGTATAGACATGACCTTTGGAAAGGCAAACGGGAGAACATCACGCTCACTTTAGAAACAATGATACAAAACGTGATTCATTTAAGCTATTTGGTGCCAATGCCACTAACAAGCACTAAGGAAAATAATCAAATGTGCATTTGTCTGTAGCAAAATTAAAGACTATCTGGTTTGTGCTAGTCTAGTACATTCAGTGAAACAGAATCCTCCATTTAGGGATTTGATCTCAGCTATCTCTATGAAACATACACTGTGTTTCTATATTTTGGAAACAGTGTGTACTAAAAATTGAGCTTTATGTTTAGACAACGTTTTTTCTTTTTTTGTCCTCACATTCAACACATCTAGATTTCCTTGCCAAAACCAACTTTTATTACATAAATATTTTTTTTAAGTACTAAACTTTCAAGCAAGACCATCTTATTTCCACTGTTAAAAATGCAATAACTTATCTCAGACAACTTCAGTAGCACTTGACAAACTGCATATAATCCTATGAAACCTAAGGGCAGTAAAGGTAAGTGCTTTTCTACTGTAAAACACTTGCTGTGTTTATTGCTGCTTTGATGGCTATACCATTCTGCAGGAATTGTCTAAGTTGTTTTTTTTTTCCATTTTCATAATTGCAGTTGAAGTTACCATCTGTATTGTTTAGACTGTACTGTACTGTTTATTCCCATAAGTGCTATCTGCTCTTTCTGCAGCTATACTCCACCTGTCCCTTAAAACATAGGTAGACTTGCAGTATATAGCTATTTAGGTGTTCTGCATCTCTCTGCAGAGTTAGCTGTTACAATTACTTTGTACTCTTGAGTTGAGTTTTTCCTTGTTAATACCACAGACCACCTGATTGAGGAAGGGGATTTCTTGGAGGGTCACACTTGGTCCTACCATTGCTGGGTATGTTTTGGCCCTCTATGATACACAGTTCTGGGGGTCCTGAATTTAAATACTGAATAAGCACATATATTTACTGAATAGTTGCCAATTTTTTTCCCCATTTCTTTGTTTCCTGTGGCAAGGAAGGATTTCAAATCACCCAACTAAAAACGGGATTTGTTTTTGGTTCTCATTTGACTTCCCAAGATGGATCAGTTGAAACCTGTTACAACAATAATTTACTTAAAGATTTGTTGTGTGCGCTTCACTAAAAAGCTGAAGGGAAAAACCTTTGCTTTTGCAGTTGTTTGGCCTGAAGCCGTGATTCCCTGTGAAGCTGCCTGAAGAAGCCAGAAGAGAATTACCCACATATTTTTATGGTCTTGTGAACCTGTGCACTTCTTAAAATATATTTTAAAAGACAGTAGGGGATTATAAATGGGCTGTAGGTGCACCCTTTCACTGTAGGTGAGCAAATCAAGGACTGATGTGAAGTGTTTGGAGGAATCTGCTCCCCAGACCTGACATCAAAACAAAGCATTACTGCCTTGTAGCCAGAGATGAAAGGTTTCTCATTTCCTGAAATGGAGTGCAAGTACAAAGAGAGATGCCAAAAACTGTGATGTTCAGGTTGGGATTTGTTGTTGTTGTTGTTTTTTGCAACAAACCATAAAGGTTAGGTACACATAACTGTTAGATAATTCTTACCGTATTAGTTGTAATTTCCACTTGAGCACACCTTGAGTCTGCCGTGCTCTGCAGCTGAATGCATAACATCTCTCAGTCCCTGGGGCAGTATTAGTAACAAATCACAGTGCTGCAGCCTATGTTATGCCTGCTCTATGAATAGCAGCATCATTTGTCATGTATTTGAAAAGACTGCCTGTCCAACATAGCTGATGACAAATTTTAGGTTGAGATAGATTTGTCCTCCAGTTCACAGACTGGTTCTTTTTTCCCCTGCAGTGTCATTCACCACAGACTAACTCTGCCATACCCCTTCCATTCCCTAAGAGAAGACATATGTACAGATAACTGGATATCCAGCACCTGTGTTTCAATTATCATATTATTTGAAGAATTGGGTGTTTCACTTAATTTTCCTTGAGTAGGTCTCTTGATTATTTACTATTGCCAAGCTGGGCTGAACTTGTTTGCTCCTCTTTTTCTCTCTTCCTGAATTTGATTTCAGAAAGCAATCTCAGATAGATTGCAGAGTTCTAATTACATGCTGCTATTGTTGGCTTTGTTCCTGCACGTGGCAAAACAGAGTAAACTTTGCCTAACATTGCATGAAATGATAAGGACAGAATATATTCTTTTAATTGTGATGCTTTGGAGTAGTAGGGGGTTTTTTGGTGAGATTTTCCAGAATAGCTATATCCAGAAGCCAAGATAGTTGTATTCAGCAAGGATTTATCTGTAATACTTCATTACAAGAGTTCTGAATACATTTACGTAATGTATTAGAAAGTTCTGTTGTGAGAAAACAGCTTAGGGCACAATTCTCTCCTGTCAGTTATCTTTGAGTCATCCCACTTCCCTAAGCTTCAGGTCAATAAAACAAATTTCAAAGCAGAATCCAGTAAGTTCTGAGACACTAACTTCATCACCTGCTTGCAAAAAGTGCAGATTTTCAAATCATCCTTTTCTTCTAATGAGATTGTTCTTCTGCTTTTATTCTACAGGGGAATCCTAATATACACTGAATGTGGTTTCATTTAAATAATTTCTGTATGTCCTTGGTTTCCATGAGCATGCACTTTATTTCTGTATGTGTAATGTTGAGGAGAAATTCTTAGTTTCATTTGCACAATTTTCAAAAATCATCAGGTGCAGAAGAGTCAAAGCTTATCACAAAAGTTTGATAAGGACTCTTATTATGATGAATGCTAGTAATTGTTTTGTCCTGTGTTCTGGAACTCACAGAATATTTTATCATTAATGTCAATAGTGCTATGTTGTGCTCTGTCCTAGGCAGTGTCAGTCACTATGAAATTGAGAATTTCCATCCCTTTTCATATTTATTTTTCATATAAAAATAGGCAAAATGTTGAAATAACTGTTTGTTTACATTTTCAATCAAAATAAAATATTTTGACATTCTTGAAATAGAAGAAAATTCCTGTAGCCTAAAGAGGGTTATGCTGCTGTTTCTTCTTCTCTTTCATGGTTCCCAGCTGGTACTGCAGTTCCCACATTGATCCACAGGATTCTTACATTACACCACATGTAAATAATACACCCTGAGAGTGCATTGCAGCTGGAGTCCTTTAGAGATCCTTGCCATAAAAGAGTAAGGGATGGAATTAAAAAAGAAATAATGCAAAGTAAATACAGGGAAATGTGGGAAGATGCTGTGAAAAACATGAGAATTTGGATTTTTCACTTTTCCCAGTATATTTCAGCTGAGTGTTTCTTCCAGGCTCTATTCATTACTCTGTTTCCAAGTAAGTGGAATATTATATTCTATATAATAATCACTCTATTATAGATAGAAAATTCAAGGGATCACAGGTCTTTTTTCCCTTATTTGAGAGAACAGCACACTAGAGAAGGTTAAAGTGGGATTACAATCTTTCATTTCACAAGTACAATTCCTGAACATGGAAATCAGTAGTTTAGTACAGATTTTAGGGAGAAAGACATTCCATCACAGTGGCCCACTGCAGAAAAATATGCTGACCAAATACTAGTGACATTGTACATTGACAAATTGACATATTGTCCTGAGTGAAGAGGTGGGTTTGCAAGGAGGCAGACAGGGTACTTGTCCAGGATTTTTCACAAGGCAGATCAAGAAGTGCTTCAACTTATCCTGTGCAGGGTGAGAGATGAGAAGAGGCTCAAGCTTGAACCTGAGCCTTTTTTGAAGAACTTCCCAGTCAATAGGTCCAGAAAGAGGAGGTGCAAGATTCACAGACACATAGAATCATTAAACTTGGAAAAAATCTTTAAGATCGTTGAGTCCAACTGTATTGGAGTCCAGATACAGTATCTTCCAATTTTTTTTACGAACTGGTTTCACTTGAACTCCATCTCCAGTAGTATAAGGATATAAGGAGTGGAGGGAAAAGGCGGGAGGGAAAAGAATTGGAATAATGAAGAGTTAAATGTTCTTTATTGTTTCTCTATTGGTGTTCCAGATAAAATATGGCATGTCTGGTACACCAAAAAATTTTATCTGACACGCAAAAAAAAGATAATGCCAGCTTTTAAATTTGATTTTATTTGTTTTGTTTTCTCCCAAATAATTTTCTTACTTTTCAGGAATTTGGAAGAGAAGTTAAGTAGGCCACAGTTTCTGTTGACCAAAACTATTTTCAGACCTTCAAAGGAAAGTATACATTTGGACACAAGAAGGCACAGGTGCTGTTTCATTTTCTTCTTTGAATATACACTGGTGAAAGGCCTGATGACTTTTTGTGGAAGATAGCATCCTGAGAAAATGGTATATTTCCCTTCTTTTCTGCCCTCTCTGGAGATCAGCCTGTCTTCTGTTTATAAAAAGCAAATCATCCACATCATACCTCCTTGGATTCAAGAACCCAACTAAGCCCTTCACCTCTTTGACTTTTTCCTCCTCCACTCATACACTTTAAGAGGCAAATCTACGAATCAAACTCAAGAATTAGACACCTCTATGTATTCTGGATTGTAGTCATATTGCAGACTATTTTATAAATGCATGTAAAATGGTAGGAAAAATGCCCTTCTGACTTGCATTATATCAAGAACAATTCACCAGGTAAAACTAGGGTGCTCTGGCAATTCAGATATGTATAGAAAGTTGGAATACAGACCATGTTTCTTCTTTAACAAACAGAGCTTTGTCTATTTCTTCATAGATAAATATGCATGCAGTTTTATTGTGAGGATTAAAAAGTAATGATCTGATCTTTCACTCCCCATATTGCTATTTGTTCCACGTCAGCAAGCTCATAACAGATTCATTGGCCCCTAAGCTACAACTTTTCACAAGCAACAGACAAATGCTTAGAGAGCTTTCCCTCTCCTTGATCCTTGTAATCAACTTTATTTCCTCTACAGAATTCCAATTATCCCATTAAACAATGAGTCTGGATGCTTATATTGATACAGGTGCCTTAATTGGTTAATTTATACTCCTGCCAGCCCTAGCTAAGAATTCATTTCCCTAAGACCTCCTTAGCTAACCACGGTACCTCCTTAGCTGTAATGGTAATTCCTGGCAGCCATAGTACTTGAGCACATTTAGACCTACACACAAGCACCCCTCACCACACACTAATCTGTGCTTATCCACACATGGACATGCTTGTTGAGCTTTTATTTGCTTCCACCTTATAATTTCTAAGCTGTTTAGCTTTAAGACTACAAATATACCACACTGACCGTATGCTTTTAAAAGCATTTCCCCCCCCAGAAAAGTCTTAATTATACTGGATTTTTTAGTAGCACTCCAAAGCAATAAAAAATTTATTAGGTGTCAGCACATTCAACTGCGGAATATCATATACACATTTATTTGCCTATGCTGTCTGGTGAGTGGCATAATTTTCATTATTGACTTATAAGGATGGAAATAATAGATGGATTATTTACTGAACTGTCTTTAACTCTGTGTCAACCACAATAACTAATTTGATGTGTAACAACTTTCACTGACAGAAGCTGGAACATTTTAAAATCAAGGTGAAGAAAAGGACAAGTGCTAGTCTGTGCTCTATAAGACTCGTTGTCACCGTGAAATAAGAAAAAAAAAAAGAAAATACATAATAAAGAAATAAGATAACCATTCTTGTAATTCGTCAGAGAAACCAGACAGAACTGCAGGTAGATTTTAGAAAATAATTTTCTAGGAAATCTGTTTTTTCAGGACTAGACAAACCTTTCAGTGAACTGCCAGGACTATTATTTTTCCAGACTTAAATCCTGATGAATGTCATAACCAGAAGTTTATGCTATAGGCCCTTGAAGGAAGTTTCCAAAAAACATATAGAAGAATTAGTTCAGTATCCTACTCAAAAGATATCTACTGTAATAGATGTTCCTTAACTGCATTTCCAGTTTTAACCTATGTAATTTTTTTCCCTCTGACGATGTAAATTTAGAAGTCACCTTCTCCTCTCCTTATTCTGCTATATAATTGGTGGCAGCTTGCAGGCAGGAGTGGCTGAAGAAAAAAGGCAGTGTCATCTCTAGTTCAAAGATGTAGCACTGTACTTGCCAAAGGCAGATGTTTGTAGAGAGCATGTAACTTCACTAGCATCTTTTGAGCGCAGAATAACATCCAGAATGTGGGATGATTCTGATTTTCTGTTCATTGAAATGTATCTGTGTTTATCCTTTTAGAAAATACATTCAGTTCATATAAAGTAAATGAAAAGAGCTGTTTCTGCCAGCAGTCATGTACAATATCCATTTTGCATTCTCTCTGTTACGGCTCAGCTGTATGACCTGATACCTCCCTAAGATGTGCTAAAAGCTTCACACATGTACAGTTTTAAATGATAAAAGAAGTAATGTAGTGTGACTGGAAAGCCCCTATTCACTCCAGGAAGATAATGGTATCTGTGGATGATACATTCCAGCAAAGCATCTTTTTATACACACAGGCAAACAGGAAAAATCTGTTAGTTGCTTGGTCACCATGCAGCTAAACCAGCAACCTTTTTTAAAAAATAGCATGGCTGTGGGGAGTGTGTTCATCCCTTCTACAGTAAATTAGATGAAATGCAATACAACATGTACTCTGCAGATGTATATTTTCAGATAGGAAAGGAATACTTTTCTCCTTGTGGGTATTGGCTAATATATTATATTGCTCAAATTGCATAACTGATAGACTGGAGTGTCAGTTGCTGCTATGCAGCAGTATGAATAATGTCATTTCCAAATGTGCCATCTAGAGGGACACTGCCTCTGGAAATTATCACAAAAACAGTGATGTTTCTCCTCCCAGGCATAAGTGAACTGCATTCCTCTTCCCCAAAACCATAATCAACATAAAACTATAATCCCTGCATTTAGGACATGTGCCTTAGGGAGGCAACTGCCTAAGAAGGTGACTTCGTCCCTGCCCTTTTGTCTAGGCTTCCCAAAGACTGCAGACGGAGCATTCAGACTCTTGAGCACAAAACAATTCCTTGAGGGTAGAAATACATTCTACAGTTCTTCTGCCCCAAAAATTCAGTCATGATCCACTCTTTTTTTCCAAAAGTTCTACTGAGGTGGTACTTCTGCAGATGTATGTGGTAGTATCTAATAGTTGGTTCTTTAAATACAGGGTGTACCTTTAATGTCATTCATGGAGACATCTTAGATAACTGTAATCTAACTCTACTCTTTTTTTTTGTTTGTTTGTTTTTTTGTTTTAGACTTGGTCTATTGTGAAGTAGCCATTAGAAGCTGATAGGGTAGGTGAGCATGCTTGCTACTGGGTGAGTAGTACCAGTGACAGGAAGTTTGGCAGGAATGTGGTTTAGAGAGGGTGGGTTGCAATGCTAGGAGTGGTAACACTACTGTGTTTTCTGAACAACATATAAATCTTAATCTCCACGGTCTGAATAGTTTTAAACACTTCCATTGTATGGAACAGTACACATATTTTTTTATTCAGCTGTGCTTTAATGGCTCTACTAGCACTTGCCAAATTTCATACATTGTTCATTTCAAATATTTGCATGCCACCCCAATGATTCTTTTACAATCACTGTAATACATGATGGGTCTGTACCGTTGCCAGCTATTCCTTCAAAATTACAGGTGGTCACATCATGGGCGTTATTTGAATGCATCATATTTGCCATAAATTACTCACTTTGGATGCATGGTTTAGCAGTGGCAGGATCATTAGCAGAATATGATGTGAAATAACCAGAAATGATAGAATCACAACATGGTTTGGGTTGGAAAGGGCCTTGCAGATCATCTAGTTCCAACCTTTCTGCTGTGGCCATGGACACCTCCCACTAGACCAGGCTGCTCAAGGCCCCATCCAGCCTTGAACACTTCTAGGGATGTGGCATCCACAGCTTCACTGGGCAGCCTGTGCCAGTGTCTTACCACTCTCACAGTAAAGAATTTCTTTCTAATGTCTAACCTAAATCTGCCTTCTTCCAGTTAAAAGCCATTACCCCTAGTTCTGTCACTACATGCCCTTGTAAAAAGTCCCTCCCCAGCTTTCCTGTAGGCCCCCTTCAGGTACTCGAAGGCCCCTATAAAGTCTCCCTGGAGCCTTCTCTTCTCCAGGCTGAACAACCCCAGCTCTCTCAGCCTGTCTTCATAGGAGAGGTGCTCCAGCCCTCTGAGCATCTTCATGCAGAGAAGATGCCCTTCTGTGTTGATGAATCATTTGCAATCTCAAGGACTCCATCTGTTGCTAAAATTCTCAGGGATAGTAACTGTACAGAGAACTACCTGGACAACTAATTATTAGTTCATTTTCCATAAGGAAACAATAATATTCAGACCCAGTTTGATTCAGTGTTTTAAATGGTAAGCTGAAAAAGCCCTTCCTTCTGCTGGAAGTGAATCTCATATGAAAAGCTTCCTGGGAGACTTGAACATCCTTTCCACATGTTCTGAGCAGCATGGGTAAAACAGGTTTGTACCAGCAACAGGGGACAGCCACTACAGCAGAATTATTGACTCACTGCTCATTGTGGTTGTTGTCCAGATATGGCCTCAGTAGAAATGTCACAAATAAAGTTAAAAATAGGTTTGTGAAGGTCTGAACAGACTGACACTTGTCCTCTGGGACCACAAGGAGGAATGTCTCCAAACCCATGCAGGAAGGAAACTGTAGTGCTCGTCCCAAAGACCCACATGACAAGGGTCTCCACTACTCCCCAGCTGTCCTGTAGGGCAGTCAATGAGTTGTAGGTGACCCTCACTGTTATCAGCTCAGGATCAGGGCTACCAAGGCAGCTCATCAGGGGGCTGGCTGTCACACATTTCAAGGGGAATTAGCCATAAAGCAGCACAGCAGTCTTGGGCTTCAGCAAGTTGGAGATTTTGCTCCTCTTTTGGCTCACAGTGTCTGACAAGAATCTGGAAGCCAGTGGTCTTGTAAGTGGCCATAAAATACTGAAAAATTGCTCAGTCTGTCTTACAGAAGATGCATGTAAGGAAACAACTGATGTTTTGAGGCTGAATTGGTAGCAGACCCTGGAGCAAATCAGCGTGTAATTTTTTTTCCTATGCAAAAAGTCATGAAAAGACAAAGAATGGTTTCTAGTGGGTATAATTTCCACTACAAATGGGGCTTTAGGTAGGACAAAAGCAACGATAAGGCTGTCCAAAATCTGTCTAAATGGTTCCAATCTCTCTCTTAGGTGAGAGATTTATCTGCCAGCTACCTTGCTGTGAAGAAAGTTTTGATAGTAGGCGAAGTTTTTTAGACGTCTGTTAGGCACTCTGCACCAAAATAGAGAGGATCCAACTCACAGTTTCATCTACCTTCTGCAAATCAGATCACCTCAGTGGGTAAAGCAAAGCGTCATGCTAAAGGTCCCTTAATTTTAGTGTTATTTTACTGAAGAGCTTGTTAAACAGAACTGGTCTAAGTGGTCAATTCTAGATGCTACTAGGAAAAAGTTAGTTTGGGAATTTGTGCAACTTCATTTCAAAGATGGAGATAAGCTGAGCTTGCTTGTGCTTTCTGCCCATAGTGAAGAATGTTGCGACTGGAGCTGGCTCACCTGCATGTTCCTTGGTACAGAAATCAGTGCCCAAATTGTAATCTCTTTGCCCAGTGTTGAGGCAGGCAAGACCTAAAAGTTAGAAATGCTCTCACTTAAAAGGAAATAAAAGGAGATTCCTTTTATCTGTTCCTCCAAGGTGATCGGTGTTTTCCACTGGTTTGAGAGACAATTTGTGCCAGAGCAGTGCAAAAGCATGACTGAGAGACACATGGTAGAGTGTTTTTCAGAGCTTACTTTTAGACTGGAAATAATGTTCATTTTCATCTTCCTTGACAGCTGTTTCCAAAGGCACACAGAATGGACATTGCTATTTTTCCTGTCAATTCAACCTTGTTTACAAAATCAAGGAAAGATTCAAATGCACCCATATTGTAGATTGTAGCTTTCTTTCCAGCTCTGTTTTGACTCAGATAAAAAAAAAAAAATTCCAGTTATAGATGGATTTTCACAGAATATGATGATTTTCACAGAATATGGTGTTTTCTTTGCTGTGTGTTTCTGGGATAGACCAGATTTCCTGTGATTCACTTGATTTGTGTAATGGGCCCCTGCAGAAGATAGAGTAACTAGCAGATAGCATTTTTTAGCCAAATATAGGCAGAGGATGACCACAAGCCTTGGCTGCAGAGACCCATGTATAACTGACTGATGAATAAGCCTCCCATGACTCTCCTTAGCTCCTTCCTATGGAGATGTGTAGGAGTATACCCCTCTCAGACATCTCAGTGCCTGCTGGACCAACTTAACTGATAAACTCTATCAGAGATGGCTGTGTGGGGTTTTTTTTGGTGTTTTTTTTTTTTGTTTTTTTGAGATCAAGCAGCATGTGTACATATAGCATTCCTTTACCTAGCAGCAGCAATCATAAAGAGAATGGTTTACTTCTAAGAAAATCCTATAAAATCTCTGCAGACTACAGTGACTGTGAACCTGTCCCCTGAGGGGGTACATACACCGTGCCATCACCTGTGTGAAGGGGGCCTGTCCAGTGCTGCCATAACTGGGGTTTCCAGTATAAGAAGGGACATAAGTTTGCTATTATCTTTTCTAGTAGATCTGTTAGTGTCAGAAATGCTGTCACCTTTTCTATTATTGCTGTCACCTTTTATACTACTTCTGTTCTTTATAGAGTAAGTTAATTATGCCTTTCTTGTTCACAGCCCAAAAGAACTGGCACCTCCTTGGTGAAAAACAAGCTGTTGGGAGGTTCTTCTATTTTCAGCATTATCTTGTTTTCCTAAATACTCACTGGTGAGCTACATGATGTGATGACAGAGCATACTTTACTGCTGATTTTCTGAACTTCTAGAGGCTACTGCTAAGTGCTTTTTCTGATCCTTCACTAGCTGAGAATAATTGGTCTCATATTTTCTGTGCTGAGCTGACGTATCTTCTCACATTTCCCTTCAAGGTGGGTGGTAGGACAGGAAGAGGAGGATGCACATGCTCTGGAATCTTGACTATCTGTTTGCTCTGCTTAATTCTGACTAGCCTGGCTAGTCAAATTTGTCTGAAGTGCTTGACACATAGGTCCAACACACAAGTAAGAACCAGCCACAAATGGCCAAGGCATCAGGAACTGCAGCTGCAACCTGTTCCTGGCCTGCATCCATGTTCCTGAGGCTCTGCCAGGTGAGCAAAGGTGCAGCTGGGAAAGCTCTGTGCCAGATGAGAGTGCATTCACCCAGGAGGAGTTCTTTCATCAGGGATATATCTGCAGGCTAGAGAAGCTGTTGTTTGGTTGGGCAGCTCAATCTAGCTGGAAAAGGACCTGGTTTGAATGTGCAGCAGTAGCAAAAGAGACAGTCAAAGACAGAGAGATAGGATGCTCCTTGGGGAATAAGGGTTGACAGGTATGGTTATTGTAACTCTTGTTAGTGAAGCTACCAATGCTGTAAATAGCAAAGGGAAAAGGGGAATTGGGCAGAGCAGAAGGAAACCAAAGGACAAATATATTTTAAACCTTTTCCTGCAATCTCAGTAGATGGCTTTGATCCTTTCACAGAAACCAACGGGGGAAAAAAATAACACCAGGGAGGCAGAAAATCCATTTCATCCTCCTTTTTCCTCTTTTCTAATGTGTTCTCCAGTACAGAGATGGCAAAGGTACAGAAAAACAGCAGAAAAAAATAGATAGTGATTGAAAGAAAAAGGGGAGGCACTAAATGCTACCTGCTCTCTATCTCTCCAGATAAGAAGTAACGGGTCTCACTGCACATATTTTAATCTCTGGAATTCCAGTTTTAATTTGAAATCTGTGATTTCACTGAAATTTGGGGATCAGTTTAAGGAAAGGCATAGGGGAAGAAGAGAAACAGGCAGGGACTAATTGAACATTGATTTGTTTTAAAGGCTGTTCTATTCAAATTTAACAGACAAGAACTGTAACAAGAGAGATGTTCTATCAAAGGAAAGTTGATGTGATACCACAGAATGGAAGATGAAAAATGTCTTAATAGATTAATAGAGACACAATTATTCTCAAATTTGCTAGAGAAAGAAGAGAAAGAACCTCACATAAGACAATTACAGGAAAAAATTATGCCCAGTAATCTTGAAAGGATGGTAACTGCATTTATATCAGTGTGAGACAGCTAACTCCAAGTTAAAACTTTTCCTTCTATTCTTTCTCCCAGGGTTGTTGCTCATCTAGAGTTCATTACAGAGTCCCTAGCTGCCACTGATAGAATATCTGTTCAGAGGCTTTGCCAGTACTGGTGGTATAATGAAATTCCATTTCACAAAGGGTGAGGTCCACTCCACCCCCCCAAAAAACCTCCTTGAAATATGATTTTAGACAATGCTTACAGGAATTAGAACAGCACAGAGGTTTGTGGAGGAATAGGCATGGTGGAGACAACCACAAGAGCCTCACAGCTTAAGGTGGCTATATGTCAACCCATAGTTGATCATCACTTTCCTCAAAAGCAGCCCAGGAGCTTCTGGTTAATCAGCAGTATGTTTCTCTAAAGTTACCTGAGAATTTTTTCTTACATTGCACTTAAATTAATGTCATTTCCCCCCTCCACCTGGTTTCAGCCATCTCACATTGAAACCAGTGGGCCCACCTCATGGTTGTGGAGTGTCCCTGAGACAGCAGTGTGCCTCAGTATTCAAGGGCTTTCTTGTACTTAATTAAAGGTCCCAATTCATTTGTTTTTAAGTGGAAACAGGTGGTAGTTTTCTATCATATCACATCACATTTAGTGGACAAGTGTAAATATGCCACACAACTTTGCCTTCCCTGTTACTCCAAGTCCCTATGAGATGCCCACAGCAGCATTGCCACAGATTAGGAAGAGGATGTGGCTCCATCATGGGGACCACAACACAAATTGCCTGTTTCTCTTTTCTCATGATCTTTTCTGCACCTCTTGTCTCAAGTAAGTACAATGAAGTTCAATGATTTTTCTGATTGCAACAGCTAAATTCAGATAGCACTAAGCTACTAGGCTGTCATCTTTATTATACCAGAGTTCCCCGATATCTTGGGCATTACTATAACAAATATTTTACACTGAGAACCACTGGGGTGGAGTTAGAGCAACATTTGTCTCTGAAACAAAAAGGAGTTTTCAAGTTAGCAGGCTCCACTTCCTCCCTCTGTTCCAAATAACTTGTGCTTTTTGGGTGAAACTAGCTACAAAGCCTTCCTGAGCATGGGACCCCGAAGCCACACAGTCATTTTTTATGTCAAAGGCCCACTGTGGCAACCTGTGAAACTCAGCATCACTTGGTACCACAGTCAGCCTCTAGTAATTTGCATATGCCTTAGGATATCTGTAGGATGTCTTAGGACTCAAGGCAGGATAACTTTTTTATCAAATTACCAGAGCCAGACTCACAGCTATCATCTTGCACTTCCCACGCCAGTGGTCTGTGGCTCCAGGGCAAAACTGGGCTGTGAATAACAAGGTATTGGAACAACTGGTGACTCACTGAAAGTCCATAGTCCAAGGTATTGACAGTCTGCCAACTATTTTGTCATAGTTGTCACTGAAGGGCAAGATAAGAACTAAACCACAATGTGTTTTTGATATTTAAAGGTCAGCATACTTACAGTTCACAGTCACTCTGGGTAGAATCTTCTGGATTTTCACAAAGATTTCATTAGGAAAAGGGTAAATAAAAAATGTGGATTGCCTGCTCTTAAAATAAAATACCTGCCAATCAGTATTCTGAATACAGGTAAAATTAGTCTGTCAGTGGTCTACACATTCTTCTTAACTACACATTCTTCTTTGTATTTCCAGTATTGAATTACCTTGAAATTGTAAAAGTTTTTCATTAAAGAAACACCAAATTTATGGGATGTATGGATTTGCTTGTGCATTTTATTATCTAGTACCCCAAAGGTCATCTTTGCCCAGCTTGTGCAATTGGCTTGGCAGAAAACAACCAGTGAACCACATGTGCTTTCAGTTCACCATCTCTGTTGAGGAAGGTGGTAGAGCTCCAAGAGTTAACAGTTTGTGTCTGAAAAGCCTGCTTTCTTTTTTATTTCCAGTCTAGGCAGATGATAGGTTTCACCTTCCTGTCCTACTGATCTTTTCCAAATTGACAAAATGACATTCAACTGGTTAAAAGAATGCTATTCATTGTATGCACTGATACATATAATATCCCTGGGGTTTTCATTTGACACAAAACACATTTAACAAAAAATCAGATTATCCTCCATATAAATGAGTTATAGTTCGTTGACGGTGCTGCAATTCATAGAAGAAATAAAAGATTTCAAACCAGGTGATAAAAGTCTGAGCCCATGGGAGATATGTAGGTCCCTGAGCTTGAGATGGTTAGATGGAATAACTTATCCTTCAGATGAGTCCTTCCATCTCTGGCAGTGGCTGTCTCATTCATTATTCCTCTGACCCCTACTATAGGTGGCTCACAGCTGTTGCCTTCATCACCCGTTTTTGTGAGCTTTTGAATGCAATACTAGAAGTTTTCCCTTCCTAAATCTTGTTCTGTTGAATTTCTCAGTCACGAACATTTATTAATTGACAATATATTCTACCCTTTGCTCCACAAATTTAAATCTTAATAATACAAATAATTAAAGTATTCTCCACTTTAGGTAGGTAGGTCTGCTGGACTGTTAGCTATCTCTACACTGTTCCTATCTTGCTTTTCTTTTCAGACTTGAAGCAGAATCATTAACATCATCTTCTCAAATATGGGCAAAAATAAGAGTAGATACTGAGTCTAGAGAGACATAACTCACTGATTCACTCATACTGAAAAACCACTCACTTTCTGCAGAAAGTTCTGCAGCTTCTTTGGCACAGAAAACTTGAGCTTAAAACTCAAGCCTCCTTCACTGTCATTGCATCATGCAGAATAGCTCATTGCAGTGGTGGAGATGCTTTCTGTAAAGGTGAGAAAAGCCATTGTTCATCTTTATACTTCCATGTAATAAACAAATCCCTGGCACTGAGACTGAGATACAGAAAAGTAATGTTCAAGCTTCTATTGTGCAGCTGAGAAGACCACTCCAGTGCATTCATCGGATTTCTTTCATTCCATTTTTTTGAGACTTTTGTGATTTCTTTAGGTCTTTGCTGCCTTGAATAACTAGCATTTTATCTTCAGAATAAGTGATGAAGGTGCCTTCTAGGGTTTTCCTGACTTAATTTAGGAAAAAAAATGCCTGTTTCTAGTGTTAAGGAGAAACTCAGTATTCTCTGAAATATATTTTTGTATTGCCCTCTAATTCATAACAAACCTAATTTTCGAGTTATCAGAATAGTGCATTCTTACTGGTCCTTACAGTGTGTAGACTTTTTCTTAGTGTTCACATTTTTAGAATTACTTTTTTTTTTTTTTTTTCCTCTGGGAACTTGTAATGCTAAAATGGACGACTATCTAGCCAGATGGCTGACTGAAACAGTAACATATCTTATTAGAATAAGCTGCCCAGAATTTTGCTTTGCCTTTCATTAGCTTTTTCTTTTCCTCATGAACTTTTAACACCATCCTGGAGATGAAAACGAACTCTTAGGAAAAGAGTTTATTTTTCTGTTGTTTTTTTTTTTTTTTCTTTCAAAGCACTGAGGACTTTTAAAAAAAATGTATAGTAGTTAAATGTGCTATAAAATTTTCTAGAAAAATTTTGTTTTTATGTGCCTTCCAAAGAGTACTCTTTCTTGTCCTGAATCACTTCCTCATGACTAAATAACTGTATGCCATAGAAAGTATACATCAAAGGATTTGGTATAAGCCTTCTTTACTAAAGGAAAGGTATTATGCCATAGTGGTTCATACACACACATGCCCTGTCCATCCTTGGTGACTTTGCAGCTTCCAGTCACTCTCAGTGACAACTAGCAGGGCAGAAGAGGAATCAGAGAAATTAATTCTGACAAGTTTCATGAAGGTTTACCTGGGGGTGACCTGCTTTGAGGTAGAGAACTTCAGATGCTCACTATAACTGGCGAATTAGGGGAGATGGTGTTCAGGCACTCACTCTAGTGCATGTCTCCTTCTTACCTCCTCCTCTGCCTGTACCCCCTATACTTTTAGATATTTTTGTGTGTGTGTCTAAGAAGTGGTACTAAGTCTAATAATCCCACACTGAAGTCTTAACATAGCACAACTGAAATCTTTGTCCACCACAAGATGCAAAGTAATAGCAACCCAAGCTTCCTTACTTGGAGTACTCATGGAAATACTGGCGTCAACAAGGTCTTCAGAATATCTCAGCAGATTTAATGTTTTTGATGCTCCACTAGCTAAACCCTTTATTTCATATGTAGTAAGTAAAAACTTGAAAAGTAACCAAACCATTCAGAGATGTTCAGATGAAAAGACAGTAATTTGTAGTGGTAGCATTCATGGTAGTATTCATATCCCTTCGTGCAAACTCTTCATGACATCACACAATCCAACTCTGGTAGATATTCAAGACCCTATGTTAAAAAAAATTGCCTTGTCTTAGTGGGTTTTAGGGTTTTGTTTGCTTGTTTGTTTGTTTTGTTGTTTTGTTTCCTTGTTTTTGTCTTGTCATTTCTGTGTTTATCCTCCATAGGTGCAAGATTATAACTCAATCTCAGCATTAGGTGAAGAAGTCTGCTGAATTAATCTGTTGTTGTGTGGATCCCTGAAGTGGATTCTGTTTTATTACTGAATTGTTATGAATTACTGAAACTTCACTGAAGGCTGTTAATGAGAAGCTGGAAGTCCACTGATTAATTAGTATATACTGTAGTTTCTTTCACTTTGTGTTTCAAGTTTTAGTTATCTACCACTGCCTGGGGGGACAGATCTCTTACGCTGTCTGGCAGCTGCCTCATTATTCACAGAAATGGACAGTAAGTTCTTCAAATAAAATCTTTTTATTGATCTTAAAAGAGAAGTTTTAACTTTGAGCTCTTTATTTAGTTTCTATCTTTTTGTGTCATTGTTGTAACACTGGGACTCTGTGTTCAACTCTAAATGGTTATACCATTTTGTACTCTGAGTCATTAGGACCCAATACACTTGGGTCAGGAACTACAGAGCTGTGAGACTCTAAAATCACTGCAAATATTTATGTCTTAATGGATTGCATTCCTCCCTAGAAGTCACTTCAGAGTAAAAGCACACAATGCCATTTTGATTGGGCAGCTTTCCGACATCTTTCACAAAAAAAAAATTTGAACTTATAACCTGCACTTACTCAAGGTAAGATTCATAAACACTTCTAGATGTACATTTTTACACTCAGAAATAATTTTGCACCCAAAAAACTTCCCCATGAAATCAGTAAGATAATGAATGCCCAAGATTCAATGGTTGGTTTCATAGAAGCAGTCATGTACAGAATTTCTTATTTGTGTCTGATCCATAAAAATTCACCAAAAACTACCAGCTGAGACTTTCTGGTCATAGGAGTGGCTGTGTGGAATGCTAACTCTGGAGACTAGCCCCAACTCTGATACCTGTGTTCTGTTTGGTTGAGTGCTCTTGTAGTTTCACCAGTGTAAGGACTCACTCTATACTTTATGAAACGATCTTTTTTTTTTTTCTTTTCTTTTCTTTTCTTTTCTTTTCTTTTCTTTTCTTTTCTTTTCTTTTCTTTTCTTTTCTTTTCTTTTCTTTTCTTTTCTTTTCTTTTCTTTTCTTTTCTTTTCTTTTCTTTTCTTTTCTTTCCTTTCTTTTTTCTTTCCTTTCCTTTCCTTTCCTTTCCTTTCCTTTCCTTTCCTTTCCTTTCCTTTCCTTTCCTTTCCTTTCCTTTCCTTTCCTTTCCTTTCCTTTCCTTTCCTTTCCTTTCCTTTCCTTTCCTTTCCTTTCCTTTCCTTTCCTTTCCTTTCCTTTCCTTTCCTTTCCTTTCCTTTCCTTTCCTTTCCTTTCCTTTCCTTTCCTTTCCTTTCCTTTCCTTTCCTTTCCTTTCCTTTCCTTTCCTTTCCTTTCCTTTCCTTTCCTTTCCTTTCCTTTCCTTTCCTTTCCTTTCCTTTCCTTTCCTTTCCTTTCCTTTCCTTTCCTTTCCTTTCCTTTCCTTTCCTTTCCTTTCCTTTCCTTTCCTTTCCTTTCCTTTCCTTTCCTTTCCTTTCCTTTCCTTTCCTTTCCTTTCCTTTCCTTTCCTTTCCTTTCCTTTCCTTTCCTTTCCTTTCCTTTCCTTTCCTTTCCTTTCCTTTCCTTTCCTTTCCTTTCCTTTCCTTTCCTTTCCTTTCCTTTCCTTTCCTTTCCTTTCCTTTCCTTTCCTTTTTCCTTTCCTTTCCTTTCCTTTTTCCTTTCCTTTCCTTTTTCCTTTCCTTTCCTTTCCTTTCCTTTCCTTTCCTTTCCTTTCCTTTCCTTTCCTTTCCTTTCCTTTCCTTTCCTTTCCTTTCCTTTCCTTTCCTTTCCTTTCCTTTCCTTTCCTTTCCTTTCCTTTCCTTTCCTTTCCTTTCCTTTCCTTTCCTTTCCTTTCCTTTCCTTTCCTTTCCTTTCCTTTCCTTTCCTTTCCTTTCCTTTCCTTTCCTTTCCTTTCCTTTCCTTTCCTTTCCTTTCCTTTCCTTTCCTTTCCTTTCCTTTCCTTTCCTTTCCTTTCCTTTCCTTTCCTTTCCTTTCCTTTCCTTTCCTTTCCTTTCCTTTCCTTTCCTTTCCTTTCCTTTCCTTTCCTTTCCTTTCCTTTCCTTTCCTTTCCTTTCCTTTCCTTTCCTTTCCTTTCCTTTCTTTTCTTTTCTTTTCTTTTCTTTTCTTTTCTTTTCTTTTCTTTTCTTCTGTGTAATGTGAACTTATTTTCAGGAGACCTTTATCTGGAGAATAAGATAATTGTTGAAAAATTATGAAGACTGTCTATAACAGTTTTGAATCAAGTTATGTAACATTGATCTGGAAAACTTTGACAACCTGTAATGATAATTATGATGTGTTATTATTCCTGCGTGGCCTGCCCTCAGTGATCCTGTTTTGTCAGGGGTGCTGTACTAGATGATCTTTAGCGGTCCCTTCCAACCCCTAAGACTCTATGACTCTATGATTCTGTGTAAGAATGACAGGATAAGATAGGATAGGATAAAAAGAATAGATACTCAAATACATTGGTGAGTGCCCTGAAAGAACAGTTTTCATAGGGCTGAAATGCATATTCACACTAACTGTTAGAATAGGTACACTACATGGTCACATTCATGCAAACTGGCATTTACATTTCACAGAATCACAGTAAGGGGTAGGAAGGGACCTCTCAGGATCATCTAGTCCAAACCTTCCTAGAGCAGGATCCCCTAGAGCTGGTTTGAGAGGAATAAGTTTCTGAGAAATGTGAAAATTGCTGTAGGTTACTCAACAATTTTGGTTTATTCCATCTGTCTTTTCAGTTTTTCATTTTCCCCTTGCTTGTTCCCCCAGTAATTTTTATCTCTGGTACTGCACATTAGGAGGTCTTTGTCTTCACAGTTAATGACTTTTGGAATCTTTTGCTTCCCATAGTGTAAATTATACTCGGGGGAATGAGCCATCATCTTGCACAAACCCTATGATCATATCAGATATACCAGGATTTTTTATATTGGATATTTTCACTACGATGCTGAAGAAATTAAGTGAAATCCAATTTGAAAGACCTTTAGTTACTTGACTCAGAAGCTTCCAATGTAAGTGCCTCACAGCAGCAGGAGTGTGTCTGTGGTGCATAAACACATATTAGCAGTCAGTGGCATCAAAGACTGACTTTGAAACATTTCTCAATAAAAAGATATTTCTTACTTAGTTATTTGAAGATCCTTCATGTTATAATTTGATTTTTTTTATTTCTATAAGCTAAAAATATCTCAGTGTGTTCTAAATAGTCCATGGTTATTGTAGAGATGCTTAGGAAAGGAAAAATATGTAAATGATCAGAGAACGATGAAAAAAATCTCAAGTTTCCTGCATTGCTATAGGATATATTGCTCATACTATTCTCTGTGTGAAGAAAATACACATATACATAAATATCCTCCAATAACTTTCAGACTGGTGTGCTGAATTTGACATGGAGCTAGAGCACTTAGACAGACCCTTTTCTAACAGGTGTGAAGTTAATAAGTGATTGTGTAAAACAGGGAGACCAGTAAGGACAGACTGTCAGGGACTCATCCCCAGTCAAGCTAAACTGGCCACCTGCACGGCCACTGGCCAATGGCCCCTGGCCATGCATGCTTTGACTGTTTTAATGGAGGGAAAAGCATTGGTCAGAGCTGAGTTTATTAGCAAATTCAACCATAACTCCTCTGTAATAAATCAGATTTTGCTGCTTATACTCTTCCCAGAACTGTTTGTTGTATGTTTATTTTAGGGCTCTGTCCCTGCCATAAATTTGGGGCTGTTTTTCAGACAGTGACACTGATATATTGGTATGACTATGCTGGCTCCCAGAAGTGGGACTGTAGACATGCTGAACAAGCAGAAGTTTCTGATTCCTTTTTTATTTTTTGTTTAATAGAAAATTAAAAAAAATCACCTATCTGTGGTCAGAGTCCATAAACATGGTTTAGTGTTGACCACAGGGGCTATGAAAGAACTCATTCAATAACATTTGCTGCAGGATGAATTTCCAGCAGTGTTTTTCAGCTGAATTTTTTTTTTTTTCTGATGATATAACTTAAACAGTATCAGAATTTTCTAAGCAACATGGGACTGGATGAGAACTTCTAGGCAGGCCATCAGTGCAGAGATGGATGACTATAAGAGCAAGCTTTTCCTTTGAAGACCTTTTCTCTGTTTGAGCTGAAGTGAGAGAGCTGTTTCCAAAGAGAAAAATAAGGAAAACATATTTTGTGTTCCCTTAAAATGTAGTGTCTAAATATCAACCATAGTTTCTGGGAATAAGATGGGGAAAAGAAATGTGGGGGACAAAAGACAGGGACAGAAGTGTGGTTCAGAAATGGGTATCTCTCAGATTCTGATGCTTCCGGATTGGGCCAGAAGGGTTTTTGTGTGCAAGTCTGAGTGATCAGAGAATGAAAAGAAGAGGCACAGCACAGGATGAGGATAAAAGGAAGGGGGGAACAGGAAGAGACCCATGAGGTGAACCTTGCTGGGATAGAATGAGAGCAAAAACACAAGCCAGAGCAGAGCAGGGAGGGATCAGGTGCAAGGGCAAATGTAAAAGGAGGAAAATTAGTGACCTGGAAAGCAGTGAGAGAGCAAATTGCAGAGACAAGAGGGTACTGAACACCCTACACCCAGAGGACTGAAGGACATTGGTGTAGCAATTTTCTCTCTTGCCAACAAATATTTGCAAAGCCCACTAGCCAGCCCCATTTCTCGTCCCTGTCAGTAGTTGGTCCATATGAGAATATAGACACTGATTGTGTTTTAGCCAGGGAGACTATATACCAGGGGGGCTCTGAAAGACATTGCTGCAGTTCTATGCCCATTGATACCAATTTTTGAAGATAACCCAAATTTTGGTGTTCCGTCTTATTTCAGTAGTGGACTCTGAAAACCTAACCTTGAATTCTTCTCTTAATGCACTTGTGTTAATAGAGATATATGATTGAGGGGAAAATGCCAGAAAACCCAGACCAAGTAGAAATGATGCAGCTGGCACAAATCCTGAAATAAGAGAGATACAAGGTTGTTGCTACCTGCTTCCCTCATCCTTCTCTACCAACAGCCAGATAAAATGGAATGTTTTCCTAAACAAATTATACTTACTGGCAAGGCTAATGGAGGATAGAAACTCAAGGTTAGATTTTTTGTTGCATCTACTGTTGAAATGGACCAGCAACTTCGTGTTATTGCTGTAGTCTTTTCATCCACCACAAATGACTTCTTAAACTGTGAAATGTGGGCTTGGGGGGAAAAAAAAAAAAAAAAAAAAGGAAAAGCAGAAATATTTGTGAATGCTGCTTGTATTTTTATGATGATGCTCTGAAGTAAGAATGGAACACGGAAGCTCTAAATGCTGCACTGAGAAAACCTGAACTGAAACAATTTTAAATCTCCATCTCCAGACCTCTTTACATCCTTCCTCGTCTATGATAACAACACACTCTCTGATCTCCCTTCAACCTATACGCACAAAGATTGCTAAAACCAGCTTTTTTTTTCCATTTTGACCTGATTATGACATTTCCAGCTTTGAAAAATTATTTATGCTGTCTTCTCCTCTCCGTTCTTTTCTTCTCTGTGCTATCTCCTTCAAAGACCCACACAATTCTCTTATTCCTTATTTAATACCTCTGACATGCTTCCAAATGCCCTTACTCCTCTGCAGGTGCTTCCCAGTCTTTTATGACAGCTCAGACAAGAACTGGCTCCTATACTTCCAATTATTTGCAAGATTTTGCAGTGTTTGGGGATCATATCTGGATGAGCAGAGAAAATGTCTTGCATTGTATAATCATTTTTAGGAAGATTTGCTTCTTTTGAACCTTTCTGGTACACAAAAAGGAAAATCTGGAAACAAAATGGAAACATATGTGAGTTCTTAGCTGATTGTGGAAAGGCTGGGTAACAGCCTATTCAAGAGGGATGGAGTCCTGTGATCCACCCAATCATTGTCTTTGTCTGGAATGTGTCTTTTGAGGTTGGCAGTAACTACATTTTAAACATAAAAATGACAAAATTATTATCCCACACTTACCTGTATCTCATGATCACCATCCAGAGAAAAAGGTTTTCCTACCACATGTAAAAAACAAAGCATGGTAGTTGAAAATTATATTTGAAAGAAAGAATATAATCACCAATCAGATACCTAGAAAAACTGGGATAGCTGTTTCTTCCAGAAATACTTTCCTTTCACACCACTTAGTGCACTGTGGATGTAATGGTATTATAACACATCTTCTAATATAGTGGAGAATAAATTAAAAAGACCTTAAAAGAGGAAGAAAAGGTTTTGAACTTGTGTTAAAGTTTGCCTGTGCATCACTATGACCTTTTCTTTTTCTGCTAGGCAAACATGAAATGAAGGGCTTTGCTCTAAGGGATCAGCTTCACAGGTATCACACTGGTGGGGTAGAACATGTGCACCTAAGTCAGTGGTCTGGATCCCAGCATTTTCACTGCAGATGATACTTTATCTGGTCTCTTCGCTTCAGCTGCATGGTTCTGCAGGGAAGACAAATGTTTCTGGAATTACAGCAAGCCATGTTCCCCTGAGACACATGCTCTCAAAGTGTGCCTGCTTCTACAAAGTGGAAAAGCTTTGATGAATAGGAATAGCACTAGTCTTTAAAGCACACTTTATTTCATTGATGAACTTTAAGGTGTCTCCTGCAGTAATGGTTTTGTAAACTGTAATCGTTAACATTGTTTATTCAGGATTTTCAAGTGAGACTAACGTAATCTATTTTTCCAGGCTGCTACAGGGAGAAATAACTGATGTTGAAGAAGCAGATGAGATCTCTGTGAGGGAAAAGAAAAAAAAAAAAAAAAAAGAATGGTGTGTGGCTTTTATAACCAGCAAGTCATTTTTCTATTTTTCTGAGGTGGCTGTAAAACATATCATGTAATGTGACTTATAAAAGAAGGAAGGGTGATGTGTGAGCTCCATTACATAATGCTATTGCAGAGCTTAATAGGTGAAGGCACAAGAGAAAAAGGATATATCATGGAAATTGATTCACATCATATAACAGTTAGAAAATTCAAAAATTCTCAAAAAGTGTTTGCTCAAAACCTACTCCATAACAAGATTAACTGCCAAGGAGATTAAAAATTATGTAAGAGGAAAAGCTAAAAGAGATAATCCAGGATGATCCAAAGGATTTTGCAGATATTGCTGCACTGTTAACAATCTTGTAATTAAATCTAGCAATTTAATGAGCTACATTCCCCTTTGGTTCAATTAAGTATAGTTCCATGTATGCTATTAATGTGTTTTTTCCTTTGACTTAGATATAACCATGATATACTGATCATGTTTTGCATTAGTGCATGTATATTTAGCAATGTACTCTTGTTTAAAGCAATATATCTGTGCTGATTAAAAAGCCAGGGATGTTATTCATAAACCTTTACTTTCAGGATGTCAGAAACAAGTGCTGGAAATAATACTTTGTACATGCAGTGATGTACAGCATCTCCCTGTTGGTGTTGGGTGTTGTCAGACATTTTGACATATTGTGCTCCTTTTATTGGCTAAAAAACACTGTCATAGTAAATAATAATAAAATGAGCCAGTTTTCTTCACAAGAAAAACACTTTAGGATAGGTGCTGTGATTTTTTTGGTAGTTAAGTTGTGTCTGTTGAATCTGCCTGAATATCCTTGTGGAGTTATATGACTGTATGAATGTAGTGAAGACAATTTGAGATCATCTTCATGTCATGGGTCACACTAGGAGCAGCATGTGGCAAGAGCAGATTCTGGCCAGATTTTTATCATGTCCACTCTTACAGTCAGTCTCATGCCCTAGGAATCTGCTTTAAGAGTCACTGATTGATTGCTACTCTTCCCTCTCCTGTCTTTTACTTGGTTTTTAATACCTCCTGCTCCTGGATATTTCTTGAATCAAATTCAGTGCTTCCCTTATCATCTCTCTTTGAAGTTTGTTGTTCCAATCAATCTCTCCTTCCCATGAATAATCCCCACTTTCTTTCTTAAAATATTAATTTGTACTTCACTTGGACTTTACTTGCTTCATCCAGTTGTCTTTGCGACGCAGCACACATCTCCTTCTCTGGATGTGAAACATGTACAGATCAACTCAGTGTTTTATAATGCCCTAATTAATATACTCACAGGCTACTGGGTTATAACAATATGCTAGAAGGCCAATGAACCTTTTAAGTAAAATGAAGAGATTTATCTTCATGAGACCTAATTAGAAGGTGAAGTTAATAAAGACAGAAGGGGAAAACAAAAGCCATTAAGTCAGATATCTTCAAAACCTGTTATAGGAAGTCATCTACTGGAGTCTTTTTTAGTACTAGTGGGTCTTTCCCTGTACAGTCTGTAGGTCTTGGTGAGAAGTAGAAGTTCCTGTATGATAGTTCCCTGGGGAAGCCATCTGCAGATGTACATCCTTGTGGCACCTCCCAACAGGAAGAACAAAAGAGCTGGGGAAGAAGCAAGAAGCCTGGCTGGCTGTTGGTAGTCTAAGAAGAGGCAGGAAAACCAGTATAAATATTTTTGCTGATGCCTTCTCCATTAATGCTACCTGGGAACCATGTGCTAGAGACAGGAACGCTATCTAATGACATAACAGTGGTGGAGAATTGAACACAGAGACAACTGAGAGGGTAAACAAACCTATAAATCCTCTGTTGGAAAGAGCATGAAGGCTGTTAGAGACTTTTACTGATGCCATATACAGTGGGACCCTTACATATTAATGGGGGCTTTCTATTGGGGTTCTGAAGCATTGTTCTGAAGCCCTAGTAAAAAAAATTGCTTCAAGTTTCGGTATTTCTGATTCATTCAATTACAAAGTTGTTTTTAAAAGTTGTACATGAAATGAAAATAGATGCTGTCTTCCATGCAGCCTTGGGACCTTGGGCAGAAAACTTCATGTTGAGTTTGGAATGGTGTTTGTTGACATCACTGGACCGGATTTAAAAAAAAAAAAAATGCGAGCACTGCACTGGCTTCCTTTAGTTATAGTAATTCAGTAATAGTAATAGGAATCTGTTATTCCTATTATTATGTGTTCATGTTTCTCACCGGAGTTTATGTAAGCAGGTCCACATGTGTATGTATAGAACCCTGTCATTATTGGGATGCAATTTTTTCCATCAGATGCAGTTTGCTTAAAAGGGCAAGACTTGCTTTGACTTTCATAAAGAAATCTCATTTTATGTTTTAGATATTTTCAGTTTATTAATGGATTCTTTCATCCTTTTGTCAACAGTGCACAGTTCCTAGATCCAGGAATGTCTCTGGGCTCTAAACACAAGTTGGCTTTCTGCTTAGTATGTTAATATACTGTCCCACAAGGGTTAAGAAAGCAGACAAGATATATGTGTACAAACCAAAATTTATTATAAATCACAAAGCAACACAAAATTTGGATTAAAAAAGGCATAAATTGTATTCTCTGGGTGCTAGGATATTAGGGTAGCAAAATAGGATATTAAGGTATCAAAACAATAAGGTCCCCCAGGAATATAATACTCTAATAACTGAATAGTCAATAACCATTGCACAAAGGCTTTTTCAGTACTCACAAATTACTTATTAGTAGGTCTTATACTTAATCTAGAACAATGAACAAAATAATGCCTATAGACAGTGTGATAAGACAATGATTGTATTATTCTCTATTATTTTCAAAAGGATCCTGAAGTCTTAAAAATCCAAAGCTTAAAAGTCAAAACTTTCTTTTACAGTGAAAATTAGCTAATGAAGATGAGGATAGGAGTTAATGTATAGGGATTTGATACTACTTAGCCTTTATTTGGCTATGGACAGGTGTCCCTTTCTCTCAGCCTCTTGAGTAACCACTCAAGGAGACTTCTCCATTGGAAGGGAGGAAATCCACCACACCTTCTAGGGAAAATGTACAGGAGTGTCACTGGTAAAAACTGAGACAAGGATTTTACAGAACAGAGTGACTGACTGCTGTCCATGACTCCAAAATCCTCTATTGGAGAACAAAAGGGAAAAAAAAGTTTAAAACCAAGAAAGCTTTTTCACTCATTAAGCAATTTATTTCATTTATCTGTTCATTCTCGTTTGATCTCTGTTTGGTTTATCTGGAGCCAAGTTGGGCTCCTTGTTCTTCTACCCAGGAGAGAAGCTGGCACCACAGATATCAACTTGGCCTTCTATTTGTACTTTCAAGAATGTTAGCAGTTCAGAGTCTGCTGTGCCTTTTGCTTTCCATGGAAGCTCTCTAATTCTGGGCTAAGAGCAGTGAAGCCAAGAGAGAGAGATTAATTGGATCAAAGGGAAACTGAGGTAGGGCCACTGAGGCAGAACATTCATCTACACATACCTACTCCATAATATTTGTGTGTTTGCTAAGCACAAATAGTCTTTTATATTTATGACATTCTTTTTAAGAGAACTTTACTTCCCTGATCTTTTTTCCTTTTTATTATTATTGTTATTGTTATTATTATTATTTTATGTTTCATGGGGAAGAATGAGAACAAAGAAAACATCTGTGATTTAGTTTTCATTTCTTGTTGGCTTTAAAAAAACAAAAAGAGCATACAAAGCAACATATGTATATTCTTTTTTGGGAAATGTATTTCTTAGAACGATTCTCATCTGTTATATTTTTGTGGACCATGCATCATAAAAGGACGTGCTGGGCAAGTTCATAGCACTGTCAGCCAGGCTAAGCCAACAAAGTTGTTACTGTTTTGCCCAGGAGATGACCTGTCTACCTTGATGCTTTGAAAGCATGGGTTGCTTGCTAGGGGTCACCCACGGAGAGAAGAGCATCCATGATGCTCTGAGAATGCCAGATGACCCTACAGCATTCAGATAACCCCTGCAAAACTCCTGTTGCTCAAGGCTAGTTAGAAAAACATTGCAGCCCATAGGCACTAACACCACCCTAAATCTGAGCATTCCTACAGCTGGTTCATCTCAGCAAGTCTCCAGGCAGCACCTCTTGATTGACCTCTTGTTGGCAGGCAAGGAGTGCAGAAAGGACCGTGCCAGGTTGAATTTCCTTGTTACTTTGGTGTGCCTCGAGGCGCTGCCTTGAAAATGTGATTCACTACCAGAACCAAGGAGCAATTTTGAACTTAAGGTAGATAGAAGTTAGAATGTAAAGGTCAATATTAAAAGAAAGTGTTTAACTTGTAATGTGAATATAACATTCAGAATAATGTAGAGAAATGTGTGGGCAGCCAAATTTCCCCAACAGATCTGGGGCTGAGAGTCTCCTTCAGGTGAATCACACTGCTCTAAAAGAGTTGGTGACAGGGCTGTGCAAGCAGATGATCAGGCACTGTGGGTTTTTTCTCAGCTATTTTGTTTTTGTTTTTGTTTTTCTTTTTTTGTGAAGGAGTAGGAGAGACTTTGGCAAGTATTTTGTCCCTGAAGCCTCTGCATGACTGAACCTTTCTAATGGAGCTGACGCACTCAGGGCCTGCTGTGAAATGACATAGCCCAGCAGAGCAGCAAACAGCCAGTGGGAATGACTGTTTACAGAAAATTAAGATAAATCTACATCTATAAGATTTGTCCTTTAGCAAGACGCTTGGGATACTCATGTTTATGAGAAAGCATGGGGAAATGGGAGAGCAAGAATGAGGAGTACGGAGGAAGTGATGCCAGGCTTCCAGGAAATAAGGATGGTTTTTGTGGATATCATGCATGTGCTGGTGTTCTTGAAGCAACCTGCCTTCGTTGATCAAACAGATCACTTCCTATTCAGGAGATGCAAAAAACCTTCTGTAAATCTAGAAGAGGGAAGCTGAAGTTTGTTTCATATTAAAGTGGATGTCAGAAAATTTGTGTGAAGGTTGAACAAGAGCAGTGGTCTCTTACATATGGAAGTGACCTATGGAAGCAAAATGAAGATAAAAGTCAGGACACAAACCAGAATTCCTTTATAAAAGAGTTTTCTGTGGAGCTAGTTAAATATATTTTTATACCAATGAAACTTACATTATACTGCTATACTGTTATACAGCTGAGATATCTGTACTCTTTCATGTTTCTTTTTTCTATGCTTTTGCTAGAGTTTTACCAGGCTTCTGCACTTTCATTGGGTTACTTTACACAGTTCATAAGGCTGCATTTATTGCCCATTTTTTGATAAAGCAAAGGGCCTTGTTTCATTGTTCTGTTTTCCAGCTGCTGGTGTAGCTCTGCTAAAATTGTTATTTGCATTAAGTTTGTAAATGGATTAAGAACTGAACTTCCACTTCTATTTGGGGAATCATGTGTAATAGGTTGTGTATCTTCAGTGAATTTACTAAAGTCACTGAAGCACTGAGTTTGACCTCTGAGATGAAAAAGATACCCTTTTGAAGTTATTTGGGAATTTGGCCATTCATTTCTGCAGACCTGCACTTTCAGCCCAAATACAGACTTGCTTTCTCAAAAGCTTGTCCCTTAAAGCCATCAATTTTCATGTTATCTGTACCAATATTTCAGGCCATATATTTGCCTGTACATTAATAACTCCATTTTCTCAATAAAGCGTGGCCAGCTCAATCTTAAAGGTTTTGTGGACAGGGCAGATGGAAAGACAGCAAACAGTGAATGCCAACCCAGGCCTGTATTGCAGTCATTTAAAACTCCTGTGACCTGAAAACTTATTGCTTAGCCTTAATGAAATGGGGGTGTCTGTCATTACAGTGTCTCAATGGCTCTCAAGGCTTAATGGCTGTAAAGGGGAGGGTTTCTACCACATCTTTTTTGGTAGGGAAGACAGGTAAGAAATCAGACTGCCCTTCAGTGAGCACAGTTTGTCTAGAGGAAATTCATAGGCAGGCTAGGAACTGAGTTTACCTTAAGGGTCAGTCCAGTATTTTAGCAGAGGTAATGCAAGCACAGATTCGGAGGAATAAAATGAAATAAAAAAGTATTCTGATTCCCAAAGGTTGTATCAAACTTACAGCTAATCAAAACCTTCTAGGCAAAATATCTTTCTTTCTGTTCCACAACTGAGCTTTTCCAAATCGCAGGCAAGTTCTCTGCCCCTAAGTCAAATGACCCTAATAATGTGTGAGCTGATGCTCTGAAATCAAAATCAATTCCACTGGTTAATTATCAGTTAATCAGTTACAGATCTTTCAAAAGTGCACTAATGAAGTTGCTGTGATTAGAAATAGATGGATATTGCATCTCTGGGAGTTCCAAAGCATCAGATATTTCCATTCTCATAGCTCTTTTAAATTCCCATGCTAAGGTTACTTAATATCATTTACTGAAATGTGCCCTCTATTTTGAGCAAGAGGCAAACCAGTGCAAATTTATGTGTTTTCTCTGTGCTTAGCTGGTGGGTAATATTTTAAAATATCATTTTGAAAAGACTCTAATTGTCACAACAAATCTATTTTTTGATAAACAGAATCTTCACATTTCTTTTAGTACTTTATTATCAGTCAATGTATGATACTGAAATGCATCAGAGAAAATTAAATGCCTGCAATCTGGTAAAATGTTCTCTTAAGGAACCAATGGTTTTAGCATTTTGTAGTAATCAGATCATTTCTGATTTTCAGTCAAGGCAGTACATGCTTGCTCTGTACACCTGTTTTTTTGTTAAGGTTAATGCATCTCTTTCTCCCTTCTGATATTGATTCAATACTTGTGTAATTCAATTTTTTTCATTTTTCTTTCTCTCCTTTTCCTTTTCCTTTTCCTCTTCCTTTTCCTTTTCCTTTTTTATCTTTTGCCTTTTTTTTTTTGCATAGCTTCTCAAAGCTTCAGCCAAGAGGAAAGCATTACTGTCCTATAACAAGCAGGATTAGGGCATTCCTTAGGAAGCCTGTAAGCTAGCAGGAATTTTGATGGTATAAAAATGGTCTTTCTGGGGAATCAGATGATTCCTTGTTGCCTTTTGTTTGAGCTAGAAAATCATATCAGCATAAACATTCCAAAGACACATAAATTCTGTGAGTTCAGAAAGTTTCATCTTTACACCAGCAAAGCAAATGATTGTATGAATCCCTTAATTGGCTTCAGTGACATCTCCTGCCCTGCCCTGGAGCCTCTGCCTGTTCTTGGGCCACTGCTGTGTATTACATGATTCCTCAGACTCACTGCTGTGGCCCACACATTTTGTCTCCAGAGGTGTCCTCTCTTGAGAAAACAGGACCCACAGGATTCCTGTGGGACTGCTGTTACCATAAATTGAGCTGAAGCTTTACTAGCAGATTGGCTAATATCAGCTTGTTCTGAGTCTTTCTGTTGGATTTTTTCCCAGTGTAAAATTCTGCCCCCCAAAAATATCTACCCCAAAAGCAAAATAACAAGCAAAATAATAATCATTGAGCAGTCTTCAGCTTATGCTAGGAATAAGCATAGTTCCAAAAGCCAGTTTACTTCAGTTATCACTGCCAGAGTACAAAGAGTTTAAACCTGATTTGGCAAAGATGACGTAGAAGCCAACAGGGCAAGTTTTGAGCCTGCATCTCACAAATCATTAGGTCAGTCTAAAGCTGCTTTTCATCTGATGCCACCTCCAGCAGAGTGTGTGGAAAATGTACAGCCTCTGCTTTGGGTCCGAGAATAAATATCCTGAATAGAACAGGAGAACACTTCTTTTTCTTTTGTCTTTCTTCTCCTTCTCCTGTCTTCTTTTTCCTTCAATTTCCATTTCCTTTTTTGTTTTAAAATGCAGGCAGACTACAGAGTATTTACAGTCTATTTTATTAACAAGGGTTATCCCCCACCTCCTCTAATACATTTAGTGAAGTCAAGTTCACATCACTTCTGCCAAGGGATTTCATGTTGTACAGAAAATAATGTTAAGCTTTATAGATGCCAGTGATCGCTTCCAATGGGAATTTACCACATTGGCTTGATTTTGTGTTTCTAAAACTCTCGTTACCACTGTGCCAGGCTGTCTATGGCAGTTTTGGAAAAAACAAAAGGCTCAGTAGGGATTTCATAGTTCCCAGCTTAATGTCTTTTGTTAACACAAAATACAAGCAAAGACAGTGATAAGGGATGAGGTTGGAGAGCTGTGAGGAGTCTAAGAGTGGATACCCACAGCGTGGATGGTTTGAATTGGCTTGTTCCCCACAGCAGCCTGTGGAAGTCCTGCTGCTGCCTGTGCTGCCCATGAATGAACTCATGGAGGGTGATGAGGCAGAGCCAGAGGCAGGCAGGGAAGGATAAGGAGGAAATGAAAGCACCTCTAGAAGGCCAGCGGAGAGAAAGCCTGGCCATCTGTATTTTAGGCACCTGAGTTAAATGCCTGGTTCCAACCCCACTCCCCAACTGGATCTGTAAAACACTGCTCATCAAGCTACACTGAAAGGAAAATAGGCACAACTAAAGAAGGCATAAGTAATTAATTCTCCCCTCTGTAAGGAAATGCCTGAGACAAGCACTAACCAAGAGGGAGGCAATCCTAGGCACTCGCGCCTGTTCCCAGGATTATAGCTTTTCTTTTGTTTGTTGTGTTGCAACCCACAATGACTCTTTGGTGTGAAACACAGCCAGTTTAATGGCAAGATGCAGGTTTCCATCCCTCACAAATTTTCCCTAATCCTTAAACAACCTTCGTTGTGAACAAACCCATGAAATGTGACTGAGCACAGAGCTTTCATTAACCAGATCTGTCTTCCACAGGTTTCAAGCGTTTTAAGTGTATTCCAGAATGAACCACTAAAAATCAATTTTGTGCATCCCTTACATTTATAGTGTCCTTGTGATAACCATGGCAACCATTATAGCTAAAAAAACTCAAGTGGAGAAAATGCACACTTGTTTTAAATTAACAGATGGAAACTGGAATAGGAAAATGTGCTTAAAAGAGCCTAAAGCGAGTAACTGTTACTGCTTTACAATCATTTTGGTGTTCAATAGAATATTCTTTCTTTGTTGACTTTTATTTATAACCATAAACTTCTGTACATTCCATGTAATTTTCTGCTAGTATGTCAGTATACTGGAGTAATTTCTGTCTGCTTTCTTTAAATGAAAAAATCCAGCCATAGTCTAATAAGGAGGCTCAAATTTCTGATCTGATTCATGTGCAAAAGCTCTGGCTGTGAAGGCCACAGAATGATATATATATAATTCCACATGGCTTTCAAGGGGTGAAGGAGCAAAGAGATGCCTACATATCCTCCAGGAGGTAGTCCTAGCACAGACAAAGTTCAAGTAGTTGTAAGGAAATTTACGCTTTAATGGATTAAGTTTAAAGGGTAGCTTGAGACACGCCAATGTAAGCACATGTTGAGGAGTGTGTATCAAAACAGCCAAGCAGGCTAAGTACCTAACTTGTGTAATTTCTGTGGAAGTTGAGGACCTACCATATTGAGCCAAGTTAGTAAATCTCCCTAGCCACTCTCTATGCCTTGAGATGTTTGACATGCCTGTGTACTTTGAATTTCATCTTAAAATATTAATATCACCTATGAAAACCATATCTGATCATGATTGCAGGCTCTAGCCATGCTGCATAGTATTTACCATGGAAATGGTAGATAAGGGGGAAAACAATGGCATTGTCACTGCAGTGGAAATACCTTGTATAGCTGTATATGTAAGATATTTAGGAATATTTTGGCAGTGATGACTCACTAGAAATCCATGCCAGTGGCTATGGAGTGGTGAGGGATACGTCTAGTTGTTCTGGCAAGACCTCACAAATACTGTTCTGCAAGAAGGAGCTTTTCTCCCCAACAAGTCATTTGGCCACAGCTGGCTGAGAGGAAATCATAGCCAGTACTTGGAGGGATGACTAGAATTTGTGCATCTCTGAGTCCCCCAGGAAAGTCACTGGCAAAATATGGAGGGGAGGCAAAAAATGAGAAACAGAAGAGCTGAATTGAAATACTTTACCAGCAGGCTATTGTCTTTAAAATATTCATGGTTTTGTTTCATTAAAATTTTCCTCCTTCTAATTATAATTGGATGGGCAAGTCCTGTAAGAATTATTTTGGTATTAAAAGCTGTTTCTCCAACAGCATGCTACCGTATGGGAGTTGCATAAGTCTCCGTTCTCTCACGTGGCCCGGGCTCACCAAGAGAGACAATAAGATCATTTTGCTTCTGAATAGAGCAGGGTACCATGAAGGAGAAATAGAGTTTGGTACTGAAATGACACTTAGCTAGTGTTTAAAGAATATTCAGTAAATCAGAATTATTTTTTTTTTCCAGCTTGGGAAATACTTTTGTCAATACGAAACCTTTCAACACCCTTGATTTTGTTTCCTCTATTTCTGTTCAGCAGCAACCAAAGAAACTCTTTTCACTACAGCGTTAAAGAAAAAGACAGATTTGAATATCCCCCAGGATGGTGATTCTGATATTACAAACTCCAGGATTACTGAAGAAGAAAGATTCCTTTCTCAACCAAGCCATGGACTGAGAGTGTTGCCTGTGCTCTGAGCCCTTCTGCTCTTCTAAGGGAGAGCTCTGAGCAGCAGCTCAGTGGGAGCTCAGTGTTCCCCACCTGGGAACACCCTGGTGCAGACTCAGAAATAGCACTGCTTTCTCTGCCTTTTCTGCAAACAAAACCTGGAAATTTTGTTTCTGGGCAGCTGACCAATAAGGAAATCATTGCTAACTCTTGTCAGTTTTAGTTGACAAAGCTCATAAAACATAAGGGCCCACACTGTACTATTAATGCAAACACTGGAATGAGAATGTAGTCCATCTACAAAGGAATCAACCTTTCATTTTTTCGTAAAACTTTGTCAAAAATATTTGAAGAAAATTTTTCTAGATAAACTTATTACCTGATCATAATTTGCCTGAACAGTCTAGTTGCAAATTCAGGATATGTGAATACAGAGATGCAGAGATTTTGTATTAAAGGCCTATTTTTTTTTTTTTTCAGGTAATGAACAGATTTTTAAAAATTATTACCCATTTTTTATATGATAAATGTAAAAGAGGCTAAATGCATATAATATATCATCTAGAAATAGCTCAATGCTCTCCACCACTCTATCTTCCTTTCCATTTTTCAGTGACAGTGAAAATTATTGAACTGAAACTCTCACAATAGAGTTTCACCAGGGGTGAGATTAAGGCAAATTCACCAAGGGGAAATTGAAATTACCCCTCCTTTAAATCTGTTTTTTTCTGCAGCACTGTTACATTTTAATAATGTTATTTAGCATGGTTTTTATATATTGCTTATTTAGGGCCTGCTGAATACTTACATAGGAGATGCTGTGCTGTTACTGGAAGAAGTTTCTTGCAATTGCAAAGACTAGGAAAACATAGTTATTATAAACTGATAAAATATAGTTATTTTTACTGCAAAATAACTAGTAGCTACTTTGGCACTGCTTAGAATTAATTTGCTTTGCTTTCAATTAGGATTGTGCATACAGAAAAGTTTGCTTTAGCTTTTGCTGCTAGCTGAAAAAAAAGCAGAGTGAGAGATACAGCACTTCAATGCAGTATTTATGGAAAACTCAGCACATATAACTGCTGGAGCTAGTAAAACTGCCTGTGGATAAGTTTGCTTAATATTTGCCACTGGCCCTCTTTTCATTGCTTTATCACTACAAAGAATTGTTCAAGCTGATATTTGCCATGCTTTCCTCTGCCTTAGGCGGGGTTTTTGAAATATTTCAACAATAATTCCTCAGCTGTTTCCGTGAATGAGTTTAGGAAGAACAAGTAACATTTAAGTTGTTTATGCTTCTCTTGGGCAGTGTGATAAAGACTAACAATGGGCTAAAATTCCATCTGTATTGCCTCTAGGGAAATGTTTCTCATTATCCTCTGCCAGGAGAGAGCATTATAATGCATCTGCCTCTCTGGAGGCCACATCAGCATCTATAGTGTCTGGTGAGGATAGGGTTGCACCTTGGCAGAACTAAATGAGCAGCAGGTGTGGACTGAGCTGCCAATGGAAAGTTAGATTCAATTGTGTGGAGAAGGAGGGAAGCCAAGGTGACCTTCCCCGCATACACTGGGAGAGTAGTGGGGACCTGAGTCCACCTGAGAGGTATTGAAGGGAGTCACCATTCTGGCTTCCAGGCCAAGGTGCCACAGGGTAGCTGTGGGTTCCCCAGAATGCTCTGGAGCACAGTTAGTAACAGAAAATTGCTTTAGCAAATCATCTGGAACAAGTGGTGTGGTTATCCTCAGCACAGTGATTTCATCTGCCACAGAAATATGAAGCAAGCTCTTGGTCCCACAGGCAGGCACTGGCTTCTCCGTTAGTGCCACGGTTCTTCACGCCAGGATGCCCATCACTTGGAGTGAGTCACTAGCCCTGGAAATCATTGGTATTCAGACCTGTTTGTTGGCATCCTCCTTGAAAGCTGCTGCTGCTGCTACATATTCAGTTGCCAGTCCTGGCAAGAATCCCCTCAGTAGCAAGAAGCTGTTTGCAGCCTCTCCCTGCTCCTGGCACACAGCCTGCCCCCATGACAAAGAGATCTGTGGTCAGAGCCTCCTGGCCTCTGCTCCTGCCTAAAGATCATTCCTTGAATGTGGTCCCAGGATTAGGATAGTAAAGTCATTACTAGTCCTTCTTTAACCATTTAAGATAGCTGGTGGGTACACTGTGGTGGGCCAAGATCTGTCTAAATGGTCAGTCTCTAAAAAAAACTTGCTCAGGTCCATTTTTTAACACTCTCTAAACCGTCTTATAACAGGCATGTTCCTCTCTGTCTTGACTCTTCCTGCAGCCTGCACAAAGATGAAATGCCGTGCGGGACTGAGCACTGTGTTGAGGCAAGGTAATGCAGTGAAGTGCTCAGAAAAGGTCCAGAAAATGTCCTTCCACTCCTTGTTGCTACAGCTGGTAAAATTAACAGCTTTGTAGCTCTCTCTCAAGCAAATGAAGACTCCTACTTTTTTTGACAGATGAATATAGAAGAGGCTGCAGACAGTCAACTCTGACAAGGTTAGGGATGTGATCTGATGCCACCGTTACCCTGTTAAACCCACTGCCTTTCAGAATAAATTTGTTCAGGGCTGCGTTTGCACTGGAGTTGTTTATAACCTTTCCAGCATTCAGAAAACTAACCTCATTGATTCAGAGGCTGCTAGCAAATAGTTGCATAAATCACTGGCAAGGCATTAGCTATTTCTCCTGCCTAGTGTTTTTTTGGCCCCACCTGTAATGACCACGACTAGTTTGTCTTGGTGAACCAGGAGTTATCCTAACCGCTAATTAAAGTTCCTCTTCATGTGACACCTTGGGACTTTGTGTTACTTCACCTCCATAAAAATGCTTTATTCCTTTGCATCACACACAAGAAATGTTCTTAGAGAGTCTAATGACTAATTCCTATGTGCCTTTAATCACCTCTTTTTAAATTTATTTAATTATTTTGAGAAAAAGATTGGTTATATTACCTGTCATCAGAGTTCAGGCTATTTCTACAATTAAGGATTATATTTCTGCAATTAGAAAAGACTATAAAAGGTGGCCTACTGTGTTTTTCATCTTATTATTCTTCTTTCCTTCTCTAAATAGTTTTTTTGCCTGTGAGTGAAAAGAAGACCTATGCACAAAACTGAATGGGGATTTTAGTTTTACCTTTTGCTTCCTTGGAAGAAAAAACCTAATTTTTTATTGTTACCCATTCTCCAACCCTTTCATTACTGTTGGTTAATTTCAAACCTATTTGTAAAAACATTCAGCCTTTGTACTGTTGTTGTTGTGTATTTTAACTTAATCCAGGAGGTCGTTTTTTCAAAAAGTATCTTAAACTGGTGTAAGATGACGTCCAGCAGACAAGATATGATGAAATTTTCTCCAGCTGTTCAGTATGATACCAACCCATGTCTGCTCTATGACAGAGTCATAGGACCCATCAGAGGTTGTTATCCTTATTTTAGGGGTTTCAGAGGGAGCATAGATTCTGTACCTCACCTGCAGTCATTTGCAACTTTGAGCATGACGGCAAATACTACATGAAATCCCCTGGGTCTGGGGTTAGGGTCAAGATTTGCTGCAAAAAGCAAACCTCAGACAGCACAAACCCTCCACTCTTTGCATCACCCAAACACCTGGGAAGATATTTGGACTGATGTTGAAATACAGATGGATTTCTGGCTAATGGGGATAATTAGATGTTGCCTTTATAATGTGGATGCAAAGAGCTATATTTAATGCCTGGAATACTGAAGGCTAATCCCATCTGTCCCTACAACTTGATGGAAAGAATGGAAAGATTTAGCAGCTCCCCCACCTAGAATATAGGGAGCCCCACATAGTCTTCCACATGCTGTATTTCTAACTTTTCCTGGAAAAGAAAACTTTAGAAAGATTAGTTCACTTCAGAGTTGCCTTAATCATATCTTCAGCACTTAATATGTTCCTCAAATGATTTTTTTTTCACCAGCATCTTGCATTGCACAGATGAAATTGCTTGTTTACCAATCATATGCCAATTCAAATGATTTCTATTTGGTACCATTTAGTATTAGCATTCCCTGACAATTGCTAGAATTTAATTTATTTCAGTCTGTATCTTCATATTCCACAGGTGATAATCAGTGCTCTTTTTCTTTCCCTGTCCCACAGGAGACAATGACCTTATCACTTCTTTCCTTGCTGAATTCTAATCTGTTCCCCAGGTACCAATTGAATTTCCTTTCAGATTTGTCTAATTGATTGATGGAATGAAACTAATCTCAGAGCAATTGCTCTCAACCTTTATATAGCAACTGTGTTGTGGGTGCTATTTCAGACCTGAAGAGGAGCCAGTGTTCCCAAAAGAAGGACTGTTGTGCCAAAAGCCTGTCTGCTTTTCCAAAGGCCCAGTTATACTTCTTCCCCCAGAAGCTTTGCTTCAGGTACACTCGCAGACCACTGGAGCTACAAAATTGACACTTTGGTGGTTTCTAGTGGATTCTAGACAGAATCTACTGTGTATCGATTCTTTTTGAGAAACACATTTTTTAAAGATTGCAGTCTCCTAGATCCTAGCCAAAACTGCCAGTGTCCCATCAGTACAATGTACACGCTTCAAAAAGGACTAGTATATATATTCATTACTATTTTATGTTACATTCATAATATTGTTCTAATTACTAAAAACATATCAATAGTTAAATATTAAAACAGCTGTGTCTGTTTTGTGCTTTCAAATTAGTCTGCCTCCAGAAAGTGAGGTAGGATTTCACTGTGTTTTGCAGGGACTTGCTTCAGATTCACGTGCTAGCATAGCGTGCCCCTTAGAGCTATGAATTTATTTCTTGTTCCACAGTGGTTGTACTGCAGATAATACTGGGATGCTACTTCAATAATCAAAATCATGAGCTTTTTAATGTCATGCTATTTCACTTTATAGCATGTAGATTCAGGTCCCATTACAAGCTCACAGGTACTTCCAGCATCTGAATTGCTCTGGGAGGTGTTGCTGTGGGAATCTCAATTATCCAGATGCAGAAGAACCTTGAAATATGTAAAGAAAAGAGAAGGAAAAAAATATATGGTATTCCTATATTGCTTTTTATGCATAGGATTCAAACCTTGATGTCCTGTACCTTTAGTGTTTAGAAAGGAGACACAGCCTCTCTTAGGCCCTCCTCTAAACAAATGTGTCTTTCCTCCTGAAAATTACCTCCTCCAAGTTCAGGACTGGCCTCTGTTATAGTCCACCAGTTTTATGATTTAGCAGGGCTGTATTTCACTTTGGGAAAAAAATAATAAAAAAGGAAATCTTTATTGGCACACTCAAGAACAGAAACGAAGTAATTCCAGAAAGACTGTAAAACTTCAGACACCTCGATAACTTAAGGTTGGAAACCTCCTTCAGTCAGCACTAGACTTCAGAATTATAGCTTAAATGCCAAATATGGCTGTAGGCTGCACTGTTTGACTTTTTACTGATGTATGTCTACTTTGAGATGGTGAAGTCAAAAGCGGAATTGGCTGTACTTGTGTTTCACTTCTTTCCCTAAAGGGTTAAAAACAACACAGATTTGCACATTGGGGCTATTTCAAAAAAATTGTCACCTATCTCAATTGAAAGAATCTGCCTGTGCCCTTTGAGAGCTCTCCTAATTATAGATGGTGGAGTGTCTTTGACCTTTGAAGCAAATGCTGTTATCCAGTTCAATATATTGTCAATCATCAACATTACTGATGATTTTATCTTTCCATCCAAAAGAATATTTTCAGCTTTTGGTCACAGGTTAACTTTAACTACATTGCCCTTTCTAGAGATGAAGGCTCTATAAGAACCTAAAAAGGCAGATGAAATTAATTTACAAATACACATGCAATGAATTTTCTCCATTTAAAAGTGACTTATTCCAAACAATAGGTTCTTGTTTCCCAAGGTTGCATTTACTTGAGCATAGAATTCGTGAGAACCTTTGCTCTCAGTAACAGAGTTACTGTTTTGTACTTACTGAACCTACTGTATGATTCACTTGCCTAAAGACATCTAAAGCTACATACTTCTTTGACATGATAGTTTAAACAAACTCTTCACTATGCTGGTTATTTTGTCGTGTTCTGGAGTACATAATTCTGCAAGTGCAGAAATCATCAGGAAGAAACATGGGTACTAGTGAAATAAACCAAATTCACAGACATACCAGAAAGAATTTTTTTCACATAGCTATAAAATCGATTAAAAAGCTTTATAAACAGAAGTTATCTTGGTCAGGCTTTCTAGCACAAATGATCTCCTTTCAGTCTGAAATGGAAGCAGAAATCTTTCAACTAAGTAGACGTGGAGAATATTTGTTCTATGTTTAACTTAATGATGTTGTTCAATTAACTAGTAACTGCTGGATTCCTGGAGGATATACAGGTGACATCTTGATCATCAGAACTGAAAGTCTGGTTTCACTCATTGACTTCAACATAAAGCCATTAATCACCTCCTTTTCCCCTTATACCTACACCAGCCAATTAGCCCCAGCAATGAAAATAAGCAACAATAATCTACCAGTTATCAAGTTCCCAGGGGCCAGCACAATTACCTCCACAAATCAGCTGCCAACTGTGAGTCACCAAAAAGTCAGCAGTGCAGAGCCAGGCCCTGAAGTGCTGCTGGGATTGCTTTTTTCAGAGCACTGTGGACCCCACGTCACTGGGGAGAAGGGACCTTGGTCTAGAGAGGACTTCCCTCTCGGGCAAGGAACTAAATTGCTTTTTCCAACAGCTACAATAATCAGTGTACTGCTCCCTGCACATTTTCCTCACTGGCTTCCTTGGACCATCACTGCTGTGATGACATTGATACTATTTATTTAACCTGTCAGAGAACTTTACTGAGTTCTTAAACTATCCACCCAGCATACCATAGTGAATTGTGCTGATGGAGTTTATTGTCCACGAGTACACCTTTTAAACCCAAGACTTTAAGTGAAGAAATACAGAATTCCTCAGAATGTTTTTCATCTTATCTATGAATCCAGAGGTGTATATTTAAGAATAGTGGTCCCTTTAACAATGTTGGTTACTATTTCTTACTTGATTTAACACTTCTAAAAAATACCAATAGAAATGCACAAATCTTTCTGTGCAAGTCACGCTCATAAGTCAGTGAGAGATTATATCAATGAATAAATTGCAGCATCTTGAACATTATAGAAATCTTATGTATGAGGAACAAGAGCCTGTTGTAAAAGAGTATTTTAGGGAACACATAACAAAATAAGCATGCAGATACAGATGGCTCAAGTCCTAAACCTCCCCATCCCAGGTGGAGTTGGTAGTGGGTACTGTAAGGCCTGGCTCAGAACACTCAGGGCAGTTTAATTCACATGCACTGGTTGACCACACATTAAATTGAATATGAAGAATACAACCACAAAGAAAGTTGCCTTGCATTTTCCCAAGGAAGTGACTCATCTGAATTTCTCTTTAAATAAACTTTTAGACTGAGAAAGAAGAGAATCATAATTACATTATCATAGTATTCTCTAGACTGTTGCTGTGGCATAAACATGAAGCATGGATGTTTATTTGGGAGACGAGTCTAAGCCACCATCCCAGATCTAAATATTTTTGTCAAATGATGATAAATTAAATTCTTGTAAGTGCAAAGGTTCTTCTCTTTCTGAGAGTTGAAAGAGACAGCACCCAAAGCATGAAGCCTCTTACTTATTTTAAGTTATTTATTTGGCTCAGGTTTTGGTCTTCAGCTTCCAAAAGAGGAGGAAGCATCCAAAATTCAAAGTCACTTTTGAGATACTGAATTACAGCTCTGAAGAACATGATTTGGAATGTGCATTTTCATTGAGAAGAAAAATATCTTCTCTGTATTGGTACTTTCTAATTTCACAGAAGTAAGGAATGTTTATTGCAGTGCTTAGGCAGAGAGTTCTTGGCAATTAACCAAGTGTGTTAATCATTGAAAATAATCCTGCAATGGTAGACAGCACAGACACACCATACGTCTTGTTTTTAATTCTAAAGCATGCTGGAGTTGAATCCACTTCATTTTACTTTGAGCTCATTCTCCCAGCAGTCAGTTTTCCAGCTTTCTAACAATTTGACGGCCAGTTGAGATTCACAGCAGTGATAACATTAAAACAATTAAAGCTATTGCAAATCAGGGAAAAGAAACAAGTTCTTGTGCTTATTCTACTGTGTCAAATTCAGCTACCTCAAGTCCTAAAGAACTAATGAAGATGAGATGAGGCTATAAATACACCTTTTTCTCTTAGCATGTGCTATTACTTATTATTTAGTTGTCCCATTGTTATTACTTTTATATTGTACTCTGCAAGTCAAGGGCACTATAAACGTGCCAAAGGGCACAGTGTCCCTCTCTCTAGCAGTTCTACTGAGGAGCCAGTGAGAAGAGACAGCCTCCTGATTTCTCTGGACTCCCTCAGTAGGTTTCCACATCAGTATGATGACAGTGAGTGGAAATCTTTTCTCTGTTGTTAAAATTTCTGAGTCCATCCTAGCGACAAAACCATGGAAACAAATAATGTTTGCATTTTTAGACTCCTCGTTTATGTAACCTTTGGGAAAATGGTTGTCAGGTGTCTGAATCATAGAATCACATAAAATTAGGGTTGGAAGGGACCTCGAAAGGTCATTGAGTCTAACCCCCCCTGCCAGAGCAGGGTCACCTACAGGAGGTCACACAGGAACACATCCAGGTGGATTTTGAATGTCTCCAGGGAAGGAGACTCCACAATCTCTCTAGGCAGCCTGGTCCAGTGCTCTGTCACCTTCACAATAAAAAAATGTATCCTCGTGTTCATATGGAACCTCCTATGCTCAAGCTTATATTCATTGCCACTTATCCTATCATTGGGCATAACTGAGAAGAGCCTGGCACCATACTCTCAGCTCTCTCTCTTTATGTGTTTTTAAACATTAATGAGGTGGTTCCTCATTATCTTCTTCTCCAAGCTGAAGAGACCCAGCTCCCAGCCTTTCCTCATAAGGGAGATGTTCCACTCCACCATCTTTGTGGCTCTGTGCTGGTCTCTTTCAAGCAGTTCCCTGTCCTTCTGGAACTGAGAGGCCCAGAACTGGACATAATATTCCAGATGTGGCCTCACCAGGACAGAGTAGAGGGGGAGGAGAACCCCCTCGAGTTTTAAAAATGAAAGTGGAGAAAGAGTAGAGATAGTCTGGAAAATGCCTAGAAACAAAACTGCTGCACTTCAGTAGTAGTTTTAGTGGATGACTTTCATGTTAACATGGCATTTAAGGCACCCTTAGCACAGTGTGGTTGGGAGTTTTGTCTACTTTTTACTTCAGTGAGGTGTGCCGTGGAAAGCTATTCCATGGTTTTGAAGCAATGCAGCTTCCCCAGAAGAACAGAAATCAGTGTTGGAAGGTGGATCACAAGAACTCAAGACATTTAAAGCACTTCTGGAATTTGAGAGCAGATTAAATTTTAAAAACAACCAAGAATATTTGCCATCTAAATTGACGATATGCTAATGTATTCTCACAGATTTGACATGAATAAGTGCACTGTCATAAAAATAGAAGGCATTCCTTGTTGTCTCTAGGTTAATGGGATTTCTTTCCACCTAAAAAACCCTAATGTTTAGCTTTCATGTGCAAAAGAAATGCAATGGTTAGCATAAACCTGGGTTCATTTTGTAACAGACTTCCTGAGACAGCCATCATGGCTTCACCAAGGGCAAGTCTTGCCTGACCAACCCAATGGCTTTCTGTGAAGGAGTCACTGCATCAATGGACAAGGGAAGACCTACAGCTGTTATCTACCTGGACTTCTGTAAGACCTTTGACATGAGCCCCCCTTCTCTCCAAATTGGAGAGAGATGGATTTGACAGGTATACTGTTTTCTGGATGAGGAATTGGTTGAATGGTCACATCCAGAGGGTAATGGTGGATAGCTCAACATCCTGATGGAGACTGGTAACAAGTGGTGTCCCTCAGGGCACCAGTACTGTTTATATTGGGACCAGTACTCTTTAGTAACTTCATAAATGACAAACAGTGGAATTGAGTGCACCCTCAGCAAGTCTGCAGATGACACAGCTGAGTGGTGTGGTTGACATGCCTGAGAGGTCAGATGTCATTCAGAGGGACCTGGAAAATCTCAAGAAGTGGGCCCCATATGAACCTCATGAGGTTCAACAAGGCCAAGTGAAAGGTTCTGCAGAAGGCTCAGGAAAACCCTTGTTATCAGTACAGGCCAGGGCATGAAAGACTTAAAAGCAGCTTTGTGAACCTTGGGGGCACTGGTGCATGAAAAGCTGGACTTGAACATGAGTAGGGTTCAAGAGTGAGTTAGTTTTCATATGATAACTAGGGATTATGCAGAAATGATAAAACTAGGAAAGACATTGTGAGAAATACAAGGATACTGTGTTTATAAGGAGCCTAATAGGCTGGATTTCATTTGTCATTGTGTCCCCCCAAGATTTAAATACCATAAAGACACATTCCACTGGATGATCTTAAAGGCTTTTACTTCTACTTTTAGTAGTAGTCCTCCTTTTCTTTTTTCTCTTTTTCTTTTCTTTTTCCTCATGTAGTATATTTTATGACCATAACATGTCACTATTTATCCTAGTCCATAAAAAGACTCCTGAGCTACTAAAAATAGAAATAGCATTTTCCAGCCACCCTTGCTCTCCCCACACTAAACTTTAAGGTAAAGGTCTTGGTGACCTCTGGAGGCTAAAGTGGAAAAGTTTTAAAATTCTTACTATGCATTTCTGCAAGAAAAGGGTAGAACCACAACCAGTATAAACCACTGCTTTCCATTGCCATTAACTAGGATATCCCACTAGGATCAGGTTCAAGATACAGAAAAGTACTGAGAATGGAGGAATTTGGAAAAGCTGCATTTTTGTTTTATCAAAGAGAAAATGTGGCTGATACAAACAGGAAGACAGTTTCTGTGGCTTTGCCAATAAGCCCATTGAATATATGGCGGGAAGTATAGACATATCATTGTTTTAAGTATAATATTTTTGGGGTTTGCATGCTCTCTCACTACAGAGTTTCAAGTTCTCAAACCTCTTTCCCAAGACTGACCTCCTGCCATGATACTCCTCCCATCTGACTGCTTCACCAAACCTCTGTTTTAATTATTTCTATGCTACAGAGAGATTTAAATTGCTGTAAACATGGGTTTCAGTCTGGTTCTCCTTTCCTTAGTGAGAGCAAAAATCAGTCATAATCAGTGTCAAATGATAAATTGGCCAGAAGGTACACTTCATTATTCAAAAGGGAAATTTCACAGCCTTAAATACTCAGTAAAACTTTGATTGAGATAATCTGAACATAAGGTTTAGCCTTAAAGAGGTACTTAAATTCTATTGAAACATGGAGGGCCAAAAACCCACATAAGTCAAAACCATGCTTAAGAGGTTTGCAGAATCAAAGATTACACTGTTGTTTACCTAAACTACGGTAATTCCCAGTATCATCTCTATAATTTGCATCCTTAAACATCCTCTAATTCTCACTTCTAGCATTTATCCTTTTGACACTTACGTTTTGTCCTGCCAGGGTTTAGTATTTAAGATTAGAGGAGAACAAGCAGTCTTACTATCTGCACAAAGGCTTGATATTGACCCCATTATCCCTGCCTGGAGACCAGTTACTCCAGTTTAACAAGCAGTGCTTCCAGAAAGCCACTTTATTGAGACTTGTGGATATCAAATATATTCTTCTAATGTCTTCCTCCAGTGGCTGAAGCCTATTATTGTTAGAATTTTGCACCTTATTTCTCAACTGGCTGTGGCTGGCCTCAGTATGCAACCATTGGTACTTGGTATGTTGGCATTTGCTGAACTTAAGAGCCCTTTTGCATCTGTCCCAGGAAGGCACTCAGCTCATGTTGACTTCTCAGTCCCCTCTTCGACAAACTAAATAGTTTTGCACTGTGAAAAATAGTAATAATTTTAAATTAAATTAAATTTGATTTAATTTAACCTAATAATTTTAAAGATTTTTGTGGCCTCCAGTAGTTTGTCTTTCTTTTTATAATGTAAGCACCAGGACTGTTACTTTCTGTAGTAATCTTCAGTTTCTCATTTAAGATACTTAAATCTTTTTCAAAATTCCTCATGTTAGTATAGAGGGTCATAATGTCTTTGCATGGCATTCATCCCATATTCCTACACACAAAGGTTATCTTTTGGCTCAGATAAAAAGATTTGGACTGAACTTATGGTCTATTGAGAGCTTTCACTTTTGCTAGCCTGCCCTCATTGCTGTAGACATCCATTAGATGCATTCCTGTATGTAGGCTTAAGCCATCCAAATTGTATTAGGAATGATTTTACATTTGCTTCTAGAACAGAGATAGAAATGATTAAGAGTATCACTTAACACTAATTTTTTGTGAAAATCACTTCAGAGACCCCCTCATGGATTACCCTTTGAGATCTTAAAACAGTTTAGTGCATGATTGTTGATATTGTATAGTGCCAATCTGTCAGCTAGGAGGTGTGTGCGTGTGTGTGATGACAACAAATCAAAAATACATTCACAATATCTGTTATGTATAGGTAATACAGCAATCAGCCAGCACTTAACCTCACTGAAGAATAAAATCAGGTTTGTTTTGACCAGTCGTATTGCAATCAAAGTATGTCAAGTGGCTTTCATTGGCCTGATTGTTATTAATTAATGTTTATATTTTTTCTGGGGTTGAAGTCATAATAACTGCAGTCTACAACTGCCCACAACAGGCTGCTCATCAGGTCTGAAAAGTTACCAGGCGAATTTTGTTAAGCACTTTGGGCTAACAGTAATGAAGTTACGTACATCAGTCAGAGGCCTCCTAGCTGTCTCTTCTATGCTGATTGTTACTCAGACCAGCTAGTTTAAAAAAAGATGTTAGATTAAAATAACTTTCTTTTTAGTCCTTTATGAATAAGAAATGCTTCTTATCCTTCTTAATTAGTGAGCTATACAGCTTCTTTCAAAACAAAATATAACTTATTAATTGAACATTACTATTTTCCTTTATTACTAGCATTGCTATCTCTCACGGCAGGTATATTTAGTATATCTAGGATATCTTTTGCTCCTTATATAGTTGTTTTATTTCCATATTGTCATTCACACTGACAAACAAGTCTATTTTTTCTGAAGTTCTTCCCTTTGGATTTCTATTTTTATTTTCCTATGCTCCAAAAGCTTGCACCACACTTACACTGACTACTGTCTATTCCTCGCTTTCCTGTCTTCAACATATGTTGTTTATCTTACCATCCTCATCTTCATTTTGCTACTGCACTAGAAGGAGCTTTTAGCAAAACATGACATCTTTTAAACTGTATACCCATGGCTTTTAAATCATCTAACGTAAGTTTCTAAAGAATCCTCTGAGAAGCTGGAAAAAATGAGACTGCCAGGCAGAAAGTAATCACTTCTTCTCATAATTTCCCCCAGCTTGAGACAACTAAGCCTTATTCTCTGTTTTTTCCACACTGAACGTAATCAGATTGTGATCACTATCTCTGAGCTTTGCCAGACTCCCCTCCGGTGCCTAAATATATTTTAAGCCAACACAACAAAGCCTGCATCAGAATTGCTTTGTGTAGAACACAATATTGTTGCTGTGAAAATGTACCACCTACTGCTTTGGGACTTTGGTGTTTTGCTACAGGCTCCCTGGGTGAAACCTGCAAGCTCTCCAACATTTCCTTCTTCTTCCTCTGCATTGGGAACAAGTGCTCAGAAAGACAACCATGCTACTCTGATGTCCTGGAGCAGCCACCCCAGCCTATGTCTCCCCTCTTGGTTTCCCCTCTGGGGTTTTGTCTGACATGCAGCAGACACTGTAACTCTCTGTTTCCTTCACCTTTCCACTGGCACCAGAGGGATACCCCAACATTATCTGGGGTGCCAGAACACCAGGCTGAAACCCTCAGCAGAGTCTGCTTTGAACTCTCTCCCCTGGGCATCAAGGCAAGGAGAAATGGCACATGGCTTTCCTCCTTCCTGTGGTTACAGCTCCAAGACACCTGCATACGTGTTGTGTCAAACATTCACCATGCTTGTTGAGTTGTTTTGAATTAAAAAAAAAAAAAAATCTAGACTTTGGAAATTAACCCAGAGGAAAAAGGTAGTACACAAAACATGGAAATATTTTAATGGAAGCATCATAAGGAAATTTCTTCTTAGCACTGGAAGAATCCATTGCTACTTAAAGTCTCCAGCACTTTTGTTTAAAATAATGTAGTACAGGGTTTTGTTTTTCACTCATACTCCTTCATTTTTAATTGCCTTTTGCTTTCAAATAATTTTTGAAAACTTCAGTTGAAAACAGGTATAACTCTACATCCCTACTCAATGTCAGAAATTTGTATGCAGTTGCACCCAGTGTAACAGTTTGCATAATTTATTTGCAACTTGTTATTAAAACTGCATAATAAAATTAAATGCAGTTTACATTTAGTAATGTGTCTGTTCACTTGCCTGCAATCAAACTGACAGCATTTCCTTTAAACAGTCAATCAAGTCTCCAGTTCTTTCTGGCTCTGTTTGTTTGATTGGAGTTGAGATGTCATAAAACAGAATGGAATATTTTACAAGTTCTGATTACAGGCTTTGACTTTTTTAGGACTGCAATTCCATTCATAAAAACCCCAACAGAATTATTAAAACAACCCTGATTTTAATTTCACAGTTGATGCTACAGTTACCAAAACCACAATCTGAATTCTAAATGCTTTTTTTCTTCTGTCAAAACCATCTAAAAAGCCTAGATATTAAGACCTAATTGATTAGATCACAACAATAGTTTCATGACTAAGGCATAATTTTTCCAGGCTATATCCTCTGAATAGAGCTGTATTAAAGATAAGGTAAAATTACTCTTCTATAGAAAAAAAATTTAGGAACTGAATGATAAGCCTTCAGCTGGAATAGCAGGTGGTTGTCTGAAGTCAAAAATATCACCTGAAATTTTTTATTACTTAGAAACGAAGAACAGCTAAGTATTTTGAAAGGAAAGGAAAATTAGCAATGAACATGGGGCACCATAAAACTTTATATCTAATTCATCAAAAGGTAGATTCTTGCTCATGTGTAGAAAAAAATCACAAACATTGTTTTTCAGATCATTCTTCAGTTTCAATTTGTAATATTTGGCAGACTGCATGAGCATCAAACACGGCTGTATTTTTATTCTTCTCATTTTACCCTTTAATCTTTTCGCATATTATACAGATATTTAATGGTCTTACTGCTACAGGCCTCTTGGGATTCTACATTCAACATGTCTCTCTAAAATAAGCTATATTTGACATAGTTGAAATAAGCCTTTGAAATATTTATGACACCGCTAAGGTTAAATAAAATTTTTGTATATAACCTGATAAAAACAACAAAAGACCTAGGGCAAGTTTTTCAGACCTGACTCCTTCTTTGAGGTGTCACTAGTCTGGAGTCCCAAGAGGCCCAATTTGAAGAAGCAATTGATATTTTTAAGATACCACTGCTTGAGGAAAAATAAGTGCAACATTTGCAAGATATGACTTCTAATAAGGAAAAATAAACTAAGAATTCAACCCAAGGATGTACCATAAACATTCTGGAAATGCATGTCATTTATAAAACTCTTCGAATACTCTCCTTCAGCTGTATGACATGAACCTTGAAGAAAGTTATCGGACCAGTTTAGGACACAGTTTCTCCATGAACAGTTTAAATGGGACATATTATCAGTAGGAATGGTGCCTCTGCTAACATGCATATGTGTGTGGTCTGTAAAAGCAATACCTCAAAGCAGTCTTCTACAGGGAAGACAGGCACAGTGCAGCAGACTGTAAGAAGGATAAATCAGAATTTTACCTTTTACTTTGAAGTCTCATTAATTTAATCTGAGTCACATGATTGATGCTGAAGCTTTAGCTCTGTATTAATCTCATAAGGCTTAATATGACTAGAAATGTCCAAAATAAAGAGAATGCCCTCTACCTTTGCTCAAATGTCTTCACTGATCCCAAGGGATAGAGGCACATAAAAGTGAGGCACCTGGGCTGAACCAAGGACCTCTGTCTCCTGGCTAGCCAGGGAGATGGACCTCTGTAAGGCAGTACCTAGCTTCAGGGTCCATCTGAGAACAGCACATTTCAATAGTTCTCTAGCCATTATTAGATTGTTTAGCTTCTAGAAGCAAAATCTAACAATCTAATTTGCTCAGTTCCTGTTTGTGGAAATTAAAAACAACATAAAATTGTTTGGGCTAGTTATTTACATTCATCTTCTGTTTTCTGCTGAAACACTGGCAGCTACTGGAAATGAAATATGTGAGCTTATAATAATCCAATCATTGAAAGAGGCAAATTTCTGTATCTTGATGGTGAAAAAGCTTATTTAACTCTATTTAGAGGCTTAAAAGGCTTTGTTGTAAAAAGTACACAGTGCACAGGACTCTAAGTATTGATCATAAAGACATCACGAGGTTCCCATGCTTTTTTTGAATTTTATACATGCACATATTTCCATAGGAATGTCTGGAACAGGTTGCCCATAGAGATGGTGGCTGCCCCCTCCCTGGAAGTTTTTAAGGCCAGGCTGGACAGGGCTCTGAGCAACCTGATTCAGTGGGAGGTGTCCCTGCCCATGGCATGGGAGTTGGAACAAGATGATCTTAAGTGTCCCTTCCAACCCTGAATTCTATGATTCTACGATTCAAAGGACCCCATTTTCTGTGTCAGACAAGGCTTAAAGCTTACCCCTGGGTTTGCTATCCTACATCCTCCACCTGGCCGGGAAGGTATGTATGTGTCCCAAGTATGTATGTGTCTATGTATGCATGTATGTTTTATACATGTAACAAGCACGACATAATTCTGCCATCTCAGACTTACTGAGCCCCTTCCAGTCACGTTTTACATCAGGGGAAATACTGTCAAGCTCTCACTGAAACTTTCCTCTAGCTGTAGCCACAAGCTCATGGTACTGAGCCACTACCTTGGTCTCAGACTGTGCTGCCTGAACCTTTTTCACAACATTGTCCAAGTCAACTATCATGTGACAAAGATTTGCCTCTGCAGTGACAATGTGAGGTTTGGCTCCCGTGATCTGAGACTTCTTAGCATTCTCAATTACACCTCTTCATTTCTCTAACTCCTCTTTGGCTTTCAGAAGGGCATCAGCATCTTCATCCATTCCTGTCCTCTGATCCTTCATCACTTCCTCCAGTGAGATGTTTTTTTCTCCCCATCATCCTCGGAGCTGTCCACGGCCTCCTTCAGTATTTGGGAGTGGGAACACCTGGGAAGGAGAAGGAGACAGGAGAGGACCAGCTGCCAGTGGCTGACTGCTGGTACAGCCAAGATACTGAGGCACCAGACAAGAAGCTGAACATGAGCCAGCAGTGTGCCCAGGTGGCCAAGAAGGCCAATGGCATCCTGGCCTGGATCAGGAACAGCGTGGCCAGCAGGTCCAGGGAAGTGATTCTGCCCCTGTACTCAGCCCTGGTGAGGCCACACCTCGAGTCCTGTGTCCAGTTCTGGGCCCCTCAGTTCAGGAAGGAGATTGAGGTCCTGGAGCAGGTCCAAAGGAGGGCAACCAGGCTGGTGAAGGGACTCCAGCACAAGTCCTGTGAGGAGAGGCTGAGGGAGCTGGGGGTGTTCAGCCTGGAGAAGAGGAGGCTCAGGGGAGACCTCATCGCTCTCTACAACTCCCTGAAAGGAGGCTGGAGCCAGGGGGGGTTGGGCTCTTTTCCCAGGCAACTATCAGCAAGACAAGAGGGCATGGACTTAAGTTGTGCCAGGGGAGGTTTAGGTTAGATATTAGGAAGAATTTCTTCATGGAGAGGGTGATCAGGCATTGGAATGGGCTACCCAGGGAAGTAGTGGATTCTCCATCCCTGGAGATATTTAAAAAGAGACTGGATGTGGCACTCAGTGCCATGACCTGGTAACCACAATGGTAATGGATCAAGGGTTGGACTTAATGATCTCTGAGGTCCCTTCCAATCCAGCCGATTCTATGATTCAGCAAGGCAGCTCGGTGCTGCTCACAAGCATGAAGGCCATCATGCCCTCAGCTTTGCTTTCAGACCTCCCCAAAGACATGCAGGTCAGGTGGTAAAAACCTGTGGTAACTGGTGGAAGCAGCAGCTGTGCTTTGCCTCTCTAGATTCACACAGTTTTTTCGCCAAACATAAATAATGCTCTTGAATCATGGCCATTAGGGCACTGTAAAAACGTTTGGTATTTCCCCTTGCTGTACTTTTGCTTTAGCTGCAAATAACTGACAGCAGCAGTTCTGTTTCTCCACACAGCCCTAACTTGATGTAGAGTCCCTTGGACTGGTATCTCATTGCTACTCCCTGCACATTAGAGAAAGACAAGTCTTTATTTTATGTTTTATGGTGGTTTAGCTTTAGCCGAGCTTTGTGTGCTCCTCTTACAGAGACTGCTGAAAGAGCCTGTCTAAAATACTTAGCAACTTTACAGTTACTTCTCAGAGGAATAGCAGCTTCAGTGTTTCACGTGCAGAGGCCTAATACCAGCACAGAAGAAAACCAGGGGATCCCCTACTCAGTAAAATAAGAACAACACTCATTACAACTTCTTTAAGCTGCCTGTCAGTTTTTGCCAGTCACAAAGCTGCCTGCTGATTTTCAAAGTGCTTGTTCTAGATCTAAAGCAGCCATTCAGCACGCTCTGACGTGTGGCATACTTGCCATGTGCTGCAGTGCAAGGGATAAAATTATATCCTCTGACCAGTTACCTTCTGTTTTATAGTCCAGCATCACAGCTTTTCCCTTCCATACCTTCTCATTCAGTTGCATTTTCGGTATGTTAACTAACTGGGCTACTGAATTTTAGAAGAGGGCTCCCGAATAGCAAAGCTCTTGCCAGCAAGGTCTGACAATATTCAGCGTGCAGGGGTGGCTTCATTGCAGCTGTTGTTTGGATGCAACTCCTGCTTACATCTGCAGACCAACTGCTTGGAAAGGACTTGCCAAACAGAAGGAAAAAGTGGTTTCTGCCCAAGATTGCTTTCTACTCTACTCTCCTAAAATATCTAGATTTCAATGGTGTTTTTGAATATATTTTTGAATTGTTGGTCAAGCACGCCCGTATGTTTCAAGCAGAGAGAGGCATTTTAGAACTGCAGGAAAAGTAATTAATTTGCTTCTTGTGTAGGTGCAGAGTATTGATTTGTTAGTGGAGTAAGTATTGTTGAGAGTCTCACAAACTGTGTGAGTTCATTTTTGCTTCATGAGCAAAGCCTTCCACGTGCTTCCAGCCTGTCCCACATTTGGGCTTCAGGCACCTCACTGCCTCCGTGGCACCCTTTGTACAGCTGTATCCTAATCATAAATCCCCTTCTTCAGCAGCAAATGGGCCTAGGATGTCTCTTTCTATCAGATTCAACTACCATATAATAAAACAGGAATTGCCTCTCTTCTTACTCCAGCTTGGCCTGTTGCTTGGTACTGCAGAGCATCCTCTGTGAGATACCCTCATCCTGGGTAGGGTTTGGGATCAAGGCATTTTGCATCCTCACTTAGGGCTCCAACTTCTACACCAGTGTGTAAAATGTAGGATGCTTTTGTAGTAAAAGTAGCCCTGGTTGCAATGATTGTATTAGTCTTGATGCTATCATGTTCAAGGGTAATGCCCAAGGAACTCAGGTAGAATGCCCACCGTTTTGTTTCAGTTCCTGGTGGTCAAAGCAGAGGAGATTTTATATATTCTATCAGGTATCTGTAACTTCCCGCTAGAAAAATCTGCAGACTACATTTCCCACAGCACAAGATAGCTTTTGTTTTTGTAACTAGAGAGGAAAAATTTCCTTGCATGTTTTTTGAATGATGTATACCTCCTGTAGAGGCTATGAGATGAAAATGTCAGGCTAGAAATATTTATCAAGATACCAGTCAAATGCACATATTCCTCAGTGTTACCAAAGCATCCAAGAAATACTTTTCCTTAAATACCTGATTATGTACCTGGCATGAAGAGCTGCAGGAGGAAAAAAACATGGAAGTATTACTCTTCATGGGTTCATTTATCTTAAGATGAATTTACATGTTCTCAGGGTACCCAGCCTGAGCAGGGTGCAAGACACAATTTAAACTCATCTCTACTAGTTTTCAAAAAAAAAAAATGGAATCTGCTGTCCCTGAGATTAAAGGACTTATTCATAAATACAGCTTCCCACATTAAAAATGAAAATGCCAGGCTGATATGCCATTGTAAATTAAGAAGCAGTAATATTCAGACATGGTCAATCCATCTAACTTGAAACCAAAGAAGAATTATTTTAATTTCCAAGCTCATTTAGAATCTATCTAAACCAGAAGTGTTTATTTTTCAAAGGATATGAAGCATATTACACTAATACTGCCACACTTGCTACTTAGAGGAAGGACTAAAGCTTTCAGTCATTAGGCAAAGTCACATTTCCTTTTGGCATTTTTGCAGTTTTCCAGGTCTGAATTCAAGACAGTGATCACATTTGCATTTTCCTGGCCAGCAGATGGTAAGTGAAGTTATCCCCCACCTTTTATTTTTTAGTCATTTTATTACCTTATATATGCAGTCAGGAGACTGATCTGATTTTAAAACATTTCCTTTCAGTCTGGGATGGCTGTGTTTTATTTTTATTTTAGAATTGGCTCTAGTAATAGGAGGAGGAGCTGTAGTAATATTATAAGAATAAAAAATGAGCTGGTTGTCCCTATATTTAATTTAGAACACAAATCCTTGCACACTGTCTCTGTGTTCATGAGGCACATAGAATTTATGTTTCTGTTGAGTTCAAGTTGAAGAAAATTCAGCACAGAAGCAGTTTCTGTTCAACTTTCCTCCCATCAGGCACACCTTTTTTCCTGATGTTCACGTATTTCCACTGCTTTCATTAATGTTTCATTTTCATTCCCTAGGAAACATCTGTTTAGGGCACATTTGCCTCCTGATCCCTGGCAAACAAAGTGACAGGGGAATCATTTTGGCTTCCAGCAAGCAGCAGCTCATTTGTCACGGCGCTGCCTGTGCTGCCCCCACGGCTCCTTCTGCCTCACCCTCTCTGACCTCCAGCTCTTCATACTTCTGTAAAAAAGGAGGATGTGTCTTCACAGCTCTTGCAATTCTCTTAATTTTTTAAGTTTGGTTCTGAGTTTGGGCCATCTGTTCTATGTAGAAGGAAGGGCTTAAGAAAAAAGGCAGAAAGGTATGCTCTTACAAAATACTCTCTTTAGCTTCTTCAGTTTGACTAATGAGTCCTGATTTTTCTGCCTGCCATGATTTGCCTTCATTAAATGCTCTGAGACATGCTTAGAAACCTTTAGATTGATGGCACTTCCTTACAGAACTCCTTTTTCCTTTCTAAACGTTGCATCCCTCAGCACAAAATCAAGGCAGAGAAGAAAAGCTGCCTAAGTTACACTGTGAGGACAGAGTGCAGTGCAAACCCAGACAGAGGGAAGGATTAATTCAAGCCTGAAAGGTCTTTGTGAGCTGGGAAGGTGGGATGGGAAGGTGTGCAGCACAGATAAGGGTAAGAGACCCAGGGAGAAAAAGCCTTAAGTTAGGGTTTTGGGAGAATTCAGGGGGAAAAAAAGATGCCAGATGAAACAGCAAGTAAGGATTCAACTGGACAATGAAGTACCTGGTAGGGAGGTGTTAACGGAGAGCCCTGGCACTCCAGGGAAGGGAAGAGCAGGGAAGCTGGGGAGGAGACAAGGAGGAATGGAAGCCATAACAGCAGTGTTTGCAAAAAGCAGGGAAGTCCTGAGACCATGAGAAATGTTGGGCTGTGAGTCTAGCTCCCTGCTCCACCATCAGGTAGAGGAACAAGTATTAGTTGCAGCAAAACTTCAAAACTCTTTTGTTTCCCCACCCCTGCAAATAGTCCACTATTTGCACTTGAATACACTAGTGAACAGGACTTTTCAAAGACAGGAAAGAAAATCAGTTTGAAAATCCAGATTTTGTCTCTAAAACACTTTTGAAATAAGGAAGACTTTGAAATGGTAGAAGAATGAGGTGAAAATCTTTCTTTCCTACCCAGGCTGACAAAAGACTGCCTGGAAGCTTCCCTCTCATGCTATTTTGACATTTTTCTTGGAAGTCCTCAGGGTCCCAAACTGTATCTTTATGCAAAAGAAAATTAAATATATATCTTAATATCTCAGTCATAAAAACAACAGGAATGCAGGCAAAAAAATGTTCATCTGGTGAAGAGAATCTGGAAAAAATGAGGAGGAAGGCTACACAGAGCTTTTGAATGGGTTAGAACTGGTGGTCTACAGAGCCCTTGAAGAGTAAGCACTGTGTATCTCTGCAAGGAAACACAGAGAATCACATATATTATGAACAGACTTAAATATACTGTATGGAGAATTTTAAGATTTTTAACAATTTTAAAAAAGTTTTCCATAGCAAGCTCATTTAACTGGAGATATACTATTGCATACACCCACAAATGTCACCATCTTAGGTGCACTGAACTTGAAGATGCTCTGACCACAGTTTCCTGAAAGTCTGGCTCAGCAGGTGTGCTCAAATAACCCCTGCACAGCACAGATAGCCCTCTGTTCATACAGAGGAAGAAGAAGAAGAAAGGAAGCAAATACAGTGACTACTGTTTTTGCAATAGGTTTGCTGCAAAGACACCTTATCAGAATGCAGGTGACACAAATTCTTATTTATCCTGGCTCTGAAAAGACCTGAAACTTACATTTGTGCTATCAGATTTGTTGCTGATATCTAGGTGTTCCTTTGGTGGAAAGAGGGAACCACTCCCTTCTCCTCTAGTGAAGAAATTAAGGATGGAAGCTATGCTGCAGAGGAACAATAAAACAGAGCAGGTCTGTTCCCACATGCTTAGGACCTGCATGAATGAGGCAGTTTCTGTCCTTCTGTCCCAGTCTGGCAGAAACTTCTTTGTCTGGGAGGCAGGAGTATGCCCACCTGTCTGCACATATTAGCATGACACAGTGCCCACATTTATATATCAGTCTCACTGTTTCTGACAGTACCCTTTATTGTAGTTATCTCTTTGGAAGGGTTTAATATCACAGAATCACATAATGGTTTGGGTTGCAAGGGACCTAAAGATCATCTAGTTCCAACCCCCCTGCCATGGGCAGGAGAACTTTGTACTAGACCAGGTTGCTCAATGTCCTCTCCAACATGGCCTTGAACAAACCCGGGGATAGGGCATCCCCACCTTCCCTGGGAAACCTGTTGAAGTGTCTAACCACTCTCATAAGAAATAATTTCTTCTTAATATTAACCTAAATCATCCTTCTTCCAGATTAAAGCCATTACCCTTTGTCCTATCACTACATACTCTTGTAAAAAGTCCCTCCCCAGCATTCCTGCAGTTCCCCTTCAGGTTCTGGAAGGCCCCTATAAGGTCTCCCTGGAGCCTTCTCATCTCCAGGCTGAAAGAACCACAGCTCTCTCAGCCTGCATTCATAGGAGAGATCATTCAGCCCTCTGACCATCTGATCATCTTCACAGCTCTCTTCTGGACTTGCTCCAAGAGCTCCATGTCCTTCTTGTGTTGGGGGCTACAGAACTGGACATACTACTCCATCTGAGGTCTCAGGACAGCAGTGAGGAAGTATCATGTCCTTTGACCTGTTGGCCATGCTCCTTTTGATGCAGCCCAGGGCATGGTTGGCTTTCTGAGCTGCAAACACACATTGCTGGATCATGTTGAGCTTTTTGCCAACCAACAAATACGTCCTTGCTTGGTAAGATGAGTACTGTGGATGCCATGAGAAGCTTCTTAACTCTGACATTGAAGCATGTAGGAAGCACACAATTAGGGTGACACAACATCCCCAGCTCCTGATCTGAAGTGTTATAAGTTTAAGGCTTTGCAGCACTGAGTATCACAGTGATGAAGCCCTTTTTACAATTGTTTCAAATATGTGCTAAAGAGTCTTTAAATTTTCATGGATGTATACTGCATTCACTTACATGCTTTTGTTGCCTCAGGTTCTTCAAAAGTATTGTCATGAAACACAGTATGACTTAGAGTTGCATTTTCCTAGTGGTTTAACAATAAGCAGAAGATAATCAGGATATCTCGAACTGCAGTAATTTAATTGCTGATACATCCCTTTATTGTTTTCTTAGCTTCCATATCGGTTTAATTTCAAATTGACATTTGGCCTTTTGTCTCTTTGTGGCAAAGTAACTAGAACAATATTTAATTACAGTTTTTCTGTTTAATCTATCATTTTAAGAATAGAGCAGAGTTGAGTTCTGCAATTCGTATTAAATAAAAGAATGCTCTCACAAAAATTGTATCTGGGGGAAAACATTCATATCATTATCTCAGTGTTTCCTCAGTGACACAATTAGGTTCACTAAAACTTCTATGATTCATTCTTGGTGGCAAGAGAGAAGAGAGATCTCCTCCCATTAGTGGCTGGCAGATCAATGTTTTTTGCAATCCTGTTTCTTTTCGAAGGGAGTGTTAGTGGCTTTGAGGAGGAAATAAAGGAAATAAAATATTCACAAATTGGGTGAGGAAATTATTTTTTTTTCACAGTATTTCCTTAGATTTATCACTTCCTCAAACTAATTTCCTACCAAGAGACCAAAAGGTCTCTTAGATGCAGAGAGTGTTTTTCACATAAGCTGTTTCTAGAGCCCCATTTTAATGGTTTTTGGAACCCTATTGCTGCATTGGTAATGGATTTTCTCACTCTGCCAGTTATCTGACAGCTAGCTGATAGCCAGTGATAAGCTAACATACACAAGCTAGAGAGGTGCCTGCACGTGATCGAATTAACATTATCTACATTTAAGCTCTGTTTTTCCACACCCTAAAAGTACACAATGAAGAAGCAATCAGCAATTACTGAACCTGACACATGAAACACTACAATGGATTGTCAGTACAGACATCTTCCCAAGCTGACAGTGTATTTTGGTTATCTAGGTTGATAAAAATGGAAATTCATCTGCCTGATTTCAGGTGACTCATTAGGTACCTGTTTCTCCCCTGCTCTGCAGTCTCAACTGAATTTCCCGCTAGATGCTAGCTATTCAGGTTTAATATTTTCTACAGTCTTCATGATCCTCATCCAGAGTTTTTCCTGGATGTACCCTTGCTGCAGCCCACTTTGGAAAAATACTTCTCTTGACCTTGAGAAAAGTTTGTTCCCAGAAAATTCCAAGGTCTTGCTCTCTCAGAAAGCACTCTGCTGGGTTGCCAAAAGGGATCAGACTCTCAGGCCCAACAAACAAAACATTTTACTAAAATAAACTGGTGTGAGAGAGGACATCACTTGGAACACTGCAGTCTGTGCTATCACAGCCACCATTCCGGTACTTTACCAAAGGTCCTTGTCTCCTTTCAGCTTTACAACTCTACGTGTTTCAGATCCACTCTTTTAAAGACATTTCTGAGGAAGCTTTAAGGGTCCTGTGATTTCCTTGCTGATGATTTTTGGTCAACTGCACCAGTTATTCACAGTAGGAATTCATCAGAGAGGCTTAAGAATAATTGTATGTATTATGCTTCTTTGTTTAGTTTAATTTCTCTTGCCTTTTGTGCCTATTCTGCACTGCTTTCTTTTCTGTCACTTGCCAGTGTGTAAAGCTGTTTCCATCACTCAGGAACTTATTTATCTGATGCAGCAATAAAAGGATATGTTGCCATCCTTTCAAACTGTCATTTGCTTAAAAGAAATGTCAACAGTGCCAAAATCTATGATGCTCATCACACTGGTTCTTCAAGGGTACAATTAAATGGATAGATTAAGACCCACATGGGTCAATTTTTTCATGCATTACAGCTAACTGAAGCTGAGTGCTGCAAATGGAAAAATGCCTCTTACTAAGCACTTAACATAATCTCTTTCTGTTACTTTAGACACCTACAGAGAGCACATATCTTGCATTAACTCACTGAAGTACACTCTAAAGGTCCAGGAAAATGTCAGATAAAAGGGCCACTGTGTGGGTTTTCCTGCCAGTGTGCAAAGTTAATTCTCAGCACAGCTGTAGTGGGGAGACCTGGAGAAGGATGGAGGTGGACTTCAGAAGTTAGGAGGGAAACACATCAAGGTGATGTTCAGAACACACACTGTGCCTTCTCAGCTCTGGTGCTCTTTCAGCAAATGATGCACATAAAGCACCAAAGAAGACGCGTGAGAGAGATAAGATTTTACCCACTTGTGAAGATTTATTGGACTGAGATAGATAGTTTTTCAAATATCTCAGCTAAGTTTTGGTTGCAGCTCTGGCATTTACAGCACCCTGATTCATGCTGTTAATACTGAGCACATATAATTTACACACATGTTCCTTTTTCTGTTAAAATACAGACCATCCACCTGAGTATATCAATGCTGGCAGGTTGAAATCATGAATATATATTTCCCTTTTCACATCCTACGTACAAGCTTCACACAAACCTCCCCTCCTTCCCAGGTCATGAAAAAGCCCACAAATATAGTTTATTTACAGTCAAAGCAAGTAATCCATTACATACAGTAATCCATACACCCAATTACATACATATAGTAGTTGCAAATATATGGGCAATGTCCACTGCCATTATTTGAGCTCTCACAGAAGAGCCCAGCTGCATTCTTCTGTCATGTCCCACCCTTGGGCACAGGACAATGATCTATATGATCAGTTGCCAAAATATTGTCTCACTTGGAAGAGAACTATTGAGTAAAGCCAGCCAATAGAGCTGGAGGAGGTGACCATAACTCAACACAGGAGCAGAGTCTAAGTTGGTGCCAACAAAGGGCATCCAGCAGAACCTCAAGAAAGTTTAGCCTCTGCAACAAAGCTAAGCTAGAAACTATGGTCCTGTCTTAAAAGAATCAGTTATTCCTGGCAATCAACATGCACATTTCAGGTTACCCAGTCCACATATAGGTTTTTATATATGAGTGCAAGTGCACAGTGCAAGTGGAAAGAGGGAAAAGGGAGGGTATCTTGCTGTAATAAAAGCAGTAAACAATTCTGGTAGTTGCAAGCAATGGTGACGTGAAGACAGCAGGAGGAAAGACAGAGGAGCTGCCAGACAGCTGAAACTTGTAGAAATTATCCTGTCTCCTGAGGAAGCCTTGAAATAATGTTTTTTAAAAATCTGATAATAAAATAATGCTTAAAAAATCTGCCTTTTCAGAAAAAAAGCAGGAAAGATAAAAGGAAACAAGCACGGAGGGTACCTCTAAGAGAAGGTGACTTGCAGAGAGAAATGAGAGCTCTTTGGTGGAAAAAGCGATTACCCTTTTTTTCCCCCTTCAATTTTGTATCCCAGAGTGATTTTTTTATACTAATTAAAGGTGCTACACTGACAGCACAGAGAAAAAAATACACAATCCCTCTGCCTTCAATGACAGAACAAATCCAGCACAGGCAGGAATATTCTTTGTATCAGTCTATCACAGTGTCTCAAGTCTATTCAGAAGGGATCATTCCTAAGGCAGAAGTTATGGAGTTTTATTACGCAGTGCGGTGCGGACATCAGCATCAATTTTTTTTTTATTAGCTGAGTACAAGCTGTGGCAGCACTGCTGCACAGCTGCTTCAGCAACCCCAGCAGCCCAGGGCTTGGGAGGCAAAAGGGTGCCTGTTGGTAGCACCCACACTGGGTGTCAGCCTCTCATATGGGTTATCACAGTTTAGACCCAGCCGGTACCAGCCGGGCCTCTGCTCACTCTCCTCCCACATCCACTGCGGAGCAGGGAGGAGAAAACCCACCCAAAGGCTCAGTAATACAGACAAGGACAGGGAGGTTTGCATTCCACAGTTACAGCAATGGGCAAAAAACAGGCAGGCTCAACCTGGGGAGAAGCAGAAATGAATTTAATCTACCAGGGGAAAGATAAAACACGGCCAGATCTGCATACCTTCCCCCCACCCCTCCCTTCTCCCCGTTCCCGGATCCCTTCCCCGCTGCCTCCCCCTCAGGGCACAGGGCAGGGGCAGGGGGGGTTTAGGCTCAGTTCCCCAGACGCTGTTTCTGCCGCTCCTTCCTCCTCAGGGAGAGGGCTCCTCACATTCTTCCCCCACTCCAAAGCAGGGAAGAATATTTCCTCTCATTTTTTTCATTTCAGATATAAGAAAAAATTACATCTAAATTGCATGTTAGAAAAGAAGACACACTAGCTGGTCACTCTCCTGGGATTTATGGGTGCAAGTCCCACCCCACAGCTGGCTGCGAAGATAACTCAACAGACCTCAACTTTTGCATGAATCCAAGCAGAACAAAACAGGACAGGGCAAGAGCCAGACTAAGCGCTGGCTATTTTCTCCTTGTACCTTCATGATCAGTTTTCCACAGGTGAAAAAGAGCACCTCTCATTGCCCTGCACTGACTACTGACAGGCTGGAAACATTACTTCCTTGGGGTCTTATTACATAAGAAACACATCAGCAGAAATTAAGTTGCTCCTTGACAGAATCCATTGGTGCTGTGTGTCACTTGTGATGGAACAACAGGCGTCTCTGTAAGCTTCATTTGAAAATGACAGGAAATGATTTTGTGGGGACAGCAGGATGTTCCAGCTGCTGCAGATGAGACAAGTCACCTTCAGCACACTCTGTATGCCAACCTGAATGGGCAAAATAAAGCAAGCAGATGATGAAGCGCTGCTAATTTGCAAAACACTTAACCTGTATGCAATTATCATTTATAGTGCCTCTAGCAGATCAGCTCTGCCACTTTCCTCTCTTAGAAAACAGCAGACCCATGCCGAGGATCACCACAGGACTATAGCTTCATGCAACTGGATTAAAATGTAGAATGCTGTGTAATTTTGCTGTGTAATTTTGCACAAAATTGTTTATTTAATCGGTGCTGCCAGAAAAGCCAGTGCTCCTCATTTCCCGAAGAAGTCAGAGAAGCACAACACAAAATAAAAGAGCATTTCCTTTCTAGGCAAAGACAATTTGTGCAAATATTAGAGGTGAATGGGTGGCACTGGATTTTTGCTGTAGTTTTCATCACAGCAGGCACCTAAGGTCATTAAATCCGGATGGAATATACTTCCTATTGCACAGCTGAGATTACTGATAAATCAAAAGCTGCAAGGGTTCAGAAAGTTGTAATGATTACAGACTTTTTTGTAAAATTGTTCTCTAAAGAGAATGCTGAAAGGAAGAATAAGTGGGCTACGTGAATCATAAATATTTTTTTTTTTATTTAGTGTTTGAACTAAAACAAATTGAATGGAAATTAGGTAGTAGTTCTTTTGCTGCTTTTACAGAGGGGCTAAGAGCATACCCTCTAATATTTTCATTGCACTTCTGTTTTCTCAAATGCCCTGTTTTTCAGTCAGGGCTTTTTATATGTTGAACATTCTTCATCTTTTATTCTAAAAATACCTAAGTGCATGACACTTGTCTTAGCTCTAAGTCTCTGGATTGGGGATTTTACTGAATTACAGAAGAGCTGGAAATGAGCTTCAGGTCTGAGTTACATGTTTATGAACAGGACACATTTATTTGAATTATCCTTTCCTTTTTGCTCTCCATCTCAACTGCCTACTGGCCTTTCTTCTTTTCTGCCCATCACCAGCCAGTCTGGGACAGATACATAAATTACAGGTGCAGGGGTTTTGTTCAGCTGCAATAGAAAACACTACCTTTGTAAAGGCTGACAAATGTCAGGATCCATATTAACACTTCTGCAGGGCCTACTTCTGCAGCAAGCAATTCCCATGCTGGGTCCTCCGAGGACCATGGTGAGAGCTATTCCCACATTTCCCTGAAGGAAGGAAAACATTTCCAGAGGTCATTATCTTACATGGAGCTGGAGGGAACTGCAGCTCTGAGGACTGTTTTCTGAGGTTTCATCCACTTGCTGCCAGCATCACTGTCTCTGTTAGGACACAGGGGAAACTGGCAGGCAGAATGTCACAAAAAAGAGTTTAGGCTCATAATTTGTTTTGCCCACAAAGATCTTGGCCAGGGCCTGTATGAGACAGCTGCATGCCTGCCCCATAGCTGAGATCTGCTCATCCCGCATGTAAACACAGTGGGTTGTACAGAGTTCACTGTGCAGTATATCAGAAGAGCTGACCAGATGTAGGCAGCCATCACAAATTTAACCAATCAATGTCCATTCCGTGGCTCTGTAACTCATCACACAGGCCACAATCTGCTCCTCATGCTTGGGGCTTGTCCTCTGTTTTACATTTTTGTTATCTCAGTCTGTTGCTCCAAGCATTTCTTAAATGTCGGGCAAATGGCCGCAGACCTGGCACAATAAAAATTGGTTTCTGTATGGTGATAAAATGATGCCCCCGAGGGAAACATGGAGATACTGCACCTCTCTCTGTCAAAACAGATTCTGGATGGATGGCATATCCTTTACATCAAAAATAAAAATCACTGTAAGTGGAATTACCAGAAATGTAATTTCTCCCAAGGAGGATGCCCTGCAGCTGTTCAGGTTTCCTGCATGAATCTTTCATTTTTTTGTGCTGGTTTCTCTTTGTAGTGAGGAGACACACATACTTGGGCCTTGCAGGCTGAAGGGCCTGGGTATCATCATTAAGCAGGCATGTGAAGAATTGGTACATGTGCCAGGTAATCACACTCAGGCTGAGCCTGGAATTCCCCCTGCAACAATTTAAAATACACAAGAATCTGGCAGAAGACTTGCTGGGTTTCATCTGGGGACTTTTGCTGCTTGAGCCATGTAAAGCTGCCTCTGTGCTAATTAATCTGCTATTCTCTTTTGTATGCTTGAATGTTCATGTATTTATTCTCTTTCATAAGATCCTTTGGCTGGCACATGAAACTGAGGCTAAGAGGTGGAATTATTAATTCCCACAGACCAGATAGGGAACTGAAGTTGGTGGATTGATCTGAGGGGGTGCACTGAGTTCAAGGTCACCTTACCAAAGAGTGAGACCCCTGTCTGCTGCAAGGTAGCAAGTGTAAGGTGGATCCTTTCCCTTTCCCTTTCCCTTTCCCTTTCCCTTTCCCTTTCCCTTTCCCTTTCCCTTTCCCTTTCCGTTTCCCTTTCTCTTTCCCTTTCCCTTTCCCTTTCCCTTTCCCTTCCCCTTCCCCTTCCCCTTCCCCTTCCCTTCCCCTTCCCCTTCCCCTTCCCCTTCCCCTTCCCGTTTCCCCTTCCCCTTCCTCTTCCCCTTCCCCTTCCCCTTCCCCTATCCCCTTTCTCCTTTCCCTTCCCCTTTCCCTATCCCCTTTCCCCTTCCCCTATCCCCTTTCTCCTTTTCTTTCCCCTTCCCCTATCCCCTTTCCCCTTCCCCTATCCCCTTTCTCCTTTCCCTTCCCCTTCCCCTATCCCCTTTCCCCTTCCCCTCCCCCTTCCCCTCTAATCTTATAAGCACTGCTAGGTAGTATTTTAGTCCTGTAAGACAGTTTATGAATTTTGCAGTCTTCAGACTGCAGAAAGTTCTGCCACTTTTGCTGTTCTGCTTCCTCCACCCAAACCAGAAAATGCCCATGTCTCACACCCAGGGGGTAGATGTCAGTCCAGTGGCAACTCCTGGCTTACATGAGAGTAACCACTTGCTGCAGCTCTCAAGAGAAACCGGACCAGCTAAGGACCACTAAATGACTCCTGTGATGCCATACACATCCCTCTCTGCTGTGCTGCCCAACACTGTGCAGTGGTCTGGATAGGAGTGTGGTGTGTGTCCTACACCAGCACTCTGAGAGTATTATTTAAGTGCCAAAAGGAAAAAAAAAAAAAAAAAAAAAAAAGATGTCATATGCATTACATGGCAAAAGAGATCCACCTCGTTTGTCATAAGTCTCCTTCATGCCCAACAATCCTCACAGATTGAAGTAACATTACAGGAAGGTGTGGGCACAAACAGAAGTGAAACAAAAATATTTGGTATGAGGAGACACACTGGGAAGACAGATGACAGATGTAAATGAGGAGCAACACTCAGCTGGAATAATGAATCAGGAAAAATTTTGCCAAGTCAAAATCAATAGGCAGTGAATTAATCAGCTGATATTGGTAAAGGTCATGTAAGACTGAGAGATGGATAGCCAGTGAGTATGTCTCATCAAGAATTTTATCCAAAGACTAGTCTCCATTCTTTACCTACCTTCTGTCACTTTTTTTTTTCAGTCAAATATGAAGAAGCCAGCAGGTAACTCTTTATATTCATTTAGGTCTTGTCCATGAATCCAGTCAATCTCCCAGTACGTTTCTGTTTTGATGACCCCAGGGCGCTGGAAAAACTCCTTTCCTGGCTGTTCTGATATTCACTGAACTTGAGCCTTCAATTACCTGCCCAACACAGTGTATTTCTGCCTATGTTAACATTCAAATTTTATCACAGTAATACCATATAAAAATGCTATAAACTTTTACTGTATTTCTGTAGTGAAGAAAGACCAATGGTAATCTGTCCTTACCATAATGTTTGCAAACCATTCCTGAAAAATGACAGGCAGGAAAACAGGAATAATTGGAGCTAATGGAGACAAAAATCCAGTTGTAGATATATGGTACCTTAGAAAACTGATTTAGTACATCTAGCCAGAAGCAAAAGGGAGAGCACATGACATCCAATCATTCACAATCTACTTATTGTGAGCCTTCCTGATTGAATTGGTATCAGCATAAATCAAGGAAGTAATGCAATTGATACCAATGGTGCTCCAGTGACACCAAGTCACTGTGAGATCAGAATCAGTTTTAAGAGGTGATTTGAGTTACCTTGCTTTATGCAACTTGGTAACACATAAAATACCACCAAGCAATTTTTAACTCTACATGTGACTTAAATCAAGGCAGGAAGTACAGCTCTTGTGTCAGGACTGCAAAAACCAGAAAAGTAGCCCAAGCATTTTCTGTGAGAAAAAGAATTACACTTGTCAGGATACCAGTTAGTTTTCTTTTGGAAAGGGTCTTGTACCTAGCATTCACCAAACATCATTTGTCCCTCTATTTTTTTTATTTTTAAGAGTAGAATATCGCTGCATTTGATTCACAAGGAAAAAACGATTTCCTTGACACCCAATAGAAACTTTTAAAATACTCAATGTATAACTTGATGTTAAGGTATCTAATGAAGGCAAAAAACAGTATAGTTCAAGAGTTTACCTCATACATGGCTAGCTGATATAGTGTGTTGAATTTATTTTGCATTGTTCTCTCCAGCCAGATTTTGCCAGCGGCAGCAGAATGCATAATGTCATTTCTGCAGAAGTTCTGTTGTTAGATGCCTAAATAGAAATGCAGTTGTTTTATTCAAGTATACTTTGATATTATGACTAGTCTCCCTCTTTACTGTTCTTTCTTAGTCTACATGTTGTTAAATAGCTAAATGTGATTATATATATATATATGCAAAATTTGATATTTAACCTGTGATCATGGACTTAATGTCTGTAACATATGGCTAAATTTGACAGCTTTTTTCTATGCAAAGCCTCCTATATGCTGCAGTGGCCAAGGGGTTTGTAATTCAAGCATTTTTCATTACATCGTGGCATTCTCTCCATCAGAATAGTTCTCCATCCTTTTACGGAAATTTTCTGAAGGAGTAACAAGTGCATTTATTGGCTGATAACAATGGATACTATGACTGGTACCCCTCGAGCATTTAAAAGCTAACACACAACAGGTTTCCTCTACTCAGAAAAGAGAAAACTGTTTTGTCTAAGCACATTCACTTGTATGTATGTGTTTGGGGCACACCCTTGTCATCTTTTTGAGCAGGAGCAGAGAAAGTTCTTGAGCTTGGAGTGCAACAAGAAATTTTTGCATATATATATTAGTTTTCCCATGGAGTTTGCAAAAAAGGTATTTGCTGTTGGTCATTTGCAGCAGGATTTTTGTTTCCTTCTTCAAACGTCTCTCAGATGTTTTTCTGCATCATCCTTCTTGCAAGAGAAATGCATCTTAAACTAAACATGCCTCACAAGGAGACTGCTTTCCACTGTCAGTGACAGTAAAAAACAATGAAAACAATCTGGAAAACAGCTTTTTGGTCTTCTAGCACTGAAAAGCCACTAAAATTGTTGTACAGTTTTGGGAGAACAAAGATTATGCAAGCAAAATTTACATGTATCCACTAATTGTGCATAATCCATATATTTTAAGGCAAGACTTTGAAATAACTGCTGTAAGAAGGCAAGCTTCAAAGAAAATAAACTTCAGTGAGTATACGGTTCTTAAGATGCAACATTTTAAGGCTTCCACAATCTCGAACTCAGTATTATGTCTCTCTTTTGAAATTACAATGTTAACTTGCATGAACAAGCACGATTAGGAAAATACTCAGGAAAAATGAAATAAAATTGCCTGGAGATAATGACTTCAGTGACATCAGAATTTCTTTGTTCTGTTTTGAGGGATATTGTTTTGCTTCTGAGAGATTTTCTTTTTTTCCCAAAAATACAGAATGGCTACTAACAGCATCAGGATATTCCATGGTCCTGTTTCATTCTACTGTGGTATACTTTGAGTTGAATGACTTGCTATCCATCCATCCATCCATTTATTTGAACTGTTTATGGTCACCGGATAAGAGCCTACAGTTTGGCAAATTGACAATGCAGATTTGTAAATGGGGAAAAAAGTGGGATAAGTGTCGATTTGTAGCCCCTGGAGGTGAGAGACATGAAGCTGCAGCCTGTGGGGGATGACAGAGAGGGTCAGCTGTGTCTCTGTAGCCGTGTAGGGCCCCGTGTGAGAGGAGGTGACTGCTCCCGCAGCAGCCGTGACTCTGTGTGCAGCCCAGGCAGGAGCAGTCTGTGCCTGAGGGACTGCACCTGTGGGAGGGACTCATGGCCCAGGGGTTCCTGAAGGACTCTCCCGGGAGAGGGACCCCGCCTTGGAGCGGGGGAAGAAAGAATGTGAGGAGTCCTCCCCCTGAGGAGGAAGGAGCGGCAGAAACAGCGTCTGGGGAACTGAGCCTAAACCCCCCCTGCCCCTGCCCTGTGCCCTGAGGGGGAGGCAGCGGGGAAGGGATCCGGGAACGGGGAGAGGGAGGGGTGGGGGAAGGTATTCAGATCTGGCCGTGTTTTATCTTTCACCTTGTAGATTAAATTAATTTCTTTTGCTTCCAAAGTTGAGTCTGTCTGGTTTTTGCCCATTACCACAACTGAAACCTCCCTGTCCTTGTCTATATTACTGAGCCTTTGGGTGGGTTTTCTCCTCCCTGTCCCACAGTGGGGGTGAGGGGTGAGTGAGCAGAGGCCCGGCTGGTACCGGCTGGGCCTGAACCGTGACACTGGTGCATCCTTGCTGAGAAATATTTAACTTCCATAATAGATAACCATTTATCCAATGTAATCAGTAGATGATTTTTGTCTATAGGCCATCAGTGCTGATGGAGGAAATTGTTCTTGGCATTAGCACTTTTTTTTAAGGCATTCCTTAATGATGTCTCTCCATTAAGACTCAACTTCCTCGAATACAATTCTTTCCCAAAATTTTGGAGGCTTCAGAAGAGAAGCATCGGTAATAGGTGATTTAAAACCCACTTATGCAACGTAAAAGTCTAGGGAAAGATAGAAATCAATAGATTAATGGCATTCAGAGGTCAATTCCCAAACAGAAATTGATATTAATGTATTTTTACGTTCACTGTCTGTGCATACAGAGAAGGATAACAGGTACAATAGTATTTCAACAATGAAAGTATATTTATCTCAATGGAATGCAAATATAATCACTTGCACAATATGATTGATTAGAATGATTTAGCTTAGAGTGGGTGTCTAATGGATGATGGATATACAAAATATGAAACTGAGAACAATTTTCATGTTCATTTAACTTCTTCTTCAAAGTGTTTTAAATGAGTATTCAAAACTAAATCAAGGAGAATTGTCAGGACTTGGTTGAATGACGCTTGCTCAACACAGATTATCTATCACTGGGCTACAGGTTATTTGTTGAACTAATGATCTAAGACATGGGCTAATAAAAAAATAATGTAAACCCAAAAGTGATCATAAAAGAAGCTGATGTATGACAGACAAATCACTCTGTGGGAACAAAATAAGCATGACCTATGTGTACTAGACATCAGGAGGGATTTTCCAGTACAATTTGTCACTGGATTTCTGTTTCTCACAAATATTCATAATTAATGGTAAGCCATTTTCTGCTCCTTGAGTCTCTGGTTAGCAAGTAAAATCTCAGATAAAATCTTCAAATTAAATAGAAATTGATTTACCCACTATAAATCAGATTGAAGATGATATCATCATTGTTGCTGTGTTCCTGCTATAGTTGGTGATGCCACTGAACCAGCCAAAGTGCCAGTAGTATATAGCAGGCACATAAACCAAGGCAAAGAAGCAATAACTTCCCCAAGCTTCCTGTTGCATGTCCCATAAACCAGCAATCTGCTGCTACTGCTAACCCCCTTTCTCTGTGCCTTTCCAAGGAGGCTGGCGTGGTAGTAATGGTAGGATTTTCCTTGACAGGGGAAGAAGAAAGGTAAGGGCAATAGCTGCAATCTTAGGAGCAGACAGACACCATTTCTGAATTATGGTAGATTTCCAACTCCTTCTCAAGCCTGGGGTGAGACAATACAGTCTGGAAGATCTTAAGCAACTCAGAGTTGATATTCAAGGAATACTAAACTTGATACATAGTTCCAGACAGAAATCACATATATTCTTGTGAGAAAAACTGGGCAAATGGTATCTCATACTAGCCTGGGAGTCTGCAAATCTCTTCCTCCTTTATCCTTTATCCTTTATCTGAGACAGTTTTTGATAAGCTAAGTGAGCCCCAGGAACCAATAATATTCACAGAACACTTGCAAAAAACTTTGTTGAACAGCTCTAACAACACACAATTGAGCAGACGAAATATCTTTTCTTTATTGACTTTTTTAGCACCATTCTCTGTTTTGTCATAGATACCTTGCTTTTTCCATAAAATTTCTCAAGATTGATCATAAAGTCACCTATTTTCCTGAGTGCAGGAAGAGCATAAAATGTCTGCTTTTCTGGGAAAAGAGATCTAGAAATTAACTTTTTTTGGGAGATGGAGAGAAATAAAAGTAAATATTTCAATTTTTAGCTTTTGAGCTATAGCTATAGCTTTTGAGTTATAGTTTTCATGCCTTTTACACTTTAATTTTTCTATTGGGTATTTGGGACTCATTTTTATGTCACTGCTTTGACAAAAATCTCAATAAAAATTGTATTTTTTATTTTGTTCTCAAAGCAATACTTTTTCAAAAACTCTCTGTCAAATTGAGTCCTTAATTGTTGGGAAGCATAGATATCGGATTTCTAAAAGCATTAGGTCTAATTTTATTTTCTTAAAATAAAAGCATTATATGGCATAAAATGTAACCCTTTGGAAACTGATTGTAAACGGTATGAATAATACATCTCAAATTACAGGATTAACTGAAAAAAATCACCTTCTAAAAGGACTGTTATCAGCCTAATCACCCAGAGATCTGTTTTAACTTAATTCTGTATAATATTCTCGTCTATGACATGGAAGAAAATATGAATCATTGTTGGTACTATTTTCAGATGTCACAAACATCAACGGATTGGAAAAGAATTATAAGCAGAAGTCAATTCTATTAAATTATTTCTATCTCTTTGTATTCTAGATCCACATAGATGGAGATCTTACATAAAGAAGAGCTGAGAACCTATAGAAATGTCTAGGGGACTGTGAAACTAAATATCAAAGCCATAGAAAAGCTGTGAGGGTAAGAGTAAATCTGTCTTGAAAGTAAGACCGTGTTGCATGGAATCCACACTGAACAATAAAGGAAAAGAAAACACTGAATTAGTGCCTGTAAGTGAGCACAGTATGTTTTCATCCACTGAATGAGAGGTCCTGCAAAAATATAGTTTGTTCATTTGCTATAACTTTACAGTTTAAACCTTTCAGATATGGTAAATTATGAAAGATTCAGTGTGTCCATATATCCTCATGAGTAAGACCCCAGCTGTCTCTGACTGGAAAGGCTTAAAATATTGAGTAATCACGTGCATTTGTACCACTGTCACTGGCTGGTAAGTATGTCTCAATTGTCTAACCAAATTGAAGGTATTGATCCAAATATGATAACTGAAGTTCATTATTCTTTACTGTTTGCTTAAAACATTTCAGTCTTTTAGTCATAAAAATGAAACCACTGCATTTAACATAGATAACTAGCTTCAGCATGCAGAGAAAATCAGTCATGGACAATGAATCCACAGAAAATTACTGCCTGAATTTATAGGTGAATATTTACAACAATGGTATTATTTCAAACGAAGTATGTCTGATTTCCAAAGGGTTCATTAGCCAACAACTGTGATGAAAATGTAAACTCTAAAAATGAAAATATTATCTAACAGAAGCATCCACCTGCATGTCTACAGATTTCTTTCTGTACCAAGCTTCCTGCTTCTTCAGTAGGCCGAAATTGTTTTCTCTGAAGCAGTACAACAGATCATAACCATTATATGAATCATATGAATCATAAGGAAGTACTAGTAAAAGCTATTTTGAGGTTTCAAGGAGAGAGAAAGAATGGAAATTGCCTAAAATAAAGGTGTTAAGGCTAAAAGGTTTAATTCATCTTCCTTTTTAGACAAATCTTGCGTTTAGAGCTCTCTTCACAGAATACTATTAAAAGGAAAAAGAGGAACATGATCAAGCAAGAAAGAAATGGCCCTTATTGAAATGTAAGGAGTTCAGAGACAGAAGATTGTAAATGAATTAATAGAAATATGTCAACAAGTTAATCTTAGATAGACTTAGATGATCTCTGTGTGCTCTTTATGTCCAAAGTATGCAAGACAAGTGATTGATCTGATTGATTGATTTGAAATGTTAGGGTCATTCATAGCATGATCCAGGATGCTCCTTTTCTATCTGTCTGCCTGGTTGTTTTGCAAAACAATTAAGAGTCAGATGTGCTTGCATTTGTACACCACCAAAGATGGTCTTATGCTGGCCATGGCAGAGGAAAGTAAATAGGTGAAAACTCAGGCAGAATGAGGATTTATGGAATGCAACACAGAATTTATCATTTTGATCTGAAACCTCATATTGTTAGAAAAAAATATGAGGCAACATATACCTCTAAGAGTAATACATGCTCAAAAACTACCACACTATTTCAGAGTGGTCCTCTGTGGCAACTGATTTCTTGCCTCTGATAGGTGTTAAGCAAAGAGGAATGCTTGTCGTCCTCCAGCTCCTAAAAGGAAGGGAATGAAGAAGTTGAAACCATTATTTTCTTTTAGGGTGTCAAATGAAAAAAACAAACAAAAAAACAAACAAACAAAACCACCCACAGAAAACTAGTGTAGATGAGATGAGTCTAGTTTGTAGAACTGCAGTGCAAATGGCTCTGCCTTTGCCCAACAGGAGCAGAATGAGAACATCTTCAAGAGATGTGCAGGCAGCATCTTAAGAGCTCTTAAGCTATCAGTAAAAAGGTCAGTAAGAAAGTTTGCGCTGATAATGGATTTGAAATCTAATGTTAGGGAAATGTTTACTGCTCGTTGTCAGCTTTATTAAATTTGGGAGGAAAATAAGAGCCGAGAAAACTGCCTCTGGCACATGCTGGTTAGGGAAAGCTAAGGTCCCTGTTGGAAGCAGAAGTAATGGAAGATGAAGTGTCAAACTCAGCAGATCCCTGTCAAATAGTTTTACTAAGAGCCTTCACAGAGTTCCAGAAATGATGTTAAAAATTAGTTTCTCCAAGTATCTGAGCAATTTTAAAATGTTGCACAGTCACTCAAGATCTCTAGAAAATATTAGTCTGTAGCTGAGCAGTTTTTGTGGTTGTGGAGTGTTGTTACAATCGTATCCTGGAAGGAGGCTTAAGTCAACCATCATAGTAAGCAATGGTTTAGAAAATCTCGGTATAGAATCGAAATCACTCCCTGAGGAAAAGCACAGTGCACAGTACATCAAGAAAGTGATTCAGTGTTATTACTAGTGAGGTCTGTTCAGCTTCTTACACAAGCATTGCTATAAGTGTTTCCTTCCTCTCCATCTGCATTAAAATTTGGTTAAAATGTTATATTTTGCCAAGCAAGCTCAGCAGATCAGAAAACGGTTGCCCTCTGTACAACATAAAATCATGAACATCAGATACTGTAAATATTGTAATTCCACAATAAAGCTACCAACTCCAGGTAGTAAGGGTACTTCTAATCCTTATAATACTAGAGAGAGATAAGTCAGCTCTTTAACAGTAAAGAAAAAATGTGAGACGTGTGTCATAAGATAGTTTTTTTTATAAAATATCAGAAAGGTAATGAAAATTCATCTTGAATTTTGTATTCTCTGAGTTTGTGTGTGTGTGTATTCCTCTGTAGCCCTGGGTAGTAAACTAAAACAACATTCATTATGTCTGTCAGGTTATGACACTGTAAAATAAATTGACCTATAAAACTCTTTATCTCTATATTGATTGCTGTATTTTTTTCTCTCACTGATGAACATGCTAGTAATCTACTAATTTTCATTATCAAAGTAAAGACTTAGCAAACATAATTTGCTTTTTCACATTCATATATGGAGTGTTATTTTGAAATATGCTGCCAGAAAAAATACTACATAGCACTTAAGGTTATTCTTATCTTAATTTTTTGTCTTTGAAAATATCCTGGTTCAACCTATACTACCAGGGTTTGTTGGCATGTCCCCACCAAAAAAACAAAAAACCAAAACCAAAACCAAAGCAAAACAAAACCCCAAAAAACCAACAATAAAAAAATCTCCAAAGGAAAAACATATGATATAAAATATCAAAATACCATAGCTTTTCTTGAAATTAATCATTATTTAATAAAGTCCACAGAGAGATGGCAAGATTAAAAAATGCATCAGTGCTCCATTACTTGTATTGGATTGAGCTGCAATGTGAAAAAGGGGATGTGAAATACCCTTCCACATCCTCCTGCCACTGGTAATAGGGTTAAAGTGCTATTGCTGACACTCCTGTTTGTATTTGAAACACTTGGACCTTTGAGAGTACAGAGAGCTGTTTCCCTGAGCTCTGGTGATACTTATATGTATCAGAAGATATACTGATATCACTATGGTCTGCAAATTCACTTGTAAATAAAAATTCAGTATTTTACTTTAACAGCAAAAAGGAAACCCCCATCCAGGATCCGGCAAATCTGCTGGGGCACATTCAGCCAAGAAGGATTTTTCTTAAAATGGAACAGGCGTTTGACTGCAAATTTGCAAAAGGCATGAAAGTATTCATGACCAGCTCTGCCACAGTATTTCCCATAGAGAGTCATTTAGGTGTGAAGAATATGCATAATGCAAAAATGTTTTTCCTTTTTATCTCGGCCTTCCCATTTACTAAGGTTAGAGGACAAGACTGATGCCCTTTTCTGCAATAGAAACAGTTACTGCATATTTTCTATTTGAATACTGTGGTATTTTCTGACCATAAAGTCCTCTGAATCCCTTGGATTTCTATGCTTTATACTCAGTTTAATTAAGTGGATCATCTGGATTGTAGAAGACCAAACAGTAGAGACAAATCTAGGCTGCAAAATATCCATAAACTGGGCTCAAATGTGAAAGCTAAGTGATGACTAGCCTAAAATTTGGCAGCAGTTAAATTTTCTAGAACTGTGTCTGTAGTGTCATTGTGATTTTTTTTTAGTACTGTGATATTTCCTTTGCTGCACAGAAACTTTGAGGAGGAAACACAGAAGGTATCATGGAATATGATGCCCTCTCACAGCACTGGTGAGGCTGCACCTCCAGTCCTGTGTTCAGTTCTGGGCCCCTCACTACAAGAAAGACACTGAGCTGCTGGAGTGAGTTCAGAGAAGGGCAACCAAGCTGGGGAAGGGGCTGGAGAACAAGTCCTGTGAGGAGAGAGCGAGAGAATTTGGAATGTTTAGTTTGGAGAAGAGAAAGCTGAGGGGAGACCTTATTGCTCTCTACAACTACCTGAAAGGAGATTGTAGGGAGGTGGGTCCTGGCCTCTTCTCTCAGGTGATTAATGATAGGATTAGAGGAAATGGCCTGAAGTTGCTCCAAGGGAGGTTTAGACTGGATATTAGGAAGAACTTACAGATCTTACCTCAGAAACCACACTGTGGTTTTAAGGATAGAACATAATTATCTTAAAATCAACAGATCAAACTGCGTCCTCCTCCTCTTCCAGAATGGAGACTCAGAGCCTAGACAGCTTCAGGACCATCTAATGCTAGTGTTTTGCATTGCCCCTTTGTAGTATGCTAGAACCACTCTTCCATAACATTCAGAATGATCTGATGTTTTTCATGATAAAATGCAATGGAAAAGATACATTTTATCAAATACATGAAATGGGAAATAACTAAAGGAAAAAAACTTGCATAATGTGTCCTCTTCTTTGTCAATCTCAGAGTAAAGAGATATAGTAATGGGAAAAAATATTATTTTGCATATATTGTTCATACAGAAGTATGAACAAAGATTTTAGTAGTCATCCTTATTACTATATGGATGCTTCTGATGAAGCTGAGCTCAGGAGGCAGCAATCACTAAAGGCTCTGTCACAGCTGCATGAGCACCCACCAAGTTTGTGCTTTGTCAGGAACTTAAACTGACATAAGCTGTAAGCACAGTGGTACTCAATTGATTCTTTGAGCTGACACTAAAGTTTACCCATTTGGGTGGTGAGATGTTCAAGGATCTCTTCTGACCTCAGACTGAGGACTACTTATTTTAGGAAATAAAACATCAGCTGAATGTTTTCCTGTTACCAGCCTGTGCAGGACAAGAGAGGAGGAAAACAACCCTAGATGGCAATTACTCTGATTTACACTGCTGTGGCCATCACTCACAGCCTGGCTCAGAATGGAGAAGACTTTTCCCAGTTCACCTTTCTGGGTGGTTCGAGTGATTTTACACTAAACAGCAACAACAAAATAAATCCAGGGAATGGGAACTGAAATCCAGAGTTAGGCCTTCTTGTCTCTCAAAAATGCTGTAATTTTACACTTACAGCTCAGAAAAGACACCTTAAGAAAATCCAAACTGATACGCATAGCTCTCCCAGACTTTAAATTACCAACAGGATTGATGGTAGCAGGATTTTCTTATCACTAGGCAGAAATCAGCATAGTTTCATCTCATTTTGGGAATAATTAAAGTAAACTCCCAGCTCTCTTGTTGTCCTTGGGGTTATAGCTGTTGGTAAAGTTGGGACTGCACCACGAATCTTTGCTCCCATCAGGCTTCTGAAGGAAATGGCATTATGGCCCCAGATCCTAAATCCTCCCAGGATTCTTTTCTCATTCTCTAGATGGACTTCAGGATTTCTTCAAGCAACTAGAATAAAAAAGGAGCTGAGATTAAACACCATTAACTCTCTTTTTAAGGGCTGTTCTGTTTATCAGACTTCTCACATGAAAAACAATAAACATTGAAGTGGTAGTTTTTTCCAATAAAAAAAAAAAAGAAAGAAAAAAAAAAAAAAAAAAGAAAAAATTGTACTTACTTTATTTAAGTCAACTTAACTAAATCAGCAATCCAGAAAAATGGATTACATACTCCTTTTTCCATTGTGCATTTAAGCCCTTAGGAAGTTCCATTTTTTGCCTTCAGATCCCATTGGTTATTTGCATCTCTTTCTAATTTCCTTAATACTGTGTTTCCATAGACATTGAACTATTCTGTAAAAATGATAAATCAGCCTGTTAGAGATCTTCCAAAACTCTATTCTTTATGTCTATCTATAACACTGCAGTGCATTCTTCTTGGAATCATTAATAGGTGTATTTCATTTTACTGTATAAATATTTAAGGTTTGTAATTTCTCTGTTGCTGACACTGCCAGTGCCAATGCAGTGCAATGTTTCATTATCAGTTCCTAGTATACACATAATCTTGTCAGACTTTGTTTCCAATAAATATAGAATGATATATTTTGAATATTTGAATAGCTGAGTGCGTTCATATTGCTTTCAGTCATGACCTGACTGACAAATTCCCAGCTAAGTAGTACAGCCACATGGAACAATAACCTGAAAGTATTGTGCCAATATATTTTCATTAGTCAGTAACACTTAGTTCCAAAAAAATTTAAATACATCCTCAGAAAGAAGTCAGCTTCATTCCTGGATCCCCTCATTAGGATGAGCCACATCCAGAACCTATATTCTTATTGTTTCAAAGTTTTAAGTGGGTCATTCAAATTTAATCTTCCCATTTCCAATCCTTCTTCATAAATTTGTCAATCTCTTTCTCCCACTTTTCAGAGTTTCTTTGTGAGTGAGTATCCAGGAGGAACAGCCACCCTCTTGGACCTTCTGGGAAATCAGGCTCAGAGTAGATATTTATTAATTGTCTCTGATTTTGAAATGGCTGTGAATTTTGTATTATTCTGCACCTTTCTCAAATCTGCAATTTGCTTTCTCAAAAGGGAAGATAATTTGGGGAGAATCTCTCCTTTCATGCATGATTACAGAAATGTGATTTTAGGTGCTATGGAAGCACTTCGTGAAGCTTCTGCTGCTGCATAAGTGCAGTCAGATCTGACCTGCTGCAGAGTAAGACAATATTATGTGGGAGGTACCCACACTCTAACACAGAAGAAAGCAGGCAAGGGCACAGGTAAAATAAAAACTGCTGTCCTCTAGATAAAGCATCCTAAACCATGATAAATGAAAGCCTTGACTGACCTCATGAAACAGAGATCTGAAAGCCAAGTGACTCTTGACTCCCTCACTGCCAGCCTAAGGACATTTCCTCCTTTTATTCCTTTCACACCTGGTGGTCATGGATCCTCAGTTGTCTGCTGATGCATTTCCAGAACTCTTAATCTGGAGGTTTCTTAATTTCTGGTTCTTGTGACAGATGACAAGGGTGACTGTCAGTCAATAAAGAAGGTTTCTGGTTCACACCAGGCTGAAGTTCTGAAGGGACAATAACTAAGAAATATGACTTGCATGTGTCTTAAGAGCTCAGACTCCCAGCAGGAAAAAAATAAATGTGAATGCTATTGTTAATTTTCAGGATTTTGAATCTGAACTGTGAATTGTTGAAACCTAATTCACATTTTTTAAATGCTTACAGTTTTGGCAGTACTGCTTTTATGACCCTATTCTCTTTTTGAGAGCTTATGGCCAATGCGTTCGCTATTGTCATCATTCTTTTCCTTAATTTAATTTAATTTAGTTTTGTTTAATTTTTGTTTCATTTCATTCTTTGGGGGTTTTGTTGTTGCAGTTTTTTATTGTTTTGTTGATGGTAGTGGTTTGTTGCTTTTTGTTTAGTTCGTTAGTTTTTTGTTGGTTTTTGTGTGTTTTTTGTTTGATTTGGTTTCTTGGTTTTTTTGGGGGGAGGGGGGGTTGTTTGTTTCTTAGTTTTATTTTGTTTTTGTTTTGTTTTGTTTTGTTTTCTACTAGGCACTTTCTGGAGCTTGTGAATGTACAGAAGCCCAGGCAGAGCCTCCCTACAATAACTCTGGCTGACCATCCTGAACCCCTTCACTGCACATCTGCAGTTCAGACTGACAGTTTCATAGGAATTAAATTACTGCTTGTGTAGGTTGTAGTGGTGCTTGCCTCTTGCCCTGCAGCAGCTCTGCTAAGCACTTGTATTTCACTCACGTAACTCATTCACAAGAGGTCCAAAAATTCAAGGAGAAGTCCCTGCCCTTCTGTGTCTGAGCTACAGTGTCCAGCAATGCACAGAGAGAATATATGATTCGCCAGCAACAGCATAAGCCTATGAAAATGGATATTTGTACATCTGGCCCCTAGGCACTAAGTAAAACATCTCTTTACCTGAACCGTGCCAAGTGCCGTCCTCCCAGACTTCTGTTTAACTGCTGTAGGCTTTGGCCTCCAATATTACTGATTAATTTCTGTTTGCTCTTTTCTGTCATCTCTAATACTGCTGGACTATGAAGAATGAAAGGGATAGTTAGAGAAGAAAACAACTGAAAAAATATTTGATTGCAGAATTCAGAAAAGTCCAAATTTCGACAAGAATTAGCTCCTGCTCTGCCATACCATGGGCTCAGGTAGGGACCGTTCCCACCAGCATAGATTCTGCCCACTTCCCATGCATGCAACAAGCCATGTCCCAGAAGATGGGTTATAAAGGAGGTTTTCTTTTGTGACAGGTGTATTGGAGCAACTGTAGCCCTACTGGAAATACAGGCTAGTCAGGTTTTCCCTCTGTCCCTCAGGTTTTCCCTCTGTCCAGTGGCTCATGGTTCATGGTCAGAGGCCAACTAACACTGGGAAGCATGATACCCATGCCCAAATCCCTCCAACTTCTCTGGACGTAAGAATGAATTATGTATATTTCACTGATCAGACTAAACTCCATATTCTTGGGTAAAATCTTCTATCTCCTCTTTGCTGATGGGTTTTGTGCTAAAGAGAACCTTCTAGAGTTGGCACAGGGTCTTCTGAAAAAATCCGTAACTATATATACCCAGAAGGAAAAAAACCAGCCTCCCCAGTGCTGTAAAAGTCCTATTAAGAGAAGGAATTCTAGCCCTAGTGTTTATATATAAACTTCCAAAATAACTACTCTCTTTTAGCACAGAAATAAGCAGCAGCCCCCAAATGTTGAGTTTCCAGTCAAATTTACAGTGCTGAACAATATTGCATGAAACTGCTCCCAAAGTGGGTTATACAAGCAATATTTTGTTATTATTTTTATTAAACTTTATGTTGCAGAATCATACGAAGATCTGCAAGATTATAGACTTTCTTACTGAGGTAGACACCTTTTTTTCTGGTACATAGCTCACCCAGTAACAAACAGCCACACAAAGAACATCATTTGCCCCTCAGAGCTCTCCTCCACTATCTGGATCATAATTTGGTCCTTGCAGCTTGCAATTCAGCTCAGTTCCTCTCTTTTCTAAAACCAATTGCTCTCTTACAATGTAATTTAAATGGATATTCTGGGCTTTTTCTGGGCATGCTATTGAATAGTCACATAGTAAGTGACAGCCTCTTCTCTCAAGGGCCATACATTAATTCCATTTAGATCCACTACAGTGAAAGATGAAGACCCTTGTAATCATAGTAACATGTTTTGAAAATATATTTCAGGTTTATCATACTTTTTTTTTAGCTCCAGTCAGGTGTTTCACAGTCTAAATGCAGAACTCTTTTAAAGGTTCTGTTATCTGCCTATTCTCTCTTTGGAGGAAAAAAAATCATATCATGGTAGAATGGTTTGAGTTGGAAGGGACCTTAAAGATCATCTAATTCCAATCCCCCCTGCCATGGACAGGAACACCTTGCTCTAGAGGAGGTTGCTCAATGTCCTGTCCAGCCTAGCCTTGAACAACTTCAGGGAGGAGGCAGCCACAGCTTCCCTGAACAACCTGTGCCAGTGTCTCACCTCCCTCACACTGAAGAATTTCTTCATAATGTCTAATATAAATCTACCCTCTTAAAATTTAAAGCCATTTCCCCTTGTCCTATCACTACATGCCCTTGTAAAATGACTCTTCCCAGCCTTTCTGTAGCCCCCTTCAGGTACTGGAAGACTGCTATAAGGTCTCCCTGGAGTATTATCTTCTCCAGGCTGGACAATTCCAACTCACTCTGTCTTTGTAGAAGAGGTGCTCCAGCCCTCTGGTCATCTTCATGGCCCTCTTCTGGACCAAGAGCTCCATGTCTTTTTTTGAGTGCATGTAACTCCAAAAACTGTTCTGTCCTAAGGAACAGATTAAGGTCTTGACCTCTTGCTGGACGAATGCAATGATTAATTATCTATGATTCACTGATGAGAGGAAATAAGAGTAGAGAAGGTAGTCAGGCATAAAAAATGTGTTAATACCAAAAAGGCAATTCAACAAGGTTTAGTAAACAATATGGTGGGGAAAGGAGCAGACAGCTTATTTTAGTCTAAGCTAGGTTTTTGGGCTTTTTTGTTTTGTTTTTTTTCACTTATTGGACATTTCAATTGGTTTAAATGTCCATTTGCTATAGCATTTATTCCAAGATATTTATTCTTTTTCTAGCCAATGAAATGACAGAAAGAAGAGCCAAGTAAACCTACACTTCATGCGTTTAGAAAGCCAACCTTGAACTCCTTTGTAGCTAGTGGAGGAAATCAATATCCCTTCAGAAATCCAGATTGCATTTTCATTAACCATGTTTGAGGCTGTGGTGAAGCACTGCCTCGCACAACAGGTGGCTGTAGAGATATCTTAATTCACCATGAATCAAGTGAATAACTCATGGAAAAAAAAAAAAAAGCCATAAGAAAATGTGACATGTAGTCAGACTCAGCCACTGGGTTTACTTCAAACGCTTCATAATCTTCAGGTTTAGTACCAGAGATACCATCATGATATAGAAGTGGTTTTTGTTAAATCTTCCCAACACTGTGCATAAACTGTGTCATGAGATGCTGCTGTGGCTGAGAGCTTAGTTAAGGAAATTATTTCACCACTTGTATTACTGTGCTCCACATGAAAATGTTTGTCATTGCTCTTTGAAATCTCAGGGAAGGGGGAATCTCCCACAGGCAGCTGAGATACTCCTATGTCTTCATCCAGAAATATAATGCATATTTCAAATAATCAGTTGCTCCCTGGCCTGAATGTATGTAATCCAAATCTGCATTTTTGTGGACTCAAGGGTGTTCTTGTTCACCAGAAAGCAACTTTACCCTTGAGTGTGAGCCTGATTGAGAATTAAACCCACCCCTGATTCCTTTGAAACTTATGTCAAAGGGTGGTCTTCTAAGGTGTAGACATAGCACATATGGACCTCCCTTTGCATCAGGGGAAGACATAGGTAAAAGAGCAATAGAGTTATTTTCTGAAAAGTAGCATTCCAAAGGTAATAAACACCTTCTCATGAGCAGAGCTGTCTGTAAAGAACTGGTGAGGCAGCCTAGGACAGATCTGATTATTAGTGGGAAATGCTGCAGCAAGCACTAATCAGTGCCATTAACATGGTTATTTAACTTTTTGCTTACAATGTAATTGTCAGGGTAATGAAAATTAAGGTTGAGAAAATTATCCAGCTATTCTATAACACTCCTAGTTTTGCTCTGTTATTTTAAATCTCCTCATTGCCTCAACCAAACATTACTATGGCATGGGCCATGGTATGGGAGTTAGTAACATTCCAGATCACATCTTTAACAATAACTTTTTTGTCTTTTGCTATCAAATCTCTGGTATCTCTGTTGCTGGGCAAAAAGTAAAAATAAAAAGGTAAAAAAAAACCAAACTGTGTTCATCTTATGATGTAACATCTCAACACTAATAATTTATTTAAAATAAAAATGTTTTTTTCAAATAACTTATTTTTACAAAGCTCATAAAAAGCAGATTCTAGATCAATAATGTCAGCAGCTACAGGATTTGTTGAGGCTTTTTTCTTAACAAACTCAGTTTGAAAAACAAATGAAGGTGATTTCAAATCTTGGGCTGCTGAATAGGATATAAAAGAGAATGTTCACTGCAGTATTTAAATGCTGGTTTCCTCATAATGAAAATGTAAATGGTGTTTTCTTTAGCAGGGTTAAGAGAAATGTTTTTGGTAAACCATGCTAAAGAAGGTGTTGAGATGAGGATGTTGGGTTTTTTTCCAAACACGACTTTTTTTTTGCTTCCAAGAACCGTTCTGAATCACTAAAGTGGAAAGAGTTTCCCTGCTCTACTCTCTGCTGCCCATCACTCCCTCACAAGTCTATGTGGAAGTGACAGACTGATCTGGCCCTACACATCCTATCTCAGCCTTTGGGAAATGGTGCTATGTCTTTTAGGGAATGTGAAAGATTACAGTAGATAAGTTATGAAAGGAAGAAAGGATGCTTTCAGCACAAAATTCACTCATTACTGGTAGAAAGCTGGGAATAAATAAAGCAGGCTGCCAGTTTTGTTTTGTGGGTTTTTTTTATTTTTACATTAAACTCTACCAATTGTAGCTGCTCTGTAAATGCTCTTCAAATTAATGTCAAGATTAAAATAATACACTTTGAGAAGGTAGCTTTTTTAAGAATCCAAGGATTCAAAACATGATTTCCACTTGTATATGCAGTTCATTTGACAGTGCAGGTTTTTCACACAGGTTGGTGTTAATAATTTAGGTAGACACAAACTCTTACATGCCTTATAAAGATGGAGCACAGCTGGATTCCCCATTTACAATCCATCCTCTGTATACAACTCAGAGTGAAAAATCTTTGTGTGCTGAAGTAGAAATCATAGTGAAGCCTCTCTGTAAATTTAGCTTTTATTGTGAAGAATGTGAATGAGCACTGAAGTGAGACATGGGTAGAATTCACTTTTCTTTTTTTTTTTTTCTGGTTGCTTGCCTTAAATTCCTATAGAGGATCTTAAGGGTCATCTCACATCCTGTAAACACCCACAGTAGTACCATTTTAATGTTCTTTTTTAATGTACATGGTTTATTTAATGGGGAAAAAATAATTTCTATAGCCATGTCAGCCTTTCAGATGAAACCTGAAAGGAGTAACAGAGGACTGACTCCTTTTGCCACTCAGCATACCATGGGATGTGGTTACTTCAGATTCAACCCTAGGGATCATGGCTGGTCAGCTTAACTGATCTAGTGAGTAGAGGTGGGAAAATGTACATGATAGTCTTAATCAAAACAGAGAAAAGAAACTAAAATTTCCTGTATTAATTTGCTGATCACACTGATATGAAACTGCTATACAGTCTGGGGATGAGTTTTTCCAGCATGGACTTCACAGCTGCTGGGGCTGATCCAAATCACTTTGCAGTGAATGGTAGTCTCTTAATTACAGGGGATTGCCTTTGTTGACTAAAATAGTCTTTGGATCAGGTCCATAATGAATTATTGCTTGATACAGTCCACAAGCATGATTAAAAATGTTGTGTAAAACCCCAAGGAAGAAAAGGAGGTATATTGCAAACTTCTGTCACTTGATTTCCCATTACCAAATTCCCTTTTTAATAAATAACATTGATTCAGGTTGCAACCAATCACAGTTTGATCAAATCCCTCATTCATAAAACTGGAACTTTTCATTACATTCTGCAACACTTGAATTCCATTTTTATGGGCCAGTGATAATGGTATGGAAGAGTCTGGACTGCCTGCTGAAATTAATGGGGTTATGAGGACACTCCTAAGCTTATATCATCACAGTAATCATCTATAGTTAATATACTAAAGTGAGTGTCTAAAGCTCTGAATGAAACAGAAGCTCCAAGCTCCAAAGGATCTCCTTAGGCAATAGATATCTGACCTAATTACTAGCATCTCATGTGCAAGGACAAAGTTTTCTCACTTTTGTATTTCTTTGAAGTTAACAAGGACAGTTTAACTAACCATCTGACATCTAAACCCATACTCTGAAGAAAATTAACTCTATCCCAGACAAAACCAGCACTGTGGAGGAAGCTCAAGTAATGGCTCTTTATGCTGACCCAATAACATCCTCTTAGCTTGTGAAATGACTTTGCAGTGAGCCACGCATGACTTAAAACAATTTTTTTGCTTAAATTTTCCTAGTGCTGAAGAAGTAGCTTTAAAATGTCAGTCTTTCTTTATAAGGGCTCTGAATCTGTTGAATCAAATTGTAAATGGAACTATCTTTTTTTGTTCTCTCTGCCATTTCTGTTAGTTTAGCTTTAAATCTGAATGTCAAGCAGAGCTATTTAGTTTGTTGTGTACCATGGGCAGTAATACTGATTTTCCATTCACAAGTATGTTAACAAAGCTATTGATGGATGTCAGTCAACACAGTAGTCACTTCTTTCACAGTTAGCTGATTTGTTCTGAAAGTTTTACAAAACCAGGCAGGGGGAAGCAAAACTGTAGTAGTAAAGTGAAATAAGCTCAGATGCAGGCACAGAGCAGGAGGTGCACCAAGGGAGAAGGACTTCTATAACCTTGAACCCAAACAAAACTCTAGAAAGTATTCCAGGCTCAGAAAGGTATTATTGCAGATTACAAACCAGGCAAGAGCTCTGTCCCCAAGGCAGGGCTGCCCCTGTTTGGCAGTGATGGTTTTATCATCGAGTGTCAAAGTCTGCAGCAGGGAACAGACACAGCCTTAACCCCCTCAGCTGGAACCAACTAGTGTATGCACATGCTGCAGAAAAGGTCTGTAACTAATCTTGCTTTCCAAGAGAACAAAGTTTCTTATGTGCTTTCAACATTAAATATCTATTTACTTGATCCTCACAATTTTTAGAGTTGGGACAATCCAAACACAACACAAGGACAAACATATGAAAAAATTATGTTTCTACCAGTTGCCTGAAAATCAATGACTGTCTTAGTCAGAGAGGTGCCTTAAATGACCCCATGGATGAAAAGGCTGCAACATGCATCACCAGCTGACCAGGTAGCAGAGCAACCACACAAGAGAGGCATACTTGGAGGGCTCTAATTGCCTCCAAACATTCAAAGCCTAATTCTGCTCTTGGATCCTATTAAATACTGGCGTATTTGACTGCAGATGCAAAGCTGAGGAACCTAGGTCATAGGACTGCCTCTGTTCAGGGTAGTAGGTGCTTTTGTGGTTATGAAAGAAATCTTGAAAAACCTAGAGGAGAAAAAAAAATAAGGTGTAATTTTTCCATTCATCTTCATCAACTATTAATCATGATATCTGAAAGTAATAATTTAATTGCAAGTGTTAATGGTAATGGATTTCACTGCAAACAGTTTTCATTAAAACATGCAACCATGATATTCTTCTGCAAATCCTATTTTTGCTAAAACTTCCTTAACTTCTCAAAACTTCTAGTTTGCCCATCTTCCATAGTCCTCAGTCTACTTGACTCTGAAAGGACATATTACAATATTTTGAATTTTAAATCAACATGAATAGCCTAGGGCAACTGGCATGTCAGCTGCATTTGTTGGCTTTTTGGTCTGCCACATTAGACCACAATAGAACACGGTCTCCACCACGGAATGCAGAAAACTCTGCCTTCAAGGTGCTTCTCAAGGCAGTCTGTTGAGTATTTTTGCCGTGTTGCAGGTGGAGGGCTTAGAATTTCATTTTAAACAGTACAGGATTTATAGTCTGTTAGTCATTTGCTTTTTTTTTTTTTTTTTTTTTTTTTTTTTTAAATCCGAAATTGCTCTTTTGTACATGTAAACACACATGTACTCCTACGTGTCTGAATAATTTTGATATACATTCTCGCAATGAGGAATTGTTTACTGGGAAAGATTTTTGATTTAAAAATTGAGGTAATATTCCCAGAATTCTACACTGCCAATTATGGCTACAATGGGAATCCATCAAATAGACATATGAATCATCATTTTCCCCAAACACTATCAAGTATAATCATTACATCAGACTTTCATTTATCATCACTCAGAAACAAAGATTTACTCCAAACCCAGCATTTTGCCACAAAAAAAGAGTTATTTTCCCCTGTCAAATTGAGTATGGGAACATTAAAGCTGTTGTCATTTTCCTCCCTTAAATTCAGTGCATGTGACTCTACTTGAGGATATGTCCCAGTATTCCAGCAGAAATATATTTCATCTTCATCGAGCAGAAATTAGTTAAGTTCAAAATTTAAATAGTGGTTTCTTCAGCATAATTCTGTGATGATGTTGATTTTGGCCTGAGTAAAATGTCATTTATGACCATTAAAGAAGAAAATGGAAAACACAAAAGCTAATTAGACAATTTTCTATAAAAGTTTTGCTATTGCACAAGTAAAGAGTTAACACCTTTTACTCCCATAGTAAGCCAATTTAAAATTAAGGTGAAACCAATGCTTATGATAGCTCAAGGAACACTGTGATTTCTTTGGAACTTTTCGAAAATCATCCAAAAATCCTCGTTTGGGAATATATCTTACACAGGTTCTTGTTAATACAGAAATGGCTGAGTGTCCTGGAATTATGAGATGTCAAGGAGTAACAGTGTGATGCTCTCCTTAATAAATGGCAGTTTTGCCTATAAAAGCAGAAAAACAAAAACAAAAACAAAAACGAGTGAATGAATTAATTCCTATGGATGTAAGGATTTTACCCTGAATTGAGGCTTTTCCTCAGGTTCAGACATCTTCAAATAATACACAGCCCTATCAGCTTCAGGTGTTGCATGTCTGAAGAGCCTCAGGTCACAAAGCACTAGGAGTTTCAGAAGCAAGCTAGTGAGGACTTCTACTGCAGAAAACCAGCTTGGATAATTCTCTCTAGTCAGACCAAAATCTCCGAGCTCAATTTATGACTACTTCTATTTATTTGTCATTTAATATTCTTGGCAGAATTCCACTGAAAAATTGAAGCATCCTACCACACCCCAAGGTCACACCTCGTATATTGTTGATGCCAATCCCCTGGAACCAATTGACAGATGCAAGCGTCTCCCTCCTTCGGAAAATAGCAGTTATCACTGTCAGTCTGTACAATTATCCGTATAAAATTTTTTATATTTTTAAGCAACCTCGGACACTAACACTGCTTCTTATGCACATGGGTGACACAGGCAGGATAACTCAGGAGAGCTCCACTAGAGCTCTGCAAAGCCAGTAGAGTCATGCTCATTCATGCCAACTTCTAACCTTTCATTTCTCCTTCTCTTTCTCCCCCATTCTTTCACATGTGCATCCACAGGATGACAGAAACTCACTGCTTATTACAATGGTTCTTACGCACTAAATCTGACAAATAACAGCTCCTTCTCAAAAAGCTTTGCATCCAGTAATCCACAATTCCTATCCCTCTGCCAGGTCTTCAGTAGACACCTAGAGGAGAAAGGAACAGTCTAAGACATTTGCCCTTCAGCTGATAAGATCTCCCTAGCATGCTGGTCTACTTGAATGTGATTTTACTGCCTATTAGAAATCTGAATACCTATCTTCCCAAAGACTAGATGCATCCTCTATGTACATTACAAATGACCTGCACTGTGTTACTTTAGTTCCTCCTCCCTACATGGCCCATCCCAATTGAACAAATTGCTATTTATTACTAATTCTCCCTAAGCCAGAAGTTGTTGGTTGCTGGAAGTTGTGAAAATACACCATACAAAACCCTCAGTATATTTCTCCTGTCTTACAACCTCTTATTGAGCATTTTCAGAAAGCTGAATAGTCTTTTGGCCTTACCCACTACGTCCATTCACACATCACTGCAGGATGTGTTGGTCTGTAGCCCACAGAAGGTCTTTTTGCTCTGCAACAAGGGAGGAATTCCTCATTCCCTGCTCTAGAGGTGTTACTAGATGTGAGTCTGTATGTCATGTAATATTTAATTCTTCTTTGGGCAAAAATGGCAATCTGGCGTCACAAGAGCATTTTGCAGCTGATCTGAACAACCCTGCATCTTTTGGGAAAAAGACTATATGAATGATATTTTAAACAATCAATTGGTTTCATGTAGAAAGTGAAAAATAGAGGAAGCAACGACAGATTAAACTGAGTGAGCCAATTTGTATGACAAGAAACATCACTAGATCCAAGGCAAGACAGCAAGTAACAGGAGAAATAAAATCCCAGTGAAAGTGTCAACCAGCAGAGACTATTTGCATGTCTAGAAGATGTTCAGTTCTTGGGAATTTACAGCAAAGAAATGAACAAAAATTTTAAAAAAGGAGTGCGGGGGATGTTTCTTGGATTTAAAAACTTAACTTCTGAGACTCAGTTTTTCTAAATAGTACCTCAATGCTTCATTTTCTAATACATGTATGTATAACTACTGCACCTAAAAAATAAACAAGCAAACAAAAAGAGTGCTTCTGAGAAGCAAGGAGAAATGCATTTTATAGCATTATTGTGTTTGCACTCATGGGAAATGTAGAGATGCTACAGTGATTGCAGTGCTGGGTGGAAAAGGGCATTTATTCTTAAATCAAGAGAGTCACCTGTCCTTGACCCTCTTTTTCCAGGAAATCAATATTGTGCCTGGCATTACTCATTCCATAAGATTTTTAGCTAGCTTTGACATCTAGTTATTGTCAGCTCATATTTAAGTCCTTCATTCACTAGTCCCAGTTTTCCCTAGGATTTTCTACAAAACCTTTTTTCTTTTTTCTGTGCTTTCTTATAATGAAAATTGTTTGCTGTTTCACCAGGTAGCTTTCCAAGAGCTTTTGTGAAAGAACAAAAGGAGTCTTATCTCCTCCTTATTGACAGTATCACCTCGACCTCAACATGTTTCCAAACTGCTGTTCTATGTTTTCTGTGTGCTTTTAATTACAGCTCGTGTTCCTCTGGAAGAGGGAGGTTTGCTTCCCCCCGCCTCCTGAGGGCTGTCCTGTTTCCCCTAAAGCTTTTATTCTCCTCTCCCCTTGCTATCTTGGTATTGACAGGATCTTCATTACTGAAGATTCATTCAGACACTTTTTAATGATGCTATCTTTCTGTCTCAGAAAGGTGTTTCAAATAATAGGGCTATATCTATGCAGGTGTTTCAGAGCAGGGTGAGTGAGGGCTAGGAACATCAAGGTACTTGTCCTAGCTTGAGGCAAGATAAAACAAATTTTCTTAGTAATTTTATTCTCATTTAATTCTCTTCTAAGTAACTGCTTTTTCTGCAACTAACAACACACTTTTCAGTCAGTGTCTGCTTCTAGGCTGACAATGTTTGATGTTTATAGTTGGAATGGAATACATGCCAGAGAATAGAATCCAGAAATGCTCTTGCTTATATTTATTCCTATAGAAACTAAGGTCACTGCTTTGACCTGGTTAACTTCTTGTGCACCAGAAACAAAAAGGAGGAAAAGGGGTCACACCTGTGATCTTGTAGGAGGGAGAACAGATCAGACAGGTGACCCAAACTGACCAAACAAAGTATTCTATCCCATCGGTGTCATGCGGTGTATAAATCTGAGGGATCATGAAGGTCGAGGTCTCTTTGTCCATGGCCTGGGAGGACTTTGTCCTTCTGCCTTCAATCCTGATCCATGTATCCCTGAAAACATATGTTTCTGCATCTGGCTCCTGTCTGCCTCTGACTCCAGAAGCCCAGTCTGGAACATTCCCAGAGCCTGCCCTGCAGCCTTGGTGGTGATGTGAGTGTTATTGGGTAGCAGGGGGAGAGAAATAGTGGTTTGGTGTGTATTTGTACATATTTATATGTATTTCATTATTTTATTCAGGTTGCCCAGGGAGGCTGAGAATGCCTCCTTCCTGGAAAAATTCAAGGCCAAGTAGGATGGGGGCTTGAGCAACCTGGTCTAGTGGGAGGTGTCCCTGCCCATGCAGGGAGGTTGGAACTAAATCATCTTTAATGTCCCTTCCAACCCAAACCTTTTGTGATTCTATTATTTTCTTTGTATCTTTTTGGTTGTCATTAAAGCTGTGTAGTTTAGTTCCCAGCTCTTAAATCTATCTCCCTTATTCTCTTTCCTTGCCTTTGCTGGAAAGGAAGAGGGGTTAATAGAGAGCACCTCTCATTCTTTTAATCACTGCTCTGTTAGTAAGTGATATGCCTTTACTGCCAGGAGAACAAGGACAGACTGGAGGGCCAGGAGGTGTGTGCATGTGTCTGTGTGTCTGTGTGTCTGTGTGTCTATGTGCCTGCTTTGTCTCCCCTCATCTCTTTCCTTTTAGAAGTATTTTCTTGTCGTGCTTCCTTAGAGGCAAAGTTGATGTCCTTATGAAACACACAGCTACCACAGGATGATGTTTCCAAGGCAACATTCCTATGGAAAAGATGATTACTGACCATTCTCACCTTGCTTTGGTGAAGTCAAGAAGTAATTTCATTTATTATTCTTCAAGGTGTGGCGGTCACTTTGCAGGTGAAAAAGAAGACAAAGTATTTAAGAGGCAGACACAAGCTGGTCTTTATGCTTCAGACAGCACCACTGGCAAAGTGCTCCATAGGCTCATAATCATTCCTTTAAAATTAGGATCTGCTGATAGATCTAGGTGTTCTACAGTTGGATGAACCATAACTAGTCTTCTTATTAAAACCAGTCTATGTCAGCAGCCCTAGATGGAGGTGATGATAGACTCCAAGCTCTGTTGCAGGAGGTTTGTAGTAGGTTAAAGTAACACATGTTAATGCATGCAGCACTGCACAAATGCCAAGTGCTGTTAATGAAGTGCTTCCCTTTCCATCATATCTGTCACTAGGGCACTGTGAAATTCACATTTCTGTAAGCTAATTGAACCCTGCCTCTCTGATAAGCATGGCTTTAATTTAGCTTTGGTTTGGGGTATTTTGTGGATTTTTTTGTTTGTTTTTCTTTTGAGAAGAAGGAGGATGGAAATAGCAAAGGAATCTTCAGACATTCTCATTGTCAAGCCCAGGAGAGAAAAGCAAAACCTCTCCAGCAACAGGTGTCACCTAAATGAATGGTGACCAAGGCAGTTAGTTAATACACTGGTCCTGCACTTCCTGGTCTGTTTTTGTCTTCTCAGACTCTTAACTTGACAGACTGTTGATTGCCTACTTTTTCTCAAGAGAGGGGACTAAAGCCTGCCAGAGAAACTTGCTGTGTTTATTCTTAGCCTCCAGATCTACTGCAGGAGAAGTGAAGTAGGATTCCTCTGCTAGGGAAGACAAAAAAGATCCAGCTGCCTGCAGGCTGATAAAAGCAAAACTGCAATTTCTATTGATTCTTCAGTTTCATGTGTGTAGTGTTGGACTGCCTCAGCTCCCTGTCACTGTGAAATCTGGTTTATATTAGCAAAGCTCACACTGCAGGGAGTAGCAGTAGGTAAGAGTAGAGCTGCCACCACTTTCTTATTAGATCACTCCTAAGCAAGAAATAACCCTCTCCTCACAATGACAGCAATCATATGCCAGAAGCATACCAAAAAAAAAACTAGGTGGCATGTTTTAGGTGGTTCAGAGATGGATATGACACTAAACTGAGATTTTTATTTTATGCTAAGGAGGCAGAAATTCTATCTTTTTTGCTATATCTTGAACAAGCTGTGGGGGAATGTGAGCTGCAGGGGGCAAAGTCCTGGCTATAAGCAATTCCCAAGGGATTTTCTGTGCTAGCTTTTAATGCTAGCAGCGTTTACCATCACTGAAAAATTATGCAACTGGCACTAAAGCAGAGTAGATCCAGGGACAATGATGGTGCAATTATGTGTTATTGCATGAGGAGACTTGTGGGTCTCCTGCACAGAACACGAGACAATATAGTTGCCCTCATAGGTCTTGCCTATGACCCTATGCATTCAACAATCAGGAGAAAAAACTCCCTTCTCTCCATGCTCCCAGAGAGCTGATGCTGGTCACACATGAATGAAGGCAGCTATTTCACACTTGGGTTGCAGAGGGCACAGCATGAGTACCAGGGGAGGATGGAGGGGAGGGAATAGGGGACGGAGAAGGAGGACAAAGGAAAACAGTGTGATGGGATCTGAATCTATCCTTGAATTGTTTACGACACTGTCTGAATCTAAATGCAATTCACTGAAGATGATTTACTTGGGGTTTTTTTGTTTGTTTGTTTGTCAAAGAAATATTGGAGATTTTATTACATTTTGAGTTTTTACAGCGTTCTTATGCTCTTTTGTCCTCTTTCTTTGGCTGGGTGTATTTTGAGACTGCCTAGTTTATCTTCCAGTCCTAGGAAATCCCACAAGGTTCCCTCCCAATGCCACTTAAAGTTTCAAGGTTACTTGTTAGATACATTGGAAAAGCACAAACTAAATTCATTTATCAATGACCACCCCAGGCATACCTAGCAGATAAGCCCAGGGTAGATTTTTAAAATATGCACCTACTTCAGCTCACGTGTGCTGTCCCTGGATCTGTTGTATGGATCTTTAGGCTAGTATGATCCTAAAATTTACCCTAAAAATCATCTCAGGAAGTGAGGGAGTGATAAGGATAATTTTCCATGCCTCTCAGTAAGCATGATAACAAAATATAATGCTTGCAGAGAGATGCAAAGCAGGATGAGTGAATGAAAACTGCCTGTTAGAGGTAATATATTTAGATACATAGATTTTTAGACTTTCAAGTCAGGTTCTTAAAACTTTCCAGAAAGAAAGAGAAACAGTGTTCAAGTCATGCTGAGGAAACAAGTTTTGAATCATATAATCTAAAAAGATTTCCCACAATCACATTTGAGAAAAAAATTATATTTGGAGAGGTGGAAGAACATTATTTGATAATCAAGCAAAGGCAGCAAATGTATGCAGATGCATAGTTTTATCCTTTTTCTGCTTTTATCCTTTTTTAATCTTAGAGAAAGGTCCTCTGGGGTACAGAAGTCCTGAATGAAGATTTTTATGCAGGTTATGGTCACTGTCTTGAGAACTGGTCACAGACTTGCTTCTCTCGCACTTTGGTACAAGAAAAATAGCTCGGGGGTGATAAAGTCCTTGGGACATATTTGACATGGGTGGCACTAGGAAGGCTGATGGTTTTCTGTTTCTCAGGACCCATGCTACCCTCCCTGCAAAGGCTGGCATCCCTGCCTGTGCCAGGCACACCCTGACTGGGATATGTATCTGTCCCTGCAGTGCTGTACTCAGAGCCTAATGTATCAAAGGGAGCTCACATTAATTTTAAGTCCTGTGACTATGCCAAGCTGTAAATTGAGGTGGTTCATGAATCATTCAGCTGGGAAGGCAGCTTCCAGGAGAGAGGCAAGGCAGATGGTTGTGGCAGCTAAACCTTTCCAGCTGTCCCAGGTTTAGCTGACCCCTCTGGAGCATCATCCTGACTTACTCTGCCTACTGCAGTCCCTCAAAGACAAAGCTCTCCCTGAAGCCTGTTCAGCTTTCCTCCTCCCAGGAACAACTCAGAGCTGTCAGCTCACCCATATTTGTCCCTTACCAGCTCCAGATGAAACGGGAAAGGAAAGCCAAATATCTTCAGCTGTGGCTTGCTGGTAAGAAAGCCCTGCTTGGATTGCAAGGGAGGAGAGCTTGTCTCATCACCTCAGGCAGTAATTCAGAGGGACAGAGACAAGCAAGGGCAGGGCACAAAAAGCTGAGTTTTCCCTAGGAAACCTGGACAGGGCAATATTAGCAGCAGATTGCCCCAGAAAATGGTGAGAAAGGTGTGGTCCCTCACTTTCTTAGTCAAAGAGCAGTGTACAGAAGAATTATAATTCTTTTGGAGGCAGGAGAAAATGAGAGGTACAGATGGGATGATGTCTCATTATTATATTGTGTAGCTCACAAGCTGGCTCTTTGACTCTGCAAAGGAGCAGTTCTCATCTGCCTTATAAAGACTTAATCTTTAAGAAACTCCCTCTCTAAATTCCACCCTCTCATTTATCTGTATCTCAAATACAGGGCTCTCCGTTTCCCTCTATACCTGAGAGCAGGAGGGCAGCTTCTCACCAGGCTGTGGTGTGCAGTGCATGACAGTTCAGGTAGGGTTCTTGGGGAGCCCTCCTGCTCCTCAGGTAACTCAGCCCTTGCCTGTCCCCTAATCCCTGGGAGGTGAAGTACAGACATCCACACAGCCATAGCTCTGGGAAAAGTTTTCACCTTTAGGGGACCAAGAAGAGGTACCATGGTCCAGCTCTCTGGTAATTGCCTGATGTTCATTAGCCCAGGGTTGTCCTTGGGCTCTTCTTAGTCTCCTAAGGTTGAAGAAATATGTGAGGCACAGGTACTCAAGGAGTGCTCCAAAATGAGCCTGGCAAGGGCATGCTAAATCTGAATCAGCTCTGCAGAATACCAGGAGTCTTTAATATCATTCAACTGAAAAGCTGAGGGAAACCTTAGGATTTACTTAATTTGCATTGTATCAGTTTTGTAAATACCTCAGAAGGGATATAGCCAGAAATGTTGTCTCTCTCATCAGATAGCACTGACTTTGCATAGTAATGAGCAAAAAGGGAAACAAAGGAGGAAACAGTGCTCTACAGTTGCATTATGTTTCCTGCAGTTCAACCAAACACCTCCCTGTTTTGAGCTCATGAGCATTTCCTGTGAGTGTACTTTATGGGCTTTGGGTAACTCTTCTCAGTCAAAGGATATTTTCAGCACATATGGGCTTCCAAATATAGTGAAACCAATTTGCTTTGAAAAGCAATATATCTGCTAAAGGGCAGTTTTATTTTCCTTTAGGTAGTGCCCATCTCCTATGCACAGCAGGATCCTGAAATACAAAGCCCACCAGTTGGGGGGGCAGGGAGAGACAGCACAGTAAAACTAGTTAAAAACTCAGTGACATATTTTAAACTCTCAGAGGATCCTGACCTCAAACCTTTTATAGTAGCTATTCCCAACTATTCAAGCTCCTGCCAGCACTTAAGCAAGAATGAGCAATCACTATTTTACTCGCTGTATGTCCATTTAAAAAAATTGCTTATAGGTTTGAAGGATCATTTGTAGACATTTTACTGAGAACATATTCAATGGTGAGTAAAGAAAAGCAGGTCTGCCAAGAGACCTGCTTAGTAAAATGGTGAGACCTCTTCTGTCACACTTTGTGCACTGCCCCATCCATCCCTGCCTGCCCCACAACTTCAAGCTCTGTCCTCATGAAGATAAGAAGCTTGTTTTTTCCTCTTGCTGCTGAAACTTGGGGAGCTAAAGCCAAAGCCTGACGTTCAGAGACATCTGGTGTCCAGGTGCCATGTCTGACCAGCTGAGGACACCAGGAGCCAAAAACCCACAGTCTGAGAGGGAAGTTGCCAAGCATTTGCTGGTGCGAAACACCAGCAATGAGATCTTGCTGGCAGGGTGTAATAACTAAATGTAACTGTGGTATGTTAAATGTCAAAATGTAAACTACGTGCCTGGAGTCTGACCATAAGCAGTGGGGAGTCAGGTTCCAGTTCAGCTCCCAAGCCTTACCTCCTGTTGCCATTTGAAACGCCAAAGCATAGTTAAGACACCCCTGCAGAGCTGGCTGATGTGATGTGGAGCTTAAGACAGCCTCTTGGAGAGAGGTAGAACACCAAAATAATGCTGCATTTAAGCAACAGGGCCTTGTGCCTGCTCAATCCAGTTGGCAGAGTCAAGGGAGTTCACTTACAACAGATGCCAGCCTTTGGCCTGGTCAATAGCTCTCCTTGCTTAATTAACTGTATTGACAATATGGTCCACTGACCTTAATGGGATGGCCACCAGGTTCTTATGTAGACAACTACATTTTGGTATGTTACGTTGGAGCTAAATCTCTATAGTAAACCCAAACATAGTAACTCACCTCTGGAGTGTAAGTGCCTCCACCAACATGGGAGCAGAGTGGATGTCCTATGCAGAAGGTAGGTATAAAGCTGAATTAAATCCAGTTTCTCCAAACAACTAGTGAGGCCAGTAAAGGTGCTCTTCAGCTTCAGCTCCTTTGCCATGCACAACCAAGCATGGAAAGGTCATGGGACCTTTCACACCTTACAGTCTTTGCTGTAGTTCAGTGTGGTTAGTAAGCCCATGAGAAAAAGAAACTGGTTCCTGATCCTGGATCGTGGGGCTTGGGCTGTGGTTTTGGATTTTTTTGAGTTTGCTTGGTTAGGATTTTGTTCATTTTGCAGGGAAGGGAGGCAGTTGTAAATTGCAAAAAGGCATCATCAGCCCATGTAATTGGAAGCAATGTCTGACTCATTTTCTCCCCAAGTGACTGAGTAAATCCCAGGGCTGGAGAGCTTAGAACCCACTTGCCTGCATTTATCCTCTGTCACTGATAGCCCTAGCTTCATCATACTGCAGAGGAAAAAGAAGTTTTGGAGGCTACTCCTTTCGTGGCCTCACTGCACCCTGGTCACATCAGTCTCACAGTTACAGTGAGGAAAAATTGCAGGAAGAGCTATACTGTGTAAGTATCCCTGTTTGAAGAGACTATCAGGATAGGGGACACATATATTCCCCAAGCAAGAAACATCATCAGTGCCCTAGTCCATACGAAGACATAGTATTCACTGGTACAAATACAGCACAATGGGGAAACAGGGCCCACGGAGTAATACTGCACTGAAATAATATCCTGTGGGGTATTCGTATATTTAAATTATTATATTCTGAAAGCCTACTACATATGTTTCTTCCAGAACGTTAAAAAGCTGTTAAATTTCAGTAACAGCTCTATGTCTTTCACAGCATTTGGACCTGTCCATATTGTGGGAGAAAGGTATTTTATTGCTTATTCAATAGCTGCCAAAATAAATCAGACTCTCTATATTAACAGGAGGTTCAAAGTAAGTTAAATATCAATAGATTAATAAAATACGATGGATCATGATTTCTGGCTAATATGGATAGTTGTAATTTTGTTGCACACTTTAATAAACAGCCCTCAAATGAATTTGTGAGGAAGGTGGAAATTCTGCATGCACACTTTCTGCCCTCCCTCCCTGCCCCTCTCCTAGAAGCACTCTGAGATGCTATTGTGTGGTGGTGAGCTCCTCTGCATATGGAAGCAAGTGTTCCCTGGTTATCACACAGACTGACATTCAGCAGCTCTGCTGATGTGTAGATAATGTCAGCCTGGAAAGGTGGCAGGCAGCATCTTGTCCAGCCTTCCTTGTGGTAAGGGAAGATAAGCATCTCCAGCTGTCAGAAATCTCCTTCCTTCTCTATGCAAAACTTACATCCCATTTGTGGCAGCTGAGAATTAGAGATATGCCCTTGGTTTAACATACTTTGCAGTTAATCCTCTTCACAGTGTATTCTAAAGCCAAATGCAGTAACTCAGTATATTAAGGGATTTGGTCAGTGACCATATTTTAATGGCCATCAGATTGATGGTGCCTCTTTATTTTGTCATTATCTTGTAACACTCATGTATGCATTGCACGTGAAAACAAAAGGGAGGAGGGAATTTAATAAATCCAGGGACCTGAAAGAAATGCAGCCCTGGCCAGAAGGAAAATGTTCACCATTTCATTAATTTTTGTATCATTACCTGTCTCAATTTGCAGAAACAAGCTGTTTATAATTGTAATGAAGAGACTGATGTATGATGGTTCATATTTTAAGCCCTTTAAATGGCACACGGTGATATAGCTCTAGCTATTGTACTCACCCTAGACAGTGGCCAGACATAATGTGATGATACAGGGTGTGGCAAATCTACAAAAAATACCCTGGGCATAGGTACTATGAGAGAAGCTATTTTGATACTCCAAGGAAACATTTTTAATTCTGGTTTATGGGATTGCACTGGGTGTGCCTGTGTCTGCCTCTGAAACCTGTTCAGTCAGTAGCCAGTTTCAACCAACACTTGACAAGCTTCCAATGATACCCTGTCCCCATCAGCTCTGTCAACCCTGGCTGTCTGAGTAGGGTTACTAGAGACCTGGTTCATAGCCTCATGAGCGAAGAAGGGGAGATTAAAAAAAAAGGAAGAGGAACCAAAGAGGGAAAAGAAGAAAAAAGTTATTATCTTACTAGGCACCAGCACACTGGCAGCTGGGTGCTGACCTTGAGGTATTCATTGCTTGCTTTGCCCCAGCACCTGGCACCTTGTAACCTCTACAGCCCATGCAGAGTAGGTTAAAAGCAGCAACTGGACTGTAAACCCCACCAAGCAGGGTTAAACTCAACATCATGAACACACCTGGATCTACTGCTGTCCTGGTTTAGGCCAGGATAAAGGTGATTTTCTGGTTTGTACTTTTGCTTTTAGCTAAGTCTCTTGTAAGTAGTTGCACTTGCTGGGGTTAACAGCAAGTTTCTCAGACACTGTCTGCTTCTAGGACTGATAACACTCGATGTTTATAGTTACAGCTAGAGACTGGTATGCAAGCCAAGGACACTGCTCAGCTCTCAGGAACATTTTGCCTTCCAGAAGGAGCAAGGAGGTCCCACCTGAAACCCTCCTCTGGGGAGGACCAGACAAGATAGATGCCAGAATTGACCAAACAGAGTATTCCATCCCATACACGTCATACTCGGTATAAATTTGAGGGATCAAGGGTCAAACTCTCTCTCTACTCCTTCCTGCCCTCCCTGCTTCCTTCGGTATCCTGAGAGGATTCCGTCCGTCCCTGTGCCTGTGGTCCTGATCCGTGCCAGCCTGAATCTGTGTGTTCCTGCCTCCAGCTCCCAACTGCTGCTGACCCCAGGATTCCAGCCTGGACTTTCCCAGGGCTGCCCTGCAGCCTCGGTGGTGACGTGAGAGTTATTGGGGAAAGGGGGGAGGAACGTGGGATCAATTTTTTCCTGTATATTTGTATATATTTAGTAATTTGTTCTTATTTATCATTATTGTTTCATTAAAGTTCTGTAGTTTAGTTTCCAACCCATAAGTCTCTCTTCCTTATTCTCTCTCTCTTTCCTTTATCAGAGGAGAGAGAGATTAATATATAAATCTGTTTCTCGGTTTAAATCTGTTGTTTTGCCGGGCCAGGGTTAAACTGTGACAACTGCTCTGGGGTTACCTGTGCTCCCCTCTGGTGCATGGGCCTTCATAGACTGGGGGAGAACAAATCCATGGAAAGTCAGGAGGCTAGAAGGAAACTAGCTGACTTCCCCTTTTAAGAGCTGATTACTTTTAGCCACTACAGTAGCTTGACACTGGTGTCTTCTGAGTTCAATTGGGCTACAAGCATGGGACTCTAAGTAGGTCTCATTCCCCACTTCTCATATTCCTATGTTTCAGTGAGAAGGGAATACTATCAATTCCTTGGAGAAGAGGAAGGGACAGATCCAAATCTCCCACATCCTGGAGAGGGCTTTTGCTGCTGAGTTACTACACAGCAGGACAAGCACCTGCCTGTTTTTTCAAAAGTAAAGCTGCACAACTCTAGAGTCTGTTTTGCATCCGTCTCGAAGGGTTTTGATTTGACAGAACTAAAACCAACAAAGGGACAAGTTTTGGCATCTTCTCATGTCCATGTTCTGCACAGAGGCCCTTCGGTAACTCTGCACTTGCCACTTTGGTCCCTCAGATTCTTTCTGTCATACCTAAGCCATCCTGTGCACTGCACAAAAGACTCAGACACCACACTTGGATGACATTAACTCCTCCACCAAGTGGTGTCTGATGCTCACTGCCCTATGCTAACACAACCCTGTCTGTGAGGCAGCTCTCCTGCACATGAAGAACCACATTCCCAGGCCTGCAAGCTGGCCAAGGTGGGAAGATGCTTCTGGAGACTTCAAGTTCAACCCCTTGTGCTCCATGTGGGTCTGACCAGGGCTGAGTCACCTCCCTTGGCCTGCAGGTGACACTCTGCCTAAGGCAGTCCAGGCTGCTACTGGCTTTTTTTGCAGATGGGTTGCATGTTCAATGTAGTGTCCACCAGGACCACTTCATTCTTCCCTGCAAAGCTGCTTCCAAGTCAGTCAGCCCCAGGCATGTACTGGTGCGTGGGATTGCTCCTCCCCAGGTGCAGGACTTTGCACTTCACCTGGCTGAATTTCACCAGACTCCTCTCAGCCTATTTCTCCAGCCTGTGGAGGTCCCTCTGGATGGCAGCACAACCCTCTGGTGCCTCAAGCACTCCTCCCAGTTCTGCACTACAGTGCCTTACCCTTACCCTTACCCTTACCCTTACCCTTACCCTTACCCTTACCCTTACCCTTACCCTCTCCCTCTCTCCCAGCCAAGGCATTGCTGTGGGATGACACTGGGATTCAGTGTGAGCTGACTGCATTGCTGCAGCACTTCCAGATGAAGCTTGGGGGTGTGGATACCAAAAGGCCAGAGCAGGAATCTATTTGCTACTCTAGAAGTAAATTTACACTTCTAGATAATTTACAGATGAACATCCAAGATCTGAAATACGCTCAGGTGTGGAAGCTTGGAGATTGTGCCCTGGGCCTATGTTATGCAACTCAAACTATTAATATCTGCTTTGCAACTACACATCAGAAACCATACTTCAGCTGAACTAACTGCTGTGCATGACATAACCAGTATTTTATTGTGAGAGATGCTAGATGCAGCAGAAACCACATTTCTGCTTCCAACACAAATGCTTGCCTCCCCCATCCTTATGTTTGCTCAGGCCCAACAATAAGTCATCTGTCTTGCATTGCCTTTTCTACTGGCAGCCACCAAAAATTAGAATGGAAAAAAAAAAAGAAGGGGAGGGGGGGGAAACCTTAGAGTCTGAGAATTTTAGGGCAGTGCTGCTAGATATATGGATATATTTTTAAGGAAGTTACACTTGGCTAAGTTCAAGCAACCAAAAAGGAAGGTAAATGAAAATACAGTTATTTTGCTGGCATTGTGACTGCCTGTTTTACCTTTCCACAAGCAATAGCAGGTTCTAAAATATTTATTGCCTGAACACGTAGGATTTCAAATGTACTTTTACTGCAGGTGGAACAGATGGAAATAATGGCAGATAAACACGATTGAAAATGCGCATGGGGAAAAGGTAGGGAGGATGCAGAGTCTATACCAACACCTTGTGTCAGCCTGGCTGCTCACAGCTCGTAGGGCAGGACCCCGCTCTCTAGGTATAATGGCGGTCTATAAATAGCAGCATCATTATATAAACCAGCAGCAGCCTCATTCCCTTTCTAAATATAGGCTGTGCAGCAAAGGACAGGCTGGCGATGTGTTGCTGCTGATACCAATTAATAGCATGACTCACACTGCCTCGCTAATAAAAATGAAATGTGTGCCTTGGAGGTGCTGCACTGGGTAGGGTATACTTATAGGAGGGGGAAAAAAAAAACAAACCATATTAGATTTGGTTTTGTAACCAGTGGAGGAGAAATTGAAAACTAAGTGATTTCCTCATGCAGGGCAATATTTTATTATGTTTCTTTAATCATAATGATTTCAAAGCTACGTGAAGCTGCCATTAATGAAAAGTTCAGCGACTTGTTTTCTGTTTATAAAAGATGTTGATTGCCTTCAAGTAATTATGGCAAAGTCATTTGGGGGTTTAAAATGATCTCCCATTTCCTAGGTTAACCTGGCTAGCGTGCATGGGGTGGCAGTTCAAAGGGGGCTTACAATCACTCAGGATATGTGTGCAGAAGCCCCACTGCCAACCAGGGTCGCAAAAGTGGGGAAAAGTTTTCTGTAACACATAAATATTCTTTACATACAGAGCTTTGAGATAAGTGTAGGAAACTGTATCATACTCACTTATGATCTTATCCTGAATAGTGAGGCATGTATATGACCTGTGTGCTCACTCATATCCCCTCTCTGCAATCGATATCACCATTTCACACCCAAGGACATCACATCCACCTTTCGGTACTTCTCATGAGGGTGCTGTCTCTGGTGGAGCCCTTGCTGATGTCTCTAGTTCATTCCTCGGGGAAGGTGAATGTCTCTAAGCTGTGAATTTAACTTTGATGGAAAGTGCTGTAGTCGGGGTCCCCTTAAAGCTCAGGACACTGGTCTTTGATCAGGAGTGAAAGACAGCTTCCTGCAGGGGGAGTGCAGCATCGTTTTGCAACACCGTCTCCACCGATTTGTCCTCTTCCCTGTCTTTAGAAACAGTTTGGTTATCTTCCAGAGGCCTTGTTGTGCAGTGAAGCAACTCTCAACAGGAGTAAAGGTCTTGAATTGATGTAACACCTGTTACTAGAAAGAAATTGCTTGGGGAATTGCAGTAGCTCTCTCCACCTTTTGCATTAGCTAGGGATGTAGTGGGGGGGAGCTGAGCTCAGGTCTCCTATTTCTGTGGAGCAGCTCCTGTTGCCACAGCAAGGGCTCTCAGGCTTCCCTGTGCAGCTGCTGCAGCTGGGGCTGTGTGCCCCACTGCAGGCAGGCAGGCAGGAGCAGTGCCCTGGACCACCTTGCTCTCCCACCCTGCACAGACATGGCTTCAGAGCACCCCTTTGCACTGCCTTTTCTTGCTGTCTAAGGCTGAGGAGCAATTTATGAAAACATCTGTCTAGCCCAGTCTAACCCAGAAGTAAAACTATACCAGCCCCAAGGACTCTGCTTAGGTGCCCATGGAGAAGTCTGCTGGAGATGCTGGGAAACCCAGCAGAGATCCCCATGTACCTGAATGCAGCTGGCAAAGGTCCAGATGTGAGATAAGGGTAACCCCTCAGCAGGTCAGGCATCCCAATACCTCTCACTGCCAGTCTCTTACCTCCCTTACCTCCCCATCCAGAGGATGGCTCCACAGCCTGGCCCTCCCCAGCACCTCTGTGGAGAGACAACACAGCCCTGGCTTTACTCAGCCTCTAGGGTAAACATTGCTGTGAGATTCTCAGTGCTTTCAAGCTCTAAATTCACCTGTGTGGTACTTCACACTATCATTTGATTTCATTTTTATGTTAAGAGGTGAATGGACCTCTTGGCACCTGATATCAATCAAGTCAGGAAAGACGTGGGCTCTGGCTAAAGCGATGGTTTGGGATACCTCTGCACCCTGACACAGCTCTACTCCAGCCTGGGGGCTTCTTCATGTCCTTGAGCAAGTGATGTGATGCTTTCTCACCACTGGGACAGATGCTGCTGATACACGAGGCTGAGGTTTCGTAGCTGTGAGGCCGCAGAAGCATCCAATGACATGATCTGACACTTGAACCTTGACTTCATTCTCTGCTATTTTTTATCCACTGCCTCTTCAGACTCCAGCCCTACATTTCAATAGTGAATCAACCATTTCCTCACAGCACTGCATGGTATTTTGATGAGGAAAATCTTATTAGGTTAGCAAGCACCAGAGAAGAGAGAGTGTTATGTTCTTTTTTGCACAACTTCTCTGACTTTTCCCAGCCTCTTGATTCAAGCAGGTAGGTGCTCGATTGGCACCTCCAGCACCCACAGTGTCAGTAATTCCTAATTTAAACGATTTAGCTAAGTTTACCACCAAAACAACATTTTTTTTCTTCTTTTTCCTCAGGGTGTAGAGCTCTGCTCCAGCTGCTTCCCTGTGACAGATTTACAGTAATAAAAATAAAATAAAATAAAACCTTACTTTTGCTTTCAAACCCAAATCTTTTGTGACAGATTAGACATGGAGGGATAACCTACCCAGCTGGAGGAGTCGGGTTTTTATCTGCAGGAGTGCACAGCAATATTCAGTGGAGATGTGGTACCAGCAGCTTGATCTTGGTCACATGAATAACCTTAAAACCTTTAAAACCCAGGAAAATGCTAAAGAGATGCTTGAAGGGAACTCACACAGAAGTGACAAGTCTTATTCATCATGAAGGTTTCTGCACTGAAATCCTCAACTCTGCTACACAGCCCTTGGCATCCCTACCACTTCTGAGCATCTGTGGCTGAGGCTTTGCAGCAGGGTACCAGCAGCCAGCCCATGGCTGCCCCAAACCCCACCAGGATGATTCTAGTCACAAAAATATAATTCTTGGGAGCTTCCAAGTCTAAGAACTTTTATGAACACAAAAGCTGCTGTATGCTTAAGAAGATTCAGACACAAAAAGTAAATCTAGGCCCTGAGAGTACCATTCTGATGAAAAGTCATTTATGTTAAGATTTGCAGTCAAGCAACATCTTACATTGGTGACATTTCCATACGGGACAGAAGGAGGGTACCGTACCTGGGTATTTCTGTCAGGTTTGAATGGTCCTGAAGAGATATCTAGGCAGAAGATGGCTCCCCTCTAGACCCCACTGTAAGTATTGATCTGTAAGGCATTTTTAGAGCAAACATAAGTATGGACACTTTTGGGTATATGGTAATTTACAGAGACACACCACTGCTTACATTTAAAGTAGGAGAAAGCAGATGAGCACATTTTAGATACTCTCTTGGATCATGAACATTCCTGGGAAAGCCACACTTCTGAAGAATGCAGATGTTGTGGGAAGGTCCTGGGGCAGGCATGCCAAACCTGACACAGGAAGGAAATCCAGAGCAATTATGCCTGAAGGCACATGTAAAAAAAAAAAAAAAAGAGTCTGATGACCACAAGGTTATTCTCTGCTCCAATCTCTGTGACAAAATGCTTGTGGGTTCCTCACCACTAAACTCATGTCGAGGCCAACCTCGTGCAGAGCGACTCCCAGACAGGATTTAAAACTCACCCAGCTCTGGCATTTCCCTGGTAGCAGGCTCTGGGGAGCTGGGTTCCAAGCTGCCGTGGCTGCAGGCAGCACCTGTCCTCTTGATCCTCTTGATGGCTCTTGTACTCCCCCCTCCCTGTCTGTAAAAATGCCAGCCACCTGCCACCACACCTCCTTGGTGAGGCCTCTGTGTCTATTTTACAGTCTCTTCCCTGATTAATTATTTTGGAATGACTAACAAATCATTAAAACCCAGGCCTTTTATTGATAATCTGCAAATGGGAGCAACGGTTCAATCCTTGGAATTGATCACTTGTTACAGCCACTTCCCCATGATTACAAAAAACATAGCACTTGATGCTTGGATCATGTAGGTTAAAACTGTATCCAGGAAGAAAATGTGCCTCCCTGTGGCATGCTGCTGAGGCAACTTGTCTTTTACAAAACAGCTGTAGGAGGAAAGGAACAGAAGCAATATGCTGCCTAAAAATAAAGTACTTATGCTCCTGTGGAGAACAGAAAGATCTTCCTTTATTAGCTGCAAGAAAAAAGGTGCAGGACAGCATGGTGACTCAAACCATGTATGGACTGGAAGTTGCTGAATCTTCCAAGTTAATACACAAAGAGACAGACCAAAGTAAAAACATCTGCAAAGTTAAAATCATTGCCGACTTAATAAAAACTAATATACCAAAGCTGGGAACTGAACATCCACCCTGTCTGTCTCTCTGTAGAGGCCTTGGCTGTGGCCATAAATGTCTGCAGAACCCCCCCAGGTGTCAAAGCCTCTCCCATCCTGTCCACTGCTTTCTGCAAGAGGTGCCATGACCTTGCCTGATCCAGAGAAGCCCAGAGCAGGAAGGGATATAATATAACAAGCAGACAGAATAGAATCAGGCTTCTCCTTCCTGTGGCCCCAAATCTCTGACAGAGTATCTGACTGAGCAATGGAGTAGAAGAAAAGTAGCGGCAAAGTGTGGAAGAAAATCAGTCAGGGGAAACAAAGAGCAGAGCTGGTTCTGAAGATGTCTGGAAGGCTCTGGGAGATTGCAGTCAATGTGACACTTCCAAAAGACATTACCTATGTAATGTAAACAGGTCAAAGTGTTTTCATAAGCTCTCTGTCCTGCACAGTCAGTCCCTCATGCTGCAGTGCTGGCAGCATCCTGCCAGGGACCAATGCACCTCCCTGCTGCTGACTCTCACCACTGAACCCCTGCCACTGCCACTGCCCTGCAGAGGGACAAACTACACCACTGCTCACACTTAATAATTACACCCAATTTGCACTTCTATACATTTCTGCTTTCTGCCTTTTCTCTTCTTTCTATGCTGTAATACTGCAAACCAGCCACCCTTCACCCAGCAGGTGCTCCTAGCCTAGGAAACTCCCCTCCACAATCCCAGTCCTAGTAGGGTAGCAAATGGTGCTAACCAGGAGTGAGACTAAGTGATACTATGCAATTCAAAGAAAACCTTTGAACATTACATTTTCTTTCTGTGCTTCAAAATGGAATTTCTCTATTTTTTGGCAAAGAAAATCCACCACCCTTCACTTTGTATAGCTGAAATTCATGCAGCAGAGATGACGTGCTAAAATGTTCTAATGAGGCAAGCAACCTTGCAAAGGTAAAAGTTGAGCATTTTAATCTTCATGAGTAAAATGCCATCACAGTTAATTGGATTGTTATAATTATTTAAAACGTGTTGTGTATTAATCCCAAAGTAACTCCATATAGCTCACTTTGCAGCCATATTCTGTATTGAAGCCCCTGCTAAACTTAAAATAGGGTTTATTTTGTTATAGTAAGAACAAAAAAACACAGAAGCTTTAGTCTACATTTGCTGTTTGAATATACAAATGCAGTACAAATAACAAGATCTAAGATGGTCCTACACTGTGCAGACTATACCTTGAAGAGACAAGAAAAAAGGAATAGTTAGGCAAAGAATTATAAACTTTATTATATAGCTAAGGAACAGAGGCACTAAATGATTAGCTGTCTTGCTCATAATACCACAGGAAGGCTATAGTTGACCCTAATAGGGTCTGTTTGTCCCAGCCAATATGTTCTCACTACCCTGACATCTTTCTTCACTGATGTAAATGGCTTATTTTGAAAGTAGATTTTCATTGGCATCAGCTGACACCCAAGTTCTCATGGCTGAATCATATATTGAAGCTCAATAACCCTTCTTCTTCTGCCACAGATGACTGTCATGAACAGCTGTGGTTATAGGCACTCTAGCACTACAGTGTATGAAATAAATTAATTATAGTTAAAAAAACAAACAAACAAACAAACAAACAAAAACCAAACAAAAAAGCAAAAATACCCTCAGAAACCAACACTTAGGCATCGGGACCTAAGGAGAATGGAGACTATTAAGAAAAGACCCTCTCAGCATTAACACCATGCGGTCTTTTAGTGTCAGGTAGAAATGTGATTCTATACATTCTATAAAATACTGCTGTAGAAAGCACAAGATTAAAAGAATCAGTAATCTCCCTGACATAAAATGGAAATACAATGACCCAGGGAACACTGTTCAAAGCCCATCTTAGTCCAGTTGACTACAGTCAGAATTTCACAATGTACAAAGGGCTTATTGTATGTTGTTCCTTGTTTTTTTCACCTTCATGGATGTGGCCAGAGCTCTCACTGCATGCTCAATTTAATTGAGAAAAATCTCTATAATAACAGGATAAAGCTTCCTTTGGGCCAGCTGCTTCATTTACATAGCCCTTTGCTGACATTTCTAGCACTTATGTATTTTATTGGAATATTTAATTGGAAATGTAACGTTGGGTCCAGGGGTTACAAATAAAGTCACGGTGCATTAATTATATACATTTTTTTTTTGCCTAAGTTGCATCCAGGCTTTTAAATTATGATCTAAGTAAACTGAGAGGAAGACAAGAAAATGTGAATCACTGGATTGATGGCTGGAGACTAAGAATGAAGCAGTGGAAGAGAAGACCTGATGGTCCAGGTGATGTACGTACCTATAAGCCACCATAAAGGGGAAAGCGATCACATTGTTGCAGCTCCCTGGGAACTGACCCAGGAATACCAATACAGAGACATGTTTTTGTGTGTGGACAGTTTTTCCATTTGGAAAATGTCTCTCCCTGAGATTTCCTGCTCTTTACAGCCCCTTCATACACACTCTTCTAGTAACTGTTGCTCTTCTGAGGACTGAGTGCCAAATCATGGCTAAGTTAGTGTCAAGGCTGTGGCTTTGCCTTGGTGCCAGGTTTTCCTACTGGGCTTTTGCTCTCAGTGTGCTTATAAGCTGCAGCAGCTGTACCTGCTGTTGATGCCTCACAGTTGACTGATAGCAGATGGGCATGACAATGGTCTCTTCTCTTCCCATAGCATTTTTACCCAACCTTTACTATCTCACATTAGCTAGCTACTTATTTGTGAAATAAAATCAACGGTCCAGGTGCTATCTATTTCAAGTCTTACCCAGACAGATGGTTTTGGCAGCAGTTAATCTGAACATCAGGGGTTCTTTTAACCAGTTTTCAGCTTCTAATACTCACCAGGAGCAGCTGAGACACCGTAGTCTTGGTACAAATGTACCTTGCTCCCATACACATTGACAGCTAGAGGCCCCCATCAGGTAAAAAGGCAGTTCTTCCTCCCAGAGAGATTACAGCTATGGATTCAGCAGATAGGCAAAAGTGATAGATGAAAGAAATCTGGAAAGGAAAAAGACAAGCCTAAGTGAGTGAAGAACTCTTAAGTTCTTCATTTTTCCAAGCAGCTCTGAGAGTCTGGCTGTGTCCTCTTTGCCTCACTCATCACACAGCAGTGATTTTAGAGGCACCACTTATGTTTAAAATAATGTCCAGACAAAAAAGTGTGTCACATTCTTGTTCATATTCCTGTGTCATATTCTTGTCCATATTCTTTTCCCAACCAATCTACTATTTGCAGCAGATGCGTATGCTTTCATGGAATTGCTTTTCTTCTTTCTCCCTTACTTACTAGTCATAATTGTACATAAATCTTCATCACAGAAGTTTGCTGCTCTTGTGAGACCACTTTCCACAGTTTAAAGAGCTGAGAAGTACATTATATTTCTAGTCAAAAGGGCAGGAGGTTTGAGATTTCTGACTTAATTTGAGCTATTCTGTGCTTATGTTGTACAATGATGTTAATAGTGAAGTGTGGGCAGACACTGGTTTTATAGTGCATGAAAGTCTTCAGGCCCTCTTCCCAACAACACAGCAGTAATTCACTTACTGTACCATGCAGAGAATGATGTGATGTGCCAAACCTGTGGAAAAAAACCAAAATGTAGTTAATAAGGAAATAACTTTTCTTCTCTGTGTGTGTCAAGGCTGTATGGTGCATTGATTTTCCAGAGAAGTCACATGTAATATGTATCCCTTCAGCATTTTGGAATTCGGGGTCTGCTGATACTTCTTTGTAATTGTGGCAAACAAGCTACTTTCAGGGCCTGTAGGACATCCTTCTCCTGTTTCAGTCCATGTTGCTTCATTATTCCTAATGGGGAAAGAATGGTTCCTGGGGGAGCTGGGCAGCTGGAGAGAGATCAGATGGCAGCATTTCTAAGTAAGTACACCATAAAAAACATTCAACTGTTCACATGTTACATAAGGCACATTTGGAGGGGAACACAGTGATCTTGTAGTAGGAGGGTAGTGCAGTTCCTTACAAGGTAATGTAGATGAAGCAGGGACAAAAACTTCATGCCAAAGCTTCTCATCTTCAGATTTAATTTGGACTCCCCATGGTACCTGAGTCTTTCCTTTTCCTAATATACTGTAATGCTTGGACTAAAATATGGTGCCTGGGTCTCTGCTAGGATAAAGCTAATGAAGATTTTGAAGCTAGAGTTCCCTGCATGGGCAGTTTGCCACCTGCCTTTGCAGACTACTGCCATTTTAGATCAGATTGTCAGAAGGGAGTGTATATAAAATTTAATTGTAGCTAAAGCAGAAAATCATCTACTTCCTCTTCCAGATGTCCTGTGCATTGGATGAGTGGACTCCAGATTTCAGTGCCTTTTGAAAGGGTGAAAATTCAAGGTTATACTTTGGAGTAAGCATTTGTTCTTTAAATATTTTTCTCTTTTCCATCTAGGTGTCGTGCCAGGTCCCATAAACCTCTTAATATTCTAACTTTACCATGGAGATTTTACAAACAAGGTCATACAGAACAGATGAAAAAACATATAATTAATAATTATCAAGACCTGCTGCTGTGTGGGCTGCAAGTCCCTGCTCAGAAATTAGAACCAAATTGTTTCAGTCTTTTAAAAAGGTAGTTAAAATATCCACTGTGCTTAAATTAACTCCTCTGAGAGCATACACCAGCTCCATTAACTCCCTGTGTGTATTTTGATGCATGCTAGCACGTACCACATACCTCAAATCACAGCAGCTGGGTTCCTTCCTATTGCACTTGATTCACTCCCTAAAACACCTTTCTAGTTCCCTGTGCCTTGTCTTTTTCATCACCCCTGTGTAAATGCCAGCTGATCTGGGACAAATGAATAGATTATTAGGCAAAGCAAGTAAAAAAGGGAAAAGGTTTCAGGAAAGTAACTGCAAAACAAAATATGTCAATCCTAATCCCTTGAGGAGTTCTGCAGGTTTGTCTCAGTCCCTGGAAAAATGAAGGGGAACTACCAAGTGATGTAAAACCCTACTTGGGGTATTCCTGACCAACTTGACTAGAACAGTAAGAATATGGTGGCATTCATTATCAGAGTCTGAAAGTCAGTAAGTGAACTGTTAAGGACACATAGATTTCAAGACTAGGAGGCACGAGTAGGTTTCCTAATCTGACTTTGTACATAGTCTTGGGTACTGAATTTGTCCCCTCTTCTTCTGGGAAATGCAGTGGTTTATTATCCTGTAAAGAATCCTTGTCTTGACAAAAGTCTTTATATAACAATTCAAGACTTGTTAATTTACTAGTGACCAGAAAAAAAATTTGCTTTGGTTTTGGAAATGAGAAAAAATTGAGTATAGCTCCCCATACCACTCTGATTCTATGATTCTGTAAAAAGGGGCATTTGAAAGGGGTGGACCAACACACTCCTAGAGCAGTGCTCCATGGGAAGGTCTTTCCTCTTCATGAAATCTATGTCTCAGATTTTGTATATTCCCTCTATAAACATCGTGCTTGTCCTTTGCCCAGAAGCAAAGTATGTGATTAGTCAAATACTATTCGAAGGAATCTGCTTTCCCATAGTAAGAGAATAAATTAGTGACTCTTAAATTGTGATAGAAACACTTTCACCTAGAAAATAATTAATGTTTTTCTGACAAGTAATAAAAGGGAATGAGATTAAGAGCATTTATTCCATAAATAAAAATTAAGATTATATCCAAACATCTGTCACTGAACTAAATGTTTCTGCAACCCAAATCCATTTGTTAATTGTCTCCTCTCTGCCTGGAATGCATCTAAGTAATTTCTGAAGCAGCATCTCTGTCATTGACAGACATCTGTGCAGGATCAGTGATGTGCTGAAAATATTCTATTTATAGAGACGCAATCACCCCTTTCTCTTCTTCCCTCCTTCCACCTACAGCTCTTTGCAGTAGTGTCAAGGGAGTCTCAGTCCTGGTATTAATTTCTTTTCAGATGAAATGCACCCATAAACCTCAGTCAAGAACAAGTGAGTAAAGGAAAGTGAAGACAATTTCTTATGCTGAGAAATATTTTTAGATACCGACCATGGAGATTTCCTAATGTTAGAAAAGGGCAGGATTTACTGAAATAGAAGGAACAGAAAAATAGCATTTAACAAATAGTATACCATCTATTATTTACCACAGCAGTCTTGGGTAAAGGTTCAAATAAAATATATGACATTGAAGATGAAATAAAAACGGTTTGTAATTATTATGAAAACTTTGTATTTTCTTCAGAAAAAAAATTTTACTGAAATATAGCCTTTACCTAAAACAATCTTGCTGAAAAAATTCTTCAGTTCTTTACAAGTGCCCTGGCTTTTAAATTTAAAAATCTGTATAATGTTTCATAGATGCAAAGCATTTTGTGAAGAGACCATTCTATTTAATTATCTGTGGCTTTCTGTGAAGCTACAATGCTCCCGTTCCATGGTAAGCATTCTGCATCATAATTTTATCACACAGCATTTCTTGTGTTCCAGCCCCAGAACAGCTGGATTAATTTTGGATAATCCTCAGCAAAAGGAAAGGAAAAGCCCCTGAGAAACTTTGTAATGAAACATATACTAATTATAGTGTTATTTAAGAGTAAAATGTTTCAAAGTGTACTTTATTTTACTGTTTGAGAGACTATTCAAATATTAATGATCATATTTTATTCACTCATGAAGAAAATGAGTTATTACTCTAATAGGAAACATACACAGCAGGGCAGAAAATTCTATCATGACACACTTTATCACCCACTCTCATCCACAGAAGAATGAGTTGTGAATTTGGAGGCATTCTAGCTGGTAACTGTTCTGTTTCCACGAAACAGGTTCTCAACAGCAGGTTTTACATAGGGAATGTTTAAGTAAAAAAATCTCCAATGAAATGTCTTTAACAGAAACAAATCACTGCACAGGTCCAATCTGAAGGGAAGTGAAATGGGTTTCTGCTTACCATTTTCTTCTGAGTAGTATTTTTACAAAACTTTCTGCATTTCCTGAAATAAAAAAAATCCCATACTCTGGCTTTCACCTCCCTGGTCAAAAAACCAGATGAACTTAGGATGACTTTGTGGAAATCAGGGTAACTTGGTATAACACAGGGGTGCTCATGGCTTCTGGAGCTTCAGCAAAGGTCAGTGCACAAAATAGTCAATCATGTAACAAACAGTTCAACAACTTAATTTGCATCCGTGGTATTATGTGCACATTTTTCATATGCACAGTCTATGCCAACAGCCACAGCTTTTATTAGAAAAGATGTCTAAATAATATGAGAAATTTTCAATGATCAAGAGATACAGTTGCTAGTTGTAAACACCTATTCTACAACATAGCTCAGTTAATACAGAGGTTATGGTTAGTGGCATGCATAACATAGCATGCTAACTGAAATGCTTATCCTCTACAATTAGCTGGAAACCTTTCTGTAGCATGGGTGGGGTGGTCTGTTAGGTTTTCCTTACCCAGGAATGATACCACAATGTCTAAAAATATTCTCTATGGAACCAGTCTGCAAGTCAAGCTACATTACAGGCAGTATCACAACAGACTTTCCTGTAGACTCCCCCCTTGAGAGTCACGTCAAATGTTTTTACATCTCATGTGAACAAGCAGGGCCATTTCTGCTACTACTTCTGATAAGCAAAACAGTTTGAACTAGGCTTATATTGATAATTCCTCCAAGACGCTACATAAACCCACAAAAGGAAGTGATTTGGTTTTGGAACCCTGACAAACCACCCAGCAGATTGACTTTTTTCTCTCAACCTATTATGTAGAAGAGCCCAGAGGGACTTCTTGAATGTAATGGAGCACCAAAATGTTTAGGCACAACTTTGCAAAGTCCAAGGAGAAACCCTGACAACTGCACTGGTAACAACTGCTCCTGGGAGAGACAAATGTAGTCTAACCAAACACCTACAAATTTAGAAACCCACACAGAACAGCACAGCACATCACAGAGACAGTCCTGAGTCCCAAAGTGATGCTGCCCCAGCAGAAAGAGTTCCAGGAAAACATCTAGCAGAGAATAGCTTGAGGCTAAACAAACTTCTTGCTATTTTGCTTCCCTACCTCAAGCTTTTCCTTCCACTGGAGGTTTTTACAGCCACTGTGTTTGTCAGTAACAGACACAGACAAAATGCAAGGCAGTCAGGATGAAGATTAGTGGAAAACTGGTCAAGAATTTCTGCCTGGATTCGGTCAAGTCCTTGCACCTTGAAGCGTGACAGCTTAAATTTTTAAAAGCAGTTATGTAAAAGGGAGACTGCATTCATGTTCCCTGCAACAGCAGGTAACTCTGGCCAGGAAGGCTTGTCTTCCTGGTGGGGAGCAGATAGAATGTCATTTAAAGGAGCACCTTGACTGCCCATGAAGATCTGATCCACAGCTGGCCAGGAAAGTGCAACACCACTCCTAAAGTCAACCCCATCTGCTGATGATGTAGGATAAATAATCCAATTTAATTCATTGTCCATGTGCGTGGCTCTCTCTAGACTTCATATCTTTCATCCTAAATGTTGAGGCCACAAGTGTATTTGAAAGCCAGGGGCAAATAAATGAATTTACTGTCTCTCTTTGTTTTAAAGCTTCTGCCCATTTTACTTTATTTCACCAGCAACCCTAGGGAGAAGTTTACCGGCTGACCTTTCCTAAATGTGTTGTTACATGTCTGGAAATGAATTACTAGAGATATCTACTTGGTTTTTGGTTTTCTTTTTCCTTTTATTTTTTTTTTTTTCCATGGCACTTTGAAACATGGGGGCTGGAGAGAGATAAGTTATGCAGGTTTGCTGTAGTCCCATAAATGTAACTGGGTTGCAGTTTATGACTCAGCTTGTGCATAGTGGATTGTATGGTCTTGAGATACTCAGTAATTTCTGCCTGATATAAATTGTGATACTTACTGTGCCATTAGCAAAGCTGTTACCTCTGTCGTGAGAACATAGGATCAATAAATGTCAGCAGAGACAGAAATATTTTTGTGAACTTGACAATACAAATGGATTTGTGGAGAAGGAGTCTAGGATGCCATTTGATGCAGCCCTTTGGGAATTCTGAAAATAGCAATTTTATTGATGACAATCCTGAAGTCAGGTAGCTACATCCTTTACAATCATTGGATAGGTAATATCATCCAGAGTGCCCTCCCTCAAAAATGAATTTTGCAACTTGCAATGTACCTGTTTACTTTAAATACTAGCTGGAATGTGATGCTGGCAGACATTTTCTAGGTAATAATTAGAAATATGTATGGAGTTAAAACTATAACAGGTTTAGTAGAACAGGGAAGGGATTGTAACACAAGGGATGAGGAACAAATGTAAAAACACATACAAAACCCAATCTTTATGATCGCTGATATAATTGTCCAAAGGTCCCTTGAGCAGAGTCACCTCAGAAAAAGGGTCCAGAGCTCTTCCCAGCACCTGATGGACTCCAATCCTGATGAGCATGTGGTAAGCTGATTACAAAGGGCAGGAGTTTCTCTTCAAGACCTCCAAGCACAGCAATGCAGCAAGGAAGACAGAAAGGGGTGAGACTTCCCATCCTCTTGTCTTTTATAGGGTATGGCAGAAAATGGGAGGGAATACACACCCTGGTTTTTTGCCCTTCCCAGATCCCTCAGGGTCTTAAAAACCCTTGTTTTAAGTCCTTGTATTGAAACCATAAAATTAGACTGTACCCTCTCAAATCATAGTGCATGTGCTCCAGATTCATGACCATCCTGGTGACTGGAGTTGGACTTGTTCAAGGAATTTTGTGTCTTTCTTGTAACGTTGAAAATTGGATGCAGAACTTCCAGTTTAGCCTCACAAGTGCCCAAAAGAAGAGAATGGTCACTTCCCTAGACCTGTTGACTGTAATTTTGCTAAAACAGTGCAGGAGGAGATTGGTTTCCTTTTTCATAAGGACACACATCTCACTGATACTCACCTTTTATAAACAAGATCCCTAGCTTCTTTTCTGCAAGGTCTCCTGATAATTTCTAACACTCCATCCCTGACACTGTTGCTGGGATTCTCTTTTCCCAGGTGCAGGACTTTGCACTTCCCTTTGTTGAACTTCATGAAGGTCTTATCAATGCACTGCCCCAGTCTAGCAAGATCTCCCTGAACCCGACTTGGTGTCAAGAGTAAACTGGCTCAGAGTGCCCACTGTCCCATCAATCAGGTAATTAAAAAAGACATTTAACAGTCCTGTCCCAAATATCAATCCCTGATGACCATCACTACTGACCACCAGCTAGATGCACATGGTACTATTGATTACCATCTTTTAGGACTAGTAGTCCAGACTATTTTCCATTCACCTTATTGCTTATTGGTCACCAAACCAAACTGTATCTCACCAATTTGGTGATCAGGAGACTAAATGGAACCACACCATAGGCTTTGCTGAAATCAAAATATACAACATTTACTATTCCCTCCTCGTTGAGTCATCTGCCTCACAACAGAAGACAATCGGTTCTGTCAGTCACAGTATGCTGTTGGTAACCCCGTGCTGGCTGTTTCCAGTCACTACTCTGACATGACCTGGATAGGACCTCCAAGAGTACTTACTCAAATTTTTTTTGCCTTTCCAAAGCTGCTGTAGAGGAGCTACCTGGTGATGTTGGCCTGCTCCCCCGGTGTTCCTGGAGACAGCCCATCTGGTTCATCTGGCTTACACATGTCCAACTTGCTTAAGGGCTCCCTTACTCTTGTCATCCTCACCTCTGGGTATTGCTGTACTCCCCAGACTCTGCAGTGGGATTCAAGGGCATGAGAGATTTAAAAGCAATCTTCGGCAGCAAAAAAAAGGTTAAAAAGTACAAATTACTTCGGCTTTTTCTGTGTTCTTTTTCTCTTGATCTCCAGTTCCACTTAGCAGCAGGCTCATGCTTTCTTTAGTTTTCCTTTTGCAGTTCTGTTGTAGAAGCCCTTCTTGTTGTCCTTCATGTCCCTTGCTAATTTAAACTTCAGCTGCTCTTTTAGTATCTCCGTGTTTTCTTACATTACAGTAAATTAGTTAAATTCATCCCATTGGCACAAAGAAAAACTCTAAGGAAGAACTCACTGGAGCCATTTACACAAGGGAATGAGCCAAATGCCTCTAAATCTTTCAAGACTCGGAAGCAGCACCCAGATGGAGAGGGATAATTTCCAGATGTCAGCCCTCCATGGAAGATTTCAAATCCTCAAAGAAAACAACATCTTATAAGAGACATCAGAGAGAGAGAAAAGTCATTGTTCTGTTTCATTACTATGCATCTCAAATCTTTTTCCAAACTCCTAACTCATGCTCTGTATTTTTATCTCACAATGCACATTAATTACCGACTGTATTTAAACATTCTGCCAACACATTATATCTATTTTTACTTGGAAAACTTTTGTTTTTTTCCCCATGGGGCATTAAGATAAGCACTTTATTAATTAAGCTGTGTGGAATTGGATTCAATGATTGGGAGTACTATCACTTCTGTCAAGTGTGAGACATCATTGTTTGGAAAGATGAAAGACAGCTCTGGAAAAAATAAATTAAAAAGTCCATGGTTGAGCACACACTCAGGGGACAAAGTACTGTGTCCTTCAAACCAGTGCTCCCTAAGGCTTTGATAGAAGAATCTTGGTGCAAAAAAAATTTTGGAAAACAATAAGGGCTATATTCCCATTTCCCTTCACAATGAAAAATGACAATGTTTCCAACATGTAAATATAAAAACCCTAGTAAAAGATAAAAAGTGTTCTTGATCTTTCCTTTAAAGATTCTGTTTTGTTGCCAGGCACTAATCTTCATACTTCATGTGAATTAAGCTGTAGCTCATAAAGAGTTCAACATATTCCCTGTCTTTGGTACCAGAAATTTGAGGCATTTTCTCATGAAATACATCAGGTGTGAAAATGTCATGAAGAGAACACATTGACTGTGGATGGAGGTGCTCTCTGGACTCCTGGCTTTTTTTCAAGTGACTTTTGTCACTGAGGTTGTCACTGTAAAACTGAGAGAAGAACTGATACCAGCTATCTTGCCAAAATTATCTCCTGTTGCCTTTGATGGCAGATGCTTTATCTCTTTTTCTTTCTATCTTTTCGCAGCAATGTTCCATGAGGTAAAAGTTCCAGTTTCACTTCATTTTCTACTAAAACAAATCTCATCCCTAGCCACAAATTACACCTGGGGCTTGCTGTATTAATGCCCAGAGCCAGCCTGACTTCTTCCTCAACTCCTGACTTCAGGCACGCTGTTCTTTCCATGTTAGGTACCTGAGGCAGCAGCTCTCCAGTTGTATTCCAACTTCATATGGCAAAATAGTACAGTGCTTAGAAGTGGCCCATTTATGCATCATCACTGTCATCAATTGCCCCTATGAAAGACTCTTCCAGCATGATATGACTGTTACTGTCTTCATTTCCCACAATATAGCATGTTTCTTTAGCTCTTACAGCCTCCTCCCACATCAGCTTGAGAATCACCTTTCTATTTCTCACTCAGTGTGACATTTTTGTCTTATTCTCTCCTGGTTAATGTCTGTGTAACCACCTCAGTCAAAGACTGGGAGCTTTGCCTAGCAAATGAAAAGGCTTTCATCAAAGATTCATTTTAGATCTCCATGCATTTTTACTGAATATTTTATCCTCAGTCCTACTCAGGACTTGCTTTCTTAACCCTTTCTTTTTTTGTCTAACTTGCAAAAACAGATTTAAACCTTCACTTTTAACTATTCATGAGTTTTATTGTATGTTCATGTCTCTGTTGTGCTGCACTTAAAATTGTACCACTTGTGTGTCATTCTGACGAGAAGGGCTCTTTCAGTTCCTTTACTACACAATCATGGCTAACTCCTACCAGAACTGACTGAAGCTTATTTTTAAAGTTACATGTATCAAACCAAACTGTCTTCAGGACTAAATGTTCCTTCTAAATAAATGTAATTTTTGTGATATCTACTCTCTGCACAAGCAGAGCCAAGTAAATCCTGGGCATTCTTCAGGTGCTGACTGAACAGGAAAAATCAACATTGATAAGGAGACATTAGGTGCAAGTGCTTCTGTTCTTTCATTTGGGGCCTATCCCACTATATTTATCACATCGAGGATATTTCACTTGTTTATCTCTCTCCATATAAAATATCCCTCACGCACTCCCTCTCTCCTGCCAGCTGGTTAGCAGCTGGGTGCTTTGGTGCTCCTGTATCTGCTTCCAGTGACCCAGCTGTGGTATGGGGGTTGGCAGAAGGTGAGAAATATGCCTGTGGTGTCCATGCTGGTGAAGGTTTATCCCTACCCAAGCTAAGCACTCCTCTTTGGAAGTCACTGTGCTTTATACAATGTAAAGAGTTGAACAGTATCACAAACACCAGCCCACTAGAAGTTGGTGCCTGAAAAGTTTTGATGCTGGAAAAGAGCATATATTTATTTCTGGAAAGACATGGCTCCAAGTCATTTTGGTGGAAATGTTATTCTCTGCAGAAGAACAAAAATCTGATTTTTTTGGAGGCATAAAATTTAATAAATGAAATTATTTCTCAGAGGATCAGAAAAGGCCCAATGGGACTTATTCTTTGGTTCATTGATATTAGGGTCCTAAAGGAACGTTATGAATATCAAATCTGAGCATTGGAATAAGACAGGCCAGAATTTTCCACTTTAATTCCTCCATTAAGGCCATACTATGCAGCTGAACAAAGGAACATTTTTCATACTGGAATCCTATTAGACCCAGGAGCGAATGCCACTTTTCCATTCAATTTCCCCTTAGTAACATTTGATTTTTTTTAATAGATAATTTTAAATATTGTAAAATGAATGTTTGACTTCCCATCAGAGCTGGACCAATCACACCTCCATTTGCTGTGAAGAGCACAAGTTCTAGGACTGGGGAAGTGTGTAAGAGAAAAGTCCTGCTGAGAAAAGACCCCCTAGCTCACTAGCAGCTGAGCACAGGGAATACACTAAGGAACCATTATAATTGGCAGGAAAGATGGTGCTAAACTTTGAGGTAGAGTTGTTCATCTAACACAGGGACAACTGGATTTCAGACAGAAGTGACACATTTCTCTGTGTTTATGGTCAATATTCCTACACCTATCAAAGCAGGGAGAGATCAAGGCTGAACCTGGCAGCCCAAGGCAACATATGAAGTCCTACATCCCTCAAGGTCTCTGTGATCCCTCTCCTGATGACAGGAAGAGGTGGCCTTTCTCAACAGTGAATCTCCATGCTTCTCCCCTTTGCTGTGCCTGTACAGCCCAACTTAAAGGGCAGCACTGGAGAGATGCTTCTTAACAGTGACAGCAGATACACAAGGAGCATGACAAGAACATCAGACCCTGAAGACTGCAGCAGAGCTGCTAATCCCACTTGAAAGAATGGATTCATGTCCAATTACAGGTTTTTTCCAATCCACTGGGAAAGCCATTATACTGATGGCAATTGGATTGGTGCAGTCATGGCAATCTTGAAAGCATTTAAAGATATCTTTGATTAAATGACATAGTGGGCAAAGACTGAAATTGCTTCCCTAGAAAAAACCCAACATGGCTAGTTTTTTTAATTAAAAGAGCTAATATGACACTTATTTATAAAATCACATGAAAAGGAGAAAAATAAAACTGAGGGATATGAGAGAGGGAAAATACTCTTTTTTTTTTTCTCTTCTGTCTGATTATCACCATACTATTTTTAAAATTACTTTGTTTCCCCATGTAATCAGGTTGATTAAAATCCTCTAAAGAAATAAACCAGCTGCACAGACCTCCAAAATCACACTTTTCTCTACTGCGTGTGCATTGTACTCTTTTCGACATCTTTGATTTCAAATTATTCTTTTTTCCCTTCATTGCCTCTGAAAGCCTATTACTGGATTTATTAAAACAAAGATGAATAAGCATGCTGAATATAGACAAAGTGATTGCCTCAACACACGTTTTTCTAGCAAGAAGCAATGTGCTGGTGGGTCTGGAATGCTGGCTGTTGCTGAGCTGACTGCAGAAGAAAGGAAAACCCAGCTGAAATAATGAAAGTGTTGACTAAAGGGAAGCTCTGTATTTTGCCCTTCTTTCACATGCTGAAGAGCTAAAATAATAATAATAATGATTATTATTCAGCTGAAGGCAGACCATGGCATTTTACTTCAACTCAGGCTAGGAGGAGAAATGTTCCCTGTATTGTCTCTAAATGATCTGACAGCTTTCTGCTGTCTCAGGCTGGGATGGGGTAGTGCTGCTACGTGCTCCTGCTGCCAGATGTGCCTTCCAGTGGAACTGTCTGGCTGGGGTGGGTTGGGAAGGAGCCACACTCCTTCCTCCCCACTCCAGCTTGGCCTCGCTTTTCTTGGCTGCAGGAGGGACAGGGGAACAGGAGAAGCTGGTGGGCAGGCTGGAGGCAGAGCACACCCCACATCGTGGGTAGGAATGATGCACATGTGTGCTGCTCATAGCATCACTGAACAGCTGGGCTTGGAAGAGACTCCTGGAGATCATAGACTCCAACCTCACTGCTAAAGCAGGTTCACCTGGAGAAGATTTCACATCCAGGTAGATGATGGCAACCAGGCAGGTTTTCAATGTCACCAGAGAAGGAGACTCTTGGAATAGTCTCTTACAATGCTCTGTCACCCTTGAAGTAAAAGACGTTTTCCCTATGGTCAGATGGAACATCCAGTGTTCTAGCCTGTGCCCTTTACATATGTGGACTCTGCACAGAGGAGCTCCAGAGGGGCAGCTGCCACTGCTGCAGGGGAGGGGAGCTGCTGATGATAGCAGGGCCAGCAGTGGCCTAGAACCTGGCTGTGGAATGGTGAGGAGGGAGGGGAAACACAAGGACGCTGGCAGCTGGACACTGGTGGCACACTGGTGTGGGCACCACTCCCTTCATGTGTGAGCCAAGGTGTGCCCAGCAGCTAAGAACAGACCTTTTTAGGCCAAGCCCCTCCCTCCTCCCCATTTCAAGGTTCTACACCTGGGCTGAGGCAATCCCATGCATGAATATAGGTTGGGAGGAGAAAGGATTATGGACAGCCCTCAGGAGAAGGACTTTGGAAAGGCGGTGTACCAAAATTCAACATGAGCCATCAGTGTGCACTTGCAGCCCAGAAAGCCAACTGGATACTGAGCTGCATCAAAAGAAGCACAGACATCAGGTCGAGGGAGGTGATTCTCCCCTTCTACTCTGCTCTTGTGAGGCCCCACCTGGAGCACTGTGTCCAGGTCTGGAGTCCCCAGCATAAGAAGGACACAGAGCTCCTGGAATGTATCCAGAGGAAAGACACTAAAATGATCAGAGGGCTGGACCCTATGAAGACAGACTGAGGAAGTTGAGGTTGTTCAGCCTAGAGAAGAGGAAGATCTGAGGTGACCTTATAGTGACTTTCCAATTCCCAGAGGGGGCCTATGAGAAAGCTGGAGCAGGGCTTTTTACAGAGGTGTGTAATGAAAGGACAAGGGGAAATAGTTTAAAACTTGAAGAGGGGAGATTTAGGCTGGACATAGGGAAAAAATATTTCCTGTGAGGGTGGTGAGACACTGGCACAGGTTGCCCAAGGAAATTCTCCCTGGAAGTGTTCAAGGTCAGGTTGGATGGGGCTCTGAGCAACCTGATCTAGTGGGAGGTGTCCCTGCCCATGGCAGGGAGGTTGGAACCAGATGATCCTTAAGGCCCCTTCCAATCCTAAACATTCTATGATTCTATGATTCTATCCTCTACGTACTTGAAAAGAGGGTGTAACCAAGGGGAGGCCTCTTCTTCCTCTTCTTCCAGCACAAGAGTAAATGGACTCAAGTTGCATCAGGAGAGGTTTAGATTAGATATTAGATATTAGATATTTGAAGAAACTTTTTTATTTAATAGGTTATTAAACACTGGTATAGCCTGCACAGGTGGCCCTGTCCTTGCCACTGCACTGGCAGTCTGGTAACATGAAATTTTTGTCTCATCACAGGCATAAAAAGTCTCTGTGGCATAAATAAGCCTACACTTAGTTCCATAGGACATACCCATAGAGTGAAAAAGTAACTTTTTAAGTGTTTAATGTGCTGAAAATGCAAAACTTTCTAGATAAGAGTAAACAGAGTCAGTTCTATGCAAATGACTAAGGACAGGGAAGCTTTTGAAAATCCCAAATGCCAGAACTTTTTCTGACTAGAAGAAAACATGTCCCAAATATTTTAAAATCAACAAAGGCCATCTGCAGTTATCCAGAAGCAGTAATGTGCTGGCCTCACAGGTGTAAAGCAATTAAATCAGTGAGTCCGAGTTTTACCCAGATACTTTTTTTTTTTTTAATAATTCATTTTTCTTACATTTTTATATACTATTACATAGCATAGTCTCACAGAGTTTGTGTGCTCTGCCCATATATATGTTCTCTTTTATAGCAGTACTTGTAGTAATGCTTTGTATAATCTTTTAATGATTTACAAAACCCTAGAAAATAATTTCTAATTTCTCTTTATTGTCTTATTCAGACATTACTCTGTATCTTTCTCTCCTCTCCCCATAGCAAACCACTGATGCCCCATTCTAGGGGAATGACATGAAAGCATACACGTTAAGTATCTGATGAAGAGCATCCCTATTCCACAAAAGCTGTGGTGGTTTTAAGATACAGTGGTGCTACATTGTTTTGCAACATGGATCTACAAATCCTCCAATTCATTTTTCTTTAAAATGCCATGATATGGAGATTGGTTGATTCGCTAACTGGTTTGTGTGTTTGGGAGAAAAGAATGGAAAAGATGCATAAAACTAGAAGTCAGAACTAGGGTTTTGGAGGTTCTGGACACCCTGAAAAAGGCAGATACCCCTTCCAGCCCCTGGAGCTCTGAGCAGGCATGGTGCTGGGACCCTCACAGAAGACTGGGCTGTAACACCCACACAGTCCCCAGGGAGTCACAAAGGCAGATGGGTGACCTATGCTCAGGTTTTTCTCCCAGCAGAAAAGATCTGGCACGTATGCCAACCATTCTCCCAGACAAATTCGGCACATGTATCTTCTACAAGAGCATCTTTTTAAGTGCCTATTATGACATATGAATACATGCATATTTCCGTATTTGTTGTGTTTGAGAAGACAATATGTGTGTGTGTGTGTGTGATTTTACTCTAATACTTTTCTTGTTTTGAAGTCAGAAGATGCAACACCATATTTTTTCAGATTCCTATGCTGAAATCTCTGCTACACACATTTCAGAAGATGAATATTCATCATCCATATAAACCAAGCAACAGTGTCATTGGTCACAGCAGCACTGCGTTGTTAAATAAACTTTGTGGCAGAAAAAGTTCTAAAATCCCTTTTGAAGGCTTTCCCCAAGCTTTATTGAACAGGTTTCACTAGTTAAACCGTAGATAGGGATGTGATTAAATTTTCAGAGACATTCTTTAAAATCTGCACCTGCATTCACACCTGCACTTAACGTATAGATCTATGCACATACTCAGGTTTGTATGAAAAGCTGTTTCAGCTGCAGTACTGACGAATGATTAAAATTACATCATCATATCTCTTTGATCACAAATTAGTGTAACACATTATCTTGATTCTCAGTAACTTCCAACTTTGATGTTATATTTAATAAAACATAATGCTGTGTTGGAGAATCTCTAAGGAGTCTTTAATTTCTTTTCTTTTTTTTTTTTTAAATATATATTACATTTTAAATGGAATTAAATTGTCTGATTAGTGAACCAGGCTCTTGCAGAATGAGATAAACCATTAATTCCTCAGGGCAATCTATAGACATTGTTAAAGCATCTTTCCAAGATGAAGGCAAGCTCAGCAAACCCCATGAGAGTTAAGCAAAACATTTTCCTCATGCTGAGGCTGGCTGCATGCTCCAACCCCAACCTTTGCTTTGTTAATTCATCTTTCTCCACATAAACCTTTGCTTTTGCCCACAGAAATGTTGGTAAGGCTGTGCTGTGAAGTAATTGAGAGAACAAATGTGAGTTTTCAAAGACAAAATCTCCCTCCCACCCCAAACCCAAGAGCTGTGTGGAGAGTTTCCTGCAGAAAGCTGTGGGTTCTGCCAGGCTGTGTTGCCACAGAGCATCTTTGAAATGATAGAGTAAGGCAAGCTTCAGTCACTATCCCAACCAGGTACAACTGCTCCTCTCTGCTCATGGGCTTCATGCTGTTGTTGTGGTAACTTCAGTAAAAAGAAGAATCTTTCCAAGCTTCTTTGTTTGAAGATTCTGTAGGTATGTCTGAGGTGGGCCACAAGTGCTTCTCACAGACACCCAAAGTAGTGTCAGGAAACTGGCCATAGGCCAAGAAGTAGGGCACTCAGCCCAGAAGAGCTAAGCTGGTATTGTGTATGGCCTTGGCACTGTCCCTGTGCCTGACCAGCCCTGGAACAAATGCTCAGTCGGGCTCAAGAAGTAGACGGTGAGGAAGAGCAGCAAAGCTTGCTGTCACACCACAGCCTGGAAATCAGAGAAACTGCTCTTCTGTACTGGCTGGCACAGTGTTAGGGTTATCCTATTAAAAACATTTCTGGAAAATTATTTTGAGTGATGGAAAAGCAGGTGAGGCTACAAAGAGTGGGTCGAGACAGGTCCAAGCAGGCTAGAGGAGAATAATGAGGCTGATGGGCAGCAGGATCTCATTCCTCCCTTTCCTGTGCTCCAGTTGCTCCTAACTGGGACAGCTCTGCCACCTGGGCTTCTGCAATTTCTGCAGCCTCCAGCCCTCTTCTACAGTAGTTTGTCCTATGTTCATTTTAATTGGCTCCAGAAATTAGTGGGGACAAGTGGAACTTAATAAACTCTAGCTGAAGATGGCTAGAGGTCTCTCTAAGGGACGAGGTCCTTCTTAGGCTGTGAAGCAGCAATAGTAGCCTTGAGAAGCTGGGGCCATGTCATTATGCTCTTTATTACATTTTATAAAGACTATATACTACAGAAGTAACTGTAGAGCTGGACAGAGACAGGTAAATCAGCTTTTGCCATACTGCAAGCATAGGAAAATTTTGCATCACTTGGGTTTTTATTGGCTAACACAATTGTCTTAAAACAATGAATGTATTAATCAAGAAGAAAAAAGGAAAAAGCTCAATAGAATGACTAGCAAAATAAAAATCCAGATTAAAAGGATATAAACACAAAAGACCTTTTAATTCACTATAGTTCTGCCTCTGGAGTTGTCAGTCTTTTAATATTTCTTTGGAGACATATATATATATATATATATATAAACATTGCTGTGATGTATACTTCTAAGCATGTCATCTGTTGAATAGTACTCAACAAAACATTATACATAGACCACCTGGTTATTTTATAAATAATTCAAACATTTAGTGTAATAGCATGAGAGATAGTCAGAGAGCTACTTGCATATAAAGCTCTTTTACAATATGACCACCAGAAATAGTGTACAAGGTGGTGTTTTGGTATTTTGGGGGAGAGAAGGGGAAGCAGAAGTGAGGAGAGGGGATGGGAAGGAGAGGAGAAGGAGAAGGAGAAGGAGAAGGAGAAGGAGAAGGAGAAGGAGAAGGAGGGGAGAATGGGGAATGGGAAAGATGTTTACTCATATTCAGGGAAGGGGACATGGGATAGGAGTAGGAATTGTTTCCCTACATCTACACAATAGAAAAACATCTCTTCAGATTTACACAGGTAAAAGTGTGTTGTTCAGGGGTGGTCCTTTCCCTCCTGATCACTGGAGTAGAAGCCAATAGGAAGAAATATTTCACAATACACTTAAAGAAAAATGAGTGTAGATTTAATTACTGGCAATTAAAAAACGTACCAGTTTAAAAGCTGTGGGAGAAGAACATGTATGGTGAAGGATCTCTTTGCATAGATGTAAAGTGAGTCTGACAGCAACACAGCAAGGCATTGCTAGCACAGACCCAAGAGGCAAAATGTGAAAGCAAGGCAGGGCCAAGGAGTCTGATAAAATACAGGCAATGGGAAGAGTCCTCACAAACTATCAGTTTCTCAGTGATCAAGCTTTAAGAACACATTTAATTATGCTTTGCTTTACTTTCCAACTGGTACCTAAGTAGCTGACTCCAAAGTGAACCGTGACTCTGAAGTGAAGTGTAAATTGCATTATTGTCTCTTTGGTTTGAGGTAAACAACAAGCAAGTGAGGCAGGCTGGATCCTTGCATGGGCATATGCAAGACCCAAAGCCCAAGGCCCTGAAAACCTGAGTCAACAGCAAGGATTCCCCAGACCAGGATACTAACAAAGAATATGTTGGTCAGCAGCAAGAACTTCTGGTTTCCTGCCAGCGTGTAGACCCCATCTCATCTGCTTAACCAGGGTACAAAACCTGGTCATGCCCTTTTGTCCTCTTTTCCTCCTTCCTAGTGCATTTCCCCAAAACCCTCCAGCTCCCTGCTTTCCCTCAGCCCAGGACCTGGCCCTCTGCTTGCTGCAGGAGGTGCCTAGCAAGGATGAGGCAGCTTTGCAGTGGTTCCTGTGCTGTTGGGAATATGCATACCACAGTTCACATGAAAGACCTGAGCCTAGCAAGGAGCAAGAGTGACATTTAAGGCAGCAATCCTCTGGCATTTTAGAAGAAATCGCTATCTAGGACAGAGAAACAATCCCATAATAAACAAAATGACAGAATCTACCCCACTGGAAAATAGCAAATGAGAGAGGAGCTCTTACAAATGCATCTCTGACCTGAGAGATAAAACTAGAAAACTCAAAGCTGATTGTTGTGAAACCAACTTTGTACACTCTAATAAATTAGAAAGATAAGTGTTTCTGTTGATGTCCTGAGTTTTCTAAGGACAACAACCATATTGGTACCACCTTAAATGGGGCCAGGATGTCACCCCTGAACTTTGTGCTGTTGATCCAAAGCAGCCAACATCAAGTCATGTCAGTGCTTCTATTAGCACAGGAATGAATTCAGCACAGTACTCAATTTCTTAAGGAACTTTTCCTCTAGTAGAAAAACAGTATCACTTTGCTCAAGACCCATACCTGCTTGTTTAAGGTAAGTCTCTATGAAAACACTGCCATCTTAAGAGTTTATGTGAAAAATATGTCCAGGGACAAAATTTAGTAGTGGCAATTCCAATGACAAACTGTAATCCATGGAACTTGGGAACAGAGCTGGCTTGAAGGAAATAAAACTGTTTTTCCTCAAGGAAACTTTGAATTTTTCAGGGAAAAAAATAAAACAAGAAAGTCCTGGACTTAAATCAATATTTTGTTTCTACAAAGCAGCAACAGTGCTTTGAGTCTAGGAGTCTCTGCGTCCCTCTCTCTGAAAGGTAGCTTTAGGGTCTCATTCCATAAACATTTCTGTGATGCCCCTCCTTCTTTATAGACAAACTAACCCTGTTTGTGAAAACAGCTTCAGTTGAAACTTCCTCCATCTTGATTGCTGGACAATACTTGACCAATCTTTGTAAAAAAATAAAAAATTTTGTCTTACTAACATTTCTGTACTGATAGAATAAAATTTAAGCAAATAGAAGAACACATTTATATATATATGCATATGTATAAAAGTATATAGATAAAGAGACATACATAGACTTACAGTAATTAAATCAGTCTCAAAAAACTCCCTTCATTTGAAAAAACTCTCCCCCACAGAAGTGAATTAATAACCAAAATATAAATAAATACCAGCTGAATATGTCTCTTTCTGCTGGGGAAGAAAGAGCTGTTTTGTTTCTCTCCTCTTAGGAATAATTATGTGTTAATTTTTTTCTGCTACAATAAAAGATGGAGTTTTATGAATATTGCTAGAAGTCAAATAAAAAACTCAACTACATTTATACTATACCTAAAAGTCCTCTACTCATGAATTGCTCTTTTTTATCTAGACAAGTCAAATTCTAATGGCACTGTTTTTCAGTCACGCATTGTTAAAATCATAAGTCAGACTGCCCTGTCCAGAGCATGACGACAATCATGCTCACTACTTACATTCCTCTGTAAGACCCAGACACAAAGAAATCCCTAAATTAAAACCGGCATAGTATTTCAGGCTTAAAATAAGTGTAGGTGAAGCTACCCGCAGCTCAAGGTAAAAGTTACCCCTTGGGAAAAAGCCTGCTCCTACGGTAAACAGGAAAAAGTGCTGTGATGTTTTTGAGTATTATGGGGCTGGGAATCCCCTCTGCAAGCCTCTGATTTTCATCATACATTGATTTTTACCGTAAGCTGTTCTCAAATTAGAAAAGCCCATGTTCTGACAAGTATCTGTCCTGTTTAGTTCTAGCAGATGGAAGCCATGAGGTGCTTTCTCAGCTTGAAATTGTTCCAAAACCTGAGGCACTAGTCTGACATATTAAACTGAATTTATATAAAGTCATGTGTCTTTACATCATACAACATCATTTATTGCATTGCTAGGCCATGACAGCTTAATTTATGAAAATGCTGTACCACACAGCAAATCAGGGCTGGCTTTATAGCAGGTCTCATGAATTACTTCATCCAGAAAGAATAAATTTTGTGGGCAAGCATTCTGTATAGCATCCCTGCAGAGCAATAGATTGAAAGTGGATTTTAGCATTTACCTCTTGCTCAACTATAAATCGGGAATTAGAACTGATAAAGGCAGTTATCCATCAACAGCCATGTAACTGAAGCAGCAGTTCTATGGATAAAGAGTTAGGGGTTTTTTATTTCTTTATTGTTTATTAAAGAAAATCTGTCCCCTTCTACTTCAAATGTTTCCAGGTTCTGTATAGAGAGTGATTAGACCCATGCAGGTCGTCAGCATGGATAAGGAAGATGCATTTGAAGTAACATCTCTCTAGATTGCAGAACATTATTCTGAAACTTTAGCAGTGGGCTTGAGCTCAGGTGCAGCAGTTGACATTGCAGACTTCTCTTGACAGAAGACCTGGAAAGATCTTCTACCAGAGCCGGCAGGATTCTGCCCCTCTGTTCATTGTTGTGTTCGCTGGGCAATTGAAAGCTTTGCGGAACTCTTCAAAGTTGCTCATGGCACCAATAACTCTGCAAAGAGAAAAGTGATTGGCACGTGGGTTGTCTTGTGTTAAGCATAGCAGGCCTGTAAGTGTTTCAGCGTGCTCACCTCAGATTGAATTTCCAGGCTTCCCTTGTCATTTTTCTACAAATAACACCAAAAATTCAGGAGAAGCCTTCCCATTTAAAGTTAATGCGAAGACAATCTTGTTTCTCGGTGCTTTTAGTGTTTCACTCTAGCATCTCACTTTGCTAAAAACTCAACAACAAACAATTGCACTTTCTGGGTTCTATGTCATTTAGAACAATTGTCTAACCTGACCCTTGGCACCAAAGTAGCCTTGCACAGTGGAATCTTTCTTCCAGCACCTGCCAGACTGCTGCGGTCCAGCGAGCAGGAGACTGTGGATGTGCTGGAATGATCTGATATGGCTCATGCCAGTCTGATTCTTGCAACAACACCCTCTTCCCCACTCATTGGGCCAGCTCAGCCTAGCACCTGAGGGCACCAAAACTCCTCTGTTGTATTTGGAAATAGATTTTCTGAGGCTCTGACCAGCTCTCAGGCTCTCTTGCTTCTATCGCAGATGGTGTGATACTGAAAAAGCCACACATCCCTGCCTCACTGGAGCTAGACAAGGTGTCTCCATCCCAGACTGGCACCTTCAGGCACAGGGGGAAAGCTCACACTTGGTATGCAGTCATCTTTGGCTCCAGCTTTCATGTTGATATTATTTCATGCTGTCAGAAATTACTATTTTACCACTGCTAGATTGGGATTTTGTTTTTGTGCTGACTTTTCCTAGGCTTTTAAGAATCTTAGAATTTACTAACCTGAAATTTGCAAAGGTATTAAAGTAAACAGCATCCTGAGTTAAAAGCAGAAAAGTATCTACTGAGATATTAATTGCATGCCTTTCCAACCTCTTTGTTTTGCAGTGGGAAGGCATTTTTCTCCATTGCAAACAATCAGCTTCTCCGAGGAACTCAGCATGGTGGAACACATTCTTATTACAATGATTAGACTTTCTGTGAGTAAGAAGATTTGCTGTAAGCTGGCACAAAAATGTCTAAAGGTCAATTTTGTAAGGCGAAATACAAAATTAGGTTAGGTTTCAAATAAGATACACAGCTTCACTGTAAAAACGTTGCAAATACATATTCAGGGTGTAGAACTGCAAGAACTGGTCATGCAGAACTGCTGCTGAAGTTGGTAGCACTTCTGCCTGCCACAGCAAGCATTTCTCTCTTAAACCAGCATTCATAAATAGTGAAGATTATCCAGTGAAAGGTCTTTATGCATCCACACGTGATTTTTCTTCCCATGGTTTGATATTGCCACATTTTAACTGTGAAATCAGAGTGAGCTGTCTGGATTTCATCCCATTGAACTACAGCAGAGATACCTTTCCCTGAGTGGGTCATCCTGAGCTTCATAGGCATAGAAATATGTACTTGCAGAGTCTAAGTAATCCAAATGTATTACTTAGTGAAAGATTATAAATACATACAATTTTTAAAAATCTAGTTTTGACTGGGTAGAGAACCTGGCATGACTAGCTCAGATGCACACACCTGTGCCCAGGATATGTATTGCTCATTTCTATAAACTTTTATAGTTCCTTTTTATAATTACTTTTTAAAAAGCTGTTTGGGCTTTTTTGATAGTAAAGGCTATGCTGCTGTTATAATGGTCTTGGGACATAAATGAATCAAAGCTAGGGGAAATAGATAATATAATTTTTTAGCCCAGTTGATACGATTTAAAGAAAAGACAACTACCAGTTTCTCTTCAGGTCTAAAAAGAAGCCTGTTATGAATATTCCACATAAAATCTAAGAAAAATTTTGTCTGTATTTCCTAGACTGCAAATTCGTCTAATCTTCTCTAGAATTTTCTTCCTTAGCCTGATTACCTCATGAGTATTCCTCATGAATCCCCGATTCTCAGGCTTCCCTGTATATTTTGTGATTTGCACCATCTCATGGGAATATAGCTCTGTAATTATTCAGATAAATATAGGCAAATAAATATGAAGACTTTAAAAGGCAAGAGATGGTTATTTTACAAAAATCTTAACAAGGATGGGAATTACAAAAATATATATCTCTGTAGGCTGAAAACCAACCTGATAATCCTGCCCATTGTCAAGATGCATTTCCAATTGTTTAAAGGCATGCAGATTTATACATTGTGCTAATTTTCCTTTAGCTAGTTGGCGGAACAGGTGTTGCAAAGGTAAAGCACTGGAGGTTTCAGTGCTGATTTTAGAAGTCTACTAAGACCAAGCATACCCATGTGAAATGCTAGCTTACATTAAATTTGTGTCATCATGGTTCCAGTTCCATTATTTCTTAATTCATTCTGATTATAAGTAGCCCAAGGTGTGGTATGCATGCCACGTTAAATCTTCAGCTTTGGAGTGTCTGTGTTGAGGGAACATGTCAGAGTACCTGTGAAGCAGGCTCACAACTCCCCTGTGAAGGGAGTAGTGCTATTTCTACTTTATACAGAGAGAACTGAGGCAAAGGGGGCTTATCACCTAAATTTAGCCATGGAGAAGGTAAGATCCCAGCTTCCTCTTTAGGCAACAGAAAGTGGTAGGAGTTCCCAGATGGCAACTAATCCTGTGTATTGGAGACAACTCCATCATGAATCTGCTTGTGGAGTTAACATCCTTCTGCCAAATAGAGAGCTAATGTTGCACTTGGCTGAGTATAAACACATGATTCTTTAAGTAAATACAAATGATATAATTTCCAACAAAAAAACCCTTGCTTTTAGTCACAGAAACTCTGTGAAGAAGCACAGGAATAAACTCTGCTCAAACCTTCCTCCTTTTCCCACCTTTCCTTCTTGAGGTTCAGGGGTGTCTGTGGTTATGAAAACCTGTGGGAGGCCTTTTGGGCAAGGACCCAGACATGCTGTTACAGCTGGACTACTTCAGCTCCTTCAAGCCAAATGTCTCTTGAAGGGTAATTAAGCATTCAGTCTTGAGCAGAACTTATAGGACATGTTTTGCATTGCATTATCAATATAATTCAAGGAACTCACTTTAAAACTTGTAATGAACTCAGGCAGATTAAATCAAGGACCCTTCTAATATTAATTGTTTTCTAACACAGAATTACAAAGAAAAAATAGTGGTAGGTTAGACATTTCAGACACTCAGGCCATGATTATGGGGATCAGAGCACATTCTGGTTAAAGTGCTTTGGAAAGTAAATGCAAGCCCCTCATTTTTCCAGAAGAGAAATTGTAATAGTGAAAGTTAAATGAGTAAAACCAGTTCAATTTCAAACTAAGTCAAGAGCACAGTCCAATTTTGTGTTTTCTCTTAAACCTCTCTTAAAATGCTACATTTCTTCACTTGTGTGCTGCAGTGATTGATTCTGTATATATACCAAGCAAATATATTATTTGCACTACCTGAACTGAGGAGGGCTGTGAGCTCCAATATATATTTGCTCTCTTGCAGATTCTGGTCTAAAGGAGTTGCATCTTACCTAATAAAAAATAAAAAGCAGAAATATACATGTTATATGCGATGACTTTGGAAGTAAATTGGAATGTAATCTTACCGTTCTTAAGATGCCTATGACTTACAGACTGCACATAAAGGGAAAGACACAAACTCCTATTTTTTCATCTTTGCTGACTTTCACTCTTCCGTTGGCATATTACCTTGTTTTTCAAATCCCTTAATGGATCTAGTCTCTAGCCTAGGTTATTCTTCACCCACTCATTCCCATCATCTAATCAAAGTCGTTTTACTAGTTCTTATTTTGAAGTTTTCTATAATGGTATATTGCTTTTCAGCTTTTGCTGCAGCATCTGACATCTTAATTACTAAGCATGCTTGATCTCAAAGCTATGTAATGTGTATAAAAGGTACACATCATCTCTAGAACTGCAACTATGTTACCTCACACATTTGTTCATGTCAGAATGTCAGTTTCTTTTGAAATTACATGGTTTTCAGGTTTTTATCTGTTGTTCCCAATTCACTGTTCCTAATGCAATACTTGACCGAATTGCAAATGACCACAAAACAGGGTAGAGATAATATTTGTCCAACTGAATAATACCTCTTATGCTGTATCCACTTCACGAAAAATCTCACATAAGCAACCCCTGATTTACAAAGTGTTGCTTTACAAAGCCTTTGTGCTAGATTGCCCACTGTCTATGTGGACCTGAGTGCAATTTGGTTGGCTGAAGACAGCCCTGGCCATTTGAATCAGTCTGTTGAGTGTCTTGAGCTCTGTGGAAATAGTCTGAGGTCAAGGGTACCAGGCCTACACTGCTCTCACTGTGCAAGTGCCTCCCCTCAAAGGCTTCACTGGACACAGGATTCCTACAGTGGTCCTGTAAGACCCCTAGATCTTCTCGATGGTTTCAAAGTTTTCCTGGAGAAAAACTGACACAGTGTGAAACCCATCTCAGAGTAAAGAACCAAAATGGAGTTTTCACATTGTTCAATATTGTCAAATTTAAGTGGCCCATAGACCTATAAATAACTACACTGACCCTCAGCAAAGAAGGGATTTTCAGATGGGGTTGCTTAAAAACAACATTAGTTGCATTGGGTCTTTGTTTAGATGATGCATTCCTTCAACTGCTGGGAAAAGTTTTAGAGCCCAACTTCCCCCTCCTCATATATGGAGTCTGCCCCAATAATTCATGATTCTCTCCCTTGTTCTGCATGTTTTCTTTTGGAAACTCACATCCCCTATTGAAGGTTTACTACAGCATATCTAGTGTACAGCAAAATAACATGAGTTAAAAATCACTAAGATTTTCTTCATTACTGATTCAGTTTCCCTAAATAACATGCTCAGTAGTGAATGGTGATGACATATTTGCAACAGGAGTCTGTGGTGGAAGAAATCAGAAATTGCTGTATATGACAAGCACCAGAAAATGGCAATAGAAAATGGAAAGAAGTTAAGGAGTCAATACATGCAAGAAGACCCTTGCAGCAGAAGGAAACAGCAAGAGGAAAGAAAGCTGCTGTGACAACACAGCATAATCAAGAATTATTTCAGGAGTTCTAACATCATGGATAGATAGATAGATAGATAGATAAGGACAAAGAGAGAAAGAGAAAAGAAATAACAGTCCTGGGGGAAGAAGGCTCTGCTTATACCCCAAAAAATGTCTGGGTTTGGCTGATGTAAATGGTTGAAGCAAAGCAGTCTTATTTCTGCACTATATATTGTGCAGGTTAGTCGATGCGGACTTGAAACATGTTTGTAATACTCACATGGGCATAACTCAAGAAGAAAAGCTGGTTGTGTGTGAATTCAAGGCCTGGCAGTAAAGGCTCTTCCTCTCCTCCCCTATTTTCTTCAATCCATCTCCTGTATGCCTGTTAAGAAAGAGATATTGAGTGTCTTTCAGTGACTTGGAGCCTAACCACAGCTTTTTCTTATTTATTTAATTTTTTTTCGATAATACTCTGTTTCAGATATTTTTCATCTACTTACCCTGAAAGCCTCTCGCAAACCTCCATTATCTGCAATGTTTTCTGCCAAAGTCCTCCTGCCTTTCACCTGGCAAAATGAAAGAACACCAGTCATTTGACCCATTTCTGAACTTCCTTCTTGATCAACTTCAAGAACGAGTGAAAAAATAAAACAAGGAGAGAACGATCTCAGCCAATTCCAACCATCATATCTCTGGTTAAAAAAATTGAGCTTCAATGTGAAAACTGTCAGTAAACAATTCTCCATGATGAGTTACCCTGGCTGTGGTCCTAGATCTCTGTAACACAAAATGTAGCAGATAAAATTCACTCAAGAATCCAGTCCCTGATCTTTCATCTGGACATCAATAATATTCCCCTGAAGACTGTTTTGCTCTGGTTACATGTAAGATCCAGTAGCCACTTTCTTCAACTTTTATCTAAAAGAGTATATTTTTTTCCCTACATAATTTTTTATATACTGCTGTGTTGTTAAAATAACTTTAAGGTCATAACCTAAAACAGCACAATTAAAAAACTGTCAGAGACAGAATTGAAATTGATAGCATATTTAGTACTCTAAAAATATCTGCCTGCTGCTTTTCCCCAGTATTGATTCCAAGAGCAAGAGCAATAGCTATAGCAATTGCAACAGGACTATATTGTGAGAAGAAGCACTATCTAAACTTTCTGACAAAAAAAACCCACAACAGTCTCCTGGTATTACTGAGTTAAACATCACAACGAAGAAATCAAATGCAAGTGCAGCATTATCTCTGATCCCCCAGCCAGCCAGGTGATTTGTGCTACTAAACTGTATTTGTAATTAAGCAGTTTTACTCTTTACCATGCCTCAAATGAGCAAGGTAATTGAACACAGTTTTGAGCAGAGCTCTGAAGGTCAATGCTGTCCTGTAAATCCTCTAATGACAGGCTCTCCTATAGTGCAGAAATGAGATTAGCGGGGCTGGCGTCAGGACCCACTCTCATTTCAGGTGGGCAAAAGAGGGAAAAATTGTGGAGAAGAGGTAAAAGGACCTAGGGGACACCCAGCTACATGAACACCTCCCCACCACTCAGTGTAGATGAGCACCTTGCTTGATGCCTTGGGTCCAGTGTTACACCCAAGCACACAACAAAGGAGAAATTGAAGCAATAAGTGCACTCTTTTCATGCCAGCTCTCCCTCCCCTCAGGAAGTGAGAGAGTTTTTTAGGAAAAAAGGTACTATGCCACCAGACATTAGCTGGCTTTTTTTCTGGCCTGCCTACTCATACATTCTTCTTGAAGTAGACTGATTTAGAGCATAAAATGAGAGTAACCCAGCACTGGCACTTGGGTCACAGGTCATTTTAATAAGTGGAAGAAGTCTTCCCATCAGTCTCAGGCAGCTCTGGGTCAGGTATCTGAGACTACTCTGTGCAGACAGCTTGTGACAGGGCTCAGGGACCATGATAAGCCTTTTATTTGATCAGACTACTTTATGTGATTACTGCACTCTGCAGCTATTTCTATATCCACTTTTTCTTTCATTACACTTCTTTTCTAGAGACATTTTTATTGTAAACTGGATGAGAAAGAAGAAGAGTAAATAGGTTTCTTGATTCATGTAAAATATTCCTACAGTGGCAAAACCCTGAAGATTGTACAAATATTGATGTAAATGTCAGGGAAAAAAAGGGTACTTTCATGCACAACACTTCATACAGAAGTTATAATATATGGCAGAAACTATCAAGATTTTTCCTCTATTCTCCAAAAAGTGCTTTAGGTTATCCCATAGAAACAGGAGAAAAAAGCCTTATGGATAACAAGCATGTGGGTAGCAGGATTTTTCTGGTAAACCCATCCACCAGCTTCAAAGGCAGTAGCTACATTGGAGGGGAAAATTCCATCATTCCACCCCATCTCAAGAGACTCTAGAAGGTAAAGGGAATGTCCAAGCTAATGGCAGAAGCATGGGAAGAGCTCAGTCACACTTTTGGTGAGGTTTTAATGATCCTTAAGTGGCATTTTTGTAGCTTCTGCAGATATTCAGGTTCTGAGATTCTGAGAATTTTTATTTGTAAATTAGCTTACACAAAGTATTCCAAGTCTGAGTTGTTGAAATTCAGACTGGACTACAGTATGCCCTTGTTATCCCTGAGACTAACACAAAAAGCCCAGGGGAAGAGTTAGAATTATTGTTAAACATTCAATGTCACCTCTCTATTCTCAAAAAGGCAAAGACATAAGTCTATTTCTCTTTCTAAAATGTAAGCAGTTGAGTAGAGATTGGAGTATGGGTTTTATTCTGAAAACTAAGAGTCAATCATGTCTCAGACAACATTGTTGGAATTTTAGTTATTGATTTCTGAAGATCTGGGATTTATCCTATTTATTCTTCCTTCTGGACACTAACATAATGTGCACATTTTCAGCGAAGGGCATAGCTCTAATAGAAAATAAAACAGAAAGCATTCCCTTCCACTTTCTTTGTCATCCTTTTCTATGAGCTATTGCTATCCTACTCCCTTCATTTGAGATACAAATTGGGGCTGTGGGCACACACAGATGAAATAGTAGGTAGGGTTTATCCATCCATTTTATAGCTGCAATAAACAAAAAGGGGAATGGCTAAAGGAATTTATAGTACATGCTATTATATTCTTCTTTTTAAAAAGAGTTGTTGCTCCATTTTCATTATGGACATCATATTTAGAAAGCATTTAACATGCTCACATTAATTAGACTGGCCCTGCTGAGCAACTTCATCATCTTCCTCTGATTCCAATACCATGTGATGGGGACAAATGGTTTAACCCTGTCACCGGGGTGTAGATAGTGGTATTTGATGAGGCTAATCAAATCTGACAGACAATTTTTGTCACAATTATTCAATTCAAAAAATGATTTCTTGTGAGAAATTAAGTTGGTAGCCTAATATTCCAGTATGCTGGGATTTAGAAAAAGATAACTTAAAAAACCTCCAAAAACTTCTAATGTAACACTGCTTTCAAGCACTGGTGTTTTACATACATGTAATCCAGCTTTCTTCCAGTAGTAGCTGCTGTATTGATTAATCATGCATTTTGTTTTCTCTTTAAATTTTTCTTCAGAGTCAGATGTCCACCAAGGGTCTAAATTTCCAGTTTTGTCATATTTCCGACCTTGAAAAAGAAAGAAGAAAGAAAAAGAGAAAGAAAGGAAGAAAGCAACAAAGAGAGAAAAGGAATGGTTTTGGTAAGAAAAAACCCTGTATTTTTCCATCTTGGGAATCAATAATCTGCACAGAAATGAGAGGCGAATGTACTCGTGCAAGTGTGTGTACAAAATGTCCAGACCACTGAGAAAAATTTTGACCTCACTCAAGTCACTGGTAACAATCTGGCATTCTATTTATCATCATAATTTCTGTTTTTGGAAAAAAATTTAGTAATGACTAATGAGTTCTATAGCACATTTTATAATTACATAGTGTAAAGGGCATATGAGCTTTCTTGTAAGTATAATTGTGAGTATTTTTCATCCTCAGACTATATGTCTTTGATTCTGCAAACCTGATGATAACTACTGTATTATTAATTAACTATATGCTTGATCAGGAAAAAAATAATAATCCATTCCACGGAAACTTCTGAAGTTTTTTGCCTTGGAACAAACCCCAAACATTTGGATAGTGTTCATGGAAGCAAAGAGAATATGTACATCCCATTCCCAAGACTGATGGTTACTGCAATGGCTCATGGAAGATTCAGTTCCAGGTCCCTTCTCCGTATCATTTGAGGAGGATCTAATCTCCATTGTCACTCCAGACAGTCAGGCAGGAACCAAAGGTTTGCTTTCCCAAGCACACCATTACCTCTTGCCCAGACTCTTGCCTTCCAAATACAGATAAATACATCTTTAGGGAATTTACCCTCTTCAACAAGACAGCACCATAGGGAAACAACAAAGAAATAAAAAGATCAAGGAGAATGGCTTTAGTATGTGGTATCACGTCCACTGGCTGCTCCCTACCTCTCTTTCCTGCAGTCATAACAAATGATCAAACCACAGAGCAATGTTGCACCCACGTGGGCAAACAACCCTTCTCTCAAAAAAAAGTTCTAACATGTCTTGTGTCTATGTTACTGCAGCAAAAGGCTGTATAAGCCCTGACTGATGGACTTCTAGGTCATTGCACTGAGGACTAAGTTGGGCCTCCACATCGCACTGCAGGATGGAAAAATCATCCAGTGCCCACGTGCTGTAACATCCTCTGTAGCATCTCTCAACCATGCTACATGCAGATGAAGGTCAGCTTTAGAAACCAGGTATGTGAAATCAAACAATGCACTTGAATATATTGTACTTGCTACACCATAACCTCTATAATACACAAGTGGTAAGGCAAGGTGGAAATTTGGAAAGAAATTTTTCTTCATTCAGGAGTGTTTGCTCATGCAAAATGCCATGGAGCAGTGCCAAGACCATACAAGGTTTTCACTTTCTTTTTTAACAGGTATTCAAAGTAACACAACATAAACAGTCTAACTTCAGTTAGGGAGAGAGCTAGAGGCATGGTTTTCCTTAAACTCCCTATATTTTCAGTGGAGAAAAGTTCCTCTAGACAGTGAGTCAGGGTGGGATGTTAGTCAGACACCAAGAACTGCTCCTTGGAGGAGGAGGTTCATGTTTCTCTCTCTCTCTTCCCTGCCCCTCTCTGTCAGGAGACAGATTTTGAAGAGCACTTTACTGATATAGGCAAAGTTAGGTGGTGGTAATGCCCCACAGTTTATAAGAACAGTTGACATTTTCATACTATTTCTTCTTTCTCTATTTTTTTTTTTTTAATATTTTGCAATATGTTTTCTGTTCCACTTTTGTTCCAGTGTTGTATTTTAATATTTGTATATAATTGTCTTTTGAAAAAAAGTAAAAACTGAAAAGAAAAGCTTTCATAAAAGTAATTTTTATCAATCAGAAGTTATCCCTTTGTGTCCTCCTATGCCCCACAACTGGGACTTTCTGAATCTGTTGTTGCTTCAGTTTCCATTCCAGATAAACAGATAGTGTCAAAAACAAACAAACAAACAAACAAAAAAAACCCACAAACCCCCAAGACCAACTTTATAACTTTTTTTCACACAATTCAGCATTGTAAACCAAACAAACAAAGCACAGAAACAACAATAAAAATTCAAAAGCTTATAAAAGTCATCTTTCTGATCTGCCAGCTCCTTAAAAAAAAAAAAAAAAGTTATCACCATGTAGACAAATACTTACCATTGCTGTCAAATCCATGAGTAAACTCGTGGCCAACAATTACTCCTATGGCACCATAGCTTAGTGACCTGTAATATAAAGAAGCAGTTTCCTCAGTAAGTGTCCACACTCATGAGCATCAAAGGACAGAAGACCTCAGGAAAACTCATTATTTATTTAAACTGGAGCGAGGAATGGGGCTAAAAAGCATACTTGCACCATTCTGACTGAAAGTTATTGAAAGTCTGAATGCTAAACCCTTGTTATTCAAAAGCAACCTGTAATATAAAGCTTTAAAAATCATTCCAAATAACTTATTAGCATCATACATGCTCCAAATCATCTCCTTCAGCTGACTGCCTTGTGTATATTCTAACAGAGAACAGGACAAAGTTGGAGGTGAAATTATTCCCTTAGCATCACTATGATCTGGTGACAGCACGCAGCAAATAAAAATTACCAACTTAAGTTTGTGAAGCATTAAACAGATCTCCCTTCCATTTTAAAATGAAATCATAAAATTTCTTTGCACCTGCACAATGAATAGGACGTGAACTACAATTACATCTAATGCACTAGAGAAAAGGAATAGGAAGAAATGTTTTTTATTCCTGACTGACAAATATATTTCCCTCATTGCACCCAAATAAACATGCTTCTGGGAGAAACAGAATGAAAGAAGGAAAGGTTCAGAGCTTTTTTATATCAAATGGATATTGCAGGGGGAAAGTGATCTACTAAATGCACCTTTCATTTGTTGTTTTTTTGTTATTCTAATTATTTCAGTTATTGAGATACCATACTTCAAAATAGCTTAAAGTGTTTCTAACACATTGATTTGAAACAGGAGAACGACAGAGAGTTTTGAAGTAACGTGTTATTACTGGACCTAATGATCCATAGCACACTAATTGCTCATCTCAGTCATGCCCAAAAAGTATTATATGATTTAATTCCCCCACTCCCATGGCAATTCTTCATTTTGTTTTTATCTTCCCTGAAAGGTAATCTGCATGTGAAAAAATCTTCCCTACTGTTACAATTTTTTTCCCTCAAGTGCTGTTGCAAACCTTCAGTAAATATGTTGGTTAAAATTATACATTTCAGCAACGGAAATATCATCCTTTTGTGTGACAAATTTGTAATCTTGTGCAGCACACAGTGATAATTATCCACACTAGATGTACTATGTTAGACTTGTTTTCCACATCTGAAGTTAAGTGGTTATACAGGATTTTTTGCATCTGAAGAAGTATAAAAAATGACACAAAACATATAAAGAGGTCCAGAAGAACCATTAAACCCTTTTAATAAAGACATTTTTCTTTTCCTCTAGGATTTCTGGTCACCAGGGGTGGCAGGGACAAAGAACAAGCTGGTGCCCAGGCACACCTTGGTTTTTCCCCAGCTCCAAAACCTGGGATGAAATTTGGGATCATCTTTGGCTTTTGCTTCTGTGACCCCCCTTGAGTATTTTGCCCAGTTTAACAACACTCTTGCCAGAAATGTTCCCATCTCTGCTCATGCTCAGTCTCTTTCTGAAACTGGGGAGGCTAAAAAGACCCTAAGAAAGCTACTGGGTCAAGTAGCTAGAAGTCTGTTTCAATACACCTGGCACTGAAGACTTGTAACTATGAAAGATGGCATTCACATAGCATTAAAATACAATTTCATGTACTGAGAAGTGATAACTTAGCTTCCCTTTATGCAAATGTTTGCAGCTGCTTTATAGAGGTTATGCTAAAGCTGGACACTAAAACTCTACTAAATGCTTAATATTTGCTAAATCAGTTTGCTAGCAAGTGCTGATGACTTTTTGATGATTTGTCTGTTCCAGTGCCATGTACTGTTTCTTTGAAGCAGACAGAAAACAGATCCAAAATATTTCAAGGACAAAAGCAATCTGTTGTCTGATATAAAAAAGCTACATTTGTTTACCAAATTTCATTTTGATAGGTACTCAAGCAAAACCAATTTAAGCTAAGGTAACCTTTAAAAAAGAGAAATGAGCAAAATACAATTCTTTGAAAGAACCACAGCTTTATTGTTATAGAAGAAGGTCAGGGTACAGAGAAATCTCTTCAGAAAGCAAAGCTGGAAATAGGTCTACAATAACCACAGCAAAAAGTAAGTTGACCTTGATAAGAAAGGACTTTCTTCTATCCCCAATTACCACATAGAAATTGCCACTTAGAAAGTCACCTGCCTCATAAGAATCCTCTTTGAATGCAAGTTCATTTGTTATTATATTGAATGTGTCTCTCTACATATACTGCCACATTTCCTGTTTTCAAGGATACATCTAGATTGGAAGACAGCAAATCTGGGATGTTTTAAAAGTCAGATTTTTTTTAACAAAGATACATTACTGATATGTTTCATCAGTAGCTGGCTTAATATAACTGCAGAATAACTTCCAGAAACTGCTGTCAGAAACTTATCTTACCCTAAAATAGAAAGTTATTGAACTGCACAAAAGAGTGATTTTTCAAAATTAAATATATGTGACCTGTAATTACTCTTCCTCAGCAACAGTATCACATGGGGCTGCTCAGGCAATCACTTCTGCACATGGAAATTATCGCATGCACCTCAACAGGCATAGGTGAAGGTCCACTGTTAATCTTGGATATTAGCAGAAAATGAACAATAAACTCATAATAAATGGCTCCTTGAGGTATTCACTTCTGCTCAGGAAGTGTTAGTTACTTGACTTATAATTCTTTTTAATACCTGTCGTGCACATTGCTGCATCTGCATGCTATAGCATTGAACCACTTCCACTCAGGTGCACTAAATTAGTAATTCCTGTGAGAAATCAGTCATCAGTTTAAGACAACAGCAACACATGGAGTTCCCAAGGGGAAGAAAAGTTAGCCACACAAAGCAGCAGTTTTCAAAGTCTGCTTTTTCAAAAGCAAAAGCAGGACGTGGCAGGGAAGAATATACAGCCCAAGGGCCAAGCTTTCACTACAGAAGAGCAGCACAGTATCCCTGTACACTACCTGGTGGTCTTCTTTAGCCACTTTCTCCATGCCCTCCTTTTTGTCTATATGGGCTTCCAATACCTTTCCCTGTCATTCCTTATTTCCCAGTGTTCAAGGTCATCTGGTGCAGTACTTACCTAGGATACTCCTTTCCCCAAAAGAAAGGCTTTTGAAGTTCTCCTGCTGGGAATCCTGCAACAGAAAACCAGTAACAGTGATGTGCCTTGCTCAGTACAGATGAATAGCAGTCGCAAAGCCCACGGGCTGGAATTTTATGACCATTTTTTTAGCGTCAGCAGGTTTTGCTAGAGGATCTTTCCCTCAGGTTGTAGTTTCAGAATGAAGTAGAGAGGACTTTAAGAAGAAACAGAGATCCTCTCTGCTTCAGGACTACAGTGGCAACAAGATTAACTGCACTGCAAAAACTTTATTTTCTTCTGTGACTACTTGCCTTTTTGTGTAAGCAAATTCCTGTGAGTAAACACCTAATGTTTCCTGTGAAAAAGAAAACAGCTGCCCTCAGATTGGACTGCGCTCAGATGTTGACAGATCAACAGAGAATATATTGGCAAAATGCAACAAGAATTAGGAAAATGTCAGCTTAGTGAGGCTGCCGTGCAGCTGGAGACATAGGGAAGTGAAAAAAATGTAAGCTTAATTCTATATAGACTATAAAAAACAAGAAGAGCTCTTGAGTATTAAGGCTGTAATGTCAGTCTAGCTACAGGAATTACCTGACTGCTTCTGGTATAGTAGCTACTCACCAAAAACCTCTCAGTGGAGACTCTCTAATGAATGATGATCTACTGATGTTACAGATGAAGACCAAAATTGTTCCTCAGGCTCAAAGTCACAGATCTATTTCTAATTCCTGGATGATATTTCACTGCTACAGTTCTGAAGATACCAGAACTGATACATGGTAACTGTTTAAAACCTCGGAGAATAAATGCTAAATAAATTACCTGTGGTCGGTTTTCAAATGCTGATGAAAAGTGCAGTCCTTCTTGGCTTAAATGTGAAATTTGATGTCTTATGTCAGGAGTTCCCAAATATAAAACATGGGCATACACCTACTTGGTAGGTTACCTCACATGGAGGTCACATTGTTCATGTGAAACTAGTTTTTTCGGTAAGTATTTGTTTTTCCAGGAACCCCGACTTCATCTTACATGTCTCACTTCAAGAAATCACCAAACTCAAATCAAAACAAAAACTGTATTCAGTTAACTCTAATGTTATTCAGGTTTTTGTTCATAAATAGGACATGGATTTCTTTTTATCTGAGATAAGCTGTCATGAAAGATTTTTGTCCTTTCCTTTCAAATTCTTTAAAGACAGGATGCGTCATGTAATCCACAGGATGATAGAATCATAACATGGCTAGTGCTGGAAAGGCCCTTAAAGATCATCTAGTTCCAACCCCCCTTCACAGACAGGCACACCTACCAATATATTAAGTTGCTCAAGGTCCCATCAAACCTGGCCTTGAAAACTTCCAGGGAGGGTTTATCCACAACTTCTCTAGGCAACCTGTTTCAGTGTCTTACCAGCCCCAAAATAAAGGATTTTCCCCTAATTTCTAAACTGAATCTCCTCTCTTCAAGTTTGAAACCATTGCCCCTTGTCTGCTTGCTACACAGCCGTACAAAAACCCCTACCCCAGCTCTCTTGTAGGCCCCCTTGAGAGACTGGAAAACCACTGCGAGGTCACCTCAAAGCCTCCTCTTCTCCAGGCTGAACAACCCCAACTTCCTCACTCTGTCTTCACAGGGGAGGTGCTCCAGCCCTCTGATCATTTCAGTGTGTCTCCTCTGGACAAGTTCCAGGAGCTCTGTGTCCTTCTTATGCTGGGGACTCCAGAAAGGGAAACAGTGCTCCAGGTGGGGTCTCACAAGAGCAGAGTAGAGGAGGAGAATCAATCCCCTTGACTTGCTGGCTACATTTTTTTTCATAAAACCCAGGACACAGTTGGCTTTCTGGGCTGTCAAAATTCATGTCAAATGATGTTGCAAGTATTGTACTCCTCGCCTGCCCATTTGCTTTTTTCTGCTGCTCTTCCCTGGATGCCTTTACTACCTATTTTCAATTAGTTTACAGAAAATGTGGTTTTAAAACTTTTATTTTCTGAACCTTTTTCACTCCTATTTCACCAGAGGTTTTGTTGTTTCAAGCATGTTATCATTTGCTTTTCCAGTGCTACAAAACACAATTGTACCAATGTCAAGGAAAAAGCTTTCCTAATCTAAATCTCGTTGCTGCCCAACACACACAGAAAAGTATTTATACTGTATGCTTTTAAACATCTCACACCAAGGGTACATTCATCCAATCTGATGAAAATTGCTTGTTAGTACACTAAATTAAGAGCTGGTGTTAAGAGTGGAGAAAAAAAATGTAGGCTAAACTACATTGCCATCAGGAATTGAAGGTCAGGAAAGGTTTTTGGACTTGATAAAGAAACCATTTAACACACAAATCATTAGGGTTTGCTAACCTTGAATGATTCTCCACCCCCCAACATATGAGAGCAACTGTAGCCAAAAAAACCAAATGAGTCTATACTGAAAATTGTATGAATGAAGGCATCATAGTCACCTCACAAACCACATTTAAGGATCATGTAGCCTATCACCACATCAAGGTGCTATTAAGATCTTGTGAAGAGCTGAAATTATTTTGTCCAGTTATAGACTTGTGTATTGAATTTGCACTTGTCTGTGTGCCAGGTAGAGGTCATATACATTATTTACAGTAAACTCGGTGCAAATTTTGACTCAGGGTCATTCATGTAAGAAACAGACTCTAAAGCTATCTCTGTAGGACACTGCTGAAACACCATCAAGTCTGAATTAAGCAATTAAACAAAGTTGTCACTGACTATTTGATGTGGATATTCACATCATCTCTCATAGAGGAGAGGTGTTGCTACTTGAATCCATACAACAGGTTGATAATGACTTTACTCAAACCCAGGATTAATTTTTGATAAGACAGGTCTGAGCATAGAGCTTGTTGAAGTAGTGGTTTCTGCTTCTGGGCAGCTGTGTGAAACTTCTTTGCAGTCTGATTGTATTTAAGGAAGCTCAGGAAGTATTTTCAGGCCAAAGCAGAGTCAGAAGCCACTAGAATGTAATACACCATTAGGATAAACTCAGGGAACTGGAATGTATTACTCAAAACAGGATTTTTTTTCTTTTTTAAGAAAAATATTATCTAATTTTGAAAGCAATTCTTGGGCAGCTGGCAAAGCAAAGGTGTCCTGTTCTCTAGAGATTAGTAGCACGAAATGAGAGGGTGCTTGTCTGCTGCTGCAACACTACAAGGAAAACATTCAGGCTTGGCAACAGAGGGAACCCTGCAATGCAATGCCTCCCTCAGACAAGCATCAACCACATCATCCTTGGAGGGAACAAGGATAACAATATGCTAGACCTAGAATCTCCTTGAAATTATAACAAGACATATATCACCTGACAGGTTCTTATTTTGTGGTGTTTGAATCCCTCAATATAGGCAATTCCCTTGTGAGGTCTCTTTCTTTCTTGCTTGGCATATTGTATGTAAAAGATTTAATGACAAAACTCAGAGAGCTCATGGTAGGTTGTAGAAGCAATAAATACTAATGGGATTATTTGTACGCCACTGAAGTTCAAGCAAGCAAAGCACTGATCCAAAGGAGTAAGTCAGCCAGACTTCAGAGAGTTGCACATCTTAAGGAATGGATACAAGCACTGGGAAGGTACTTCAAGCAAACACTTCACCATAAATTTAGCCTGTAGTGAATTGTTTCATGCTTTTTCCCTCTATGCAGCCTCAGAAGAGGAATATGGGCTGAAAAGACCTCTCTCCTTACACTTTATTCCTCATGCAAGTTCAGAGCCTGCAGTCGAGGCCATTACACACCAACAGCATGTGGCAAGAAAATTGTATTGTCTTACTACAGAACGTACACAAACCTATCCATCATAGGTAAGGCCTGGACTTGCAGAATCTGCCCTGATGACCTTCTTACACTCTGCCTACTTTTGGAGCAATGTCATAGGTCTACAGCATCATTCTGAGATGAGCAATGCCATGACATGCCACAAGGGAACTGGAGGGAGGGGACAACTGAGTTCAAGCTGTCACAGAAGAGGCATTGATGTCCTATATCTATGAATCTTGCAGGTGACAAGGTGATACAGCTAGGCTAAATCATCCTTCAGTGGACTTTGTGCCACTGATCACAACTCTTGAGAGCCAAGCAATTCTGATCACAGCTCTTTAAGCCCAGCAGTCCAACCCTTTTTCAGTCACTTGGCTCTCCACTTGCCCAGCCCATTCTTCCGCAGTTTACATTTGAGAATAGTAGGGAAGACAGTGCTGAAAGTTCTGCTAAAGTCTAGCTGGATCACATTTGCAGCTCTCCCCTCATTCACTGAGTTAGACATCTCGTCTTAGAAGGCTGGTCAAGGAAAGTGTTTCTAGTATGTACTCAACCATGTACATAGGAACTGACGTGAGGCTGACCAGCTTGTAGCTCCCTGGATTCCTTCTTGAAACAGGAATGACATTTCTTTCTTCCAGTCCTCAGAAACCTTCCTCAGTCACAACAGCTGTTTGAAGTTGATGAAGAGAGGGCTCACAACAACATCAGTCATCTTCTTCAGCACTGTTAGGTGCACCTTTTCAGAGCCCATAGATTTATGTCTGCCTAGTCTCTTTAATAATCCCTAAAATTTCTCCTTTTCCACTAAGAGTAACTGTCCTTCCTCCAGAATTCCCCTCTGGTCTCAAGGGCCTGGACATTTTGAAAGCCAGCCTTACTAGTAAAGACTGAGGTAATGAAGGCATTGAATACTGTGGCCTTTTCCATGCCAATTGTTCACAGGTTCACATTCCCTGCCCTTATTCACATATTCCCTAGACTTTCTGCTCCTGCTGCTAACACTTGCAGATACATTTCTTGTTGCACTTCACATCCGTCACCAGATTCATCTCCAGGTACAATCTGGGTTTCCAAAGTCCTGTGTCTGGACCCTTGAACAGTGACTCTTTGCTGAGCTTTCCTCTTACTTACCCTACTGCTCTGGACTGCAGTGGAGTACATCTGGCTGACTTCAAATATTTCATTCCAAATTTATGCTGATCTTGAAGCTCTTACAGCACTCTTGACCTGCACAGAACTACTTTTAACATAGCTGAAGGTTTCTAGATTCATTTTATCCGTTATATCATTTTCAATCTCCCTCTGCAGCAAGGTGCTATAAGGCTTGTCAGAATGTATTTCAAATTTGAAACTTTTTTTTTAATTTCTTCAATTTTATAGGGGCCTTACAACCATTAGTGAACCCATTTACCAGTATACACCTTCAGGGTATTAATACACAAGTTTTTCAGATGAATGCCTTGAGACTCAGTGTAATATTGTAAGTTCAACAAGAAGATACAAGCAATCAAATTTCATTTGATAGTTCCCTGAAGTGATGCAGACTAATAATGAAGTAAATGGAAAATACATCAGATGGCTCAGGAGGAAATTTGGAGTTCAAATAGGAATTAGAATTCTACAGTTCAGTTACATAATTTGGTTATATTGCATGGTATTTTTTAACTGAGGAAGAAGAGATCTAGTAAATCCGTATTCTGTCAGTGCATTTACAATATCCATTAATTAGTTGGTTTGTTTAAAGCAACCTCTGACAGGCTAATGATTCCACTATTTAAATAATGGGTACAGAAGACAACTCTCATAAACTGTGATATAGAGAGTGCTCCCCCAGTTGTTCTACTGGCAGTTCTCTGAGGCATTTAAAAGCTGTAACTTTCAAGTCACTGAAAGAACTCAGATGGCAAATTTTAGAAGGATGAGATCTAAGCAGAAGACTAACTGCTGGTCAGTAAATAAAGGTTATCGAATTAAGGTCAGGAATTAAACATGAAGACAGCTAAGGTGTTGGTTAGTTATTTAAAAGCAGCACATAGGGACGGATACATTTGTTTAAAATGGTTCCACAGATTTCAGTTAGGGCAACTAAATCTCAGTGTCATCTGTGATGACTTTGCATGATCTGCTTGGTCTCTAGCTGCCAGTCTCTATGGGCAAGGCTGTCCTGCAAGTTCTCTTTCAGATACACCAGACATGAGGAAACATATATGCTGTAGAATATCCTAGATAGCTTAAAGCTCCTCTGTGTAGGTGATTAGGATCAAATTCTTTTAGAACATGGACCCAAATAATACACTTAATGTCAGGTTTTATCCTGTAGACAAAGAGGATAGAAAACATAAATTGAGTAAAGACAGAAAATATTAATTTTGTAGGCACAGTAACTGCTCCATGCTATGCATTAATATAAAGCTTAACTTCTCAAGGAGTAGTGAATAAATTCATTAACAGATAAAGAAATGTGATGGTATTAAAACAGAGGCCTTGGCATCCTCTGGTTCAATTCTATTATGTTCATTAACGTCCTAAAAACTAATAGCACATCTGAAACTACTTTATCAATAATCTTCCAACTAATCTAGTTTTTAAGGGAAGAGAAAGTGTCCCTACACACAGATCCCTTGTCCTCCCCTGGCCACAGGACTGGGTGCTGTTTGCCAGCACTTCCCTGGCTCCTGGCAAGAGAAGAATTCTCCCTTACAACTCAAGGAGTCAGCAAGCTGCCAGCATCAATACTGGAAGATGATACTTATTGGCTAATATGAGTTCTCATTTGTGGCTTTCTCTGTGGATGCTAATTCAAATGTTATTTTAAAATTCTGGTTTAGATTATATCTTTTTTCTGTAACACATAATAAGGCCACTCCATAAAGAGGCCTCTTGGCTTCCACTAGAGAACTGCAATACAAGTACAAATGACTTAGAAGGAGCATGGGTATAAACCTATGAAATTAATATTATTAGCTGTTAATTATCCAATACATTTATTCAAGCTTACACCTCATGAGTGTGTTGTATATATTTGCTCTGGTTCACTTTAAATCTCTCTTAGAAAAGTTATTTTTTTTTACGTATTCCAGATGCATACAAATTTACACTTGGAAAGAAAATTAAATACACCAAACGTCTAATGAGCAGTTCCCTTCTTTCTTTACATACTCAAGGGCCAATGTTTTAGTGCTATTATAAAATAAAATATTTTCTTCAACAGAAATACACTAGCACACTCTTTGATGATCACTTTTATCTATTTTCAACACATACATGTCAACTGCTCTAGAGCTCATTAAAATACACAGTCTTTGGGAAAGTGATTTTGTGTACCAATGATGATAATTAAAATTAGAGTGCAAGTGCTGCTTCGATTAAATGACCTGAGCTTATATACCTTTTTAGATTCTAAAGACAATGGTACGTGTCTGATGTCCTTGTTAAGTACTTACAATTGAAGGAAAATTGACTAGCAAATACAAAGAAAATTTTTTAATTATTCAAGCTAGAATTGAAAAATTATAAACAACCATAATAAACATGCATGGTTGTAAATCAAAGACACTTTGAATGATGGCAAAAGAGGAAATAAATAAATAGATGTACAGAGAACACCAGATAAATTATATGTACCATATCTGTTCTTTGCAGCACATTTTACCTTGTTGCATCTGCTTATTTCTCCTTTGGAGATATTAACAGAATTGTTGGCAATTCAGGGTATCGATAACTGAGTAATGAAAATTAAATGAAGCAATAGCAAACATAAGGATGCTTATGCTAAAGTGTGGCAAAATTTGTTGCAGTCTACTGAATATGCAAGTTTTGATGTATTGTCCCAAATCTTGTAATTTTCTGAATCTGGTAATTTCTGCTCTATTAATTTTCAGTTTTAGTGAGGAAAGGAGCAGTCAAGTTAAATATGTTAGCAGCTTGCATGTATAGGAAGATTGCATGGGCTTGTATGTGGAGATTGCAGTGGGATTTTTTTGTTTAATACTTAGATCAGTGACACAGATCACAAAGATGGAAGACTTTGTAATTGTTAAAGCAAATTATTCCAAGCACAGAAAAAAAAGCACATTCCTAAGGTTCAGAAGTGACCAGTACCTTCATGTTCTCCTCCACTTCTGCAGGTCCCTGATGAGAGCTCCTTTTCAGAACCCATGGTTCAATGTGTTGCTTTTTCTCTAAATTTTTTCTCAAAGCCTTAAGTGACAAATCAGGCTGGGAGTTGCTGTGGTTATGTTAATAACATCACACAGCACATTTCCATTTCCAAATGGAATGGTCTTAATTTTTAGAGTCAACTTTAGAACTGAGTGTTTACCTGTTAATGTAGAATCTGCTTTCCAGAACAATCTCTATTATGCATTTAAAAGTCTCAGTTCTCAAATTCTTAGTAAACTCCTTTACCAAGAGCAAAAATAGATGTGCCTTGAACACACTAAAATTTAACTTGCTCACAGAAAAGCAGGGGCACTGAAGCAGATGGAGACCTGTCTGGCTCATTTTCTTATTTCCAGAGGTTACAAGTCATAGAAAGAGCATCAGGCAGGGAAAGAGCATCAGGCAACTATCTGTGAGGTAATTATCTTCCCATCAACCTGTCCAGGGACCTGTCCTCTTGGACCAAGTTTATATCTGTTTGTTCTTTTGTTCTGAACAGAATGCTCTCTTTCTCTGACCACCTGCTAATAGAGTGACCAGTGTAGTTCCTCACAGAACACTCCTGCAAGTATTCGGAAAAGTATTCTTTTTTTCCTACCTCCTTTTCTTAGCTCTAATCCGTTACTCATTTACAAAGTACCTCCTTTTTTGTCCCATGACAACTTCCAGTTAATAGCCTTGGGAAAGAATCTCATCAAATGTGTTATATGGAAATAAAAATAGCATATTGTGGATACTTATTTGCTTTCTGAATAATAATAATAATAATAATCATCATCATCGCAACCCTCTAGTAGATTAAGAAAGCATTTTTTTTCTAAAAGAAAAAACAAAAAACCAAGTCACCCTGACTCTTCCCACTGTACCTTATGCCCATTCACTCTCTTATTCATTCACATTGTGGTCACAACCATTTTTCTTCACAGAGGCACTAGAATGACTTCTTATGCAGATCCCGATGGATCACCTTTTGAAAAAAAGGATTTGGCACTTGCCACGCTGATTCTTCCTGCGTGGCCACTATTAGTGATAAGCTATACATCAAAGCTATTTGGCACTTTCTTGTCTAAGTTCCTTTGAAATACCTGAGAGAATCTCATCTGGACCTTATATTTGTCACAGTTCATTTTATGAATTTCTTCTAAAGTACCTTCTACTGACACTGAATTTGAAACACTTCCTGGGGCTTACCTTCCATATGAAAAATCTTCAGGATAAGAATTTCCCAAACTTTTCAATTGAAAAGAATTATCTTATTTTTATGCCTTAGAAAGTTGGTCCTCAGAGTCTTTGTGGGCTTGCTATATATAAATTACATTTAACTTGCTAGAGTTCATAATTCTCAAATAACTCAATTTTGTAGAACTCTTTTCCTGTTGTTTAACTGGGCCTTTAAAAAGGACACAGTTTTCAGAGCACATCACCAGCCCCTGCATATGTATTATTATTGAAAACATAGCTGCAAAGTAGCAAGGCAGTAACTGCTGGGTGTGAGATTTGCCTAGCTGATATATCAAGCAATATGAGTATGCATAGGATCACAAATTTCAGTCTCCTGCAGTGTGGTTCTTTCCCAGTAGCATTAATGGGAACTCAGTTGTATCTGACAAGTACTTATCAGCAACTTCAGACCTGATTATGTTCCTCCCACATTTCACAAGAGCCTCTTCCTCTGAAATCACACTGTCCAGCAGTGGAAGACCATTTGTACTGTGCCTTTCTGTGAATATTCCCTCCAACGGAGCATCATTTTTAGGGCGTGATTACGTTTGTACCTCTCTCAGGTAGGTGAGGGTTTTGTTCAGAAAAATTCACCTGAATTCTTTGCCTCTTAGAAACACTCCTAAAGGACAGTGAACAGCACTATCTGAACTTCAAGGTCAGATGCCAGCAGTGCATCAGGTCAGCAGTTATGATAGAAAATACAATTGCCTTTACACCCATGACTGATTGGTTACGTTTGACAGCTCTCTGCTTCGCGACACAGTTAGACACAGTGAGTGTGAAATTTAACTTCAGTGACTCCAGCCTCTTGTTACAGCTTTCTCTAATGTGCCATGGCAGAGAGGCTGAAAGAGCTGAACTCTGCTGAAACTTGAAAGGACCCAATATTGAAGAAGACAGAACAGTGATGATACTTATTTCACGCTGACCGGGCATCCTCTCCCTTCACACGATACATCTGAAGCAGCACTGCTGGCCACTGCCTAGTTCAGCAGGAACAGGAGCTGTCATGTACCTCACAGCTGTGATCAGCTCAGGGAAGTCTACCTCAAATGCTCCCTCAGATGAACAACAAAAATGTGGCTTCTTAATGATGGCAGCCCTCTAATTAAGGTGGAACGATATAGGTTCAGAATTCATTTTAATCAAAAGAACTGTCTAATTGTCATACACCCACTTTACAAATGAGCTCACTTAGACAGAAAAGAACTTAAGTAAGTAGTCTGAAAGCAAAAATTGTTCACAGATACCAGAAGACCCAGATTGACAGTCCCCTGCTGTAAATTCTTCAGTGTGATACATTAATTTTTGTCTTTCAAAAATTACTTCTCTCTGCAACCAAAAGAGATTCAGGGGGAAAAGGGCAGTCACTCAGCAATTTCTAATGAGCCTGTCCTTGGGAACCAAGACCACAGAGGTTATGTCAGCTGCTTTTTGGACCCTAATGTCACAGAACAAGAAGCCTGATTTAACTTGCAAAGCTAATAAGAACAAAGAGAAGTGTGAGAGTGAGGATAACACTATTGTATACAGAAATACTGGTACAGACTTTTAAAATAATTTAGTTAGCTTTTTCCTATCCAAAATGCCATTATAGTGTATGGGAATGAACATCCAAATCTATACATATCTTTGGAAAACTCAGCTTTTACCTCATGTGCTTCTAAATCAGTTTTCATGCTATCTAAAACTAACTAGTAACTAAAATTAGCATAACACAGATTGTACTGTACGTACAAGATAATTTCATCAAACTATACAGGTAAGTATTTTACATTAACCACAGATATTATTCCTTGTCCTTGAAGGTGTCAAACAAATTCACTGACACCACTTCTTAGGTTTTCTGGGTCTATAGAACAGTCTCCTCCAGGCTGCATAATCATTAATACTAAAGGACTGAATTGCTATCACTTCAAGAGTTACTGAATATTTATGGAGGTATACGTACACATGTTTTTGCTACAGAAAACAGAAATATTAAGCTTTAATAAATGTGATTTCAGCTAGTATTTGCAATGGGCAGAGTACACTCACAAGCAGTCACTGTAACTCAGCTTGCACCTGTACTCGGCAGTGGTGAGGTCACACACCAAGGACTCTGCTCAGTTCTGGGCCCCTCACTACAAGAAAGACATTGAGCTGCTGGAGTGAGTTCAGAGGAGGGAAACCAAGCTGGGGAAGGGTCTGGAGAACAATTCCTGTGAGGAGAGACTGAAGGAATTGAGAATGTTTAGTTTGGAGAAGAGGAGGCTGAGAGGAGACCTTATTGCTCTCTACAGCTACCTGAAAGGAGATTGTAGGGACATGAGAACTGGCCTCTTCTCCCAATTGATTAATGATAGGACCAGACGCAATGGCCTGTGGACTAGATATTAGGAAGAATTTATTTACCAAGAGAGTAGTCAGACATTGGAATGGTCTGGCCAGGGAGGTGGTGGCATCACCATCCCTATACAGAGATTGTATAGATGAGACACTTCAGGGCATGCTCTAGTGGGCAGTGTGGTACAGATATTGATTTATTTTATTGGGGCTGGGGTCTTGGACACAGTTGGACAGTTGGACTGTTGGACACAGTGATCTTCAAGATCTTTTCTAACTGTGACAATTCTGTCAGTCTGTGGCACATGGTAACTTGTTAAGCAGTGATAACTCAAATCTGTGGGACCCCTTGCTTTTCCAGAACTATTTCTCACTTAAAATCTTCCATAGCTGAATTAAGAGGTTTTAGCTTTTGATTTTCAGTCACATAAACTGTACAGATATTATCTGAAGTTATACATGTAATGTATACGTATAATGTAATACATACATTTCCCAAACAGGCACTTTATAGCAAGGAGGCTCAGAAGTCAGATACTCACTGATCTGGTTGGTAGATGCACTATAAAAAGCATTTACAGTAGTTGGGCTTGTAAACCACCTGTAGTAAGAGCAGAAGAGATCAGCTGTCAGTACACATATATCTTTATTAATAGAGTGAGCAAGGATTTAAAGTGAACTCAGTGGAAGGAAGCAAAAATGTTAAAGACCTTGGATACAATAAAGTTTAAGTGTTTTTCCATTTCAACACATGCCACCTACACTTTCTAGAACACTGAAATCTATTGTTTAATGGCTTTATTTTAACTGTATACATTCAATTAATGTTCAACAGGAGCAACTGCTAAGCTTCTTTTTTCATGTGAGGTCTGCTGTGCTGATGAACTGACTTACACCCAACAGAAGCTGAAACACTGACAGCAGCTGGGAAAACTCTCTTACGTGTCTTTCAACAGATCTCAAGGTGTGGAGAAACCCCTTCTTGAAATTAGAGGAGAGCATCACAAAAAGAGTGAAGTGGGTTCAGAGGCTTTGCTGAACAATTTCTTAAACAATTCAAGTGATGCCAGCAATACAGGTGGGTGTTTTCTGGGAACCTAAATTCAAAGTAAACAGCTTCATGTTCTGTACCTGACACAGTGAACATGGCCATCAGTGTGTTCATAAAGAAATGGACCTCTTACAAGGCAAAACAAACTGAAAAACTAATATCAGCATTTCTTCATTTACTGAGGTTTCTCATACAGACTGAAGGGAAACTTAAATTTTAATAGCAAATAAGATTCATTAATCTCCTTAGCCTAAGCTTATCTCTATTGGCAGTGGTTTCACCCATATGAGTGGAAAATCTCAACTGGCTTTGGCAAGATCCAAATCCCCTCAGATGGAACTTTGAATTCAGTGTGTCCAAAATTTCAGTTTATGATTCTATAAGGAAGAAATGAGATAAAAGTAATAAAGATTATGAGAATTAGTGGTTAATTCATAAGAAATTAGGAGCAACTCTACTAAACTCTAGTGAACATTCAAATTCAGCAATGCATTAGTTAGCAGTTTTATGAAGACAAATGAATGCAATGCAGTTGCTTTGGAAATTTTTTTCAAAGGGAAGGCATAGGAGCTGCAAAACAAAGAATAAGGCAAAAGAAGATCTATCAAAACATGGAAAATGTGTCATGTCAGTGATTTTCACATACATAACCTGTGTTTTAAAATAGCACCATCAAATGAATGAGTTATCTGCAGATTCTGAGTGGCAAGTGATGTCCTCAATGGAGCCATGAAACAAAGGGAAGAGTTTTTAAATGGCAGCATTCTGTCTTTTATAAACAAGTTAACCTGCTTCTCTCATTTTCAAAGCTGTGTAACTTATCTGACAAGGCAACAACTAGAAAAACTAACCAGTGAAAGCAAAGTGTGATGTCATGTAAATATTTTAACCATCTACCATTGTAGGCTCTAATTGCCACAGATAATCCTGTGTTTTGTTTACCAGGAGATTCTGAAGGGGAGAAGCAGGGGGAGGGGGTTTTCTGGTGTGTTTTCCATTCTTCTATAAAAAAGAGATTAAACGTGAGAGGTAATGTAGTGAGAAAATGGAAAACTGAAGAAAGAAGGCTTTTTGTGAGGGGATAAAGAAAAAATTAAGGGCCTTAATCAACTACATTTCAGTTTCATATTTGTTCACAGCAGCAATCAGCTGAAGTATTTTGAAGGATGCAAACCAGACACTTGTGTAATGGGACCTGCTCTCTAGGTTTAAGAGTAGCTCTGGAAGCCTCTGTCACTTTTTTGACAAGGATATAACCCATCTCAAAGGGACTAGTCTGAAATATTCATAATTGTAATTTAGACTGTACTTTAAGTCTGAATGAATACATAGTATTTTGACTTCTACTTCACCCTGTTGACCTGTTCTACTTACAACATCCTTTCTGTTCTCTTGAATAGCATCTTTTAAGCGTGAAAGAGGCTTCCAGGACAACAAATCCTCCCTTTTTGCAAATCCTTCTTAGAGCACGTCTTACAGGACCTCTTATTTCCAGCCACAGGATCAAGGGCCTGAGACAGATAATAGAGACTTCAAAACAGACTAATGTGCTTTGCTCTTCCCTGCATCCTTTTTGTTGCTCCAGCCCCAGGGGCTCACCACAGCTTGTAAAATATAGGAACCACCACAATCAATGGTTAGAGAGCTCTTCACTGACAAGCAACACCTCTCTAACAGTACAAGTCTGCACTCATTTGTATTGGGTGAGGAGCTAATGAGTGATGCATGTGTTTGCCACCACAAGACCACCTCACTCTGCCCAAGAACCACTGCAATGATGATGCCCTTTGGTCCACAGCTACCAAGAGAGGACAGCACACCACTGCTGTCCATGCTTTCATACCTATGAACTCATAGACTCATAGCTCATAAACGAGCTGCTGAGACTCATCACAACATCCCCATCCTGAAACTGCTTCTTTCTTCACAATCTACCACAAAAGTAGCAGAGCCCACCCTGTTCCCTGAGCTTAGTATAAGCCAAAGACTGACAGCAGCATCAATTTTCTCACTGTAAAACTGAATGAAATTCTTTCCAAGTTGCTCTTCATAATGAGACCTTAAGAATGACTCCATACAAAGTTTGTTATGTTTTTTTAACAGCTAGAAAAAGGAGACTTAGCACCTGTACTGGGGATGCAGGGAGAACAAGAGTTCTCCAGTGACAAGCAGAGTATACTGATGAATTTCATATTTGACATTTAGACATTCAGCAAGGAGAATATCTACACTCCAGGATTTTGTACCATTCTGAGCCACTCTCAAGAAGGCTTAGGAAGCATTTTCACAAAAGAACAGAAATAACTGAGACTGTTTCCATTCAGACTATCAGAACAACTTCACCTCTCATCTGTCATCCTTTTGAAGTGAGCTCCTTGAACTGACTGAACCTTCAGTGACAGACCTTAGCCAATAACACATCAAATTACTATATGAAGGTCTGTAATAAATAGCTGTCACCATTAAATATTGAGGTGAAGCAAATTTAGAAATAGCTCTCACTCCTATTTGAAGTCAGGTTGCCTGAGCATTTGCTCTTCATCTGGTTACAATTTCAGTGTGTTTGATCAGAAGAAAAAAATTAAAAGACAAGCATAACAAACTCTAAGCTCTTATCAGTTACCAAGTAAATGAAAAAAAAATCTATAATTGTTTAGACTGTTTCCATTTGCTATTAGCACATGAAAAAGAGACAGCTTTGAATGATATGTTGTAACATTACCTGTCAACTACTGCAGCAGTCAAAACCTAATGCAGTGACTTGACACTTGTAAGTTTAAGATTTCTCTCACTGAAATAAAATCTGAAACCTGTACTGAGATAGCAAGGGGGGCAGATACTCTCTTAGGCTATAATTTTCTCCTCAGTGTCTTCCTTTCTGAGTTGAGTATAGTGTGCTACATTGCCACTCATCAAGAGAGGTGACTGGGAACATTTACAATACAGAGAAATGGTTATATAATCCTCTGTAAAGCACAAACTGAGTTTGCAACTTTCTTGATCAACTTTTTGAGTTAGAAGAAATCACCTCAGTGAAGGAGAATATAGTATTCAATGTCCCAGGTAAGAATTTTTTTCAAAAACTTGTGTAAATTACGAAAATTGAACTTGTGGAAGTATAGTGCCCTTAAACTATAGTGCCCTTAAGAAGTGAAAAGGCAAAAAAAAAGTTGCTAATGAAGCTGGAAACTAAAAAATTCTCTTCCCAAGAAATCACTATAAAGAAAAACTTCTTAAGAGGAGGTAATCTTCAAGGTTACTTTCAAAACTGTATTTCACCTTCTCAGTGTTAATCTGTTCTTTACATTTTCCCATGTAGAAAAAGGGAGGAACAGCCTCCCAGGCCAGACTGCCATTTGTCTACCCTGGGGCTGGGCAAAAAACTGGGATGGTAAGGCTGAGCCCAGCCTCCAGCAGCACATCACTGCTTAACATGCAGCTCAAAGATCAGGAAAAGGCTCCAGGATGCTCTTCTCCAAGGCAGGTCCACCCACAGGGTTTCTGAGCTCTCCAGCAGTGTCCCTCCAATAGATAACAGCATGCCCAGTGTCCTTCATATCTGCTTTTCCTTTTTTGTAGAAGGAGCTTTTGCACTGCCCTTACTGTCATCCAACCCAGCACCTCTCAGAGCTGCCCTTCCCTGCTGCCAACCAAGAGCAAGGGTTTGCCAACAATGGTGTGTGGTCAGACAGCTGGAATAGATCCTGAAGGAGACACAGGAATCTTCTCATAGTACACTTACAACACAGGGACTGTGTCCTCTTATAGGGCTACAAAATGTCTACATCTCCAGCACTGAAATTGGAGTGAAAAGGGAGGAAAGATTTGGCCAAGTGTGAAAATCTTAAAGAGGTCCTGACTTCAAAGGAGAAGGATACTATGACGTTGTATGCCCAAGAAGTCCTCTGATGCCTTGCTATTTGCAAGTATGATATCAGGGTTAAGAAGGATAGATTTAACACCTGTTAAAAAGCTGTGGGTGTATGTCTACATCTAGACATACACATATATGCACATGTATGTATATTTCTACAGATAAGAAAAGGCCACTAAAATCCTTATTCTCCTTTATCTCTCCCTTCCCCAAACACTGGCTTTCACTTTCCTCTGCTCTAGTTGTATCTCACTTGGGGTATTACAATTGCCTTCATGCCTGGTGCCTTTCTCCCATGCTCCATCCTTTCAGCTTCACCTTGTCCATCAGCCCTCTTGATCCAACCTGCACTGTTTTGTGTGCATCATATTCCCCAGGTCCTGCCACAGATTCCTTTTGTATGTCTCATTCTGAGTACTGGAGCACTTTTTTCACTGTTTGATAGAACTAGACATAAAGATGACAGCTGTGACTCCAGCCAGCATTTAGGATTGCAGCTGACATCCAAAGTGGTTGTTGAGGACAGCAAGTTGCTCCTCTCAAGGCTGCTGTGCCCATGGGGGAGCCTGACCACTGGGACCAGCAGGGTCCTACACCCCAAAGCCATCTTACAGCTCCTTGGTACCAGTTAGGATGGGTATGTTCCCCCATCTATGCTCAGAGCCTCACCTGACTCCCTTGCTCCTTTTTCCTGTAAAGCAGATGAGTGCTTGGAGGGAGGGAGCAAAACAGAGGACAAAGAATTCCCATCTTTGGGAGATGTTCTTTTCCACTTTTTAGATTACAAAACTGTTGAATTTGCAGAATAACTTATTTCCATTTTAATATCCACATCCCCTCTTACTTTATCAAACTCCTTTGTCTTGTATCTGCCCCCTGATGGTGTTTCCCTGCTGCTCTGAGTGAACCATCATTCTGATTTTCCATTTAGTTGACAACGCTGAGGAAAGTGAGTCCATCTTAAAATGATATTGCTGAAAAATCTGGATTATCTTTTAAGTAAATATAGTGTTTTACATATGAGGATTAATATTACTTTACTATGTGGTAACTTATTTGTTTAAACATTAATTTTTTCATTTATCTGTATCAGTCTATAACTCGGACAACCTTACAATATTTATCTCTAAATGTAAGTGCTATGCTAAAAGCTACTTAACTAGAGAAGACATGAATCAAAAGGGAACAAATGCCCAAAGGTAATTCTCTATTAACACAGGGCCAAGCTCCATTGTAGACCAAAGATATGTGGAGTTCTATGAAATATAAAAACTTTTAAAAAGCAAAAAGAGGAGAGAGGAAGGGGAAAAGGGAAGGGAGAAGAGGAAAAACAAAGAGAAAAAGATAAGGAATAGAAAAAAGAAAAGTAAAATCATCAGAAAGCAGCAGAGTCCAACAGTTAAAATGTGGCAAGTGATGATATTTTAAGGCCAGAGTTGACATAGCTCAGGCTGGTGAGTGGGAGTTATTGGTCCGATAGAATTCATTTTTTTAAAAAATTACTAGAGGTGGCAATGCCTCCCTGTGCCTTAGTACCTCTCAGCAAAGACAGCAGAAGTGGTCAGTGTAATGCACATCACTTTCAGATCATTTTTATATTGCTGATCAGGTACAAAGGCAGAATAATCTCCCAGCAGGACTAATTATGACTGAGGGCTCAGATGGAGGTTACCCCCAGCCTCACAGAAGGCAGAATATATAGCTGTACAAATGAAAGAGACCAAAAATCAAACCAGGGTCCCCCAGGACAGAATGTGCCCCACAGGATGACAAGAAAAGCACAAAAAAAAGGTGTTGAAGGGGTTGCTGCTAAATTGACCTTGAAATAAGACGGTCGAGACAAGCATGAGAAAGTGTTCGATCTTGTAGTGGACAGTTGGGTAAAACACTGATTTTTTTAAGCATACTCATGTGACACTTCTCAGTTTGCAGCCCTTGAGAAATAGAGTCAGGGATTACCTGACAATTAATTTCATTACTCGGGGAGATATCCCATTGTGCCAGAAATCTACATGACCTGTGTTAGTGCTGCCCTAGTGCTATTCATGAGGAGAAGCCTGCTGATCACCATTGCTATAGAGAGGTGCTCTGATGGAAACTGTTGGTCTGAAGAGAATACACTGTCATGATCTAGTCCTGGCATTCAGGGCTTCAGGAAAGTCTGTAAAATAATCCCCTGGGATTACCTACTGCAACGCCAAAGAAAGGTGTGATGAGAAGGTAAAATTTACAATTAAAATTAAGCCATAAACATCCCCTTGAAAATGGGTCCAAGTTACAACACTCAATGAGCAACAACCTGTGCCTGTTCTGCTGACATCCTCTACCTGCCTCATGGACAACATAGAATCACCCCTGAAAAAAAGTATGGTTCAGTTTGAGTAGGAATTTCTGGACCTCTAAGGAAATATCACCACAGGAGTTAAGCAGCAGCACAGAAATCAAGGTCTCTCTGTAGAAGGAGTAATTTTTAAGTAGCATAATTAAGTTCTGTTTTGGTTTTAATTTGCATTTTAAGGATTTGATTACCTGCCAATAAGAAAAGAGACTGATTCTCTCATGTATTTGATGACAGAATGTGACACAATCTGTAGTCTCAGGTTTACAAATACATCAAAATAACATATGTAAATTAAATTATGTTTTATTCCATATAATTTCTATCAACAGCAGGTAACTAACAATGCTGATTGCTATTACTAATAATACCATTATCTCCTACTAATGGTTCCATTCTTAGAAAATTTATTTCATAAATCCCTGCTGTACCATTCCAAATTATAACTGTGACCAAGAGCCATAATCCATTTTTAATTGAGATTCAATTACCCCTTTTTTCATTAAATTTATTTTAAGCCACAAGCATATGACTATTCTGCATAAGAACAGGGATACCTAGAACTTACCAAAAAAAATATCCACAGAATTTTCTGAATAACTGAGGGGTGTCACTGTCTTTTTATATCATAATAGGTTGCTGTATAGGTTATAGGTTGTTATAATTCTAATAATAGGTTAATTATTATAATATATGTAATATATTATAATAATTATATAATTATAGGTTGTTATAATTCTAATTGCTGTTATAGGTTGTTATAATTCTATTAAAACATACATTGTATAAATTCAAATATTGTTAGAAGATCATGTATATTTGCATTTTGTCTACTCACTCTGTTTTTGGAACTTCTTTTCTAAGCCAGTAGAAATCTGACTGGGCTGCGTATTTGCGAGTTTGCAACACATTGCCAAAATAGTCACTCTCTGAAAACTTCAACTGTATAGAAAGAGTACAGACATATTAAAAGCATGTCCAAGGGAAGAAAAGCTGACACAGAACAACCAGAAATTTTGTTTTTAACAAAATAATCACCTAATTCTTTAGCCATTATCAAAGCAAATAAAATTTTCAGACCTGGCAAGAATAATAAATATTTTGTCAGCTTAGTTTAAAAACAGTGGCTGAGGGGATCTACACAATGGACTGGTACACCAGAAAAGCATTTTCTTGTGCAGAGAACAGTTGAGGAAATCAAAAGAACCCAAAGATGAATTGCAGATTACGTGTTTCTAAGGCTACCATCCAGACAGCCTCTTTTCCATAATGAAATAGGTCTACTTTAATTTTTCAAAGTGCATTTTAAAACCACTTTCAAAAGTTTAACAAAGAACATTTCTCCAGGTTCCTTTACATTTTATTACAAATACTTTGTACTCTGTGCACTCCAAGAGTTCTGCCACTGTTTTCATACAGTTTCTCATGTGAAATGCTTACTGATATAGGGAGCCATGCTTCCATAAGCCTCCAAATCTAATAGCAACCTCCCACACACCCTTGCAAAACTGACCATGGAAAAAAAAAAAGGGGTGTTAATATTTTATAAATCCAACTTATATCACTGTCACCACTTTCAAGCGATTATAGGACTTTCAAGGAAGTTGTAGTTCAAATTTAAACTATGTTTTTGCAAATGTGATTGATAACTGGTTTTCACTAGACACTAACACTTATCTGGTCAAATAATTCCATATATTCAGTGATAAAGTTGGTCACAGCCTCTGTCTCATTACACTGCGGTTCACAGTACTATCTCACACTACTCTTTCCACAAAAAAGAACTATTCTGGTAGAGCTGGTTCTTCAATCTTTTCTCAATAAATTATGACCCTCTTTAGTGTTTGCTCATGTTCTCTGGCAAGGATGCCTATCACGCTTGTATTTTTGTCGAATAATAGAATGGCTTAGGTTGGAAGGGACCTTGGAAATCATCTACTCCAATCTCCCTGCCACAGGCAGGGATGCTTATTAGCTAGACAAGGTTGCTCAAAATCTCATCCAGCCTGGCTTTGAACACCTCGAGGCAGGGGGCATCAACAACCTCTCTGGGCAATCTGTTCCAGAATCTCACTATCCTCATACTGAAGAACTACTTCTTAATATCCAGTCTAAATCTATTCTCCTTCACTTTAAAACTATTTCCCCTTTTCCTGTCACTGGACACTCTTACGGAAAGTCTCTCTCCAGCCTTCCTGTAGATTCTCCTCAGGTACTGAAGAGCAGCTATAACGCCCCCCCCAGAGTCTTCTCTTCTTCAAGCTGAGCAGTTCCAGATCCCTCAGTCTCTTCTTGTAACAGAGGTGCTCCACCCTCTGGATTACCTTTGTGGCCCTCACCTGGACTCATTTCAACAGATCTATATCCTTCTTATGGTGGGGACACTGGAACTGGATGCTGTATTTGAGGTGAGGTCTCACAAGTGCAGAGCAGAGAGGGAGAATCACTTCTCTTGATCTACTGGCCATGTTTCTCTAGATGCATCCTAGGATACAGATGTCCTTCTGAGATGCATGAATGCACTACTGGCTCACATTGAGCTTCTCATCAGTCAGCACCCCCAAGTCTTTCTCTTCAGAGCTACTCTCAAACCACTCCCTACCCAGATTGTAATTGTGTCTGGGACTGGTCCAACCCAGCTACAGGGCCTTGCACTTGGATTTGTTGAACCTCATGCAGTTTTGCACTGGCCCATTTCTCAAGCCTGTGAAGGTCCCCCTGGATGGCATCCCTTCCCTCAAGTGCACCACACAGTTAGGTGTCATTGGCAAACTTACTGAGGATGCACTCAATGTCCATAGTGCTGACAAAGATGTTACCAAAAAAAATTTTACCAGCTCAGAACTGAATTGGTGATTCTCCTTTGCCTGTAACTTTCAGTAACAGAATTCATCACACAGAACCATAGAATGGTTTAGGTTGGATGGGACTTTTAAAGGTCCAGCCCCCTGCAGTCAGCAGACATCCTCAACTAAATCAGATTGCTCAGAGCCTTCTTGAGCCTCACCTCAAATATCTCCAGGTATGAGGCCTCAACTACCTCCCCGGGCAATCTTTTTCATTTTTTTACTACTCTCATGGTAAATAATTTGTTCCTAACATTCAGTCTATCCTTCTCTAATTTAAAACCATCGCCTTTGTCCTATCATTACAGGCCTTTGTAAACAGTTCCCCTCCAGTCTTCTTGTAGACCCCTTCAGGGGATGCCACAGCTATTTCTTTGAAAAATGGTAAAATACAGTATTCTTTATTATCTGTCTTCCTGCCTTAGGTAGTCTGTACATATACTGGGTCAGGAAGGAATTCTGGTGACTGTCCATGTCCACCAGCCAGCACATTAGGCCTATGCATTGGATAGGAAACTCTGGATAGGAAACTCTAAGCGTGTTTACAAGCAACAGTCCTAAATAAAATTACTAGCATCAAGAGATGTGGAGAGCCTATGCAGGGCATCATAAATTGTGATAGTCTGAGGAAAAATGCACTACTATTTTTTAATATTACTACTTTGAAGAGAAATGCTTTTGGTTTATTTCATTTTTATAACTAAATGAAAAATTCATGCCAGTGTATGTTTAACCCTTAAAGTGCTGAATAGCAAGATGGTTTTTTGTACCCAGGAACATTTTAATCCCAGAAGGCCTCATGGTCATCTTGCTTAGACACACCAGCACTGGCAATTTAGACATTAGTGAGCATATTTAATTCAATGTCTAAAAATAACCAGACAAGAAAAGTCCAGATGCATGCCAAACAAAGGAAGGACTTTGCTTTTGGACTACAGTGAAACAGAGAAAATGCTGTTTGCTGCATATGTAAAAGAAGAAAGCTGCAAACCTGATACTTACTGTTTTGATGTCTTCATTAATATACGTGTCATTCATTATAAACTGAGGGTAACCAACTTTTGCCATAACTGCTTTTGCCTTTAAAAAGTCAAAAAAGAAAAAAGAGTTGGCACACATAATCATTCATCAGATATCGCCTTCCCCCCTGCGTCCCTCCTCATTCTCTTTCCACTTTGTATTACTTTGGGTCCCTGAAGGCATCATCCTAATTTATTTTCAAACCCACTTTCCTGCAAGGTAAACTTGGTGCTGCAAATGAGCTTTGTGTCACAACATGGAAGGTCTGTGTTCTGTTGTCACATTATCACAGTGGATCTGTCGTCACCTGCAGAGCTTTTGCAGACTTACAGTAATGTGCTTGAGTGCAAAATCTTAACAGTTTATTTTCCCTACTGTTTTTTTGTGTCAGTCAGATGGTCAAATGTCTATTTTTACAGTTTTCCAGAAGGCAACAGGAAATGGCCCTTTTTGCTACAGCACAGTAGCTGATAGACATCTGACCGCTAACATAGATTTGATAGCCAGATATGAATAAACTTGGATCTCAGCAAGCAGAGACTGGCCCATTTCTGCCAAGGGTAACTTCCATTTACACCTGAGGATGGGTGCACACTCTTCTGATGGACACTGTACTTTCCTAAAACTACAGGGCTAATCTTCCTTTCGTCCTTTACTTTCATCCTTTTCAGTCTTTGTCAGTTCCTTAACTTCAGTAAAAGCATTAAAATAAGACATTTCACTGTTCATGAACTTTATTTTTGCATCTTTCCATCATGATCTGGTTCCAGTGTTTAAGCATAATCTTTGTAAACTCTCTGCTGTGAAATGATAGCTCTAAGTGAGCATTCCCACTTTGCGAACCATTGTGTAAGTGTATAAACACCTGAGTAATGTCCCCACAAAAACCCAAGCAGGCCACCCAGCCACCCAGAATCTCTGAGGGAACAACTCATTTCCATAAGAAAAGCAGAAGGATAACAAAAGATAAAACAACATACCAAGAACTGAAATATGACAAGTCCATAGAATAAAGAATAGTCATGATGGGCTAGGGTAGCACTAAGTTTTCACTTTGACTGTTTTCAGGTTGCCCAATGTAATTTCTCCTTAAGTCTTTGAAATTTCCTCTACCCCTCAAGGAAGGCTCCTCTGGAAATTTGTTCTTCAAAGTCAAATGTCTAAACTCAAATGGATATTGCAAGATATGAAATGCAATAAATGGACTATCCTTCAAACAAACTGCAGCCATACCGGCCCTGCATTCTGCTCTCTGCAAGTAGAGCCTGGACCTCGCTGGGGTCCACCAAATACAATTTCCCTCTTGATGCATGGGGTTGTTGCTCAGAGGAAGTTTCCTCTTACTCCACAATTAAATCCTTGCCCCCCTTTTCTCCTCCACAGTTTCTCAATGCAACAGGGCCTCCTACAACAGCAAAAATTAGAAACAATTGTTCCATGACTACCAGAAAGAAGCTGATGGACGTCTGCTTCAGTTTGACCAAAATTATTTTGCCTCCTCCTTTATTTTTCAAGAAGAAGGGTCTCTTTTCTTCTTCAAACTCTTTCAGTTTCTCAATCTCATTTCCAACCCAAATTCATAATCCTCCATTTGTGACACCACAGTTAATTGCAGTTGAGATAATTAAGATCTCAAAAACAGAAGATTACAACTTCAGGTAGAAAATTAGCAGCAGGAGCAGATGAACTCTTAAGCAAGAGAGATCCCATTGTCATGCAAATCTCCCTAGTGATAAAAAAACAATGGAAGACAAATGCTGAACAAGAAATATTAAATGAGCCAAATTAACTCTTAACAGAATGTTTTCTTAGTTTTCCAGAAGGTATAGCAGCCTTTTCAAGGTATTTTAAATGGCTGGGAGGCAGAAGGGTTGGGGGGAACAATTCATCTGCAAGATTGTATATAATCAAAAGCGTCCTATTTTTCCTGGTGTTGCTGTCAGATCTATCTGACTGAACTTTGTAAGGCAATAGAAAATTCCCATTTTCCATTTCAAATGTTTCAAACATAGCTGTTAACAGTAGCATTAAAACTCATCAGTTTCAGTTTTTACTAAGTCAGCTGCTTAAACAAGTTCAGTGAATCTCATATGTTCTTCCTGTATTCCAGGGTAACCATCTGAATCACAGTAGCCTCTATGCTACATCTACTCAATTGAGCCCCTTAGAATTTTGATTGAGCAGATTTAATTTTAAAATTAACATATATGATTAAAAGTAGTCACTTCTAAAACAATCTATAGTGCAACTTGCAAAAAGTCAACAATAGTTTTTACAGGATTAACTATGTGGGTACAATGTCATTTCACTAATTGTGAGTCTGACCTCACTGATTTGCAATTGTCTCAAAAGAGCAATTTTAAAGTGAATAGACCTGGCTAGGGTGGAGGTCCTGGCCTGGACAGAACTGAGCAGGGGGTGACACCTCGGGAAGAGATAAGTACTGCTGGGTGGAGACTTCTCCCCTTTTCTGAGGGCCAGCCTGCAATGCTGGGTCTTCCCTCCAGGGTGGAGGAAGCCACCTTGATTGTATTTGCTAAGTACCTGGCTGAGGGGGCTGGGAGGGGAGTGGTGCCTGTAAGGAGATGAGAACTGATGAGGGGGTGGTGGGGGGACTGCACCCTTCTGCGGCAGCTCCCCCCCTCCAGGCAGCCTGTCTGCCATGGCTCTGATGCCAATGTCCCTGGCTTCTGTGGCACCTGACTGACAGCTGCCCCTTGGGAACAAAAGGGACTCGGGGGTATCTATGGGGCTGTCCATGCTGTGGCTGTTTGGTCGGCTCTTCACCCACCCCTGTCTGCATCAGGCCCTGCCCAGGATCAGCCACATCTTGAAGAAACTCCATGGGCAGCTGCACCCCTGGTGCTGACTCTCTCTCTCTCTCATTCTTTCTCCCCAGTTTCTTACCACTTTTCTCTCTCTCTTATATCTTCTTTTCCTCCCTCCCTCTTTTGCCTGGCTCCATACTTTTGCCTGTGTCACAATATGTCCATCTCCACTTCAGCCCATTGACATTTTGGGGTCAGCATCATGGAACATCTGCCACATCCATCTAAGTCTCTTCTTCCGCACCAGCCCACTGAAAGCAGCACCTTGGAACTGCCAGGTTTTGGCCCTTTTACATTTCACTCCTTAACCAAACATCTCTAAAGATGAGGGTGATTCCTACAGGCTCCTTAATAGCAGGTCTGACATAGATTTTCCTAATTATCACATATAATCACATAATATCATAATTAATCATATCTTTAATATTTATTTATATTTTAGTGACACTTAAATCCTTTACTCTTGACTCATGGTCCTGATGAGTCAAAAGAGGAAGATGGCAAGGGTTCTCACAACCAGACTGTCTCAAGAGAGCTGGGCTCACTTGCTAGGTCACATATTATCTTGCTTTGCAACTTTAACAATTGATGTCATGAGGTTAAGTTTCTGTGCATGAGGGGCCATACACTACAGAGATATTTTTTATAGTAAGCAAGAGAGTTTGCCTGAGTATATTTTTGAAAGTAAACTCAAAAGGTAATGAAAGGTAATGTCATTCCTAGTTCTGTAATGTTTTATCAATGCAAAAATCTATCTGTATTTTGTAACTTATGCAGGAAAAATATTACTTTATTAATTGCTTAGAATTTTTTACCACAATATGTATTTTTCAGAAGTCTGAGCAAGGCATGCAGTCAGTTATATACTCTGTAATGACTAAACTCTAACGCTGTGTAGATCTTACTAGCACTGTAATTCTGATATATTCTTAAATGTTCCATCAGTGCTGTATAACAAAAATTAATAAAGCACAGTTTGATACTACACCACCTAATAATTTGCTATTAGAAACTGTCAGTACATGCTTAAACAACATCCAAGAGCTTCTAAGACATCTAAAATCACAAATGAACAACATCCATTAGGAGCCTTCTTGAGAACAACTAGAGCAAGAGCTGATGGAGAGCAAATTGCTTGTAATGTACAAGACACATTTAGCTATACAGCTTCTCCCAGAAGAAAAACACATTTCAGATTGGTCCTAATGCTATCTGTGATCATAGAATCATAGAATTGGCTGGGTTGGAAGGGACCTCAGAGTTCACGAAGTCCAACCCTTGATCCACTACCGCTGCAGTTACCAGACCATGGCACTGAGTGCCACATCCAGTCTCTTTTTAAATATCTCCACGGATGGAGAATCCACTACTTCCCTGGGCAGCCCATTCCAATGTCTGATCACCCTCTCCGTAAAGAAATTCCTTCTAATATCTAACCTAAACCTCCCCCGGCACAACTTGAGACCATGCCCTCTTCTCTTTCTGGTAGTTGCCTGGGAAAAGAGCCCGACCCCCCCCTGGCTCCAGCCTCCTTTCAGGGAGTTGTAGAGAGCGATGAGGTCTCCCCTTAGCCTCCTCTTCTCCAGGCTGAACACCCCCAGCTCCCTCAGCCTCTCCTCACAGGACTTGTGCTGGAGTCCCTTCACCAGCCTGGTTGCCCTCCTTTGATGCAGCCTAAACTTTAGAGGTATGCTATGCTACCCTGAGATTCTACTGAGCTAATGGCTCAGGGCTACCTTATCTCAACTATGTAATCACATATTGGCACGGGAAGAACAAGGAACAAGTCAGCCTGATCAGAAGGACCAAGAGAACCTCTATTTTCAACGAGCTGCCCTCAACATCCTGACTCCAATCTGGGATGAGGTCCAGGCACAACCAGCCCAGGCAGGCATTCAGTGAAGGAAGGTGCCAGGCTGTGACACATAAGTTCCCTGATCCTGACAGTGAGGGACATGTGGCTTCTGGTAGAAGGGACGGTTTCACATAGCTAAAGCAAAACACATCAGTGGATGTAAGAAGCCCTCTGAAGTCCCTGGGTATTCCTCCAACTGGGATTCCTCCCAGGGGTTTTGCATCAGGTCCAAGCCCATTCAGCTGAGCCCAGCACACAGCCCAATTTATTTACACAACAGACGAGTTAGTTAGTATTGCATTAAAAGCAGGTATCAAAATTTGCATGTTGGAAGTCTCTTGCTTCCTTGGCTATCTTTTCTCTTCATTTGAGTAATATTTAATGGGAGTTAGAAGATTCCTTATTCATGTAGCACAAAAAAGTGAAAAGCTCTTCTACGACTGGCTTGCTCTGTGATAATTGAGGCAGTACTTTCCCCTTGATAAGATTAGAAGTATGTTTAAAAGACCAGCCTTCCAGGAGGCATGAAAGAACATACAGGGAAAGCAAATGAAATGTGACAAATGTATAGGAATCAGCCATGTGGTAAGTGCACACGAATCTGCTGTAAACACACCATGAACAACTTTTTTATGATTTAGAGGCTCATTTAATTCTTTTCTCTCATTTACATATTAAATAGCAGTAAGAGAAGGGGCAATGGGTTATTTCCTCCAGCTACCGTTGAGCACTCGGCCTACCTTAGGGTGTTGGGTAAATGAAGAAAACTCATCTCCCCAGGCTTCCTCTTCTGCCACTGAAAGCAGAGAAGCTCTTGCAGGGGGTGACACAGAGCAGCAGTATGATTTAGACTAAGACACGGCAACTGCTTTCTGTCCCAGAAGCCAGAGAGCAGGCTTCAAGGCAGGGGATGCTTCAGCACAGTAAGTAATTTATCATCAGTATGTCTTACTGCCACGGTGAAAGCATGGCAAGTCAGTCAACTACAGGGACAAACTAGTAAGTGACCTTTCACTCTTGACTTAGCAGCTGGCCACTGTGGGACCACATGTGTATTTCACTGCTACAAAGCATCCCCTTTTCCAGTGTAGCCAGATTCTCACTTGGCGATTAAACTGGGTGTGTGAACCTTCTGAGAGACTTTTTTAGCCCATCTGAGTATGATTTGGATAACTTGTAGCCTAGCTAGCAACACACCAAGTATTGACATACTGCACTTACTGTAAAATGAAACAAAACAAAATATATATCTTGCCCCTGACAAAGTTTTATGAGTCTGACACAGATCTTCTGTACATCAACTTGACTCACAATAACTTTATGAAGACCATTTTCAAGCTTCTAAAAATATAAAAAATTAATACAATTACAGTTCTCTGAAAAATTAGCATGAAATAAATTCTTATGACTAAAATCATTCACAGCCAAGTAATGTTCTATTTAATTACAAAGATTAATTCAGCCCTTATGTATGTGTCTGGTCTTTTCATATTTCACTGAAAACAGATGATTCGAGAGCCATCTGGTAAAACTTTTGCATAAATATCACTGCAACTATTTAGTTTTTATGTATACAAACTAGGAAAACAGTGATGGATTTGGTAAAGCATGGAAAATTTCCAGCATGGGGCTAAAGCCCAGTCCTACAGATATTAGAAGGAAGAAACCCACTGACTTGAGTAGGAGGTAGACTGGGCCCACCTTAATGTTGTATGCTGTTTCCTGTGCAGGGGACATATAAAATGTCAGGGATTTACACATAGTCAACTGCAATCAAAAGTAAAGTGGCTACTCAAATACGAAGAGTTGGCCTGAAATTATAATTTTTAAGATTATTTGATCTGTAGTGAACTGTCTGTAATCCATACTCCAGAGTATAGCTAATCATGAAACCATTTTTAAACATTGGCTTTAGCTTTCCCTTTATATTTGCATACTACAATGCAAACTGTCTAGATTTTCAATACTTTCCAGAGCTAGTGGTCCATTCAGTAAGTCACATACCACCACCTCACACTGCACCACAACCCTCCCTCCCATATGTCAATTATTATTTTGAATGTTCTAAATTAATCAGTTATGAAGGTGAAAATACAGCTATCCTTCTTGTCTTGTAATAATCTCATCCATCAAGAACGGAAACTTGGTTTCACTTAAATACAAACTGTGATTTCAAAAGTAGATGACTGCCTTTAATACCGTTGTGCAGCCCAATGAAAAATATGGCCTAATTTTTGCTCTTTTTCCTTGCTTCTCCCATCTCTGTCCATATTTATGATCACACTGTCTGTACCCACAGCCTCCATCAGCTGCCTCAGCTCCTTGCCAAATCTTTCTGGGAGACTGCTCAGTCCACTAACATTGCAGAAATCTATTTTTTCCCCAGCTGATTTTCCACCAGATCAATAAGCTGAATCACTAGAGAGACCCACCAAGAGCTGGAGCCTGCACAAGACAGACACTGGGAACACCCAATGTGAAAAAGCACAGAAGGAGCAGCAAATGGGCCCAAACTATGGCAACTTCTTGAAAATAAAGCCTCACAGAGAAAAATTTCCTGATCAGAAAATATTACCTATCACACTTAAAAATACCATACCATACTATACATTACCATCCTAGGAAACAGAGAGGATGAGAGACATCAACTTTTCTAAGCAAACTGTTGTTTAGGATTATATAAGGGTTGGACTTGATGATCTCAGAGGTCCCTTCCAACCCCGCCGATTCTATGATCCTATGATTCAGTCTTAATATCCACCATGTAGCAAGACAATACTACTATTACTAACCATAAAGTTGCAAACACCTAGAAGTTTAGTAGGACTGCCATGCACAGAAGAGCCAGAAAGAGCAAAAAAATACATGAGAGTGTTACTCATTCCTGATCTAAATCTGTTTTGCTTCTGGCTCTCAGAGACAAAGACCCAATCATCAGTTAAAGCACTGTGACAATAATTTCACTGGAATTAAATTTTAATATTAAATTAATCCCACATTAGATTTCTTTATTTAATTTAGATAGAGCTGAACTAAATCACAGAAAATAGGAAACAGTTTTACTTGTATAAAAATATAAATTCACTGTGATACTTTCATGAGCATAACTCTTTAGTCAATGCAGCAGTAAAATTAATAAATCTCCATATTTTCTTCTAGCAGCTTGGTTCCAAACTCATTCCCTTGCTTTCATTTTGCTAAGCAAAAGAATTCCTTTGCCCATTCTATTTGCAGTCCATATTCCATTTCTGACCTCTGCATGACAATTTCATTCTTTTATACATAGAATGTTACGTACGACAGACATAAAGAGAACAGAACCACAGCTCATTAGATTAAATAAATTTCTTTGTGGTACACAGCAAATATCTTCCTCTGTGACTATGCACATAATGCACTTGCACAGCAGACCAGGACGAGTGACTACCTGGCAAAAGATATATTTAACACCTAACCCCTACTATGCAAAAATCCTCAGGCAGTCTTGAGGGTCTCTGGGTTCCCAGTGGAACTGAGCCCATGCCTGTGGACCACAAGAAAGGATGGTGCACAGATCTTACAAACTGGCTCAACCTGCTCTAGGTCCAGCTATGGGAGCTCAGCACCAGATCAGCAGTGAAAGCTCCACTCCAGCATGGGGATTCCTGCACTGGATTCCCCTCCACACACCTGTGGATCACTGAGGGCCTGACTGCACCAGGGAGTGCATGGACAGCAAGGAGAGCCTCCTGTTGCACTTCAAACAATCCAGAAGTGTTGTGGTTTCAAGGCACAGACCAATCATTACCCTCATGCTGGTATATACATCTGACCCATGGTATATGCTGCTAAGCTGCCTTTGGCAGGGCTCTAATAGCTCATGCACCCAAGTGTAAGCTTGGGCACAATCTTAACACTTTAGAAGACTATGCCTCCTCATGTCTTTTTTTTCAGGCAGTAGTCTACATTTTCTAATACAATTGTCTCTTAAGTTATAAATAAAATAAAAATACAATTGTATAAAAATACAATTGTCTCTTAAGTTATAAATAAAATGTCTCTTAAGTTATAAATAAAAAATATATATTTATTTATATATAAATAAAATAAAAAAAAACTTTTTTTAAAAGTTTTTTAAAAAAAAAACTCTTAAGTTATAAATAAAACAGAAAAATTCAACCAGCTAACCAGACACACCCCAACTGTGTCTTTTGAAACTGCATCAACTATCCTTACCAAACAAATTTTGCACTAGAATCCTAAGAATTTGCAATGACACAAAGAAAAAAAACACCTTTGCTGGGAATTGGCACATCAGTGAGCTGCAGAAATTATGATGTTGCATTTGTTGTAGAAACTCCCTTCTGGACTCATTTCACTGCTCAGAGCCAGGGCTACTCATCAGTTGACCTGTACTCCTGTTGTCATGCCACCACTTGCTGTGAAACATACCACCTTTTTGCCAAATCTTTTCTGCTGTTTTTTTTTTTAGCTCTAGGAAAGCATCAAGTTTAACAAAACTCCCTGCACTCATGATATAAAAGCCCCCAAGGACCCAAAAAGCCTGATGTGCTGGATGTCTCTGACACCAAATACTGAGTGAGGGGCAGCCTCAGGGACTGGGAAGGGGCAAGTAAGCTTTCTCCCCATCACAACCATATGGGATAAGAGTTGCAACAACATTTCTTTTGGCAGTTTTATGCAAAACTGAATAATCTGTTCCAGAAAGGGACAACTTCTGACCTTAGCCTCTGCTTGCATCAGTTTATATTCATTTAACATTTTCAAGCTTATCTTTGCTTAAGACAAGGTTGAAGAACAACTATTTTTTTTTTTTTAAATGCGTAGAATGTGAAAAAAATCTCTTTTTATTTCTAGCCACAAATGAGTAGCAGATCTAGTCTAAGTCCATTTGAGAACAGACATGGAAGAGACTTGTTCTTACACAGCTCTAAAATAGAAAAAGAGACTGAGGACCTAAACAGAAACATTTCTTGGCTCAGCACTTCCCTCTGGGGAGTAATTCCTTTTTCTTGAACAGGCATCCTGACCATCAGTGTACCAGTAAGCATGTAACCAGTTGTCCATGCCTTATAATATATGGGGAGAAAGCAGATGCATACATAGACAAAAATGTAGGCTGCAGAGTATAAAAGAAACATATGCAGAAAATGCTCTACTTCCTACTCAAGACCAAATATCTCTCTATTTCAAATCTTCACATATTTTTATTTTTAAATAAGCTATACACATGTATTTATTTACACATGATGGAACTCACCACATTTACCAGAAAAATGAGCACAAGACACCTTGAAGTTCCCTCATGAAGGGGGGCAGTTGAGGAAGCCTTTGTTCCCAGGCACAGCATCCTGGCTTCTAAAGAAGTGAATTTCTGAGTCTGATGACCTCCTTGCAGTAAAGCTCCTCTAAAAGTAACATTCAGCAATACCAGTACCTGAAGCCATTTAAATATTTCACAGTTTTGCTTCAGAACTCCTTGTCTAGTACAATATCTGAGAAGGTTAAAGCATTGCTAAGGCTCCTGGTCCTGGACAGCTTTGTGCTTGAGGCTGAAGTTCTGTGCTGCAGCCCCAGCCCATGCCCTGCCTTGCTGAGCCTCCTACCTGCTCCCAGTGAGCAGGCAGATGTCCTTCTGGTGCCCCAGGTGGGCACATACAGGACAGGAGATCACCACAGCCAGGAACTGCATGGAAACAGAGAGGGAAGGTTAAGTGGATACTTGAGCACACCCTTGTAGACACCTCCTCCATATAGAGAATGGGTCTCCCATACCTCAGGATCTGTTAATGTTGAGCCAGGGGGCTACAATGTCAGTGTAACTGTTCCCCTGCAGAAGGCAGTTTTACTTAGTAAAACGCAGATAATGAAAGTTAAAGCTGAAAATGCCCAAGACTTCCAAGGGTGGTGGAAGACTTCCTGCCCTATGGAAGAACTAATCTGGCCTTTAGTATACCAATGCTTTCATGTTGCATTCCTGCCACAAAAGCTTCAGTTTTACCCTGATCTCTGAGCATCTGCAGGTGTGTTCATCCATCTGTCTCCCTCCTTCTATTTCAAGCATGAGATTTGTCACAAGTGTTTTGATGTCAAGCACCCATCCTGGCCTTATGGAGTTGTGGCAGAGTCTGAAAAATGACAGGTGCAAGATCAGGGTTAAATACAATTTCCTCTCCCCTCACCTGTTTTCCACTATCTGTTTGCATGGTGCTCAGGTTATTAATGGAACTGACAACCCTGCACAACTGAGTAAGCAGTAGCAGCAGCCAGATAACAAGGGAGAGGCTGACAGCAGTGATCTAACCTCAGAGATAAGAGATAAGCAAACATGCCATGGCTATTAGTTTCAACTCTGGCCAATGGAGAAGAACATCTCCTGTGGTTACTGAACAGGAAAACCCAGTCCCCCTGAGAAAGTTAGATTAAATTGAGGATGTGAGAGAGATTATTCCTTGTGTTCAAAAATTAAAGTTTGTGATGAGAATTAAATATTTGACTTAGAAAAACAAAACAAAACAAAAAAAGTGTTGTTAATCTGATGGAAAGTGAAGACCTATGTTTATTTAGAGGAAAGATTTAAAGGAGACACTTCTACACTAGAAGGAAAGTACCTTGTGGTGTCTGTATCTTCTAAGTGAAAAGTATTACCCTAAACACTGGCATTTTCCAAATGATATCTCAAGGATGGTGTTGGAGTAGTAGCCTCAATGTCTTGAGCAAATCCCAAACTAGCTGAGGAAACCTTTCAAATCCTCTATATAGTTTTTGAGCTTCATGGAACCTACTTCACTTCCTGCTTCCTGTGGAGCTGCCCCCTTCTCTTCACATGTTCATGCACATGGTAGGATAAAGATGAGTTACACTATGAAGATAATCTCCTGGTGACACATTTAATGTTCAAGAGAACTGTAGATATGTAGAAACTGTGTTAAAATGTGACTCTTTATCTTATGAACTATGTTTTGACTTTATTTGTAGACTTGTTCATTGCTCCCTGTGATGCAACTGCTACAATAGAGGAAGGACCTTAAACTTTTGCATCAAAGTTCTAATCCAGACAGAGACTGCCCTAATTTCAGAAAGTTCACTTCCACCAAGGAAAAGTGTGGACATGACTCAATTAGCACTAAGAAGAAATACAGTTTGGAAATGACAAGATTGCTCCATGAAGATCTAAATAAAATTTTCCTAGAAAAAAACAGTAAATTTGGAAGTCAGCAGTCACGCCCATTGGTTTTTGAAAAGGAATTAAGTGCCTTAATACACTTAGAGCCCTTGGAAATTTCCCTTGCTTTTCACAGTTCTTCTGAGGAGAGACTGGCAGCTTTATTAGTGCTTGTCTTACACTTTGTGAAGTTCTCAGAGAACCCTGAAACAAAGTTGTAAAGCAATCTTAAGAGAATCTGGAAAAGGTGTCTTAGGATGTTTGGTTTTGAAACTCCACCCCCTGTCCTTTACAAAGTGTTATTCTGTCAGCCTTGTGCTGGCCTTCACTCCAAAAAAAGTCCACTTGGGATATGGGAGGCACTGAGATTTAGGACTGGTGCTTTGGTTATATTTTTGCATTATTCTACATAGAATGGGTCCGCAGACCCCATAAGGCACAAAAGGCATTTTTTCTTTTTGCAGAGTACCCAATGCCCACTCTCAAGATGGGGTGCTTTGTCATTTTTGTGCAAAATTAGCATGGCCTTAAGCAAGATTAATTTAAGCTCCTGAATCTGCAGTGTCTGGACATTTTGTCTGGGTGCCTCAGATCTAAATGAAAAGTTATTTTTCAGAGCTGTATCTAGTGCATACCCTGGACAGTCTATGTGAACAAAAGGAAGAGGCTCCATACCACCTGGATGTGTTGCTCTGCCAGGGTTATGCACAAGAATGGCATGAGAAAAGGATGGGCAATGATGATTCTGTGTCTTCCCCACTACAAAAATCTAGAAATGATATTTTCCAGACAAGCAAAATGAGATACTTTCTCACACAGAGCACAGTGAGGCAGTGGAACTCATTGCCATGGGAAGCTGCGGATGATAAAAATTGTAGCGGGTTCAAAAAGTCATTAGGCAAACTCTCAGCAGAAAAAAATATGAATAAATACAAAGACATCACTCAGGCAGCAACTGAGCTGCAGATTGTCAGAGGCCAGGAGAGGATAGAGGGGATGTATCCCTTTATGCTTTCCCTGTCCTTATGTTCATCTCTAAACATTTGCTACTGTTTGGCCGCTGTCCTAGCCAAACATTGGACCTCTGGTCTGAGCAGTATGGCTGTCATGTTTGTAGTGAAATCACCCAAATGTAAAGAGAGAGAGAGACCACGGAGAACTGGGAAAGATGACAGGGGCTCAGCTAGCTGCCTGGAGGGCTGGACACAGCCAGTAAGTTCCAGCTGACAAGCAAATGGCTTCAGTGGGGTAACCCATGGATACCTACCTCATTTAAAGTACCTATACTTTGTGAAACCAGGGCTTGTACAGATGGCTCTTGATTTCCTAAGGGCTGTTGGCCTAAATGACTCTGTGTTATCTAGGGAGGTTTGCTGTGGCTCTCTAGCAGCAGAACAAACCCTGTAGGCTAAACAAATGTACCTAACACTGCCTGAGAGAGACACCTATAGTCAGGTACTGTCCTTAGGTTTTCCTGTGGTCCTCTCACTTCAGTCTCCAGAGAGATACAAAGAAAACAAATGTTGCATATACAGCTTCCTTAGAGAGAAATAAAGCCAAGCGGCAGCCAAGTTCAATAGGCAAAAAATGATTGCACAGTGACCTTGGAATTTGTGCTCCATGACCTAAAGAGGTTAATAATGTTGCAGAAGAATTTTGTTAGAGGAAAAACAAGCGGGCTTTTTTGGCTTATCATCCACGCTTTAAAAATAGTACTGCGAAGTAAAAAAAAAATAACTTTCTACAACACTGACTATTTTACAGGAGATTTGCAGACTTTCAGAAAACAGGCTTTTGTGTAAAACTCTCTTTTTTTTCTTTTTTTCAAGCCTACAGTTAAACCCAAGCACAAAGGGCATTTCAGGAAGGAAAAAAAATATATTTATAAAAATAAGGGCTCCTGCCCAGAAAAGAGAATAATTTTACATTTCCGTTATGATCTTCCACTGAATTATCCTTTAAAGAGCAGCAGCAACAAATGATCATTGTAAAGAGGAGAGCCCTGATCACACAAGTCATGTTAATGGAGTTTCAGTTGCCTGTTCTCCCTTTCCTTTTAAGCCACCATTACAAAATGCAGCTGCCAATACCACTTGGCTGACAAAGCTGGCAGCAATCTGCACCTTCATTGTAAGGCCAAAAAAAGGCCTCCTGTCTCCCCCTTTTCCCTCCTCATTTCACATCTTTCTCAGAGGCTGCAAGGTGGCTCTGGGCTCACCAGGCACCTGAATAGCCAAGGGATCTTTCTGCACAGCTTCTATAACTCACAGACCACGTACTTGGAGGCTGTTGCCAGTCACTGCACTCATTTGAATAATTTCTATGTCCTTCAAATGAGGGCAAAAGTTAATGACCCTTATGAAACAGAGAGGCTAAAAGGGCAAGAAGAGAAAAAGAGAAACCTTTTTCTTTTTTCTTTTCCTTTTTCTTTTCTTTTTTTTTTTTTTTTTTTTTTTTGATCAGAGATCTCCATTTAAACTTCGGAAGATTAACAGGCATAGTCAAATACAGAGCAATAAAGCAAACCTTGCATAGAGCAGGGGAGGACAGGGCAGAAAACAGCATCTCAGCGCAGAGAGGAAAGCTTCTCTTAGACTCGGAGCTCCTTTGGAAGCAGCATGAGCTCCATCCAGAGAGCTAGGTGAGAACTGCACATGAAAACAGACCTCGTCACCTTAACCTTGTTTAAAATTTTCTTTGCAAGACTTGCTTTCAGATGGTTTGTTTAAATCCGTGTTTCAATCACAGACAGGGAGGAATGGAGGGAGGAAAGAAGGAAAATGTAAGATGTTATCCCATTCTACTGTTTGGTAGAGGGAAAGTCAAACCTTAACTCCAGAGTATACAAGGGCTAAAAGGGTGATTCTCAGAAATCAAGGCTGCAAGACAATTGTTCCCTGTGTCACATGGACTAGTTGATTCGATCCTTTTAATATAACTTGGACTCATCAGATTAGCAGTGCACCCTCTGAGTAATTTAAAACAACAGAACAGACACAAAGAGAGTCACAGGCAGAGAAAGATTTCAGTGATTAGATGGAGCTGACAGGCTGCCTAGAGAAAAATGCAAGCATCGATTCTACCAGAGGGCCTTTTGTAAGTTCTTCAGAGGTCAGTGGTCACTTTGATAGAAAAGCATCAGGCTGACAGCAAGGTATACAAGTTTGGCTTCAGCCAAGTGCACAAAAATTGTGGACATCAGTCAGAAAACAAGGAGCAGAAAACACACAAAATGGTGAGTATCCCAGTAACAGAAAGGATTTCAAATTAGTTCTCTTTAAACCTACCAAGTCGTTTGCATTACAGTTCTGTCATCTAAACAATACAATCACTATGAGGAATAGAAGAGTAGTCTGAGATGTTTTTCTAAGAAGGCTCTCCATGCTTAAAGTCCACATATCCAAATCCCTCATTGACCTTATTCTTCTTTCAGGAAATGACTAAAAATTTGTTAATGATATAAATATGCCTAAAGTTGAAAAAAAAAAAAAGCTAAGGGCAAACTAAATGGATCTCATGATGCATGCCCAGTAAATAAAACCCAGTTTTTACAGTTCTTTTCTTTCCAGAACATTCAAAGAAATCAATAATGCAATGAGATTAAAGCTTCAGATGAAAAGTACATGGAACTTCAGGCAGGAGCTCTACACTGCATTACTATAAGGGATAATGTGACAGCTACTGATAAAAGACCAAGACATTCTTTACCTAGCTAATAATTTCCTTTCTTTACTTAATTGATAATAAAAATAGAATCTAATAGAATAGAACATAGAATATTTCAGACGGAAGTGACCCACAAGGATCACCTGGTCAAACTGCAGGACCATGTCAGGACTGACTGAAAGTTAAAGCATGTTGTGTTATTAAGGGCATTGTCCAAAAGCCTCAACCACTGACAGGCTTGGGGCACTGACCACCTCTCTAGGAAACTTGCTTCAGTGCTTGACTACCTTACTGTTAAGGAAATATTTCCTAGTACCATCTGAAACTCCCCTGATGTAGCTTTGGACTATTCCCACACATCCCATCACTGCATACCAGAGAGAAGAGCTCAGCACCTCCCTCTCTGCTTCCCCTCCTCAGGAAGCTATAGAGAACAATGAGGTCACCCTTCAGTCTCCTTTTCCCAAATTAGACAAGCCCCAAATCCTGAACCATTCCTCATAGGACATACCTCCCAGCCCTTTCACCAGCTTTGCCACTCTCCTCTGGACACATTCAAGTACCTTCACGCCCATTTAATGATGGAGTCCAGAACTGCACACTGTTCTCAAGGTGAGGCAGCACTAACACTGAATACAGTGGGATAATCCCCTCTCTTGAGCAGTTGGTGCAAAGTGTCTGATGCTCCCCAGGATGCAGTTTGCCCCCTGGGCTGCCAGGGCACATAAATGTCTCATATTAAATCTGATGTTGACAACCACCCCCAGATCCCTTTCTGTAGGTCTGCTTTCCAGCCACTGCTCTCCCCATTTATGCTTCTGCACAGCATTCCTCCATTCCAGGTGAAGAATCCCACATTTGAACCTATTTCATTTCATCCCAGTAATCATTGTCCAAAGCTCCAACCTACTTAGATGCCACCATGAGAATTCTTGTCCCTTCAGAGGGTCAACAGCACCTCCCAGGTTGGTATCAACAGCAAATTTGCTAGTGGTGCATTCAGTTCCTGCATCTAGATCATTGACAGAAATATTGAGCAGAACTGGCCCTAAGACTGAGCCCTGAGGAACACCACTGGTGATCAGTCACCAGCCAGGTGTAGCCTCATTCACTACAATCCTTTGAGCTCTGCCCTTCAGTCAGTTGTTCAGCCAGCACACTTTGTAAGAGCTCATCTCACAGCTGGCCAACTTGTCCAAGAAGGTAGCTGTGAGGGACAGTATCTAAAACCTTATTAAAATCCAGAAAAAATACATCCACCATCTTGCCTTCATTCCCTAGACCAGGTGACCTTACCGTAGAATGATATCAGATTAATAATGAAGCAGGTGCCATCTTTTGTTATGGAAACAAACAGAAGATGCTCATGTGGGACTGAAATATATTATTTATAAGCAGAATATCTGCCACAATAAAAAGAAAGCTACAGAAGTGTTATTAACCACAGAGAACTTGAACAGTTGTTTTATGTATTATTTGGTTCAGCCCAGCAATAATTCACTACAATACTACAGTTTGTCTATACAGATGACAATAGCAGAGAGTTCTTTCTGGCCTTTGTCTGAAAGAAGGTACCTTCAGCATCCTACTGTGCTCTGTCATAACACTAGTCTCTATTTTGATAGTGGTAGAAAAATAAGAATAAAGAGAGAAGACCTCCAGGATGATACAACTTGCTCTTCAAGAAAAAACTGAGCTGCTTCTGAGACTGTGAAATCCACAGCACTTGCATTATCCTCACAGATGTGGCTGACACTTATTGATAAAGAAATGTAATTTTTGCAGATCTATATAATAAAGTAATATTGCTTTTTCTTAAAAAAGCCCAGCCATTCCACATCCCAAAATTCCTGTTTTCTGTGCTGCCTTATTAAAGCATAAGTATTAAAAAAGTGACAGCATAATGTCATGAGATTTAATTTGAACAGATAAACAGATTTTAAAGATTCTGTTGTATTATAAATCTTAGATTTCCAGTGTCAATTATCTGACCATGCATGTAATCAATCTATCTCTTGAACTAAAAATATGCCCATCCAAATGTTCCAGGACAAATCCTATGTCTATCCTCAGCAATTAATAGTATTTAAAAAAAAACACACAGACTCTATGCCTGGAAATCTACCAAAATGCCTCTGTAGATTCTTCTAGCCAAGTAGCAGTTTCTATGAAACTGAACTTACAATTTCAGTCCTTACTGAACAGGTCTAAGTCCTACTGCATAATTGTTACTTCAATTCCTAAACCATTATGTAGCACATGTCTTACAAGCTTGACCTTGTTGCTACACTAGTAAACTATCAAATCTATCAAATTTTTCAAGTCAGTAAGAATGGATCTATTTGCTATTTGTAGTACTATGGCTGTAGTATTATTTTTATTGTACTGCTTGAATTTAGTTTGTCATGCCTTGTTTGGCCCAGACTCACCCCATTTACTTCAGAAACTTAAATGAGATGCCTAATTTGGGAGCAAAGTGCCATAAGCTTCCTAAATGTGTGAAACAGGAATCGCTACCTACAGAAGATCTAACCTACCTTCTCAACAATACCCTACCTAAATTGGGAAAGAGAGAGCTTCTTAGGGAGGTAATTAGTTTGATGCAATGCTTGTATTGCTTCTCTGCTGAAAGGGAGGTATCAAATTTTTAACAAAATGGGTAAGCAGATTTTTTGCTAGAAAAAAACATCAGATTTGCCTGTAAAGATGTACAGAATTATCTCTATTAAGGATCTAATTAGAAAATCTTCTGTGTCTTACTTAGCATCAAATTTGTCAAATACCTAAATTACAGATCATCATATTTCTAAGAATATTACAAGTGAAAAAAAAAAAAAAAAAAAAGAGAAAAAAAATAAAAAAAAGGAAAATAAAAAAGAAAAAGGAAAAGAAAAAAAAAAAGAAAACAAAAAAGAAAAAGGAAAAGAAAAAAGAAAAAAAAAAGAATGAAGAGGAAGAAAAAAAGGAAAAAAAAGAAAAAAGAAAAAAGAGAAAAAGCAAAAAAGCATAACAGCCAGTAAGAAATAATAACTGCAGTCCACTTACTATCAGGTTGGAAGGAAATAAGTGGCATCTAACTATTCTTTTCGTTCTATAGAGTTGTTTAGTGAATTTATGCAGCTCTATCTCATTTGCACATCTGTGAAGACCACTGCTGGATACAATACAAATGGACTGTATACAGAATTGAAAACTTCCCAGTGATGAAATGTCTACACAGGCGTTCATCAGAATTACCAAAAATCTTTGAAGTCTGTGTTTGTTTTAAAATCAAAACACTGCTATTTTTATTCAAGAACATTGAGTAGGAACAGTTCAGGACACCGGAGTGTCAGTTTATTCAAATAAGGTACTTACTAATTCACTGACATCCCATTGACTCAACAAATAAGGACAGTCTTACACATCACCCTTCACTATTTGTTTATGCTCCTTCCAACCGCTGCTCTAGGGGCAGAGCTCTGCACATGGACAAGCTCCCTTTCCACGTATCATATGCTATTAATGTGGGAACAGAGTGAAATGGGAGCTCTGAATACTTCCTCATGTCTTTGCCTTCACCTTCACCTTCTGCATTTTACTGTCTCTCCATCTAAAAGTAATCAGGACCAGTAAATGCCATCCTTGGTCATAACATCTCATAACTGGCATTATTTTATCAGAGGATAAATGTTAGTTGGGATGGTTGCTGCACTCCTGGAAGACGTCTTTCAAGGTAGGCCTCCCCCTATGACACTGGAGCAGGCACAAGACCTGAGCTAATCTCATATTCCTTTCTAGGCTGGAGCCACCATCTCGACACTAAACATCTTCAATTGTTTCAGATGTTTTAGCTGCTGTTTTCTCTTTGTAGGTTGGTGTGCCCCTGACATCTCAATCAAGATGAAAACCTTGTCAAGAAAAGCCACTGTGCAGGCAAATCTGAAATGAGCTCAAAGTCTCCATCAGCCAGAGACACACAGGGAAAGATGGAGGCAAGGAAGAAAGAACAAGGTAACAAAAAAACTTCAGCAGAGAAGCAGGAGCCCCAGCAGCTCAGCTGCTGTCTAAACAAATGTGGCACATGTTCCTCCAAACAAAACTATGGATAAGTAAATGTTAACTGCAAGTGCAGTCCATGACATTCTTTTTTGTTTTCTCACTCAAGTGTCCACTATAACATTAAGCTTTTATCCATTCAACATTTATCTTTTTTACCTTCTCATAAGCTTTTCTTTTTGTTTCACCATCCATCCAGTCATTTTCCTTTTCCAGCATGTCAATAAAAGCCCAGCGAATTCCTTCAGTCAACTCCTCCATCTGCAAAATATTTAGCAAACCACTTGCCAGTAAAATATGCCAGGGCAAAATCATTATAAGAAAATTATTTGGCCTTGGTTAGGCCATGAATGACTCCAAAGAAGATAGTATCTGCTGTTCTTTCATGAAGGTGAATTTCTTCTGCCTTCAGTCCTTAGACAGGTCCTTCTGCCTTTAGTCCTTAATTTTCATTTTGTTTTCCTTCAGGTGTACCACACATCTGTCTTGAAGCCCTAAAAAAACCCTGGGAGATTTGCAGTGATTTGGGGAGATATCTGACACTTTAGTACTAGATCACTAACCCATGCAGGAGACAGATGAAAGGCAGTTGCACAAATAAAGCCTTTTCTGCAGAGAGAGCATCCCTAGCATTGTCTGGTTTATGTCAGAGTGAAACATACCTTATTAACACTGCCAAAGGAGTGAATTTGGGGCGACAGTATCGCGATCCAAACACAAAACAGTGTCTAAATATTAAGCCTGTATTTAGATGTAGCTGTGAAGTACTCCTAGCCTTTACTTACTGCAGGGACAGAGACCATGGCTCACAACACCAAGCAGCCTGAACTGGTGGTTCTGTGGTCTTGAACCACCACAAGCTAGGAGAATCCACCAGCAATTTACCTTGGATGCTTCTCCAGACAGCTACATAAAGCCATGACTATATCAAAAGCAAGTGAAAAAAAATCAATAATAGACGTGTTTAGTGAGTATATACACTAAGAAAACCCTGAACTAAGAGAAAACAAGAAATCTAATGGCTAAGAAGTGCATTATATCAGTCTAAATATATGTCTGTGCATCTGTCTGGCAGCACAGACCAGCAAGGTGCATGTAATCAGCTGCTTCTATTTATTTCAGCAGATAAACCTCATAACCGATAGCCACTGAGAATACTGTGAGTGAGGCAATTCAGGGAATCCAAATATCACTGCAGTCCTTTAGCACAGAATAAACCAGAGCTGAGATAGCACAAGAGATGACAGATAATCAGTACTTTAAGACCCATTAGATTTTTGCATTATCAGTTATGTTACATTTAAAAATAATGAAAATGTCAAGTAGATTTACAGAATTTTATTCCATAGATCTGGTGGCTCTAAAATGTCATTAAAAGTGGGGACTAAACCCTGGAAAATAGAATTACCTTTAGCTAAATTGACATGTATGTATCAGATGTATATTTTAATCGGGAACTGTTTTTAATTTGTGGTGGAGCCAGACAAAACCTAGCAAAACTCCTTTGATTATTCATCTTTTTTTTACTCTTTTTCCAAAAAATGTTTTCTTATTGTTGGAGACAATAGGGCACAACTGGAAGACGTCTAGCATTAAATATAACTAAACAGCCAACAGCCACAGTAAACTGCATCCAAGGGAATAGGGTAACTTAAAGATATTGATGACAGAGAACTGACTCAATTAACTTCCTGCACTAATGAGGTGAACTCCCTGTATTCAGAGGTCACAAGTTCAAACTCAAGCACTGCAGCTGGGCCCTGGTGTATATTTAGGCTTTATGCACCAGCTGTAGCTGCAGGGGACAGAGGGAGAAACCTATTCCTGCTATCAAAGTTATTACTGAAACTGCTCAGGCATAGCTCTAAGAAACACTGCAGGCACTCTGGGTTGGAAACAGTGCTATATTTAGACACAAATAACATCTTTCTTGATAAATGGAGAGAAGTATGTAAGCTATGAAGCATCAGTGACAAAACATAGGGGAAAAAGAATCCGTATTACCCATTACTCAGGATTTGCTTATCACAGGCAGATATATGCCATGTATCTGCATAAGCCAGGAAAAAAAAAAAAAAAACCAGGAAAAAAAAAAGATCTGAACAAATAGGAGTGCTTTTCTCAAGTGGTTTCTTGCTGTTTAAGAAGGAGAAATAGAACTGCAAACCAGTGAAATGAAAATTATAACACTGCAAGTTATTAACTCAAAAAGCACATTTTTCAATGGATTGCAACAGATTTCACCTGTATCTAATTTCATATCCACAGGCAGCTCACTGTAAGTCTGAATCTTGTGATCTATGCTATAAATATTATAGGCATCTCTTATTACAGATGCTGCTGTGAGTTGACTTGATAATTTTTCAATGATTTGGTCTGAAAGAAATGTATATGCTAGAAATACTTTAATTAGGTCACACTTTGAGAGAAATCTTTATCTACTCTATCAGCTTCTCATTACTTTCCCTAACTTATGCAGACATGAAAAAAAATGTTTGTCCCCTCCACAAAATGCATGTTTCCTATAGCTGTTTTTTCCTACTTGTATTGCACAAAGGTGATAATTTTTAATATCCCAGAAATATCATTGCCACTAAACTGCCAAATAGTCCATTATAAATTTGAACAAGAAGTAGGGGATTGAAAAGCTGAATCTCACAGAGGAAACTCTAGCTGAAGGCGAGAAGCAAAATAAACGCAGAGTCTGAAAGGGAAACACATCATAAAGATTTGGACAAGCCAAATCTGAGTGTTGGTCTGTCTAAAATGGAGTCCTTCCCTGAGAAAACAGTCAAACTATAAACAGACAAACTCCAGCCTACTGAGACAGGGCACTGCAGGACTTACTGAGCTGTTGCTCCCAACCCTTGGTGTTATTTCCCATCTCCTAAATGGTTGTGTCTCTCAGGTACTGACAGCTAACTTCACCAACTGTATTAGTGAATTTTAAACTGATTTCTCTTGGAAAATCAATGTCTGGAAGAGCAGACATTGGAAAACCCGCTGAGAAAAATATTAAATTAAAATATATCAGAAATTATTGTGAAGGGCAATTAATCATTTGAATCTATTACTGAGAGAAGTGATAATGTAGCTATGTTTAAAGTTCTAGAATGAGAATGAATGGCCAGCTATTCCCTGTACTCCACAGCATGGAATAATATTTTCCTTCACTGTTGAGAAAAGAAAGATTCAAATCACAAATATAAACTCTCATTATATGGCTCTAAGCTTAATTTGGCCCATCCCTGAATTTGAGCTGCACATCAATTACACTTCACTTGCTTATACTACAGTTGTAGTATATTCAACTTTGTAAAAGTTGCCTTAAAACAGTGGCCCTGAAGCAAAGAGATCTTTATCAGTCTTAACCACCCAGTAAAAAGTTTAATTTGGAGAGTTATATTGGCTGTTGTAAACCACTTCTCACTGATGCCCTTCACACCGTTCCTCAACAACTTGGGCACCATTCTTAAATCAATTGTGTTCAGTCTGTTTTTCTTCCAGCTAAATATTTTTCTGAAAGGCTGCATATGGTAAGAATGGAGACAGTGTCTAGAAGGACAGAAAGGGGACACTTCCTCAAATTTGTTTCATTTTCTCCTTGATTTTTTTGTTTGGTTGTTTTTTTTTGTTTTTTAATTCAATTAAAGCACTTTTAAGAATCTGTTTAAACTTTGGTCTAATAACAGACACAATTTGTAAGGAAGAATCCACTAATTCAAAATTTCTAGACAGAGATCTCAGAGGACTCACCATCTCTTTCTTGTCTTCTTGAAAATGGGCATTCACAAACATCTTACCCACAGCATAAGGGAGTGCATTTTCAACAAGGTCCACACATTTATCCCACTGAGGCAGCAAAGTTGTGGTTCCATGGATCACCTGTTGGGAAGTGCAGGTAGCAGATGATAACATCATATTATTCAAGAACAAGTCTGTATCCACACAGAGTATAGTCTAAAGCATATTGATCAGATATCTACACCAAAAGGAAACAATAGTGATACTTTATAGTATTTCTATTTTCATCAAGTTTTGTGACAAATCTTTTGAACTCCACTAAATAGTTATAAGATAGTTTATATATTAAGATACTTAGCTATAACACAATGGTAATCACTTAAAGAGGCTAGATTTAGAGAGTTTGTTAGGAGAAGGACTCCCAAGTGCCAATTTTAGACTAATCTTGGTAGTCGGTCTGCATTAAGCAGGGACGCTTTCCTCAAGAAAATCCCTGCTGAATCCTGAAAAATTTCCTCTCTCTCCACTGACTGGGTGAGAAGTCTAGGGAGATCAAACCCATGAACATGAGGTCAGTCCTTAGGAAACATCTGCAACAGAGCTCTCCACTGTCATGAACTTCTCTGTGCTAACTAATGGCTAAAATTTGTAGGTGCTTGTCCACAGCTTTATGCCATTTACCTGCTGGTTACTCTTACTACAGCCTGTTGCTTACAGACCCTTTCTCAAACAATATTTTTCAGGAGGGTTTGTCCCCCCAAAATATCAATCCTTCTTATGGCAGAAAGTTGTTGGTGGAAAAGTCTGCAGATTTTATTTTAAAATGGTGGTTAAATACACACTTCTGGGCTCTTATGGTGTGCACCATGATGCCTGATCTTCAAAAGAGAAATAGTCAAGAATGAACGAGGCAAAATGGAGATCAAGCTTTTGATGCCTTCCTTGGTTTGTTTCTCACAAAAAGATGGTTGTTACAGTGGACTGGTATTTACCCATCCAATGGGTAGAAGTTAATTTTTTAAAAAAGTATGTACAACAAAGTATGAGATAAGCCCATGTAAGCAACAGCAGTGCTGATTTAAGACACTTTTGTTGTTTTCAAGGTTCAAAGAGTTCCCTTTCCATTTAAGAAACTTAAGCTTTTCTACTGAGAAAAAGCAAAATCCTAGTGAAGTAGTTAACACCTTTCAGCTATGTAATAGCAGAGTATAGTCAGCATAAGACTAAGTCAGGTGGGACAGGGATTTTGGCTTCCCACAGATTATACAAGCCTCTTAAGCACTGATCCAGCAGCTTCTGAGCCTCTTCTTCCTTGCATTTTTTTTCCTTTGAGCCCAAGATTAAATTCCTAGCAAAACTGAAGGGTTTGGATTTGTTGTTTTCGGATGGAAAAAGATGTTGTTGGAAAACTCCAGAGTACCTTAAATTTCAGCTATTGAAGGTCAGATATTTTGGTAGTTCAGAGATTGATTTTCTCCATCATATTGTCTGTAATTAAACTTAATCAATGACTCATGCTTAAATACACCAGTGAATTGCATTTTCAGGTGCTTTTTATTAATACTGTATGTACACTAATAGATTTTCAATGACAGAGAGAACACTGCTTCTGCATGAAAACCACATTACCCAAACCAATACATAACAAGGTAGTAGTTTCCTCAACAGAGACAAATTTGAAAATAACTTCTTTTCCAAATTCTTCAACCCTCATATATAACACAGGACTCAAAAAAAAAAAAAAAAAAAATATTTCAAATTTTCTCCAGGGTCCAAGCAAAATCACAGTGGAGCTTTTCCTGATGCAGAGGAAGAAAGGAAGTAATGGCATTAGTCATCAGAGCTTGAAATACCTCCTGAAAGCTCTGACTATGCATTAGCCACAAAAAGAGTCAGGAGACAGAGATGGCTTTTAGACTATGACATATTATTACATTATTACAACTTAATAATTATCATTATTTTGAGGGAGGCTTGACTCTAAGGAGGACAGGAAGGCAGCACAGGCTATGAGGCCAATAAAAATAGAGCTGAGAGGAACAGATTGAATCTCACAGCTTGTTTATTGATATTTATGTTACAACAGACAACTAAAACTCCCTCAAAATGGTCCTTCTAATATTCATGTACCACTCTAAAACACTGTACTCCAGGTAGTAACAGTGACTATAAATAGCAGGTTTCAAGCCCTCCCAGTCAATTCAGAGCTCCACAACACAATTAAATGATCTCTTCCCCAGGTGCCACTGCACATTTGCCAGAACTCAAAGTACTACTGCAGAGGAGCTGCTGATAGCTGGTGACGTGGTAACCAAAGCATACTCTCTAAAATCAGCAGGTTTGTGCTATTTCTCAGCCTGAGGTTTTGTGAAGTTTCACTGTGTCTTCTCTCCTCTCTGCAGAGAGTTTAAGTGTCTCGATGCCAAGATTTCTAAATGTAAGATGTAAAAGCCACCAACAGAAAGTTAGAACCTGGTAAAAAAAAGGCCATGGTTATGATGGGTGAGGCTAACTGATTAATAAATGAGTGAATGAATGAATGAATGAATAAAAGATATCCTTTGCATTGAGAGTCATTGATTCATCTCATGGCCATGTGTTTTCAGGAGTCATTCAGTGTTTTCTTGGAAAGAAGCGGGTGGGTATTTTTTAAGATCCCAAAGGATATGTGTGCCTTTAGTTGTCCATCCTCCACTGAACAAATCTGTTCAACAAGCTTTTGCTTTGGACTCCATTTCTCATGTCCTTTCTGCTGACCTGTGAAGTCTTTTTCTCTGAGCTGTTTATTGTGTTTAACTTTAGCTGCTAACTACTAGCTGTTGCTGTTTACTGCACTCAACTAACTCTCAATCTGCAGGTCCCAGGGGCAGATATTGGGAATGAGCTGCTGACTCACGGCTCTGATTGTGCTATTCTTCAGTTTTCACAACCCCTTGCATGAAACTCTTGATGACACTGTTAATAAGCTTTGAATCAACTTAAATTAGATTTCTCCCGAAGCTTCTGGAGAAAGTACCCCAAGAAGTGACAGCAGCTGGTCAATATATAAAACGCACAGTATCCAAAGCTTTAGTTTCCTTCCAGGAATTATTCTGGCTAGAATATAATGCAGTATTATGCTGCAGTCTGGCTGATGGCCAGCATCAATCTATTTTACTGGGCTAGCAAAGAATGCCCCAAGAGGGTATACACTTACAGACTTGTTGCTGTGGTTCTGACAGCCAGTTTCTCATAATTTTGCATGAAGAAAATAGCATCTTTAACAAGACTGAATGGATTTTTATTTCAGAAGTATAAGAGACTGCCTTTCCTGTCTGTCTTCCATCAAGCTATTGGAGTTTATTTTTAGGTGTGTGATCAACACTACTCAAGGAAAGACATTATGGGTGCCACCTGCATGATTCACCAGGGAGGACACAGTACCCACACCTCCTATACCACACCACTGGCAGCATCATGCCAGCTTCCTGTCATCATGTCACCAAACAGCTAATTTTTATAATGAAGAAAAAAATTACCATCTAAACTGAGTGGCTTGGAAACAAGAAGACAAAGCACCTTTCTATTCTGTTTTCATCCATGGTTTTCTTCAAGAGTCTTCATGCTGCCCACAGGATTATCAGGGTCTCTTTCGATTCAGGGTTCACTTAATCAAATGCATGTATTTTACATAAACACCATATTACTTAATAGATAATTAGCTCTACTTTCATAGCTTGGAGCAATGACTGATGTCTTCTGGGGCTTCTGCAATCCCAAGCTGATCAGCTTGCCTGTGGCAATGTCTAGCATATGGAAAAGCTGAAATCTTTGACTTTTGTTTTACCAGAGCTATATTCATGCATGCGCAAATGGAAGGGGTTTTTTTTAACTTAGATTTTGGCTAAACAGGTTTGGCCTGCAGGAATAGCACAGGTCACAGCCCTGGCATGTAACTCAAAAAGTTTCCAGCTTTCAAGTTTCTGTATAAGAAGACCAAGGTTTTTAAAGAGAAGTCTCAAAGCCTCCTTAATACAAGACATTTTTCTTTAGTGTCGTATACAAGAATATATATGTCTTACTTGTTTTAGAGGGAGTCTTTAACAGGTAAAGGTTATTCAAGAGTCATACCCAGCATGGAAAACATTTAATGTTTTGCAAAGGTATAAGCAACTATAAGGGAAACCATTAGTGTCAACACTAGTGCCATTATGAATGGTACAAAAACATTAACTTACCCGAGAAAATTCAAGCCACCGATACTGAAAACGTCTGCTGAGGTTAAATAACCTTGAATAAACCATTCTCCACACCAGATAGTTGGCAAGAGTCCTGTTAAATCAGACATATTTTTATTAGACATATGAATGCATACGATGTGTCATAAAGCACTCACAGAAATATCTCTACAAACATTTCAACTGAATGCTGGAAATGTCACCTTGAAATTAATGAGTGACAACCAAAATGATAAATTCCTATTACACAGAAGTATCTGTCTGATTGCAGCCAGTTAATATGTAATTGCACCATGATTATCATCTTCTAGGGGATATTTGTAACACATTCACCTCTTAGTATGTCATTTTAGGTAACATTTTTTTCAAAAAGCAGTTTTCGTTTTCCATAGAAGTGGTAAGAACTGTGCCATAATAATTTTTGCATAAATTTTCTATTCAGAGATAATAACTTAATTTACTTTTGTAAATCAAAGAGAATGTTATCTGTCCTTATTAGGAGGGCACATAAATCATAACTCTGAAACAGAATAGATAACAGTCCATCCCATATATACTATCATGATCTCATTATTTATTCTTCCATTACAAGCTATCAATATGCTTTTAAAAGTTCTTACTACCCACAGAGTTATTAAAGTATTACCACTCTTATTTTGCAGATGGATAATTGAAAAACCAAAAAAAGAGAAGACTCAGTAACAAGAATCTCAGAAGAACTGAGGCTGAGGGATCCAGGAAGAACTTGTTTAAAATTCCCAAGAGACCTGACATCCATGCCCCTTTTCCAAAACTTCAAGCACTTGACTGGAGTATTTATCTAGTCTGGAGACTGAGTTTTCCCCCTGCTCAGCAGTGGCTGTATGAGGTAAAGATGTATTGTGAAATATATAATTGAACATCAAACAGTCTCAAAATAAGTTCACTAATGGCCCAGATGTGTTATTTTCATCTTGTCTTACACATTGTATTTTTCAAGGATAGTCATTGTTCTAAAGCTATGGACATCCAAACATTTTCTTCACACTGGGATATACATAATATTTTGGGCAGGGCATAGTCTTCTCCATAGGATGCAAAATTGCTCCTTTGCAACTGAAAATGGTGTTATGGACCATCTGAACAACTTTTCCATCACTAAGAAACTAGGGCAACCAGGCTGGTGAAGGGACTTGAGCACAGACCCTATGAGGAGAGGCTGAGGGAGCTGGGGGTGTTCAGCCTGGAGAAGAGGAGGCTCAGGGGAGACCTCATCGCTCTTTACAACTCCTTGAAAGGAGGCTGGAGCCAGGGGGGGGTTGGGCTCTTTTCCCAGGCAACTTTCAACAAGACAAGAGGGCATGGTCTCAAGTTGTGCCAGGTTGGATATTAGAAAGAATTTCTTCACAGAGAGGGTGATCAGACATTGGAATGGGCTGCCCAAGGAAGTAGTGGATTCTCCGTCCTGAAGATATTTAAAAAGAGACTGGATGTGGCACTCAGTGCCATAGTCTAGTAACTGCAGTGGTAGTGGATCAAGGGTTGGACCTGATGATCTCTGAGGTCCTTTCCAACCCAGCCGATTCTATGATTCTATGATTCTATGATTCTAAAACATCCATTTCTGCAGTCTCCCATGGCTATAGTTGTGGAGCAGTTGTGGAGCATCTGTTGCTACAGTGTCACTCCACTACTGTCATTCACAGACACATCCCATAATGTCCTATTCTTTGAATCATAACAGGTTACAAACACACTTTGTGGGCATGTTGCCTTCAGAGCAGCATTCACCTGAGCCGTAACTTGAGTTTTCCTCTAACTAAGCTCCAGTCCATCCACACAAAGGCTCTACCTCAAGATTGATCATTTGCTGGAAGCTTACACTCAGCTGGGGAGGTGATGAAGAAGTGACAACAGACAGGTTTAAGGCAAGTTGTAGCTACATACGGTCTGTTAGTAACTGGGCAGATGATAACACAGTGACCAGTAGCTGCACACATCCAGGTGGGACACTACACCCCAAGCAGATGAGTGGCTGTGCACTCTCTGTGGGCTGGTGGAGACGTGCACTGGGGACCAGTCTGGTCAGGCCCAGTGGCCAGTGTCCAGGGACAGCAGGCGACCCTTGGCTGTCCCTGCAAGTTGCTCCAGCTGAACTGAAGTTTGCCCAAATGTGCACACTCACCCTAACCCACCCAGCAGCTGTGCATCTGTGACAGCCAGAGAAAAGCCTCTTCTCATCAGCTGCATCTGCATATGCTTACACACATAACTTCTTGTACTCAGGAAAACCTGAGAGTGCAGTCTCAAGCCAGCTAAGACCCCAAAGGCCTGATCCTCACTTTGTGGTCTTTGTGACCAATGGCAACTTCTACAGGGGAGTAGAGAACTGCTGTGATTTATAAGTCCTGCCTTTTACAGCCCTCATCTCTCACACTGGGCATATTCCCTCTTTTAGTATACAGATACATCATACAGCACACATAAATCCCCACAGGAATCATAAAACATATCTGAAAGAGCTTTTTAGCATAAATAATGCAGACTTTTAACACAGTGCATGGTACAAAAGCCAAAACCAGTTAGCTCTGCTTAGGTGATAAAACCATATTGAGATAGGGTCATTAAAAATTCATTTGAACGCACAAAGTACCAGAAAGTATAGATTTTCCCTTTAACATATTACTGACAATGTGAAATTTCCCCACTCAATGGCAGCTGAAGCCCTCTAAAAGTGCTCATTTCTCATTGGTTTTGTAAATGACTGGAAATCCACAGGCCTCATAATTGTCTCAGATATTTCAGCAGAGCTGAACAGCATCCGTGCTCCTCCAATAATTATTCTGTGGATCTAAAACAGAATTTATGCCAAGTCCTCGAAATTAAATGCTTTACGCATTTTATTCTGATCAAAAGTCTTAGGTAAAAACCTTAGCTAAATAGATTAATGATAAACCAATTATGTGTTACAGTTCAGTACTTAATTGTGCTGGAGAAGCTCTGTCGAATTGGTAGTCAAAGACTGAAATTTGTAAAGTACGAGTCTCAAAAAGGTGACTTATTTAAAGACATTAATATCTATGGCAATTAGAAACTTTTCTACAAGGCATAAGCAATTAAGGCAATGGTTAGTTTCAGGAAATATCCCATTCTTAGTTGAGGTCTGAGTTACTTTGTGAAGGAAAAGAAGGCTGACATGTTCTAACACCAAGGTGCCTTATGAGATTGTACTAATTCCTGATTGTAATCACACGAGAAGCCACCGATGCAGATGATGCATCAGTTGTGCTTCAAAGCACAGAGGTATGACTATTTAAAGGGAGGTTACAACTGGAAGAAAGCTTGAGTTGTTTTTTTTCGGTTTTTTGGGGTTTTTTGAGGGGTAGTGTTCCTTAGTTTGTTCTTTGCAAAAAAACAAAACCTTATTTTATCTGAATTTGTTTTCCTGATTTGGTGATGATCATTTTACCTCTTTGGATACTATACAAACTTAAAATCAGTTGGGTATCTTCACTTGGTTTAAAAATTGACACTATGGGTTATTAAATGCCTACAGTGCATATCTCGGGGTGATTTTTATCCCAGTTTCACAAATCAGTTCACTGGGGCTCAGAGAAGTTAAACTGTTCACATGGAGCAGAACCCAACACAAAAATAAAAATACACAAATCCTTTCTACTCTTTCAATGAAACCAGAGTATTTGTTGTTGTAACCTTTCAGAAGGGTGCAGTACATAGGCCTATATTTTAACTTCAAACTGACTGTTAAAGGAGGAAGCGTAGGTCACTCTAAACCAATGTGACCATTATTGTGATACACACTCCCAAAGGAAGTAGCAGAAATTGTTTACTGGGACAGTTAAAATTACACCAGTGGTTATGACAGTCTACTACAGAACTCTCTGCCCTATCTGGGAATTAAGTAGGCTGCTCATATAAAATTCTGTGAGTTTGTAATATATGAATCAACAGACAATGGCAATTAAAGAGGATAGATTTAATATGAGATAGATGGACAAATTAACTGACATTTTAAGAAAAAGATCCCTTTCACAAATTCTGAGATCTCTTTGAAAATTGTATTCAAAATTGAGTCATTAATCAAATTAGAAGTACTGAAAAACTTCTACCTCTATTGCTAGAGGCACTAGTTCAAGTCAAATTATTGTAAAGTGTCTAATTTTTCAGAGGCACACTAGGATCAGAAAGAGATTTAGTGCCACCACCCCTCTCCAAAGAAAATTCCTCTTAGCTTCAGGAAGTACAGAGTACTTCTCTATTAATTGTCCCACACTGCAAGGACAGGGTCAGGTAAAGCAAAAGAAACCAGTTACTCATTCTGACATCCATGAGAACAGTAAAGCTCCTTCCTTCAACAGATGCAAATGTTTCCAAAATGACACAATTTGCTGTATCTTATTTATGGCTCATACAGAAAGCACCAGCCCACAGGTAACAGGGAGGGGATATAAGGGGCTTCTAACTGGTACCAGCACACTGTCATCTGCCCCCTCACATGGCACAGCTGTATCAAAGCTCCATCATTATCTCATTTATACCAAATCTACATCTATGTTTCAATGTACACCTCTTTGTCCTCTAATAGATAATACACTCCAGTAAAAATTAGCTGGCACTCCAAAAAAACCTGAAGGAATCCCTGAAAACTTCTTACAAACAAGGTGTGACCTACTTCATCATGTAATGAACACCTGACATGACAGACTAGCTAGCCCAGGGCTGGTGGGAGCTCCTACAAGCGAGTTACTCAGCTGCTTGGGCAGCTTGCTACAGAGAGTCATGTTCCTGGGCTGGACTTACAGCAGGGCCCTGTGGCTTGGGAATTTCAGATGGACCTGCAAACCACACCACAGCACCTACATCAAGCTGCAAACAGCAACTTGATTATATTCACATTATATATGTCAAGTAAATAATAGCCTTATTCTACCAAATTAACTCTATAGCATGCCAAGACACTATTTCCTAGTAACATTGCCATGTCAATGATTTCTTGATTCAAGATTGTTCAGCAAGTTCTCCAAGGGAGGAGTTTTTAATATGGTGATTGTGAGCCCATTGGACTTGTCACCTCCATCACTGAGGACTGCTTCTGTAGTCAGACTTAATTTTCACTCCATTCTTCCCTCCACCTGAAACTAACTTTCAAAGAGTACTTTGCCAGACCCCTGAGCCACAAACCATCTTTTTGTGCCATTTTGAAGAGTCCTCATTCCAGCAGGATGCTCATCTGGGAAGCAGACATATAAGGCATGGGAATAAAAGTGTAATTTAGCGATATGTTTGCAACTGAAAAGAATATAAACTTGGTCAAAGTACCTTCTTCTCCTAATGATGCTGCATATCCTGACATGATGTGTTAATTCACATTCTAATCATTGAAGCAAATCTAAACTTTTGGAATGCTTTAGTAAGAATTAGATTGGTCTAGTTACTTACTGCAAAATACAGCTTTGCTGCAACCTATGTTTTCAATTAAAAAATGTGTTGAAACTGCAAATTTTCTTGCTATGCATGAGCTAATACCTATGTCCTCATTCAGACAAAACCAAACAGACCTTTTGCCTTGATTCCAAGAATGTCTGAAGCACCTGGAAAACCCGGGAAAACCCCAGCACTTGATGTGTCCTCATTAGTGTGGGTGAAACCAACACAGAATCCTTACTTTTTCCTTTCATTTTCTAGTATCCTGAATAAATCTTTGAAGTATTGGGGAACACGGACAATCACATCTTCTGAAGGACCTATATCTTTGAGCTCAGGATAGAGTCTGGTGTCAATCACCTTCTTGATGTATCCCAGCCAGTCAAACTGTAATGACAAAGACAAGGCTGGTTAAAGTGGATTGTGAAGATGGATGATTTATTAATGAAGTTGCACCTTTGAGATCAATATCATACTTTTTAAAATTTAAGAAACTGTACTTTGTCATTACACTTTTTTTCCAACCTCAGTATCTAAAAGAACATATACTGTAATTTGAGTATACACATTCCTAATGATAGTTCTTTAACATACTATTCTGCACAGTAAAAGCAATTTAAAGTATCTATGTAAACATTAAAAGAATAATTTTGCAATTATCCCCCACCAACCTGTGGAATCATGGCACTGAGCTCTGATATGTTCATTTTATTGTACATCACCTCACTTGTTCGATTTTCATATGGAATCATGATCTAGGGAAAACAAACAAACAAAAACAAACATCAAAACAAGTATTTTATTGCAGGAACCTTCTCTTACATCAGTACTGTCCATCATAATCCCAGTGCAGAAATATCTCATCACCCATTTGCCAAGAATTCATGACACTAACTTCCCTTTCTGAGGATGGCATTTAACTTGGAGAAATAGAATACAGTTCATTATCAGTTTAACTCATTACTGAGAAATTTCTCTGCATGTCTTCTTTGAACATATTAGAACAATATTTGCTCTGATTATATGTTGTATGCTATTTCATAAGATAAAATACACCTAGACCATTAATATTTATTCAACACTTCATGTCATATAGAAGCCAGCTCCAAACTATATGTTTTAAAAGGTCATATCTGAGATAGGTATATTCTGAAATCACATCTTCTCTTTCAGATTTGAACATGTTCTTTCTATGGCCTGACTCCATATGAGGCAAGAGCCAGATACACACAAGTTTCTCTTCATTTTACCTCAGAGTCCTAATTTCCATAACACAAAACCTGGGCAATGTAGGCCAAACGTGAATTAAAGTGTTCTTCAACCTGGCCACTCATCTGGGTGACCAGAGGAGCTAGATCTCAAGATCCTCTGTAATGTCAAAATCCAAGGACATAGCAAAAGAAATCCTAAATATAAAGCAAAAGGACAAAGGACATTGTCTAAGATGTCAGCATGGGTCATTGTAGAAAACCAAACCAAGTCCAAGATACAGCTCAAAATTTTCTCAGTGCTCAAGAAAAACAAGAATTCCCAATGGCAATTTCAGCCCCAGTCTAAGCTAAATCCTATACAGCAGGCTGTATACTGTGCACTTTAAAGAGGACACAGATTGACGCCAGACTAACCAGACATCTGGCAGTTCTCCAACCAAAATTCTCCAGTAAGTGTCTGCGGTTATACTATTGCTCAAGCCACACAAAAAAATAAAATTACTCTCTTCTACCATTCTGCAAATTTCATTTATCTGAAAATATTTAAACTCTTCTTGAACTCATTTGCTCCCTTCCTCTCAAAATGTTCCCTCTTCCTCCAGTAAGTCAGACCTACAAGTTTGTTGTTGCACACAGGCTCTCTCGGGACACGCCACTCCTTCCTACACCCAGAGTATCTTCCCTTTTTTTTCTTGTTGTCCCTCTTCCTGAGCACACAAGTCCTCCATCATGTACATTCACTTAAAATGAATACAGGAGAAACCAGATACAGTAAAGGCTCAAGTAGCAAGCAGGATTACCTCCTTTGGAACCATAGTAAAATGTTTATATAATTCATGGTACTCATTTGGGATCATGCAACAATCTATGCCCCTGGGCTCATGCCTAATATCTGGATGTATTTTAGGATTATTCATACTACAGAGAAATCAGGTAACCCTGAGCAAATGTGGCTTGTTGCATAATGGTATATATTAGTGATCCTGAAGGCTGTTACATGATCCATGTCATTTAATATGACAACTTCACCTATGTACATTGTGGATTAAAGTTCTGTAAGATATTAACTAAGTAAAGCTGCCAGAGATAGCAATGAATTTTTCTATTACTTCACCAATAAACAGAAGAAAAACTTCTCATTTTTCAAGTCTTCTGAGTCAAAACAAACTATCTGCTTATTAGTCCATCTAATCTTGGTAAATGAAGCAAAATATTGGGCTTTATTTAGAGGTTTGGCAAAATTTCATCGCCTCTCTCAAACTTTTGGTGGTTTCCTAATAGTGAGGCTAGCTCCCTTGCTCTGGAAGAAGAGACAGCTTATTGCTCCTAGGAGCAGAATTCCTGCAGTATCCATACCAAGACAAGAACATGGGAAAGGCTCTTTCAGCCTGCAGAGGCCCTAATACACAAATTAAACCCCACAAAGTGGGAAAAAATGTTGCCAAGTAAAACTGAGTATCAGAATCTGCTTAGCTTTACTAAATTCAGTAGGTCCCTAAATGGAAACTCATGGAGTTTCACAACCCTACCAAGGGTAGCCTGTGAAAGTAGCTCAGGGACCAACTATGGTGCTCCTGTAACCAGCACACCCTCTCACCACCAAAGGTTAATATTCCACCTCAGTCTTGCATTGCTTTGAGGATGTTCCTTAGAGAATCACCCTTCTTGAATTGATGGTCATCTATTAACAAAACAGCTGCACAGTGGGGACTCAGATTCTATCGAAGCTGAGAAATAAGAAATATTATCAATTTAAAGAACCAAGGGTATTTGGCTAAATTCCCAGCCTCCATCCAAACACTGTTGCTAAGGCTCTTAATATTATAAGGCTTTCCATTTTGAAACAGGACTGCACTTTTTTTTTTTTTTAAACCTATTTCAATACCACATTAAAGTACCAACCTCAGCTATTTTAACTTCCAGTTTTAGAACTGACTTCATATCAGATTCAGCTCGTGAAGCATTTGCACCCAAAAGCACTGCTGTATCAACCATGAACCGCAAAAAAGCATCTCGGTACTGTAAAGGAAAGAAACAAGAAAAAAAAAATTACCACTGGATTTGCACTTAAGCACAGCTGTAATAGTAGGCCAGAAGTGCACAGCTTTAGCAAATTTAGTCATTTGTACTTCTATGTACAACCAAAGCTGTACTCTCCTTACCTTGAATGCCTGCTGCCATCAAGCAAGAAAGGAGAAATAATACAGTAAACATATTCTGCACAGTAGATATATCCACTATGGTTCACAGAAAATATATCTCAGGAAATGCAAATTACCATTCTGGATTAGACTGACGACACTTACAGTGGGATTAGACAAGGAGTATGAGCATGCATGAATATTTTAATCAAAATCATACAGTAACCAGTGCAGGACTGAAGAAGTACTTAGATAAAAGCGCAAGCTTAGTGACTGAGAAGATAGGGAGATAAAAGGACATTCCACTTAGCTCTCTTCTATTCCTGCCACTGCACTGCAACATGTACCTGGTACAGTGCTGTGCTCTGCTCTCCCCAGGCTGCCCTAGTAAAGCACATTTTAGTCTCAGTGTGTACACACAAATGTTAGCTGAAATCACTGTGTAATGATACCATAGTGACTTCTGTGCTACCCCGCTCCCAACATAATCTCGCAGGGATTTTGAAGGGATCAGATTGTTCCTCATCACTCCTGCCAGCCCAGAGTCCAGCAAAAGCAAAAACATATTCCAAGGCATTCATTCCCACCTTTAAACTTTTAGTAGATACAATTCTTTGCAACCTGGTATCATCCAGTCTGACTGATGTGGCTAAAAAGCTGGCCATACACTTGGGGAACTCAAAAGGGAAGCAAAACTGTAGAATCTTATTCAGTAGCAATGATTTGCTCCCCCTGACAACCCAAGGGGCTGTTTTCTTTGAGCTTTGGACTGCATATGCTGGATACTGCCCACAGGTCTTCATCAAGTGAGGGGGAAAAAGGTGTCACCATTGTTGAATATTGACACAGTAAAGCCTTTGGCAAACACCAGTGGTTAACAATTTCTGTCCATAAATAAAGCAGTAAGAGTCTAAGCTATAGCAGAGAAACCACTGAGGAGGGCGAAAGAGAAAATGAATACTTTAAATCTGTTGAGGAACTCTTGTTCCCTTCACTAAATGAATTCCAACAAACTTGATGTCAATAGCCTGTAGTGGCTCTTGAAATGTGCTTAGCCTCCTGGCCTGATTGATCCCAAGAAGCAGGCCTGGAGGGCAGCTCACTGAGGCAGCCCGCAGACATGACAGCTTCTGGGCTCCACTTTGCTGAAATATTCTTGAGCCTCTGGGAACTTTGCTCATTATCTGGGAACTCCCTCTACCCCTCCCTGAGGGACCCGAGGGCTCCCACTTCCTGCAGCTCAGGTGAGGGTGGCAGTCACCCCAGCAGCTGCCAACAAACTGATCAAAGGGGTCCCACAGCCTGTCCTCTAGCTGACTCCTAATCACAGTCATAGAATATCTCAAGTTGGAAGGGATCCATAAGGATCATCAAGCCCAACTCCCTGCTCCTTGCAGGACTACCTAAAATTAAACCATATGACTAAGTGTGTCACCCAGATGCTGTCTGAACTCAGACAGGCTCAGTGCTGTGACCACCTCCCTGGGGAGCCTGTTGGAGTGACAGACCACCCTCTCAGTCAAGAAAGATTAGGGAGGCTCAAGCACCCTTTGAGCCCATGCCAGAGGGAAGCTTACATCAGAGCCGGGCCCAGTTCCCAGAGGCCATCAATGGCTGCAGCTCACAGAGACAAGGCCAGCAAACTTCGTCTGGCACACTCATCCTTAGATAAGGTGGTCACTGTGGAGAGCTGCCTCAATAATTTGAGAGACCTGAGAGCTAGCAAAAAAGCAGGACCCCACAATAAAAAAGCAAAGCTGACCAGAAGGAGCAGCAAGGCAAGGCCTGTTGCCAGAAAAACAAGATAAGCCAAGGCTTATCACCAGGAGAGACAGTAAGGAATTTGGAGGACACCAGCTCTGAACAAAGGGAGTATATATTCTATCAACATTTGGTTTTCCCAGGATGTTCTGTTGTGGGAAAGTACTGTAAATGTCTGTAGCTAGCAAGACCATGGCCTCTGTTCATTGTGTCTTGCTTTTAAAAACATAATCAACATTATTGTGATGCCATGTTTACTCTGCACTATAAAAGGTCACTGATGATTAATAAAGTCAGACATATATTGCCACCGAGTATATGTCTCACCCATCCTCAACTTTTTTTTCCGTTCTTATTTTTTCCTCACTGCATTCACAAGAGGTCACACATTACAGGACATGCTCCCCATGCACTGATGGAGTACCTGTCCCTTTCTTGTCAGGGTCTCAGCCCCAGATGGTGCTTCCTAAGGAAGGATGCAACTCTGCCTCTCGCCTGGTCCTCCAGCATGCAGGAGGTCTGCAGGTGTTGAGGAGCTGTGCTGCCAAATGAAAGTGCTGTGAGAGGTCATCAGACCACAGAGCCTCAGAGGGGATGAGAAAGATCAGCCAGATCCTCCCTGAGACCCTGCAGCAGAAGAGTGGGAGGAGCTGGTGCCCATGGAGCTGGAAAGCAGGATGTCCCACCACAGTGAGGGCAAGAAGTCCTCTGTCCTTGTAGAAGATGAGGGCTGAGGAGCACTATGAATTGGAGTATGGCGTGTGGCTGAATTTAAGCCCCTCTGAACCACCAAAAGGAAGGAGCAAGCATCTGTGGTAAGAGACTCATTACAGCAGGGGATGGAGGTCCCCACTTGCCAACCTGATTTGTCATCTAGGGAAGTTTGCTGCTTGCTGGGGTCTTGCATTCAGGGTGATGTGGAAAGGCTACCAAGGCTTAGTCCATCCCTCTGCTCTTCCTGGTAGGCATCAATGCTATTATCAGAGGTGACCTGGGAAATATCAATCATGGCTACAAGGCAGAGGCCTCAGGTGGTGTTCTCCTTGATCCTACCAATGAGGATCCTACCAATGCCCGAGAAGGACCTGACAGATCCTGCAGATTAACATACGGATGTGCAGCTGGCGTCTGCAGCAGAAATTTGGTTTCTACTATCATGGGACCCTCTCTGAGAATTCACAATGGCTTGGAAGAAATGAAGTCCGTTTAACTAAAGTGAATATCTTTGCAGATAGGCTGGCCAACATGGAAAAGAAAGCTTTAAGCTAGAAACAGTGAGGGAGGACTGATTCCTCAAAAAATATCTAAGAAAGATGAGGATAGGGCAGGCAAGCCAAGGGCCCTGGCTGGTGGGAAAAGAGGGGAAAATGCAATCCACAAAACAGAGCTGACATGGAACCCCCTTGAAGGTAGTTATGTAATAAAGGAAGTGCCTGAAGGTTAGCTTTACAGGCAAAGCTCTCAAGGCCATACTGAGAAATCAGCATGACGGGATAGCCCTTGGAAATACCTTTACCAGAATGCACACGGCCTAGGGAACAGACAGGAGGAGTTAGAAGTCCATGTGCAGCTACATGGCTAAGACCTTGCCAGGATCACGGAAACATAGTGGGATAGCTTGCACAACTGGAGTGCTGAAATGGATAGATACAGAATTTTTAGGAAGGACAGGCTGAGAAGTTGAGGAGATGAGGTTGCCCCTTACGTGAGAGATCCATTCAGACAAGCAGGAAATCAAGTAAAGGTGGTAGGAGGCTTGCATGGGTGTACGAAGAACTCTTATATCAACTGAGACATAAGAAGAAAGTATAAAAGGTAGAAGCATGGACATGACCCAGAAGTATAGATAGAGGTGCTGGCCACTCTTGCAGGTATAGAGTTAGTAAAGCCAAGGCCACCCTGAAGCTGAATCTGTCAAATTATGTGAAGACAAACAAGGAAAGACTACATGTACATAGCAGCCAAAACAAGGCATGAGCTGGCTTCTAAATAGGGCAGGGTGACAAATGATGCTGAAAAGGACAAGATGCTCAAAGTCACCCTTTCTACAGACTTTATTGTAAAAACTAGCCTTCAGGAATCCCAGACCCCTGAAAACAGAGGGGAAGTCTGGAGCAAGGAGGGCTTATCCTCAGTGGACAAGGACCAGATTAGAGAGAAAAGAAGAAATAAATAAAATCAGGGGGGGCTCATAAGTAGTACTCATGTGTGCTGACAGAACTGGCTGATGCCATTGCAAACCTGTTCCCAATAACCTTTGGAAGGTCACAGCCATTGGAGACATTGCTAGGGACAGGGAGAGAGCAAGTATCCCCCCGTCTTCAAGAAATGCAAGAAGGAATATCCAGGTAACTACAGGCTGGTCAGTTTCATATCAGTCCTCAGGAAGGAGATGGAGAAAATTCTCCTGGGAACTATTTCTAAACACATGAAGGACAAAGTGATCAGAAGTATGGATTTATGAAGGGGAAATCACACTTAACCAACCTTCTACAATTACATTAATAACTTAATGGATGAGTGGAGAGTAGTTGTTCACCACATTATTAAGGCTTATACTTTATTAAGGAGTGCTGGTTGACAGCTGGCTGAACATGATCCACCAGGGTGCACAGGTAGCCAAGAAGGCCAACAGCATCCTGGCCTGCATCTAAAATAGTGTGGCCAGCAGAATTAGGGAAGTTATTGTTCTGTTTTACTCAGCACTGGAGAGGCCACACCTCAAATACTAAGTTCAGTTTCGGGCCCCTCACTATGAGAAGGACATTAAAGTGCTGGAGCATGTCCAAAGAAGGACAATAAAATTGGTGAAAGGTCTAGGGCACAAGTCTTACAAGGAGTAGCTGAGGATACTGGGAGTATTTAGTATGAAGAGGAGGAGGCTGAGGAGAGATGTTATCATTCACTACAGTTACCTGGAAGTAGGTTGTTGTGAGGTGGGTCTTGGTCTCTTATCCCAAGAAACAACTGACAGGAGAGGAAATGGACTCCAGTTGTGCCAGAGGAAGTTTAAATTGGATAATAAGGAAAATTTTTTTACTGAGTCATCAGGCATTGGAACAGGCTGCCCAAGGAAGTAATAGAGTCACTACTCCTGGAGGTGTTAAAAAAATATGTAGATGTGGAACTTCAGGACACGGTTTAGTTAGTATCATGATGTTGGGTTGACAGTTGGACTTGATCTGAGAGCTGTTTTGCAACTTGAATAATTCTATGATTGAAAATGGATTGAAAATGAGTGGATTGAAAATGACCTGGACATCCCAGCCCAGAGGGTTGTGATGAGCTGCTCGAAGAGCATTTGGAGGCCAGTGACTAGTAGCATACCCCAGAGGTTGATAGTGGGGCCAATACTGATCAATTTTTAATTTAATGACATGTATGATGGGATAGAGTGCACCCTAGGCATGTTTGCTGATACTACGAAACTGGAACAAGGAACTGCTACACCAGATGGTTGTGCTGCTGTTCAGAGGGATCTTAACAGGCTTGAGAAATCAGCTGGTGGTGAACCTCGTGAAGATCAACAAGGGGAAGTGCCATGTCCCACATCTGGGGACAAATAACCTCAAGAAAGAGCACAGGCTGGTGGTTAGGAGGCTAGGAAACAGATTTAAAGAAAAAAACACGGGGGGTCCTGGTGGACACTAAGTTGAACATCAAACAGCAATGTCTCCTTGCACCAAAGGTGGCAAATAGCACCCTGGGCTCCATAAGACAGAATGTTTCCATCAGGTGACCCTTCCCCTCTGCTCAGCATTGGTGTGGCCACAGCTGAGTGATGGGCCCAGTCCATGGCTCTCCAATACAAGAGAGATATAGTTGTAGTGAAGAAGGTCCCACATATTGCAATAAAGCTGATTAAGGGACCAGAGCATCTTTCATGCACTAAGAAGCTGAGAGAGATAAGACTGCTCACCCTAGAGAAGAAGTCTTAGGGGAATCTCATCCCCAGTTATTGAGTATTTGTTGGGGGCAGAATAAAGAAACCTGAGAGACTGTTTTCAGCACTGCCCAGACAAGAAGTAGTGGCACAAACTGAAGCATGAAATGTCATCTGAACACCCAAAAACTCTTTTTGGGGGCGTGGCACAGGCTGCTGAGGGAGGTTGTGGAGTATGGAGTTATCAATGGAGATATTGAAAACTTGACCTGAGAGGGTACTGGACAATTTGCTGTAGCTGACCCTGCTTGAGCAGAGGTGTTGGACTCAGTGAACTCTAGAGTCCCCTTCCAGGAGGAAGAACAGAAGGGTCCCCAAATCTTACAAAAATCTTCACTTGAGAAGCTTCACAAGGGTTCTTGTCGTAGCGATTGTGGTGGTGGTGTTTTCTGAGAGAAGACGTCCTGAAAAATCTAAATCCAAACAAGCTACAATCCTTTTTCAGTTTGGAGCTAAATGAAAAAAAAAGCAACAGTGAAAAAAGCTGAGGGGAAAAATGGTCACTCTGAGTTCCAGTTAGTAATACATACAGATTTAGCTTCTGTGGTGTTTTCTAGGTAATCTTCTCGAGATGCAAGAGAGAGGCTTGCTTGATCAAGCTGTTAAAAATAGCAAGAAAAAAGCATTTATTAGGTAAACTCAACAGAATTCAAAGGTAGTCCTATAAGCAACCTGGGAAGAGTTCATGTTTTTCATGGAAGGATGTGTATAAATATCTAATGCATAATACATTGCATGAGTCTGAGTTCCACAGGATTTCAAAACAACAGAAAAATCCTATGCTGTGCTGGAAGACATTACCTAAACTGTATTCCTCTGATCTGGTTTCAAGTGTCCCTACAATTATCTAATACCACAATACTGCGGCAAAGAATCACCACATGATTTATGTTCTTGTGGCTCCACTATTGAGTGGGTAACTCCATTACTGGATGTAGAGGATCAAACAGTTTGTGCTGATGACCACGGTATACATATTTCAAGGGCACAAGAGTCAAAGACTTAGTGTATGGACCAAATGCCCACTAGGTACTAGAGCATCTTAGCTGCTATGTATTTGGAAAGCATCATCAGCCTTTGACTGAAACACTCCTGAGCTTCACCCTAGATCAGTACTAACTGCTGTGTTTGGCTCTTTAAGCAGATGTACTGAAACAGCTGGATACCAGCCATGGAAATGATTGCATGCTTGCACAGGAAACTGTTATGCACCCAATACATCAGCTAAAGATGTCTGGTAGATCCAAGTGGAACTTTGACTTTCACTTACCTTTTTGATCTAAACATGGACCAACTTTATTAGTCTATAGTCACCCTCATACTGTACTAAGGTGTCCAAGTTAATTTCTAAACTAGTCCTGAAAATCCATTGGGATCTGCATTTAGTCTTCTGAGTGAAATGAGTACCTGGGAGTATTTGCATACTGTTTCAAGCTCCTAAAGGGGCACAGCAGATACCTTAATATTACTGCTGGAAATGGGATTTCTCGAAACACTTCAACATGATCAGGTTAGGTTAGGCTGTGGAAGACAAAGCTGAAAACAATTCAACCAGCTTCCAAATTCTCAATGAGACACTGATGGGAATAGAAAAAAAGGTATCGTGGTTTGAGCCAGGATAGAAATTATTTTCTTTTTAGTAATTGTACTTTTCAGATAAGTCCGTGGCTAGTGTCTTGGGAGGACACCATCCATTTGTCTGCCTTTAATCACAGTCCATGCCCTCCTGAATCTATGTGTTCCTGCATCCATCTCCCGTCTGCTTCTGATTGCAGGAGCCCAGCCTGGGACTTTCCCAGGGGGGAGTGATGTGAGTGTTACTAGGGGGAGCATGATAGTGATTTGGTATTGTTTTGTACACATCTTATTATTTTATTTTTTTCACTACTGTTCCATTAAAGCTGTGTAGTTTAGTTTCCAACCTGTAAGTCTCTCTCCCTTATTCTCTCTTCTTCCCCTATAGGGAAAGGTGTTAACAGAGAGCATTCATCAGTCATTTAATTGCTGGTCCATCACTGAACAGTGACAAACAGTTTTGATGTTCTAAACAACATCATGTGTACCAACATGTGTATTTTGGTGCCCCATTTGTTCTTTTTTAGAGATAAGTCTAGTGAACAGAGATTTTATTGTTCATACAATTTCATGTATTTTTAAAACTAAATCCTATACTACTTATATTTCACATTTCTTACTTTTATAAAAATTACCTAAATAAATACAACTAGAATCTCAAATGAATGAATGTTTTATTTTCCTCAACTGCCTGATATCCTCAACCTTTAAAATATACTGTAAATAAAATATAACAAATCATGCAATAAAAGGAGAGCATCAGTGATGCTCAGTGCAACTCTGATTCTCTGAAAAACTGTATCACCCTCTCTTTTCAGCATATTGAAGCAAAAAGAATATATTCATGCTTTGCATATGTGTGTGCTGGTAATAGCTAATTTCAGACTATTTGGTGTGTGTCAATTAGGTGACTGTTGTATGAAAAGCTCATCAAAAGTTTCCTGGCTTAAGAATTATCTCCTAGTTAACCCACTGGAAAAAAACAAAAACAAAACAAAACAAAACAAAAGGATTAAAAAGATCATGCTGAATGCTTAGCACAGTTTTATTTGAAGTTTCTACTTTTCTGATCCATTCATGATTTTGCAATGCTGAACAAAAAGAATTTTGCAAGCAGATTGGAATACTTTGTGGTACTTCTGCACCACTGGGAACTTCTTAAAACACAGACTAAGTAGAATACTGGCTGGTGCATTCTGCAGATCAAGTTCTTAATGAAATTAAGAACAACAAAAACAGAATATCCTGAGTTAATAATATGTTACTCATCACGAATAGTGCTTCAGTTATTCAGACACACCATTCTTAGGTGCCACTGAACATACTGAGTGAAGGTACTGCCAGGAACAACTCATTTCCAAGATACCAGAAATAGGGATATATAACTGCCCAAACCTTCACTGACAGATGACTTGAACTGAAATATTGTGACAGGAAATACCTAAATCACTCTCCTGATTCTACTCTTTCAGTTCGTTTACACAAATCTTCAGATGAAACAAACCCGACAGGATCTGAGCAGCAACTCAGCAGAATGACATCTTTAAAACTGCAAACTGTTGATCGGCTGTTGACTGCTCAAGAAAATGTCCTAGAGATGGGGGAAATTACCCTTCAGTTTCATTCCAGTTAAATGCCTCAATCAAAAGCCATTTCAAAAAAGTGACTCAAAATTGATATCCACTCCAGTATCACCACAATTAACTGTTGTTTGATCCCCAAATACAATGGATTCTTGGCTACATTCCTACTGCTAGTCAAGACGCTAGCAACACAAGGCTCATTGATTTTTTTTTTTTCTTGATGAATGTCATCATAACATTCTTCTTTGTCCCTTGCCATTTGCCTTCATAAACTATTTTCTTCCAACAGTGGATAGCTGGTCTACTCTGGCTGCTCATCTCTACTTCTCAAACAACAACAACAATCCACTGAGCTCAGGCACTCAATCTTGCCATGGTGACATCCCACAGTAATAGTTACAATTCTCTCTGGAGTTTTGTCAGACTACACTGAGGCAACATTTCTTGAGCCTTTTTCTCACTAATCTAAACTGTTGTGTAATGTCATGCACTGTTAACAAACTGGTAATTCTTTAGTCCAAAAGCAATAACATTTCAGTAAAAAGGTAAATTCTCTATTTTAGGTTTAGAAGTGTTTGTGATAAATCTATGATGTAAGCCCAAGATAATGTGTTTCTATCCCACAAAAAATATCCCAAGTTCAAAATATCTGCTACTGATGCACTATTCTTCTTCTTCACAGACACACAAAAAATTCTTTGTGCAACTGATGAGTCATAAGCACCTAGAACACCCCCAAGGACTGGATAACCACTTTCATTCTCACACAGCTTGATTTACTGGGATCACATATTTTTGCCATCTGAAAGGAGAAAATAATGTGTGTAGAAATATTTTTCAATAGCATGTAGTTCCTAGTGGCTCCCATGTTCCCATTAATTGGCACCTATGTACATCTTTAAGTCAGTAGATAATAGCAACAATAATCAAGTATGAACATTTAACATGTAAATGTGTGTTTTAAAAAATGAGACCACAACATACCATGCAAGATAACTTATTAGGCATACTGTATTTTACCTTCAGGATATAGCGATTGGAGATTTTATCATCAGCAGCCACATATAAGCGGATGAAAACGGAATTACTGTATTGACCACGAAGAGTTGCCAAGGTCTGGACTAAGCTAAATCTCCTTTCTGACCACAGCCCTTCAGGTCCAATGTTGGATTCCAGCACAGGCCAGCGGAAAGGTGAATGCCTCAGTATACTTAACAGGGGTTTCATGTCAGCTTTTTCAATTTTATCTGAAATGTTAAAGTGTGACAACAATTACATTCTGGACACTTCAAGTCCAGCAGCAGCTGCATGAGACAAAAAAGATTTATCAACATTGATTGATTTCTAGGCAAGATAGAACACAATGGCTGAAAACCAAAGCCTCTGCGCTGCCTTTGAGCATAGAAGCATGGGAGTCCAACCCAGTTTATCTGAATCAAGAATAGGAGAGGCAAATCAGTTCCTTTCTAAAGAGGCAAAGGGCTGAAATTAAGTAACTTTAAAACATATTCCTCTCTTGGGAACTAGCACAGAAACGTCACTGGTTCTGAGAGGGGGTTGTTGCACATAATCAAAGCTAGAAGGGTCAGCATCTCAGCACCGAGATTTTGGGACAGGCTGTCTCAATCGCTGTCAGTCTCAGGCTGTGCTGGAGGAAAACTGTTCAGGAAATAAAATCTGAAAGAGACAGAAAAACAAAGGGCGCTGTGAAGGACAAATTCCACTCACTCCCAACTCATCTGTGTAGCTACATAAAAGCAGTGATGTGTCCCAAACTAGTGCACAGCACATTACAGCAACATTTACAAGCTCAGGAAAAACTCTTTGCAAATGTGGCTGTAGGACTCTCCATCCAAATTTGCTTGATATCCAGGTAACTCAAAGCTAAAGAGTCCATGGCTGTCTATAGGCAGCTGTGTAGAATTTTTTTCATTCAGCGTATTTAGAGAAAGGTAGAAGGTGCCAAGCAGGCTCTTGAAAGTGTCAGTATGAGAATTTCATCAGAGGGCTCCTCTGATTGACCAGGCACTACTTCCACAGCCGCAGGTCATGGTTCTGGCATCTTTTGCACAGATAAATAACCCCCCCATAGTTCCCTGACAAGCAGAGGTCTCTGTAAAACTGACTTCTTGTGCCCTGTTGTACCTTAGCCTTGACAGCAAACTCCAGAAAACAGCAGAAGACACCGCATCTGGTTGTATCCAAATCAGCAAAACCTGATGTCTGCACAAGAATCTGCAGAGCTCAGTAGTGAACAAAAGATCCTGCCTTTAGAAACACAGGTAGCATGCATGTCTCCCTCTCAAACCAGGCCACTGCCACTTACTCTCATTCATGCAGGATGCATAGAGGATCTTGGCCTTCTGTACAGCTTCACTGTCTCGTCTTTTGCTGATGGGTTTCTCAAGCAATGCTGAAAAAGGAGCACACTTTTTTTACAATATGTTGGGAAAAGTAGGAACTGTGTTTGCCTGCCTCAGCATTCACTTTAATTGATGAGGTTCTACATGTATTTTCTTAAACTGTAACATAGACATGAGAGGTTTTTACAATTTTCTACCTCCAACAGAGAACAATGTATGAATGGATTATTTTATTTTATTTATTTTTAAGATAACTGTTTTAAAGCCAGGTAATGGATTCTGTTTGTTTCTCATTCTCACAAACAGCCAACATCAGCAATCGGAGAGGACATGGAGTCATGAGGCAAGGGTGGGAACAAGCACACAGGACAGGGAGTCAGGAATTCTTTTAAGAGGCTCAGGCTCTGGTGCCAACATGTTGTGAAACTGGAGTCTAGGCAAATCTGAGAAAATGACAGAATCCCTAGAGCAAGACTTCTGGCCCTCATTTTTGTCATCTCTGTTTCTGCTGAAAGAAAGCAGTGAAGACCTGCCCCATTGTCTGTCAAACACACTCAGCCTCAGAATAGCACAAAAGGCCAAGTGCCCAGCTCCTGTTTGAAAAGCTGAATTTTATAGAACCCTCACACTACAAGTCTCAAGCTCCTTGGTGCCTGAAAGCCAAACTAGTTTTTCTAAGCTGTCATCTCTCTGTATTCCTAGCATTTTTCACATTATGTTATAGAAGTGAAATAGCATGAAAATTCTATCTGAAGCTCAACAGTCTGTTTCAGTGGCTTTAGCCATTGTGTCCGAGCTGTAAATCAGCCATGCTGCTGCTGTATCATTATGCTATAGCTAAATGCAGGGGCAGCTTAGCTTCAGTGAGATGTCTCAGCTCAGGTGCAGTGCAGCATGCTAGCTTACACAGCCAAGAGAAGCAGAGTGGTACTCAAGCAGGGCTAGCAAACATTGTAAGTTCTGACCTGGTTTTCTGAGACTCAGACAGATCCTGCGTAGCATTACCTTATTCTTACTGGGACCACTGGAGAGGGCAGCTATGCTGAAACCATCCCAAATCCCTCCTGTTGTATGCTCAGCCACGGTTAAAGAGCCTTGAAAAATTCAAGAGTGCCTTCTCTATATCATGCTCCCCAGTGTTCTGGGTTTCAAAAGGATTTATGAGAGAAGGCACAGTGCTGACAGGCCTTGTGTGGTGCCTCAGCTAAGAACTATGACTCACAAAAAAAGGACAAAAAAATGCAACGCAGAAGTCCCAGTGGTCCTTCAAAGCAGAAGGCCACTGGGACTTCATAACACATGGAAAAACAAACCACTACAACACGGAGCTTGGTCAGAAGTCAAGGCACCCTTAGTCTGCTCTGCCAGTACTGGGTTGTGTGATGCAGAGTCCTGAAGGGATGGTGGTGCTGCCATTCAGGAGCAGCATCCTTCTGTAAACAGGCAGCAGCTGCTTGGTTTCCAGCCCTGTCCTTCCCAGAAGCTCACCAGAATCCTCTCTCTGATGTCATGTCTCAAGGGAGGCAAAAGTCCAGCTCGGTGACACCACAAGATTGTATAGCTGAAAATGGTCTGGGTTTTCACTGCTCCTCAAAGGATTAGAAGCTCAGTGCTGGAGGTAGGCTTGAAAGACACTTATTTCCCAGGATTTTAATACCACCCTGAATAACCTGCCATGATGCAACTCTCACATATTCCCTGCCTGTGCTCACCTAATCAGCTACTCTCAGGAGAGCACACTGCTGACCTCAAAGAATACCCTAGAGATGAACACATGCCTCTTGTTTTCTCCCTCCAATTCCTTTTCTCCTTTAAAAAATCAAACAACCCCATTACAATTCACTTGCTTGAAGGTTGTAATGAGATCATTCCCTTTTAGTTATAGATAAGCTTTTCCCTAATACTTCTGGAGTGGATTCCAGATAACTGTGTTTTCAAATCCTCAAATTGATGATATTTCTCAGCTTGTTAAATTTAATATGATACTAATAACTAACCACGTCCTTACTGTGAACAGTTTTTAGCAAAATAATCAGACCTGTTCTCATTTTAAGAATGGCAAGTTAAATAAAGTATAAATGAAACCTATACAAAACTAAGAATGAAAAAATACACTCCTATTATAGCCATTGCAATAACTTCTACTCCTTGTCAGTGAGCTGCCCATACATGACATCTTGAAGCTAATAAAATTCAGTGGTTAAAGCCCAGCTAAAGCTTGGGAGGGGTACAGAGAATGAAGTTCAATAAATTAACATGAACTCTAGGAATATACCTGCATAAAATCCTGTTAAAATCATGCCTGGTGTTTTCCCATCCAACCCTCTCATTATGCAGTGGAAGGAAGCTTTTAACACTCCCTGTCCTATTGCAAAGACTGAGGTGAGGTAGATGCTGCCAATTTGCTCAGAATTAGTTTAGGATGAAAATTCTTGGTTCTAATGATGTAAAATCCAGTTATCAAACATGGAAACCCTAATAAAAGGGTTGAATCCTTTAGATGCTGAAATAAAAGGTGTGATCAAGGAGGCTCTTTAGGCTACGTAGTTTCCTCTGCCTTAACCTCAAGCTTCCAGAAAGACTTAGAAGCTCAGCCCTAGAGCACTGGCCAAACACACTTAATTTCTGCATTAACTAATACAAAATCCAAAGATAAGGTATAGAAATCCATTTCTTATTGAACTCACAAATACATATGGATTTTACATGTCCTTGAATAATTTTCTTAAAAAACAAGAAAAGGAAAGAAGCAATGCCTACGAATCAAAGTGACCAATCTATCTACAGGTTGCTGTATCCATGGAAAGAAAGTCACTACTGCGACTGAAATCAATGCAGGCACTTGAAGATAACACTGTATTAGCAAAGTCAGCTGCTGTGATTAGCCTGGCCATAGTAGCAGCAGCAACAGCCCTGCCTGCCCTGGGTTGATCTAACTGTGTGGGTTAGCACATGCTGAGCTCTGCAGTGCAGCATTTTGAAGGGCTGCAGCTCCGTGCCCTCTATCTGAGGACCTCCACAAGTGGAAGAGACCTTCCTTGGGTATGTTTGGCACTCTCACCAGCATGGAGAGGCTCCACCTCTTGAGAAGTGGCTCTCATCTATGCTAAGGAAAACGCCAGCCTGGGACCTATAAAGAGCAAATTCAGCCCCTCTGAAAAAATATGTCTTAACTATAGCTGGGAGGGAGGACTGCCTGTCCACCCTGAAAAAAATATAATGGTTTCAGATATTTTCTCAGAAAATATCTCTTCTTTCCAACAACAGAAAGAAAGCAAAACTTGCTGAGACCTATCCAGAGATAGAAAGACAAAGACCATCACAGACCAGTGAATGTTAAGCCTCATGAGACACCCACAGAGCTGTTGTTGAGTAACCTACTCTGCCTTTCCATGCACCTGCTTTCACCTCTCCCTAGGGGATTGTGTGTGTTCATGCAAATCCACTGAATTCAGTCTAACAGGTCTTCCTGAAGTCCAGTGGATGGAGTTAAAAGCTGTAGCCAAGTTATGAAGATCAGGTTTATCAGCATTTTGACTAAAGTAGCTCACCCAGTGCTATGAGGGACATCACATCTGTTCATCTTTTTCTTTTTTTTTTTTTTTTAAACTCAATTTTCTTGTTCCAAAACAAAAAACTCCAGATCCCTAAAGAAAACTTACATTTTAGGACTCCAAACATTAACTGAATTTTACTTGAATCTATAGACAGTTACAACAGAAACAAAAACATGTCCAGATTCACTGATTGTGAGATACATCTTATCCAGCTTCCATCACCATCTTTTAGATTCAGCTTTAAAAAAAAAAAAAAATAAAATTAAAAACAAATGGCTTTGACCAGACTAGTAAACACACTGCACTCCAAAGATATTAAAAAATCTTCCCAAAATAATAGTTTCTTTGTTAGCTCACAGTTAAATGTTAAGAGTGCTTCAGACAGAACAGCAATTTAGCTGGAATGCTAAAAAGATGACCACAATCCAAGCTGACTTGCAAACCTCTGGAAGAATACAGGATCATTATTAACAGCAACCATAATTAAGCAACTTACTGCTGTTATTGACTAATCACTAGCCTGCTGCAAACGCAAAGCAGAATATCGTAGTAAAAAATCACCAGGACAAGCAAAGTGAACAAGCATAGTTTAAGGCACCTTGAATATAAGGTCTGCAATCCTATTTCCCAGCTGTGTTTGAATGGCTGCTCTAGCAAAACAGCTCTTCTTCAGTCATGTTTTTTGTTTCCTTCACTTTCAAATTATTTCCAAAGTTATTCTCTTCAGGATAATAGAGATCTTGGCCTGCACTACTGATCTTGGTACCTCATTGTCCATGTTTATGCATGCACAGGATGCCCAGACACAAGATTTACGTCTCCCTTCACATAAAACTTAGTTATGGCAAGTGTTATGGCTATTGGTAATTCTGCTCTGCAGGGCTGAAATAATTTATCTCATCAAGCAACTATCGCTTGTACAATCAGAAACTGAATAAAGGTGTTCATGATATCCGAGACTTTCTGAGGCTGCAAAGTACTTCATCATTCATTTTCTTCTACCGCAGGGCAGAGGGTGGGGAGGTTCCCACTGCAAATCAAAGTTCTTGTGCTTCTGCTGGCCTAGGTCAGGAGGGCTTGCATCATCACTCTCCCTGACTCTTGTACAAAACACAAAGACTCAAGATAGACAACAAAAAACTCATGCCATAACCGGGAATGATCCTCCATTGTCTGAACTGTAGATGCTCAGATAGATGGTCAAGGGAAAAAAAAAACCCACAGCTGAGGGGGGTGGAGGGCTGAGGTTAGGAAGGGAAGGAAGGAAGTTTATACTGAGTTGCCTTCAGATGGTGCTTTTCCAAGGCAAAAAGGCTAAAAAAGGCCAGCTTCCTGTGGCTCACTACCAACAGTAAATAGCAATCATCTGCTGTTAAAAGTGAGAGCAAGGCACTTCATGAAATAAGCTTTGCCAGTGTGTTGTGTGTGTTTATTTAACTGCATACTATTCTGAAGCTGCTAAGGATAGTCTTGTGGTTAAGACTTACCTTTAATCTTACTTTCCATTTCTAGCCTTTGTTGATTTTCCAGCCTACTGTCTTACACAGCTTCACTTTGGTTTTCAATGACCGTATTTTATTTAAGGCACTGAGAAAATCATGTACCTTTCCCACTTCTGACTTTCCATGAAAAAAGGATTGTACAGCCAGATTTTCAGGGAGAAGAAAGAAATGTGCATACCATTTATTCATAATTGAAATATTGTTTTAATTTATCAGTGTCCTGATCTGCAGATTGCAAATATTCTGCATGCTCTCAGTTTTCTACCTATACAGTTGAGTTGCATTCCTGAGAGACACTATGTGTTCATTTCTCATTCTGCAGAGAAAAATATGTTTTCTCTGCACTTTCCTACCCCAGATACAGGGAATACATTGTGCTAGTAAAGATAGTAGATTTTTTTCTCCATTCGTTTCTGTCCTTATCCTTTTACAAGAATCTGCTGTATGTGGAAAATGCAAACTTAAGTGTGTTTGTACAGGCATATCTGATGATGATATGAAACGTATTACAATGCTTGAAGAAGAAAAGCATTGAAGAAAAACAACTGCATGCACAAATATCCCAGTGGTAACATGCTTGGACTTTAAACAAAAAAAAAAAACCACTATACAAGAACCCCAAGGGGATGCCCAATTTCCTGGAGTAGTGAAAAGCTAGAAGCAGACAAGTAATTCAGCACAAACTCCCAAGGCAATGCTAGAGCAAACAGCAGTTTTGGACTGCCAAAACAGAGACGTATCAAAATGGGAAGATGACCCTATTGTTGTACACAGGTTGGTGAGTCAGACTGGAACAATATCTGCCTGTCATCTGTCCATATTTTAAAAACAATGTTGGACAGAGCACAGAAAAACACTGCTACTGTTTGAGTATTTCTTTGGGTGGAGTAGCTTGAGAAATAGAAGGATGGGACAGGGGTGGGGGTGAAGCCGTGTAGAGAGGGAGCACGGTTTTTCTCAATAAAGATGCCAGAAGGGTGATGAAAAAATTCTTCACCATAAGAAAATGCTTGGTGCCAACGAGGTCTTCAGTCTGTATTAAAAAGGCACAAAGAAAGCCAGCAGTTGGAAGATGAAGACAAATTTAGCAGCAATGCTGAATAACCACTGGAGCCAAGCAACCAGAGGACATAGTGGCTCCTCTGCCCCTTGACATCTTCAAGACATGATGCTTTTTCCAAAGATAAGCTTTAGCCCAATGTAAATTGTTTTATCTCAGTACAAGATATTGAGCTGAATTACATGGGTAATGTAATTGTCTGTGGTACAAGAAAGGTCACAGGAGATAATCTAATGGTTATTCCTGGCATTACACTCTATACATTTAGGATAAGGATCTCAAAGCACTCTTAGACATGTGGGACCAAGGAGATAAAGCCATTATTCATTGTTACAGATAAAGACAGTGAGCCACAGAAGATTAATTCCTCATTATCTAACACATGTCAGAGTCCTACTGATTGGAATGATGCTCCATTATGAGTATAAAGCTTGCTGAACTTGATCCAAATACTCAAAGAGCTTCATACTTTGGAGTTGGTGGATGCTCCTCAGTCCCTTAATGTGAGTGACAGTGAGAGTCACTCAGCATTGCTCAGATGATGCTCAGTACTACAACTTTTTTCAGTACTACAATTGATTTCAGCAGTAACTATCAGTCACAAGCTTTGTTTCCCTTCCATGTTAGCACTATTATGTGCTACCTCTGTGAAGAAGCAAAACCCATATTACCTTTTAGAAATTTTCAGGAGAGCCTCTGATGCCAGCAGCAGGCATTTCAGCTTAGAAGTAGAGAAAAACCTACTCACACCTTGGTTTGAGTTTTTCAGTCAAACCAAATACACAACACTTGTGTGCAGAACCATGTTTCCTGAGTCATAAGATAATTGTGATTAATTTAGCCCCTATTAAGCATGTCTAACCCTTTAAATCCTGTACTTTCTTCACACTAAAAAGCTATGACAAAAGAGTTCCTGAAAAGCAACCATAACCCCTAAAACCTGAGTAGCCAATCGTGCTTGTGCCTCTAAGGGTATCTTAAGACTCCAGCCATGTCATGAAGGCCCTGGCCTTTCTTCAAACTTTCAGTACACTGGATTTAAGAAGCCAAGTTCGGTATAGTTCACGGAGCAATCATTTGGCCAGGGTGCCAAAGGGCATGCAAAAAACCCCTCAGTACCATGCTGTTGTTACGGAAATCCCATCTAGAAAAATGTACAGCCTTAATTACAGTAATGCAAGCTTACATGTTTCAAGAGTGATTATTTCAGAATGGTTTGGGGTCAGCTGACGTTCATTTAGAGTATCTGGTTTCCAATTCCTTTTTTTCAGAGCCTGAGGTTAAACAAAGGAAAGCTGGCAGTGATAAGTGTTATACACGAAGGCCTATAAGGCACACAATGTTCTACCTCAAAATAAAAGCACTGGCCACAGCATCCCAAATTATACACAAGATAGTTGCAATTGCTTGACCAATGGTGACTTCCTTGTCTTGCTACAGGAAAATACAAGTTTAACAGATTGGAAGACAAAGGGTCCAGCTTATAAGATAACCAAAGAAGAAAATCTGGTAAATATATTGATATTGACTGAGATATTTCTTTATTCTCACCAACTTGGAAATCTGATTCCTATACCTGAAGAGCGGTGTAGAGGGGACAGCAAAGAACGTAAATATAAGTTTGAAAAGAAAGTGACAGATTTAAGTGACAAGTTCCAGAGCTGTACATATTTTGGGGGGACATGGAAAGTCAAGACAAGATTTTTCTTAGATCTGTTCTCTCAGGGCATTCTCCTGAACAAAGTCATAGACATCTCCTGCTGTACAATGCCCATTTAATGGTCCAGTACAACTTTATTCTCCTGAGCACAGGTCAGACTCCCACAATATTTCACATGCCTGGCTTCCATTTCAGAGCTGCTTTGCATCTGGAAGACTCAGAAGAGCACAGCTAGTTCATGCCTGCCTAGAAAACACCAGAGACAAACCTCAGTGAAGGGTGCAGAAACCTACTTACAGCCTTTGTCCTACACCAGTGTAACCCAGCTTCAGGCCTGATTAATTCCTTTATGCCTTTAAAAGGAATCCTGAGAATTTCTTCTGCTAAGCAACTTTCAGGTATGGTATAACCACTTTTCTCTGTTCCAATTGATAGCAATATTTGTTTTCTGAGGCTTCCCTAGAATATGAACTAACCTAAAATTATTTTTGTAAACCACCTTTTTTTGCTGATTGCTCTGTCGTACTTCTTGCTAGCCCAGGTGTCTGGTGCAACATGTGCAGTCTGATGCTCTCATCCCCTGCAGACTCTTTACAAGATGTGAGCTGCAAATGATTGGTCTCTAAATACAAGTTTGTTTCCAGGATTCCAGAAAGAATATATACTGTCTAAAGACATATTTTTAATAACTAAAAGGAAAAAAAAAATTTCACACCACTGTAGTTAAAAATGTTTTAAAAATACCAGCACCTTACTGACATTGAGGGACTTTTTGTGTGTGTGTGTGTGTGTGTGTGTGTGGCTGTAAAATATTTCTTAGTTTCAGAGGACTGGAAGGGAAGCAGTAGAAGCCTAATCCAGTACAAAAATTATATAAATGCATGTTATAAATACCTATTTTGAACTCCTAATGTATTATGATCCATATTTCTCTACTGTTTGTTTCCTAATAAAAACTACCACTGTATTCTGCAGCTTCAGGAACTCATTCCTCAGGATTGTCTTTGTGGAGATGATGCCCTAATTTGGGCCTGCCTTGTTTTGATAAACTGCAACTCCCACACCTCTTGTTTTGTTTTTTTTGGGGGGAAAGGTTGTTTCTTTGTTTTGTTGTGGGGTTTTTTGTTTAAAGGCACTTAATGATGATCAACACATCACAATTCAGGCAAAGATGTTTTATATTTGATAAAATTAATGTATTGATTGCAGTGTCAATCTCATTATGTATAGACTAGTGCCTCTTGAAAATAGCCAGGCCATCATTACTAATTCCTCTGCCATTCTGATAGAACATTCAATCATTATCAACTAATGAATTAATTCTTCATTAATTAGGATGTGATTAATATGCATCTCCACAGGAATTCATTAAGAGTTAGTAGCTAATCAATTCATATAGGTTCTAGCTCCAAAAGACCAAAAATCAAGTAGATAAACAAACTTTCCCAAGCACCAATTTCATGAAAGGATGCTGTATTTACACAAACAAGCCCAACTCATATATACTGACATATATACTGACATATTCTCCTCCCTTGAGGAGAAATTCCCCAGTCCTTTTCTTGAATACCCACTTTGGCAATATGGAAGTTCTCATGGAAATGGCATTCACACAGCTGTGCTTACATAATTGCTTCCTAATACTGCTCATTGCCCTAATATACAGTACATTTCCTAAATGACAGTGCTGTTTGTTTGCACAATTTCAGCATTTTGTAAATTCTCTGAGTTTGTACATGAGAAGATAAGCACACCATGTGAGTTGTTCAAAAGTCAACTAACTATAACAAAACTAAAACTAAACTAATATCAATAAGAAAACATAATATTTTGAGCAATATCCCCCCCTCTCCTGTCCCTCTAGCCTCCCAGTATATTATGCTGTAGGGACTGCTTTTAACCTAGAAGACTGAGGTCCCCAGTTGTTACAATATAAGTGGAGCTCCTCACTAAACAGAAGGATTAAGCTTTACTTCATAATAGTGATAATTTTAACGTGTACTTGTGCAAATTTTTTTGCTAGTCTGAAAACAGGAAATCAAATGTCATGGACTGCTGTGCCTTCCATGTGCCTTCCTATTTTTAGAAAACTACCAGTCCAAAGTACGGTCATGTAGTAATTCTACAACTCAATATCTGCAGATATAAACATATCATCCTTCTGCAGGCAACAGACAAAACAGAGGTTCACTGCAAATCCAGAGCACCACATGTGGAACAGCTGCCCTGGCCTGCTGAGCAGGGAGATGTTGTGGGAATCCTGTGGCTTAAGGCTACTACGTTGACTTAAAACCTCATTTTGGAACCAAAATTATCTCCTTTCTGTACTCATGGTTTCCCAAAATCACCCATTGCAAATACAATTTTCATTTTGACCAGCCACAAGGCCTGGAACAAGTCCTGGCTTCTGCATCTTTGAATCAGGTACTTTATTTTACAAAACAACTATTAACTTGCTGCCCAGAGAGATTTACCTGACTGAAGCCAATTGTGTCTTTTTTCTTATATTTAGATGAAATTTTAAGGAAAGATCAGGACTGACGAAAAAAATCTGCATCACTGTAAAGAGATCCACTTGTAGTAGAAAAGACCAAGCAAAAGAGTGTCATGCACTGTTGATGTTTGCTACTATCTTCTTATCGAGGATTCGATATCCAACAGGCAGATATTGGAGACAATTACATAAATATCTTCTGAGATAGGGTTTTGTTTGATTGGGGGTTTGTGGGTTTTTTTGTTGTTGTTGTTATTTGTTTTTGTGTTTTGGTTTTTTTTTAATTCCTCCTCTTACTTGGGACAGTGTTCTTACTTGGGGGTATTCTACCTCTTACTTGGGACAGCTCTCAACCAGCTACCTCTGAAGGAAAAAACCACAAGAGACAGGTCAACTAATATAGGAACCCCAGGGATGAGTGTCAACAGCTACATTACAAATTTCATGGGCTGCATCCAATCAGGGTGGTCCCAGCTGAGCCCCTGCTGAAGGGTTGCAAAAGAGAAATCAGTCCTAACAAGCCCCGTGGTGCAGGGTCCCTTGTCCCTCTCCTGACAGCAGCCACGTGATGCTGAATGCAACCACTCAACACCAGCTTCTGGAATTTATTTGAAAGGACTAAACTGCGGTCAAATAGCATAAATTTCCTTTTTTATCTTACTGGTTTAACTTAAAAAAGAACTTTTTTCTAAAGAAAACCATTGCAGATTATTTTGGGAAAAAGTTGCCTACACTGCCAAGTTATTTTGTTTGCTGTCTGTCTCCTGTTCTTTAAAAACCCACACACCATATCCTCCTAGAAGGCTTTAATTTCTTTCTCTTTGCCACACTGGAAATTTCTCACCTAAAATTGACTGGCATACAGAAAATAGACATGCTAGAAAGCTTAGCACAGCAAATTAGACTTAAGTAGGTGTCTCACTGGGCCGCTTTCAGTATGGAGACTGAATCTGTAAACTGGTTTCCATAGACAAAAGGCCTGGAAGACATGCTCTCAAAAGATTAATGTAATTTAAATCAGCTCCTTTGCAGTGCTGAGATTTAGGAATGCTTGTGTAGTTGGGGGTTTGTTTTGTTGGGGGTTTTAGCTGTTTTGTTTTGTGGGTTTTTTGTTGTTTTTTTATTATTATTTATTTATTGCTTCCTGCATGGTCACTTGAAAGAAAAAAAAATCAGCTGAATGTAATTGCTCTGCAGACTTCAGAGAAAGGAAAAGAAAGTACTAAGTTCATGATCAGCATTCACCACAGGTTACAGACACTGATTTATTTGCCTCAGACTTCCAGTTCTGAATTATTCACAAAAAGCTACTTGCATATCAGAGGTAAGACAATAGTGCTTCTAAAATCTTAATTGAGGTCACCAATCAAAACTGAAAAATTCAACAGGAACACAAATAGCTTTGCAGGAAGTTTAATGGTAAATGGAAAACATCTATTAACTCGCAGAGACATAGCAATCTCAACTTGACATGAGGCTCAAACAGTTGAAGTTTGAGAGAGCTTTTGCTCATGCAACAGGTGCAAAAATAAAACAATTTTTTCCATTTTGAAGGACTCAAAGACCTTCCTCAGAGATTCATCAGCACTAAAAGCAGTTGTTCTTAACGTGCCTGCAGTGTATCTGCAAATGAAATGCTGGCTTCAGGTCAGCAACAGCCTGATCCAGCTGTTAATGGTTAACTGGAAGCAGAAGTACTTCAGTCATCCTCAAGACAGCTCTATAAGAATCCAAGAAATTTTACCCTAAACAGTAGATGTCCATTACCTGGATCTGGGTCATAACCAAACCCACAAATCTCTGTTTTTAATATATCTCTGGCTATCTCAAAAATTCTATTCAGTACATTCCTCCACAACTTATCAAATCCTGCTATTGCTGACATCCAAGGAAAGACTGACAACTGCTTTCAGCAGGCTAGTTTCACTAGCCATTTCATATAGTCAGGAGATCAAAGTGAGTTACACATGTGGTTTGTGGATTCCTCAGAGAGCAGAAAAAGAAATCCAAATGACCCTCAATGGAAAAAAAAAAAAAATCAAAGGGGAAATGATTATATAATTTTAGTTTAATCCATGCTAAGACAGCTAGAGAAAGACATGGGGGCATTATATATATATGTATGTATACATATTCCTACCCCATTTTAAACCTAAATCTCACAAAAAAAGTAGGATTTTTAACTACACATCTAGTTTTGCAAACCTAGAAGAACCCTGAAATTAACATTTCTTGTCCTGTTCCTTCAATCAGCCAGACATGCAGTCAGTCAAAAAATTCAGTACAGTTCTCCCCTATTTTCCACTGACTTATTGCCATTCATCTCTTTGGAATTACCTATTAAAACACCTGACACATTGATACAGAAAATATTCTACCCTTTCTTGAAGCTGACACCTGCAAAGTCATACGCACTTATATGTCTGCAACCTCAAAAAATGAAAAAGAAAAAACCCAAACAAACTAAAAAAGCTCTGCTCTCAGACCCAGATATACTTATAGCAGGGTTACAGGTTAATTCAGCTCCACCTACCTCTTCTTGGTAAGATAAGACTAATTCTTATACTTGTTACTCATTATCAAGTGGAAGATCTTCTGTAGCAATTACCCTGGAACAAAAAATGAACCTTCCAGAAGACTAAAGATACCCCCTACACAGATCTTTTCAAAGATACTCTAACTCCCTGTCTTCCTACAGCTCAGGAAAATTCAGAGACCAGAAAACAGATTAGATGTCCAAATAATTTATTTTAAGTAACATAATTTTTAAATATATCGCCTGAGTAAATACTTCCATCTATATCACACCATCAAAGAATATAAAATAAGAAAAATGTGGCTTTCTGGCCAGGCCATGTCGTTGCTCTAAGATTAATAGTTTTCTTTAATATGATAAATATTTCAGAACATAGAACTTGCGTAATAATCAGCTCTTTTTAAAAATTGAGCTTTTTTAATCTACTGAGTGTCAAACAGGGACATTCATGATGAAGTACAAAGTTCCACTAAGAGTTCTTTAGGAAGGAAAGATTAAATTCCCTTCCAAAGTCTGGTCAGCCATGTATGTGTTTGTTTGTGTAAGACTTCCTCATCCCGCTAAAACTTTTGATGGCAAGGTTGCAGTCATCCACAAATGAATAACTCAGAGTGTCAAGCTAATGTATTGAAGTACCTTGAGTTAAAATACAAGTGTACAGAGAAGCTGAAAGTTATGCCTTGTTATTTCACTGACATCCAAGACTTTTTTGTCTGTTTCTTTTTGTAATTACCAAGAATATATTCTGGAAAGTTCATTAAGTAAAATAGTTACAGAGGCTATAACAAAATTTATATTCAATCAACACCTCTGCACTCCCCAGCACTTCACATTGTTGTCCCTGTACCATGCCAAAGAGCAGTTTAAACCTCCTATTAAAGTAGTTATCAGGCACTTCATTACACCTTTTTTTTTTTTTTTTAATAGAGTTCCTATTAACCAAATACTTCTCACTTAGAGAGACTTTCTTTGTCTTGTATTTTCCTAGCTAGGGTTTAGCAACTTCTAAAGGCATTGCAGTTAAGAAAACCATATAAAAATGTGACTTAGCATGATGTCCTTGATTAGGATCTGTAAAAGGAGGAAATTAAGGATGAGAGTCACAGCTTGATGCTCCATATTCAATTAGGAGGGGCTGCTTTGTGGCTGAGGTTCACACAGGATGTGCAGTTATCTAATACAGCCCAGTTCTGGCAGCAGAACAATTAGAATGCAAAGCATAACTTAAAACAGGCTCTGACAATGCTTTTTTCCTTTGGTTGTGACATATTCAGCAGACTTAAAACAGCAGTCACCAGATCATATCCTATGCTGAAACTCCAAACTCATATTCTGAAAGTTGAATGCAGCTTTTAAATACTACATGTGAAAATTAGATATGACTGAAAAAAAGCAAGTGGAGAAGAGCTTTGATGCCTACACATGCACATATGTGCAAATCTAAGAGAAAAATAAATGCTAAATTTAAGCACAACATCCTAAACTTGCCCTCTGTTCTGTAGTGGGCTCAAAGCATGCTCTTACATCAACTAATGGGTCAAAAATATGCTCAAGGTGTGCAACACACCAATAATAAATCTTGCACACCTCCCTTCTTTGGGATGACTCTCTTTTAGCAAAGGTTATAAGAATCTGGCAGAGTTTTCCTGCCTAGCAATCATCATCATCCTTTCTCCCCAGCTGGTCTGCACAGCTTCCTGATGAGGTGGACTTGCCACAGAGTATAGCCCAAATTCAAGTCACACACAGATTAAAATACCTCTCTTCCTACACACTTCCACCCTGGGACTATTTTTAAGCAGCCTTCAGTTTCACTGATGATAGCTCAGGTACTTCAGTGGCAGCTTGAGCCACAAGGTGAGGGAAACACAATAGTCAAACAACCTCTGTCTCCGGAAGTCTGTAAATTGCCTCCTGCCCAGAGCTAGGTAACTATACTGGAAAATATCACTCTGGTTTTGCCTTATTATATCCTTTTCCTGCTATTGGCCACTTGTTAGAGACAGAGTGCTGACCTAGACTGATGTTTGTCTGGACCTGGGGACACTCTTAAACATGCATGATGTGTTAATCTATACATATGTATATATTTATACTCATCTACTGCAAGGAGGAAAGAGTTCAGGTCCCCTCACCTTTCCCATTGGTATAAGGCGTATCCTTTCATCCCATCATTTTTAATTCATTGAGTTTCAAGCAGATGTATTCTACCTCCCAGATTCTATTTCTTGTATAGTTCACTATCTCTCAATATTACTTCCCAATAAAAAAACCAAAATATACTTAAAAGATGACACCAGGTTGGGTTCTTGGATACTATCAAACAATCAGAAAGAAGCATGGCGTCTTTAGTAATTTCAAACCCAGCCAATTAACAAGCTACAGTGACAAGCCCATTTTCAGAACTGACATACTTACCCTTTAGCTTGAGGTCCACATTGTGTCTCAACCAAGGATAAACACCATAGTTTGACATATCTTCAGGAATAGGGTGGTCATGTATCCAGCCATCACAGGCAAATCGATAGAAGTTCTCACATGGATCTATGGACTGATTTATCTTGCTTAGGATGCCAGCAGCTGTGAAAAAACACCATAGAGATTTTGTGGAACACTTTTTCCTAAAAAGAGAATTATACTAGGCCACAGTGTAAGAAATAATGATTAACATTTACCACTCTCTGCAACATGATGCTGACCTCTCTTGCAAGCTCTAGTACTGATGTATGCCCCACTCTGCACCATTTTTTAAACAGCAAAAATACCACCTAGCTTCTCTACTATCTAGAAGTGCCTTTGCGAGAAGCAAAAAAAAAAAAGACAAAATATCCTCAGCGAATGTTCTTGAGTGCTATGCAGCAAAGACCACTGGACTTAGAACTACAGGAATGTCAGCTGCTGGAGCCAGACACTTGAAGACAGGCTCTCTCCACTGCTGTCATGGTGGAATTAGTTGCCTGAAGAATTTAGCAGCAATACATACCAAGCAGAGTGTAATTAGCATTCCAGAAATTATGCATTGTTTACCTTCAGCTGAATAGCTGCACAAGAAAACAAATCAAGTTTTGATCCACCATTCATTGGAAAAGATAATTGCTGTATTTTCAGCTCTGTTTTGTGACTGCATCCCTGCCAGCTATTGCAGATGAGACTGGTAAGAGAGAGAAGAGTCTGACAGTCCTGAGACTTACTAACTTTTGAGTATCTAATCAAAGGAGTGTGCATTGTAGTTATTGTGACATAAATTCACGTGTGTCAGGTAACATGGACTATGTGGATATTGGGCATTTTTTGCCTAAACAACCATGTGTTTTGAGGCTTATCCAGGTAACTGACTGAAAATCCTAGAAGAAAATCTGATAACTTTACAACATTTATGCTACTATATCTAGCACCCAGTAACTCTTCTTCAGCCACTTAGAGTAACTCTACCTATGATATTTTTATGTCTAAGTTGTAATTTCCTCTCTAATATTAGAAACTCTCAAACTGACTACATTGAAGACATTTTGATCTTTGACAATTTTCTATCAATTTACTGAAAAGTTCTCCAGCAAGGCAGGGCTCAGGCCTTGAGACAGTATGTGGTCACTGTACACTCTGAGCTAAATCAGTCAAGTCCTGTAGGTGTCCAAATCTGCTTTGGTGCAAAGTGTCAGTTTCTGTTGAGCTGACCAAAAAATCCATGTTATTTCATGTACAAAAGAGAAGAAAGCCAATTCAGATTTGAACTTCTTAAGTGAATTTTTCTTTGTTCTGAAGCTCAAGATGAAGCCCACACACTTGCTTTTGTTGTGCTTTTGGGCTGTCACCCAAAACCACCATCATTTGGTGTTTTGATTAGTCATCCCACTTTACTTAGATGTCTGTGCTCACTCAAGAACCAGATCTGGAGAGTGGTGCCCTGGATGGCCAAGAGCCCTGTCACACAATCACAGGATTTTCATGGTTGCAAAAGACCTCTAAGATCACTGTCTTCAACTCTCAACACCTCTCAATCCCTCCCATCCCCTCCACCTGCCTCCCCCCCCCCAAAAAAAAAGGTGTGTGTGTATGTACATATATATGTGTGTGTGTATATATATATATATATATAGGCATTAGAGCATTAGAGTGTGTCCTGAAGTGCCTCATCTACACAGTTTTTAAATAAATCCAGGAATGGTGACTCCACACCATCCTGGGCAGCCAATTCCAGCATCAGTGCAGCAGAGAACAGAATGATGAGAAACATCTTAGTAATGCTGAGAACTGAAATTTTTTCAATTTATGGAACCCCTCAAAAATTTTCAAGATTACAAACACATGCTAAACACCTCACAGTTTCAGCTTAATATGCTTCCGAATGGAATAAATACTTAAAAGTTAACACAGTACCCACTTTGTTGCCAATAAAACAGTTCTGGGGGCAGATTTCTAAAGGCAGAAGCAATGTTTTAATCTGTGTTCTCATTACACTCCATGATAATATTCTCCTTGATTTTGTGGGAGCAAAACTCTGTCAAAACCGACCAGTGAAAAATCGGACTCTCAGGTTGTACAAAGTCCAGTCCCTTCAGCTTGCATTTAATAGCAGCCCAACTCTTGAAGGGTTACTGCATGTATTTTTGTGCAGGGAAAAGAGCCTGCCAGTATGGAAGGAGTTGCAGATTTTGAGTTGTAGTCACTGCATTACAGTTGTGCAAGATCTGCCCCTAAAGCATCTCTGTGTTTAACAATTCAGTTGCTAATTTTCTGTCTAGTGGGAAGGGAACAAGAAAATACACCTGAAGCTGGACAAAGTTTGGTTTCCCATTTAAAAAATAAATAGATGTTATGGGAAACTTTGAGTTACTCTGTGTAGAATACAATTTAAAACTTTCAAACATGAATTCCACTTGTAGAAAATAAACAGATTTGCAGCAACTTGAACAATGACTTTTTGGAAAGGTGGGTGAGTTTTTTTCCTTCATTATTAATGAAGCTTTCCAAGGAAAACCTATGCATTATAAATATCTCCTTCACATACTGCAATCAAGATATAACAGAAAAGATAAAATTGTTGCTTACCAGCTTCAATGCATTCTGAGGTCAAACAGTACTGTTGCTTCGAATGAAACTTTATAAGACCTTGGCTAGCTGCAAAATGGAAAACCATCATGAGATCATTTGAAATTAATTTTTACTATTGTTGTGTACTTGATCATTCAAACTTCAGTGCATGCTCTGGCCCTAATACATCTCTGACTGCATTGATTTAAAACAGGTAGAGAGTCTATTAAGTAAATACTGCAGCTCATAACAAATTATTTTCTCCTGTGCCTGTTTTCACCTTCCTCTGTCTTTGCTCAGAGGCAGCATGGAGCAAGGGCTGTCTCTCAGCACAGTGCCTGGAGTAACAGCCCTTCAGGTTACTCAGAGGGTGAGTGCCACCACGTTACAATTAATCCTACTTGCTGTCATCCCCCAGAGAGGCACCTTTCACAGCTGGCAATGCCATGTGGATCTAACAAGCCATCTTCTGCAGGGTTTTCACATCTCCTCCTGAGCTCCTGGTGCACCCCCTGCACTGCCCAGCCCCGCTGGGATGACCCAGCACTGATGAGATGATTTTGGGGTCCCCTATGCCAACTTGGAATGAACCAGATGGCAATGGGCACAGGGGTGGCTGTGGCTTATAAGGCACAGTTTCTGTCTGAACTGGCTCCTGAAAGTATTGCAGTTGTACTTGCTTCAAAAAAAGTTGCTGACAAGGACCATGAAATTATTTGCTAATTCTGAAAAATGTTATTATAGCTGCCACTGAAACTTAAGCACAAGAATTGCTCATTTCAGAAAGTGCTGTCCCTCAGCATACATGCAGATAATTGATACTCAGGATGAGGATGGGAGAGTCCGAAGGGGTAGGTGAAATAAAACTCAGTAGATGTGCTCAGTAGACATAAAGAAATGTCTCATTATATTCATTATCTTAGTAACTCACTCCATGGGAAAAATAAAAAAGAAAAAACAAAAAACTCAACAATAAAGTATATTAAGGTATCACAGATCATTATATGCTGTAGTTATATATTGTTCAAAAGGGATAGGAAAATGTGAAATGTTATTTTAGCATAGGAAAGTTTTACTAGAACAAAATCTAAGGCTTGAATTTAAGCTGTTTTATCTCTTCCACCCTCATAGCTTTAATGACAATTAATGACAGAAACAGCTGGGTTTCAATTAAATTTTCTTAGAAACTGAGAATGTAGAACTATTTCTGCCCAGCTTTAGCAAAACTTCCATTGACTTAGCGAAACACAACACCTCAACAACCTTTGTAAATTGGCCAAGAAACACATGAGGCTTTTGAGGCATATAAAGATTGTAATTGGAATATTGAAGAGCAGTATTAAATAGAGAAGTGAAGGTCTCTAGAATACAATTTCAGGCCACATGAAATGCAAATAATGGATAATGTTCTGATTAATTAAGTGTTACACTCCTCTCAGTTCACCTTTTCCCTGTTTAAAGTTAGCCTTTTAGAACCCCCCCAGGTCTTGAAACCATGCTAGATCATTTTTTTTTCATAACAAAGCAGAGAAAGGAGGGAAAATCCCAGATAGCATTCAGTTCTCTTATACTTTATAGAAAATAAGGGAGAACAAAAAAGAAACAGTAAAGAATCTGAAGTAGCCCTTGTGGTTTTGATACCTATAAACTAACACATAGTATCACTTCAGCTGTTTTTGTTCCATTTACAACTTTACCATTTGAACAAAAAAAAATATTCTTTGGTAACAACATTTCCCTTTTAATTAATAGCTCATTTTGACTGGAAAACTTTGCCTAGTTTTTGGTTGGTTGGTTGGTTTTTTTTTCCTCTTGCCTTCTTTTTACAGTTGCTAATAGAACTTAACATTACATCAGTACCTACAGCTATGGTTATAACATTGTGTCCCAGCTTCTTCTGCTTTATGCCTGTTCCCAGATTCATAACCAAATATGCACCCTAATTAAGTTCCCCCCAAAAAAATCTGAGAGGGGAAAAGGTATACACACATGACAATTAAGTTATTATAGATGTTCCTGTAATTTGAGAAGTCCAAATGGCTGTCAAGGAGAGATTATTGAACTGATGTTCAGAGCTTCCTGAGGTTTTACCCAAGGGAACTGGAGAGTGATCTGCTTCCTTTTGCTCTGGCCCCAGCTCCCCATGAGGAGGTGGCTCCTGTCTTGCCCCAGCCCACACCACCACCCAGAGAGCAGCAGCCAGGTCCCCACACCCGATGCCAAGAGACTCCCCTGGCAGCTCCCCACAGCAGTCACACTACAGCTACAGCAGGTACAAGCAAGTAATAGTAAAAAAAACCACATGTTTCTCCCAGATTCTTCCTAGAGTTGTAGAAACTCTGAGATGAAGAATCAAAAGAAATAGGAGAAGTCTACAATTCCCTCCTCAGGCTGGAAAATTGAAGGGAAATTGTTTCACGTCTACCAGAAGTAGCAAGTTTTGCAGATTAAATGGAAAATGAAGAAAAAAGGATACCTTGAGGTGCCTAAAATGTTCCACATGGCCAGGAAAAAATGGATTTCCTTTTAACAAAAGTTAAACAGAGTTAAACTCAAACTCACAAACAGGCCACGGTGTGACAGCAAAACTTAGAATCATTGCATTGACAAAATGACAGTGCAAAACCTTTTAACTTTTTTTCCTTTATTCTTTTGGTTGAAAACCTCAGACAATTTCCAAAAAAATCCTAAAAAATTTTGGTTGACCCAAGACCAGCATTTTTATTTTCTTAGCAATTATGCCAATGAAAATTTTGACACTGAATCCCTGGCTATGGAATAGGTCTCAGCACACTTAGAAAACTATCTCTATTAATGTATTCACTTGAATTTTTGCATCTGGTCTACAGATAAAGCATTTTTATCTCTGGCAAGTTACAGTGGTAAACATCTATTCCTTATAGCAAGCAATAAACAATCTAGTGCTAAAAAAAATCCAGAAATAAGGTCTCTCCATTACTCCTTGGTGTGTAGTGGTGCTGATATTGTATTCTTTAAGTGAAAACCATTATCTTTCATCTAGAAACAATCTTTGCACTAAGAAGTTGAAGATTCAATCTTGTTCATACTTATAAAGAGTTGAACTGAGTAGGATTACTCGTAAGGCTTAATCGCCTGCAAATGTTTGTAAAATTTGGTGTAGAGTAGAAAACCACAACTGAAAGCAGAAAACCTGTCATAATTCTTTTTGTTGTGATTATAAATGGAGACCTTTCAAACAAGTTTACAAATGATCAGAGGGAAGCAAAAATATGCTTAGAGGTTAAATTCTCTCCAGTCCATGGAAATCTCTGTTGGTCTAAAGAAATGAAAAGTTGAGCTGAATTATCCCAAAAGGGGATCCATCTCTGCAAGTCCTTACAGAATACAAAGCTGCTTTGTCTTCTCTGCCTTGTAGTTCTGGGTGCATTTATTTTTCTTCACATCATTTTATAGATGTAGACATATGCTTCAATGCAATATTCCAGGAAAAACCAGTCTACAGATGATGCCAAACCCTGGAGAGGAAAAGCTAGTTCCTTCTCTATTGTGTCCAGTTACAGCTTATAAATCTGATCAAACCATTTTAATTTCATCCTGAGTGCATTCTTCATGATTTCTGCAAATACAACTTTGTAACTCATTGCAGAAGAAAAGAAATAGCTAAGAATGTTCAAGCATATGCATTATTGAAACCTTCCTACAGGAGTTTTAGTCAAAGCCTAAATGAAAACCAAATGAAGGAAAACCCAAAATATCCAGAAAATGTGTGCACTACAGACTCATATTCAGGAAACAGAGAATATTTACCCACAATGGTCACATTCTGTGAGTTTGCAGTCAGCATGACTGATGTACACAATCTCACCCGTTTTTCCCTGTTCTACGAAAGAGTCCAGTTCTGGCTAGAATACATTCAGTGGAGTACCCAAATTAAAATTCAAACATTCAAAAAGTTACATGAGCTCACTTTGCATCTTCCAGCTCTAACATTCCCACAACAAATCCCTTCCTTTCTTGAGACATTTCCATTTCAGGATAAATATAAAATGGGGGGAAAAGAAGCAGAGCCTGAGATTTTCACCAAAAGATGATATGGAGCACAAACACTGGCACTGAGTGAAGAGTCTGGGGAGGGTCAAGTTCAGGTTAGCCTCAACCTTTTCACTTACCCAAGAGAAGCGCAGTGCCGAGCACAACGGTGCCGCTCACAAAGACGCCGAGAGCGATCCGTGTGGCTTTGCTGCTTGCTCTCCCAGCCTCGGGTACCCTCTCTCCTTCCATTGGGATGGTTTGGAATGTGCTGGCTCTTGCAGAAGTCTGGTTTTCCTCCGCTGCTGTGGTATCAGTATTTCAACTGTTCACAAACTGCACCCATGAGCTCTCCTCCTCCTCCTCCTCCTCTCTCCTATTTACAACTCCAGGTTTCTGTCATGAACCATTTCCTGCTCTCTCCCCCTCTCAAAGGAAAGTCATAAGTAAAACAGAAGCTGTCTCCTACGTACTCCTCTGACCAGGAGGAGTAAAGGCAAGCAGTGACCAGTACAGCCCTTGCTGCCTGTAGAGCCTCTCTGAGCCAATCTCTCAGCCGTCCCCCTTATCTGGGGTTCCGAACACGAGGATTTCACAACGTTGCTGAACAGATGTTTTAGCTATTCAAACATATAGCTGTAAACCCTTTACAATCAAAGCAGGATTGCTGACCACTTTTACAAACACAAGACTGACAGAAGATTTTCTGTTTTCCCCTTGCGCTTACTTAAAAAGACTAATTATCTGCTAACTAAAGTTTCCTCCTCTTAAACCATTCCTGCTGCATCATTTGGCTTCACCAGAAGAGATACCCACATAGAGGACAAATCCCTTTTTAAAGCTTCCTAAGAGCTCTCAGAATATCATGTAGCATTTTATTTTGGGAATTTGGTATGTGACACTGCATGCCAAAAATCACAGTCATTCAGCACTAAGCAATAATCAGTACAACCTACAGAACTGTGCTGCTTTAAAAGCTAGATTTCTTTTTTTCAGACAAGATATTCCAGTCCTTGCTGATACACAATGAATGATCCTACGCTTCCAAGTCAAGTACTACTACAAGCTTAATGGAAAATATATACTGTGCAAGTAGAGGAAAGAAAGGCATGTCACAAGGTGTGTGTGATGGCAAAGTTATCCATTTGGAGACCAAATAGGTTTTCCCTGTGAGCACCTGCACACAAGTTTTCCTGGATCCAAAATGGGCAAAATGGGAAAAAACACTCTATCCACAAGAAGTCTTAGAGTTTGAAGGTCATGAAACCCTTCACGCCTCAGCCCCCTTTACAGCCTGGACAAAATGCCCTCATTTCTTATTGCTGTGTCTCCTTGCCAGCAAGTTCTAGGAGGGCACTTCATTTCTACTTGGCATAAATCAGGAAAAAAATAATTTGATGCTTTTCACTCACCTGCTTGTCTCACATTTAACCCACAATTTTTCACATCCATCAGCTGAGGGAGAAGGAGAAAATGATGCCATGAAACCAGGAGGACCATCTACTTCCCCGTACAAGTTTCCATTTGTGCATGAATGGGTGTGAGCAGATCCCTGGCTAAAAACAATCCCCATCACAAGTCTGTTCATTACCAGCACAGGTTTGAGAAGGTATGTAAGTGACAATTGGTGCTACTGAGTCCCCATATCAGAAATCACTAGGAGTCTCACAGGTGCTGCCAAAACAGGGGGATGTTGACACAGCAAATGTATGGACATGCTGTGATCTCAACGCTTAATCAATGATCAGAACTCTGAGTAAATCTGAAAAGGACACTTTGACAAGCATTTGCTCCTGGTTGCCTGATGGTTTCCTTCTGTGTCAGTACTGAACCACTGGCAGTACAAATACTGAACAATTATCAGATCAATGCATACTGTCCATTGGCTCTACATCTACCCAACCAACTTTAGATGATCACAGCCTTACTCAGTTCTCCCAGACTTTAATATCTTTAAAGTTGTGCTTCCTAGAGAAGTGCTAGCATATGCTGAATGTCATGCTCTATTACTGCTTCATTAACAGGATTTTGCTTTCAAGATATGATCTCTCTCTAGGACAATATCAGGCCAGAAACAAAAAACAGCTTCAACAATCCAAAGCAGCAACCAGTTATTTCCCTTTAGGAAAACTGAGAAAAGGGAAACAGGGAAGCAAATAAGAGGGAGAGGCTGGACAATTCAGCCTCTTCTCCCAAACAGCCAAAGGGAAGGGGAGGGCTACAAGAACACAGAGATAACCCAACAAGAACCAGCAAGCTCCAACTGCAGGACTCCCCTTGTGAGTCAACCCCACACAGCAAATGATCCTTCTGGCAAGAAAATCACAAATCAGCTGCTAGGAACAGAATGTCTTCTCTAAGTTTAAGTTTGTGGGCACAGTATAAGTGTCCTTCTCTCTTGTAGTAGCCAGGAACTCATCCTGGTTTCTCCATCATGAGAACTATGAAATTAGGCCTGAAACACAAACAGCTGCAGAGGTCCATTACTGGGAGTATTTGAGTAGGTGCACCACATACATGTGAATCAGCTTCTGATGCTGCTGATCAGTAACACAAGTTGTCAAATTTGATAGATGTTTCTGATGAGTGTGCTAGGATTTGGTTGCCTTGCTCATCAGGCTTCCAGAAGCTCTTTGGCAGGTAGATGATACATGGCCATGCTGGAACTGCTAACAGCACTCCTGGCTATTACAGCCCAATAAAGCACTTAATGAGGCTGTGCAAACACTCTGTTGAAGAGTCATAAAACATCAAATAAACATGGGGGCTGGGGGGTAAAAATTAAATGCAACGTGGTCTAAATCACTCCTCATTCACTCAAAATTGTCTCTGACCATGATCCCCCTCAAACAATGGCATCTCTCTGGCATTCATAACAATGCCATGACAATACACAAACATTTCCACCCAAACCCTTATGAAAGAGCTGGCAAACCCTCTGGAACATGCTCTGGGCCAAACCACAGCAAGAGTGTCCTAGCTCCTAGAAAAGGTCTATCTGCATTGCTGTGTCCCAAGCAGATGCAATTCTCTCTTCCATCGATTATGCCAGTCAGGCAAGAGTGCTTGATCAGAGCTAAAACAAATAGTACTACATCAGTGTGTCCCACATAGTTTGGTTCAAGGCAGTTCCCATTTTTGAGGTTTGCTTATTCAACAGACACACAAACCCCCACATTTTGCTTAGTTTTCACTGGCAACAGTCAAAACCAGAGTTCCATAGGTGTTGCTGAATGGAACAACAAACCAGCCTGAGGTCAGCACACGTTCAGCCCAAGCTTGCAAAAAGACATTTCCTCAGAAGATGACGTCCTTATGGTGGTCATTGAAGACTTTGTCCTACCTGGGTGGCAAGTGACAGGTTAACTTCAAGGAATTAGTCAAGTTTGACAGAAGCAGTTCCCAGTTAAAGAACCACAGCTTTGATGATACCCGATAGAGCATTTTTAACTCAGGGCAAAAGGAAGACTAAAGTCACTAACACATTGCTGAGGGCAGAACCACCAGATACAGCTTGAGTGGCTTCAGCAGAAAAGCAAAGGTATATGTTGGCTTTGTTAGAATAAATCAATTAGCATGGAATAGGCCATATTCCATTTCATTTCAAGAATCTCACTATGGGGCTTTGAACTGTTTTTTCAAACTACGCAGTTGTTGCAGCCAGAATTGGCCAACTGGGCTTTATTTACACATAATGTGCTTGAGAAAAAACCAACATGTTGCATTTGAAGACAGCTTGACCATTTGTCCTCACATCTCTGAATCTTATAAATGATACTCTCTTAGCTACAACCCCCCCAAATTTCCATGCTGCAGCCAGCAGCAACCACATTCTGGCACAAACTGGTCCTTTATTCATGTGACAGATACAGCTGGAATTAACTAACTCCCTTGTTTTCCACTGGTACAACCACATCACAGAAGGTCTCAATACAGCTGTGAGAATGTGGGGCATTAATTAAGAGCCAACACAAAGCCAACAGGACTTGCAGGCCTCTTACCACTGCTGGTGGCAAGCTTTTCTACTAACTGCAACTGTGGAGAGAACACCCCACAAAAAACTTTGTCCTCCCAGCGCTTCATTCCTTAAATAAATATTAAATATTCTCATTCCAAGCAGGTTAAGCTATTATTTTGTTGAGAAAAACTTGTCCCGGCTGCAAGAAACATTGCATTCTCCAACTAAAAGGTGCTTGTATCTAACCCAAACAGCAACTCACTATGAATGTTAACATCTGGGGTGATTAAAATTAAACCACTCAAGTTTGTAAACCTTTTTAGAGCTGCTTTGGAAAAAGCACTTGAATGAAACAATGCATATGTTCTCGAGCAGAAAGAAGAACTGCTGCTTCAGGTCATTTAGCAATTTGTCTTCAAGAAGTAGATTAAAATATAGCTAATCAAAACACTACTACTCCTGAAGGCCACATTTACACTATAACAAGAGTGTGTTTACATATAGCCATGACATGTACATACTCCTCATCTGTCATCCCACTCTTTAGGTTAAACCTTGAGTCCATGTCCAGTGTACTTACTGACATGGACTGTAGAAAGGCATGCTAGGTGGGAAATAAGAGGTATGTAAAATACTCTGTAGTAACCCAGAGTAATTTTACAGCTTTTTTTCAACTGTGTTTTTTGGGTTTTGTGGGGGTTTTTGTTGTTGTTTTGTTTTGTTTGTTTGTTTTTTAACTGTTAACAGTAATAGAAAAAGCATTGAAAAAGACTTTACTGGAAAATAGGACCTTTCCAATGACCACAGCAGTAGGTACAGGGGTGTAGAGAGGACACAGCGATCTCTTAGATATTTAAGATACTGCATCAGAGCTTTGCCCACCTATTTTCCTGTCTGAGTGGTCACTCAGAGCTGTCAAAAACTATTGATATGAACAGTGGGACCAAGAACCTTGGTTTCCAATGAGTTTGTCTCATTAATGAATTTTTGTGTGTATAGTGAGACATACATTTTCTAACACCTGAAACCAAAAGGAGAGCCATCAGGCCCAGCTGAGGCTGTTCTCAGCATTTACCAAGATCTCTCTCCTGTGTTCTCCCCTCAGAGAAGCATGACTACCTCTATTCTCACACTTGGATCTCCAAAAGTAGTAGCAGCAGTATGAATCTGTCTTCAGAAACAGCAGGGATCAGACACAGCTGAAACCATGAGCAGAACAATTGCTCCACACAAGCCAGGTAACTGGGAGCAGCCTGACACTGCCAGAGGGTTATCTGCTCACTTGCTTGATCTTCTCTTTGTGGAAAACCTGGAAAAGTAGACTAAAAACTCCTCCACATGATTTTCTGCCCAAGGGAGTAGAGGTCAGTAGTACCATATGATACCAGCTCCAGTGAAAACTCTTCTCAATTGAGGGCTGTTCAGTCACATCCCTCTGCATGATAGATGCTCCTGTGCCTACCAAGGGCTGTACTCATAATGAAGCCTTTGGAGCAGAACCAAGAATCCTTTTCGCCCAGGCAAAAAGTTGTCAGATCTTAATATCTTTGAGATCAAATCTCCTCTGTCAAATTTGGTTGAAATTGGGTGACAAGGTCCAGGGTTACTGAGCAAGGATGTGCAGGAGAGAGGGGAAACAGCTCAGGAAAGCACAACTGTATAACCTCTGGTTTCAGAGAACAGGCTGGCTTTTAAAAATCCCCTACTTTTCCAGGGTATTGCTACAACCAGCTTGGGATCTTCCTGAAGTTAGTTTTATTTTAAGTAATTTTACTCAAGGGGATTCTTTATCTTCTTCCTAATCTCAAAATGAGATTATGATTAACCTTGCACAGTTAAAAGCAGAAAAATCTCGTAATAAATAAGATGCAACTGCAACACCCAAGACAACATGAGACTGCAGCTCTCATTCAGCAGAAGAATTTCTTGGTATTGTCTGTTCTTGTCCCAGTCCTCGTGCCACTCTGGTGATTATGTCCATGTCTAGTAATGATGTCAAGCAGCACCTGAGGAGGTTTAAATGCACTTGGTAATGAAGTTCTTAGGAAAGGGGAGGCCAGATTCACTTTAGATTGAAACCACAGCATGACGCTCTACGGGACAGAACTGGCATGAGCAAACATTTGCTTTCCTGAAGCCACAGCAGTCCTCAAGATTCAAAGAGTTAGACACTAAATATAATTATCTTTATGACCCAAATTGCTATGTCTCTGACAGCCCTTCCCTGAAGTTTCCAACATCTCTATTTAAAATCAAGCTTTGTGTGCTTCTTGTGTTGGGTTTTTTTCCCTGTTGACACAAGGCTATAAGCCACACACAAACTTGTCACTATGTTACATTTTAATGGATTTATATCCAAACCTCATTAAAATAAATACAAACCTTTACTAAAACTTGCAGACACTTTCATGGACTACTTTCTGTACTCATAAGTATCTCTCAAAGAAAGTGCTTCAGATTTTCACCACATTTGAAAGTATTAGTTTGAAGCTTATTGTAATGGTTGGGTAGAGAATATATGTAGGACCAAAGAAAACCAGTGATTTTCTTATATGACTTATTTGCATACACTAGATCAGGGAAGCAGGTGTTCTGGGTTACTTGGTTTCAGTGTCTAGTGTCTCAAAAAGATTGCCTGGGGAAAGCACAAATCTAATATGGGCTTAAGCAAAAATGCCAAACATTGTTTCTGTTCTGAGCAGAATAATTTAGAAAAAACACTCATACCTCTGTTTGAGAAAGTCAAAGAGAGAGTAGAAGCTTAGCAGTGAAGTTTAAAAGCATTAAATTAACATTCATTTAGCATTAGAAAGGTTGGTTGAAGCTTGTAAGCAGATCCAATGACTCATGGATGATACAGTGCTGAAGACATCTAGAACTCTGCCACCTCAGCCATCACTCGCCACAGTAAATATAAATAGAACAATGAATATTTGAAGGGAAGCTCTGACAAAGAAAGGTGTGAGTCAGAAGCTACTGATAGGCTGCAGGGTGAAACAGGCAGGGGCAATACATTGTCATTGTCTTTATCTACCCCTGAGGAAAAAAAGAAAGGCACCAGAATAAGGATTTCTCTACGGAGCTTTGCACCAGAACTACTTGTTCTATATCAAAAGCTGGATCTGTGCTGTGTGGCATTGCTCCAAATACACTTTTGGTAGAACCTGAGAACAAGTAGCTGGAGTAAGAACCCTCTGGTGAAAGCATTTCAGTATGGCTCTTCTTATTTAGAGATTTAAAGTATGGTGCAATGAGTTAAGCAGTACTGTTAGGGAAGCTAATCACAATGACAAAAACAGTCAAGCAGGGACTTTACTAAGAGGGAAAAAAAGTTATGTTGACCAAAACTTAATAAGTTTCTGAAGCTTGTAGAAAGCTCTTGCTTTTCTGAAGTAGCTTCTTCAATATGCATTTCTCAAGCAAACAACACAATCTTAGTCCACTGAAAGACACTGATGAATTCAGAGATTTTTAAACAATTTTATGCTATTTTTTCTCATAGTTCATTGAAACTACTGGAAACATCATCAGCCTCTTCCTTAGTTGAACTGGTTGACTGAAGGAGGAGATTCATTATCCAACTCATAACAGCAATACTCAAGTCAGACTTTCATGATGACGCCATACTGTGATTCCACAACTGCATTTTTGTAGGGCATTACAGCTTTTGCCTTTGGAAAATATATTCTTAAGAGGAAACACATATTTTCATCTTCAGTGCATAAAATCATTCATGGCTTGCTGTTTTTATTTTAACCATCTATTTTTCTTTACTTTATCTGTGGCTTCAAGCAACTACAAAGCACTATTATAACACGAATACTGAATGAAACACATCCACTGTTATATGAATCTGGAAGTACTAACAACTTTTAACTCTATCAAAATGTACTTTGATGGGCATGACATAAAACATATTTTTAGTGTGCCTCCAGTTCAGATGTATCTGAGCATAATTTGTTCACAACTGAATGCTCAAAAAAGGCCAAATTTCTGCCACTCACCAAGAAAATAATTCACTGGCTGCCACTAGGCAACCAAGCAGGTCCTGAGAAGCCAGGTCACAAGCATGATCCAGAAGTAGCTGAAGTTCACCTCCTCTCCCAAGTAATACATATTCTGTACAGAGAACCACTCCTGCTAGATGAAGAAAATCACCTTGGAGTGCTTCACAGTGGTCCACACAGCTTCTTTCTGGCTGTAGCTCACTGAGCAGCTGCTTACCTTTGTAACAACATATAATAAAACTCCATCTGCATGTGGATCTAAAATCACATTGCTGACTGCTTGTAGTGAAAATAAAATTAAATAATAGGTCTTGTGTTTGTTTCTCCTTAAAAAATATAGCTAAGTAGATCAATAGCCAGAAAGTTCAGAATGCACAAAATGGGTGCCACCCATGTATTTTTTTTACAATAAAACCCTCATGAAAAAATGTATCTAGAACTTGAATGTCACAATCACCATCATTTTTAACCTAACCTCAGAAAACAGAACAAAATCAATAAATTTAGCTGAAATTAACGAGGAGAGTTAAATTACTAACATGAAGAAAATTTAAATAAAATTTTTAAATTTAAAGAAAAGTTTTGAAGGTATGAGTGGCAACAAGTAATTGAAAAACAACACTAGAGGCAGAGTTCAGACACAGATGAAGTTCTTAATTTCCATTAGATCAAAGTGATGTGGTTTCTGCAGGATCACTTTTTTCTTGCTCCTAAAAATTCAAACTATTCAAACCTTCAGGGTGACTGAAATCACACTATCTAATAAAATCTTAGGTTGGAAGGAGCCTATAAATGATGCAGTAGATGGGAAAACAGAAAAACAAGAAAATAACCAAGGGGAAACTACCATAACAATTCTTCCCCTGGAACTGCAAAAGTAGGTATCAACTATGATGATACTATGACTATAACAGCTTTTACTTTGAACATTTTCCCCTTAACCTGCAGCTTCCCTTGACCTGCTCCCCCCATTGCCACTCCCCTGCTTGTCTGGCAGCACAATGAGCCAGATAGGGCCCTTTTAAACACAAATTGTTGCTTCATCCATTTGTTTCAGCAGCGTAGCCAAAGTTACATCAGTTCACATTTCCATTTAATGACTCTCCTTGCTTGTTTTTAACCTAATCATTTTGCCACCTGGCCACAGGAGGGCTAGCTGCAGAGAAGAGGAACTAATGCAGAAGGTGAGAACAAAGAGGTGGGAGCACAGAGGAGATGGCTGGGACCATTTCCATGGCATACTTTACCACAAGAAATGCCTTCAGAGCAACCCCATTGCACAATCTGTAGTGTTGAGGGAACAGGGTTGAACAGGTTTTAGAGAGCACCCCATTCAGTCAAGATAGTCTGAAATATTCTTGATGTTGTGGCTAATTAATTTTTCATACATCTCTGCATATTCATGTGCATTTGCAGCACATCTAGAAATAGAAATTCAGAGAGATAGGGGAGAAGGGGAACCATACCTTCTAGTCTCAGAAAACCTAGTAGTTAGGTCTGCGTTTTGAGCAAGCTCTTACAATAGTTCTACCATGACCCATAGACTACAGAGACACCGTACATAAGAAAGGCTTTGGCAGCAGCCACATCTTTGGTTGTCCTCTTGAGCTGGGTCAGATCTCATTATCAGACAGAACTTCAAGAAGTTGTCAATGTTTTCACATATCCAGGCTATCCAGTCAGAAACCTTAAAATGTTTAGAACTCTTCAATTTTAACGAGGCTGTCTCTTCCTCTACTTACCATATTTATTTATTTAGGTTGAAATTGATCCAGGAAGGCATTCCTACAGCTTGCATGTGGTCCTTCAGAAAATCCAGGTTACCAGTGTGCACTGCCTCACCCATCCCCTACCAGCAGGAAACACACAGACCCTGGGCTATAGATCTGCCTTCTGGTGAGAACAGGTGTCTGCCCACAGCAACCAGTCTCATTTGTGTCTTTCTCACTGTCCTGCAGCTCTGTCTCCTGTGCAATTCCCCTGGCACTCCTAAAGAGAAGGCTTCTGGGTGAGCACTGCAGCTTGCATTTGAGTAGGCTCAATATATCCACTGCTTTGGTCTCACTGCCCAGGTGAGTGCCCACAGCAAGCCTGCCACTCAACACAGATAAAGCTTATCAATAGTAAAATGGCTCAGCTGTATGCATACAGGTTGGGGACAGACAAGCACAGCCATGTCTTCCCGTTTTCCATGCCAATGGCTTTGGATTGTACTCTGAGGCAAGCTGTCCACATCTCCCATGCTGCCTGGGCTTCACATTGGCTCTAAGGTGCATCCAAGTTAAGGCAAGCAAATTTTTCTCAGAACTGGTACAGATAATCAAGTGAAGTGCTGGAATGTGATGCTGCCATCTGATGTTTTGCACTATTAGACATGCAAGTGACTATTTTGATGCAAAAGTCAGTGTAAATGATAGAACGAGCGAGCAGCTTGGTAAGTGTACTGCACTCCATCAGCTGCTAGTCCCTCCTCCCATGCACAGTAAGGTTCTTTTCCTTCTAAAAATCTTAGAAGACATCTTGTAAACATCACTCAGGAAAATAAACCCAGTCATTTCAAGTCTCCTCCTTCTCTCTGGTATCTACAGAGAAAAAACAAGGCAGTGTGACTGGCAATCTTTTTTTTGTAGGTCTCAATGTGCTCCCCAAATCCTCAGCATATTTGTTGCACTGTCCTGTTTCTGGTTCCTTCTCCTGGCTCATTCCCCCTGTTCCTACCTATCTGAAACCAATTTGCTCCTGCATCCTTTCTTTCCTTGACACTGAATAGGAGTACTTGTCACCATGCTCAATTTCACATATATCTTTCCTTCCTTTCTGCTTGGTCCACTTCCACCTCTAAAGCTCAAGCTCACCAAAATATATGACCACTGTATGAACTTCTCACTTCCACTGTTTGCATTCCATGTTTTTAATGCCTTACTTCTTAAAGCTTCACATATTTTGAAAAGGCACTTCTATGTTGCTTAGTGCTACTATTAATCACTCCTGCACTCTCTTTCCTTGCTAATTCTCTCACTTGCTCCTTCAGCATCTCCTTCAATGAGTCATACTATTTTTTTCCCTGTGGGAAAGGTTTGTCACTGCCCTCCTATAACCCTCAGGCAAAATAGTCTGCAGCCTCCTATTCCTAAATAAAAAATAAGAAATTGAGCACTCTCCTTCTAACTTGTCCCCTTGCCTTGCTCATTCCAGCAAACTAAACTGTCAGCACCTCAGACTCCTAACAGTAAAATAAAAAAGCAGTGCATAACTACCCTTCCCTCTCATGAATGTAGTTTCTCTACAATTACTCTTTACTGTACCTCAAAGTCTGTATGAGAGACTTTTCTCCTCTCAAATACTCCATTTTCCCCCCCTTCTTCTCCCCAACTACCAAGCCATTTGCTATCACTGCACTTAGGATAGATGTAAATACTTCTTTCCAATTAAATGGAATTTACATAAATCTCACTACAATCTTTTAGAAGTCACACTCTTCTTTCACTGTCTGACAGTATGAATCTTTCTGAATTATACCCCAGAGTAACTTCTTAATTATGTCTGTCCTGTTCATGCCCTTTCTCCTCTTGCTTAAACACTTCTGTGCCAAAGCCTACATCTTTCTTAATGTCCCACTTATTTCTCCTACTCTATTTTTTCTCTGCACCAGGGATGAGTCACACTGCCACCCAAAGCCAACTTGCAACTTCAGCAGAAACTTAACACTTCCGGACCTCCAAAGAATTCACATTTACAGCACTCTACAGAAAATTACCTCTTTCCAGGCAAGGATTATTGAAGCCTTACGTGATCCTCCCCATCACAAATATCAGCGTGCTGTTCCAAAATTCAGAGTATCGTTTCTGAGCGTATGTGGGAAATAACTGAATTTATTAACCCGAGAGAGAAGAGATACTCAGTAAAAGGACCATTAAGTACCTTTATGTTTGTTAGGCATCAAGGAAAAGAAAAATGAGGTACAATGGTAAGCATCATACCCACCAATTCTGTTGCTTTAGCACTGAATCTACAATGTATTTAACAATTCAAAGACACAAGTAGTAACAGTGTACCTTTATTTTAATATGTGCACTGCACTGATGCAGTAGATACAATGCCAGTAGTCTTCTCTTTGCACAAACTAGTATTAATCAAGGTTTTAAATACTTAAATCACATTTCTAGGTGGAAGCAGCATTCAGTGCAAAGAATAATTAAGAAAACCCTAATGTTAACCATATCTTGGGAACTGGTTGCATACGTAAGTGCAGCAATCATAGCTATTTCCCAACTGACCTTAAACATGGAAAACTGATCAGCTATAGCATTTTGCATTTGAAAATTCTAATACAGATTTCTTTTTCTTTTAAAAAAATCTAGACTACAGCAACAAATAAATAAAGACTGACTGTGTATATATTTGCTCAGAATCAATTCAGCAACTTAATATAAAGGCAATGTTCAGTGTATGCTGAATTGCTTTATCCTGCATCTATCACTTTAAAAAAAACTACATTAAAAAAAGTTTAAAGAAAAAAACAATTCCTCCAACTCTCTTTATGCTGTATCAGTTGAGAAGGAAAGGCTTGCAAACACTGCTGCCTCTAACCTACCATTATCAAATTTAGGTCCCCTGGTGATTCCAGGTACTGATTACTGAACATCCCTGCACACATAACACCTCCATGTTCAGGCAGCCTTGTGCAGCGATGCTAAAGAAAAGTGCTAGCCTTGGTACAGCAAGCCAGCAAACATTAAATCATCTTCCAGTTCCTAAGTTTCTTGACTAAAGAAGTCACTCCACTTCTTGTGACTGATTTCTACATCTATCAGTCTCACTCAAGAGCACATACGCTGTAAGCCTCATCCCAGTGAATGCCCATGTGCATCGTTTCACCGACATGAGTAATCACACTAGGAGTCAACTGCAATATTCATGATTGCAAAGTTAAGGATCCATGTAACTTTACAGAACATCTGCATTCAATTGCAGCTATACAATACACTGACTGTAATCCTGTATCATCAATGAAGGGTCACTACTAGGTCATAAGCAATAATATCAAGGTATTTTCTGGGATGTATACAGGAGAGCTCAAATGCTCAGAGAAAAGCAAGACAACTCCCTCTCCTGTTTAGAGGGGGGCTCTGCTCTTCGAGAGTATTTATGGATGCACAAGCTGTAGGCCACAGAATAATTAACATTAACTGCAATAATTTCAAACAATAAGACTGAAGAATACTTCTATTGGCTCTCCAAACTGAAAGGATTTTAACAGTGCAACTGTACAATACAAAAATAATTGTACACCAAATGAAGACCAAATTTTTGCAAGTTTTTCTCTGGAATTCTACAGAGGCTACTCAGATGTCATGAAAAATTAATGTATGTGGATGCACTAAAATTCTTCTCTATGCACAATTTAAGAAAACAGATCTTGGGAGTGATTTGCTTGCTTTCTTTCATTAACAGTATCGGGCGGTGGGGGCATCAACTCTCTCTAATTACACCAAGAAAATGTTAATCCTAGGTGTTGAAGATAAAAAAAAAATCATTATTGTTCAGAATAAGAGTGTTTAGGGAAATAGTGCACTTTTATTCTATCTTGGAAATGTACAGAAATGCACAGAACAGTTATATCCTTCCTACCTCCTTTCAAGTGGGATCTTTTACACACCAAAAGCAAAGTTTAAGTCAGTACATTCTTACAAAAATATAGTTTTTCAGACAACAAGAGAAACAAAGAAAAAACGCTTTGTGTTTCAGGAAAATACTACAATGCAACCTAGTTTCCACTGATTTTTACACTGCAAGTAAATCTTATGGTTAAACTCTGGCAATACAACCAGGACTTAACTTTCTTAAGTAGATACACTTGCCTCAAAACATTCAATAATGGTGCATATGAATCTAGATCACACCCACACGTCTTCACTCTCTAAAGCAACCTTTCCTTCTTCAAGAACCCAGTGCTTCCCAAAAGACTGAGGAGTGTATGCTCACAAGAACTTCATTACACCCAGTTTCTTGAACTGTGGTGGGATGGAAAACCAGCTTTAATTGGCATGCTGATAGAGTACAAAGCGCTTCTATAATATACTGTTAAATCCATACCAAAATCCAAATTATCATTGTGGCAGAAGCTAAAGAATTCCATGAGGTGAAAGGTGAAAGATACTTCTCCTGCATAAGAGATTACAGCAACGATGAATGAAATGAGAGTAGATAAGCAGATTTTATGACTTGCTTTCTTCTCTTTGCAGTGAAGCATTTGAGGGTTTAGGGTATCCTTTAATAAGATTTTTTTTGTTTGTTTTTTTTTTTGTTAGTTCTGCCATTCTTCTTCATATGGAAGCACTGTGGTGTTCATTTTTAAAAATCAATCAAAAAAACTCTCTCCATCCTTTAAAAGCACCATAGATAAAAAAAGTCTGGTAGAAAACAAACCAAAAAAAAACCCCCAAACCCAAAACAAACTCCATGGTTCACCCCTTCAGGGATGAAATGCTAAAGATGTCTTTTTTAATCAATCCGTTTGTGAAGATCTACAAAAAATAAGAAGGATCACATTCTAAAGGTTCAGTGCATTCAGCAGCTATCTAGTTTTGCTGCTTATTCATCTTTAAGTTGACTTTCAAAAATAACACCCTAGCTCATCAAAATATACATTTTCCATTGCTTTTAAATTAAAATAATAATAAAAAACATTTAAAGAATTCACAATCAATAGCATGACTAAGTTTCAGGATCATCTACAGCATATAATTTAAAGGTTCAGGATGCCAATATGCAGCACGTGGTAGGCCTATATGCTCCATGCAGCATGTACATTTAGGATAATTGTAAATAATCTTGATGTTCAGATGTCAGTTTGTTTCTTCCAAATAGTGTAGAATACCCATCTGGAGAAAATAAGTAGTTAAGGAAAAAAAAAACAAAAAGCAAAGCAAAGTTTGCAATACATAGTTAAAATGGAAGTAGTTCTCACTTTGCTTCTGAAAAGTTTTGGTAGCTCCTAAGGATAGGGTAGGTAAGTATTTCAAAAGTGGAATCTCCCTGAACCTTCTTTTTGGCTCAGTAGTTCAAAAGAGCATCTCATTTCCATTGAAACCCTTTGCAAACTCATGTTTTCTAATTCCTGCTGCAGATTTTCATTTGCATTTAATTTCTTGGCATTGAAAGCACTGAACAAACTTCAGAAGTACTTTGGGAAGCATGACTAGAAGTTCAGTCTGGAGTTCACCAAGTTGGGAACCCTCTTGCTCACCTTCTCAATTGTAAAGTAGGAAGCTGGACTACAAAACAGACATTTACCTACCTAAGTTGTGAATTCCTAAGGCAGACACAATCAGACACAAAATTAATATTGAGATGTTCAGTAGCTGAACATTAGGTGTCCAGCTATCTCACTGGGCAAAGACTTAAATGTTTATTGCCCCAACAGGGTTTCTTTTGAATGCTCACTTAACAGATCCAACATTTGTTAGGCTTTTCTCTAAAAGCTCCTACAGTGTTTGCCTTAGGTACCTAAACACTCTTCAGAAAGAGTGTTTGCCTTTCTGTTGCCCAGATGGAGCTAGAAGCAAATACAGAGCAACTGGGAGCTGCATCAGTGCTCTTTCAACTCCTCTCCTTGGGGGAGATGGACCCAGCTTCAGCACAGTGTGACAAGGTGGATGAGGGAAAGGCTGTGGATGTTGTTTACTCAGACCTTAGTAAAGCCTTCAACATTGACACTGCACTCTCCTGGAGAAACTAGGCTACATATAGCCTAGACCAGCGTATGTTTCATTGGGTAAAAAACCCATCTGGATGGCCAGGCCCAAATTGTTGTGGTAAAGAGAATTAAACCCAGCTGGCAGACAAGACACAAATAGTGTTCTCCAAGGCTTAGCATTGAGGCCAGTTGTCTTTATCAGGATGAGGGGATCAAGTGAATCCTCATTATGTTTGCAGATGACAACTAATCTGGGTGGGTCAGTCTGCCTGAGAATAAGAAGCTCTGGGCAGGATGGACTGGGGCCTGAGGCCAACTATATATGAGGTTCAACAAGGCCAAGTGTTAGGTCCTGCACCTGGGTCACAACAACCCCATGCAACACCACAGCCTTGGGGAAGAGTGGCTGGAAGTTGCCTAGCTGAAAAGGCACACAAAGGGGGTGTACACTGACAGTCTGCTGAGTATGAACCAGCACTGTGCCCGGGTGGCCAAAAAGGCCAACAGCATCCTGGCTGGTATCAGAAATAGTGTGGCCAGCAGGAGAAGGGAAGTGATTATCCACCTGTACTTAGCACCAGTGAGGCTGCACCTTGAATCCTGTGTTCAGTTCTGGGCCCCACTACAAGAAAGCATCACGGTGCTGGAGCAAGATGCCCACAGAAGGGCAACCAAGAAGGTAAAAGGTCCAGAGCACAGGCATTATGAGGAGTGGTTGAGGGAACTGGGTTTGCTCAGTCTGGAGAAGAGGGGGCTGAGGGGAGATCTTGCCACTCTCTACAAGTACTTGAAAAGAGGTTGTAGCAAGGTGAGTGCTGGCCTCTTCTCTCAAGTTACCAGTGATAAAACAAGAAGAAATAGCCTCAAGTTGTGCCATGGGAAGTTTAGATTAGATATTAGAAGAAAATTTTTCACAGACAGGGTTATCAAAAACTGGAACAGTCTACCCAGGGAAGTGGTTGAATCACCACCCCTGGAGGTGTTTAAAAGACATATAGATACAGTGCTTAAGGACATGGCTTAGCAATGGACTCACAGAGTTAGGTTAATGGTTGGGCTTGGTGAACCTAACTAGAGGTCTTTTCCAACCAGAACGACTCTGCAATTCTGTAATCTCACCTACTTTGGGAGAAGCAGATGGAAGCACAAGACACAAACTTGCTAGAGTAACAGCTGCAGAGGAAGAAATAGATTTCTGGGATTTGTAACTTAGTGAAACTACACAAAGATACACCCTCTTCTGTTTGCACAGCAAGGTCACACATGCTTCAGATGGGAGACTCCATGTTTACCATGAAGCCCTGGAGGAGATCTCAGAGATAAATATGCTTTCCCTAAAATAAAGACCTGGCTTTTATGGCAACAGCTCCTTGAGTTTCAGATGATCCCCTCAACAACACTGGTAAACATCAGAATTCCAAGTAACAGTTACACACAGTAACAATTTTTGAAGTTGTCAAAACAAGTAAAAATAAAAAGCAGTAAGTTGGCTGCACTCAGGTACCCACAGAGGTAACTTTTGGTCAGATTACGAAGAATCAACATTTACCTAAGTGAAAAGATTCATTTAGTGACTCAAAAGAATGATGGTTAGATGAATGTCTCACAACCCCCAGAAAGAAATAAAACCCTAATTTTTTACTACTTGTCACAGCTCTGCTTGAAACTATTACATCTCAGTTATCTGTGACATTTAGGTATAACCTTCCATTCAGATAAACACTTCTACTTGGAAATTTTCAAGTTTCTCAAAAAGCAATAACCCACACCTGAAATGCAGGTGAAGTACTAACAGAAGTCCAGGGCCAAATTAAACATTAAGAGTACTTTGAGCTAATCCAAATTCATCAAAATGGCTTTGCGTTTAACTGTTCACTTTCAAGCTTTATTATACCTATTTAATGTCCACTTTTAAAGACTTTATTGCTAACAATATTTTGTACCTGTTAGCTTACTACAGACATTTAACTGTATTTTTCAAAAATTGTGCTCAACTGATTTAGAAACATTTTGCATACTTCCAAATAAACAACAAAGTAAGACTTTCTGAGGATGCATACTAGAAATCACATTCACATTGCATTAAGGCTTGGCAGCTGTAAAGGGAAAAATAATCAAATTCCCTGAAACTGTAAGCTACAAAGGCAAATATCTTCATATCCTCTTTCACTTTTTGTATTTTGTCTTGAAAATGTTAAGATCAAATCTGAGTTTCACTGCAGAGCTGACAATGATGAGAAACAGGAGGAGCTTGTTACAGTCAGGATGGAGTCCAGAACAGCAGGCTACAGCATTTAACAGTATCAAGATTTAAGACAGTGAAAGGAGGCAAAATGAACAGAGAACAGGAGAAAGACTGTAGCAGTTTCACATGCTTAGCATATTATGATACAGCAGATCCTGGAAAGATCTCTCCTGCTAAGAGAGGGAAAGCCAGACTAGGCATAACCCCCCAGAAGAATTTCCTAGGAGATCATACAAAAGTGATGAGCACTCAAGCCAAATGCAGTCAGCAAAATCACCCTAAAGGAGATCAAAATGACCATAAAGAGCTAATGTCTTGAAGCAGAAACTTCTAGCTCCTTGTATAAGTTGCTTTCCACCCACAAAATGAAGATATTCTGAAGGATTGCTTTCAGTACCGGGATGTTGCTGAGAAACATGTATACTGCTCCACTTGGAATATTTTCAGTAACACCTAGTAATGATGCTAGGAATCACTTCTCCCCCTTAAGAATACAGTTTGAGCTGTATGCTCAAGAATAGATCACTCAGAGAATATTTAAAGACCTGGACCATTATTAGTCTGTATGAAGTTAGTTTGGGGATTTCTGTGAAAGTAAAAAGGAAAAGAAAACAGCCTTGCCAGAACTCCCAAGCAGCATTACCCTCATCATACCATTTATCCTACATAAGATAAACAGTACAATTGGAAACACTAAAAAACATTAACAAAAAATACACTGATTCTGAAGGGTGCTGATCATTTAACCAGCTCGGAATTTATGGCACCTTTGAAAAGTAATTCCTGCAATTATCCTCAAAATAAAACTTCAGTAGTTCATTTACTATGAAACAACATTTATAGTGTTTAAATTAGAACTGCTTTCTTGCACTTGAGTTCATTACCTCCAAGCAATCTAGGCTTGCTCCATTCAGTAATACACACTCTCAACACTTTTTCAGTCCTTAAGGATACAATTCCATGTAGGAGGGAACGCACACAGTTTCTTTTGAAAACTCCACAGGACAATAGAGCCTGCTAAGTTGTTCTTCATACAGAGTCAAGGCATCGGTCAGATTGATACAGTTTCCCTGAATAAAAAAATAAAAACAATGTCAGTTACAATCAAACAAAAAAGCAAAATAACAGATTAATATATAATTTTGACATTAAAGCAAGGCTCACACATACTTCAGAACCAGATATATGCTGTTCTTAACATTCAATATTTACAAGGCAAATACTGAACAGCTTGTTTTCATTCTGCCTACAGTAAACAGCGATTTGTTTCTTTTCAGGAAAGAGTAAGTATGGAGGGGATTATCTCTCTTTTCATTAGCAGAAGCAACCTTTACATTAGGGCATTCACTTAAAACAGACCACCATGTGTTGTTTGCATATAACATCTACGCAATGACCAAATTCTTTATGATTACTGAAGTATATTAGTAAACAATATTAAAACATCCAGAGTTTCCCAATTACTTAACACTGCCTAGGCCTCACGATGTTAAAATGCATGGTCTACAAATTATTTGACTTTCCAGGTACAAGATGCTAAATTAAAACCCACCAAATGTGAATGTACTGTTGGTGTGGCACAGCACAGAGATGAGACATTCTGAGATTCTAGTCAAAGGGGAGATTACATTCATAGTCCTGGGCACACTGCAGCCAGATGAATGTTTTTTGCTTTTCTACCTCCACCAGTCTCACAAGGAACCTTCAGCTTGACCTACAGACCCCAGATACGATCCCCAAACATGGTGCATGCTACACATGAGCAGCAAGTTATATGATGATGATCAATCTACCATAAATGATGCAGCATGTGCACATTTGGTCATATGCAGCAGGATGAGACATCTTCAGGGGACGTGTCCCCATCCTTCCTAATGGTTGAATTTACAAGCTTATAGTGTAAATGTCTTTTACCTTGACCCAACACAAAGCCTACTTTCTTTTTCTGTTTTCTAATCACTAGAAACAGAAGCATCAACTAGCATTTCACCAGAGTTACTTCCAAAATAAATCCTCAGCCTTCCCACTCACACATCTCACCATTTCTGGTAAAAGAACAACAAACGTGTCAAACCACAGAATATCAAAAAACCAACCAACTAACCAAAACCAACCAACCAAAAAACCAAAAAAACCACAAAACCAAACAAAACCAAAAAACACCACAAAAAAAAAGGGAACTTATGTGTAAATAAATATTAAATTACTAGTAACCTAGCACATGAGCCAAAGACCCATAAAATTATGGCAATAGACCCAAAGCAAAAAAATTTTCTTCTTATCTCAGGTCACATGAATTTTAGCCTGTATAATACAAGGATATATATCAGACAGAAAAAGGCCTGGTTGAATAAATAAATAAATATGATAAGAAACAATAATTTACTAATACATCCAGCTTCTTGGTTTCTAGATGACTCTTTCTTGTCATGACCAGACAGGCCAAATGCCTTCTGCTATAAGCACTTCCCGTTACAGTACTGATTCAGATATTGAAAAGCTTTGAACTTTGCAAGGAAAATACATGAACAAGAAAGGCTAAAGTGAAAGACTGTAGAGTTACTAGAATAAAATGACTTCTGAAAATAGTTGCACACAGACGCATACATTATTTTGTGACTGTGAAAAATGCACACGGTTCACCTAAGAAAAAAGAGCCAGATGTATTAAAAACTATAGCTCCCTTACAGCCACAACTTAACCAATATTTTAAGACCTCTAACTTTAAACGAATGTCAAGTTCTTTAAGACCCCTATTCCAAAATATCCTCACAACCTATGTTTCACACATGTGCATTGCTCTTTTAACTCATTGTGAAGCTTTTAACTCCAAGAGAATAGTCTTTAAGCAAGTCACATTTTAATGCATAACTTCTCAATGCTCTCAATTTTTTTAGAAACACCTTAAAATAATTAAGTGCACAAAGATACAACTGAAAGATAATTTTCACAAAGCAAGGAATTAGGATGAATTTGATGACCAAAAACTATTGTGCTTTTAAAAATGATGTACAACAAGCAGAGGCTGAAACAAGTAGATATCATATTTGAAATCAGTATGTCTAAACAGCTCCACCTGCATTGTTTTTTTCTTGTAACAACATCATATGGTAACTAGAAACAAAGTGCACATTCTGACTGGTATTTAAACTCTTTTTACTCTTTGTTACTGGTAGGATTTTTTACACGATGAAAATACATTAGATACATTAAAAATAAAATAAAAACATTTCCAGAGGAAGCAAAAAGAGAGCCCATCCTACTGTTCTTCCTCTGAAATTTTTGCATCGCGCTCAAGTTTTCACAAGCTGAATACAAAACCTCAACTTAAAAAATCCTATGCACAGCATCTGATTCTTGAAAGCTCTCTCAAAAGAACTTGCATAAAACATGTGCTTGATTATCATTTGCTCATACTCCACGGACAAATGTGTACTTGTTTATTTGGTAAAGTAAGATGATGTGCTTTATAGCAAATATACCATGTTTGAGTTTGGCTCTCAGAAAACAGAAGAGGTTTGTAAAAGTAAGAGATGAACACTGAACACAACTGCACAAAGCACAACAATGACCAGACTACTGTAGTACTTGTTTAGTAACTTGTTATTTTCCAGAGGACTGCAGCAGTTATTTGGTCCAGCTGCCCTTTACCAAACATATAATTTTGTTTCTACATCAGGCTAAACGCAAAAGAAAACTAAAAAACAACCTGTGTGTGTAATTTGTGTCATAAATAGAAAAGACTGCTAGGTAATTTATGGAGCATACCACTATTACAGAGGAAGTTTAATATGATACACAGTGAGATAAAAGTATCCACAGTTTCCCAGCCTGTTGCTTCAGTATTTCATCCTTTCTCCCTTCTCCAGCAACAGACAAATCTCTGCAGACAGTGTGGGAAACAAATTACCGGAACAATGAAACATGCCAATAAGCAATTTTAACTTCTCAAACCCACAACTCCCCTGTCTCCAAACCAATGTCTTACCTAAAGTTTCAGACATCCCACCTGTCTGCTCTATTAACCTCTTCTTCTGACGACACACCACAGGATTTTACAGTTCTGGCCAGTTATATTTTTTTTTGTAATTATTTGGCTTTATTCAACAAAAAGCTAGGAATCAAAAAAAATCAAACCTACAAGACTTAGATGAACTTATTTCAATAAAGAAAAAGTGGAAACTCACTATTATTAACGCCTTCCAGTAAGAAGTGACCAGCTTTATTAACCAAGACTACAGTGTTGGTAACTATGTCAATTATAATGAGATGTTCATGTACCACTACAACATAACACTGGGAACCAAACCCAGAATGCAAGAGTGATCAGTATAACAACCTGTGTTCATTTTAACCCTCCTGTCCAATGAATATAGTTATATGGTAGAACGATACATTTTTTGTTCTGAACATCAACCATATACTCAAACAATAATACTGAACAATATTTAATAAGGCTTAAAGCTGATGACTCACCAGTTAGACTTTTTCAAAAGGAAATATACAAAATCACACTTTTTTCTCCCATTCTGTTCAGTTTTCAACACATACAAAAACCCCACCAAACTTCTCTACCTGCTTTCTCTTACTTAATCTTTCTTCCATGTCAAGCAGTTTTATATATAAGAAACAGAGGAATGCTGAAAGATTTTTCTCTCTTTAGCAAGCACCTCTCTGACATGAAAGTATGTGAGGTAGTTTTAAACTTTTAGATTAACCGATCTGTCTGTAGAAGACCTTGTTTGAGAATGATGAGTCCTGAACTGTTTGACAGCCTTTGAATGCTGAGTCTGCTGAGTGCTTGCATACACTTCAACAGCTCATGCCTGTCTTCCAACACCAGTTCTTCTGAGCTTTCATGAGGCATACATTCTGTAGAATCATGGGTTTAGTCTTCAGGTTTCTACAGGACAGCACACTACAGTCTAAATAATAAACACAGTTCTGGAAGGACAATAAAAAGAAACATTTCTTAAAATAAATAGTAAAAAAGAATTTGTTTAAATTAATCATGTATGTTGCAGTTAAGCTAAGCCACCTATAAAGATGTGTCCATCAATTGCTTGCAGGCTGAATTTAGGCCACTATGCCTCCCTCAATCTTATAACATAACTAGGGACTGGAAAGCTGATGCCATGGTCCCTTTCCATACTTGCCCATTTTTAAGGTGTCATTCTTATCCGTCATATCCTACATGTCACTGCTACTGGATATCCTTGCCTGTGACAGCATACTAGAGAAGTTCAATTTTTCATTTTAATTTAACATGGGTTTCTATTTTTATTTTGTCATGACAAGTGCAGGAGTTGAATGTGGCCATGTTGTTTTCCTTACTCACTTCAGAGTGACTAAGCAGCAAGGAGACACTGAAGAGAACAAAAGACCTAGCATCAAAGCTAGGTTTGAGTTTTGTGTGGCAGGGTTAGCTTCTAAGGAGATAATGGAGGCAAACCTAACTGAAGGTATCTCCACCGACCAAATGATCAATTAATTCAAAACTAAACTCTCAGTAACACAAGGAAATGAAAACTCTCTTCCTCACAGTCTCCCAAGCCACCAAGAAATCACACAGACTCATGCATTCATTCTTCCAGTCTCCTATCATGCTGTAGTCAAGAAGAACCCTGCTTGCTCTTTGGAAGTGCTACTTAGAAAACCCACCCAAAAAAAAAGGAATTTAACTATGAAGCAGCTCCATGGTGGTCTGGACATTTAGAAGGCAGGGCCATGGTGTATTAGAGAGCAGCCAGGAAGTGACAGGTTGGTGAAGGGCCACATGTTTGTGTGTGTGAGACATCTGATCCCTGCACCAGTAGTAAGGGCAGTTTACTGGAATGCAAATGTGTGAGTAGTTTGAGACTGTTTCTATCCTGCCTGGGTCAGATGACCAAAAGGTTCCACTTCATAGAGGCTGAAAATGATAGCTTGCTCAACCTCAAAGGATTAGGTCATTGAAGCAGAAACTTAGAAACACAGAAAAAAATCCATTTTCATAGCTACATGTAATTTATTAACATAGAGACAACATTATGATCAGTCTCTGCATCTCACAAAGTTCTTACATCCTCACTGACTCACACTTCTCTCCCTGTGATGGTTGGGAATCTGTACCTGGCTACTCTTGGAGAGGCAACACTGAGTACTTCACAGACCTGGACCTGTATCACTAAGAAATTCAAAGCACCCACTGCAGAATGAGAATTAGGAACAGAAATATAGGAAGCCATGTGACCCTAAAACATGAGAGTAGTGGGATTAAACAAGTCTTAAACATACAGACAGGGCTGCAAATTCTGCAGACTAAGGGCCCTGAAGTTCATCTCTCTTCATTCAAGTCCTATATAGGCTGTAAGACCCCAATGATGCAGCTCAAAAAGCAAGGACATGAAAAGCAATGCTTTATCCATTCAAATATGGTTCTGTTCTCATTGTGATCACTATTTGTGGATGTATGAATGCATTTCCCCCCCGATATACTCAAGCATACTTATAGCGGCAGAAAATGAGATCCATCAACTGCCCTTCCAGAGATGAAACAAGAAAAATGTCCCTCCTTCATTCTAAAATTGCCTACATACGTTCTTGCATCTTCTAGGAATATGAAAAAAATAGTCTGAAAAGATTTTCACAAGCAGAAGCAGTCTATAAAAGATACTAAACTGCTAGGAAATATTAGTTATCAGTCTCCACCTAGTGGTGAAGGAATATTCTGCATTAGCATTTGGAGATTGCTTTAAGAATCATGACAGCATCCTGAAGGAACAACAAGGTGTGTTAAGGAGCATGCAAAAAAAAAAAAAATCTTCTTAAAAAATTATTTTGATGTTCTCAAATTATAAGAATATCTAGATAAACTATATTTATCTAAAAAGTAGCTTTTGTCTGACTTCTATCTGTGTGCATAATATACTCCTGCATTTCATAGCTGATTAACAAACCTATGGAAACATTACTCATGACTTGCTCAGCCAAAAGCCTCCATGCTTTCATTTTTAAATCTCACTTCTCCTTTACACAGACGCTGAGCAGGACTTTTGCCAAAGTTTAAAAAAAAAACTCCTCTTAATCTTCTCCATACTACTTGTCGTTATATTACATAACTGTTGTTTCCAGAGCTCAGATCTGACATGTTACTGGGGTTACTGGAATGGCCCTCAGGATTTTTAGCTGGCTTTGCATCAGAGCTGCTCACTGCCTGACTGCTTCTGGCAAGGGGTGGGGAAGACTACTGACAAGCACAAATACTAAAGTAGCTGTACAAAACCACATCTGATTTATGTTCATGAGCTCACATGTTACATGAGCTACAAACAGCAATCATCCCACAAGAAAATGTGACTTCATAATAATGTGTTAACAGGTCAGTCAGTGAAAATTTAAATTTTGCTCTCATCTTGACAGCAATGCAGTTCTACCTACTCCAGAATTAATTGCTTTTATTCAGCATTTCTAGACTCTCATTTTTGAAAACAAACAGAAACCAACCAAACAACACCCCCAAAAAACCCAAGCCAAAACAAAAAAATCTGAGGAAATGCACACAAACACTGAACAGGTAACAGATAATCGTTGGTCTAGAAGCACTTCTCAGTTCTTGGGTCAGGGGTGCATGCTCCATTCTTAATGAATGCACTTCAGCCTTCATTGAAAAGAAGTATAAGAATCAAAGGAAGCTATGTACCTCATTGTATTTTCTCTTTTTTTTTTTTCTTTTGTTGGTAATGCACATCCTAAAAATATGCTATCTGCGCTAGGCCTGCAGGATCTAGGCAAAATAAAATTGGCCTGCCAATACTCTTGCATTAACCCATAAACTTTGCAGCACCAGACAAGACTTGCAGCTAGCTACAGCAATGGCACCACACATTTTGTCATCTCCTGCAAATGAGAGGGAGAAGGCATCATGCCATCTGCACAACAGTTACATAAAATCAGACGTTTCTGTGCACTGCAGCTTTGATGACCTCAGATTTTAAGTCAATTAATCAAAAATACAGTTATGTAACAGTATGTGCGGTATTAGGAGCTTTTGTCCTCAGTAATGCACATGAAATTACTAAACACTAACAACTAAGAGACAGGAAAAAAATATGAAAATTCAGAGCTATATTAGAGTGCCACAACTCAAGTCTCACTTAATTCTCTATTAGGCTGCAAACATTCAGCTCTGCAGGAAAGTGCCCTGAACAAGCACAGTAGAGGTGAAGTCCCAGCCTAAGGTGCTTGACTCTTTGCTTTCAGCACTGCACATTATTATTATCTGTATTGCTTCCATATTACTGCTTCCTGTTAGACAGCACTAGACCCTGCCCGCTGACAGCAGTCCTGAACAGTATTTGTAGGTTTGCATAGGTCTCGTATGCTGTCTACTGTAAAACACCTCAAAATCAATTTATGACTATTTCCAAAACTTGTGCAGAGCTCAAAGAAGAGGTGATAAGCATTTCAAGATTTTTTTCCCCATCAGGGGCATTTATAGAATCAGGCAGCAATACAATTATGTGAAAAGGTGGCATTCTGTGAACATCATTCCACTTTTGGGTAAACCATTTCTTGAGCATTGAAATAAGTAACGTTCTAACAAGACACTCAAGGTAAGCCCTGTAAGCAGAAACTGCACAGGACGGAAATTTCAAGTATTTGCACAGCATTACATCAAGACAGAAGCAGTGACTATATCTACTAGCCAGTAGCCAACAGGAAAATTATCCTTTTGCACCATCTTTCCTAAGATATTGCCTCATGGTAGCAAAGGTAGACACTCCCCCATTTGCTTTCCTTTTAACATTTTATCTTTCAGAGAACTAAACTGCACTTTAAGAAAGCCTGAGGGGATGGGGGGATGAGAAGGGCACAGAAAGTCTTGGATTTTAAAAACTCAACTGCCTTAAAAGGCATGTCATTCCTTTAGCAAGAACAGTACAACCTGCTACTTGGACCAAAAGTAATTTCAATATCCAGTGTTAATAAACAGAACTAAAAACCCCCCTGGTATTTAACAGCTAAAAAATGAGAGCATTCAAAGCAGTTTATGAGCTCCCAGTGTGTGACTAAGCTCAGCTACCTGTCATAGTAGTCATGTATGAACTTCTGTCCTTAGTCTAACCTAATCCTTTAGCCTATGCAGCTTCAGTTAGCTTAATTCAAAATCTAATTTAAAGAAAGACATAGACAGCTAATTTTTTTTGAAGCACTACTAAAAGTCTGTTCATTCTATGATCAGATAACTGAGTTTTCTGGGGGCTTTTCTGTTTGTTGTTGCTTTTAAGTGTGGACCAGCTGGGAAGAAGCTACAAGGACCATCAAACTTAGCACTGGACAAAACAGAATTAGATTAATGGTTGGGCTTTCTGATCTTAAAGGTTTTTTCCAAACAGAACAATTCTGTGGTTCTGTGAAATAGGCTGGGTAGTGTTTCAGTATATATCAAAAGCTCTGACAACTGTTTACCCCAACAGTAACTTTACTTTTTTCAACACGCTCAGGAATACCCCATTGCCAGAATAAACTGCTTCTACACTCCTGCCCTTTCTCTGGCTGCCACTCAGTCTCAAGTCCAAATTCAAGCCACTACAGCTGTAATATTCTTTTTTTCCTCATCCTGACATGTTCTACCCCGTTGCTTTGGGACTGTGAAAGTGATACTGCAGTTTCACAACAGCTTAAACCCACCAGGGCTGGTTCAGTTCTGCTGTTCTTTCTTCCTATGCAAGCAGAGATACTGGAGAGCTGAGTTATCTTCTCCCATCAGGACAGGCAGCAGAGCTACAATAGGTCTCAGCTGATCGAAAAAAACACCCCTGTACACCCTGGCTGCAAAACAGCCATCACTTTAGCTTTCAGTCTAACAGTCTATACCTGTCCACAGACATGAACTTACATACATGCTAATGTCTCACTGTGTATGTTACAAGCATGACAAGTGAAACACAAATGCTTGTTCTGTCCAGACAATGTAGTGTCCTTTCAATACCAAAAAATAACAATTTCTACTTCTTCACAATAAAGTTCTCAAATAACTTTTAACATAGAAATTTACCACTTTTAACAAAACAGAAAAGCCGTGAAGATTTACAATGTGGTACAACCAGAGTATTGCATATAAATGTGCATATAAACCTGCACAATTTTACCAGAAACAATTTTTTTACACACCTCAGAAACTCAACACCAATAGGAAGAGAGTTCAAATACATAATTTTAGCTAGTTAACTTCTAAAGTTTAACAAGATTATTTTGAAATTCTGTATTTAGATGCTCCATACATCAGAAGACTAGTTAAGATATGGGCATGACAAAAGAAATACAGCAGAGACTTTTACTTCACTCAATCACCTGCTGGGGCTCGTCAGGTTTTTGTGCAGTTGCATACAGTTTTGTGGCATTCCAAATTCAGGATTTCATACAGTATCTTCAGATGAAAGCTATACCAAAATTATACTACCCATGAGGTGGCTATATGAGGTAGCAAGAATACATATATTACAAATCTTATTGATTTTGAAATAGAGTTACATTAAAAACTTCATACACAAGGACAAAATCTTACTTATGATTATGTAACATACTTCACACTCTAAAGCACTGTAACAAACATAAACAAATGTTCAAAATCTGTTTTGCAAAAGCCAAACTAGTGACTTGCATTAGGAGTGTGAATAGCAAGAAAGAAATTTTTACTTCCAAATGACTGATTTTCTTATCCCAATGTACCTATGTCAAATTCTTAAAACTTTATGGATGACAAATTTTCATATCTTACACTCTACAACTGGAGACATTAAAAACATGTGTCTGTTCATAAAGTACATCTACTTTTTCAAGAATTGCTTTCATCTAAAATATCCTGCAGTATGCTGAGCTGATTCTTGAAATCACACTTTTAAGTTCAAAGACACAAACACTACAAACTCAGTTGAAATAATGAAAAAAGACAAGTTAGTTAGCAATGGCCAAATTTCATGCAAAAATCCCTGATGTGTCATTAAAGGAAGAAAAACAGCTTGCTAACAGATTTTTACTTAGTTGGTTTGGGTTTGTCCCTTACTTTTTTTATTATTATTATTATTTTTTTAGCCGAGAAATGAAGAATGCAATACATATATGGTAATACGTCTTTACATTTAGATACCTGTGTGAAGTATTTTCCATCTTGTTTCAGGACTTTCATTGAGAGGTCAAGAATCAACCGCAGAAATTCCCATGTAGAATCTGCATGTAGAATATGATTTAAAAAACAGCACATTATTGGCTTGTTCACTATTAAATATTCAAGACTTGCAATGTACCCACTATTTAGAAGGTAGGTATCCACTCCTTTTTTAAAAAAAATTTAAAAATAAAAATAAATTAATAAGAAAAACCCCACAACAGTAAAAACCCTTCACAACTCACACTCAATGGTAATGACAGGATAAGAATCTCTGGTTTTCTTCACAGTAATTTTCCAGATGTTTCCAAGAAATTACCGGAGTGTGTGAACCCCCCAAATATTTTCTCAAGAATTACATGAACTAATATTATTCTGGAATAAGAGCAAGTTTTTAAGTCCTAGGCACTTGCTCATTTTTTTTTAACAATCAGGAAAAATTCAAAAAGAACAGATGTCTAACTACCATTCTTTGCCTCTCAGATTAGCTATTAGAAAGGCAGGAACCAAAACTTTTTTTTTTGCAAACTAACAACTATTATGCAGTGGAGGGGCACAAACATGGAAAAGACTCAGAAATTTAGGAGAATAAATTGGAGGATTAACCTTCTTCTGGAGATGTGGAGATTGGAACAGCCGTCAGATCATTAATTACATAATCAAACATCCTTCCTTCTTTGGCATACCTCTTCAGTACAGGAATACAGTCTTCAATTAGAACCTATAAGAATTAAACACTTTGGCTAGTCCTCAAAATACCCCAAAACTGACCAGGTAGAAGTAACAAATGTGGATTTACAGGAATTAAAAGAAGGGGAAAAGTTTGAAACAAAATATGAATTTAATTTTAGGCTACATTTCCAACTTTTTATATAATATAAGAAAGAAGTAACAATCATAGGAACTATAATAATGACAATGTAGACACTGGGGCAAAATCAAATTGGCCTGCCAACACTCTTGCATTAACACATGAATTAATAGGACTGAATTTCCTAGGTCTGTCCCTGATTGATGACTGACCACTGTTCTACCCAGCAAACAGTAGGAAGAGTAAAATAAGGTATTTGTATGAAGGGCCATGAAGTCATGCAAAGTATCATGTGAGCTGTTAGTTAATTTTTGCATGCTCGTCTAGCTCACATCTATAAACTACCATCTGTGAGAGCCATAGGGAGAAGTTACGAAAACAAAAGGAAAAGATCTCCAGTGAAGATGTCAGATTACACCTGGGCTAGTTTTTTAAGCTTTAACAGATGCAGCACATAAAAATCTTAACTGCACAGATACAATTAATTTGTTTTGTTTTGTTTTTTTTAACCTTTAACATATTATCAGTGTAGTGGTAGCCATCTTCTGCAAATTAAAAATAAATTTAAAATATGTGTTACAAATTCAGATAGTCTCAACAGTACAGGACAACTAACATAAGCATTTCTTGTATATTTTCAATTTAAGGAATGATGTTAAATGATGTGTCCTTTCTGATATTTTCTCCTTGTTTGTAAGCTATGGCACTAGACATTCACTCATTTCTCATTCCTTAAGAGCTATATATAATTACTTTTAAATGTCCCAAGATGGAGAGTTAAAATAGTGTCACTAATGTATGCTTCCAACACAAGCCCCACTGCCAGATATTAAGAAGAGCCTTTAAAAAAGGAAAAAATCCTTCCCAAAAGTAAGAAAAAACAAAAGACTTTTTCCCAAAACTTTGCCATAGCAGTTTCTCAGGCTAGCTATAATTGTATTTGAAATATTACTTCTAATGAAGGAAAAAAAAGAACAAAAAAATTACCTGATAGCACTCTCCTTTCAGATTGTCTAAGACATCTCCGCATGTTTTACGCATGTACTTCTTACATCCATCGATTACCATTTGGTCAATGTTTGAAGCTGGTTAAGGCATTCTACGTTTCAGAAATAATACAGTAACAATTTCTACTTCTTCAGAAGAAAGTTCTCAAAAAAGTGACAAAGAAATAGTAAGATGTGTAACTTGATACACACAATTGTGATAGCCAACCATATGTATTTGCTTCCAAATTCAGTTAAGAGATGTAGGAGGTGCTTGTTTTTAAACAGCATTTCTGGCACCTTAGGTTACCATTACTGTGAAAGCTTGAAATGTGAACAATAGGTTGGTGTATTTTAAAACCCCAGAAAGCTAAACTATGGTAAGACTTTAACATACATTTTTATAACAATCATTTTTAGCTTCTAGTAAGGGGATCCCAAAACCTATGATAAACAACATTTCATATAACTAACAGGTTAGCATTACAAACTATGTGAACTACAGAATGTTGAAAAGTTGCTTTGTGTCAGTATTTTTAAGACAGGGCAAGAGTTGGTCAGTCAACTGGTGAGAACCCAATTCACCCAATTCCTGATATTCCTATTGATTAAATTATTTTGCTTCTAGGTACTATTTTTTTAATATGTAACTTTCTTTAGGAAAACAGAAGGCAGCACTCAGTCCAAACTTCAAATCTGACACGCCTGTCTTCTGCTATTATAGAAGATATCAGTCTGATTTAAAAAGTATTCCTTTTCAGTTCTACATGAATGGATACTCAAGAGTGTGGATTGGGAACGTGAAAGCACGTGCTATGTAAAGATGCACAAATATGCAGTCACTGAGCCATTTTAGACCCCATCTCTTCAAACTAATCAGAACCTGACAGTGAATTGTGTTCAATGATAAGACATCAGCAGCTAACACAGGCTGAAAAATGTTGAAATGAATGACAAGTCATTTGTCAAAGGATATCTCTACCATAGTAACCATCTTTGGCTTCAGTTTGACTATCTCATATAGTATACCTCCATCACCACCTCCTAGAATTAGCACCTCTTTCCCAGTGTAGTCTTCCTTTCCGCTGCCCATTATGGCTTGAGTATATGCCAGATCACTCTCTGCCAGATCTGAAATGGAAGGAAAAGGTTGGACAGAGACATTAGATCTTTAATTCTTAATTCAATACACTTAATTTTGTATTAATCCAAATGTGATATAATACAGACCAAAGCAAGGGCATCTACAGAAACAACCTATTTCTCAGGGACAATCCTGGTAACATGAGGCTTGTGATTTACTAAAACTAATGAGATCTTCCCCAGAATCCTACACCAGATTTCTCTTAACTCTTAATGCAACCCCAGCAATGGCTGCTTCAGCACTAGGGAGTACTGCACACAAGCAGAAGCAAAGCTGTAGAGCAAAACAGGAAGAATTTGGTCCGTAATGTCCACATACAATATTCAGTGGGTTTTTACCTCAGATTAATGCTGCAAGAGATAAATAAGGAGATTTTTGAAAGCACACTCTAAACTAGACCCCAGCTAAAAAGAGCAACCCAGATGCACCCCAGTGGATGCCTGCACAGAAGCCTAAGGATCACCTCTAACACCTAACAGCTGAAGGGCCTTGAAGAATGCCTTCTGCTGACTTGTTTATCATTATCATTCAAAGAAGGCAGCAACATTCCTAAGCTCTATTGATAACTCCAAGCTACAGGGGCAAAACGTTGCTCATCAGCAACACTTAGCTTATAAGTGCATGATAACAAAATGACACAAAGCAGTATTTTAAAATCCCCCAGAAGGTAAGTAAGTGATGGCGTACCTCCCTTTCTATGAGACACATTGTGACAATGTTCAGACAACCTTACCTTCATATGATGACAATTTCTGCCTAGAAGTATGGAATACTTAATTGGGTGATTTCAAACACAATTCTAGCTGAATTAGAAAGTACCTTGCTAGAGGACTCAATAATAACACTTTTCAGCTGCCATCTGTACAGGACTCGCGCAGATACTTGCAGAAAGCTAACTGAATGGTATTAAAAGAGATATTACTGATGATTTCAAAAAGCTAGTCAGTTTTCTTAATTGCCCTGCCATTAGGCTCAAATTAGGTATTCTATTCCCAGACAGCAACATCCCTCAGTTACCTCAGTCTGTACTTTTCAACATTAAGTACTGAGAGGTTTTTCAAAGCATTCACCTGTGTACCTAGATTTTCTAGCAAACATCTTAAAAGAACAGTAGCACATTTTTTCTCAAATTCACTTGCACAAATACAAAGATCAGTGGGCACAGAATAGCACACATAAAGATCCTCCCAAAAAGGCTGGAAGACTTGGAATCACTGATTGACTTAAACTGAACATTTTGAAGAAGACAGTCAAAAGATGTTCCCAAAAAAAGCAGCTAAATGGTTAAAGATACAGCTATCCTGTACCTCAACAAAGCAATTTCCTTACATGAATCGAGGGAGCAGCAAGATTATCCTCACACATATACCCACCAGATCCTATTTCTTTGTATTTCTTTAGTATTCCCCTGTGTTCTGAAGACTGACAAAGTACTTCTTTTACCATTAAAGAAAAACCTTCAAGACTTGCAACAAACAGGCTGCTCATATGAAAAAAGGGAGCAATCTCTGATACTGAACACTGACTTCCAGTCTCCCTTGTCACCTTGCAGGACAAAGGCAACAACTTTGGAAAAAGAAAGAAATCTGGTTTTGTACTCTAGATTTACATTAGTCAGTCCTTCATATACAGGAAAAGATGTATGTGTACATCCATCTATGTAGCTTGCTGCATGGAAACGATGATCCTTAGTAATCTCATAAAACTGTGACACAGCAAGAGAATAAAAAACCCACTTCTGACAATTTTACTCAAAAGATACTCAAACAAGATGATACTTACTAACATCCCCACTGAGAATAAGAATATTCCCAAACTGTTTTGAATGAAGAATTTTAATATTCTGAAAAGGTGAATCTTCATCATAAACAACTTCATCTATGTCATACTCCACCAGGCGTCCATCAGCTGTGGGCCAGTATCTATCAATTACACCTCCTCTCAAAATGGCTGGCAACCTAGAAAAAAATAATAAGACTCAAAACATCCCGTAGAGAGGCCATAATAAATAAATTTTCACAAGATGGACCTAAGAAAACTTGCAAGATTTATTCCTCAGTGGATTTAAGAAACCTATCAGCCACAGGTTAAATATACATAACTTGCTAAGGCACAGGTGAAATATAAGTGCTGCTGCTTCATGGACAACTCTTATGATGTACTCATGAATCTACCTCTACCCTAAGAGAGGGGATTTACATAGCATACCAGCCTCTGCAGATGAAACAGCTCATGACTAGAAATGGATATGGTACAAAAGCAGAATGCAGACAGGAAACCATAACAAAAATCTTTTCCCACCTTCAGCTCAGATAAAAATGCCATTTCTCTGAGATTAGTCCTCACTCTTCTAATGTTGTACTGAAAGGCATTTTGAATCCATACACAAACACAAAATGTGAACTATTATAGAGTTTCAAACTGAACAACAGCATCACCCTGCAGTGCATAAGAACAATCATTGAATCATTAGGTTGGAAACGACCTCTAAGATCATCTTAAGAGTCAAATCTTTGATATCAGCTGACAGTTTACATTACATTTTAAAAGTGGTTCAAACACCTGCACAGATTGTTTTGGTTTTGTTGGGGTTTCTGTATGTTTCTTTTTTTAATTCCACATAGAAATATCTCATTTCAAATCAGTTACACCTGCAAAGTACAAACTACATTTGAAATGGCACATTTGAATTTTCACACCGAATTTTTAATTTTTTTGTTGTTTTTGCTGTTCAAAAAAATCGCACATGCCTCGGAGAGTTGAAAGTTTCTTTTTTTTGCAGAGGTGGAGGGTGCAGTGGAAGAGTGGGCATAGACATGCTGCTTCTAAATTCCCCAGCACTTCTCAAAAACGTTTTAGAAAACATTTTTTACCCCCAGTGAGCCGCAAGATGGCAGCACACGTCGAGAGCATCTATTCACTATTCACAAGACAATAAAAAACACAGAAGCAATTTTCCAGCAGCATTGATTTTACTAGAGCTGCCTAAGTGAAGCTACCACCAGAAGGATGCAAAGCAAATTTAAAAACAAGATGAAAAAAAGAAAAAAGTTGAGGTGTAGGTAACAAGATTCATGCCAGATCCAGGTTCATCTTCCTATCCTAAGGTAAACAAATTAATTCAGATCACTTCAGACTTTTTCCTGATCCGTTTTTCACAAGTTCCTATCACAAAGATTCTACCAGCTCCTAATATCATATTTCAGTATCAAAGTATCCTCAAAGAGAGAGCTTCTCCTCCATTTACACAAGAGGATCTACATTTGAACACTGTGCACCAGGTAAGACTTTACCAGAATGAAGTAGAGCAATATATAACTACCTCTCTGTGTTTTACATACAACTGTTAAACACCAAAAAACGATACTAAGGGTATAATATCACTTTTCCTACCACTTTACTTGTGGTAGGAATACTTTCTGCTGAAGTACTGCTTGGCTGTCTTCCCATTCTGTAGTTTGCTCCTTAGCTTTACTGAATCTTGGATTTATAGCGCTTTTTACTTTTCTTAAACCACTTCCACTTCTGATGATGTTCTTTAAAGCATCAGCTGCACTTCCAGCAAGTGCATGCAGTAAGTGCTTCCTGGTTTCAAGCTGCCAGGAGGACACCAACATGAGCTGTGTCCTTTCACATTCCTGGGGAATTCCAGTATGAATGCTGCTTCAGCAGCAGGCAATGAGTCACAATTAGCATTCTAGAGTTTATTATTTAACACTGTATTTAAGTAAACCAAAATGACATCCTTGCATGCCTCCTGCCTTCAGTTACTAGTTACATTTAAAAATTTGGTACAACATATTTATATCATCTTGGCAGGGCCCTACACACACAGGTTTTTTGCCACATCTGCCCAAGGCCAGTGCAGCAGGGGCAGAGATATGAAAAAGCTCTGCAGGAAACCTTCCTGGGGCAGGGCCTCCTCCAAGAGCTTGGGCTTCATTTTAGCTCCAGTCTTTGCCAGTGGTCCCTGCCCAAGCTGCCCACACATGCCCAAGTCTTCTGCAAATCATCAACACACAGCTTGCTGTAGAAGCTGCCCCAGTACTACAGTCCAGCCTGGCAGTCACAAGGCTGGGGCTGACCCTGGTAATCATCACCAGCCCTGCTCACCTTGTCCATGAGCTGTGGGATGTGGCCCAGAGGGCATGGGTCATGCCCTGGCCTATCCCCCTGCCACCCTTAGATGCCCAGCCCTGGGCATAACATGCATAAATTCATACTGCAGGCTACTCATTGCAGTACAGCAAAGCATAATTTGCTTATTTATTGTCTTTAGCAACTCTGCAGACAAGCCACACAGGGAAGCAGATGTACACACTTACCGTTTCACCCTTTTAATATTACCATGAAAAAATTCTCTCATTCTTTCTTCTACTTTGTTTAGAAGCTGAAAAAAAACAGCAAACAAGAGAGGTGGAATTTAAAGATGGTCACTTAGTGTAAAATACCTATTAAATTAGACTCTGTGGAAGGCAATGAAAGGTAGCAACTGCATTGAAAGGCTTTGAAATGTAACATTAGAGCCTCTGAATAACTAGCTGGTCACCTTACCCTCATTACTAGCAAGAATGTGCATATTGTAGCAGCTGTCATCACTGTATTTAGCTGTCCTCCAGGATAACACAGCCAGACTGTTCAGGCACAGCCAAAGAGGAAAAACGAAACCCCCATAAGGTTTCAATCCTGCCAAAGCAGTGGCCTATTCCCCTGCAATATCCAATTTCTGAAGCCTTCATATTGGGAAAGATGGAATCACTTTTCTCCACAGCGAAGAAGTTAAGAGTACAGAGACTCACCAGCTCTCAGCTAAGGCAAAAAAGTCATAAACCAATACACCAGGTTGTGAGTTGTGCATCACCTCTTCCTCACTGCCTTGGGTACCTGAAGAGAAAGTTCTGAACCTAAACCAAGGCTGCTATGTCTTTACAACTTTTACAGCAAAGAACATGAAGTCCAGGACATGCAACAGACGTGTATGCATCTACAATAGGTGTTACTACTACTCATCTGTAAGCACTCAGGTTTGAACTTTGGTGTTTTAAAATCTTTTACCAAGATATGCTTTCATAGACCTGAAGAAGGTGCTCCCTCTCCATACAGTTTGTTAAGTCTAGTGAGAGAAGCTTTACCCATACCTGATCGACTTCCTCTCTTTCTTTCGTATGATCATTGTAGCTCTGCAGATCCACCAACACTAATCCATGAGGGTGAATTCTCAAATTGGCAAAACTGCAAAATAAAGAGACAGTGATAATGATATTGTTCTTGAAAATCAGGGTGAGGAAAGAAAGCCTAAAATGAGTTTCACTAAATTCAGAATACACATTTCTTTTTCCAGCCACCTGTAACTGTTGGTAATGCCTGTGCTGGTCTTCCTCTGCAAGTCACTAAGCAGAAAACAAAAGTTGCAAAGGCATGTTAGTCACTACATAATTAACAAAATCATCAAGCAAAAAGGCTATAAACAGGGTGTTCAAACCAGACCTGTGGTATGAGAGGAAAATACACTGCTTACTACTCTCAGTTCTTCAAATAATGCCTGCTTGAATAGGTGTGTTGTGTTGGTGTTATTTTTTAATTGAAATTAAGGCTCAAGTAAACAGCTGGATACTGCCTATATCCTTCTCACTTCCTGGGTGTTTATGGGTTTTTTTATTTGATTTGATTTTGATTTTTTTTAAACTGTGTAGCAACTATTCACAGAGACTTGTTTTCATATTCAAAGCTGAATAAAAATTTGTAAGTGAGAAACAGTAAGCATCCTGGAGCTTTGACTGGCAAAGAAATTACAGCAGCAAAATCTCATTGATGTATACAGATACAACACATACAAAACTGCTGTATATTGCATTTATCACATGAGCATTTAAAGCTCTGAGCTAGGCTTCCCTGTGATAGGTGTTGGGTGGACTAACAGAGGACTTGCAAGAGCTTGCAACAAACAAACAAAAGGACTATGGGGAAGGACACAGGAAAATTAAAACAGAGTAGAAGCAGCAATAAACTTTCTATAGTGGGGAATGTGGAAGACAAAAAGAAACAAAAAGGTTACAAAGAGATTACACATGAAGGGAGAGGAAGCATACATGGAAAAAAGAGGACAGACAAAAGGATAAAAAGAGCTGTGCAAAGAAAGAAGGGCATTGTGAGGAGGAAGCTCATCCCTGCAATAGAGAAACCCCAGGTAAAGCAGCATGCAGTTCTCTGAATACCCTTTTCTTTGACTGTCTGCTCTTATCCCACTCAGCCTCAGAGGCAGAACACAAGCCAATTCTTGCTCACATAAAAAGTGTAGGTGGCCTTCCACTTCCCCACCACTCCCACCTTTTTTTGTCCCTGTCAGAGCTCCTTTCCTGAACTACCAGCCACAATATGACCACCACCTCTCCCGTGGTGGCAGTCAGAGAAAATCCTGAAGAGTCTGTATTATCTGAAGATCATAAATTTTCCTAACTGTAATATGATTATTTATTAAATTTTTTTAAAATATTTATTATTTTTTAAAAAATTTATTGATTTAATCAATTTATTAAAAAATAAAAACACACATGCTAACTTTGGACAGCAGTCATCTGTAGCTGTGATGTGTTTACAGAGAAACCAAAGTGTCACCCGCTTCTTTTCAGATGATGAGTCTGGGATGCCTCGGGCTTTCACAAAGACCACAGGCACAGGTCTTGCCTTCAGGAGGACGTTTCTATTCAACGTGCACACGCCCATCCTGTTTCCCCCTATGTACCTGCAAGATTTTTGTCACCATCCTTCAGTGACCCTCCCTACATCCCAGCGACTGTCCACCAGGTGTCCTCCCAACAAGGGCTTCAGATCTGGGACCAGAAAATCATAGAATCATAGAATCATAGAATCCTAGGGGTTGGAAGGGACCTCGAAAGATCATCTAGTCCAACCCCCCCTGCCAGAGCAGGGCCACCTAGAGTACATCGCCCAGGAACGTGTCCAGGCGGGTTTTGAATGTCTCCAGTGAAGGAGACTCCACAACCCCCCTGGGCAGCCTGTTCCAGGGCTCTGTCACCCTTACAGTAAAAAAATTTTTTCTGATATTCAACTTGAACCTCCTATGCTTCAATTTACACCCATTATCCCTTGTCCTATCGCTGGTCACCACTGAGAAAAGCCTAACTCCATCTCCCTGGCACTCACCCCTTACATATTTGAAAACATTGATGAGGTCACCCCTCAGTCTCCTTTTCTCCAAACTAAAGAGACCCAGCTCCCTCAGCCTATCCTCATAAGGGAGATGTTCCACTCCCTTAATCATCTTAGTAGCCCTGCGCTGGACTCTTTCAAGCACTTCCCTGTCCTTCTTGAACTGAGGGGCCCAGAACTGGACACAATACTCCAGGTGTGGCCTCACCAATGCAGAATAGAGGGGGAGGAGAACCTCTCTTGACCTACTGACCACACCCTTTCTAATGCACCCCAGGATGCCATTGGCCTTCTTGGCCACAAGGGCACATTGCTGGCTCATGGTCATCTTCTTGTCTACCAGGACCCCCAGGTCTCTTTCACCTACACTGCTCTCCAGCAGGTCAGCCCCCAACCTATACTGGGACATAGTGTTGTTCTTCCCCAAATGCAAAACTCTACACTTTCCCTTGTTAAATTTCATCTTGTTTCTCCCTGCCCAACTCTCCTCCAATTTCTCATAAGAAAATGTTCTTATCCCCCACGGCCACCAAGGAAAACGATAGAATAGCCTTGAAATATTAATTCCCTGTCGTTGTCCCCCCCCACCTACCCTCAGAAATTACTTCTGCATAAAATAAAACACAGTATTTAACCCAAGGATGAAGAGAAGGTAATCAAGGAGTAATCAAAGATGCCTTGGTTTTTAACTAGAAGGCTACCACTTGAGACCAGGTTTATGAGCTAATAAAAGAGTTGAGTGTTTTCAGTATCCAAGACATTTCTAAGGCAGCTTTTTGCTTGTCATACAAGCTACATAAGAAACTGCTCAAAGAGAATCAGCAAATTCATTCTACTGTTCTCCTGCCAAAACCAAAGGAAAGCAGAGGAAGCTGTTCTGAACTTAGGTAAAATCTTTACGTGCATTTTCAGGATTCTGCTTCACACTCACTGGTTACTGACACAGTTCAGTGCTTTCAGTAAGTGGGCCAATTCATACTTACAAGTATAGTAACCCAAAACATCTAAAAGCTGATGTTCTCATCAGTAACACTAAGACGCAAGTAGAATAATTATACAATAAAGAAAAAGAGCAGGACACACACTGCCCATTTCCCCTTCAGTCTCGATAAGCTTCAGTTTCAAAAAGCTTCTCTCCGTGACTTTACAACCCTTTGAATCAAAAGAACTCAAATGAGTTGAGCACTTCAAGAGTCTCTTGGTACTCAGCACAGGGGAAGCAGCTACCCCAAAGGACAGTACTGGAGAAAACCCGACCAGGATTCAGTTGATTTGATTTTCATGTCAGCAAAGGTTTATTTTGTAACGTGCCTAACAAGAGTAAAAAATAGTCAGGCTTAAGTGTAAGAACAAAGAGCTTTATTATGGGATATAGGATTTTTATTTGTTTTTTTTATGGAGAGAAAGAAGAACAGAGCTCACTAGATGGAAGCACTGCTCACCCCAGCAGGTTTTGGACACAACCATTCATAGTAAAAAGGGACATTTCTGGTGAAGGCCACAGACCTGCTGAAGGCCCGCTGAGCTGCAGCGCTACCGACAGAAATCACTTTTTGCAGTTCATGAGGCAGCGCTGTTTGCAATGTCTCCAAATCCTGGCACAGCACCAGTAAAAATTCCCAGTTCAAAAACCTTTTTATTAGTTTATTCCCATATTCCAAGGGTTGCTATTTACACAAATATGCAAGAGATTTATTATCCCATGACCTGAGTTCTCTTTTAAATTCCTTTCCTACAAGAATCACATAGCTGTCATGAGATTTTACAGCTGACACTGCCTTCACTTCCCCTGTGACTGCATGAAATGCTTTCTTGGTATGGGACATTACTGACTTTGCTTTAGGATCTTTTTTAGGGTGAGAGGCAAGAAGAGGCAGAGTAGAGTTACTCTGAAAATCACAACCACATAACTTCAGACTTATCATAAGTGCCATGATAGCATTAGAATATAGAGTCAGTAATATTGCAGACCCATCATTCATTTCCTCAAATTGTCACCTCTACCAGAATAGCATGGTCCTGACACTTGCAAGGGTGAGAGAGATGAGAGGCAGGCACCAGGGTGGAGTGGTGTAGTGAGCATCTGGCTGATAATCTCAGTCAGTTAATTTACAGTAAAAAACCTTGAATTTCTTGAAGAAGTTGATACAGTCCCAGGTTGGTTATACTTCGATTAAAAGTCACTTGGTTAAAAGTCACCTGGTCAGAAATTTACACCCAAAATAGGTAAAATACATGTAAAGATTTAAACACACAGCAAACAGGATATGTGTATTCAGAAAAGTGACCAGATTAGTAGCTTTAAGCCAACAGCAGCAGGCCAAAGATGAACCTCCAAAAGACTTCCTAACTTCACTCAGCAGAGAGCAAAGGCTATGCCAGCCTTTGTTAATTCACACTTGTCTGCTTAGCAGAACACATATGAACAGGCATTTTCAGCAGCAGCTTTTCTGATATTTGGGGGAGAGCTTTAAGAACTATGCTAAACCAATTTCCATCTTCTCCTATGAAAATACAGCAAAGACTACTTTACATTACAAATAAGTGGAAGAAAACTGTGAAAAATGAAGTTCCCTTCAAAAGTCTCCCGCTCGCATCTTGTGTTACAGAAAAATTTTAATTCCTGTTTTCAAAATAAAACACCTGCCACACCTCTGGTGTGTGCTTGCATTCACTTTACTGAAAACAGTGAGAAACAAGCTCAGCAAGGAGGGATCCTCTCCTTTCCAGCAGACAACAAAATGTAAAGTGGCCCCACTCATTGCTGCCCCTGCATACACACCACATCTAGAGCAGTACTCAAGCTTTTTGTGCTTGCATGCCAATGAGTCTCAATTACAGAAACAATTCTATTGAGTTCAGCATCTTGTCTTGAGTGCCACTCTCATCACCTGAACAGCGAACATTAGAAGTCAAGAAATAAATCTCAGTGGCATAAATCAAAAAGTACCTGATTTGAAACCAAGAGAGACTTTGGATGAGCATCCTCTTTACTTAAAGAGAACCAGAAGCAGGAAAATTAACACACTCTTGAGTCAAATTGTGTTGTACTTTAGTTACTTGTGCTGCTGACTAAAAAAATACTGCAGTCCCATATATTTGAGAAAGGATTTCCCCAGCCATCATTCCCAGAGAAAAAATTTAATAGACAGGTACCTACAAAACCTCTTCAGTTACTAAAGCTTTTATCTGCTGAGAGGCTAACTTTGAGTCACCATAGATTAAGTAATTGAAGTGTTTGAAAAATAGCCTGCCAATAATAACATCACCTGTCAAATTCCTCATAGTAAGGGAAGACATTAAAACTGCCTTGTACTATGAAATCCCCAAATAAATGCAAAAAACCCAAAAAAACCAACCAAAAAACCCCAAACATTGTTTCAATAAAGTTTTTTGGGGTTTTTTTTGTTTTTTTTTTAAATGTTTATCTTAATGACAAAATGCTTAAGGGACCTTAAGGAATTAAGCAACTCTATTTTTTCACTAGACCTTTATTCCTGTTTTCTTTTACAAAATAAGAAAATCAGAACTGAAGTAGCTTTTGCTGTTTTAAACTGTTGCTGATTCCTAGCAACTGCTTCCAATTTTTCAGAGGCTTTGAGCTCAAGTAACTCCATGAATAAACTACAACACTTTAGCCTGAAACAAAGAGCTGAGGAATGCTCATCCTGCTCCTTTAAAATATTATTAGCATATAGAATGGTCAAGAAAAGCCTAACACAGAAAAGACACTCATTCCTCCCTTCATGGTGTTACATATTCATTGTCACCTCAGGGACATACAAACTAACTTCAAATGAGTAAAACTTAAACTGCTGTTAACGATGAAGTAAAATGCCAGAATGATTACACTTCTCTGAACAGGAACTTGGACACAGAGCAGAACCTAAAAATGGATGTGTGTGTAAGGGAGGACAAAGTTTTTCCTATAGACATTCTTCTCCTGTAGAAGCAGTGACTCTTAAGCTTCAACTTTTGGGGGTTTTTTTAAGAACTTTTAGGTAGGGCATGACAAGAAAGAGTGTGGATACACAGAGGTCAAGAAAAACCCTGCTAGGTGTACACACTTGGTGACAGAAGATCTAATAACAAGCAGTGATGCTATTCAATACAGTACTAATTGAGAAAAGATTCAACAATTTCCCAGTACTAGATTTAATTATTTTCTCTTTACTCATGATTTTTTGCTTTGTTTTATTTATCTGTTAAGATATACTGGGCCCTATGACTGTACGTTAAATTAAATAAAGATTTCACATTCCTAACATAATTTTAACTGTCCAGTCTAAACTAGAGCGACCCATCACTACAAGCATGCTGCTTAAGGTGACCCAGAAAACATGCCATGAATGATCTGAAAACACAAAGCTCGGGCAAACAAGACTTATGGGTCACCAGAGATCCTCTCCTGCATATCATATTGTTCCCCCATCCAGCGTTTGGGTCAAGGGTGGTGGAGAAGCACAGAGAACCATCCCCACCGATACAGACAAGGACTTGAGAGAGCAATTTCCTGCCCAGCTCTAGACCTTGTGTTGACAACCCCATTAGGAAACATTTTCAGATGAACTTCCCTCAATTAGGTCCTTTGTCAGAGTCAATCACAAAGTAAAGGGACCAGGTAGAGTTGTCAAGTGTGACTTTTGCTTGTTTAACTTCAGACAAAGGAAAACTGGGGGAGCTGGTGCTTTGGTAATGACAATAGGAAAGTGCAGCTTTAATCCCCAGATCAGCTCCAGGTCACCTAAGAACCCCAGCCCTCCACTGGGCTCTTCCTTCGGTATCTCTGTCACAAATTTTTTTGTCAACAGCAGCACCCACAATTCAACGGTCTGTAGCACCCTGCCAGGCTATAGGAACTTATCTCTGCACAAGGTGGAGTGTAAGAGACTGTTTAGCAACGTATTCCTATCTCATATAATTTTTTCCTGGGACTAGGACCCATCTTATTGCACCAGCTGCACATCTTTATCTTGCAATGGCTCAATCATCTTTGGCTGGTAAAAAAAAAAAAAAAAAAGTGTCTGTATGCCCATACTCACACAAAGCATCAGCTCACCCATCTGCCCTCCTGGGGAACTTCTGCGCTCACCAACACCCATTCACCCACTCATGAAGTACCTACCCCTCATTCTGAGTTGTTTTGTGTTATGGGTTTTGGTTTGGTTTGTTTTTTTCCCCTGCCTTTTACTACAGGCTACTTCAATTCCAGAAACAGACTGTTTTGCAGGGAAGGAAGACATGTTCCTACATGCAAAAGATTTTTTTAATAGCATCAGTATTTCAGGTCTTTAAAATAAAATCCAGATGTAAAAATGCAATTAAAATAAAGCCTATTTAGTTAGTATCAAATCCTCTGTATGCTCACCAGCTTATTGTTACCATTCACTAAATGCTTATTTCTGTTCCATGGGTTTTATTTCACTGTCCAGGCTATTGGTTTTTAAGTGTTCACAGCCTAATTTGTTTCAGTTGACTGAAAGCTCCATCAGACTTTAACAGAAATATGCTGTATAAGGCTGCCTTTAAGTATATGCAGTTTCTCTAAGTGATCTGAAAAAAAAAAATCCCAAAACTGAGGTTCTAAAACTCCTAGGAACTTCTGCACATGCTGCTCCTCCCCAGTTCAATGGGGGCTGGCAAAGCACAGAAGAGTACACTGAATTCACACCACTACAGACAGTAAATTGACTAGCAAAGCAAGAAGTTTCCAAGGGAAGTAAATCCAGGAAGAACTGGAGTTCAGACAGCAATGAACATAACCAAGAGAAAGCAAGAGAAAGCAACAAGCATTGTTTATTATTTCACATTTAGAACTGCACCAGAAATAAACAGACACTTGCAAAGTGAATGATCTCCACTCAGTAATTAGCTCTTCTGTGCAGTCTCATTCTTCATTCTTCTGTTCTGAGTCTGCACCACAAAGTACAATTCTTTATTATGTTTAGGATGCTCTCCTGGATCACTTGTCTTAATTATTTCCAGACCTGTATTATATCAGAACTGAGAATTTATGAGTCTTCATTAGCAAATGTAATTCTGAATTGACAACACTTATACATTTTAAACTTTAAGATGACAACAGTAATTTGATCTTAAAATCAAGCTCAACTAAAACTTTGACAGTTAACCACATTTCTGTTGGGAATTCCATTCATGGTTGGATTCATGGTGGGTGGGGAAGCACAGTACACAAGGGGAATGAGGAAAGAAGGCTGCAGCACCTGTATATTTACACAGAGAAGGGACACCTCACTGACACTGCCTTTGGGGAGAGGACTCAAGAACAAACCAATCCAGGACCCAGCCAGCTTACTAATGGTGCAGCCCTAAAGAGAAATCCAGAAAGCAAGCTGACAGCCTGCAGTAGATGTCTAAGTGATTGCCTTTGCTCCCTAACTTTTTTACATAGCACATTAGCAGTGGCAACAGGTATCTGGAACCCATATTCAACATAAGAAATCCTTATTTCCCTGCAGGAAGGCCACTAGGCCCACCTCCCCATCTTCATCTTTCCACAGCAGTAAAAATAGTGTGAACTATCCTCCAGTGCAAAAGCTGAAGCTGTATTTAGCAGCACAGGGAAAAAATAGCTGATTCAAAGTGTCATGCTGCTGGAAAGCAGCAGATGAACATCAGTACAACATACAGGAAAGTGTAAATTTAGAACCAATATGAATGGTCAGCAATTGATGAAACTAATCTATTTAAGATGGCTTTCAGGAAACAGCATCCTCTTCTCCCCACTGTCCTCTCCTCCATGCCATCTGTTTTAGTACAGCTCTGAAAAGCATAAAAGAGACCAAGACACTATACACAATGTTACTGGGTCAATACAGCCCAGACTTACCAGTTCAATTGCTCCGATACCCAAAATGCAAGATGGCATAGAAAAGATTAGCAACAGTATTCTGCTTTATTTCATACAGAAGGCTGGTAGAACAGTTTGCCTAGACCACACCCCTAGAAAGAGATCCAATACAGGGAGAAATAATGATTTTAAGGGAAGATGGAGGAGATAATCTATAGTAAGAAAAAGAAAATCCACTCACCTGCCATTTTTTTTGATGTAGGTTGCTAAATAACCATGGTCTTCCCAGTTATGAACTGTTTCTGTCATTCCCTGCTCCTGAAAAATGGGCTGTAGAGCTTTAAGAACGGCATTGCAATCAGCTGTGAGATTGAGAGAAAAAAATAATGAGAAAGAAACCATAGCACTGACAAAAACATTGTTACTTTCCCCTATCTTAAAGCTCAAGGTTCTTTTCAAAGGCATTTAGAACTAGACAGAACAAAGTACCCTATCTACTCCACTGTATAGAAACATCCTTTTTCTAACATCCCAGCCAGAGCAGACCCCTGACCAGAATCTTCATGATACAATAGAAAACCTCTCTCACTAGAAGACATGAAAAATTCACTTTGAAATAACTAAGGTTATTTATTAGATTATCTTCAAAAGCAAGCTGATGCTTTGTCCATAGTTATTTCTTCAGTCATAATGTGCTGTTTACTGAAGGCTCAAGTTTGCTGTACTGATTACTTTGGGATTATTTTTTTAATGATCTTCATTACAGCAATTTTAGATAATAAGTTCAAGCAAGTGTCTCAAGAACAATCTGCAAGTTTTTTCAATTGATTTTGGAATTGAAAAAGCAAGTTGGTGGAAGATGCAGGTGAAGGTGCATGGGCCAGAACAGAACTGCAAAGACTGGCATACCAGTAAGTGTGCCTGAGAGAACTATTCAATATCAACTTAGAGGCTGTGCCAGTGAGGCAAGTATCATTTTTGTTTCACAAACACAAAAATCACTATGGTCATGCAATGTGTCAACAATATAACCAGGATTTAGAGTCCCTCTGTCAAGAGAAATCACCTGGCACAGTCGCCTTACAAAAGCACTAACACGTTGTCCCCCCTGCGTGGAGGTATTAAGAGTTATTCTCAACAGAATTACTTTGTTTTACTTCCTGTCCCCAATGCATTTACCTTGGAAACTGTCAAGTGTAACCCACAGACATAATCAGAGTTTCCAGGATGTTAGTTTTGTACAAGCTTCAAACTCATGAACAGATTTCTACAAGTAAATCACAAAGTTTGGCTTATCTACCACCTCGATGTGACTCCACAATAAACTAAACTGAAAGCCTGATTACTTTAAACCTAGGTTTGCCCATATGTAAAGACTAGACTATGATCCCTAGACTATGATGGTATGTTTTAACCAGACAAATAACAGAGCATGTACTTGAATTTTGCTCTATGCAAAGTCAAGAGAAAGCCAGTTCTCTAATATCTTGCTGTAGATACTTAGTATGAGTGGAAAGGCCCTGCTTTTTACTGCTCATACTATCTTATGTTAAATGCATTTTCTGAAATAAATATTTCACATTCTACTTCAACCTATGGAAAAACAAAACCAATGAAAAGTGCTGTTGTACAAGTAAATGATGTAACTGCTGGCCCTTTCTCAGTATGTGGCACCAATGATGATTTTTACTCATTGATGGAACACTCCACACACAGTCCACTATTACCATAAAGCTTTTTTTCCTTTCCTACCCTACTATAAGAACCTACATCCTTCGTACCAGCAAGTTTTCACACTTCCTATCCAGCAGGACCCATGTACCAACATGGCACAGACAAACCATCTAGTCTAAGTCTTAGTTATCTGCCCAGTTACTGTAGCTGCAGTAGTAAGAAGTGGGCCAACAATCAAGACACTGTGTTTTTGGGACATTAAAAGCACAAAAGAAATAGGGCAGTAATTAGAACCATAGAGACTGGTTCCAGTCTCTGCAGACTTTGCACTGCAAACTTTAAACGTGCAGCTTACGGGATGCATCAACGTTTTGTGGAGCACAAGCTGATCCAAAGCCAGTATATTCATATTTTTTTTTTGTCCCTTCAGACATGTGGTTGCATTTGCTTTCTTTGCCCCCTTCCTTTACCTTCCACTTCATCTTTTACAAAACCCATCCTAATTTCTTTCCCTTACTATTTTATGTCACCACCATCAGAATATTAAACAAGAACTCAAGTTTAACAATGCATGCCAAAGCCTTCCCAAGGCAGAAAATTCACATGAAGCCACAACTGAAGTAGCATGCAACTAAACCCCAGGCCACTTCACTTTTGCAGCTCCTGCAAGACATTGGAGAGGTAAATGGAGAACAGACTCCAGAAGAACTGAAGATCACATACCACAATCAGTCTACCTTCTTTCAACAGCTTCAAGGATTCCTGCTAAGGGCATCTTGGCAGAGACTGCAGGACAAACAGAGATATTGTTCTGCTCCATGAACAAACTAATCCTTCAAAAGCTGCTCAGCATTCGGCAGCAGATTTCTTTGTTAGGCAGCCAGGCACAAGTTTGACCGAGTTCTTCCTATTATGCAATTAACTTTAGGAAATTAACACAACAACAACAACATCAACATGCTTTCATCAGGTCTCCCTTTGGTTGTACCACACAAGATTTGCCTTGAAGGGCTAATTAATCTTCCAAAGTTGGAGACTCCTTTTTAAAATGTTTGAAGCATCAGTGGCTGCTCAACCAGACCAGAAGTTTCAGTAATCTGAGGATTTCTCACCCAAATACACATGCCACCACCTTACTCCTAGCTCAGATACAAGAATCACTAAGCAGAAAGGACAAAGCAATTAGAACATTAGGCACACCTTTGAATCTACATCAAAATGTTAATTCAAGATGTCTTTTCTTCTACCATTCAGGAAAATAGTAAATAAACTCTGGTTACCAAGCTTGAAATACTGTTGTAACTATTTGATAATTATTTGCCAGAAGGAATGAAAAGGTCCAGAGGTTCAACTCAACAGAAAGCAAGACACTGTGTTTAAGATTTGAGAGAGACCTACTCTCAAGAAAATTAATGCCCAGTTAAGCCAGACTGTTTTGAAATCCTAGCACACTTTAAGAGGTGATTTGCAGCAGTTGCTGGTATTCCTCTGAAATTTTAGGAGCCAAGAAGCCATTATTTGACAGAAATCTGTGAACATGAACACAGCTGAGGTCAGGGTTACCATAAGCATTCAGTCTGACCTCATGTATAACACTGGCTAGCTTCATCCAGATACTCCACTACTGAGGTCAGTAATCTTCTATTAAGCCAGGCTATCCCTAAAAGCATTCTGGTTTAAGACCTCCTCATACCAGAGGACTGATAAAAATCTTAGTCTGCTATGGGAACAGATTATCTCTTTTGAAAATATTCACCCCATAGCTGAGTTTAAATTTTTCTTACCCTGATTCTGAGCCATTTCCTCTAGCAAGTCAAATTGTAACACAACCAAATCAATAGTGTTTATATATGTTCAGTAGTTCTACTTCCAATAGAAAAAGTTGAAGGCAGAAAAAAAAATTAAGTTCGGTGAGCTGCTTCATTAAGAATACATTAAAGAGTTGATGTATACTAGAGCCAAAATGCAGAATACACTACTAGTAAACAGCAACCTGAATGACTGGCATATTGGTTTTGGTTAATTTGTGAATTAATCATTTCAATATATTCAGACCTTGTCTTGTGCAAGTCTGACATTCTCACATATGGACAGCACTCTACCCGTGAGCTCCAATTCTTCAATTTAATGAAATGCACAGGGACAAAGTGGGAGAGTGCAAGGTACAAAAGGTCAATGAAACACACCAAAGAAGATTCCTGTCTAGCAAGATGAGATCCAAGGGGCAGTTCAGGAGAAGGGCAGCAGGAAGCTGGGCATTCTACCTGCTGCAGCAGCAAACCTCAGCTCTCTGGCATGGAGCCCACCAGAGTCAAGTCAGGCCACTCATGGTGCCTCCCTTCCCCACCACTTACTGGAAGTACAGTTTCCAGCCTTATAGGTGTACAGAGGTTCCTCTTCTCATTTACAGGCTAATCTGAGGCATTTTTTCCAGTGCCAATATTGTATCTGTCTTAACATAAAACTCCAGAATTAGGGGTGTACTGCAGAAATGCTTAGTGAGCAAAATGTCCATAAATTTTAAAATCCAGAGCTACAGAGAAACTTCAGGCTCCAGTGTGGGTACTTCACATGAAGTTAAGGGAATCTAATAGGAAAAAAAAAAAAGTTATGGTTGTTATTATTAAAGTCATCAACTCCTGCATACTGATTCCTTTCTTAAAACTTGAAAACTTGAGAAAATTGAACTCCTTTCTTCCTGGTTAAAAATATGTACCTACATGAAAAAAAATGCATACAGAGCACACTGGTGTTTGAAACAGACTATCCAGAGAAGTTGCCACAGCAACATCACATGTTCAACTAAGAGTTCATAATGACAACAGTTGCTTAAACTAGCCCTTTTCCTTCAAGAATGACCACAAAATAAACCTGCACATCACAAAAATGAAAAAAAAAAATTCCCTCCAAGCACACCCTAAAGCCCCTGCTTTCATTAGTCTTCAAGAGTAATGAACCTTTTGCTTGAGATGTTAAGAGAAACAAAGAAAGAACTGGCCATAGCAACATGCAACTCTCAGGTATTGTTTGGAAGACTCTTGCCAGAACCACCCTCCCACAGGAAGAATCCTTTATTTTGTCCTTGCCAGCTCTGTGAAAGCAGAAAACAGCAAGAAGCAAAAATCTGTACCAAAATTGTTTCTTTGAACCTGTAAGAATCAACCTCATTCTGCTGACCTACCCATAGAAGTCAAATGATGAATGACACAGGGCTTAAAAAAAAAAAGGGAGGAAATAGTCACCTACTATTCACCCATCCATGAGAACACAGCCCAAGTTTCCCTGTGTACTTAACTCCATTTCACTACTCTGTATTCCAGAAGATCAAGAGTAGAAGGCTGATATTCCTACAGTTTCCACAGACTATCCCCCAAAACCCTTCCTCTGAAGATCTGCACCTATTTACACAGTGAATACAGGCAAATCAAGCTACATTGTGCCACAAGTGCATTAACTTATTGTCACAGCCATGTAAACACAGATATAAACCATTCAGTGCATCCAACTGCTCATTTGGAAATTCTGGGTAAAACAATCATGAATCAGAATGAGCTCCAAAAGTAGTAGGTACCTCACTACCAACCAGAGAATTCAACCCTCATTCTTCCCCTCCAACACCAGGACCCTTACATCAGTTCAGATTGCCAAGAAACACACCCATGAGATAACAAATCTCTCTGCCACACAATACAAGTCTTTAATGCAATATTTGCATCACTTCTGCTAGCGTAAGAGTTTCTATGTACACCCAGCTAAGTACTCTACTTGCCTCTTGCAATAATAACCACCTTTTCTTTTTAGATTCAACCACAAAACACCACAACACAGTTAAATTAAATCAGAGTGCAAAATAAAGCTGACTAGACTATATCACAACATTCCCACTCTTTATCTCAGTCTCCCATGAATTTTTCAAACATCATTTAAATGAGGAAGAATGCTAACAAGATTAGGCAGTTTTACTTCTCATTGTAAAAATGCCTTCCTAGAGACAAGTATCTCACATTAAGGATGTTCTTACTAATGTTACCTCTGCTGCACATCAGAACTGCAGCAGAAGGTGAGCATCGTTACTGTAAAAGGGATTAAATTATACAACTACTGTTTTGTCATTAGATTGAATGCCATATTCCTAGCAGCACTGGTCATTCTACATCTATCTCATGGTTTGGTGTTAACAACCATGAGCAACCATGTTGATCAGAGCCTTTGGAACACAGCAGAGGCACACAACACAGGTAGTGGGTACAGCAGAGAAAAGGAGTAAAAGGCAGAACGAAGACATGGAGAAACAACACAGACTCTCAGCTGCACAAAACACTCCTGGTTTATCCTCCTCCCCTTAACAGGATAGCTACCCTTCAGGTGAGCTGAAGTGCAAAGTGAAACATCAAACTAAAACTATCTTCTCATGCTTTAAACTTAAAGCTAGACACTAAGCCAATGTGTTACCTAAACAAATTATTTTCTTGCTTGAATGAAGCAAGCACATTGCACATCTGAAATCAGGTAGATTAGCAAGTCTTTTCAAGCACAAAGATTAAACACTGCAACACAGATATTGAAAGAACCAGGAAAAAAACATGTACTACCTACTTAGAGCTTATTTACACTTGAATACTAACTTTAGATGAGTTGTGAAGATGAAAGTGCTTATTAATAAATTTTACAACCAGAAGACACCTTTTTTCCCCCACAGACTGACTTCCTGATTAATATATTCGACCCCTGAGAGAAAATCAGAGCCTTGGTGAAGGCATTTTTGCATTTTAAGAGCACTCGAGGAAGGGTGTATCCCAAAGTGGCCAACAGAATTTAAGTCCAGTCTAGTCACTGTCACACAATTGTAAACAGATTATTATGAAGTCATACAAGAAGGCTTAAAACTGGTCATTTAAGTGAGTAAGTTCAGGTTTATTAACAAACTTTTACTTTTACCACACAGAAGTGCATTTTCTACGCTCCAAAATTCGGCTACCTAAAATTTCTACTCACTCGTTAGACAAGGAACACCAGGCAGAGTCCAGGAGGACAGCAGGTATAAATGGCCTCTGCCTTATACTCTGCAGAGATACCTGTAGCAGCCAGAAAGACCATCCACACAAGTCCCTCTGAAAAGCTGTTCCAGTGCAAAGAAACAAGCTATCAATGACACTGGCCTGCAGGAAATCTCAGCTATTATGAAAATAGGTAGTAAAACACCCAGAGACAAGAAAACAAGCCCTTCACTGTAACCATGGCTAACTACAGAAGAGACAAAGTCAAGGTGAAAAAACTTTGAGCATGCTTAAGCTACTTAAAAGAATTAAGACAAAGGATCACCTTTCAGAATCCACCTTGTATTTATTTAAGGATTTCATTATCATCTCTGATACTGCTGAGTTACTTGGGATATCAAATAACCTTTTCCTGGCATATTTAGTGTACAAATATAGGGTTCCTGCCTCCATACTCGACAACATCAGAAGGCTCCCGATTACTCCTGCATCACAACACAGACATCTACAGAGGCGCTTTTTTTTTTTCCCCCCATCTAAGCTTTTGGCAAAACTTATAGAAGCATCTCATCGCTGATGTGAGCACTCAAGGGACTATTTTCAGCTGACTATTAGAGGAACGTTTCAGTTATTTAGGGTGAGTCCTACAAGAATGTTCCACAAGTCAAAAAAATTACCTTTAAGAAACCAAGCATGCCAAATCCTGACTTGACAGCCAGGACAGCTCTAAAGGAGAAGCTACTGAAGTATTGCCTCTTGAAGGGAAAAAAAAAAAGTGTAGAAAGAGGATAAAAGCAGAAAAGAACTGCCAGGTTACTTTACCTTTCACAGGAATCACAAGCAGAGACAAAGAACATTAAAAGTCTCTCCCATTCACTTTGACATTTACAAATTATTTTTTCTAGTGCTTTTAATAAAATATATGTTTTAAAAGTAGTTTTCCTATACAGCTAGTTATTGCAGCTAGTTATGATGCAACATCCCATATTGATTTACACCAACTTTTAAAATTCAGATCATCTGGAATCATGCACTGCTTCTGGCAACTCTGAAAGAAAAACCATTTCTTGGCCTCCACAAGTAACAATGGCTGGCATTCTCTAAGTCTTACTTCTGTTTAATTATCAGACAAGTTTAGTTAAGAAAAAAGCTTTTCAATTATTTCCGAGCCCTAATTGCTACTTTAGTCTGTAAGACTATAGGTTTTTCAACTTGATATTTGCTGTTCTTTAACACCAAAGACATATTTACTTAATTAGAGACAGACATGTAGTGTTTTTCATATTGCTTCGGACAATCCACAAACAGTATCTTTTACCTTTTAAACATCTAAGTTGCATAACAGATTTTTCCAGACTTGTTGCTTAGTGAAGCTAAAATTCTGCTATGGAAAAGCAACTTTTCATTAAACTTCTTGCAACACTTCATCCCAGACAATGAGAGCTGAGCAGCAGGCAAAAAGGTAAACCAAAGGCATTTGCAAACCAAAATTCTCATATATAGGTCTGGCATATGTAAAGTTGGGCATACCTTCTTCACAAAGTGGATGCACTCAAACAATTCATAAGGTGTATAGCTTGAGCTTTAATAACAATAAATGTGGTTTCAATGCCTCAACTCCAATAACTTGTCTTTCCCAGAAATGCATAAACTGAAGTTCATCAACAATACTGCTGACTCTTTAAACATTGTCACCTGCTGTAATATCCCTAGCACTTCCATTAAAAAAAAGCATTAACAGAGAAAGTGTATTTTGTAACAGAACTTCAGGATGACCAACTAATACCAGCTCTCCTGTTCATTTACATGGCTCAAGCCATTGTCATCACCTAGTAGCTGAACATCTTCTAGAAACATATTAAGCAAAGTAATCAGTACTTGTCTGATTGTACTTTCCTCTCCTTCCAAGGATTTTGCTATCAAAAAGGCACCGTCAGAGAAGTGTACCTGGAATGGTATACACTGGTATGTCAAAAGTAGGCTTATTTCCTGCATGAATTTGTTCCATAGCCTCTAACCAGACCATCATGGAAAATATCTTCCATGCTGTTAACCTTCACCTTTGCAGGCAACAATTCCTTCTGAACAAAAAGCCATTGAGTTCCTGACATCCTGGCTGAGGAATCAAATAATTATATTCTCACAGTTCTATTCATAGAGCATTTTAATCTTCAAAATTGGAAACCAACAAAAGCAGGGAATGAGTTCATTGCAGTCCTTACTGCTAAAAATGGAAAGCTACTAGTACCTGTGTTAATGCCTCCTGACAAAGCCTCATTTGCACTCTGACACAGAGCAGGACAGTTCTTGGACCAGGTCTGTCAGAAGACCTGCACAGCTCAGCTCAAAACAGCCCAGCCAAGAGCACAGACTGACTCCAAACCACTTACAAAGATTGGTCAGGGAGCACAACTAGAATGAACCTATTCATTGGTTGGTTTGGGTTGGAAAGGGCCTGAAAGATCATCTAGTTCCCAACTCCCCTGCATAGGCACAGACATCTTCCACTAGACCACATTGCTCACAGATGCATTCAGTCTCTCTCTGAACACTCCCAGGGATGAGGCATCCACAAGTTCCTTGGGCAACCTGTTCCAGTCTCACCACCTCCACAGTGAAGAATTTCTTCCTAGCATCTAACTTAACTCTACCTTCTCCTGGCATAAAAGCATTACCCCTTCTCCTATCACTACTTACCCTTGTAAAAAATACCTCCCCCACTTTCCTGAAAGCCCCCTTCAAATACTGGAAGGCCACTATAAGGTCTCCTCAGAGCCTTCCCTTCTCCAGGATTAAAATCCCCCACTCTTTCAGCCTGTCCTCACAGGAGATGTGCTCTAACCCTCTGATGATCTTTTTTTGTCCTCCTCTGGACTTACTCCAAGATATTCAAGTCCTTCTTGTGTTGAGGGCTTCAGAAGTGGACACAGTACTGCAGGTGGGGTCTCATGAGAGTGAAGCAGAGGGAAAGAATCACCTCTCTTGACTTGCTGGCCACATTTCTTCTGATGCAGCCCAGGATATGATTGGCTTTTTGGTCTGCAAACACACATTGATGGGTCACATTGAGTTTCTCATTCCTGAACTGCAGCTGCAAACACACCTTTGGCCAAGTTTGATAACAAAGTTGCAAGCTCCACAGGCATTTACTTGAGTATTGTTTAATATTTATTACATGGCGTTCACAGTCAGCTCTTAGTCAGCAAATTTGGCTAATATACCATAAATCAATACAGCGAAGCAAGTCATCCTGCATGTTAACACTAATCAATGTTTCATCACTTCATACAACTCAATACTTGACAGAAGCAGTCAAATTGAGCTACAAGGCTCAGCAATGCTGTTCCCCCAACAGTATATGCAAATATACTTAATGACTTTTTACCACTAACTGCAGCCAGTTCTAGTCACTGAAGCAGATTCTGCCTCACAAGAAAAAACAACTCCTAGTACCTCTAGTACATTAGGCAACAAAAACACCCATTACAATGAACACCAAAAATAACTCTATAAACTGACAAGCACACAGACTATAGTTTCAAAACTGCAAAACTGTGACTACTAGAAATTTAGTATTTAGTATTAGTTTAAGCATCTTTCCTACACAGGATTCTGACTTGTGGAAAAACACTGTAGAAGATACCAAGTTTTTAATGCCAGTCACCTCTTCCTGCTTTCTCTGGTATTTCCACACTTAGTGTGGGATGACTCAACAGCTGATTATCTGCTTATTAAACCAAACCAGCACCAATTCCAAACCATCTTCACTACAGCAGGACACAATTCAACACATATGAACAGCTAAATTCACGTAGTTCTCACCAGTACAAATACAGGCAGATATTTAAGAGACGGTGGAGAGGAAGGAAAAATACAGCACCCTTCATCATCATTCAGTTCTCTTAAATGCTTCTGTTTCTAGTAGACTGTGCTCTCACAAAGGCCTTTTTTTTTAAATAGCCCTTGAACTATAGAAACACAACTACAAGGCTCCAAATGGATGCAGAACTAAAAGCCTTGCCAACTCCTTCCACGCTCCAAAAGTTTAGGCCAGCACAGCCAAGAACAAGCACATAAAATTGTGGTTCTGCTCTATGAAGAACATTAAGACTTCAACCAAAACAAAGAATGAAAATACTGAAATATTTAGTAGAGTAACTTCGAATGTCTTAAAATCAAGACTGTTTCAGACCACAACATGTATGATCAGTTAGTTATTACACTTCTGTAGATCTCAAACACTGGATACATCATGCAATATTATCAAACAGCTGTAAATTTAAAAAGTTAAAAAATGTAAAGAAAATAAAATGAGGGTTCTTAAATCTTGACACCCCTGAAAGCATTCCTGTCTGCATAAAATAGGCTAGAAGCTCAAGATATAGGATTGCCAGTAGAGTTAGTGGCCTTTTCTTACATCGTAATGGATGTTCCAACCAAGACATTTTATGTACTAACTTGTAAAACAGTTAGTGCTTACCCTTAAAAAACTTCAAACTAAAAACTTTGTAAATCAAGTTTGTCTCTGCTAAGCAAGTTATGCAGCAAAGTAAAAAATATTTTTTCCAAGTCAAACCAATGTACACTCCATGAGATTTCACACAATTTATTGTTAACAAATATCTCTTCATATATTGTCGACATCCAACAACATTTAGACATAAGACTGCAGCCATTAGTCATTTTTTTATTTATGTTTATTCCTACTGATGACAGGCTTGATTTTCTCACTAAGTTTCTGAACTTGCACAAATAGTGTCAGAATTGAGCACTGACGCTGCGGACAGGAACAAAGGCACCACCAGAGTCCCTAGAGGAGGTTCAGCCTACAAAAGCTCATTCCCTTTTCTTTCTATCTCCACGAAGAAATTCATTTGAAGAAAACCAGACCACATGCACATACATGTTCACTTACTCTTTTCCTTAAAAAAAAACAAAAGCAGCATTGCTCTACCTGCACACTACAGCCTTGGCATTCCCATTGTGTGCTCATTCACACGAGTTTTATTAGAATTTGTTTCAGTAACCATCAGCTCAGGTAATCACTGCTCTTCTTCAGCAGCTCACTCATCTGGACCCTGGTCATGAATGTCACCAGCACAGCTGTTCCTGCAGCTCTGCTATGAACTGTGTAATAGCCCCTAAGCAGCAAGATCAAAAAGTAAACTTTGAGACAGTTAAAACAAATTTCTCAGCAAGTTATCCTTTCAAAGCAAATTCTTGAAGAAAGAAACCAAACTGCAGTAGCCTCCATATTACCTTCCACTCCATTAAAGTTTAAGAACATTAATCATTTCAATACTCAACAATCATAAAAACTAAGTTTACATGACACATTCATGTATGGACAAAAACACTCGTGAATAAGCAGATTTACAGCATAAAGTAATCTAAAATAAATTCTGTAAAGGTATAAGACACCAAGTATGCACATACTTTCATAATAAAGACCTTAAACTAAATAACTTGGACTCTCAAATTCCTCATTTCTGCCTAACAAAAATGTCATCAGCCCATAAGAGAAAGGCACAATTAAACCCTTTTATGCCCCAATAACAGAAGGCAAGCATTATGAGTCCATTTTCATAAATGCTAAAGCACTTTTGTATTCTAAGACAGGGGACGCTATGCTGTTTGCAGGCTGAATTTGTCTCATCTCAGGGGCCACAGAAAAGCTACATACTTCAGCTCAAAGGCCAGAGCTCTACAGTTGCTGCCTTAAGCAGCTCTTCAGCAGAATATCACAGAAAGTCAGGTTGTATTACACATTCAAAGATTCATCCCTGCTTATATATAACTGCCTATTTTTAAAAGCTAATGGGATGCATAATTAGAGGAGGTATAGTTACGAAGAGACAGAAGGCTCTCTTTTGACCAATTTGTAGATTTTTTTTTGTACATTAAAATAATTTATTGAAAAGTCTGAAGAAAACTGACAGCTTTTAGTAGATATACCTGGTTTTATTCATCTCATGCAGCCCCATTCCACAAATGATGTTCCCCCAACTCAAATCAACACAAAAAGACTTGTTTTCTAAATCCCTAAATCCATGAGCGCTGACACTGCTCACATATCTCAATACCTCCAACAATCAGCCTTACAGTGGTGATAATGGTCAACAGTACAAAAGGGCATATTATTACTGTTATTCTCAAGATCCTTGCTGACTACACATTTGAATCCTAAAGGATGTATGTGACAGTCCAATATCCCAAGAGAACTGAAGTGACCAAAGAAAACAGGGCTACTACTGAAGGGCTGTGAAATATGCCAAGCAAGTCAGACAGTGGAAACAACCCAGCAGAACTGTGCTATCCTGCAGCACAAACAGTTCCTAGCTAATAGTTACAGAGGTATTACCATGGGACAAAAATCTCATCTTCCTAACACAGAGCTGTGTCCTCCAGATTCTTCCACTGACATCCAAGGACAGTCTCCTTCACTCCTGAGAACCTCAAATGATGACGACAAGCCACAAACAACAAAAAGAAACAGATCCTGGGAAAACATTAAGCTCTCAGGAACACTATCCCATCTTTTATAGTCACATTCAGGCTTGATGCTGGGAAACAGTGAAGTCATTCTCCCCTTCAGGATTAGAAGAACACTGATTATGGTTTTCAGTGTTCACATCTAACACAGTAGCTACACAATTTCATTAAGCATATGTAACAACTCTTACTCAGATTCTTAAACTCAAGAACTCAGATCCTTAAAGAAACATACACCATGACCACATACAGTTAGTTAAGGAAATACATTCTCAAATGAAACACAAGCTACTGAACAAACTTTTTTCATAGACTGAAGTCTTGCCTTCCTACAAGCTGACCAGTTTAACTTGTATTAATACCTACTAAAAATATCACCAAAATCTGAGAACACAGCTTATAGTCTGAGGAATAAAGAGTGTGCATTTACCAAGAAATTAACAGATTCTGCATTCTCCAGCATACAAACCAAAAAGATGCAGCAGCTTTGCCCAAGATGTGAAGATAACACGTTATCTCTACAAGATCAGAAGGCCCAAAACCACACTTTACTAAATGCCATTTCATGGCATTCCTGACCATTCTGAAGTTTTACTGTCCTTGTAACTTACAGTAAAAACCTCAACTTGTTAATGATCCATGAATCAGCATTAAACTAAATCCTTTAACTCAAACTATAAATGCACATTCACCAATTTTTCCTTTATGGGCAACTCTTATGCTTTGAACCATAAGAACTATATGAGAGGGAAAAGTCCACATGGAACATTCAACACCCCTACAGAGGTGCCATGGGTGCAAGGAAGTTCTTCACATCTCAATAAAAATGTCTATCGTGCTGAAATGAACATAAGACAGAAAAAAGACTTCTCACTTATTTGACCCACACAGCAACACTTCTACAATTGATCCATTCCCCAACCCCCATCCAGGCTGGAGAAAGATCCAAAGACTGTCTTCAAAATTAAAGAGAAATGGAAAAGAAGCCCTACCTGAAAGTAAGACAACACTTAAGACTACTTAATTAATGGTGCAGCTCTTAACAGCACAGGGTACTAAATACAACTGAGGCTTATTTTCAACACACCTAGTCCTACTATTTTCCCTGGCAATTCTGACTCTTCTGCAGAAGCCAGTTACTGATGCACTCACAACAGTTCAAAAAAACCTTAACAGACAAGGAGGCAACACAGGGGCTGGGTGGTGTCCATGAAAAGTTCTTTTAGACTGCTTTAGCTTCCCAATTCTGCCCATTCTAAACCAGTCAAGCACAAGGTACAAGGAAAACAGTAAAACTATCTGTTTGACCATTAGGTCACCATCAGAACTGTTAAGTTGCACTATAAAGAAACTGCCCTTCTTGCAAGGGCAAATAGTGATAGGACATGGGTAATGGTTTCAAACTGAAACAGCCTGGATTTAGATGAGATACTAGGGAGAAATTTTTTAGTCGAGGGTGGCAAGACATTTTAGCAGGCTTCCCAGGGAAGTTGTGGACACACTGTCCCTGGAACTTTCAAGGCCAAGTAGGATGGGGCTTTGAGCAACCTAGTCTAGTGGGAAGTGTCCATGCCCAAGGCAGGGGGATTGGAACTAGTCAATCTTTAAGGTCCCTTCCAACCCAAACTATTCTATCAGTCTATGGAAAAAAAAAAATCTCACTGTAAAGGAGAAATTGGAAGATTTTCACCATGAAACGCTGTGAAATATCCTACAGTGCACTGCTTGGCAACAACTCCACTGATACCTCTGGCTCTCCAAAGTGCGAGCACAGCAGCACTACAAAGGGCACAGCACACAGCAAAGCCCCTGTGGTCAGAAACCTCCCAATCAAGTTAACTATAGATTATACTGATAAGTGCGTGGAACCACCTTAGCAACAGAAATAAAAACAGGGTGAGGACACAGATGAGAGCCCCGGAGGCAGGGGGCACCGGCGACGAGCCTGCCCCAGGGGTGGATGCCACGAAAGGTAAGGCCATCCCCAGCTGCCGGCCTTGCAGGGCTCTGCCCTGCCTTCACCGCCCGGCTTTGGCGCCCACGGCAGCTCCCTCAAGCTTAAACCTTTTCACCCATCTTGGCCGCCGAGAAACGTGGTGGCTTCCTCGCTTTCTGGCTCAAACGTGCCCCCTGCAGATAACTGCGGAGCAAAGCTTCGAAATAGCGGGTGGCTCATCCGAAGCCGAGTTCCATCTCTTTTGACTTCCTTCAGGCTTTTTTGGCGATGAGGTCGGAGAAGCAGCAAAGCGACAGGAAACCCACGCGTTGCGCCCGCACCTTGCCCTCCGGGAGTCAGGGGCCCGCTTCGTTGTCCCCGCCTGAAGCTCGGTGCGAGGGCAGCGCTAACCGGAGCGCCGAGCACAGGCGGACTTCACGGGGAGCCCCGGCCCGGTGGTTCCTACATAGCCAGGCCCTCCCCCCAGGCCCAAGGAGCAGCGGCACCTCCCTCACTCCCACTTCCTCCTGCGGGGAAAGCCCGCCGTGGAGATCGGCTGGGGCGGGAGCACCTGCACGGCTACCGCCACCCCTGCACCGCCCCGGCCCGAGCTGCCCCCAACGCGGGGCGACCGCGCGGAACAGCGAGGGGGTTGAGGGCGGGAGGCCGCAGCGGCCCGCTCCCCTCTGCGAGGAGTCGGCATGGCGGCCCCGGGGAGGGCGGAGGCACCTGCCCGCCGGTAAAGGCGAATAACGGAGGAGCGGGAGAGCACACGGGCAAGGGGGGGAGCGCTACAAGGAGGCCTGAGGGGGGGAGGGCGCCTGCGCGGGGCCTGGCGAGCGGCCGCGCCGCTTCCTCAGCGGCAGGGGCGAGGAGAGGCGAGGCGGGACGCACGGCCGAGGCGGCGAGAGGATGGGGGGTACCCTGAGCGGGAACGGGGGGATGGTGGGGAGGTAGTAAAGAACGGCCGCGTTCTCCCCCACCACCACCCCTTTCCTCCTCCTCTGCTCTCGCACCGCAGCGGCGGCTGTTACCTGTGGCGCCGAGCAGAAAGTCCAGGGTGCTGTGCCGCGCTGCTGCCATAGTGAGGTAGAGCCCTGTGCCATGCCTGGAGGAGGCGGCGGCGGCGCGGGGAGCGCGGCTGAGCAGCCTATATGGGAGCGGGGGCCGCAGCGGCGCCGCGGGGGTGGGCGGGCGGGCGGGCGGGCGGGCGGGCGGGCGCCGCGCTGGGCGGGGCGGGGCCGGAGCGGACCGGGCCGGCGGGGGCGGGGCTGGGCAATGGCGGCGGGGCGGGAGGGAGAGAGGGAAGCGGGAGTGGCGGTGGGGGAGCGGGTCTGGCGGCTGCCGCCGGGGGAAAGGGCGCCCTGGGAGGGAGGGTTGGCAGCGGGGGCTGGCGCCAGGGCTGGCTCGGGGGTCCTCGGCAGCTCCGTGGGGCGGGATGGCGGCCTTCTTCCAGCGCCTCAGCGCTGCGGTTGGTGCTTGCGATTCCCGGGCCTCCGGCTCCCGCCTCGGGCCCCCAGGGCTGCGGTGCTGCGTACGCTCGAAAAACACCCCCCTGAGCCCAGATTTTCTTCGGAAGTTCTATCTGCTCTTCCCCCCCTCCTAGTCCGGTGTCCCACCCAGCCTTTCACGGTGTCCTAGTGCCGAGGCCACGGATCAAGTTCCAGCAGCAATGGTGGCCGCATGTCACCCACTGCCCTGCCTGCCTTTTCTGAGGGGCCGTCACCAGAGATTCTCCACAGCCTTTGATTTAAAGTCTTTTTTAAATATACAGATATCTCGATAAAGTATAACTAAAGTGGTGTGCTGAAGCCACGTGTAGTTAAAAACCCAGAAACCTACCATCGAGTAGTAGCTGATGGTAGGACTGATGATTAATTTTGGTTTAATTACTTTTTAGTTTAGTTACTACCAGATTTAACAGCTCTTGGTTCCTTGCGTGTTTTGCAAGACTGAGATCCAAATTGCAACATATCATGGCACCAGTGGTTTCGTGTGATTACACAGTTAAAAGGAAAAGGTTTAGAAGTAATCATGAATGTGTAAGTTAACGTACTGCCATTATTTCTGTAAATTGTAAGAACGTTTTTTCAGTGCAAGTTTATAGTACGCCTGTCTTGAAGAGTACAATTCCATGTGCACATCCTGAGCAAAGCAGAAACATTCACTGGAGGTGTGCATCCAAAGAGGCACCTACATCTGCAGGTCTGTATTAACTGCTCTTTTATCAGCCAGTGTTCATTTGACACAGCTGATCCATGAAAAGCTTTTTTATGAAGAGTGTCTAAACTACAGGGCTTTGCACATTCCCGTGCAACATCATTGATCCAGACCTGGATGTTACAGGGGATTTCAAAGTCCCCTTTGGGTGGGTTGGGTATCCTCATTGCCATTTGATAAGGAATTCTGCTTTTTCTTAGTGCCATGCTTTTATTTTTTTTTTTTTTTTTTTTTTCTTTTAACTAAAATGCCCAGCAGCTTCCTTGCTGCCATCTCAGATCTCCACGCTTTTTTCTTTATGGTCTCTTACATCTTGCACCTTTGCCTGTGGCAGCTTCAGTTGTTTCAGTTACCTCATTACATAAAGAAGCTTACTGATTGGTTTTTGCTGTCTTGAACCTCAGTGGCAGCAAGGAACTATCCAAAGCCTTTTCTTCAGTTTGACCTATTACATTATCTTTCCATTGTGGAATAGTTGGAAGAAAGCAATAATGATGTTGTCACCTAAGTACTTTCAATTGTATTTGCTTATACGTGCCAGATGCCTAGCTAAGCTATGCCTTTATATACATGTGAGCAGCTTTACTGGGTTTACGGAAAAAAAAAGAAAAAAGAAAAGGGTGTTGTGTCATCTTTTAATTAAATTTGCTATAGAAAAAAGAAACTGAACCATGTCCTTTTCTTATTTTTGCATGGGAATTTTATGGATTAGCAGTGGCCTTCAGCTGAAGAGCTGAAAAGGCTAATGAATTATTTCAGAGAACAGTATGATGTCTTTCTTTCATAAACTTTGCCTTAAAGGACAGTTATTAGCCATAAATTGCTTTCACAGCTGTTCATTAGTTTAGATGAAGCTGGGAAAGCTGACAAAGCAGCATAAACAAATTCGCAAAAGGAATATGAGTGGAAAAGAATAGGTTCATCTTGGAAACATCATTAGAGCTGTAGGAAAACATTCAAGAAGAGGAAGAAATCTGCAGTATCAACACGTAAGAGTGAAAGTGGACATTAAATTACATACAGTCTTACAGAACAGCATAGTAACAAAGCCCACAGAATTTAACCCTCCGTGTGAAGCTGAAGCATCCTGTTGCTGAGGAAGGAACTAACAGACTTTCTCTCTCTTCTTTGGCATGACTGCTCTGTGCATACTACTCAACTAGGACATGCCTGGGATATTTTGGGGAATCTTCCTGTTAGGAAATTGCACTGAAGGGAATTTAAAGAAGAGCAATTAAAATAATTAAAGAGATGGAGGGATTGATTTATGAGACAAGATCAAAAGAGATGGAATATTAAAACATTTCACAGATGCTGTGGAGTTTGGATGACATCATATTTTAAGATTAGCAGAGACTATATGGAAAGAGTTTATTCAGTGTAAGATTATGTGCATATTTTGAAACCAGTAGCAACTGCAAAAGTGGCTGCAACAGGGAAAAAAAGGTTGAGAAACCAGTGTTTGCCAAGGTATGGAAATCTTTGTGCTGAAAAGCAAGAGCAGAGGCCCTACCCGCTACAGGTAGATTGGACAGATTAGATAAAAGACACAGGCTGATGGGAACAATCTTGAAGTGAAAAAAAGTTGAGACAAAGGCCTTGCATGGTATACAATAACCTGCACTAGGGGGGAGTTTTAGCCTGCATCTCCTCTTTTCTCCATACAGGACCATGATGGGCTGAAATACCAAGTGTTTCAAGTCTCAAAGCTTTCCAAGCAGACTGTAGTAGTATTTTCAAACACAGGTACTCACCTGTGGTTCACCTCAAGAATTAAAGTCAACTTTTTCTCATAGGCAACTAAGAAGTTCTTTAACAGCACATTTTTTTCTTCATGTTTATGACCTGTCCAGAAATTCATCAGCTTCAGGTCTTTCTGAGGCCTACCTAGGGTGCACGAGGACTGCTGGATGTTAGGAGACTTTTTTTTCTTGAATGGCTAAATGAGTTTCTAAAGTGATGACACATTGGAGACAGGAGTTCACAGAGGTCATGTTAGCACTAGTTTAGGAATACCTGTATCTCATGGCTCTGTCTCCCATGAGTAACGTGGTCATCTCACAATGCTAATCAAACATACCCAGTTCAGATATACACACACACAGAGGTTCTTTCCCCATGCCTGATTCTGTGTATTCAAAGTTTTGTTAAACATAATCAGTTTATGCTAAGGAGAAACATTTTTACAGTCCAATTAAACAAGCAGGATAGTGTGCAAACATGTATCCCTATACTGAAGTGACTGGAAGAAGATTGTACCTAAACGGGAAAAGCAAGGACTGCAAACAAAGAGGTTAGAGTTTGATGCAAACACCTGGAAGTAGTTTCATCACCTTCACTGGTTATGCATCATACAGGGTCAGGTCTTTTTCCCATATATATTTTTTTTAACACAGCTTTGATACCTTAGTATTTGTTTAATTGATAGAACTCATCGTAAATTTGGAGGGGTAGGACATGAAAGCTAATACTTTTAGAAAAGTATTATGGGGGGAAAATGGGTCTTGGTTATAATTAGAAAAACATTTGAGGTGAAAATGTGTTACCACAATCATGACTAAATATGAAGTTCACCTCTTTGCTAAACAGTGTATCTTATATAAGTCAAATTAATGTTTTCTAGAGGTAAACATCTGTTTAATACAGCTAAGAAAACTAGATCTCAATATTCTAATGAATTTACTTCTTCAATTTTTATTTCTGCTTTTGAGTCTGAGCATGTTACTCTTTACTAAAACAAATACAATTTATCTCCCCTTTCTTGGATGCTCACAATCAAACATGTAGGCTTGCTGGGGCATTGGTCTGGAGACTTTAAAAAAGATAGCAAACTGTCTCTTCCAAATTAAATTCAGGTACTGTGGAGCCTACATCTTACTGGAAAATTAAAAAATCTCTCACTTGAAAAACAAGCCTATTGAACTGAACAAGGAAACACATTCAAGTAGATTACAAGATGAGTAAAGATATTTTTTTTTTAAGCAAACAAGGACCCTGGGGAGTCAAATTATATCATAGGATGTAAGGCTTCTCACAGAACAAGAGAACAATTTCAGGAAGTTTTAACGAACTCAGATAAGAGTTAATTGCTTAAATAAGTGCTACCATAAATTACAGCACCTATTATACTCTGCTTTTTGAGATCCCTCAGCTGGATTTTGGCCAGAGTGCTGTGTTTGAACCCTCACGACTGGATTCTTTTGATCCAAATAGACTCCAATCTGTCTCATTTGTGCAGATGTTATTTACCACGGAGGTCAGACCTCAAGTCCAGCGGTCCCAGGATCACTCTACACACCTTCCTGAGGGACATTATTTGTGTTATCACACTCCCTTATCAGCTTTCAAACTTGAAAGAAGATCTGCACGTAATGGCAGCTTTGGAGGTTTTTGAATTTTTTTTCCTGACTGCCAAAATGTCACAGGTCTGATGGTTTCTTTCTTTGTTTCTCTATAAATGTTTGTTTGTACGACAGAATTCCACAGAATCCCAACTAGGATTTCCTCACCCCCAAACTAAATACAAGGAAAGGCTAGATGAACACTGCTTATCCACCCTAACCACAGTGTTGCCTGTGAACCCATTACATGATGCAGCCAATGGGGGTCAAGCTTTCCTTAACATCCGTGTCATCTTTCAGCATTGCTACATCCTATACGTGGTCCCTTTTGGTGTTTGAAAATAGCCCTGAGATAACTTTTTATAACTCTTATCAGATGACCTCCCCCACTCCCTTTTCATCCCCAGTCATCATCTGATCCCATAGTGAGCTCATCAGGTGATTCTCAGTCCCACATCAAATGATCATTATCTTGGAGCTTGCCTGGTTTGTCCACCTTCTTTATCATGCCTGTCTTGTAGTCTGGATATAAATCTTCAGACCTTGATTGGACCTGCTGGTACTAGTCTTCCTTTATGACCTAAGCTACAGAAGTTACATTTGATATCTGCATCAGCTTGTTAGAATATTTTAACCACACCCAAGTGGTGTGATACAGACCCCAGCTACAGAACAGGACCAGTGGTTCACAATCAAAAAGAACATAACAGAAAAAAAACCCACAAAAAATACAAAACATCAGTGCATGAGGAAGCAGTAAAGTAGCTGACCAAAAGAGAGATAGTTTTAAAAAAGACAGTGGAAAAGAGGTTTTATCTGCAGGAGAGACCAGTTATACTTACCCTGCTTTACATGTATGTTGTGCAGTACTTTTTCTCATAAAGTTGTTTTAGTTGTCTTTTCTAATTCGTTTTTGAGAGATGATGCCTCAATGTGCAATCTCTGAGAAACACTGGTAACAATAATGTGAAAATTTTTTGTATCTGTATTACTCAGTGAATTCAGGGCTGCTTGCATGAAATGCTTTTGCCACCAAAGTCAAAGACATACTGCTGATTTCAAGGGAGACAGAATTTCAGTCTTTGTCTAGTGCACTGCAGGAAAGTTTAGGTTAATACTCTGTTTTTGACATGGTCATTTGACTTTCTAAAGAGAATTGTACATAACTGCATTCAAAACATAAAACCAGGGAGAATTAATATATGCTTCAATACATTCTGATAAAAATGCTTAAATAAATTATGATAAGTCATACTAGTTATTATTGAGTCACACACATGCTGTCATAACTCTCTAACAGGTATTAGTTTATGTTCACTAGGTCAGCTTTTATTATGAGCAAAGGTATTTCCGTCTTGCCTGTCATGAGCGAACATTTGGTTGCAAGTGCAATACAAATTCCAAGGAAAAAGATGGTTTCTTCCTCAAAGGGCTTTCCAGATTAAAGTAAGGTGCTAGTCTACAAGGCCAAATGGTCACTGCAGAACAGCTGTTCCACATCAGGCTCTCCTGTGAGCACTGTATGTGAAGCTCATCTCATCTAATTTCATCTGTCTATGAACTAGAAGTCTGTATTTGATCTGTGTTTCCAACCAGCAGAGAGCCATCTTGAAGACTTGATTCATCTCACCCTGCAGCAGATGTCTGAAACAGATCAGATAAATTGTGCTCTGCTTCTCTTTGTTGACTACGAACAGTTCAGGTGAATTCCAGTCTGGTGCTCATAGATTAAATTTATTACCTTCTATTCAGAGGTAGAGTCTCTCTACATGGAATAAGAGTTGCCATATGGGGAGTCAGAGGAATTAATTTTCTTCAAAAGTCTCCACCTTATCAGAAACTTTTGCACAAACTTTTTCATTCATTCTCTATTGTAAATGAGAAAAAAAAATGTGCTTGGGAAAGAGAGAAGAGGTTTTTGGGGAAAAAAATTACAGTAAGATGATAATTTTATTGGCTGCCAGACTATATTTAAGTTTACTAAAGGCATCGCAGAAAAAAAGCTGTAAAGGCTTTATGAAGGACTTTGTGTTTATTAACAGGAAGTTCCTCTAAGGCATTGTCAGGTAGCATCTAATTATAAATCTGTATTTTAAAATGCAAAGTAATTAAATCAAATGACAAAATCAATAATATAATCCAGTGACTGATTTATAGCTCACCTAAATAATCTCACAATTAGAACTGTGATTAATAGACCAAATTTGGACAGGCAAAAATGTAGTTAATTCTTCAAAACTTAAACAAAAATACTAAACCTATTGGTTAGGTAAAATACTAGTGCACTGTAATCTGATTCCCAAACATCACCAGAACTTAAGTAATAGTTGGCAATAATTACAGTAAAGTGGCTTTTGGAATAAACATTAAAAACTTCAGCCTAAAACAAACTGTTGTCTTAAATATAAGAAAACTTATATGTCCTTGCAACAAAAAAGTTTTTCATATAACACATATTGATTGTGGAGTTTGCTCCTCGCTGGTACTATTTCAGTCTTTACTAAAACATTTCAGTTGATGTCTTCTAATTAGATCAATAGGTTGAGAGTAAGAAGATTGGTGTTTTAGTTCTTAAACTATTACTGATTCATCCACCCTGGATAAGTGAGAACCTATGTGGAAAACAGTGGTAAAGTACTTTCTTCCTCTCATGGGTTCTAAACCCATGAGGACAGGAACTGTTTCATCTGTAATGTTTTTAAAAATACAAATTCAACTGCTGACTATAAATTTCTCTTGGGAACAATTTACTTGATATTTTACATAATTTTTCAGAATACTTCCTTATTACTTGCCTTGTTTTATCTGAATAATTAAACAGTTTTTCAAAAGATAACAAGTAGTTTGCTTGGAGGTTTTGGCTACAATACTTACAGAATGAATACTACTGCCAGCAACATTAAACTAGAATACAAGGAAATCAGATAATTAAACATAGGAATACATACCATATGCAGAGTCCAAATGCAACTGGTTTGGTTTTGCTTTTTTTATTTTTTTTCTTCCCAGCATCAGTATTCTGGAAGCTTTTCTTCAAACAGGTGAGAGGGGAAAATTTTGAGAGGAAAGATTTTCAAATGTTTAATGGGGTTTCTCATGTAAGCTGTAGCTACATATACTGCTAACACCTAAGAACAATTCTTAAAGGCAGGATGTTTGAGTACCATTTCTATTTTGACTTTTAGGACGAAAATAGTAAGAGTAATGCAGACTGCCAAAATGAGACAGCAAAAACAATTTGTTATACAGAAATCAAAGAATCATTCATTTCTTCTGTCCAGAAAAAGACAGAAGAAAGAAATTCCCTTTATGAAAGTTACATCAAAGCACAGGTAGTGAAGGTGCCCACTGCTTTGATAAACAAAGCATTGCTCAGCTACATAAAGAAAGGCTGTTAAATTAAGGATTTCAAATTTGTTACTCAATAACATGCAATAATATTTCCTTTTCTTAAGTTTATTAATTCAGTGTCTTACTTTTATAAGTATATGAATTCTGAAAAGAGCAACTAGCTATTCTATATCTATATCTAAGTCCCCAGTCTCAGCTTTACTAGTATGACTTACAAAATTACAAATGTCCATGAATAGATAGTCCCTTTAGAATTTCTGTTGTGGAAACATTATAATTTTTCAATTAAATCCTCTGGATTTTTCAATTAAATCTCATGGAAAAGTTGACTTTATCGCCTAAAGCAAATGATGGGTAATTTAGTTTGGTCTGGCTGCTAGGATTTCAGTGTTTTGTTGGCAGTGTTACTATGCAGGGTTCAGCCATTAGAAGAAAAAATGTGTTGTCATACCTGCAGGGTATTAGAAATCATGGTTAGGTTTCTCTTCTGATCCAGGCAGTGATATGGTGGCATTGAGTTTGTACTCTGATGAATTCAAGCAACAAGCTGCTCTGTTCTGAGTGTTCATTTCTTCCTTCTTTTTCTGTTTTGCCTTGTTTTCAAGGGCTACATCCATCATAGGCTACAATACTGTATCTCTTTGTGCCAAAAGAGCTCATGTCAGTGTCTTGCCAATGCCAAATGATATTGACTCAAGAAGACATTTGAGAATGCTGAAATGAAAATTCTGGATTATATTGTCTTTTTGATTCCTGTTTTAAAGTATACACTATTGTATTTCCCTTCATCACATACTCAAGCCAGCACAGCCCCATAAGACAATAAGCAATACTGGATTGCCGACCCTTAACTTTTGCTGTTTGCTTAGGAAGTGTGTGAGACCTAACATGAAAGTATATTAATTCATCTTTTTGACCAACATATGATTAATACCAGGTTTTGCAATAAAAATTGCTCAGGAAAAGACAAGATACTCTTTCATACTCTATATGAAAACCACTTTTGACTATGTCAAACAAAACCATAAAACTTAACTTTAGCCAATATGTCATTGTAGCATTTTTGGAACAAAATTATGCAGTTGCCTGACTCCATTCTTCCAGAAATACTTTCTACAGATTTTATTCCACTCTGACATGGTTACACTATGAGAGCCACTGACACAAGAATCCCAGGGCTTTCCTGGAAGATGAATCCTATTACCCTTTTTATTATGGGTAGTTACACCCAGCCAGACTTACCCTGAAATCTTTTCTGCCCCCAGCACTGTGTGTGTACAGCTCTGCTTTCCCACATACTGTCCTGCACTTCAAACTATCCAGTTGGATTAAAAGACCTGACCCTAAGAAGTAAAAGCTTAACCTGTCTTAAACCAGACATGAATAATGATGTCAGAGCACCTCACACCTGTCTGATCTGCAGAATGTTACTTGCTGCAGCACTTTTTGATGGGACTGAAACAACCTCCATGGGTTCAAACAGGGAGGAGCCACAGTAGAGCTGCAGGAGGAAGCCAGAATGGTTAGAGGAAATACTTGTAAGCACCTTGCTTACCTAAAGTATTTATCTTCCCTGAAAAGATATGGTCTTGTCAGCAGTCCTGCTATTGGATTCCTCCTTCCAATTATGAGACCACATGATTATGATTTTGCAGGTTAAACCTAAGCAACACCCTAATTTTCTTAAATTTCTTGACAAGAGAACAAATCTGTTGTTACTAAACATATTGAACTGTTTAAACTACCAACCACTTGGCAACAAAATCGCCTAACTTTCAATGAGTCTTATTATCCTATTGTTTTTCTTTCACGGCTAATGTCCAGCTAAAAATACATTTTTTAAAATTTTGCATGTGTTTTGTTTCAAACGAAGATGGTACTTTTTGATGGGAAAAAGACTCTAGTTTACTCCTTGTAGGCTATATTTCCAGTCAATTTATATGTGTTGGTAGCATTAGATTTAAGCATTAGCTTTACTAATTTCTGTTAATAAGCCTCACTTTCACCTCGATAATAATCCATGAACCTAAATTCAAGGGACAGCGTATCTTATGCAGAGATGTTGTGTTATTGGCAGACTTGTTCTATTCATATGACATACATCATGCATAGAATATTTCACTGCCTGGATTATATGCATTCTGTCTGAATGCTGAACCCAAGTAACACATTTACAGTGTAGGTTTCTAAAGTACAGCAACTGTTCAGAGCTCTGCTTATAAACTGTTTAGGAGTAAAATGTCTTGTAAATGGTTCTGTCCATAAAAGCAAGAATTCTCACTTCCAATGTAATAGTGAAGTGCACACATTTATTTGCAAATCAGTCTCTGGACTGGTTTTATCAATTCTAAAAACCAGCTGAATCAATGAAATGTTATCTCTTCAGCTGGCTTTCAGTCAAGCCCACAATCACTTTTCCCTGTATGCCTTGAATGTTTAATTAGTAAACACTGCAGGGAAATATTTAACTACAAACAAAAGTCTATCATCACTGCTATGTTATAAACACACGGGGAAATTCCTATTTAATTTTCTGAAATTGCTTGCTTACGGCACTAAATATGTGGGATTAAACTGACTTTAAGAAATGCAGACTGAGAAGCAGTAAAATGGTTTTGGCTGTTTGCTGCCGCTGTAGGATTTGCAGATATGCTATCATGCAGCATTTCAGTCATGGCTGGAATGAACTGGAAATTGCTTGAGAAGAGGTGGTGGGTAGGTAAAGGGTTGCTATAAAACCTTAAACCTCCCCTAAGGTCATATTGCAAGCTGCTTGAAATAACAAATGTTAAAAACAAGTAATGCAACCGTGGTGTAAATACAAAAGTGCTGTCTAATTATCAAGACAGGGACAGAGACAAAAAAGATGAAGTACCTCTGAATGAAGAAGTAATGGCTTTTTATATGACCTTTCCTTAATTCTTACATCCCTTGTGCAATTTCAGGTGCCAGTCATCTCTCCCATTCCTCCTCTGAGCATCCCATTCTCAGATCCATTCTTTCTTCTTTCTTTTGCATGATCATCACTTAGCGTAAGTGGAGCTTTCTCTGTCTTCCTGTGCAAACAGAATAGTCACTTGCCCAACCTGTTCTGAATAAAGCACTGTTTGTTTTCAGATCTTTCTTCCTTTCCTCTTCTTTTCCTAAGCCATACTTCATTCTGTTTGATACCGGTCATTTGCATCCCCTCCTGCTGCAAGTCCTTTGTATGATGTTCATTCCATCTTGAATGAATTAGTTCTCAAAATGCACACTGCTGTTTGGGTTGGGAATGTGTGGCAGAGATCATGTTTAAGAGCTAGTAGCTCTTTTCTGAAAGCCAGACTTTCCAATGCACACTACTCTCAAACTGTCTTTGTACCTGGAGGTACAGCTCTCCAAGCTGAATTCATCATCACCTCACTGTACTCAGAAAATGGAGTTTCTGCCCAGAGACTTTATGATCCAAGTATTGACAATGAAAGGGACCAACAAACCATCAAAACATTATTGCTTCTGTTTTACAGTGGCTGAGCTGGGAGCTCAATTCAAACGTTGCAAAAGCTGGTGTGATTTGTTAATGGTGGAAATTTTCTGTGACATGGACTGTCATCTCCCTGTCTCTCCTAGAAGCCAAACCTACCCAAGGCAGACGTGGAGATTTTCTCAGCATCTGCTGTGGTTACTTGGTGTCACAATTAAGGTGCTGCTGATTTGGATGACAGCCGTATGGCAGACTTTACTGCAAAGTGCAATCAACCAGTAGAAACTGGTTCAAGGGCACTAAAACAGGCTGCTATTATCTCAGCTGTCCAGGAAGTCAGGGTGATTGTATGTCACAACATGGTCAGTGCCCTTATGGGCAAACTTTTTCCATTTTTCCAACATTTTTCTTTCAGTGAGAAGTAAATCACAAATGTTCAAAGATATAAACAAATGATAATATGTAGTAAGCAATGTTTAGGGTGTGTGACTCGGCTCTTTTTAAAGGATTTCATTTTATGCTCTGTTGCACTGGAAAGTAAATCCTTTAGAATGTGAATCTGAAAAACAGCCAGTCTCACTAGCCACTTCCCAGAATCTTGGCCACATCTTTCCATCATGCATATAATGCTTATTTCAAGAAAAAGCCTCTTTCTTCCTAAAGCAAATTACCTTTCAACATGAATACAGTTTTTACCCTAACATCTCGAATGCCCTCAAGGAAGATAAAGCATTAAGCAATGGATTGTATGAAAGTATATAACTTGGTATATATAACTTGCTAATAAACCCTGTCCAGAAATGCTGCCTTTTAAATAGGTGCCACAACTGGCAAATAGAGCAGTTAGGTGAATATAGAATTTATAGAATTCTGTAAACAGTCCTTCTCAGTCATATCACCACAGTAATTTCTTCTAAAGAGTTGTAAAGAGCAGAAAGGTTGACAAATCTATTTGGTAATTAAGCCATCAGCTAATTCAAGAGCAAAACAGACAGATGCTTCCCTCCTCCCTGACAGCACAGGAATGCTGAGAAATTCTCACTTTTTCATTTCAAAAATATGTTTTTACTGTAACAAAGGCAGGCAGATACTAATAACTACAAACTGGCTCTGTAGTTGTTAGGGAGAAGGTGAAATCAAGATGGGGAGGTGAGGGAGATGCTGAGAATCACTGCCTTTAAGCATATGTTTGGCTTATTTCTAAGCATATCCTAGCTAAGGTGATTAATTTAACTAAAACATGATCTTAATCACTAATATTTTAAAGTGTTATTGTCTCTGCTGACTCATTTTATTGTAATTTTTCCTTTAAAAGTAAGAAGAAATTGATAATGCCAGATACCTAGCAATTACAAATTGTTAATCATGTTTCATTGATCTTAATGACACATACATATATAAGAAGTGATAATTGCTACTAGACTAAAATATTTTCAGATCTGGACTGAAATGGTTACTATTTTTAGAACCTGATCTGAAACAATAGAGACCTTTTGATTAGAGTCATGGGCCACAAACCAGTGTTTATTCATGCAAACTTTTTTATTCATTAATGCACTGTGGACCAAAGAAGGCAAGAAGGTGCTGTCATACTCACTGGTTTCAAGTTATATGGCAGTTTTGGGGGTACTGTTGTATCTTGTAACTACCCTGTTATGCTATATATACACAGAATATCTAGATGCTCTGAGCAATCCTATTTATTAATGTATTCCTTCTTTAACATGGCCATGGAGCTGTGCCTAGGCTGTGCACATAGTCTGCTTCTGTAGTATGGTGGGTGAGAAAGCAGCCCCACAGTACGATTGGTCCTGCAATGGATATCTGTGGTGGTACCTCTTTCTTTATTGACTTCAGACAATCCAAAAGCCTAAAGCAAGTGACTCAAGCCAGGTGGGGTTGAACTCCTGAATTCTTCCTCTCGTAGCAGCACCCCGTTCAATAGACCAGCAGCCTTGAAAGCTTGTTACAGTCCAAAACAGAGAAAATGTGGATGCCATTGGATTGCCACACCCTTTTCCAATAACTTTTGCATAACTTTTATGAGGTCTGCTCAGAAGAATGGGCTTATCTCTCACCCTGTGCAAGTAAGGAGCTTTGCAAAACGCATTAACTGTAGGAAGGGAAACTTCTTGCTTTGTTGGAGACACAGCAGAACTGAGTGTATTCTCAGCGAGTTTGCTGGAGACACCGAGCTGTGTGGTGTGGTTGACACACTGGAGGCAAGGGATGCCATCCAGAGGGACATTGACTTGAGAGGTGGGCCCATGACAACCTCACGAAGTTCAAAAAGGCCACGTGCAAGGTCCTGCACCTGGGTCAGGGCAATTCCAAGCACAAATACGGGTTGGGCAGAGAATGGATTGAGAACAGGCCTGAGGAAGACTTGGGGGTGTTGGTTGATGAGAAGCTCAACACGAGCCCGCCATGTGCACTTGCAGCCCAGAAAGCCAATCATGTTAGGGACTGATGTGGCACTCAGTGACCACAGCAGTAGTGGATCAAGGGCTGGACTTGATGGTCTCAGAGGTCCTTTCCAGCCCAGCTGATTCTATGATTCTGTTCCATCCTGGTCTTCATCAAAATAAGTGTGACTCTTTTGAGTGATTCTACCCCCTTGGTTTGCTCTTGTGAGTCTCCACCTGGAGTACTATGTCCAGTTCTGGAGCCCCCAAAACAGGAAGGACATGGAGCTCTCAGGATGAGTCCAAAGGAGGGCCATAAAGATGAGTGCGTAAGTGGCTCTCTTATGAGGACAGGCTGAGGAAGCTGGGGTTGTTCAGCCTGGAGAAGAAAAGGCTCCAGGGAGAACTTGTAGCAGCCTTTCAGTACCTGAAGAGGCTACAGGAAAGCTGAGCTGGGGCTTTTTACAAGGGTATGTAGTGATAGGAGGAGACTGGAACAAGTTGCCGAGGGAAGTTGTGGATGCCTCATCCCTGGGAGTGTTCAAGACCAGGTTGGATGGGACCTTGAGCAACCTAGTCTGGTGGGAGGCATCACTGCCTAAGCAGGGCTGTGTGAACTGGATCATCTTTAACGTCCATTCCAAAACCAAATCATTCTATAGTGATTATGATTTATTCTGTAGAATGAAGAAACTGGGGTAATGAAACTGTTTTCCTGCCTCAGCTGGTCCAGTTATTTCACTGTTCTTTAGACTGTCATCTCATTCCACTATTACCTTAATACTTGATATTCCAACTCTATACAGGGGTGGGATGTTTCCTGCTGACATCAGTGTAGCCATATTGTGTCTGGTGAATAAGGATGGAAAGAAGAAGTCCTTTATGTTTTCATTGTGATAACAGCCTTTTTAACCATGTGCAATGTAGCTCTGCTTTCATGTGAACATCACATTCAAGGATTACTTTATGGGCTCAGTTTAATTTGGATCTAAAATTTTCTGGTATGAGGTCTAATCATCTTGCTGCAGTGGTAGGTTTCATAGGTAAGCCTTCCAAATCCTTGGATGCACCAGCAGAAATTTCTAACTTCAGATGCCTGACTGGCTATTAGTTTAAGCTGTTTTGAAGACAGATGACTTTACAGCTGGTGAACAGCAAGCTTCTATCAGAAACAAGCTTGCCACAGTTTATTCTTAATGATACATCAAGGTCAAACATTTGGAACAGCTGAAGAGCATACAGACCATTTCAAAGCTCTTTTGTTAATAAGCTTTCATGGACAAAACTGCATTCTTCCTAGGCTGCAAATCAAGTTAGTTTTTTTGTTTGTTTTTTTTTTTTTTTTTTTTTTACACACAGAAAAGATATTTCAGCAAACATTGTCGAAAAGCAGAAAAGCCATTTGATTATTGAAGCACTTCTACTCTTTAAAATAACAGTAGTTTTTTTATATCCCTAAAGCTTGAAATTGACAGTATCTCTTTAACATTCCTCTCCAACAGGAAAATACCTCAGTCTTACATGGTTTGTGCATATTTGTAGGGGAAGCATCCCCACACAGACTGCTGCATGATATTCGAATTAATGGATACCAAAGTCATTATGCTCCAAAATAAATATGGTACAGATTAAAATGCCCCAGCAACCAAGAGACACAATCTAAAACATTCCTGGAAACACTGTAGCTCTGTCATGGAGGTCAGGCCGAGACCTTGGATTCACCTATGGTATTAGATAAACAATCTGGACAGTAGTTCACTAAACAGACATTGGATTCCATCCAGAACGCCGTATCCTGCTCCCGCCAGTGCTCACAGCGTTTTCAAAGACAGAAGTAACTCCTGCTGCACATTGTGGGATGCTCGATTTAAAACTTCCATGCTGAGACAAAGTGCTCGACTGAACCTCGCGGGCGAGAGGAGCAGCGTGTGCCACTGCCAGCCCCCAGGCTGAGCCTTCCTGCTGTGGCAGGGCTGGACATGTGCAGAAGACAACCTCACAGCTATTTTGAGTGAAAATCTGAGCTAGTGCTGGAGGCCTATTGACCTCAGGGTAAGCAAGGTTCTAACTGTAGGGCTTAGGGAGCTCCACTGGCCTAAGTCCTTGTTAGGACAGTATGTCCCTTTCTGAGTCTGGCCCTGACAGCCTGCTGCAGGTCACACATGGAAGATGCATCCTGCCCACGGTCTCACATCCTAGGTCCACACAGAGTTGCCAAACCACTTTTCTTCACTGGAAGATCTTACTTGTGGATCTGACAACATCATTTCAACGTCCTTCACTGCAGGTACAGCCTGTGTTTCACAGCTTTCTAAGGACACTAAGAATATTTTTATCTAACCTGATGATAGCTCAGGTCATTGGAAGTTAACCAAGTACTTACCAAATTAGCATCTGTGTATACACACAAAACCATGGCAAAAGAAAAGAGGTTTACTTTTCATTTCAAAACATCCTTTTGATCTTAAAGAGGGCCTTTATTTAAAGGCCATTATTTTCAAGTTATATGCTTATTTGTAATTATAAACATTATTATTTTTTAAACCCACATGGCCAATCATTTTCTGTTTTATTTTTGCTATTTTACATCAGAGTATGACAAGTTTGGTTTCATGACTCTTTAATCAGCTATACTCACTATCTAGATTTTTTGAGAACAGAGTGATTTATCACATTTAGTATCACACGTAAGATCACAGTGTTAAACAATACAGTTGAATTTTTACACCACCATTTGCACATACTAGAAGTGAGCCCCTCTGTTTTTTTTCAGAATTGCTTTTGGTATTTTCATGTCAAGATCAAAAATAAAGGTTAAAAAAATTATTTGCTTTCCAGTTAAATAAAGCCTCAAGTGAACAACGGGTTTCTGCACTTTTATGAAAACATTGATAATATGCTAACATAACTATTTCAGTAATATTTTAACTTCTAGTTCAGTTATATTCAATCACAGTTCAAGTCATATGCAGAGGCCAGTTAGGGTAACTACTGAAGTGCTCTCCCTAGGAGTAACTGAAGATAAATGCTGGCAAAAATAAGCAGGGCCGTCACAAATGATTATTAACATACTTGCACCAGCCCAGTAAATGAAAACCAGTGTTTTTTCTAGTTGTAAAAAGCATACAAGTTCTGATCTGTTCATTTTTTCCTTCAGCACTGTAGCATGTTGAGCATTGCAAGCACCTCACAAAACATTTCCAGGGAATAAATTCAACCAATTCAATTAAGAGTGGTAAAGAGTTGCAGTGAAAAAAAAAAAAAAAAAAAAGTTGTTGGTATAACCAGTGGTAAGTACTAAGAAATTTGTGGTTTATAATGCATGTTCATAATCTTGCTTTGTTGATTTTGCAGCGATGATAGATACAGGTGGTTTGGCCTAGTTTCTGCATGTTATTTAAATAGCTGCAGGAATGAAAACAAAGCCAAGGGGCAAAACATTATGAAAATGGATGGATTTATTTTTCGTAATTGCATCTGTGAGGTCAACTCATGCTTGAAGAGGGAATGTAGAAGCAGGAGAAAAATTCTGACTTTGCATCCAGAAAACTAACTGAAAATAATATCAGAGCTGATCCTTAAACACTAAGAGAGACAACTCTGAGGTCTAAATGCCCTTAGCTGATACCTAGGATGGGCTTCTATTTATTGCCCCTCTGATCTTACTATATGGGATGTTTCTGCCAATGGTGGAAATTTGCTAAGTTTATTTGCAGGTCAGCTCTAGAAATACTTCAAGGAAAAGGTAATAAAAATGCTTATCATGGAGTTGCTAAACAGCACACATCTCTACTTGTAAAGCTTTCTGTCTGATTTCCATTCTGTAAATGAACAAACCACCTCTATTTTCATCGATTTTATCCTAACTGTGAGTCTCACCACTCCTTTTCTCCTGCAAGGAAAAAAAAAAGCCCAGTGCACAATTGTGTCAGTTGGCCAAGATGATGATAGACCCCTCACCCATCCTCGTTTCCACCTGGTGCCTCTTCATCACTTCCTGTAAATCTGTACACTGCTGTTACCACCACTCCACAACTGGAGACAGAAAGTATTTTCCTTATAAGCCTTCCTTTTTCTTGCTGCAGATAAGGCAGCAATATTCCTTTCTGCTGCTTGCAGACCTGAAGTCCAAAGCAGGATGCAAGTGCATGTCTTCTGCTAGATTAACTTCTCTAAAACAGCCTGTACAGAACAATTATGTACAAAAGCTTAGATGTACTTTTATGTCAAAACTCACTCAGAAAACCTCATATTCCACTTTAATTCATGAATGCAAAAGAAAAGAAATACAAGAAAAGAAAAGCAGTCAGTGTAGCTTAACTTGTTGCCCAGATGTAAGCATATGGCATGATAAAGAATGCCCTCAGGTACCCCTCCTCATATACAGCTGCTGGTCCAGAATGTCTTTGATCTCTTGTAGGGCCTCACTCACATCTGCCAGCCCCATGTGTAGGTCTTGGAAACTCTAAGACCTAAACCAGCAGGAGACAAATGGAAACAAGTGTGGGATGAGTTTCAGAACGTTGTTCCAAGTCAGGTTATTAACCCAAGAACACCTTAGGATATCTCAGACCACACCAGATGTCTATGTGTGAATCAAATTCAGTAAGCTTAGAGGAATTTTAATAGAGATTCTTGCAGACCTATGAAAGGGGAAAAGATACAAAGGCTTTCATAATACCACAGCAAGTAAAAAGGATGGCATTTAACAAAAAAGGGAAAGGATTTGGTGTGAAAGATTCCTTTCAGGAGAAATGAAAAAGGAGGTATGGCCATACGTTTTCAAGACAGTCAGAAATGGCTCTTACAGTATTCATCCACTACTGTATTTGCAACGAACTATAAAGAGGTAGCATTAACCAGAAATGTAGAGAATAGGACTTTAAAAAAAAAAAAAAAAAAATCTGTAAGAACATAGAGTGTATTTCAACAGTACTGGAGCCTTAAAAGTGTTAAACACCAGGCTCACATCTGTGAGGTACAAAAAGGGGAAAAAAATTAGAAGTCTGGGTGACTGCTGCTTAGACCTTGTGACTGTTGTGGATTCTCCCAGCTCACCACCACAAGATTAGAATCAAACTTAAATTGCATTTCATTGGGTAGTTCACATCAAAAGCTCACATAAATCTTAGAAAATATATATAAGTTTGGGAATGCTTCTGCTTAGTGATTCTAACTGGTATGATCAGAGAAAGAATTATATTAAGCCTTCTATGACCGATTCTATGATTCTTTATACCAGCAGTAAGACTCATAGATACAGTACTTCTTTTTAAATCTTACCCTGAAATTATATTGGTGAATAAGGCAACATGACATTAAAACATCACTGATTTTATTCTGGACTACAGAAAATACGAAGTCAGAATATAGGCCAACATTTTCAAAATCTCCTGGAAAACCTCAGGACCCTCCTATATTGTTAAATGCTCCAGAAAAAAACCACATGGTATCTACCTTTAACATCGGTAAGAAAAAATGAGGAAAAACCCCCAAACTGTCTCCTCATGCAAGTGTTCAGAAAACTGCATAATGACCTATGTGGGAAATCCTACCAGTGTGCCCAATCTCTGCTATGTGCCTACTTCTCATAGTAATCTTTTATCTGGGAACAAAGCCATGCTTGCTGAAACAGCTCTGCTGCTTGTACAAAATAACAGCTTGTCCAAAAAGCAACAAAGGACAATTTAGTTCTCAGTACAAATAACCTGGCTAACTCCAGATGAGCTTGCTCAAGAAACAGAGCACTAAAGCTTCATTCTCAAATAAAGCTAAATAACCTGGTTACACCATGCTAACAGAGCCCAAGATAGCATCTGGATACCTAAGTAAACTTGTTCAGAACCAGCCAGGCTATATACCCAGCTCTTGGCTGGCTGATATATACAAATCTAAGGTTGTGGTACATAACATCCCCTTAATGTCATTCAAAGATCTGACTCAATGTAGGACTGGCCTTAACACCTGAAGAGGTGGTTTCACTTACCTTGCAAGCCTGCATCAGATATTTCACTGCAAACCAAGCTAAGAGAAGTCCATATGAGAAGAATTACACAGGAATTAAGCCAAGACGAAGGTGTTTGCTCCTATGAAGAAGTCACTATGTACACCTTGGCCACATTAAAATGAAGACAGCTTCTTTGGAGTGTGTAGGTGCTGTCTGGATGTACTTCCACAATAATTCAAAATACTATCATGGTAAGCTGGTAAGTAAGGGAAATTAAAGTGATATTACTAATTTAAAGAGATGGTTAGACACTGGAAAGGATAGTGGTACCTTTTAGTACTTTGCTGGTACCCAGAGAGTATAAATTACACATGAAGTGTATGAGAATATGGTAATTGCTACAAATAAGAAATTAGGTCACTTTTACCTTATTTTTGGAAACAGATTCAAGCACATTAACAATCAAACAATGAATTTATTTCCAGGATACATTTATCATACATAGAAAACAATACTTATTGTTTGTTTGATTAAATCAAGAGAAAAAGGAAAACAAATGCACAATACATTATTCAAAGTGTTCCCTATACTTGTTAGCTGACACTTTCAAAATGAAGCGCCTTTTTCCCGTTTTTTTTTTAAAAAAAAAAAACCACAAAACATGATCATGAACAATGCATAGTGGGAACAAAGGGTCTAAACTTCTAACATTCCACAGCTGTGAGTCAGTGTGAAAAATAAGGCTATGGAGAGGAAAAAAAACCCACAGTGAATTTCAAAACAATACATATTCCATTGATAGGCTTCAGATAAGATCATCTGAGCATATGAAATCGAAAAGTTATGTAAGAAAAGAGGAATTTAAAACATTAACAAACAACTTGTGAAGGAAGAGACTCTAGTGATATCTTGGAAATAGCCCCCCAACTTTAAAACTAGTACCAAGTGAAGTTCAATTACATTACAATGTTGCAAAAAAGAACCCCCAAGATGAGAGGTGAGAAATATCCAAATCCATTTTACTAAATAAGGTACAACTACCCAAACACTGCTTATTCAGGACACAGGATGACAAAGTGTAAAAAGAAAAAAAGAAGTTTGATCACCAGTCACTGAATGATCCAGTAAAGGGCTGTAAAATATATCTGTGTGCTCTGAAATGTAATTACAAGTTCTTTTCACATTTCATGCCAATGTAAATGGAATGAATGGAATTGCAGTGTCATATCCTGCTCTTTGTTCCTGTCCTTTCACATTGGGTCAGCAACATGAAGGTTTCATAAAGCTGCCATAAACCAAAGTTCTTCATTGCCCTTAGTTATGGCCATCTGCTCTTCACATGATTGTGGTGGACAAGTCCAAGGAATGAAAAAGTCACAGATTTGCTGTTTTCTGGCAATCTCTTGTACAATGCTTCCCAAATATGCATTAATACAAGACATGGACCCCAGGTAACTTATCCACATTAAATAAACAATCTACATAGTGTTACGTGAAGTTGAGGATAAAAAGGGTACAAAATAACTGTTAATACTGGATCTTACCTGAGTTAGATTCAGTTTCTTACTCACAAGGTCACAAAGACAAAACTGAGACAAGACTGGTTGTAGGAATTGGTCTGAATGAGGTGTATAGAATGCATATTTTACAAATAACTATTTCAAGAGTTTAACTCACATCTTTTAAAAATAAATACAAATCTTTCAGACAGAAGATATATTTGATATATTTAAAACTTATTTAAAACAGGTCACCATTTGCCATTGTGTAAAATAGGAAACTATTAGAAAACTTGCATTGTTGATGACCTAAAGGGAACAAAACATATTTCAAACAAAGCTAAAACATCCTGGCTGCTATGGGAAGGTCTGTCCTGAAAACGTTATTTCTGCAGTATACTCTACACAGTCTCCCTCATCCCAGTTGCCCTTCAGAACAGCAGAAAAAACAACATTTAAGAGGGTGATGGATTCTAAGATTGATCTTTTTAGTTGCCCTGGAAATCTGAGTTTATCATGCTTTTGTAGCTGAGGCCTCACAGAAAGCAAGAAACATACTTTAAACATCAGGTGAAAAAAAACTCATACGGCTGTGGTTACTTTATGTCCATCACTTCTGTAAATAAAGAAGTTAGATCAGATGTGGGAGAAAAAGATAGCTGCAGTTTTACAATCCAGATAAAGTCATAGAATTCATAGAGAGAAACAAATTTTTTTTTTTTTTTTTAAAAAAAAGCCTACATTGCAGAGTATAGAGAACTGCCATAAGTTATCCCTAAAAAAAGCAGCCAGAAAGACTGTGTCTGGGTTTGTGTGTATACACACGTACACAAATAAGAATCATTATCACTGAAAAATGTAATTGTCAATACAGCTGCTTGTTTAATTCTAAATAAAAAGGATGAATTAACAGATTTTCCACTGTGGCTCATAAATTTGGGCTGATTAATCTCCAAGTTTGTCTACACTTTCTAGTGAGGTCTCTTTGACTTGTACAGAAGCAAGCTGGTTTTAATTTATTAAGTTACCAAAGGGCATGTAACTTCCCCCATGCTATGAAGTTAACCATCTTCATGTCATACCATACAGTATTATCAGAACATGCTATGGAAATTTTTGCTGATATAAAAAAAAATCTCATAAAAACCAAATCAGAGCAATGACTGATAAGTATGGAATTTTCAAATAAAACCAATGTATAACACTTCCTGGTGCTAGGCATTACTTTTTCCATCTGATACAGATTTAAAATACATAGTACATACATAAATAGTAGTATCCATCCTATCCTTAACAGTGTTCTGTTTTATACTCCAGACAGTATGTCCTATGATTATACTGATTGACACAGTATTAAAGAATACTTTACATTCTGAGGGGCTAATTAGAATGAGAAGGAGAAAGACTTCCTTTTAAGGACAGGCTTCCTTTCAATTTTTACAAAAACAGAAATAGAAGAAACATTGCAAATACTACAGAATAAAAATCCAACACACAAAAATATTGTGTCCTTCTGGGTTGTCTCTGCTAAACAAACAAAAACCCAGCAAAACCCTTCCTGCTAACTGTATGTCTGGCACTTGCTTATCAGAATTTAATACACATGCTACCATTACAGGAAAACAAAAGAGATCCACTGAACAAGAGAGTGGTCCCACTTAACTGTTACCCTTGTCCACAACTGTGAGATGTTCTGGGTCACCATTCATACCCAGTTTGCTTGAAGTCTTGATTAAAATATATACTTACATACCTAAATCAAACCTAAGTCAGTAGAAATCCAGCACATGGAAAAATGGATCCATCAATTATTTTTTGACAGTTCTAGTGCTATCTCTCCCATAAAAGATAGCCAAGATCTTTACACTGTACTAGTGTGTCTGTTTTGCTAAAACCATTACCACTGTCTTCACCCTCTTTTTGATTATCAGGTCAAACACAGTGTGAAGTTCTACTTAGTATAAATGTGGCTTTCTGTGACTATGTAAAGTAAAATAAACTGGATTAAGTGTCCTTTGAGAAAACATTATGTTTTGGTTTAAATAACCAGGAACAACCTGACAGCCTCCATACAGCAGATGTAATTTATGTATGCTAATTCAGAACCTTTGTTTGCTTGAATCTCTTACCTACATTTCCAGGAGAAGCTTTATGCTAAAAGATTGTCCCAAGCAGCTGCAGTCAACATGAATATATAAAACATCAAATTTGAAATGTTTTTCATAGAATATTTTTGAAATCAGCATAGATATGTTATCAGGACAGCACTGCAGCACTGACACATAAATAGTAGCTGGTTTGAAACACAGCTATCCTGTCTTACTGAACTGCATTAAAATTCCTAAGTGCAAATTAATTTTGTGCACTGTAGCTTGGACAAGACAGAGGAAAAGTGTCAGAGAGCCACTAAGATTAGTAAATGCTCAGATTAGTAACCAGCCACTTAGGCAAATAAGCAGGGTTCTGGAGCATAGCTTTGGAGCCAGGCTTTGTGCAAGAACGGGGCTGCTCCTATGCCTCTTGTTCACGGAATGATGGCAGAGTGCCTCATCAGAACTGCAGCTGCTGATAGTTTGTTTTTTCTTTCTTGCACTCTGTGTGACTTTTAACAGTCCCTGAAAGGACCAACTCACACTGGACTGAGTGGAGGATTTACCCTTTTACTGTGATGTGTGCTGACATGCCTGGGTTGAAATGACTGAAAATGAGAGGCACGTGCCTACTGCCCCATGGAGATGAACTTCATGAGGCCGACCCAGCCTGTGACAGCACTGGAGGGGTAAGTAAACTAACATGAACACAAATAAACAAACATGCTCTCTCATTACTCTTTGCATCGTTGTAAAACTACATCTTCAGTAAGTGTGAAGACTACTGTGCAAAAATACAGTAACATGTCAGCTGCAAAATGCAAACATCATAGTTACAAAGTGGTGCACTTGGCAGTGCTGGGTTAATGATTGGACCTGGTGATTGTAAAGGTCTTTTCCAGCCACAAGGATTCTATGACTCTATGAGTCCAAGCAGTAGCACCAGGAATTGGGCTCAGCCCTGCTTTCAGAATCACCCAGGCTTTTACCTCTCATGCTAAGAGAATCTCTTAGCTGGCCATGAATGCTTAGTACTACCTACAGGCCAGTACCTGTGAGCTTGGCTTGCACTTCAGTTTCTGATGGAAAGGCCATTTCTGTAAAGAAATTCTGAGCTGCAGCAGCTCTTGTGGGGAGCACCATACAAGACAGAAGCCGCGGGGTATTTTGTATTTTTCAAAATTTCTCCATTTCAAATATACAGGTTCTCGAAGTAGAGCCTTTTTTTTTTTTTTTTTTAATGTCCTGAGGCAAGCAGCTGGATGAACCTGATTTATATAACCTAGGCAATATATTACAGGAGGACATGTTAATATATAATCCTATCAGGTATAAAATATTACAGACTTAAAGAACTTCAAAGTATGCCAGAGATACTTCAGTTGGCACAACACAGTGCGTTCCTCCACTGTTCACTTAAGAAAAAGGATATGGTCCATATTCATTTCAGAACGCAAAGCCAAATGTTTAAATGTTCAGTTCACAATCATTCCTCCTGTAAACATTTCTGATCCAAGACCAGCTTCAGCTTAACATCTTTGTTAACTATCTTTGAATAGCATGAATCCTAGCAAAGAAAATCAACTTTTTGAAAGACACAAAACCATCAGTGAGTTACTGTACATATTACATCAGGAGACAGACATCATAAAAACAACAGGTTTCACTTTTAACTGTAAACAGGCATAACACAGTATATTATTTTCTGAATAAAACAACACAGACATCACTTACCACTTAGGAATAATTGTGCACAGCATACTTAAGCACTCAGAAACTAAATTTCAGTTGTCTTATAGCTATTGCTGACAAATATTACCTTTAAAAAATCTTCAGCTGTGTATGATAATATACAACTGACTGTTTAAGAAGCAGACATGTGGGCTTTGTTATCCTCCCACATGCCTCAGCCTTAGCAGATGTGGGCACTTCTCATCTACATCCCAAGGACAACATGCCTCCAGTCATTCTGGCCAGCTGAAAAGCAAAGATACTAACCCATATGGCCTCCCTCTCCCCATCAACAGATGGTAATCATTTACTTAGCTTTTCACCATTCTGAGATCAGGCTTTAGGGCTTCTTAGGATTCAGTATAGTAGAGAACCAGATTGAAAAAAAAAAAATGTGACACTCAAGATTATGCTGACTGAGAAATGATCACAGCCCACAGAGATTTCCTGGCAATTATTCAAATTATAAAATAAAACTTAAGTGGTTTTTTTTCTCACACTTTAAAAATGTTTGAGGCCAAATAACTTTGAGAGTCTTGGGCTTTTTCATATGAAACTTTAAAACGCAGTTTCTCCAAAATTAGTACAGTCCTTACAGAGTATATAAAAAGGTTTCTACTTCCTTTTATTAGTTTTCCCATGACCACAGGCACAATGATGTACAGACTTAAATTAAAACAGCAGTCACCAGTGAATGTTCTTTCAGTGTCATTTTAAGGGAATTTTTTTCAGTCTCAGTAATGAACAAGTTTTAAAAGGCAATGGGTTCATTATTTCTGTGTAATTTAAGAGCTGACGGAAATGTATCCAATGTTCTATCGTGCTGTCACCATCCAAAATCCCAGTGCAACATTGGCAGCCAAAAGTGCACTACCAGCAAGCAAAATTACAAAGCCAACAAGCTCTCTGTTTTGTTTTTCTACAATCAGGGAGCTCAAGGTGGCTTCCAGGAATGAATTTAATATCCACTGACCATCCAAAGCAAAGCAGGGTACAGCATTGATAACTGCCAGTGCTCCTGACAATGAAATTAGGTATCTGGTTGACACTAGTTAAGGGTCATGAATTATATCCATGAAAATGTAGGAAAAAAAAAAAAAATTAAAAAAACCTATTTTTTATTTCCAGAATGCAGAAACATATGGAGGTTGGGCTTACTTAGGTGCTATTCTGCTTCACAGAAATTTTATAATTTTTTTTACACCATAAAAAAAAAACAGCTGAGAGAATTGCCTTTATGGATTTGTTTGGTTTTAAGCACTACATAAACAACCTGTGCTCTTCACAACTTGTATGAAAGCAGGAGACAGCAAAACCACACTTGATACTGCCCATCTTCCTCTCTTGCTTTGTGTGGTTTTGGAGCAAGGGTACAGCTCTGACACCACACCTGAAGTAAGAAGGTATTCTAGGCCTATGACCTCAGAATGAAATAATGATTAGGAATATTTTCCAAAACAGTTCCCTGCTGGAGTAAGTAAATGGCTGGAATATAATTGGAAATCTGGCCTCTCTTTCCTACTTACCTGTTAGCCAGAAAAGTTGAGTGGATTTCTGTACATGCATGTGCATGTAAGAATGAAGCAATTGTAGACCACTTTTATTGCTGGTAGAGGCTTGCTAACATTAATGCCTTGCTCCTTCCTATTATGGCCAGGCAAGAAGACATCTGGCTCAGAAAGCACCTGGATCAGCATAAACTTTGGGGTGTTCCCAGAGAACGGGAGCTCATGTAGCACCTTTACTCTAGTATTATGGACAAAACTGAACTACAGTGTTTAATTATTATATGGCCATACATAAATATTTCACTTCCTAAGGCTAAGGGTCTTAGAATAGCCATATCCAAGCCTACTAACCTTTATGTGTATGTGTGTGTGTGTGTATAAATAAAATTTGGCTCATTAATAAGCATGTTTTAACTGAATTATAGTTCTGCATTTTTAACAGGTTAAGTTTTCTGCTGAAAGGGGGAAAAAAACAACTACACCCTGTTATTTAGTTCAGTATGAATCAAAAATGATAAAACTCTGACATACCAAAACTAGGAATAATATCCCACTTGTCCTGTCGTAAATTCAGGATTACTTAAACTGTCTCTTCAGAGGTATTAAGACTCACCTTTCAGAAAAAGTTAAAAAAGCACTGACAAAAAAATCCTAAGCACAAGGAAGCGAGAGATTTTATTTTTGAGATTGGCACATAGACAATAATCAATGCAGAAATGGGATAAAGAGGTTAAAAAGCTACAGAAATGTTTCACAGCATCCTGTCTAAAATGATATCCAACTGAAATTTTGCTGGGTCACTAAATTCTAAACAGTTCCCTTCTTGCCTTAAAAGAACAAGCATACTTCAAAGGATACTTACAAAATGTCTCTATCACCACAGGCAGATCTATGCTTAGGAAGTTTTGTCTTGGTACAAAACTGCTGAGACTTACTGAAAGGAAAAGACAAAAATACATGAAACATGAACAGTCTTGCCAGGATTGTAACATTAAGAATTTTAGATTATAATATTGCAGCAAATCAGATCTGAAATGACGTTTCTTCAACATGAATAACTAATTTAAGTATGTTTTTTCTTGGTCTTTGTTTTTGAAAGACTGCCGTCATTAATAGTAGTCACTCCAGAAAATAGGATGATTTTAGTAAAATTAAGTCTAAGATATATATTTTCAGAGGACCCTGGGCATCTGTGGTCATGAAGATCATATTGCGTAACTGAAGTACTTTTCAAAGACTAACATATAAAAAGATATCATAGTTATCAGACTTTTTCAACATATGTAGTCCACATGTACACATTCATAATGTTGGTGGGTGCACAAAAGTAATTTCTCTCAAGGTCAGAAAACTCTTCTCTTGCAGTACCTGCAGAAGGTCCCATCATCCTAAGGCTGAACTCATGGTGGTATGGTATAGAAGTGGAGCAGATAGAGAGCAGCATTCTAGAGTCACTCTGAGAAAGCAAATCACTAAGGCAATACACAGGTGCATTACACACCTTAAAACAGGTTTTAAGATTCTTTTCCTGTCTTCAGATGATACCATTTGTGATTCCAAGGTGTAACAGTGCAACTTAAAAACCTGGGAGGTGGGACTCAGCATCCTTCATATAAAGAGTGACTGGAAAATTGAAGTGACAAGCACCATGTGACTTTGAAACACTTCTTTAGTACTGTAACTTCTTTGAAATTGTACACAAAGCCTCAGCTGACTGCATGTCAAATACTTGAAAAGGAAACTGCCTCATACCTCCCAGAGTGCACAGGGATGCTCTATCTGGGTTGTCAAAAAGTCCTAATGAAGTCTTTAAAGGCAAACAGTTGTCTGCCTGCCAGTCTCACAGGCCATTTAAAAGACTCAGTTCTGTGACAGCTGGAAAAGAGCCACTTTCCTACTAGAATGCTCCAGTCATAGCACAGTGGAGTCCCGTCTCCAGAAGAAAGAAGTTTAGGTACATTAAAGCAGAATTAGAGACTCACTTCAAGAATGAGCTTGCATGATATTAAGTCACTCTGTCCCTGCAGAACAACTGTGGATGTGAGCTGAAGCCAGCCACAATTGTCTGAATTTTCCTGACCAACCTAGGAAAAAGTTATAGCTATTCTGAAATACCATTTCCATGGAGATATGTGAAAGCAAAAGTTCAAATCCCACTAAACACATCCCATGGAAAAGGCACAATTTAACCTACCCTTTGAGAAATTTTAAAAACATAGGCTAACAGAACACTGGAAACCTCAGCAGCAGTATGTAACATATGAAAAGTGCTGCTAAGTGTATCTTAGTTAAAAGTGAAATCAGATTTCTTCAAGTTCAATAAACAATTCAAGGACACCCAAACAAAGAGAAGGGGAAAGTAGTTCCAAAGACACTAGGGGCAGAGCACTGGTCCACTCAGTCACATAAACACATTTTATTCTGCCTTCCTGATGAGTTAGAAGAGATGCAGACAGCAACCATACCATGGGATGGAGAGATCTGATAGCAAGGAAAGAATGGGTTTAAAAGTGGCAACACACAGAGAACTTTCCAATACCAAAACTTCTGCAGTTTTTCCAGGACGGTTTGAAAATCATGTTGTCACTCACCTTGGCTTATGAAAGACCTTTGATTTAGAGAAAGAGAAAATAAATAAGTTTATTGGACTACTGAGTGAAGAACATAGAGTAATCCTGGGCAGCACCCAGCTCAGAAAGCCAGAGGTATCCACGTCAAGTGATATCCAAAGAAAACAACTCATCAAGCTGAAGGCTGGTATCAGAACATACGATCAGACCTCTTGTTTATGAGCCAAAATACCAAAATAGCTGAGGCAGACAGTATATTCAAAGGTTTCAAAAGACCCACAGTTCATTATACCGTAATTCCAAAGCTTGACTGCCTCTTGACAAACAGCTAAGGACCACTAACAAGTCACCATCCTGAACCTGAAGTTCTGTCTACATTCAGAATGGATCACCAATCTCCTTTCTTCTTTGTTACAACAGTCTGTTGTCCTGACAGACATTAAACATGGATCTAAACTCCAAACTTTGTTTCTGAAGCAATCTCCAAAGGACAAAGAAACTCTTCAATAAGTTGCTGGACTGAACTCTAAGACACTGTTACATGAGGCAGTGGATTTTATGGCTGTAATGGATCAAAACTAATGGCAGCATGCAAATCCATCCTTCGAGGAATAAAAAGAATTACAGAAATTGTGTTCTCCAGGCTTGTCTTCAAAAGACACTGCTGGGAACAGATGAACGCCAATGAGGCTGGGTGAGACAAAACAGTCATTGTTTTCCCACTCTAATTAAACAATTCTCTGGCCTGGAATTAACATTTCTTTTGTCAGCTAATGCTAGATGGTATTGGAAATATTGAGAAGAATGCACAACAGACACAATTTTAATTAGAAGCGATTTGGAGACTGGATTTACCAAAGAGCTTTTCAAAACCTCTTAGTGGGGGAAAGAGCATGTTTGCTATGGAGAAGGTAAGATAGTACAGCACGAGGTATTTATGTGGGGTTTCCAGAAGAACTATACCTATAACCCTTTAAATATGGGTTGAAAGAAAAGAAGGATCATCCAAAGCAATCAGGAGAAATGTGCATGAGAAGACTGAGAAATCAGACTCTAACAGAAAGATCTTCATCAGGAATTTATTGCAGTTGCTGCTCAAAAAAATCCTGAAAGCAAGAAAGTGGATTTTTTCAGAAGACTTGGATAAAAAAAAGTAGGACATTGGTCCAGTTTGGGGAAATTATCTTGTAGAAGTTCTACCTTCTTTTCATGAAGGAAATCTTGCAGTTTTTGATGGATGATGCAGATACAGCAACATTCAGGGATTTGATCTTTCCTCAGGCAGTGTGAATTCCAAATGTGAATGTTAGTCACCAGATTCTTCCCAACCAACAACAGACAGTGAAGGAAGCCAAGATTTTGCAATACCAGAAATTACATGAAGGAATAAAAAAGCCCCATACCAAATAAAGACGAATCTTCAAAGTTTCATGGCAATAATGACAGGGCCCCCATTTAAAACTTACTAGATTACACTGGATACTTTTTACAGAAAGAATGATAAATAAAAGCATTAATCAACGTGTCTATCTTAAGCAATATACATTCCTAATAATTCCATATGGTTTAGTTTTGGCCAAATATTCAGCACTCTGAGTTCATTTAGGAGTATGGTTCTTTATAGTTTTTTTTAATACAAGAAACAAAGGAAATATATAGCATCCATATCCAATAAGAAATATTTTTGCTAGGATATTTTCCTTTGATGAAACAGAAACATTTTACAGAAGTCACCTTGATAGCTTGTTTCTTGTAAATAGCTAATATGTGTGTAAATTTTTAAAAATATTGTATCTGAAAGCTAGCTTCAAGTAAAAATATGAAATAGTCACTGCTTCTCCATGAATCCAGACTGTTATGATGACAATGCAAACCTAAGTAGAAATAATACATGCATAATTCTGGAATGTTTTTCAAACGTTACATTAGTAACACTACTAGAAAAAGTAAAGTCATAGTACACACTAAAGCAACTCCCACACCAGGCTGTGTGATAAATGTGGCACCACTCTAAAAAGTAATATTTCCTGTAGGCAAAAAGATCACAGTAAAGAATAAGGCATTTCACTAAAACATGTTCCTGTTTCAAAAGTCACACAGCAGAGGAAGAAATTATTTCCTTTCTTAACTCTAAAAAAATGGTTACCACATTCAGGTAACATTTGGAGAAAAAAAAAAATCAAACTTGTTGGCCCCAAGCCAGTATTGTACAGTGCAAATTTAAGTCTGAAATATTAGAATTTCTTCCATAGGAATAAATGAAACTCTTATGATGGTACAGTAGACTAACTGCTGCCTAAACCAGGATCCTAAAATTTTCGCTCCGGTATTTTTCCAAGGTGAGCATAGGCTGTATTTGCAGCAAAGTTTGTAATGAAGTCAAGCTTCTACCTTCCAAATTAACACATCCAATGTGAAATTCCCAGGGTACAGTAAAACACTTTAGAACTATATTCCTGTCAACTGTATTTTCACACAGTAACTTCTTAAAGTAGCACTACTTCCTAGATGCAATAACAATCTTTTCTGAATTCTTAGCCTGGAGAAAGGAGCTGAGGTGAGAATTTATTGCTCTCTACATGAAAGGAGGTTGTAGTGAGGTAGAGGTCAGTCTCTTCTCCCAGTTAGCTGGTGGTAGGACAAGAGAAAATGGTCTCAAGTTGCACCAGCAGAGGCTTAGATTGGATATTAGGAATAATTTTTCAGGCACTGGAACTGGTTGCCCAGGGAAGTGGTGGAGTCACCATTCTTAGAGATGTTCAAAGAACACATCAATGTTGTGCTTGGGGACCTGGTTTAGTGGTGGACTTGGCCAAGTTAGGTTAAAGGTTCAATCTGATGATCTTAAAGGTCTTTTCCAACCAAAATGATTCTATGATTCTGAAACACTGGCAGGTTCAATTGTTTTGCAGAATTACTGTTTAGCAGAAACACTAAAACTCTGTTTCTCCAATATATTGGAAAAGAGAACAATGTAAATTGTTCTGTTCTAGAGTACCTACTGTTTGTATTGTTCGAAAGCAAGAAAGGCAGCTTAAAATAATTATCAAATGCTATTCTTAAAATTTGTTGCTGCATTTGGAATAAATGTCATCAAACATAAAACTGCATATTGATATCACCCAACTGAGCAATGCTTCTCCTCCTAAATGGCAAGAGGGCAAAAGTAACAAGTAAAGAGATCATATTTTAGGCTTAAATGAGGGTATAGTGTAAATGAGAAATAAATAATTTGTCACTAAGTATTAAAATATGAGTAGCACAAAAAAAGACTGTCAGATTAACTAAAAGCATATTTATGCAAGAATGCCAAGGGATTTACATTACTAGATTTCATCACTGTTTCTAAAGTACTTTTGTACCTAATTCCAGTGCACACTCATAAAAGTGTAATGCCTTGTTCAAGAGATAGTTCCAGATGCCTGAAGCAGAATCTCACCCTCAGAGGTTTAACTGCCTGTGAGGAACAGACAAGCTTCTCACAGGTACGGGACATTAGTTTAAAACTTCATATTTTTTTAAGCCCATCTGAAGCTAGTTTATACCATGCTACTCAAACTATTAATAGGAATGCAGATGAGTTTGTTTATTCTTTCCACTTGCTGCCAGAGCAGAATTCCTTTATACTTGCATACAAGGCTTGAGGATATAAGCTTGCTTAAAGGAGAGACACAGTCCCCATTTCAAAGTAAGGAATTAAAGTGTTATGTTATTTACTTTAGGGCTCTCAAACAAATAAATAAATAGATAAAACTGGAAAAAATGTATTGTGATTGTATTTGTGTCTCAGTAGTCATGGGAATCTGTCACAGATACTTGAATATTAGGTGTGATTTAAGCAGTCATGCTAATATTCCTAGCAAAGTGTTAAGGCAAGATGCCCTAGAGATTTTACAATAGCCTTTTGAGAAGTTTATATGCTAGGAAAATGCAGGTGCCTGTTTCCCATGACTAATCTAAGTGAGATCTGTAATAGAAACATCCTTTTCATACTTTTCTTAAAAAAACCCCAACTATCTCATATGACATATGGTTTCTATTACCTTGGTAACTCATTGCATTGTGCACATTTCATTTTAGGCCTGAGTAGTCCATGTGTCTCCACTGGCTGTAATAAGAAATGGATTCTGCATTAAACAAATTAACTGACAAGAGCTCCAAGATCTTGTTCAAGCAGCCAGGAAAAGTAAACCATGTAAAAAATCTTTTTTGTTAAACCTTTTTAATAAATAATACCAACCTGTGTACTGAAGATGCATGGGGTGTCCTACAAACAGCATGTCAATATGGGGTGGATGTTTTACCCTGATCAGCCTTGTTTGGTTCTCCAAAGAAGGAGTCACACAAAAGCTTGGAACAAAGTCCTTTTGGCAGTCCATATTGGTTCGACAAACTTTGCTGGCCTCTATAACTTTTCGTGCTGGCAGACAGGCATACTGCAAAAGGTATTTAGAATGATTATAAAATGTAAAGCTATTTAAAAAGAGATCAAGAAAAAAAAGGTAACATATATCCTGTTTTAAAGCAAAGGAACTGCCTCACAGATATACAACCAGCCCATAGAGAGCTAATTTTTTCTTTTTTTTTTTTTTTGTCAAATCCTGCAGAAGCTTTACCTGATTTATATTCAACCTGTCACTCCATTTTTGCTGGATAGATAGGGCATGCACATGTATCAAGAGAAAATCTAACTATTTTTAAAAAGACAACAAATACACAATAGAAGTTAAGGCATCCAACCTAAAGTCAGTGACTTTTAATGAACAGAGCCTGCATCAACATACTAGTGACTGACCTGTTGAAGAAGTTTTCGTCTTCATTGATCTAAAACCTTATTTGGCTGCACAAAAACTTGTGTTCAGCAAACAAACCAGAAAACCTACCAACTCTGTGATAGCTAAGAAACCATTCTCCACTAAGATGAACATGGGACTTAATGTACTGCTGTTCCCCAAGCCCTGCCTATAGCAGACTCAGCAGTCTGAAAGACTGGATCTTTCTTGCTCCCCACAGGCCAAAGAGAGTACAGCAGAAAGGAACAGGATATTGGGTTTTGCCTTCATGTCTCTCATAAAAGCTCAGTGATAATTTTCTTTTTATTTTTAAACACCAGGAAGGAAAGTTCTTCATCTATTATTTGCCTTAGGGGAAAAAAAAAAGGCAAAAAAACCAAAGAGGAGGATTTTCTTGCTTCTTAGCTGATAGTTACACTCCCTGTAGATGCATGAGTGTCAGACACTCTTCATTAAACTTTAAGGAGTTTTACTTTAAGGAGTTTACCCTAAGGAGGGCACACTTTAAAATACTGATGCATAGAAGTGCAAAGACTATTTAATAATTGTTCAAACACTCAAAGCCAATCTAAGGATACTTGAAGGTCACAAGCTTCTGGATGCTTTTATTTCTTCTCTGTTCCTAAGTAGCTGCTGTGAGCTTATGAATGTCAAAGCTCAGTGGAGCAGTGATTTATCAAATCTAGTTGAACTCCATGATGTTACCAGCCACTGTCATATTTTAAATGAGCTGCTGGTCTGTGCTCAATTCTTAGGAGTTAAATACCACAAAAACACCCTGGACGGCAAGCTTACCACTGCAAAAACTGTAAAAATAGCAGATGTAGTAACAGACTTCCTTCCCTTTCTCTAGGTATATATTATTAGAGGTCAGAACAATAAAAAAATGGTATATGTAGAAAAATTTTTACAGCTGACACTTGTGCTCCTTCTCTTGGAACAAGAACCGATTGAAATATTCCACCACTTTCAATATTGACCATGCACTCTAACAAACATTTCTCTAGTTTGAAGAGATTTAGTCAAAATTCTACTGAGAAACTTAATGTTTCCACATATGACAAGGAAATCAATATGGTGAAAAAGGAATCAAATACAGGCCCTGATTTTGAGATACTGGGCAATCTCTTCTCTTGCATGTTTTAAGTTTAATCTAGTGAGCAGCACTGCTGCCTTCAGACGAAATAACTGAACTGATAGTCCAGTGCTTTGTTTTGCCCATGTGCTCAGTACCTTTAAAGACTGAAGGATCAAAATAGACAATTCCATCCTGTTCTCAAAAGTTGTTTTTTCACACCAATATTCTGTATCCAGTGGTGAGATTCCCTTCTAGAAGAATGACAGGTATAGATCTTTTCTATTTCTTCCAGAAACTCATTGATTGATCATGGGAAAAATCATAACCAATGTATTTTTTTTCCTAAGCTGTAAATAGGGAGGATACCATAGTATTCATAACATACTACAAACTGTAGGTATTCTGCAGCAATAAATATTGGTAAATATTACTAATTCAGTTTAAATAATTTCAGATTTACCAGAAAGAATGAGCAGTTTCAGTAACTTACCAAGTTGCTGTCCACGTTATTGCTATATGAAAAGCAAATGTCTGTGAGGCTGTTGTTACTACAACATTCCACTGTGCCATCGAGTCTTCTGTATACTAAGGAACATGGGCATAAAGCAAATGATCAATATTACTGTACTTTCTGGACAAGAAACTAGTCTCTCAATAAAGTAAAACAATCATTCTGTAGCCTTCAAGTAATTCACATATAGTAATTCACATAGCCTGGCTGTGGTTCATTCACAACTAAAAATAAGCTTCACCACTCTCGTGTGTGAATGTCACCTGATTTCAGTCATGACTGAATTTTTCATCTTAATAAATCTCATGGAGACACTGGGATTCTACCACTCTGATGTTCTGAGCATTAAGAGTTACAAAATACTTCTGCCTGTTGCCCCACAACTTGATTTGCACAGAAAAATGTTAGGTGCTACTGTATTGATGTCACTGTCTGGCTGGCTGGCTATCGAAATGACCAAGACTAAAAATGTCCTCTTTAGGAGAGGAAAGCTTCACAAGATTCAGGTTTTGAAAGCTTCCCATGTCTTGATGACTGCAGCAGAACATAAATGATGTTTTAAACCATGATTTACCATGATAAACCATGATTTCTGGTGCAGAATCTTTGTAAAGGATGTTCTTTAAGGGAATCAAACCTAATTTGCTCTAAGGTATCTTTTAAAAAACACACAGAACAATGGGCACTGTAAGAAACTGTGTCACAGTAGCACTGCAGTTCCTTCCTTAGGTGGATCAAGCCTCTAAACAGTGCTTGCTGAGTTCCTTCTGTGTAACTTGCAGTCCACTAACATGGAGTTTTATGCCTGAGGCTTACAGGTGCAAGCACTGTACCATCTAATCCTATTTTCAAATACCCTGAAGCTAAGCAACTACATATATTTTTGAATACTGATTGACCATGAAATTAGTTTTCTTATAAACTACATTAAGAACACTTTTCTATCACTTTTTTTTTTTTTCCTTAAATTTCAAAAAGGTCTTTGGGGCATAGTTTTCTGTGTTGCTTCAAACCCAAATAGTTTACTCTCCATTTGTTTTATGGTCAAGCAGATAGGGTCCATATTTTTATTGATATTCTCTATTTATGTCAAGTTGTGCCCTGTCAAGATGTTGACAAATGACAGCTGCTAGAGACCATGCAGAGTTCATTTAATTTCAGAGGAATATTTTTCACTGCTGGAAGCTTATGACTCTAAAAATGCAGACAGACTGGTCTGATTAGAATGCAGTAGAGGGACAATGGGCTGCAAACACAATACAGCATCCAAGTTTGGAAACAATTCTAAGTGTCCAGTATGAAGTTTCTAGTATTTCAATCTAAACAGGACTGGTTCTGTTGCAAAATATGCAGTTTTATTACACATGACCCTGAAAATGCATTTCAGAGAATGGCAAAATCTGAGGACATAAATGGCATCTAAGAACTGGTTCTTATTTGACATCCCTGCAAACTGAAAGCACTTGCCAAAGTTGCCCTCCCCTTCAGACTGTTAGGTCTCTAAATGCAGGTTCTTACCCATATTTTGCTAGTTTTCAGTTAACTATTTATCTTAGTTCAAGCTGTAAGATTACTTTCCTTACATACTATAAAATTTAATGGATTACTTTTTCAGTCTTTCAAGAGAATTGTAATGTATAAAAAAACATGGGCAGTTCATCTGCCTGAACTCTCATTTACTTCCAGTTTGATGGAAAAATGTAGTAACATTTTTAAAGCTCTGAATAGCACCATACAGGCTTTGCTCAGCAGCAGCCCCCTTACTTTGGAGTTCACTCTCCACGAATGCTTGCATGAAACTCCCTCTAGAGAGCTGTAGGGCATGTCACAAGACATTCAGCCAATTTAACTTTAGTGTTTTAGTCTAATTAATTTTTGTTTATTGTTTCAGTTTAGTTCGGTTTGCATTTTTTTGTTTCTCAGGGGTAGGTCGTTATAGCAACAAGAACTCTCATGTATAAATGAAAACAGAAGGAAACAGATCGACTTGCAGAAGCAATATGTGCAGTTCAGACAAAACTAAGTTCATGGGCAATGACATTATGATATTGAAGAAGCAAACGAAACATAAAACCCATATAGTGAGACACATCAGAAGTGATGATAATGAAGCACATCATTGGGTTAAGCTGTACAATTTGTAATGTCATGTGATCAAAGCAGTAAGGTAATGTGTGGAATTTACATGTTGATCCGAGTTGATCCATATAACTGAACTAAAAATAGAGGAGTTAATTGTATTACTGCTAATAACCAAGTTATGCAATATCCTGAAGAGGCAAATTTCATTTTTCAGATCATACAGGATGTTGGTATAGGATGACTGGAAGGCCAGAGAAATTCTTCTACCTACCTCTTCCTCACTTTCAGATTTCACAAAATGGAACAGTGTATCGGCAACTGCTTAATACTGAGTAGCAGATGCAGCTCATGAGAAATCTACCCCCACAGACAAAACCTAAATTCAAAACAGCCTTTAAGACATGATAAAAGTTGCAAGAGAAAATAATTAAGAGAGCACCTCAAGTCATACCTCTAGCTGGAAAGCTTAACTGCTGTAGGGTGGCTGCACTTACACAGTAGCCAACCTGTGACTTCTCTGAAATGTCTCCCAGACAGGAATTCCAGTCTTCCACACTATAAATTGGGCAATCTTGTATGTTAGTGACAAGGTCTCCCACAAAAAGACCTCTTGGCCCATTGGCAGGAGAATCCTGAGAAGAAACAGTGAAGTCACAATATCATAGTTAAAAGTACAAAGATTTGTTTATAGTTCTACCAAACAGCTATGAAATCTTTAGGTTAAGACACTATTTCCAGAAAAACAGACTCCACTAAAATTTATTATTTCAATTTCTGATAGAGCATTACAAAACCACTTGCTTATTTACTTGCTTAGTGCAAACAAAACAGAAAGCAAAAGGCAAGCCTTCAAGTGTTCCAGGGACCTCTTCAAATTTAACTAATTCTTTTCATACAAGTTAGTATATTGTGGTTTTTCCTACCATTCTAAGTTCAAGTATCCCAAAACAATACCTTGAATCTTTCAACAAAGCAAAGTGTACCTATACTTTTGAAGATGGAAAAGATAATAAATGTCACTCTCTCCTGAATTAGATCATTTCACTTTTAGATGCAAGAAAGACTGAATCCTTTCATGTGTGCTGTATTTGATTAAGTCAGAAAAAAATCAGTCCTTTCCAGAATCTGAGCAGCCTATCTCTAGTTTGTTTCCAGATGATCAAACAAGAAAGGAAAATAATCTTTCACATTAGAAAGAGATAGCAATAACTAGAGTGATAATGCAGTTTCTAGTAGATTTACTTGGTGCAAAACTGAAAATAAGAAAAAAAAACCCCTGCAGAAATAAGCCTGCAAACTCACCTGAAATGCTTGAATAGTTTTATAGTATGCTGAATAGTCTGTAATTATACAAACCATGTTCTAACCATTTTCTAACACTAGAAAACATGAGACTGAAAAGGAAATTTCAAGCAGACAAAAAGTGCAATACATTAGATTCTGCTGAGTGCTGCACTGACCAAATTACAAAAGATATAATACAAAAACATCAAAGATCTTTTCTTACCTCTGCAACCTCAGTGACAAGGGCCCCAACACCCGTGTAATAGAAAGGGAAAAGAATGGCTGGCAGCAGAAACAAAACCATGAAACTTGCAACACCAAGAACAAAATTATGCCACACTCCTAAAAAGAAGAGGAAAAAACCTCAATGTTTCTAAATAAATAGTAATAACAAAAAGTTGTTTTTAAAAGTCAAGAATCTGAAGTTACCTTCTAGTTCACATTCCTGAAATGATTACTGTTTATCATGATAAATGATTAGTGGATGAAAAGCTAATTTGTGCTTTTCATCACACAGGCATAAAAGAAGAACACATATATTACTCTACAAACTTGAGTTTCTGTTATGTAGATTTTAAGGGGAATTTTAGAGAAGCCTCTGACTCCCTGAAAATTATACTATGAGACAAGACAGGGCAGTGCTAAGTCTGTTTTTAAGATATCATTCTACCATTTTGATATTTCATGGCAGAACACTGCTTTTGTAAGTATGTAGTGGACAGAGACTCCAGATTAAAAACTGGACTTCTGAATAAATAATTAAACTACAGTTTCTCTCTACAGAGTTGTCATCAATCATAAATATTAAAACAATGGTGAATGAAATATATTAACTTGTCACCTTCTATCACAATCAACTGTTGAATATAAGAATCTTAATAAATGGGCTTATACATGAATAAACACTGTTTGTCCTAATCAGCAACTTGTCTGAAACTTAGTTGCAATTCAGTATTTTTCATAGTTATCTTCATTGTATCAGTGAAAATAATTACATGTATATGTGCTAAGCAAGTTTAGAAAATAATTTTTACAAGTCTTTTTTACAAGAAAACCTGGACCTAAAACCACATCAAGAAATGAAGTTATGTGATCAGCATATCCTGCAGCATTATTTTGGCAACAAATTTTAACTGCAATCTTTATATCATGCTGTTCACCATAGGAAGAAACGAACCATTATCATAAGACATACTTTGTTTCCAGTACTACAGAAATGTTCTCATTCAGTTTGTGTCCTTGGAGAAACATTTTGTATGACCAATGCAGGAAAACTTTTCAATGTTGAAGACTCCTTATTTCCTTCGTAGAGTGCTTCATCTTGTTAAGAAGGGCTTGATTCAATTATATATTTACAGGGCAGTTACAGGAATAACTGAAGAATTCCTATTGAAGTAAATTTACTACTGAAATAAATTTACTACCAAAGTAACTAAATTAAAAAACATTAAAATTATATTTCTTGGACTGTATATAGCACAAGAATCATAACACATGGCAACTCTTATTTTCCTTGGCCAATTCTACACATTTTTTCTTTTCTTTCACCTGGTCTTCTTTTACATTTCTAATGCTAAAGAAATGAGACATTTTTTGAATATGCTAGCGAAGGGTTTGTTGCTATTTCCACTAGCAGATGCTTCTTAAAGCGATTTCTTTTTCTATAGTTTTTAATCATCTTATTGAAAGGCAATCAGATAGATGAAATATTCTATCATTCAGTTGTCTTTATTTCACACACAAGTGCAACAAAACAAAAGCTTTAAGTATTTTAACTTTATTGTTTTACATTTTTTATCTTAAAAATATTTTTTTCATCTTAATGTCTTAACACATGATAAAAATCTAAGAAAGAAACAAAAACCCCTTGTAACTGTGACCTCTAGAGAGAGTAAATTGGGAAAAAAAACCCAAACAAGCTAAAAAACCAATTAGAAGAATAACAAAAGGGGTGCTAGAACTAGATGGTGACAAGGGATACTTTCATACAGCTAGGAAAAAAAGATGGGGCTCAATACCATAATCTACACAGCCTGCTGTGTGGAATACAGAAGAAAAGTAAAATAGAAAGGTTTCAAATTAATCCTAACAAATAGGCTCAAAATTAGAAGACCTGTAGAAGCACACTGCTTAAGTATAACATTAATTTTATTTTGCTAACACAGTCTCATCCTTGTATACCTAATTCCTTATATTTAAAAAGGCACACTTAACACAACCCTTAAAACAACTTAGAATAGTATTTTTAAAAGTTTTAAAACATTTTCCTGTTAACAACAAGACAAAACATATTAAAAAGGATCTCAAAAAATAATACATATATTTGTATTCATTATAAAAAAGTGCTGCACAGAAGTACTTTTTATCTACTAGGCATGGAATGCTCACTCACTATTCTTGAGCTCAGGATGCCATCTGCTGTACAACAAATAAACTCCAGAGTATAGGTGGACTGCAAAAGGCATATTCGGTGTTGTTCTCTACTTTAGCTCTTTTACTTAGCTGCCATACAAAAATCTGAAAGCCTGTCTTTCCCAACTCAGATTTTCAGAACACTGAAAAGAGGTTATTTCAACCGCCCTAATAATAAAATTTTAAAATTAGTCAAGTTTACTGAATATCACATTTTATCATTATCAAACATCCTACTTTTGAAACATCATTAGATGTAAAAAAATGCACATATTTGTTACACCTAACTGATAACAAGCTATTGATGCTAAGTAGTCTTGTGGTATGCTTGCTTGGTGATTCTGTGTGATTCCATTTCAGGTTTCCCAAGAAACCTGAAGAAATATTATAGGTGTTTGCTTGTCATCAAAAACATACAAGAAATTATTTTCTACTAGACCTTATCATTTTATTTTTCTATATGATTTATAAGGAATGTATGTGAGCAACCCATTTTCAAAAATGGTGTGTCTTCTCTTTTAGTAGCTGGAAATGTAAATTGATTAATTTGAGAAACAGGAATTCATAGAATAATTCTTCTTCATGAAGAATTAGCCTGCTGCAGTGAATTACTTTAGTTCATTAGGGTATTTGAAATAAATATTTACTTATCCAATATTTATCATAACTTCCTTGATTTATGAAAGCTTCAAAATAGGCTTTTCTAAAGGCTAGTTATTCCCAGCCTTGTTTCTGTTAAATATTCAAGAAACAATGTTATTATCTAAGTCATACAAGAATTGCCTGCTATCCTACTGTCCCCTGGAACAGAAAACCATCAGTATCAAGAACTAAACCAAGATGTTAACTTTCCTATTTATTTCAGTAGTTTGAGAAGCACCTTTGTGCTATAAGTAGTTCAGGCAATGTAAGTCTCAGTTTAACTTTCCACAACATTAGAGCTCTACTTCCCAGCAGCCACACTATTAAAAAACAATCAAACCCCAAATATACAGAGGTTATTTGGAGCCATATGCTGTGCCTCCCTTTGGATGTTTTTGTTTTAGCCTCTATTTCCTCCTGATGGCAACATTAAAACACAGTGACCTGTATAACAACATAACTCCTATGTCACTGAAGATCACTCACAGTACTACTGAAAAATCATATAACAGATTGCTCCTAGTTCAGAAACTGTTGGGTGAATTGCTCAGCATGCCATGTTCTCATTCCACATGTTTTCTGGATGAGCGTTTTCTATCTTGTGTGCTCCCAGGTTTTGGTATGTGCACCATATAATATGAAAAAAAGAAAAAAAGAAAAAAAAAAAAAAAACAGAAAAAAAAAACAGAAAAAAAAAAAACAAACCAAAAAAAAAAAACCGAGAGGCAAAGGAACTTCTGTACCTGAGCTAGTGTAACAAACCAGATTTTTTTCTCCAACCACTCAATTGGAATTTCTTATGCCCAACTATTCTGAATAAGGTCTAGGATATAATAACAATTTTCATGACAAGAAATTGGTACTCATTTAAGCTCCCAGAAACAGACTGCTCTCCTTCAGAAAAGAGCACAATATGGACAGTAATAATCACATAATTTCGTGAAATCACAGTGTAGGTTCAGAACAGAAGGTCACCTTTAGGTATAGAGAAGCTTTTCTACTTACTAATTTTAAACCTCCATCAAGGATTCACAAATAATGCTTGTAAATAACTTACTGCGCTTACTGTGCTAAGCAAAAAAATTTAATAAAAAAGCACAAACTATTACCCGCACAAAATATCCTTAATTGCTGGATTGGAGATATCAACTGTAAGTGAGTTGTGAAGAGGTCAACAAATGCTCCCGGATAGACAATGAAGATAAAAATCCCAAATCCATTAAATCGAACTTGTTCCCTTAAAAAGAAGAAAAATGAAGTGGTGTTACCTCAAACAAACAAATGAAAACCTGAAAGATTCTACGAGGCAGACATATTTTGGCAGTGATAATAACTGAAATGATAATCATAAAACACACTTATGTTTCATAATACAAACACTGGAAAGATAATTAAATTAAAGGATGTTTTCTGCAGTGGTTGCCACTTTTTAGCAGCACACATTTGTGAACCTGGTAAAAAATAAGTTAAATTTCTTTTCTGTCTGCTGGTAAAAGTAACACATGGAAAAAATATTAAAACCCCTTACTTTCAAGTGTATTTTAGTATCTGGGGGATTTTTCTATTTTAAGTAAAAAAGTGGCAGCCTGTAGGATGCAGTTTTAAACTAATCTATGAAAAATTATCTGGAAGAAGCAAGCACATTCTTTTTAAAGAAACACTCATAGATTTCTGGAATTCAACATGTCTCTCTTTCTCCTAAATAAATTTTTAAATTAAATTGTAAGCTAACAAAAATTAGGGAAATGTAATCTGAAAAAAAAACCAAACCAAGGTTAGAAGGACAAAGGCTACTTAAATATATCAGTGGCTGACACTATCATACAGATTAAATACATGTACATGTTTATCAGGTTTTACAGTTGCTTTCAAATGGCTTTTTCTGAATAACTACATCAAAGTTTTATGAAGCTAGAAATTTCATAAGGGACTTAAGAGAGGCATGATAATCATGTTCCAAGAAAATTACATTGCAATTATTACTCCAAGACAATCATTTTCCAACACAAACCAGGCAGAGATAAGCTAATTCCCTATCTTTCCCGAGACAGTACACTGTCTGGCATTCCATTTATTCACATTTATTTATTTAACGTGTATAAAAGAAAAGAAGACACGGAGTTATATAGAAAAATAAAATCAGAACGCAGTAATGCATTAGTTCCCTGGAGCTCATTCACCAGATCTACTCATGCTACTAATTAGTAATAGGCAGTCTAATGCTTATACATGACTTCATGTCTTGGGTGGGAGGTACAAAGAGAAGAAGAAAAAGGATTTTTTGGCATTAACCTTGACTAAGGCTAAGGCTCAAATATTTCTTGTAGTTCACAGCCAATACAATCTTGAACTGAAATTGGCAGATGTTTATTAGATTTCAGGGAGTCAAAGTTATTTGTCAGAATAATAAAATTTGCCCAGAGAACAGCTATCTAGTAAATCCTAAACCCTGATGATTGACTGTAACAGTGCTACAGACCCAACCTGTGCCAGGAGGAAAATCAGAACCAAAACAGCAAGAAGAAAATAGCAGCAGTAACATCAATGTTCATTGGACAAACTACTTTTTCCCTGGAAATAGCTGGGAATTAATTTTGTTTGACAAAAACATAACCCCAACTTGAATACTCAGAGCCTTTGCCCCAGATCATGAATGAAAACAGTACACCATTAAGGTACAAGAATTATTCATTCTGCATAAAAGGAACTGTAGAGTTACTGTTGGCTTCTCTACAGTGAGAAGGAAGGGATGTAAGACAAAGGAAATTTTGCTGCTTCTTCCTGTCATGGGCTAAGCAAGAGTTTTATCCTCCATAGAAAAATCCCTGTGAATATTAGTGGAAAAATGCTGAAAGACAAAGCATATGAAACACAGAGGGCCCCAACCCATCCCTTCAACTGAGAACTTTTGGGGTCATAAAAAAAGAATAGATGAAGATGCAGTCATGCTTATCATGATTCCTTACACTCAAGAAACTCAGACAAACAACTTAGGGCTTCATGCTCATGGGTCAGATAATGATGATGTCCAGAAGAAAGGCAGAGGACATATGAATATCAGTCCCAGTAAGCACCACTTAACCCTCTTATGCTAGAATGTCATTTAACAGTAATGACTAACCATGTCCAATAACTTTCTTGTAATCATCAGTCAGAATAGTTAAGTGACATTAAAAATATCATCTTTGATCAAAATAAACACATTACTGATATTAAAGTTTCTGCTTTAGCATGTTAATATGCTACTTCACAAACTATGTTTAAACAAATCAGTTTGAAATATATTTTAAAGTACCATTGTGCAACAGCACATGGGTCCTCTTCAAGCACCCTAGCTGCAGAAATGCAATTGCTGTGTGAAAAACAGGACCACTTGAAAGAAATATTTTAAACCTGATGCAGTGTAGAATATTTGCAAAAGTTCCTTCCTCATGTTCTGTAGAATAGACACTGTATTAAAACTCTGTCTTTAGTTGTACACCCTTCCAAACTTAAAATATAAGGAAGCTATGAAATACAGAATAAACAGATTCTCTAGATAAATCAAAGAGTGCAAACAATATTCTCGTGTAAGTAAGGGATCTGCAATATTAGAACTTGTTGGCACATGGTAAGAGAAAAGTAATTTGTATTACCGAATAGCTGCCACCCCATGGCCGACTTCATGTATCACACCACTGATGAGGATTGCAGAGAAGAAATAGGTCAGCTGGCTGACAGGCAAATTTACACCAGGCACCTGTTGATGTGGGCATGACAACAAAACAAAACACAGGAGGAAACCAAGAGGTACAAAGACAAGTCATTCTGCCCCTGAACTGGCTGCTCTCATTCAGCTGCTTCAGACCTGCAACAGAACAGGGGCTGTTTTCACAGAGCACTATCAGTTTGTACCTCTTCTCCTAATTTATTCAATGTATTAAAAAATATATTTAAGATATATACTTCTGTTGAAGGTTGAAAAGCTGTCCAGGCACTTTTCCCTGCCCTACCGATTCCCTACAGCCCTTATTAAATGTGTCCTGCTCTATATTAAGCTTGAAAAGTTTACAAGAACGTACACAGGTTGCTACTCAAATGAGACAGGCTTGTCAACTGTGAGGATTAGTTTACCATTTCCTGTAGCTAGTCGTGTAGCTGTAGAAAATACCCACCCTTCAAAACAAAATATATATTGTATGGCACTTAAAACACTACAAGACCTAAGAGTTCAGAAAATGATGCTACAACTACAACTGTCAGTCCTCCTTCTCTCTCCCTAACCAAACCATAAGACTACCCCAAATTTACAAGGTCAAAAAAGGTTAACTTTTGTCTTTTGTTCAAGTTTTGGCAGTCTACATATGACAATTTGACTTTTTTTTAAAAGCCCTTGAAATGAGAATACTATTTTAATTTACAGAAGACATAATATGCAAGGCCCTCACATTCCTCCTCTTGCTGTGGTTTCCCACCACTCCCCATGTCCCTCACTGGACTACTCATGGGACAGCAGGTCCTTCCAGACAGGCTTCAAAGCAATCACGAGTCAAGAGACTGGGGAACCATTCCCCAGGCTAGCCATGCTCCTCATGGACTTTCCTGTGGCTGTGTTCTGATCCCTGTTCAGCAGCCATGGTGCAGTGGGACAGTTAATGTCACTTCTGCTGTTCCCTTTGAGACAGTTCTGTCTGATCCACAGCTCTCCCTGCACAAGGGGCAGGGTCCACTCCAGGTATAGTCACCAGCAGCTGATGTGAACTAAATGTCAATTGTAATCCAGTGGCTAGTAAAGAGATACTATGCACAAAAAATTCCTTGCCTGTCTATTGGACTCTCTAAAAAACGACCCTTATGGGACACAAAAGGCAGCAGATCCAACTGAACAGATCACATTCATTCAGTCCTGCACATTCCTCAATTATATGCATTCACCTACTCATGCAGCAGAACTCAGCAATAGGTTAGTGAGACAATCTAGCTAAAAGAAACACTTCAGAAGACAGTTTTCATTAATGTTAAACTGAACAATTTAATAAATTCTGTCCAGAGTGTGACCAAAATATTTATCTTAGCTGGCACAACTACTGTGCCTCACTGTATGAAGACAGCTGCTCTTCATTTGTTAAACATCCATTGCTTGCATTAGAGCATCAGCTGGTGGCACTCATGCATCAAGTAACTGGCATTGCCAGTGGCCCTCTGCTACAGGCACATGAGAGGACAGACAGCAACAGCAGGAGCTGCCATCTTAATACCACCATGACAGTCCTGGATGCTGTCAGACTTCATGCCAAAGAAACTAGTTTAAGAATCACCTAACAGGGAAGCTAACTCTCATGAAGGGTCCTAAAATAAGCAGTAGTATTTTGTTAGTAAGCATTGTCAACTTATATTTTATAGTCTTCCAAAAATGCCTTTAGTAAAAGATCTTTTGCTAGTAACTCTTTCCCACTTTTGTCAACATGGAACCAACACAAGCAGGGGCAGCTAAAAAAAAAAACCCAAACAGCTCCATTACCTAGACAGGTATTTTAAATAAAGTACATGACTGAACAAAAGAGGAAGGACACAAAAATGTTAATCAATAAATCATAAGCAGAATAGTATCTTCCCCTCTCCATAGCCCAAGTCTAAACAGATTTATGCCACAGGCTAAAGATGAGTTTTTAAAGCAACTGTTTTTTTTTTAAAAAGCCAATTAACTCCAGGCAGCCAAATAAAAGAGCTAATTTAAATGAGAAGGTCCTTCTGACTTGTTCTTCACCTCTTTGCAACTACACATGGGTTACTTTTTTGTGTGAATTTATGGTTGGAAATTTCCCTCAGAAAGAATACTGAAACTCCTTTAAAAGGCACAATTATACAGCTGTGGCTATTCAGACATCAAAGAATGAGGTAGGAAATAAGGAGAACCACAAGTCAACTTAGAAGAAGCAACCTTGTCCCCATAAATGACATTACATTATCCCTATACATTAATCCTTTTCAGTGTCAGTTTGTCCTTTGTTTGAGTGCAGTGATACTGCCAGCAGGCAGACACTGAGGGATCCATTAAAAATCAAAACTGTGAACATTATGCTATATTTCTGCTTTCCTTTCATAGCTCCAGTTCACACCAGGTGAATTCCAAAGGCTCACTTTTACTTTGGTTGCCACTATGTTGTTTTTCAAAAGAGCACTGTATTGCAAATGACCACTTCACTCTGGTGTCTCAAAGTGGATAGATCAACATCTCAGATACTCCAGAATGTAGCAGGCATACATGCTTAGGATAGACCCTGTTGGCATGAAAATTAAAAAAAAATCTGTGGCATGTTCAACTTGTGCTCTGCTTGATGCACAAATTACCCATTCCTGTCTACTTCTGGATAAAATTCTGGAGCAGGCTGTGGACCAGGTGACTGCAGTGGCAGTACCAGCAGTACCAGACCCTCCTGGGTCTTGTTGCCCGATTTTGCACTTGCTATGTTTACCCTGCATGTGTGAAACAGACTCAAACCATTCCAGATTCAAACCAGACTCAGATCAAACCAAGTTTATGGAACATACTAATGATAAGGCTTCCCACACTCATGCAGCTTTTCAGCCCAGCTGCACACAGCCAGTTTAGAAATTCTGGAAGGCAGCACACAATTCCCAGCTTCTGTTCACTCAACTATTTGAGTACTTAAATAGAGTAAAATGGTTTGGCACCCCTGCTCTAAGCCATGCAGCAGAAGGCAGAGCAATTTTATAGGACTTTCTGCATTTCTGGAAAACTACCATAGATTTTTGCCAGAAAGCACTCTTGGGGAAATAAGGGTAGGTAGGAATACTTCTAAGCTAAAAGTGTTGTAAAGACAATGCCAATTCTTCAGTGTCTGCCTTGCACTACAGACAGAAAATACAATATTGGCAATCTCCCTCATTCTGTGATATAGATTCCTTTCTAAAACCACAAAATACATAGTCCAAAATCAGAAATCCATTAACCAATTAAAAAGTTATTAGGCCTTTGACTGGGTACTGCCAGAAACAGCTTTCAATTTTACACGTAAATTAGGGCAGAAGTGTTTGAACAATCAAAGAATAAGCCATCTACTCACTAATGAATCTTTGCTTCCACTATCACACAAAGCTTTTCACACTTCTTTTCCACTGATATTTTGTACTGTAATAAATAGAACTCCTCTTTTCTCATGGATTATGGATTTGCTCTGAAACTTGAACGCCACCAGTGTCTCTAATTGCACAGCTCAGAGGAGGCAAATTCTTAGCCCTGTTTTGTATTCTTAGTACTATGATAATTCAGGGCTTTCCAAAATTCTCACTCAGAATTTTTAATAAAATCTCTTCCACATTTTTGGCTTCATTTTTCTTCCCCTCTTTTGCTACCTACACTTTAAGGCTTGTTACAAACCAGCAAATTTTTATGTAGATGAATATCAGGAGTTAGGTTATTCTTGCATGGGAGAACTTAAACATCACACATCCCACTAAGTTCACAGCTCTCAAACAAAGACTGGAGGAGAGAATACTTACCACAACTTGTAGCATACGATCATTCTGGGCTTTTGGTGCTTCAGTGAGCATCTGTGTCAGTGTTTGCATCAATGTCTTTCCAAGAAGGATAACAGAGCCAAACATGGCAACTATACCAAACACCATTCCTATGCTGAACCTACAAAGAGAAACAAATAACTTAGCCTAAATAATTAGCAAATAATGCATAGCCATAAAACAATGTAATATTTTCCTTGTTTAATATTTTCTTATGCCCAAATCACACCTTGATTAATTTTCAAATACTTTTCTGTTGTTCTTGCATATTCTAAATTTTATTCAGTTATCTAATACACATAACTTGCCAGTAGCAGCCACCCGGTACCTGAAGGGACCTTTTTACAAGGGTGTGTAGTGACAGGACAACAGGCAGTGGCTTTAACTGCAAGAGGTTAGATTTAGGTTAGAAATTCTTCATAGATTTAGGAAGAAATTTTTCACTGTGAAGGAGATGAAAGACTGGCATAGGTTGTCCAGGGGGGCTGTGGCTGCCCCTGGAGGTGTTCAAGGTGAGGCTGGATGGGGTTTTGAGCAACCTGGCCTACTGGGAGATGTTCCAGCCCATGGCAGGGGATTTGGAACTAGGTTATCTTTAAGGACTCGTCCAACCCAAACCATTCTATGATTTCATGAATATGAAGACATAACAATATAAAATTAACCATGTTGTACCATCACATATTTAGAGACCCAGATCAAATGGTAGGTTAGAACACATATTTATTAACATAGCCTTTTTCAATAAATTTTGCATCTTCCTCACAAACAATAAATGTGCTAAAGAACAACAGACGGGACTCATTAGTTCTTAAAGAACTAAAAGCTAAAACTAGAAGACCAAGAAAAAACCAATTATACTTAAAACACATTCTTCTTCTCAACATATTATTTTTCATTAGAATCAGTATTGAAAATAATTTCAATTTACATCAGTCTGCCTAGTGGTGAATTTTTATTCCGCATTATTATTTTACACTGTCCAATAGTTAAAGGATGTGATAAAGTTTATTTTCTAGCTAAAACACTTTAATTCACTACCAGTGCTTCTTCCTCTCACAGTAGTGGAATTTTTCTCTTACCTTTCTTAAAGAAGCTCATTGGGAATTAGCAATCTTATTTTAAGCAACGTGTACTTGTAATGTTAATTAAAGAGACTGGTGGAAACATTGTACTGTAATGAATTATACACATTGAAGAATTGTGATGGATATAGAACTATTACAAACTGAAACAGCAAAATCATTACATACAAGAGAAACCAATATGAAGCAGACCACTCTTTCATTACTATCTCCCTGAGGATAGCAATACAGGAAATGAAAAGAAATTAAAACCTTACTCATTTTGTATTTTCAGAGAAGATATGAAATAATGCTAGGAAGGCAATAATTTAGGAAATGAGTCCAGGAACACCCATATTCACCACCCTGCTTATTTACCATCAGTCTGTGCAACTTTAGCAGGGAAAGGTGCCAGCAGGTAAAAGCCAGAAGGTGAGCAATGTGCTTCTGAGCAGGTACAGTTGCTGAATGTCTGGGCAATAACTGACAACAGGGACACAACTGTCTTTGAATACTTTTAAACTCTAGTCATTGGGGGAGAGCTCAGCATACAGTGATGGACACATCTTGGATTTTAGATGCCACTTCTAGACCTACTTGTGTGCAGTATTACATGTAATAGCGGTACTCCTAGGAACTATGTCTAGTTCAAACCATAGATAAATATTGTTTACATATTTCTGGTATTATGGCATCTCAGTAGGCAACCTGATATGTATTTTTTAGTAGAGGAGAAAGACATACTGGCACAGTACAACTATGTCAACCACGCTAGTTTGGTTTTATTATTAGCCTAGTGAAAAAAACATGTCTATCCATTACACTTTTAAGGCTGAATGGCACAGATGTGGTTAACTCTGTTTGTCAGAAGAAAAAAAATATCCTGAATGTATACCACAAATAGAGAAATCTGGGTTTCCATCTCCCCCAGTTGTAGAATTGGCGGTTGAAGAGAGCTGTTTGCCATCGCATGTGAAAAGGAGAGACACTCAAGCCATATGACAGCAGCCAGTCTTCATAAGATGCCTTCAGAGAGTTGGATGACTGCAAAACAATAGAAAATTAGTTTAATCAAAACTTCTAGGATGATTTTGTGTGTTACGTGACCAAGCAGTAAATATGGATGTTTAACTTCAGATAGATGTCCTGCATAGATTTTATGTTTTAACATATAGGAAGGTGTGACACATAATATAAAAAAGTTATGCCACTGTTCTGATGTAAATCACAACAGTTCTAGGACTGCAAGAGAGATCAGGTAACCAGTGTTGTCTGACAAACAAGATCTTACATCATCTTTCTCAGTGTTAAATCGCATTCAGTAGCTTTTAACTGCTTGGTTAGAAGGCTAAAGACTGAACATTTTTTGGTATTTTTTTCAATGTGCAATTATATTTCAGTAAATATTTTTAAAACAACAATAAAGAACTACGTACTTTTGGCTTCAGCTGAAAAAAATGTTTGTAAAATTGGTGAGATATGTATCACTTCTGAGGCTACCTTATAATAACAGCAAAAATGAGGCCTACTTTTCAAACACAGAGGCAATGTCTAGAGAGATACTCTGGAATATTTGAGCATACTAACAGTAAGTGAGAAGAACTCTAAAATTATCAACCTGTATTGCCAAAGCAATTTTGCTATGGTAATTTCCCAGCCTTTCAATATACTGCTAGAATGCCTTCCTAGTAGCCCCAGAGATTTATCTTCATGAGAAATGTGACCTATAGACTACATGACTAATACTTAATTGCAGTATTATCTGAAATTATAGACCAAGGGATGTAGTTTTGCAATTGCATTTATATTATATGGCACTTCTCAATAGACTTTACTTTCCATGGAAGTGAAAGAGAAGCTCATAGCTTGGGAAAAGAGCACCAGAGCTTCAAGCCTTCTGACTGAGCTGTTCCCAAGACAGGAGTGTCTCTGACATAATCCAGACAAGTCTTTGGAGCTGTCTGATCTGGAGCATTGCTCCCAAGTTTCCCTTCAAGCAGCAGCACCTACTGAAGACATTGGGAATGCATAATTCACAACTGGCTCCCCACTGCCCCCCACAAAAGGAACTTCACAAGTTTCTGGCTACCATCCTTGGTTCTTTGAACAAATTTAGAACTTGTGAAGTTCCTTGCATTCCTCCCGTCCTGACACAGCCATGGTGGGGAGTGAGGATCTCATCTTGCACAACTATATTCATAGCTTTTCTCTTTGGCTGAAGTAATTAAAATTTGAACATTAAAATTTATTTCAAGTAACAATTTTCCTAGGATGAGAGATCCATTTACTCAGGTCATTGTTCATTTACCACCTACTGCAACATTTATCCTTTATGCCTATATATAGTACTATGCCATTTCCTTCTTCAACCTATTGATTTCAGTCACATTTTTGTTCAGTCCGCGGGCATGGACAGAAATTTTACTTTTCATGTATTCTCTAATCAACACTACTCACTCCCTATGCCACCACTAAATTCAGTGTCCAAAACCAGGTCAGCACTTGCTACCCCAGCATTTTCTAACTTCAGCAAAAGAGATCATGAAGATTACTACATTTTTACAAATTATAATACATTAGCCAAAGAAACAAACAAACAAAAAAGATGTCCACACACAATCTACTAGCTAATTAAGAACAAAAAAATATTTGACATTAACCTCCTCTGACCTAAGTAAGCACATCCTATTCATTCACAAAGTCCCTAAAACCCCCTTAATGAACTACATATTATTATAATAAAGCTAACTGGATATATATTTGGCACTTTAAAAATGTGCTCCCTTTATCAAATGCAAAAAACACTTTTCCCCTGGAAATGTAAAAAATTAGTCCCTTAAAATTCATTCCAGCCATATCACATCCCCACCGTACTAGCAAGGCATAAATATTATGAAGTTTTCCATGAGATATGTGAGATTACTTACCATACGTTTACCAAGTGGGGAAACAAAATAAAGGTAGTACCATTTTCCTGTTGCATTTTCTTCAGAAGTTGTGCAAATAGTATTCATGATGACTAGATAACTGCACCCCTTTACAAATATATTTAAAAGCCCTATGCAAATATTGCTCCTTCTGTCCTGAGCCCAGTGGGATTACCACATACCATGAGCACTCTCACACCCTGGTATGAGGTATGTTGGCACTCTGTTTCATTTTAAGTCTCCTTCTCACAGGTCTTGGCTTTGCTCCTATGAGTTCATTATATTCATTTATATAGCAGTACCTTTTTTATTTATGCACGCCTTCAAAATAATGAATGTCTGCTAAATACTCCAGGAGCTCCATAAATACCTGCCAGCAAGCAGGAGTCCTTAACATTCTTCTTTGCTGACCAAATCTGTTCAAAAACCCTGAACTATCTGAGCTTCCTGACTGTAAAAGCTGAAAGCTAACCTTGACTGAACATGTCTAATGCAGCCTTTATTTCTCAAAGCAGAAGGAAGGAAAACCTTCCACCCTTTGCTTTTTCCTGATCCTTTAGGCACAATCAAATGCAATGATTGAGGATGCTGCCAAGCAGAAATTCAGGTGTCTGCCTGATTCCCTGTTGTAAGACCCAAACTTCAATGGAAACATTAGTGCCAGTGGTTCCATGAAGCAACAAGAGGCACTTAAAATTCCAAGTCCCAGCTTGATTTGGCATATGTTTAGTTTGCTAGCACAAATACATCATGTCAGTTAACTCTAGCAATATCCTGAGTGTATTTATTTGTTAAAAAATACATTTATACCCCTAGTTATGCCTTGTACAATGTAGACTTTTTAAGATTCAATACTGCCTAATGCAATGTTTGAAATGTGAACAAAACCAGTGATGGAACAAACTGAGCAAGAGACACTGAACAAGTTTACAGAATAAACATCAACCGCAAGTTACAGAATGTATCATTCCCTTGCCAAAAATATCAACAGGATCATGCACGGAAATGTACTCCTGTATTATTTTTCACTTGGGCTCTGCATATCCTTTTGATGTGATTGAACTGTAAGTGATTTGAGGTCTAAGAAGCAACTGCCTTTTGCTAGTTGCTTGCACCCTTGGGTTATGAATGTGGTGGAGGATTTACAGTACCAGCAATAAAATAAGCAACGCTGAGTTTCCTAATTATATAAATCTTGTTATTTAATCCAAGTTCTATTTTGGTCATGGTACTCACAGTGAAACCTGTCATTGACATGTACACACGAGACCTATCAGTGAGCTCACTGAAACCCAACAGCCCCCACACAGTTCCTGGAGATAAATATACTGTGTCAACCTGAAGTTAAGAGTTGTATCTTAACTCCTAAACTCTCCTGTTTCCTATAGCATTCCAGGCATTCTCCCTTTTTTCCAACATAAATCAGGTACTTAGTTGGTTCAGACACTGTAGGGTTTCTCTTTTTCACCCTGTGCTGCTTCTAAGCTCCAGCAGAAGCTGTGACAAGTAGTGGCTGCTCTTATTTACAAAAGTGAATGATTTTAGGTTCTAATGCTAAGAGGTCTTCTGAAGATCAGAGATACAAATGGGTCTCAGCATCACAGCAGCACAGGTTCACTGCTTTAATTCAGCTCTTGCCAATTCACTCTCTTGAGGCTCCTCCTCAGGCACGAAGCTACTGTCAGAAGAAATCCAGCCTTCCTGGGAAGTTTTGGTGTGTCTTGCTACAGTCAAGAGCACATTTTTCTGGTATATGGCCAATCTTCTAATGTGTTTCAAAACGATGCCATATTTTTTCCCCAAATACCTAATATAGATCTAATGTAGTAAAATTTGAAAAAACTTCAGATAAAGTACTGCGTTTGAAACGTGATTACATACCAGCTAATATTTGGCAATTAAGAGTGCTAATCATTTTACTGAGTTACATTTGCTCTCCAATGATTAACAGCAGGGGGAGCCACTTATTTTTTCAAGTTTTCCCATCGCCTTAAATCCTTAATTTATTTTTATATATTACAAGACTGACAAAATGAATGTTTTTAACTTTGAAATCAATAGGACCTGTCTGCACTGGGCAAGAAGAGATGCAGCTCCTGGACTGTAACATTAACATCAAAAAGCAAAAGAATTACAGACCCAACCTTTCATTTAATTTTTCCTCATATTTAACTAGAATACATCCTATCTTGCATACATATGTCTGTATTTCAATCATTTGTCAGAGATTGTACCTCTTGAACTTTAAAAAAAACAACTGCATCACTAGATATAATGAACAATGTCATGGTGTGTTTTCCATTCAAACCATCCCCTCTCCAGCAGAAGAAGAGTGTTACAGTGCTATCTGAAATGAAAGTTAATTTCTTTAGAAAGTAGTTGTATGAGCTCCATCTCAACTAAATTCTTTCAGTAAAACTAAGGGCATTAAAAAAAAAAAAAAGTGAATTTATGTTTTTACACGGTAATAGTAGAAAAATCATAATTATAAAACACATGATACACAGGAAACAAATTGATTTTGTTGGTGGATTTTGTTTTTTGGTTGTTGATTTTTCTTTTTTTTTTTAAATATTAACCCTTTAGACTCCACAAAGCTTATTTCAGTGCCACAAAACTATTTAAACAGCGGAGTAAAAGCTGCATTTCCAGCTTAGGTCCTTTAACGCAGACCCGAAGCCCTTACAGCCGGCTAGGAGGCGGCTTAAACACCAGAGAGGGCCGGCAGCACAACAACCCCGCGGACGTCGCCGCTGAGGGTTCCCGCAGGGCTGAAGACCCCCGTTTGAGGCCGGGGGGGCTTTTCCTCCGGGGGAGAGAACGGGAGGGAGGGCAGTGAGGCGAGGGAAGGGAGCCGGCATAACCTCTGCCCACCCCGAACCGAGTGAGTGAGTGAGTGAGTGAGTGAGTGAGTGAGTGAGTGAGTGAGTGAGTGAGTGAGTGAGTGAGTGAGTGAGTGAGTGAGTGAGTGAAGCAGGCAGGGGAGGGGAGGGGAGGGGAAGGGAGGGCAGGTGAGAGCAGGGGAGGGGAGAGCAGCGCAGGGCTGGTCAGAGCAGGGCTGGTCAGGGCAGCGCAGCGCAGCGCAGGGCTGGGCAGGGCAGCGCTGGGGAGGGGGGAGGAGGGCAGGGCAGGGGAGGGCTGAAGACCCCCGTTTGAGGCCGGGGAGGCTTTCCCTCGGGGGGAGAGAACGGGAGGGATGGCAGTGAGGCGCGGGGAGGGAGCCGGCATAACCTCTGCCCACCCCGAGCCGAGTGAGTGAGGAGGGAGGGAGGGAGGGAGGGAGTGAGTGAGTGAGGGAGGCAGGGGAGGGGAGGGGAGGGGAGGGGAGGGCAGGGCAGGGCGGGGCAGGAGAGGGAAGGGAAGGGTAGGGTAGGGTAGGAGAGGAGAGGGGAGGGGAGGGGAGAGCAGCGCAGGGCAGCGCAGGGCTGGTCAGGGCAGGGCAGGGCAGGGCAGCGCAGGGCAGGGCAGAGCAGGGCTGGGCAGGGCAGGGCTGGGCAGGGCAGGGGAGGGCTGAAGACCCCCGTTTGAGGCCAGGGAGGCTTTCCCTCGGGGGGAGAGAACGGGAGGGATGGCAGTGAGGCGCGGGGAGGGAGCCGGCATAACCTCTGCCCACCCCGAGCCGAGTGAGTGAGGAGTGAGTGAGTGAGTGAGTGAGTGAGTGAGTGAGTGAGTGAGTGAGTGAGTGAGGCAGGGCAGGGCAGGGCAGGGGAGGGGAGGGGAGGGGAGGGGAGGGGAGGGGAGGGGAGGGGGGGGGAGGGGAGAGGGGGGAAGGGGAGGGAAGGGTAGGGGAGGAGAAGGGAGGGAAGTGGAGGGGAGGAGAGGAGAGGGGAGGGGAGAGGAGAGCAGCGCAGCGCAGCGCAGGGCTGGTCAGGGCAGGGCAGCGCAGGGCAGGGCAGGGGAGGGCAGGGGAGGGGAGGGCTGAAGACCCCCGTTTGAGGCCGGGGAAGCTTTCCCTCGGGGGGAGAGAACGGGAGGGATGGCAGTGAAGCGCGGGAAGGGAGCCGGCATAACCTCTGCCCACCCCGAGCCGAGTGAGTGAGCGAGTGAGGCGGGCAGGGGAAGGCAGAGCAGGGCAGGGCAGGTGAGGGGAGGGGAGGGCTGGGCAGTGCAGGGGAGGGCAGCGCAGGGCTGGTCAGGGAATGGCAGCGCAGGGCTGGTCAGGGAATGGCAGCGCAGGGCAGGGCAGGGCTGGTTAGGGCAGGGCAGAGCAGGGCACGGAGGGCTGGGCAGGGCAGCGCTGGGGAGGGCAGGGCAGTGCGGGGCTGGGCAGCGCTGGGCACGGCAGGGCAGGGCAGCGCTGGGGAGGGCAGGGCAGGGGAGGGGAGCGGAGGGCAAGACCGGGCAGGGCAGCGCACGGGAGGGCAGCGCAGGGCTGGTCAGGGCAGGGCTGGTCAGGGCAGGGTAGCGCAGGGCAGGCCAGGGCAGGGCAGCGCTTGGCAGGGCAGGGCAGGGGAGGGCTGAAGACCCCCGTTTGAGGCTTTCCCTCGGAGGGAAAAAACGGGAGGGTGGGCAGTGAGGCGCGGGTAGGGAGCCGGCATAACCTCTGCCCACCCCGAGCCGAGTGAGTGAGTGAGTGAGTGAGTGAGTGAGTGAGTGAGTGAGTGAGTGAGTGAGTGAGTGAGTGAGGCAGGGCAGGGCAGGGCAGGGCAGGGCAGGGCAGGGCAGGGCAGGGCAGGGGAGGGGAGGGGAGGGGAGGGGAGGGGAGAGGAGGGGAGGGCGGGGGTGGGGAGGGCAGGGGAGGGGAGGACAGGGGAGGGGAGGGGGGAGCAGCGCAGGGCTGGTCAGGGCTGGGCTGGTCAGGGCAGGACAGGGCAGGGCAGCGCAGGGCAGGGCAGGGCTGGGCTGGGCTGGGCTGGGCAGGGGAGGGGCCCGTTTGAGGCCGGGGAAGCTTTCCCTCGGCGGCAGAGAACGGGAGGGATGGCAGTGAGGCGCGGGGAGGGAGCCGGCATAACCTCTGCCCACCCCGAGCCGAGTGAGTGAGTGAGTGAGGCGGGCAGGGCAGGGCAGGGCAGGGCAGGGCAGGGCAGGGGAGGGGAGGGGAGGGGAGGGGAGGGGAGGGGAGGGCTGGGCAGTGCAGGGGAGGGCAGCGCAGGGCTGGTTAGGGCAGGGCAGGGCTGGGCTGGGCTGGGCTGGGCAGGGCAGAGCAGGGCACGGGAGGGCAGGGCAGCGCTGGGGAGGGCAGGGCTGGTCAGGGCATGGCAGCGCAGGGCAGGGCAGGGGAGGGGAGCGGAGAGGAGGGCAAGACCGGGCAGCGCAGCGCAGGGGAGGGCAGGGCAGCGCACGGGAAGGCACCGCAGGGCTGGTCAGGGCAGGGCAGGGCAGCGCTGGGCAGGGCAGCGCTGGGCAGGGCAGGGGAGGGCTGAAGACCCCCGTTTGAGGCCGGGGAGGCTTTCCCTCGGGGGGAGAGAACGGGAGGGATGGCAGTGAGGCGCGTGTAGGGAGCCGGCATAACCTCTGCCCACCCCGAACTGAGTGAGTGAGTGAGTGAGTGAGTGAGTGAGTGAGTGAGTGAGTGAGTGAGGCAGGGCAGGGCAGGGCAGGGCAGGGCAGGGCAGGGCAGGAGAGGGGAGGAGAGGAGAGGAGAGGAGAGGAGAGGAGAGGAGAGGAGAGGAGAGGAGAGGAGAGGAGAGGAGAGGAGAGGAGAGGAGAGGAGAGGAGAGGAGAGGAGAGGAGAGGAGAGGAGAGGGGAGGAGAGGAGAGGAGAGGGGAGGAGAGGGGAGGAGAGGGGAGGAGAGGGGAGGGGAGAGCAGCGCAGGGCTGGTCAGGGAAGGGCTGGTCAGGGCAGGGCAGGGCAGGGGAGGGGAGGGGAGGGGAGGGCTGAAGCCCCCCGTTTGAGGCCGGGGAAGCTTTCCCTCGGGGGGAGAGAACGGGAGGGATGGCAGTGAGGCACGGGGAGGGAGCCGGCATAACTTCTGCCCACCCCGAGCCGAGTGAGTGAGTGAGCGAGTGAGTGAGTGAGGCGGGCAGGGGAGGGCAGGGCAGGGCAGGGGAGGGGAGGGCAGGGCAGGGCAGCGCTGGGCAGGGCAGGGCAGGGCAAGGCAGTGCTGGGCAAGGCAGGGCAGGGCAGGGCAGGGCTGGGCAGTGTAGGGCAGGGCAGGGCAGGGCAGGGCAGGGCAGGGCTGGGCAGTGTAGGGCAGGGCAGGGCAGGGCAGGGCAGGGCAGGGCTGGTTGCTGCTCCCCCCACTCCGAGCCTCAGGGGCCCCCGGCGGCTCCCGGCCTCGCACAGAGGGGGGGTGTGGGGGCGTCGCGTGGGGAAACGGCCGCAGCGTCACGCGCCCCCAGCGGACCGCGTCTCGCGCCGGCCGTTACATCTCGGCCGGCGGAGAGGGCGAGAGTCGCCGAACGGGGCCTTGAGGGCTCCGACCGGGAAGCGGCGCCTCCGTCTGCTTTTGAGGGAGAACAAGGGATTTGGCAGCCAAACCCCCGTGTTCCGGAGGGTGGGCGAGGCGGGGAGGCCTCTGCCCGCTGGCGGCAACAGAATCTTATCCCGAGGGAGGATGGGGCTGCCCGGTGCCCTCCCCCCCCGCTCCCCGGCCCCAGCGGGGAGGGGAAGCAGCGCTCCTGCCCCAGCGTGCGTGGGGCCAAAGGCTCCCGTCCGGCTCTGCCTCTGCACCCCTCACCTTGAGCAACGTATCCACCAGGTAGATGGCGCACCAGCCCCCCAGCACACACACCACCACCGAGATCGGGATCATTGCTGCAGCCCAGGCGCTGGCGGCGGCCGCGGCTCGAGCGGAGGAACCCCCGGAACTAAAACTCTCCCGGAACCCTTCTCCATCAGCTACACTACCCTGTCGGAGTCTTCCGGGGATCGCGTTGAGAGCTTGAGCCGGGGCCTGAGTGACGTCACAGCCCGGCGAGCAGCGGAACTGGGGTGGTGGTGGTGATGTCGTCACTGCCGTGGCCCGGGGCCTACTGCGCCTGCGCGGGGATGGAGAAGGGGCCGGGGGGGAGCACCGGGCAGTCCCTTTGGGGGCGGAGGCTGCGGGGCGTGGAGTGGGTGGGTCTTCCTTCCGCCTTCTTTTTTAAAATTCGAGTTGTTTCCGTGCCCGTAAGGCGGGAGGAGGGGTAGCGGTGTATGCTCTTTTTTTGTGAGGCTCCAGCAGGGCGGGAGGCAGGGCCGCAGGTGGACAGGGAGATGTGGAGGAGGAATAAAACTCGTTCGCGATGGTGGGATTAAAGCGCTTCGTGATGAGGAAGTAATAGGATTCCCTTTAACTACTAACATTCTTCCAGAAGCATAACACCGACTTCATGACATAACAAAATTGTTCTGTGCAGTTCTTTGTAAGAGTGGCTTTCAGGCAACCCGCTGTGCTTCGTCCCCAGTCTGTTATCATAGTAATTCTCTGATTTTTATGCCTGTCCCCATCTTTCCCACTCTTAACTGGTCACGTCTTTTGCTGTTTCTAGAAGTGTGATGTACCATGAGATCGCTAATCACAGAATCGACACATTTGGAAAAGGCCTTTAAGATCACACTGTGCAACTGTCAACACCCTCCAGAATAAAATACAGGTTATCAATATCTGCATCACCCACTAGAGCATAGAATCATAGAATCATAGAATTGGCTGGGTTGGCAGGGACCTCAGAGATCATCAAGTCCAACCCTTGACCACTACCACTGTGGTTACCAGACCATGGCACTGAGTGCCACATCCAGTCTCTTTTTTAAATATCTCCAGGGATGGAGAATCCACCACCTCACCAGGCAGCCCATTCGAGTGCCTGATCACTCTCTCTGTAAAGAAATTCTTTCTAATATCCAACCTAAACCTCCCCTGGCACAACTTGAGACCATGCCCTCTTGTCTTGTTGAAAGTTGCCTGGGAGAAGAGCCCAACCCCCCCTGGCTCCAGCCTCCTTTCAGGGAGTTGTAGAGAGCGATGAGGTCTCCCCTGAGCCTCCTCTTCTCCAGGCTGAACACCCCCAGCTCCCTCAGCCTCTCCTCACAGGACTTGTGCTGGAGTCCCTTCACCAGCCTGGTTGCCCTCCTTTGGACCTGCTCCAGGACCTCAATCTCCTTCCTGAACTGAGGGGCCCAGAACTGGACACAGGACTCGAGCATGTTCCAAAGTGCCTCATATGCACAGTTTTTAAATACTTTCGGGGGTGGTGACTCCACCCACCTCCTTGGGCAGCCCATTCCAATGCCTATTGACTCAGTAAATAAATTCTTCCCAATATCCAGTCTAAACCTCCCCTGACACAACTTTAGGCCATTTCCTCTGGTCCTGTCATTATTCACTTGAAAGAGGCCACCACTCACCTACTTAAAACCTCCTTTCAGATAGCTGTAGAGAGCAATAAGGTCTCCCCTCAGCCTCCTCCAAACTAAACATTACCAAATCCCTCAGCCTCTCCTCACAGGACTTGTTCTCCAGGCCCTTCACCGGTGTGGTTGCCCTTCTCTCCCTTGCTCTAGCAACCCTATGCCTTTCTTGTAGCACAGGGCCCAGAACTGAACACAGTACTCTTACAAGCTGATTTATCAGGGCCTTTCCTAGCTTAAAAGCTTTGAATGGAACAGTGAAAACAAACAATTGCAGAGTTGGCATAGGTTAAAGAAAAATATTGATTTGCTTGTGCAGACTGTGCAAATTGAATTACACCTTCCCACCCCCTGTGAAAAAGATGCGCTATCATGTCCTCAGTTTTCCCTTTTCTAAAGATTTTTCAGGAAACAAGACCGTACCAGTGAGAGAGCCCTCTGCACTTTATGGCTTCCAACCTACCTCTTCCTGTGTGCTCCAGGTGAACTTTCATTGGCCATGGTTTGTAACAAATTACTCAGAACTTCTCTCTCTTCTGGAAATGCTTGCTAAGTCTGCCCCTCACTTCTGGTGTCTTAGTCTGTGGGTTCACAGCCCTTCTGTGAAAGGGCTGATGGGACTGCTGTTAGAAGAATTCATAAAATTAACCACAGCCTGTCTTTTCCACACAGAAATCTATGGATGTTGTGTTTTTAAAGAGATCCTTTCAATAAAAAAATCCTTCATTTGATGGAATTTAAATGTTTTTAATGCCATTTGTAGTAATGTTTTCAGATTTTTCAGCTCTTTTTTTTTGTTGTTGTTGTATATACACTCATATCCTGCCCCTCGCAATATGGATGCTGCAAGCTTTCCTTATGCTACCAGCAGGAAATACATCTCAGCTCTGAAGTCCTTGGCTCTTTTCAGCTCCCTTTCTTTACACTGATAATGACATTGCTCAGGGGGCAGCAGGAATCAGACTGTATCCCCGGAGACAGATCAACAAACAAGTAAGGGGAGACAGCCCTGTCCAAGCTCTGAGTGTTGATGGTTGTGGGGGCAGAAGGGGAGGTGGGAACTGGTAATCCATGCCTGCCTTCATTTGTTCTCTGGTTGGTTTCTATGTCTTTCAAGTCAGGGATGTTTTTCCCTGAAGTTTAGATTTTCCAACCTCCTTAAACTCCCGTTGTTGGGAGCAGTTTGTGTTAACCAAAGCTATAGGAGAACTTTGGAAAGAATTTCATTCAAACATAAAAGCTGAATAATTACAGAAATTTTATCCAGCCCCACATGTTATCAAATCTGAGTTTGTGCACGGATGGACAATTTTGACACTTCCTCAGCATCTAAAAGAAAACATGAACGGAGTCCCCAAAGAATGGTTCCCAACCTAGCAAGTTCAGTTGCAAATCATTAAGAAATTATGGAAATATGGCAATTCTGCACCTTCTTGATTGAAAACTGTTCCATAGACCAACATGCATTTAATATAAATATACAAAACTTATTCTAGTGCTGGTCTTTGGAAGCAATGGAGAGCAATAGTATTCAAATAGTGAAGAATATAATTATTTTTACTAGACTCATTGAAATCAAACATAGTAAAATCACCATGTTAAATGATCCACCCAGTAAATAGTTTTTGTAGCACTACTGTGTTTTTCTTCTATATTCATTTAATCTACCATATAAAACACAGACCTGAATTCTACTGAGTTGTCATAGAAATTGGCAGTGCAAATGAAAAGGAATACAATTAAAATACACAGTCTGTATTCTATTGCTACAAAGTTTATCACAAGAAAACAAACAAACGGAGAATTTTCTATAATGCAGAAGACAGATATTGTGAGTCAGCTGCCAGCCCCACTGTTTTTTCTTGTGTAACTTGAGCAGGTATTTTGCCCCTGGCAGAAAGGCAAAATTAATCCTTGTTCTCATGGAATAAAACGGTTGCAGACTGTGAACTGCTTCAGGGAGAGATTGCAGTTTGCATTTTGAAAATTAGGGTATTCAGAATTAAAGATTTCCGCTTGAAAATGGTTCTGAAAGTCGTGCAGATATTGATACACTTCTTACCACCGCAGTGACTGCAGCAAAATGCCATACTGTAATCTGGGTAGTGGGCAGTACCCAGATATTGCTACAAAGTTGCAGTGTAACCATCAGAGTTTTAGAAGTTACAACTGAGGTGTATGTTAATGGAAGGGCGTGAATGGAGCTCCAAACGACAAGTATCTAGGAATGTTAGAAAAGCATATTTAAAAGTCACACAAAAATTTTAGGCAGAAATAAGAATATAATCTCGTAAGCATGATACCACCAATTAAATGTAATTTGGCAAGTAAATAAAAAAAATTGCCCTAATACATTAAGATTTTAATATATTCACTTAGTGGATTAATATCAGAGATCTATTTCCATCTTAAAATTAATTTTCAACATGTCCAATAATTGATCTCTTCAACTTTGATCTATTACTGAAGTAGATATGTGAATATTCAGATATTACCATACATGAGACATTGCAAAATAGAAGTAAAACCGGTCTTAACCACTTTCAAAAGCTTTGATGTTAGAGCAGTTTGCAGGGCTCTAGGGAAATTTGCAGTGCTCACAGTTCATTGCAGGCTCAGGCCTACAACCAGATAAGATATGGATTTTGGCATGAAATGGTGCTAAATTTTGCCAGTTTGAAGACAATACAATCAGAATACAACCTGTTTGGATAATTGTTTGAGCCTCAAGAAAAGCAAACAGGTTTGTAGATATTTTCTGAAAACTATTCTTTATTAGGTTGGTGAGTATTGGGATCAACTAAACAGAAGAATGGAAGGCTGGAGGAAAATGTGGTGTCATTCTGGAAATATTTATGTGCCAGTGTGACTTGAAATGAAGGGTGGTTTCATGGAGTGCATGAATGTTTTCAGAATGAATGCCCAAATCTAGATTAGAAGGTTAGAATTCAAAATAGAGACAAGGATGCATTAAAAAAAAAAAAAAAAGATGGGTAAGTATGAAATAGAAGGTTCATTAAAAACTTGCAAAGGTTAAGAGATTGCTTCTGGAAGGAATAAAAAAGTCAGAGTAAAGAAGAGACACAAGACGAGATACAGAGACTGGCACACTACAGAAGTGCATGTGTCATTGGCTGTACATGTCTAAAGCATAAATATGCATTTGTTTACCTTACCAACGTTATTATGTAAAATTCTGAGTGTATGTGAAAATTTCAGGTAATGGGAACTGGAGGCTTGTGATATGTATGATCTTTTAAACTGAAACTCAAGAAAAAGAAAAACAAAACAACAAACCCACCTTTGATCCTTGCTGTGCCTAGAAAGAGCAGAGTGTTACACAGTTTTCTTCACAGTTGGTGTTCCAATTACAGTACAAAACTATTGCTTTATTTAAATAGAAATGAGGTCAAAGTATTCTGTTAGGGTTCAGGACTTGTTCGCAGTATTTAACCTGGTTACCAAAAATACATGCTGGAAAAGTGAGATTTTTTTACTCTTAAAACAATTGGAATTAATTTTTAAGTCAATGTTCATATGAGCAATGTCATTAAAGGAAAAGCACAAGTATTCATAGAAATGTGTCTTTTCTGGGCTAATCTGCTACAAATAGTAGCAAATTTGCTAATTACTTACAAAGCATATTACAGGTCTTTCTTAGTTGCTATCAATTTTAAGCATTTACCCATCAGCTGCAGTGCTGTTAGGCATGCAATGTTGTTGTGCTTCAAGGAGAAATGGGTGTCAGACTCTAAAGAAAAACAAAGGAAAATAAGAAACTTGAGGGATATGGTCCCAATATTATCCTAGAAGCCAGTTCTGCAAGAATATTAGTTTGAATCTTCAGCTGCTTATTTGCAGAGCAGTTATTTAGCATTAGCTCCTCTGTTGGGATCCCTTTACAATTTTAAAAGCCTGTCCTTGGAAATAGGTTTACCTAAACTGCAGGGAAAAAACGGGCTCTGTCAGTGAAGGAGGAGAAGTGTACCCAGTTATGGGCCCCTCGGTTCAGGAAGGACAAGGAAGTGCTTGAAAGAGTCCATTACAGAGCCACAGAGACGACGAAGGGAGTGGAACATCTCCCTTATGAGGAAAGGCTGAGGGAGCTGGGGCTCTTCAGCTTGGAGAAGAGGAGACTGAGGGGTGACCTCATTAATGTTTATAAATATGTAAGGGGAAAGTGTCAGGAGGATGGAGCCTGGCTCTTCTCAGTGATGTCCAGTGATAAGGGATAATGGGTTCAAGCTGGAGCATAAGAGGTTCTGTGTAAACATAAGGAAAAGATTTTTCACTGTGAGGATGACAGAACACGGGCACAAGCTGTGCCCAGGGAGGCTGTAGAGTCTCCTCTGGAAATTCAAGCATTCAAAGAGCCTGTCTGGATGTGTTCTTGTGTGACCTACGCTGGGTGATCCTGCCCTGGCATGTCCAAGGTCCCTTCCAACACCTAACATTCTGTGATTCTGTGAAGAGCACACAAGGGAAGCTTGTGCCAAAGAGCTGCTGTGAGCTTTTTTCCTTTTGCTCTTTTTTTTTTTTTTTTTTTTTTTTTTAATTCATTACATCTCAATTCCTTAAATCCACAAGCTCCTTATCCTACTGCAAAATTTAAAATACAGAATAGTTTCAGTCTGAAAGGTATTGTTTCATGCTCACTGTAATGTAAAGGAAGTGTACATGACTGCATTAGATCTATCAAGTCTGCACCCCAAAACCTGTAGGGCAGCCTCAAACCCTAGGGAAAGAAGCACTCTTAGCTTAAGTAAGACCAAGTGAGGTGACACTTTGAAGGAAACATAGTTTGGAGTTTGCTGTTTAGCAGGCTGCTAGAGTCTGTAGCACTAGTGTTAACCTATGCATAGAGGGTAGTCATCTGTTGTGAATAATAGGAATGCTTTACACAGTACCAAAAATATTCCTGGAACAGGTCTAGTTGAATAAATTAAGGTTTGATATAGATCATATTGACTACTTGATAGAGTAGTATCTACTCATACTAGATATGACTAGTAGATTTATTCCTAACTTCACCATAGAAAGCATTCATTTATAATTGTCTTCTTTTTTTTCCAAAGTCTTGGAGATATGAGAAGTGAAAGATTTTTTTTTCTTATGACTCTTGGGGACTAAGATAAGTGTCCTGCTATTGATTCAAATCTTCACAGCCACAGTTTATTCTTAATTTTTTATTTTCTTTTCATTAGAATCAAACCAAAGATAGGAACTGATCAGTCATATATGATTCATCATGATGGTGCAGCTGGCCTTGAATTTGGTAATATTTTATCTACAAGCATTGCTCTACTCAAGTCTACTACATTTGCTCTCACAGCAGAATCATTACTGTATGTGAGCTGATTACCTGCACAGCTGCAGTCTTGTTTCATGCTTTACTACAAGTACATAGTTTTGTGTTGTGCTGAGTCCCCTCTGCTGTGTCTGTACCTAGTTCTTATACATCTCTGAGTCAGGTGGGTTCAATGGCAAAATTTCTTACTGTACTTCAGGTGAGGTCTTAATCTGACCACTTGTAATCAATGGATAAGGATAACCTTCATCAAAGGAAATCTGGTATGGGATTGAAAATGAATAGATGCCTCTTTGAATTGTCCTGCTTTGTGAAAACAATGAGTAGTCTTTCTGTTCAAAATTTCACCAATGCTTCAGTCAGTCCCTATTTTGTCAAACTTGTTTTCCCAGAGCAATATCTGATGGTGCAATATCATGTTTTTTGTTTCTCTGCCAAATTGTGCTGAATCATTATAGCAAGCAGGATGTCTAGAAAATCATCATGTCAATTAAAATTTATACCCCTTCAAAATCTCCCAGTACCCTTGCCTGTTCTTATGGTATCAGCTTTGCCAGGTATAGTGGCTAAAATTTTACAGGACAAAAGTGGGAGGAGCTGTGCATTTGTTTGTTGTATGTCATCATCACATTCTAGTCATTCAAAACATTTTGGTAAGTAAGAATTTTACATAATTCAAAGCAACAAAGAATATGACTTTTGGGTATAATTCAGTGGTCAAAGCTATGATGTTCTAGCATTTGTGTGGGTTATATAGATAATGCAGTTTTTAGAACTCAATAAAAATTTTTTGACAATGCTAACAATGCTATTAAATGATGATGGAACTCTGAAATCTAGAATGAGGTCACTGGCAGCCTCAATGAGACCATCTTCTTAATACAGGGCTAATTATTTCTTGATAATAATCACCATACTTTTGTATGGAAAATAAAGAGCATGCAGGAACTGAATTAATATTTCGAATCTCAGAAATGTCACTGAAACAAAATGAGCTAACTCAGATAAGTTTGTTGATTTCCTGTCCACTAGATAATAGCAAATATTTTTCATGCTGTTGTACGTCATTCATTATTTAAATAGCCTGATGTTATTGTTGTTATACATAGCTGCACAAGTAGAAACTCAAGAGAAAGTGCTTGATTTTCTTTTTCCTTAACATTGAGAAAAATGTAAGTTGGGGAAAACTGGAAGAAACAACTAAACAGTAGATAATACTTCCTCATATTTCTTTTGACAAAGCAGGTGAAGTCTGATATTCTTTCTGCAGTCTAGTATTCCAAAATATTTTCAGTTTAAAGCATGAGTAAGAATTGGTTCTGATGCCTGGCAATTACTAGCTCCACCATATTTTAATTTTTTTGTAGTTCTGTATAATATCTTATGACTGGGTGTCATTGCTAGAAGTCTCTGCCTTTCACCTAAAGTGTGTGCCAAATCATTGTTATGTGGAGTAGATACATCTTTACTGCAGGAAATAGACCAAAGGTACAAGGAAAATCAGTGTGACTCATAAAATGGATGGTGGGTTTTTTTCCCAGGATTCTCTACATTAGTCATCTGATGAATCTGTCTGAATAGCAGGTTTCTTGTCTTTAAATCTTAGTCAATAACTTATTTGTTTTGAACAAAGAGAACAGTTTATATTGCACTGTATCTTTAGTTTTCATATTCTGCACCAAACAATTCAAACCAGGGTAGTGATAGGAATTAATTAACCAAACACTTAATACCCTGGCCCACTATTCATACCTGGCAATAAACTGTAATTTCTAGAACTATAAAATTAAGGCAGGGAAGCAGAATTTTGCATTGCAAAGATCTCTAATATGTTGCTACTACTTGGTGTTTTGAAGCAAAATTCCAGGAATTTATTTTTTATCTTTTTACTTTGAAGAAGTCTTCTTTCAAAAGAACTGAGGTAGTGACTGCTCCTTCATTGACTTGTGCTTTCAATTGTATTACATAGTTTGCATTACATGAAAACATTTTGGATTAAATAGAAAAAATATTTTTCTTTTGGGAGCCTCAGAGAAGTTATATCTGTGCCCATGAGGTTTCTCAAAAAGCAAAACATTTAAGTAAGCACATTAAGTAGTGACAGTTTGAGGAAACAATTCTGACATTATACAGTGAAATATTTCAGTGAAGACATAAGATACATCCATATATCTGTTAATCCTCAATTTTGCTTTCAAAACTAGTAAACTGTTTCAACGTGCATGATAATTAAAAGAGCTTCTAGTAAGGCAGCAAAAGTATCTTTTGAACTATACCGGGATTTTCACACCTGAGATAAATACATAATTACTATGTCTTTTGAATCTCTTTTCATGGGACATAATCGTTTTACGCAGTGTGTGTCAATGTACCTGGCCCTAACTTGCTAGGCACTCAATCCATCAGAAATGCACATATGCCTCATTATTTGCATTACAAAATCATCTGTTGCACATATTTAGCAGATGAATTTGCAAGATGTGGGGCTGTGTATCCCACTGGTTATTCAAAGTACCATTACTCTGCAAAATAATGGTGATATTGGCTATTTTTCCCTTTAAAATCTACCGTGATCTACATTTTCTGGTATTAGTGATAATTTTTTTGTGAACTGCTTTTATCCCAACAATATAATACAGTTTATGTTTGGTAGTTTATGGGTATAAGATGTGTGATAAAAGTAGATTCTTTTCCTATTTAGGCATCACTAAGACAATATGAAATTACTTGTCACTGCTATAAAAGGGCAATATTGAGTATGAAGGAAAGTGTGTTGAGCTGATATTTCTTAGGTGGATTTGGAGATGATGGGCTTATAAAATATAAGCACTGGCCTACCTTTGCTAAATTATTGACATATGGAAGAAAGAAATCTGTATACCAGAGCTGTTTAGTAATAAAAATAGTGTAAAAAATTGAAATAAATTCATATGCAAGACCACATTACAAAAAATATATTCCCTTTTTTCCCTCCTTTTAATACTTTTGTAGTAAATAAGAACCTTCACAGGGTGGTATATGAAGCCACATGTCTGACACCAGCTTTGATTTAACACAGTCTCAGCCACCTGGAAGGCAAGACCTCAGACTGTAACAGCAAACTGCTCCATTCAAGGCAAAAAGACGGGCTTGTGAGCCCTGTTGGGTTCTCTGTCATGTGTCAAGTGCAATAGTCTTCTCATGCCTCAAAATACTTGACAACAGTCATGCTCAGCCTTTCTGAGGAAGTCGATCAATAGATCTCCTTGAATGGAGCTGGTTGCTCTACGTACCTCTTCAGTCTTCACCTAACACAAATGCATGTGCCTGTTAGATGCCTATTTGTGTGTCCAGCTTGTCAGGGCTCCTTGGGAAGGGAGTGGCTATGAGTAATCTACAGGCTGCTAGAACAAGTCATGAGCTGCTTCCAGAATACAACACTTTCGGGAAAGAGGGCAGCAGGGTGAGTCATAGGCTTAATGAATTGGTCTTGGAGGTCATCTTCCTCTTTGAGATTCATGAAATGAGGAGAGTGATTGGCCAAATAAGTTAAAGTCAAGGGAAATGCTCTCTGAAATCACTGTCCAACAACTCATTGTTCTAAATAACTTTGGTGCTAATTTTCAAAATTGTCAGTCTTCTTCTAAAAGTTGTGAGTAGCAGCTGGAAGCAGCCAGTATATTATTGCCCGTAATGACACTGCTGTTGTCACTGTTAGTGTTGTGGGTCAGGTGGAAGATAGTTATGACAGACGAGTGATGAAAAGGAAAAGTCAGTCTTCTGAAGATGCAATGAACAGGTGGCTGAGCTTCTGGGAGTGGAAACATGAGTCTGTACCCCACTCATGACTTGCTGTGGCAGATCTCCTTCAGTAGTTTTCACCAAAGACAGCACTCACAGGTAGCCTGAACACCACAATATAACAACATTTCACTTCCCTCTCTAGCTATTGCAAGTCTCACACACACTCCTGCTTCAGCTTCTCTTCATCCCCATGCCCTAATGTTCAGCAGCTGGTTGCTGTGGCCTTGCACTGTCAGAGGTCCTCCTCCCCAAAACCACGGCTCTCCTGCACACAGGAACACTACACCAAGACCCCAACGCAGCCGCTGTGGGATTTCACTCCCAACCTGGCAGTGAAACAGTTGCCTTGGGGTGGCAGTCACCTCCTGTAGTTAGTCCCTCCAAGATGGTATTTTTGTGATTATGTCTCCATAATTATTTTCTTTTCTGATGAGATGTCAAGGAGGCACATCCTGCTCCAACACCAGGGGAGGAGTTGTGCGTTACTTTCTGCCACTGTATGCCTGGCTCTCGTGAAAACCCAGAACGACAGGGAGAGGGAGGGCAGGAGAGGGACCTAAAGGTGTGTTCCTTCAACACCTCCTGCTTGACACTGGAGCCCTGGTTTTACCATGGTCAAGTGTCACAGGAGACCAAGTTACAGGGCGAATCAAGTTCTATATTTAGGAAGAACAACTGGAAGCTATGACAGGAATTCCCTTTTACACTTTGCTTCTCAGCCGAGTCCCACTCCAGCCTGGAGCAGCTCAGTGCCTCTCGGGCTGAAAGCATCAGAGCTATTTCAGACACATTAAAAGGATCGCAGTCCATACCTCAGCTGGTAGAAGAAGGTACCTCTTTCAACATCAAAAGGAGGTGCACATACTCACTTGACGGTTTGGAGCTTTTCTTATAAAAGTAAGATAATCTTGTAGGGGTCAGTTAAAAAATTGAAAAACCCTTATGAAAACTCTTTAATAACTTCTGTGAGGTGACTGCAGTAGTTGTGGATTTCTGCTCACTTTAATGTTTCATGCAGAGTATCAGCGTATTCAGAACAGATTTTTATAGTTATTACCTCATAGTCTGCAGGGATCTTTGAAGATTTAAAACAGAAAGTCACTGAAATACCTAATGACTCATAAGAAGCCTAAACTGTATTAGCTCAAATACTGCAGTAGATAGGTACATGCTTATTGTTTTCTGCATGCTTATTATGGTTAGTGATTTGTTATGTGGGGGGGTTGGTGGCTGTAGAGGTGTTCTTTCACCATAACCTTAACAGGTAACTGTCATGAAAACAAATGTTGTATTTGCCTAGAGTATGTAGTAAGTTTTTGTGTAACAGACTGAAAGCTGCAAAGTGAGGGTTTCTCTTCATTCTTTGTACTAGCTGGCTCTCATAGTAGCATAGAAAAAGCCTTTTAATAAGATGATACACTGCAGTTCTGTGTCCGAAATGCCCCTTGTGCTTGCTGCCATGAGCATGGAAGGGGGGAAAGGAGAGCTTCCAGCTGGGCTGGGGGGAGGGCTCTTTCTCTTGTCTGTGTGCTACTGTACATCTCTTGTGCAGATTACAAAAGCTGGTATTATGTTGTCTCATCGTATTTAAAGCAAATTGAATAAGTCAGCTTATTATCTTACTGCAGCACTGTCAGAAATTATTTTTAGGAGAGGGGCAGAATATAGGTCCTTTGTTTCTCAAAGGCTTTTTTCAAAATGCTGGTTTATTTCACTGTAATAGTCCTGTATTTGACAAGTAGTCCTGTTCAGGGGTACTTTCACTGTGAAGCAAGGGGAAGTCTTGGCAAGCAACAGCTCCAAATTCAACTAACGTTGCTGTTGCTTTCTAAGTTTGGCTCAGCATGCAGCCCATAAAAGGTAAAAGGTAAGGTGTGGGGAGGCCAAAAAGACACCAGGGAATACAGGCAGTGTGCATCTCTGTTTCTCTAGATGCATTCATGTGGAATCTTGCTGTGGAAATGAGGGTGAGGAGTGGTTTGTTTTTGTTCTTTCAAGTTTGAAGAGCTGATTGGAATGCTAGAAATAACGTAATGCAATCAGTGCAGCACTCTTGATTCCCTTTCTGAGAAGAGTAGAGAAAAAAATCAAAGGAATTTGTAAAAATGAACTAACCACTTTGGTAATAGATGCATCTGTAATCTAAGGTTTATCTTCTTGGGGCTGATGGTCAGTATTGCTCTGGAGGGAAATTCAGGGAAGGGAGGCAAACAGAGAGAGCCAGAGAAGATTGTCTATTTTTATGCAGTAGTGTTCTGTTGTCCTGATTTCTCTGGCAGTAATGAGGACAGCATGAACTGGTAGGAAAATCACCTCCTCCAAAAACAGTCCTACACAATTGTATCATGCATCCATCTTTAGGTAGCGGTGTCTGATTGCAATGGTTTCTGACTCAGACTTCTTGTGAACCCAGAGCACCTCACTGGAGAGCACTATTGATGTGCTTGTTTTAAATTCGCGATTCCACATAAAACCTTGCCAGTTTATCTCTAGGTTCCCCCCAAAGTGTGTATCAGTGTTTGTGCAATGCACAGGCACACAAGATGGAAAAGTACATCCTAGCTTGAATTTCTTTGGGACTCTTTAGAAAGTAGATCGGAAGTGTTTAAAATGGTTTGTTTTCATTTTCGGTGCTTTCGTTGCCATTTTTCATTCTGATTAGAGAGAGAATATGATAAGAAGAATTAATTAAAGTTTTCTGTATTATGATTTCTATCTTTCCAGTAAACTGGGGGATTCTTTTGTATTGTCTTTGGAATGCAAACACTACTTATCAGCACGATTATTCCTATGTATAGGAAAGATTTTTTAAAAAGGAAAGAGAGAGAGTGCAGTAAATCCTTTTGGCTTTTTGAAGTCTGTATAAATTTTGTCATGAACTTCAGTGGCTGAGATTTCATCCCTGAAAGTGAATTTTGAAGTTTTAAAAACTACCGCTGATTTTTAAATTGTAGATGTAAACCTAAAACCACAATATAAAACTCACCGGAAGCATGCTGCTTTGATTTTGCACAGTAGGATTTTTTTTTGTTTTTTCCTGATTAATTTATTAATTTAGTGGAAGAAATTTAAACCCAAAGCAATTTAAACCCAAACCCATGAAAATGAAGTGCTCTGACTTAACGCTATGTGTTGGGTTGGACAGCACTCTCTATGGCTGTGAGTGTGGTCAGAGGGAGACCTCTCCTGGCAGGTCAGTTTTGCTTTGCTTTCTGCTCAGCATTACACACAGATTTAAAGCCTATGTGAGTATGCAAGAGTAAGTCTTCCATGCAGCTCCAGTGATAAATGTTCAGGCTGGTATTCCAGGTTGAAGCCAGCCTATAACTCATCTGTATTTTTCTTTGGCACTGCCTCCATGTGGCAGCTACACTCTTCAGAGTGCCAAAGTCTTTGACCCACTTTTGACTTGTGTATTTCTACTATTCTCTCCTGCATCTTTTATTACTTTTTTCAGTATTTTCCTTCTTGTTTCAGTTTAAGTATTGCAGCTAAAATATTCTGTACGTTGTGATAAATGAGTTCTTTGTTGAACTCATTTATCACTTTTTAGTATTGCTACCTTATTTTGCACTATAATGAAGTAGGTTAAATAACCAGATTTTGAAGAAGGTCTATTCCAGTTAAAATCATAATTCTTGGTGAAAGAGTAAAAGGCTGAGACAATGTTTCAACTAATCTGATAGTAAAGTTTCTTTCTTGCTTTTTTTTTTATTTTTAACTTTTACACAATCTCTTGATTTTGGAGTATTTCACTTATTATTGTATATTAATACTGTATTGTATATTAACACTGTATCAGTCCATATTTCTATGCTTGCATAAAATTGTGTGGAAACTTCTGTTCTTTTTTATCCTGTTGCTAAGGAAAATCAATAAATCTATATAGTTTTAAATTCTAAAGAAAGGCTACTTTGTGTCTAGGAATTATCAAACAGAACTTTACACTTTGACCATCACAATCATTTTCAGTCTGGTAGCATTAAATATTTGCATGGATTTGTGTGTCAGAAAATAGTTCTGTCTGCATTTATCAATATTTTGTATCAAGTTTTGCTTTATTTGAAAGTTTAAACTGAAAGTTCTAATAATTCCCATGTACATACTGTGACAGATGTATGATATATTGTTTATCCTCAAATGCTTCTCCTCATTTTTACTCATTTTACAATGCTGTGAAAGTCTGAGAGATTCCTTATCTCTACTCATTATTGTTTTTAATGTGGAAGTGATAGCTCCATTTGTGGCTATGAAAGTTTAATTGGAGAAGCTCAGGTGTTCTGTCTTCTTCTGACATTCAGAAGGAATAACTAAGCAACTCTGAAACTGAGATGGAAACAGGAGCTGGGCAGATGAAATTGATGCCTGTCAAGAGGAAGCATGGGTTAAGTTCTAGCTTATCTCCCCCAGCTATCAGAATGTTAGAGCCCGTAACACTTTCCCATTTTGCTTTCAGGGATAAGCCTCTGTCTTAAAAATGTCAAAACAACCAGCATCACATGTCAAAGCCATTCAGGTAAGAGACAGTATTTATCTTTCTAATATAACAAAATAATAAGTCTTAATTTGCATTGCCAGGCTAACTGCATTTTTCTCATACTAAACACTACAGAAGTACCAGCTTGGGATTACTCTTTTAAAAGGTAAAGCCTGGTAGATAAAAAAGCACTGACAAAGTTTGACCTGAGGAGCATATTATGAGCTCATCTGATGAAAAAATGGATCAGATAGGTTGGCTGATCACTTGCTAGCAGGGTCTTTGCAGTGTTGGGTTATATTTATTGGTGGATAAGTTAAGTGAAACATGGTGATAGATCTGCATAATTGATTGGTATTATGACTAAAACTAATTATTTGCAACTGTTAGATTTTCCACAGGGTTAATATAATGCAGGAAGAATTTTAAGCAAAAAAAGGGGTATAGGTATTGAAATTTTTCTTGTCTACATTCCTTTAGGAAAAAACCCCACAACTTCCTGTATTTACTTAAGAAGCATTTTATTTAAAAGCCAAAGTAAAATGACAGAAATGTTCATGTTTTAATTTTAAAAATTCTTGTATATCACATCCCTGCTCAAATGACATCTGCTTACAAGGATGACATTCATTGCTACATACTTGTACAAGAAACATCTGGAGACTTATCCCAGAGACATCATGAAGTAGCATCCTGAAGATTGTATTTAACTCATGCTATCACTGACTCCTGTCAAAAGGCCAGAATGCCTCCTGAGCTCCAGAATTTGTGAGAACTTTGCTGTATTTTGTAAAACGCACTCATCATGAAATTTTCCCACAGGCTCACATTTGCTTAAAATTACTCAAGAAACACAAAATGGAATTTCTTAAGTCTGATCTATCTTCTGTTTCTCCAAGATAGTACTAATTCAATGGCTGGAGTATCAGGAAAATTAATTCCCCAGTGGGCAGGCAGCATACTGAAGCTGCAAGGCACTGCAAATATGCTAATTTTCTTTATCATCATCAACTATGCTGGCACAATCATGCAAATTACTGTACTCATTCAGTTGAAATTAGAAGAAACTTGCCATTGATTTCAGTCAGTTCAAATTTTCATTTCTCTTACACTGATTATGGAAATATTTTTATGATTAATGAATGATATGGAGAGAACGGTATGAAAAACCAATGCCACTGCTTGGTTCTGAAAAACACCTTATGCTCCAGAAAGAAAAAGGGGGAAAAGGGTCACACCTGCAACCTCCCCAGCCTCTTGGATGGCAATTTAACAAATGACAATAGACATACAGATATTCTTAAAGAATAAAGAATAAATTTGATTTACTGTTTTCCTTAAAGTAGAGAAGCAGTTATAGATTCCTTTATAGTTTTATGATGACTTTCCAACTTGTAAACATAAAAAAAATTGCTTCTGATTTGTCTATTTCAAAAGTGCATAGGTTTAAGCATCAAATTTAATATTTTGAGCAACTTTAATTTTTGTGAAGGTAATTTGAGAAAAATTACAGCAAAAACTTCAAAATAAATCTATTAAACTTTGTGTCAAATGTTGTTCCAGCAGGGAGAATTCCGCTTGAATTGATGCCTATTGCATTTGTAGCACTCTAGGAACATTGACTTAAAATGTCACATTTCTTTTACAAGTTGTGATTCATATATTATGGTCCTTCTCTATTATGTGCCATTATTGTAAGACCAGCATCCCCTAGAGAGTATGTGTTTTTCTGCAGTGATAAAAATGTAATGACACATTACTACCTGAACTATTTCATGGTACCTTTGTGTCAGAAGTGGCTTCTTTCTGACCAGACAATACGAACGCTATAATCTTCACTTGCCAAAAGCCACTAAATACAAATGTGAGAGTTAAAGATCACAACTGGTTCCCAAGAGTAGTTCAGGGTGATAAAGGACAAAAATACTGATAATTCCTGGTAACATTCATTGTTGCCTCCCCTTCCCATTGTGCATAGCTCTGGCTGACTATTATTTTAGCTACAAACACACTGCTTTTCTCACAGGTATGAGTGAGACATTTTCTGTTTTTGTTTCCTCTGTCATTCCTTTAATAGTTGTTCGTTTTGGGTTGTGGTGGGGTTTGGGGTTTTTTTGTTTATTTGGTTTGGTTTTTGTTCGGTTGTTTTGGTTTTTTTAACTTGAATATTTTTATACTGAAGTTGCTTTCCAGTTTATCCAGGCTGTTCCCTCTGGACAGCTAGGAATGGCTCTGATGCTGGAGCCATAACAGCCCTCAACTTGTGGGTGGCTAGCAGTAATTCAAGACCCAGCAGTCCCAGGTTGAGATTCATCATCTCTAATAAACAAAAGAATACAAACACATCTCTAAGTACCAGTCTGTTGGACTCAGACCAGCAGGATACGTTGTATGTCATGCTTACAGATGTTTTTCCTTCAGTCTCTTGAGGAAGACCTTTGTCCAGAACATCAATACATGTACCTACTCATTATGAAAAGTTCAATGACATTCAAAATATGAGAGACACTTCCTGAAAACAAAAATTCAGACTTAGTAGTTTTAATAATTATTATGACTAAAAATAATAATCACACCTACAAAGTCTGCCCAAAGTAATTACACTTTATATCTTCACATGTTTGGAACAAAATATCTCCCGTTTAACATTCCATTGGATGAGGAGCAGGTGAGGAAGAGATTGCTGAGGGTCATGTCTCTATCCTAGCAGACAGGTGGCAAGAGCCCTGAGATGTATTTTAAAAACAAAATTGCCTACTGATGCTGATTACAGCACAACACAGTCCTGTTGGAGAGCTGCACTGGGGCACAGAATTTGGTCTGCTCTTCATCCATTACACAGCTGCTTATCTGCAGGAAGGTACCAGCATTGGATCAAGAGCTCAGAACTCTGGCACCTCATACTATAAATATTTTAATCTATGGTATTTTATATCATAATCATGCAGTGTTAAACTATGTCCTAAAGGTTGCTCATGTTAACAAGTTAGTATTTTGTGTCTGCGTATGTCCTGTCCAAACTCTGATGTGAATGCTCTTATTGCAGGTAAAATAGTTCAAACCCCTTCAGTGTGATATAGATTACTGTGAAAATGCTGAAGCAGGCTAAAAAGTGGTTTATTTAATTTAATTAGCAGTCTGGCAATTAGTAGTTCATTTTCGTTTCCTGAAACATTTTCAGTCATAGTAGATCTGTCAGTCAGAGTAGGAAACACAAGGGCTGAGAATCAGAATCACCATGCTGTGGTGTATCTTGGGTGGATGCAGGTGGTTGACTTCTGCTTCTACTGACTCTAAGAGAAGGGAACAAATGCCTGAGTTCCTTGGTGCCTGAGCACCAAGAGGAGAGATAACTCTTAATATTTCAACTCTGCAAATGTGTATTATCACACTATCTATAAAGTTTCATATTCCAAGAAAAAGAAACTGTCTGGAGGTACTGGAGCCTTCCAGGAGAGATGTGTAGAATTAAAAATAGTAAAGCTGTTTTTTTCCACTCCTAAATCAAATAATGGGTTAAGTACTGCAAGGCAGAAAATGCCCTGTCTCCTGGGAATGTGGGAAGTGCAGATGAAAAGTATCACACTATCTAAACTAGTGCTTAGTGAAACAACATTATGAAATGGATACCTGGTTATCTACTATGTGTGTGGCCTCACAGACATTTGCTTGCCCCGGTGAAACAGCAGCATCACCTTGCATGAATAAAATAAAGGGAAGCAGATAAACAATACATGGAAAGGTGCTCATTTCTTGGCCAATAGATTATCAATTTGCTTGACAGCAGCTGTTGAAACAGTTGTAACTGAAAACAGGGGCTGTTTTCTTGTGGTTGCTTAACCTGGGGCATGATCTGCGTTGATCAGAATCTGCATGAAGTGCAATTTGATCAGAAGCATGGGATTATTCATCTTCATTTAATGTAAATCAGTCAGATGGTAAACTGCAATAACACTGCTCGCTGTTGGAAGGTTCTGTTTCCGTTCCAGAACATTACCAATTCACCCCCTGGTTTTACCAGTGGGAGTCATGATATTTTGATGACATTTCCTAGGAGCAGCTTCTCTTCTGAGATCACAAGATAAGAATAGGTGTAAATTGTGCATTTAGTTGATCTCACCATTTGACTTTTAAAATAATCCAGGCTAGGTCACATGGGGAAATAGATACTCTTTAGCTGCTCTTTCCTAAGCAATGTTTTCTGCCTTTCTTTTCTCAAAAATCTTTACTTTTAAGGTGTCTATTATAAGCCCCATTTATGTTATGACTATTGGCTTTCTGCCACAGATGAAAAATCAGACTGATGTATTCGTTTGGGTATCCTTCTGGCAGGAGTTTGCTAAGGCCGTGGGCTAATGGTCTGTTTGGCACTGGAACCATCTCAGCCAACATCTCAACCTGTAAGCCTCTGCTGCAGACCAGGCTGGACATGCTGGGCAAAACCCAGCAGGGAGTAGAGAGTCAAAAAGCCTTCCTGTCTTTTTCCACAGATCCTCTTTGCAACTAAGAGTCACATTTCTAGGACTAAGGCATTGTATTTGCAGTTTGTAACACCCATGCGCAAATATTGTCAATAAAATCACATTTAAATCTCCTCTGGCTTAAGGTGGCTCAGGATAGGTTTTTCTTCCTAGCCATGATCAAATGAAGTGAAAACTGGGGTCGCTGTGGGAGGGAGAGCGTTCCAGTCATTTGGGTGTTATTGTAGAATTTGGATGATTTATGGTAAGTGCTGATCCTGATACTTTGTTTCACCTTCACTAAATCAAAGCAGACACTTTGGTGTTTAGAATTAATTTGTTTGAAATCCAGTGGAATGAGGGAGCATTAGACTAAAACATAGATCTTCAAAGTCTTTCTAGGTAGCTTCGTTTCTTCACTTTCCATCATTAAAATGGGGATGAAAGCACTTTCTTTTCTTATGGGTGTGGTGTAATTATGCAAACATTGAAAGCATAAGTGCTTAGAAACCACAATAATGTCTATACTCTTTTCCCACCCCTTCTGAGTTTTGTCATTTACCAACTGCATGTCTGTTTATCAGTCACCATTATAGGCATCATCATTTCCTTCTCACAGGCTAATATTAACATCCCAATGGGAGCATTTCGTCCTGGTGCAGGCCACCCTCATAAAAGAAAAGAACTTACACCTGAAGAAGTGGAGGAGGTAAGAAAAAAGCAGGAGGTTTGGATTATTTTTTTTTTCCTTGGGAGAATCCCTGCCATTGCTGGAAGAAATCCTATTAGTCAATCTTATAACACTGCAGACCAATTTTGGCCATCACAGCTGAACATGCATTTGGCATTCATGGAAATACCAGGCCACCTACTAATCACTTCATATATACATTGGCTTTGATGCCAAGGCACCTGTAGTAATTTAAACTGCTTCAAAGGTGGGTGTCTCTGCTTTAACAGCAGGGTTATATCTGCTGTCAGGAGAGAGAGCTGGGATTTCGCCAACAGTTTTTATCTAAATGGGAGTTGATGAAATACATCAGGCAAAGTTATAGCAAGGCTTTGGAAGGATATGCTGCTACTTGCTGCCCTGTGGTGGGATTTATTGTTACAGCTGAACAATACTTTTCAGTGATATTGTTTGGAATGTTTAACAAGGAGAAGCTGAATGTCAAGACTATACATTTGCAAATTAAAAACAGAAACTGTGAACACATTTATTTGCATAGGGGTGAATGTACTCAATTTTAGGTTCAATCCTATGTTTTCATGCCTGTATTTTACAGGGACTAATTAACACTGTGTTTTGAATATCATCAGATTTATACCTTAGCAAACAGTGATCACAAAATTATGATTAAACACAGGTATCTTATTTCTGCATGCTATTAAAACATCTTATTAACCATGAAAGTTTATCATAAGTAAGAACTAAAACCAGTGTTGGAGGATACTACCAAACAAGGCAGTGGGATACTCCAAATAAGAAAAATCTCAAGAAAAGGTGGGTACTTATGGCTTCCCCAACAGCTGGCTATGTTTGGTTTTACAGTGGCCACCTGAGAACTGGTCCTGCTGGGCCAGAGCTGCGGATGCTTCCCAGATCCAAGGGCAGGAAAGGCTCAGACTGGACTCATAAAACCTGGCTGCCTCTAACAGGACACAGCCGAGTGGATTCCTGCCACAATGGGTGGAGGAAAGTTGTCATAGCTGGAGGAATTCTTGCTCTCACACAGAGCAGAACCATGAGGACTAGGAGGGAGGTGGAGAGCCACTCCTCTCCAGGCATGAAGTAGCACTCACTGCCAGTGATTCAGCCTTAAACAAGAAGCAGCAAGATTAGTTTTGGACAAATTATCAGCTCCTTCTGACCTGGTACAAGCACTTAAAATGGTCAGGTTCGGTTCTGGAAGAGCTAATTCTTCCTGTTCTATCTAAATCAGTCAGATTTTTTTCCTGAATTTTGACATATTTGATTCTCAGTTTACAGAGAACTTTCCTTCAGAAATCAACTCCGGGTTGACATCATTAACTCTTCTTAAAAAAATTTTAGAAAACCAAAACCAAACACACAAATTGATCTTGAACACATACTGATGCTTTCTGCTCTGGAAAAAAATCAAATAATATTCTCCCTGCAGTAATTAAACTGGTGAAGGAATGTGTGTTATTAAGCAGAAACTAATCTAGCATGTGTGAATTCTGGTAGTATTTGAGAAATAAAATAAATTACTAGTGCTGATAATTAGATTTGGTTGGGTAATTGAATATTGCTTTTCTTCTCAGTTATGTAAGTACTATATATGAGACATTGTGGCATGAATGCTCTTGGCCCCACTTTTGTAGTCAATATGCAGTGAAAGCAATGGAAGTAAAGACTGCAGAAACAGATCTTGTAACAGGAATAGAATAAAAGCACTGCCAGAGGATTTTTCAGCTCTCTGATCATGTTAAGTTTTGCAATACAGTTCTCTTTAGATGAATGCAACTTCTGCTAATAGTGCTTAGCATTTTTCACTCTGTTTTAAAAGCTTGTGAAGGGAGATGAGAGAAATGTGGGTCTTACTCAAAGGGATGGTGGAGTCAAGAAGGGATCATGTATATTTGAAAGTCAATGCCATGGACATATTTACATGCAAAAGAAACAGGAGGTGGGAATTTCAGGGAATAAACTCTTCTTCATTCAAAGCGTTTCTGTGTATGTATTTGTTAACTCTGTCATATATCTAAGTCAGTCTTCAAACTTCCCTCAATAAAACTGAAGGCTGAAGTCTGATCTCCACTGTGCGTTGCAAAAAGTGGGTGATATAGGGAGGGATGGAGTCATAAATAGCAGACAACTGAAATTAGAACAGAAAGCTAACATCAATTTAAGGAGCACAAAGTCTCCAAAACATGGTCAGTGTTGGGAAGTGTTGATGGGAAGGAATCGTATCTAGATGACTTGAAGCAGTATTTTAACTCAATAACTGCTATGTGGGTTTGGTAGTTTTTCCCAATTTTTGACATTATCTAGCTGTGCAAGAAAACTCACAAAAGAAACAATACAAGCTCATGGCTTAAAGATCAGATGGGGAAAAATGTTGTGTTTCAAAAATTCCTTGTTTATTTAATACTTGACATTGCCAAAGGTCTCTTTCCTCATTGGCATGTGGTCCATTAGTCAATAGAAAGAACAGGAGTTTATTGACCAATAATATTTGACAGACAGGTGAATTTGTAATTTTACAGATGAAGTCTAATATTAAGAATTGATTGCTCAAAGTCAATACAACTTTCCAAATAGTGTGGCTCATGAGTCCAAATACTGAATTAACTCTAAAAAGGACATACCAGGATGCACAGAGTAATGAAAAAAAAATTCACAGTGAAATTATTAATTCATCTCTAAACCTACAGAATTACCCCTCATGCCAGATTTATAGAATACAGAACAGGCTATTTGAATCATAAACCACATACTGGGAAACTACTACTTCAAAATGTTGCTCAGTCTAGAATAAGAATTGTCTAAAATACATGCTGGATGTCACCTAGGAGCAATAGTACAGCCAAGGAAGTACCGTGGACTGAGATATTTTTATGCATTGGGAAGTTGTGAGATATTTGCTGTTGTAAAAGTGCTGTTATTTAGTCTGAATTTTTACATTGTCAGCAAAATAGTTGTCGGGCATTGCCCTAATTCAAACATAAAATGACAAAAACCCTTCTGGTCTTAAAACTGAGGTTAAGAAAAATTAAACATCAACTTAACCTGAGCTTAGGTAGAGATTTTGTGGTCCATAACTTACTATCATTTCTCTTCACCAGAGCTGCAGAGGAATATGATGCTTTTCTTCTCCAACTGACCAGCAACTGAGACTTTGAAAGGAATTAGATGATAAAAATGCTTCTGCTTTTATTCTCTAAAATATGAAGCACCTGCTTCATGCAGTTAATTTTCTGCTAATGGTCTGACAGTGTAAATTCTTACTCATTGTTACTCGGTTTAAATCTGTTGTTTTGCCGGGCCAGGGTTAAACCGTGACAGAATTTAGCAAAAAATCCACATTCCTATGCCCTGAGCACCTTATAATATTTTTATTTTTCAGAATGTTTTTAGACATTTTAAAAAACAAGCAACAAAAGAACCTATCTCTTCTACTTTCCCCTCCCTGCCCTCTCACTGTCCATTGGGATTGTATAAAAGGGCTAATTTTAGTATAAAAACATCCTTTCCTCTTTCTCAAGTGACTTACTTGAGCTCATGCTCAAGAGATTGCTATTGCAGCAGTAAGGTCAGTGACATCTTTTTGTGCAGAATGTTCCTGCTTCATCAGAGGAGGAGAAAGACAAGAAACATCTCCCAGGAGCTAAGAAACTTCCAGGTCCTGCTGTCAACTTGTCAGAGATTCAGAACATAAAGAGTGAACTGAAATTTGTCCCTAAAGCTGAACAATAGTTGGAACATGCAGGTGAGTAAAACAGAGGTTCTTTGCATGGCTCTAGTAGAAGTGGGCTGATCCAGAAGCTGCTTTGTGTCAAAAGATGGCTTTCCAATAGCTTCAAAAGGCCTGTAATCACACCCCATATTTCAAAATATAAGAAGAAAACTCATAATACTGGAAATTTTCTGTTATTTCAAACTTGGTGCATGTGGGAGAGTGCTGATATATGACACCTGTCAAGTGGCCGAACCAAAATGGATTTAGCTGAGCATTGAAGCTATCTTAAAAATACCAGCTTCTTGCTTTGTAAGTACAAGTTTCAGTTTTACATAATCCGGAACTTGGATTTACACACGGACTACAAATAAATGTATTGCAATACAGATAAATCTACTGCATTGATGGTATTTTTAAAAAACTCCTCTTGAACATTAGACATTTGATAATATTGTATTTCTATAATTCAAAAGTGATATGCTAATGACTTCTTTTTGTTGATCACACAAACATCCACAATGCTACTTGCAGCACCCAAAGACTTACTTTATATCTGCACTGGGCTTGCAATATGATATATGACCTCAGGGAGGTCTGTTCTCTTCTGGAATGGCAGCTGGAGACCAGACTGGTCCCAGATCAGGCACCCTCAGGCACTGCAGGCTCCTACAGGTTGAGCCACTGGTCTATGACTGGCACCACAGCTTTAGCATCTTATTTTATTTAAAAGGAAATATTCAGCACTTCAAAGCAGATTTCATAATTCCTCTAATTTCATGTAATTGCAAACAAGACCCAGAAGCCTCTGTTGTTCTGCATTCTTAGTCTTGAAGAAATTAATGATAATTTCTGTCCATGAAATGATCCTATAGTTTTCTTTGAAAAGCCTGAGTCAGTAAAGATGCTTCAAGCTGTTACAATGGAAACTCAGCTGTACAGAGAAGTTTCAATGAGACAAAAGCCTTGACTACAGTAAGAAAATTATAGTGGTGTCACATAGTAGTCATGGGAATTGCCAGTTGTGCCTAATGAAAGAAGTCCTTTTTATCATTAAGAGAGGCAGAGGAGCTAAGCTGAATAGAAGAACATTGTCTAGAACTTACTGCTCTGAAACATAAATGAAGAATGGAAGAGAACAGAAAGCAGTGCAAAAGGGTACTGGGAATGCAGAATGCTATGGACCAGGAATCTTGAAGGAAATTACATACAATCTAAGTGAATTGCCCCAATATGCACTGCCACATTTACTTATTTTTTATGTGCAGAATAAATATGCCATTTAGAAGGGAGAATTGTTTCATTTTTTATTGCTTTTACCCTACTGTGTCATAATGTTCCTGTTATTTTAAAGAAACAACAGAGGCTTTCTTTTTAAAAAACCTGGGAAAAGGAAAATTAACATTTTGTAAAATGTAATATTGTAGTCATCACACTAAAGCAGTGCCCAGAGAAACATGAATTTTTAATGCTGAGGCTTTAAAGAGTTTTCTCTCTGTAAGAGATATTTAGACATAAATTTAACCCCATATGTATTCTCAGATGTTTGCTATTTTCAATATTTAAACCAGCTTTTTTATAACTAGCTTACCAAGAGTCTGACAGAAACATTTAAAGTATTCACAGACATTCACTCTGAAGAAAAGATTTCTATGGAAAGTAGCAAAGTATTTCGAATGCTATGAAGTCATTATGAACTAATTTCTGTGTCCTTCTTTCACTGTTGTTTTGGTTATAGATAGAGCACATTAATCAGCTCCATTGTTTTAGATGTGATGTGCAGCCTTGCATAAAGTGTAGTATAGTCAGTGCATTGTTTTATGGCTGACAGTGCCAGTGATGATTATTTTGATTTTTAAGAAATGTATATTCACACCTGCTTGTTCCTTTTTTTCATCTCCAAGAAGGTGTTACTAGTCATCTTTTGGATGAGATGCTCTCTGAAGAGTGGTAAAATGACTGGTCAGTAGAATATGTCTGTGCAGAGCACATGCTGATAAAAAAGTGTTCTTCACTTTTCTCAATTTGGAAATTAATTCTCTCTCACATCAGTACAATAAACTCTTCAGTTATTCACGGCAGAGGGATTTCCCTTTGTTAGTATTTTTATATTCCTTATGGTGCTCTGTAGGAAATACCCACTGAAACAGATAGAATACCTGCAAATTCTTTGGATAATTTCCACTTATGCTGTGACCCTGTAACATGTACTCGTAAAAGCAACAAAATTAGACATAAGTATGTAAAAAACCCATATGCTTTACAATCATAGAATGATTTTGGTTGAAAAGGACCTCAAAGATCATCTCGTTCCAATCCCCCTAGGAGGGGAACACCTCCCAGTAGTCCAGGTTGCTCAAAGCCCCATCCAACCTGGGGAGCAACCTGGGGAGCTGGAACACTCCCAGGGAGAGGGCAGCCACAACTTCCCTGGGTAACCTGTTCCACTATCCTACCATTCTCACAATAATGAACTTTTTCCTAATGACTAAAGTAAATCTATGCTCTTTAAGTTTGAAACTATGACCCAGTGTCCTGTCACTACATGTCCTTGTAAAAGTCCCTCCTCAGTCTTCCTGTGGACTCCTTTAGGTACTTGAAGGCTGCTGTAAGGTCTCCCTAGAGCCTTCTCTTCTTCAGGCTGAACAATCCCAACTCTCACAGCCTGTTTTATAGGAGAGGTGCTCCAGCCCTCTGACTGCCTTCATGGCTCTCCTCTGGGCTCACTCCAACAGCTCCGTGTCCTTCTTATGTTGTGGCTGCAGAACTGGACACAGTTCTCCAGGTGGGATCTCACAGGAGCAACTACAGCATTTGTTTTTAGCACTTCCTGCTAGTATTGTCATTCTTTATCATATAGTTTCCATAAATTGTAATTGGCACAACCAGTTTTGTTTTAATTTGGATCCATGTTTTCTGGGCCAGTTTTACAGGTGCAAACCCATCAGCAAAAATCAGGAGCCTGCAAAACAATGGGTTGGTTCATTATTTTCAAACTCCTTCCTACATAATTTGCACTTTAGAGTAACTTCCCTTAAATATCTTTGGTCTTCCTTTTTCACCAAATTAGGAAACATGAATAAACATGCTAAGAACATAGTTGTGAGTCTGACAGTTTGTGGTTGGGCTATGATTAGTGAGATGTCATGAAGTGGGATCCATTAAAGGTCATGAAGTGCTTAACAGTGAAGATATTCCTGTAGTCATCCTCTGCTACTGATGTATTACTTGTAATTAACTAATTAGCATATTCTTCTTTGTCATAAATAATTTTGTTCTTCCACAGACCTGTAGATGATGTGTTTGATGAAGATAATTTTAATATGCATGAGTAGTGATTCATTTTCCTTTCTTCCATCTACAATTTTTTTTATTTTCTACTCCCTTCATATGTGCACATTTCTACCTGCACAAGAGCAAACACATGCAAAGTAAGATAGTAACAAAATAGCACATGCTTACCAACTAAATATATGTCCTATTGGATAAGTAATGGTAAGAAGCATTCAGTTTGTGACAAATGGCATCTGCTATGGCTGAGATTTATTCCCGGCTGTTGTGGTAGCTCATGTGATCACTGGTAATGGTGATTGTGCCTGCAAATGGGACTCATTACAAACTGGCATTTCACCTCAGAATATGTATAATTGGAACCTGTTACTGCTGCGACTCATGTTTGGGTTCTTTCTTCATTCTGCACCCCTTCATTTTCTGTGTTCTGAACTGTGGGGATTTGTGTAACAAGACTTGTTACAATGCTCTGTGGAGGGCCATCGAGTCTGAATGCTGGACTTAAGTTTTAAAGGACCTAAACATTCAGCTATACTGGTCTAGTCTTTTCCTCTCGAAGGAGACCTCATACTTACTGAGGGAATTTGTAAAAAGGCTAAAAAAGGATGCTTACAAACATGATGTTACTAAAAAGTCTATGAACGTCTGGGCAGCACTCCTAGCACAGCATTCTGGTTGTGTTTGGAGAAAGGGCTTGTCAGTATCCTCATCACAGTCCTGCTCAGAATTTGGCCAGACAAGATTTCTGAGTCCTGTCTTGGCTGTTTCTGACAGGATACCCATCTTGTTCAAGGTGTGAGAATCCCTGCAAGTTTTCTATAGATAATCTGTTGTCTCTACTCTGCTAGGGAGGGTGGTTCAGTTGCAGAAGCTGAGCAACAGTTCTGTTGTTAGGTTACAGATGCAAGAAAGTGATATTTTGAAAGCAGAAGATTAAACAGCTAGCAAAACTTCCCACTCTAGCTAGCAAAACTTAGACTCTGTATTACTTGCAACATTACCTCTTCCATAACATATTAGGAATCCTGCTTCACAAAAACTGGGAAATTTTTCATTAGAGCAGCCTCTGAGATTGGCATCACTTAGGAAAGAAAGGATGAGAAAAGGGGACAAAAAATCCCTTATGGATTAGAGCCTCTTATATCCATACTTATAAGCTGTTCCTTGGTGTTGCTATTAATTATTTTTTTAAAAATTGTCAGTTATCCTTGGGCTAAAAATATACATTACAACTTTTCCACTGAATATGGCAGATTTTAATTACAGTTTCATGCTACAGACTGCTCTTAAGCTGCAGCTCAGCCATCTACCTCTCCTGATGTCACTGCTCTGACTTAAGGTTCAGTGATTATTCCCATGCTCACGTGGACCAGAGGGATACAGTTACACTGATGCACAATAACAAGCAAAGTTATTGCTGATTTGTTCAGCAAACACATTCAGTGCCTTGTTAGGAGAGGAACTCCGATGTGTTGTGAGCTCTTGAAACAGCCCCCCATTTTCACTAAAATGCGTTCATCTAATGAAGTCAAAGCTTCCAACCCTCATGTGAGAGGAGGGAATTTCACTTCCAGGGGATGCCAGGGTAGGTTGGGAGCTCCAAAGTCTTTGGCTGGATTGGGAAAAACAGGGTGAAGATGGAGGATGTGCTGCAAGAATTTCTGGAGGACCTTTCTGCCAGAGGCACAGGAGGTTTGAGGAGATCTCATCAATGTGTTTAAGTACCAGAACAGAGGACACAAAGAGGAAAGAGCCAGGCTCTTTTCAGTGGTAGCCAGTGCTGGGACATTCCCAGATCCACTCCCTGTTTTGTCCCATGTCAATTGCAAAGTACTTATGTTTTTCTAGCCTTGGTTTTCTACCATCCTGTTGTCTTTTCTTCGTAGTTCCCAGATCAGTAACACTTGAGAATTTCATGGCCAGACATCAGTTTTGCCAGGTCATTTCTGTTTGTAAAATTGTAATAAGAAACTAGATAGTTGACAGTTTTTAGGATTTTTAACAGCATGTTTAGGGTCATTTTAATTTGCCTTCCAGGTTTTTTGAGTCTCATTATGTCGTGCTTTCAGACCTTAAAACAGAAGAGCTAGAAATTTGTTTTCAGAGAGAAAACTAGAATCATCCGGTCATCATTTAATATCAGAGGAATCTTTGGAATCATGTTATCTCCTCAAGTGAAAGAATTATTCATGTTTTGTTTCCTGGAATTTCTGGGTTCAGAAGTAATAATTAATTTCATTGTCTCTAACATGACCTGCAGCTGTCTGTCATGAACTGAGAGTCTCTTTTTTACCACTGACAAAATTCTGTGGTAATCTCCCAGCATTTCATTCCTCAGGCCTTTGGAAGCCAAGGATAGGTTTCTTCCAAGTTCTCTTGTTGAATGATGGAAGGTGGAAGGGGAAGATTGGAGAGACTCTGCTTTCTAGGTGTCTAAGAAAGCTTGAAGGTGTTTTAGGAGGCTGGTTTCCCACAGTAAAGAACAGGGCTTCTTCTTATGAACAACAAGTATTTCTATATAAACTAGTTAGGAGAAGACCGTTTTGTGGGTTTGAAAACTGACTAATAAATTCAAAACAAACACTGAAAGATCAGAAAACACTTTTCTCCAAAGCAAACTGTAAGGATGGACACTTGTTTTTTTTCAAAGCATAAATCATAAAATAAAATAAAAAGGCTTTTACTTCAAAACTGTGTCTTTAAGCAGATTGTTTATATTACTGGAAGAGACAAGCACAAAGTCATAACTCAAAGAACTCTCTACTGATTTTTAGAGTGTGAGAATGTTATTTACTCCTCTGCCTTCTCCATATTCCAGCGAATTTGCAGATATGTAGAGATAGACACACAGAAAGAAGAAATTTCTTTGAACCTCTCATTTTAATTGGTGCCCTTAAAGTAATAAAATAATCCCCATGCTGGCAATGTGTTCCCACAAATCCTTGCTATATCCTTGAGTAGATCTATCAGTTCCTGGGAAAAAGTTCCAAATACTTTGTTTCAAAGCTGAAAATTCTTTTTCAGAGTCAGCTGTGATTACTCTGTTAATTACTTGGTCCTGAAGTTTTGTTGTCAGACCTTTTCGTATAGAAACCCCTATGTTCCCTCCTATCAGTGCTGTTAATGATAGATTTTTGTAAGAACTAAAATTTTTAGTCAATTCCCTGAGTTGGAAGCAATTTCTGGGGTGACATCTCTCAAATGAAGCTCAGAAAGGCAGGAGGCCTCCTGAAGATACCAGGCATGGAGGGATCTGTAAAGTGAGAAGGTGGGATACAGCTGGTAGACTTTCCCTTGCTTATCTCTGTTACAGGTATTAAGAGATAAAAGGAATGAACTGCAGCATTAAACAGTAAGTACCACTGGAATGTATTTCTCTTGGAACACTCAGAATAGGATATCAGAAATCCCTAAAATTTGACTATTTGCTGTCAGAACATATCCTGGTATTCAGAGAAGGTCCTGTGACTTCAGTGGTGCTTACCCCGAGGCACATGCATATAAACTCATATAGAACTAATTGTAATTAGGAAACCATGGGCATTAAAAGCTGTTTTGTGAGTGGGAAAGAGATAATACTGACCATAATTGGAGAGTTTTGAGTGAGATGAGAGAGATGCTGTTTCCTTGTACCTGGGGACTGTCCTGCCAGCATTAGGTATGCCTGGGGTATTCAGACACTGAAATGACTGATATCATCAGGAACCCTAAATAATAAGTAATTCCAATTTCTCTCTCTTACACAGTTAAAAATGTGTTCAGCACAAAGGTTCTCAAGTGCCTACATCAGAGTAAAAAAAGCTATCTACTTTTCAAATACATGAAGTGCAACATCCTACATTATTAACAGCTCAGATAGTTTTGTCAGATCTACATAAATGGTAGCCAATTAAGCTGACAGTATGATCTGAAATATCACATCTCTGATGTGATAATCAAATGAATTTTCTTCTAAATTTAGTGCCTCATCATTTTGTTTTATAGTTTTTATTCATTTCATTTGATAAAAGACTACCTAATTATGTTTCCACAGCCCTTTGCTCAAGTACCACATAAATTACCACATCGTTGTACTTAGTCATCTCTTCCAGAGATGTCTTGATATCTCAGGAGCCTTGTGATACCTGTCTGGGAGCAGGCTGTCCACAGATGTCTTGAGCCCCACTGCACATTTAGTAGGATTAGGCCTGCTTCAGCCACTGAATTGCTCCACTGAATTGCTTGTTCTGAAAAGCATAGCTCTCTTTAGTGTCAAGGCCACCTCTATTCCACACTTGGTTGTAAATTCCCTCAGAGAATAAATTGTACAGTGTAGAGCTCACCATATATAGGTAGAACATTGTATAGAGGTAGGGCTCACCGTTACAGCCATCCCAAAATCATTTAGCCAGGTGGCAACGCTACAGAGGAAATATTGTACACAAGATTTTATTGGGTTTTGCTGTCCCTGTCTGCTGCCATTTTAACATCCTAGTTCCCCTTTGACTTGCAGCAGCAGTCTCAAACACACCATTTTCCCAGGCACTAAGAGAACAAATTACACAAAACAAATAAGCATTTCCTATGGGAATATGTATTGGTTTTGCTTTCAGCACTGGACATGCTTTGTTTTCCGCATTTGATTTCCTGCAGGTTGTAGCTAGCTGAAAGGAAACTCAGTTGAGCCAACCTTTAAATGAACTTGGGAACAAGGATAAAGTCTGCTTTGCTCTCCCTCCTTTTAGTGGTTTTATTATTGTGGCTGCATTCGTTTCTGACTGCAAATGGCTGAGCTCCATGTACCCGCATGGATTCAGTGAAAGCAGAATAAAGCGTTCAGACTTAGTGTTCAGAACTTACTCCCCCACTTTTTAAATTTAATGATTCAGTTATTCAACTGATAAAAAAAAAAAAAATTGAATCCTTCCACTCTTAGCTCTTCTAGGTCTTTTTTCCTGTTTGTTGCCTTGGAGCAAACCCCATCTTAAAAGTGCTTTTACTCCTGCACGGCCTTACAGAGCCTTTCAAAGCACAAAAATGGAATCTTGGAGCAAACAAAAGCCGTGACCCTGATTGCACTTGGGGAAGAAGAGGGCGATGGCCACGCTTGCCCCGTTTCCCAGCAAATGAAGCATGGAAGAAGAAGGGTCACCCCCCGGTGCCCACTGATGTCTTAGTGCATTTTAACAGCAGTGGTAGCAGCAATGCTGGTGTGCATAAGGAGAGAGCAGGACTGGCAGAATTGCTTTTACTGAGGAAACAGCAAAGAACAACACAAAAAATAAAATAAATCGCCCCAAAGCCAAACTGCTGCCGCTCTGAGGGAAGGACACGATGACAATAAGTAGATGGTGTTATTTCAGGGTCTTGAAAGGTACAGCCTTTACATATGTAAGATGAAAGCAACACAAAGTGTGTACTGAAGTGGAAGAAAATACAAACCTGAAGACTCGAAGCCAAATATTTGAGTAGAAATAGACAGAACTCAAGGAAAAGCAAACTTCCAGTTGTTCCTATGTTTGCAAATCATCCTGTTCTTGAGTGCAGGGTTCTTCCCAAAGACTGTCAAAGACCAGGACAGAGTATGTTCTCTGCTGTACATGGCATTTTATTAGGGATCTCAGATCTTTTATGTTTGAATTTCTAAATTTCCTTGGTTTTGTATGAAAATAGGTGAATCGATCATTTGGGGTCAGAATGGAAGCTTTTCTTTTGAAAACAAAAAGTAATCTTTCTCCCTTTTAGTTCTCAAGACAAGAAGAGCTTTCTCTTTGAAAGCAAGAGGCATATTTTCAGTTTTCAGTCCATTTTGCTGAAAGTAAAATGAATCCAAATGAGCATGTCTTACATGTACCATTTTTTAATTTATTTTTTTTTAAGTTTAGACCGTTCATTAAATCACACCAAATTAAGCAATGATGTAGTATCACAGTCCTTTCCACTCTTTGTATGCTTTTCGTATTTTATTTATTAAGTTGGTCATATCTGGGAATAGATTTGCCATTAGATGTGCAGAGTTCCTTCTGGGGAAAATTATTTCTGCTTTTTTAAGGAAAAGCTTTGCTGTCAGTCAGGTTACTGCAGTTTAACACATTAGTAGACAATGCCCGAGTCTCTTTTGAGCATGAATACACTTCAAAATCTTTGACAAGACAGTAGAATCCTCAGTGATGATGCTAATGTTCTGCTTTACATGTGCAGAGAATATGAGGTTGAACCTGACCAAACACCAAAACATAGCAGACAGTATCTTGCTGGGTGACAAAGCAGCTTAGTCACATGTTGAAGTGTGGAGTTATTTGCAGTTTCATTAAATATAAAGAAATCTGCATCTCTGAGGCAGGATGAGAAGTAGAGGAATTAGATCCAACTCCTGAAATGCCCTAGTTTAATTGGAAATATGGATAATGCTGGAGACTGGCTCCCTGAGAACCTTGTGGTGGTCTGAGGCTACAGGCCTTATTTTTAAGCTGAAGGTCAAAGTAAAGTCCTTGGGACCCCACCTTCAGTGAGAGTTTTGGCATCTAACCATTTCCATCAAGGCAAGCCTCTGGTGTGAAAATCGTGTGTGATGGCACTAGGATACCTCGAGCCAGTGGAGTGTTCCTTGGTGTCTATCACCTGTGGCTGGGATTTTATTAAGAGCACAGGGATCAGATACATTTTTGGCACAATGATGCAAGCAGCTGGTTCTGGTAGCCATGGAGGATGGCAGAACAATGCACTGTGCTGCTGTGTACCCCTTTGCCTTAGAGGGGCACTACAAGTCTCTATGTCACATGGAAGTGATCCTCTTGAATGATCTACCACTGGATACAACTGCTTGGACTCCACCTTCTGTTGAACACCTACTGGCTGGCTGCCTTTACAAACTGAGTGTCCTGAAGATCCCAGGCCCCGGAGTTTGGCTTCAGAACAGATGGCCCAGGAGCCTGTGGCATCACCTTCTAGCTTGACTGCTGTGTCCCAAGGGTTGGATCCATCTTCTCCTGCTGGAGTGCACTAACATGGCTCAGGGACAGGTCCTGGTGACTTTCAAGAGTAAACTGGCTGTAAGGAGACATACAAGATTATAGAGAGAAGAAAGGGAAGTGGAGACCCTTGTCTCACCCGTAGTTCCCAGAGTCTCTGACCCCACAGGTCCATCCAGAAATCTTCTGCATAGCAGAAGCCTCCTCTTCTGGTAACTCAAGAAGATGACACTGTACACAGTGTTAAGAAACCTTGAGCCACTTCTGCAAGTAGCAATGTGAAGCTTATGTGGAGAGCTATGTAGTTAAAGATTGTAGAAAAAAAAGTAAGCAACTAGATGGTCGTCTTTGGGACTTCAGAAATGTCTTGAGCAGAGCCAGGAGCCATTTACCCTCACGCTAAATTTACAGTGTCATCCATCTCCTCTGTCATTCTACCTCCTCAGGTGGAAATCCTCCTCTGGATTTCCACCTGAGTACATCTTTAAAAAACAAGAACAATTTGAAAACGTGCTAGGAATGTGCTGCTGTCCCCTCCCTTATGCCTTGGTTCAGCAATTATCACACATACCCAGCAAGGATGCATGAATAAAGCACATCAATTCCTTCTTCTCCTCTAAAGGCTTAAAGCCAACATTTCTTGCTTCCCTGGAGACTGCAGACTACCTTGGCAGGAAGGGCCCTTTCTAGACTTTGAGCTAAAGCTAGGCTGCTGTGCTGAAATGAATTAAAATTAATCTGTAGACAAGTGAGCCTGGCAGCACTTTAGCAATGTGGACCTCAGCTCACAGTAGGGAAACTGCTTCCATGTACCTTAGCCCATGGATGGCAGTGTACTTCTGAAGGCTAATTTGTGTAGCAACATTTTCCTCTGGCTGGGCTCTAAAAGAAACAGAGGTAGCTGCTGCTGTGTTTTTGTACCAAGCCTGATGCAGTTAGGTAGGTGCTGAGGAGAAAGGTTTCTCTGTAGACCTAGTGAGTTTCTGGGTGCTGCTCAGGTTTTCATGTTTCTCAGGTATTTAGCTGAGCAGATTTGTCAAAACTCATGTATTTGTAGAGGGGCATGAGCTGAGTTTGAGGTTGTGGTGTAAATGGACCATGGTTTTGTGGTTCACAATTTTGGAGTTAAGCACATGTGTTTGGCATTTAAATTGCTGAGACTGGGTTCCTTCAATAATAGGGAGCACAATCCCATCTCCATTTACTGGGAATTATGCTCGTAAATTGCTCAAGTACTTCTCAAAATCCCACTCTAAATTTGAACATGCAAATTGCATGTTGTTCATTGTTAAGCGTGAATGGGCCTCTGTGTCCTTCTGCTGTCAGATCTAGGACTCCTACTGATACAGCTGTGCAAGTGCTCCAGCAGGAACACCTACATCCTGAGAAGAGCCTTTTCTGCAGTGCTGAGCAAAAGAAATCTTTGCCACAGGAAGTGTAGACCATGTCAGTCCAAATTCAAAACCAAAAATTTGTTGGGTTTGGATGCATGTTCTTTAACAGCAGGTGACTCCCCATATCTTTTCTATTTTTTATATATTTCTCTGTGGAAAACATGCTCATATTTTCTTTTCAGTTTGTTTATAAAAACAATTCTGTATCGTGAAACAGTGTGTCATGGGAAAGTTTAGTTCTCCCATATATCTTCTACTCAGTTCTGATGCCTCACTTCTAAATGCTCATGTCACAGATCTCAAAATCAACTATTAAAGGTACAGTCTTGCACAATCAAAATGCCTTAACAACTTCTTTTATGTTAAAAAAATCTGTTTAGTCCATAGGCAAAAATAGGCTTATACTTGAATCTAATGAATGACAAAACCCTAGAAACAGAATGTGTATATACTAGTTACTGATGCGAAAAAAATCCATGGGTACTGTAGAAGTATGTACTGAATATTGAACAATAAGCTTTACAAGAGAGAAAATTACCATGCATTACCTGCATTAGCTTTGAAGAAGCAAGATAATGTGAGGAATTAAGCATATCTGACCATGTGTCAGAATACCTAGTTTTTTTTAATAAGTCAATTACATGTCAAGTTAAATTAGCAGCCTGAATATGATGTCTTGCCTTCATGCTTATCTATCTCTGATCAGATCTTCTGGGATATATACAAGATGGCTGTCAAAGTTCCCAAGAAGATTAAGACCTCTGGCTTTTCCATGGCAAGGAGGGCACAAAATCCAGAACAATAGTTAAATATTCAGAAGAGTCTGAAGAGAATGTAGATTATGGAAGGACTGTGTGCTGGGTTTTGACAGCAATCACTTTCTTACCACACTTCCTTTTCCTCCTGTTTTCTGTATTTTTTTCGTTGTACTTTGTTTTATATGAAGCACTAAACATTTTAGAAAAAGTATTTGCAAAGTGCCCAGATATCTGCCAGTCCCAATCTGAGTATTTTAAAAATAAAACCACAGCCAACTTCCATCTCTGTAACTATATTTCTGTGGATGTGACTGTTCTCTCAAGCCTTTTCTTTTTATTGCATATGCCACAGTTATATTGGAAAAAAAAGAACAAACAGGTGGATGAATAGCATCACAATTAATCACATTTCAAGTGTATGATGATATTATCTGTAGGAATATCAGATGTACACCATATGTAAAAGGAACAATGTTCACTCATATATTAGGAGTTCTGTTGAAAAGAAGCCATCTGGCCAGGAGAAAGTAGAATTTTTAGAAACTGTAACTGGCACGGGGAGTCAAATGTGGGCTATTTGCAGTACAGCCCGGGTAAGGTGGCAGAAGAGGTAGAATTAATGATGAATAAATTGGGTATTACTGCCCAGACAGAGACAGCTGAGATTTCAATTTTCTTGCTCAGAGAGGAACTCCTGCTTAGTGCCTGCAAGATCAAAAAGCTTGCTACTAATACATTAATAGCAAAGAAATCAATCTGACAGAGCTTAGGGATGGGTACTGCTTCTGGAGCAGCAGCACCATACCCAAACCCATCACACCCACACTTGCCACTGTTATTCCTACAATAGAGATGTACAGAAGCAGTGAAAGCCACACTGCTTCACATCAGCCTCCCAGCTAAGGAGAAATAACCTTCTCTGCCTTTACATCTCATCCAGGGCTGCTGAACATCACTTCAGCTGCCTAGGATCTCTGGGCACATCTCCTCTTTTGGTTGAAGACCAGGAGAGAGCAGTGCAGTTCACCTCGCAGAGATTCAAACTGCCCAAGTGCCAGCAAAATCTCAGAGAAATCCTGAAAGAGCTGAAATCACAGCAGAGCTACATCCCCGTGGTCAGGCTGTCAAACAACCCTAATATCCCAGCACAGCCTGCACTGGGGTTTAGTTCTAGGCAGCTTCTGAAGCCAAGCAGGCTGCTTCTTTTTGTAACTTGACTTGCAGCCTGGTTTTGCAGCAGTGAGTGCAGTGAGCAGCAGCTGAGGAGCAGTTGCAGGGTGGTCCCCACTCACCCCGCTGCCAGGGTGGCTGCTGTGGGTGCTGCATCTGGCTGGGAAGCACCATGGCCACTGGCCACCATCCACTGCCCCACCATGGCCCCTGGGAGAGGGCACCACTCAAGGATTTCTTGTTTCCTAAGTGTTAAGGAGCCTTTTGTCTTTGCTGGCAAAGGCATCAGGGTATCACCTTTTATTTAACAAGGATCTGTGGAAGTCAGCCCGCTGCACTTGTTCCTTTTCACTGCACTAGCAGAAGCAGAAAGTCTGTGCTACCACCTTTCTGGGTTTCCCTGGCTATCACAGAAATGGGCTTTTTTTACTTCCCCCAACCTCTTCTCAATAGTAATGTAAAGGAACTGTGTTTCCTTAAGCTCCTTCAGCTGTGTGAAATGTTAAAACGCAGAACACTTTTCTGACTGTCATTTCTCTTCTTGTGCTCATTGAATTTGTCATTAATAAGGGCTATTTTTTTTTTCCAAAGTATTAGTTTGCAAATAAAATTGGGGTTTTACCAACTGCACTTGTATTATGATTCTGGTAAAGAGCATTGCCCAGAGGGTTAATGAGTGATCTAGTTGCTTTTCACCCTGGGTAGTTAGTATGGTTTATTGGGGGAGGGGAGATGTGGATTGGTTTTGAGGTTTTTTTTAATGGAAAAGAAGAGGAAATAATTATTACAGAGAGATAAAATCAGTTGAAACAGAGCAAATACTGCATTGTGACAGTAACTCTTCAGGGAAACTAGAGGGCAGACTTCTAAAATATTTCAAGCACTGTAAAGCTGAAGATAGGTACCTCATCAGCTTGCTCAAAAAAACCCAAACAAAAAACAACCAAACCCGTTGCTTAGCTCCTAGGGATTTTGCATGTTTAACCAGTTAAATACTTCTGAAATACTGTCCTTAGATGGCTCAGGAAGGCTATTGCACAGAAATAATTAGTGTGTGCTCTGTGTCAGCAGCCAAAAAGCTCCTATTCTAAGTCTGCTAATTATTACATGCAATATAACTGAGCTGGCATTGCTTTATTCGTCTCTTTGTCTCAAAGATGTTGTGTCTTATTGTGTAGTGGAAGTCACTTTGGACTGGACAGCATTTTAAAAATTATTATTACGTGTGAGTATTGCTTAGCATCTGTATGGACTTGGCTTCTGACCCATTCATTGTGGGACATTTACAAAGACAATTGCAGTGGCAGAGGAAAAGGGAGAGAAGTGAACCCTCATGGTCAAATCACTAAGAATAAATTTAAGTTATTAGAACATTTATTTGGATTTTTTTTTTTTTTAACTTCTCATGATCCAGTTTTTGAGTCTGGAGGAGATTGGACATACAGTATAGTTTTTTGGTCATGGAGTTGTCAAAATTAATCTTGAAGGGCAGCACTGAAATGTTTGGAATCACACACCTAAATGAAGGTGGAGATCAATGGAGCAGGAGACTGAGATGAGGTGGAAGCTGTGGAACCAGTTTGGACATCCCAATATTGTGTTATACTGCAGAGCTGGGCCCTACCCTCGGGTGGGACAGAAATAGCTGGGGTCAAATTGTACTGTTCAAGCTTTTAAAAATAGAATACTTGTCTACTGATTCAAGAAGCTAACCACCTCCATCAACTTCTGGACATTAGGAGTGTTGAGCAAGAATTAGGTTTTCCAAGTCTGTCAGAACTGAAGTTGTCAGCTCTTGGAAGCTCCCATCAAAAAGCTGCATCAGCCTCTTGGCAGGCTGCTGGGGAGTCAGCACAGAGGCTGATAAGAAACTGCCCAGATCAGTCACGCTCAGTGTTCCATGTTGCATCAGGAGAATTGCTGGAAGCAAGATGTTTCCATAAAAAGTTACACTTCCAAAGTATAAACCATTCCCAGTGGAGAAATGTTCCATTAGAAAATGTTGGACCAGTTTGACTCTTGGCGTACTCTACGGTACAAAACCTCATTGCATTTTAAATAAATTTCAGCAGCCTCAGCCCATGCCAACTCTCAAATAGCAAATCAAGCAAACTCGTCTTTTTCTCTCATAATTATCCAGCTTAATAATTCTCTTGTAATATTCCCCTTTTGCTTCACTAAAAGAAGAAAAGTGGTGTTTGCAGTACATCAAGATGCTGTTTACTTCTAGTTTCATTGCCTGGGAATTTGAAATTCATAAACAGTCGTGATATATATAGCTTTCACCCCAAATTATGTATTTGCAAATGGCACCAAAATTCAATAACCTTCAGGACACAAATGATCAGACTTTGTTTTATAAAATATTTTTTGACACAGTCCTTTCTAATACCATCATGAAATAGACATTTTCTTCAGGGACAAATGAAAAGCAAAGTCTGGCTTGCCACGGTTTGATCACATGGCTTTTGAAAGTCTAACCAGCTAACACCTAATGTTTAGACCTTTTTCCTCAAAAATTAAAGTTTCATGAGAGCTGGAGAGTATTTGCAATGAAAAATGAATGGCAGAGCTATCAGCCTCGAGGATATGTGAATTCTGAAGAATAATGAAATAAAAATGCTCAGATAGTGTTCAGGTCTGGTAGGAACTGAAAAATCAAGTAGTATGGAAACTAAGGGTGAACATTCATGAGTTTGTTGGTGCAGGTGAATTGAAACATTATACAGCCTGCCATATATTATGTGACCTGAAATCCTGAAATCTATGATTTATAAAAACTATCCTCTGACTACGTCATATCTGCAAAATTATTTGTAGTTACAAAAGTGACACAGTAATGATGATACATTTTTTGGACATGACAGTACTCCTCTGAAGTAACCTACCTCATTTTAGATACAGGGAAAAGAAAATGTGGTACCTATATCTTAACTTTAGAATATGCCTGGAATTCTATTAAGGCTGCGTGTTCAGTCTTAAATGATTAATTGATGGTTATGTGAGTAATTTATCAACTTAGTATTATTTTAATATGTGCTTTTTATCATTGGGTTCCTCAACTTTTTTTGAAAAGGAAAAAGCCATCAGCTTCACAAATAGTAACCAAAGCCAATGGCACTTCAGAAATGTATGAAGTGAGAGCACATAACTGGGGACTCCATAGGAATAGCAGCATGCCAGATATTTCACTTTCCTCAGCCTTTGTCCCTGACACTCTACCACCTCCTGAAAAATAAAAATTCAGAATCCTTTCTTACAATTTTTTATTTAAAAAAATACAAGTATTTTTTTTACCTCTTCTCAATATGTGACAACCATGCAGATAGCAAGTGCTGCTTACAACTGGGCATGCATCTCTGGAGAAAATGCCAGCTTATTGGGAATATTAAGTGTCAGCCAGCGTGACAGCAACAAAAGACATGAGCATTCAGGTGTGAAATCAGAGAATCTTTCCAGCAGCAGCATGCTGTGTGATATGCTGAATTCATATTTGAGAGCAAGTTTTGTACATAATTTAGAGTAAAGCTTTTAATATTTGATTGGAGAGCTAGCACCAAATGAAGTTCCAGTGTAAAGTCCGAGGTCATTGCCTTCCTCCAGAATCCTTTTCTTGTAGTAACACATCTTACTTGAAAATCATTGCTTGTCATTTAATTATGTAGCCCAGTTATGAATTTTAGAGTTCATATGGCATGAAACAACACAATCTTGAGGAAGATAGCCCACTCCTACAAAGGCTTTTATTGTGCTGTTTGAGGGACTACAGTAAGACTGCTGAAAAGATTCAACTGGAAGTCTTTACCCTACTGTAAAAATGTCAGTAAAAATAAAGTCAACTTTTTCCAAGTTTCATCCCCCCAAAGTTTACTATTTTCCTAGAAAACAAAACTGATGGCTTGAATTTTCACAGAAAAATTCAGAATAGCTGGGAATTTTCATTATCCTGTGGAAAAAAATCAAGATTTTTAAACTAAATTGTGTCCTTTTTGTGAGAAGCTTTGTTTTGTTAGATTTCCAGCTTCTTGAACACCCTAAATACTAAATAACATTCCTAAGTACTTCCAACACCTCTGTTTTTCTGTAGCATCAGACCCTTGATGCTGTGGGTCTGGTGCACTCAGAGGCCATTAAGACTGTTGCAAAATTTTCTAGTCAAAGCTACTAAACTGAGGATTTATAAGGTTATAAGGTGCTACACCAAATATCCTCCTTCCCTCCTGTTGGTGGCCTGCCCATGCAACTCTCTGTAGATCACTCTGAGCTGAGTGCCTGGCCAATGCACATGCAAGGCTGGTGGCATGATGCTCCTATCAGAGAGAATGGGATTACTTGTCAAAGCAGGCAAAAAGGTTCTGAAAAGTGCAAAGTGCATTTGGTCCTCCTTCTTGTGCTGCCCTACATGGGATATGAGTGGGTTTGACTTTACGGAGTGTTGGTGCTTGTGGTGGGGCTGGCTCATGATCCAGCCTGAAGGTCCCCACAACTCACAAGTCACTTCTGAAATGATCTGGAAATTCTGGTTTAAATCGAAGTTAGACCATGCAATACCAGTCATTATATTCTTTTCTCTTTTACTTTAGCTTCATATACCCATGGCACTTACTGCTCCCAAATATCCCTGTGGTGGGCTACCAAGCACCGACTGTAGGGAATTTCTGCCACAAAAGCACTCACCACCATATACATTTTCTCCTAGCTGGAAACTTCACTTTCAGAGATACATCCTGGTTGAAAAACTCCGGTCATGCAATTAACTCTCAGCAGGTGCATTTCATATTGCATCAATGAGTGCCTCCTCGCAGAGCCTTCATCACTCTCAGTACAAAAAAGATGTCCTGTTGACATTTGAAATGTCACAGCCTTTTTTTTTTAGCTTTTTTTTTTTTTTTTTTTTTTTTTTTTACTTTTTCTTTCAATAGTTAATTTTTATTGCTGACTTATTCTGTACTGGATATTTTTTTAACCATTATTTTATTTCAAATAGTGCTTAGCCTGGGCCTTCTGCATGTATTTTTGTCCTGTAGACATCACGTGTACCAGTCCATAGAGGGACCTAGCAACATCTTTTCATTTTCACAGTACACCACCACCCCAGTGTGTCTCTACTGGCTCTTTTATTCCCCTGTGCCTGCAAGCTGCTAAGTGGCTTTGTTTATTGTTGGAGAAATCAATAGGATTCATAGCACCTCAAAGGAGGTAATAAGCACTTTGTAGGACCAGCTCCTAGGCCTCGGCTTCCTTACTGATAAGTTTGCTAATAGTAATTACTGAAGTTTTACCATCTCTGTTAGTCTTGAGAATCTGAGTTGCTATATGGAATGAAAATGAAATAAAATGAAACCAAGCCTTTCTAATCTCAGTGCCATAATTTTTTTACTTCTTAAACTCTTAAAGTCATGTGGCTTCAGTAACAGATTATTTGGGCATAGCTGTTAATATAATTAGGATGACACCTTAAAAAGGAAACCAAGCCTTTTAGTGATGCCTATGCTGGGAATAAAATGTTTTTCAAAGCAGAGGTTGTATAGGTGAATGTAGACAGCTCAATATAAAACTCAGAGTACAACTTTTCCCCTAAAATGATTAGTAATTGCAAAGGATACTAATTGTAGTCAGACATCTTCATAAACCTAGCAGGGCTTAGTAAAGTGCCACAGAGGAAAACATTTTTTTTTTTCAGAAGGCAGTAATTTCAAACATACTAGGCACTGCAGCAGAGTTTTCATTAACAGAGGTAGAAGGAGCCAGTGCATGTCCTCATTAACAGTTTTAATCACAGTGTTTTGAATATACTCTTCAATCCTTGCTTCCCATTTCAAATCACAAATTATCTCCTACACTACCAAAGCAATTAAAGGTGGATCTGCAAAACCTTTTAATAAGGGCAACACTTTAGATCATGAGAAGTTAGAGAGAAAATTTTGATGAGAAGCAGAAAAATGAAATGAAAACTTGAATTTAATGTGAGGTAAATACGGTGCAGCCACTGCACTTTTAAGACCTGTAAGGTGTGAAGAAAAAATATTAAGGGTAACTCCAGAAAAAGTCACAGCCACAGTAACAATACCAATAACAGAAAATGTATCGATTAGTTTGGGGGTTTTTTTTTGTAATACCATTTCGAAGTGTTATGCACAATTAGTCTGTAAAAATGCAATCTCTTTATTGACTGCTCAGATAGAATAAACTTCAAGACATGCTTTCCCAGCTTTAGGAAACTGTTAATTTTTATCACAATGAACGAGTATTTATAGCAGCATCCATAGTGAATCCATAAGCTAAAAAAAATGTGGTGGTAAAGGTGCTACTTCAGGTAAATGAAAACTAGCACCTCATCAGATATTGTTTTAGTCAGCTTTCTGATCTCAACCAAGAGATGCCCAAATGAAAAAAAAAAATACTGAGGAGACAGAAAGGTTCATAACATATTTGTGTGCTTTTAGAGAGTGTAGCATTTGTAGCATCTAACAAGCCCTACACCTATTGAATTAGTGTCATCCAGTAATTAGGAACACTTGTTATGGGAAAAAGATCAGTATTTTTCACTAGAAACACTGAAAATTGTATTTGTTTGGTTTTTTTTTTTTTTTTTTTTTTTTTTTTTTTTTTTTTTTCACTTCTAAAGCTACTACTAATTGCAACTTTTTGGACTAATAGGAGCAACGTATGATAGTATTTGGGTCATCTGTATCTGGGCTCCACTTAACCAAGAAAAAAAGTAAGGCAATATACCTCATATGAAGTATCATGGCTTTAGAAACATCAGGTCTTTTCAGAGGACAAAAATTTAGAATCCGTATTCCTTCAGAAAGTTTGGAAAAAGATTGATTATGACTCAAACAAAATGAGAGGGTTTGCTTCTGAAGAGAAGAAATTCCAAGGAGAAATAATTTAGAAAAAAAAATAGAAATAGTTCAACATGATTTTTCCCAACTGTTTCAGCAGCCTTTTACCCTTGGGAGTTCCCCTGGGAGTGTTCTGGGAGGTGATGCCAGACTGGGGACTTGCCAGTCTGGGACTTGTTAGGTGTGCAGTGACTCCCTCAAGCTCCTCATTCCAGACGTGGATCCTGGGAGCTATAAAGTCTCCAGCTCTACAGAAGGTTTACAGGGCTGCCTAAACCCTTACTACAGGTCTACATCTGGAAGTCTGGAAATAGCAGAACCTGGGGTCAACCCTGAATTTCTAGGGATTCCAGAGCCTTTCCTGAGAAGTCAGAGCACTCTAGTCCCTATACAGAAGTACCAGCCCTGCAGAACATGGCTTGGATCCTCTAAGAGCTGCCACCTCTGCTTGGTCTCTAGTTCATGGCAGGGAGGGAGGTTTGAGGGAAGTTAAAAAAAAAAAAACTAACTTGACATGTGGTGTTGTACACTGAGTGAGTCAGTGGCACTGTTGTCTTCTCAAGATGAGAAGATGCCTGCAGCTGGGTAAGTAAAGAAAAAGTCTTATCAGAAAAATTGATAAGGGATTTTTTTCCTTTTGGATAACAGTTGTCCTAGAGACCATCTGAAGCATCTGAATCATTGGCTTTTACTGTTGTTATGTGGTTAGTCATATGAAAACTGATGGGAAATATTGGTCCCACAGGGAACTGATAGACTTCTGTAATTATAAAATAGTTCATCATTTGCTTTCGAAAGTTAAAAAATATCTGATGTATCAAAGGTAAAGAAGCCAAGCTGCTGCTTCAGATACTGTCAGACAGGAGCCCATGCATAAACCTTACCATGAATACCATGAATATTCACATGCATGCTTTTTTTCATGTGTTCTCTTGCTCATGCTTATTAACTTTGCATAAATCAGCTGTCCTTGCAATCTCCAAATAACTAAGGGAGTAACCTAGCAACCACACATAGTTTAGTATTACTGCACTGAGCCAAAAATCCTTCAAAGAGCTTCAGACATATACTGGCAGCTAATCTGTTTTTTTACCACTTAAATAATTATGGCAACCATTAAGTCAGTGCAACACCATTCCTCTTAATTGTGTTATGCTGGCTAAGTACCCAATTCCTACCTTTCAATAGTGCCATGGATTTGTTCCTTAACTGGTGGGAAATGAATCTGCTGCCATAACATATTGATCTGAAAGGCCTCCATTTGATAGCTGTCGCTTCAGAGCCACTGGGCTAAATCATCTCTTTTGCAAGCTCCTTTGGTGACATAGCTTTGTGCCAATGAAGGTAACAAGAAATTTTGACAACAGTATAAGAGGAGGAATGTTGTCACTGTCCTGGTTTTTTTTGTCTTGAATAGAAGGTCTCTTGTGGTTGACTCGAGTGCAGCTCCCTTGTGCATACACTTATGGAACTAAAAACAGTGGAAAGGGTCAAAGCTGTCCTTAGTTCCCCATGTCATACTGAAGATGGATGTAACTTCATTTGCGGAACAATGTATGTATGAGAAGGTGAACATATGTCTTCCAATAATTTCTTTGTGGTGAAGATAAGTTCAGCATCAAAAAGATTATTTTTATATTTCTGCAGAAAAACCCATCCTTTTTGTCAAACATTCTTTGACAAGCAAGTCTAAATAATGAAAGTTCTGACCTTTTCTTGTTTTGAATCTTTGCTTGCATTTTCAGATTTATCCACGTTTTCATTTACTGTAGGTAAAGTGGAGGAAAAACCCACCAAAACCACAAAAAACCAAACATCCCCCCCCCCAGAAATTCTTTAATCTTTCCAGTATTTCACAGAAAAATGGAATGGCTGAGGTTAGAAGGGACCTCTGGAGATTGCCTCTTTCAACCCCTCTACTCTAGGTGGCCACATAGAGCAGGCTGCCAAGGACTATGCCCTGAAAATATAAATGTGAACAAAGATATTTAAAAATCGTATCAGACATCCCCAGATATGTGAGAATTGCTGTTATTCTCCTGAGAGAAACATAACATGCAAAAGTTTGCAATAAAAGATTCCAGAAAGCATAATTTAATTTATAGTAGGATTTTTCATTTAGTCAACTAGCTGCCACTGGGAGGGAGTAAAAGCATGAACTCCCCTTTGCAACCTAAACCCTCTCTCTGATCTCCCATCACAGTATTCATCTGTTAACCTGGAGCACATTTGACTTCCTACTACTTCTGTCACCATCTGTGTGGGCACTTACTTCTGTCACCATCTGTGTGAGCACTGATACCAGATACTATATAAATGGTAAAGCAATTCCACAGGAGATGATCTTAGCAAGTGGTGCCCACCAAAGGGGGGCAAGGGCAGATGAGTTAAAGCAAATGCCTTGGCATTTCAGCTCACAGTCTCTGGAAGCAAAAGGCTTTTACCAGGTGTTTACTAGAAATCGGGTACCAAAGGGAATAGTCCAGATTAATTTCACATTTCCAATTCTCTAGGATAATCAGAGAAGAAATGTCTCTGGGTTTACCCTTTTCCCAAGTTTTTCTTCCTGAAGATCAGCATGTTTGTAATTCTCAGCTAATTCTGCTCCAGACTAACATAAGTTCATGAACTCTATCCCCTTCTTACCTTACTGAAACCCATACCATTTTCATTCCCAGAGTGCTATTTGCTAGGAATGGCCAGAAGCCATTTAAAAGTTGTGGAAACAAAAGTCTTTAATGAGTCTCTTAACTCCAGAGGAAGTCATTAACTTGATTTCGTACTTGTGCTTTTGATGAGGCATTTTTTTGACACTTTTAATCAAAATTTTCCAGTAGGTGCAAAATTTATCCAAGTAGCCAGACCTGTTGTCCATGTGTAATGCCCATGATGTGTAATGAATGCTTTCATTTGATTATAATCTTTAGAGTCTGCACGACTGAAATCATGCTTCACAGTATGCTTAACCAGTGCTGAAAAGAAATAGACTCAGTTCTCCCACTGTAACCTTGCCTGTCCTCTCCCAGATAGAGGACTTCTTACTGCCTTAAACACTGTATGTATGACTGCAATAGTGGTGAGTAAGAGATCTATAAATGGGTTCTGGTGAAGAGTAAACATCATGTGGTCGTTCACTTTGGAAGCTTGTTGAGTGGGAGGCATTTGCTGAACCTTGGTGCACTTGCTATAATCACTGATTTTCTATCAAGTGCTAATGGGATCTGTCTGTTTTCTCCTTTGCAAAGTTGCTTCTTATAAAATAGGCTGCCCTAACAGAATCTTAGGGTTAAATATATGAGGCTGGAAACTGTTCAAATGAAGATAAATTTTATTTAGCCCTTAGGTAATTAATGCACAGCCTTTAATTATGCAATATTAGCACTGAGTGTGGTCATTTTGTTGCATATATGGAAATACAGCCAAACTCTGGATTAATTTGATGTTTCATCTTTCAGCTATCATGTTGTATAAGAACAGGAAATACTGACAGTTGGAATTACTGGTGCTTTTTTTAGAGTAAATCTTTCATCTGCTTGCTGCTAACCAGTTTGGGCATATTCTCAGGCAGGGAGATGCAACATTAAAATCTATAATTTTGAAGGGGGAAAAAAAGAGATTTTGCACTTAATTAATTAACTTAGATACATTTTTGAAGTTGGCTGTAAGTTGAATAGCACAAAAATTAAATTATTTTTAACATAGGAATAACCACTGCTTCTTACTGTGGTTAGAAAACCTGGGGGCAAAACAGTATTTTTTTTTGTCCCAGAAGCTAACATTGGCATCTCATCAACTAAAATCACAGCCCAGATGATCCTCAGACAAGAAACTAAGAAAGTCTTGGAGGCTAAAAAAACCACCCCCTTGATTCCATGATTCAAAAAAGCTCCTAAACATGTGCTTATGTCTATCCTTAATCAGGACAACATTTAAACCCTTGCTTTTAAGTACACGCTTTTCTGTTTTCTTGAAAATGGCAGGGTGTTTTTCAGTAAAATAAGGCTGATTGGAGATGCAAGTGAGGCACTGGAAGATAAGCTGCAGCAGCTGAAAGAATAACCAGGAAACATAACTGTGAGGATTATTAAGGTACCATAAGCAACCTATTTTTGAGTTTATAGTCTCCCATTGATTTCTGGAGGAGTTTGAGCTCTAAAAATAATGTGCCTTTGGGATCTGGGAGAGAGAATTGGAACTGACGAGAGGGAGGTCTGAATGGATTGGAACACCATGGGGAGATAATAGAGGGTCCACTGACTGCAAGGGGAGTTCAGGTAGCAATTATAAGCAGAGACTACACCTGAGCAACAGATAATATTATTAGCAGATGTTAAAATAGCACTGCTTGCAAGCAAATTGAGAACTGTGGACTTGATTCTTTCCAGCATTTGGGCATGGAGACAAGGTTCATCATCGTGACAATTTGTTCCTGCATTTGGATGGCAAGTGGCAGGGTTCTTGGGGCCTGTAGTGTGTTATTTGTTTTTTTTTTCTCCCTAAAACACTAATCAACTACTGTTGTAGGTGCATGGCTACCTAGAAGGCTGGGTTTCCTTTGACTAGAGTTGCATTGGTTCAGTTGTGACTGGAGGAATGGAGACAGCAGATCTCTTGGAAGGTCCACTGCCTAGTGAGTCCTGTGCTAGGGGAGGGAGAATGAGAGAGATGCATGTTCAGGCATATGATGCCAGCTGGGACATTTAGCCCTGTTTTCACAAAGGTATTAAGTGATATTAATATTGATTTCAGCAGGACCTGGGTTTCAGAGACCTGGGGATTATGAGGAAGTGAAGGGAGGGCAAAGAAGTATTTGAAGAAAAGCAGCATGTGGATAAAAGTAGTCCCAGCAGCCAGATCCAGCCAGATGACTTGGATTATTAGCAACACAGTAACACAGTATGTAACACCTTCTTTTAGTTTGTCAGCTCATTACAGTTACAGGGACAGGTAGGGATTTGAAACTGACCCATGGATCCACCCTGGTCCTCATGAGTGGAGAACAGCTCCCCTTAAAATCAACAAAGGCTCTTCACAGACTCACAGTCTGAGGCTTGAGAGAACCTCTGATGACAATTGAGTCTAAACCTCCTGCTTTGGACAAGGTCATTGCTCACAGCCATGTCCAGTCCGGTTTGGAATATCTCCAAATACATATTAGGAAGGAATCAGTGTGGGGATGGTGAGATAGTGGAACAGGTTGCCCAGAGAAGTTGTGCCCCCTTCCTGGCAGAGTTCAGGACCAGGCTGGATGGGGCTTGGAGCCACTGGGACTGATGGGAAGTGTTCCTGCCCATTCAGGGGGTTTGGAATGAGATGATCTTTAAGGTCCCATCCAACCTCAACCACTCTGATTCTAAAATTCTATGATGGAAGGGTACTCCACACCCTCTCTGGGCAATGTGCTCTGGTGTTTGACCAGCCTGATAGGGAAATAATTTTTTTTTCCTGCTCACATGAAATTCCCTCTATTTCAAGTTGTGCCTGTTGCCTCCTGTCTTGTCACAGGGCACCACTGAGGAAAGTCTAGCTCCATCTCCTTTGTACCAAAGGATCTTTATCACCAAAGATCCCTGGGGGCTCAGTGTGTGCAGCACAGGATGACTGGTATTAGAAGCTCAGGTAATAAGGAAAGGCTAAACTACCTGGAGAAGATAAGCACATAGCTCCCACGCAGGGCAGATGTGTCCTCCAGGATGACACCTCCAGAAAACTCAGCCTTATCATCTAAGACACTGAAGCTGCTAGGAAGGTATAAAAATATCATGAAATCCTAAAAACCAAAATGATAAATTACAGCTTCATGCCACACACCTGCCCACGATGAGTTTGGAGGCAGAACCTGACATTCTTTCAGCAGAAGGATCAGAAAAGACTTGTGACACACAGGGCCACATTATGCTGAGATGTGCCTGCTGAGCTCCACACACCCTCTCTCCTCAGCCCAGGCTTCAGAGCTTGAGTTTAGTCACAGCCAGGAATTGTTTTATCCACCCACCACTGGAAAACAAGCCACCTTGTGATATTCAGGAACAGGCACAGAACAGATTAAAAAGAGAAAGGAGAATACTCAGCTGAAACACAGGGAGAGAGTGTGTAGGCAGGCACTAATTATATAGGACAGGATTTACACGTGCCTGTGTATCCTGGGGAGCCATCAAATACAGCTTTAAAGTTGGATTTTGTTTTTGAGATCAGGTAGATTTGTACCTAAAATTACCTGCTTGGAAGGAAATTTCAGCTGAAACAAACCAGTGCATTGCCTTACTGAGTCAGGCTGCAAGATGATTGCCTTGTTGGATTGCTGAAGGCCAGAGAGCAGGATAGTAGCACGAGTGTGGGAGACGTCTCTTTCCAGTGGACAATGACACCCTCTCACTTTTTTTTCAAGACAAGTTAATTAACTTTTGACTTCTTTTTTTTCAAAACTTGCCAACGCTTTCAAGCAGTTAGTGTAAGCCATGCAGGTTTTTTTGGTTTTTGTTTTTTCTGAATAGTACCTCTTTTCTCCAGGGAAGTGTTTCTTCACAAAGCTAGGCAATTCCAGCCTTCTTAATGTCCCCCAAATATTTGTTCAAATGTGTACAACTTACATATATTCATGAACGTAGCAAAAACTCACTTTATGTAACACATCATGAAATGGAGAAGGCTGTCATTTTTTCTCAGTTTTGTGGCTTTTTCTCTGCTTTCTGAACATTTATTAAAACTTTGTGAGTCCACTAAAATTTACCAAAAATAGAGATATTCCTCCACCCTAAATACTTACGTATTACCTGATTCAATATATATGCTGAGGAAGTCAATGTCTTGAACTTCTGAAAGTTAATTGCAAAACTTGTTTTCCTTAGACTGAGCTGTCCGGAACCACTGATATCTCTTAACTTCAAAGACAATAGGAATATATCCTATGCTTCAGATTTGCTGCTACTGTGCAGGAAAGAGTCACTGTAGAGAAGTCAATAGAAATTGCTCTTCATTCTCCAGACAGCAGCTAAGCAGTCCCTCACCTCTCTTTGCTTAAGTAAATAAATTAAGTAAGTAAATTACCTATGAAGGGGTTTATACAAACAGCAGAAAAAATACTATGCCACCATGTCCAGAATGCTGTCTTCAATGCTGGTCATCTATGAAAACTAAATCAGAAGTAGGGACAGAGTGGAGGTGATAAAAATAGTTACAGAAGCAGATACAGGACCAAAAGAAGAGAGGCTGGATATCCCTGGGACTGTTCAGTTTGGACAGGAGACAAAGAAGGAGATGTGTCACCCGTAAGGAACAGAGAAAGAAGGACAAGAGGGTAATCAAAGCAGACAAAAAAAGATTAAAGAAAAGCTATATATAATTTATGTATATACTCGTATTTACTGGTACAATTAAATACTATTTTGACTTTTATCCAGTTGATACCTCCTCATTACCTGTGGTTTGGCCACACTGCTGTGCCATACAGCAGGATTTACCTCTTCTGCCTACTGAAGCGGTGTCAAGGCATGCCCAGGGATGAGGCCCAGGGCCCATTTGGGTCTGGATCCTGCTCTCCTAAGGCAGCTCAGAAGACCCCCACACCCTGCCAGGGCCTGGCTCATAGGATGGGGCACCTACACTGTACTGAGAGAAAACGCAAGACTGTAAAGGCTTGGGCTCTTACAAGAGTCATGAACTTTCGTCATTGAGATTTGAAGAGTGGGAGGGAAAAAAAAAATTTTGGATCAAAAAAATTTGTTTCACACCCACACTGCATTCCTCAAGCTTGGGTGTAAACAAGCACTCTCAGCGAAAGCAAAATTGCAGGTGTGGGGAATGTGCTTCCCCTCGCAACTTACAGGTGCTTTTGTACATGCTCTCAAACTACCTCTGAGTGTGCTGAAAAATGATTAATTTCTGGTCTTGTATTTGTCATGCAGGTCTAACAAGAGAAACTGAATGGATTCCAATGCATGGAGGTGACTTGAAATGTTTTATATATTTGTATGAAGACTGTGAACTTCCTAACTCTGCAACACCCCATAGGAAGCATCTTCTTTGTACATTTATATCAATGCTTTCTTGTTATCCATTTTGTTTAATGTAGGAAAGTACTGATGAAATAAAAGAGAACACAGTAATGACCTAAAAATGATCTAAGAACAGGGAATATTCTAATTTGAAGTTTGAGCAAAAGTGGAATAAACTCAAAAAAAACACAGCCCTATATTATTTGCAATTAATTTGATTTCTTGACATTTGAAAAAAAAATAAAATCAATATGTATGAAAGTGCTTTAAAATTATTTGACAAAATGCAGAATAAATGAGGACTGTAACATCTAATTTCCTGTTGTGAACTCCTGGTTATAAAGCAGCAATTATGTATCATGTATAATAAAGGAAATGCAAATATTAAAAGCAATAGTCTTTCTGGTGAGGTTAGCTAAAATCTTCTTTTGTTGTAGAGCTAAAGTTTTGTTTTTTTTTTTTTATAATCTGAAATGCACTGGTGTTCTGATATTTATGTATCATCTTTACAAGATGTGACCTAGCTGACAGAAAACCTGCAATAGGTCATGCAGCCTTGATGGAACATGCTCCTGTACTTATGTTGAAGGATCACTATCTTCAAAAACCCAGATAAAAAGGGGACATTGAAGTAACAATGCTGAGCATAAATCATGTATGATTACATCAATTCTTACATACAGTGATTAATCTCTGACAATTGCTTTATATAGATTGTACATAAATGAAGACTGTTCAATGTGTAATCTATTTTTGGAAATGAGATCTTATTGTTAGAAATTTAATATGCTGTGTCTCCTTGGTCTCTCTTATGTTATTTACCATGAAGGGATGAGAGGAGCTGTTTTGTAATAATATTCTTTTACCATTGATTGAAACTATTCTGCAAGCTCTGAAACTCTCTGCCTGTCTCTTGATTATTCAATTAAAATAAAGATAATTATTCTGTTTAGAAAACAGATTTCAAGTTGAGTATTACTAACAATGACATCCATTTAATTCTTGTTTTCCCCATAAGAAAAGACAAAATCTAACTGACAATTTTTTAAATATTTAAATTATTACATATATTCACATGGCTTTGTATAGGAAATTAGAAAGGAGCCCTACTTGATGCAGATCAATGGCAAGGACAGTCTTGTATTTTTTTATTTTCAATATGCAATTCTACCATTGCCAACTATGCTCCTTCAGCCTTATAGGCTGATAGCTGATTTCCATTAAAGCAATCCTTGGTGATGAATGTTCCCAAAAAAGAGCTTGAAATGGAAGTGTCAAGAGGCAGAATGCAGCAGGAACACCTTTCATTTGCTTACCAAAAAGATTAACACATCTATTCAATTATAAATGATTTATTTTCTACCACTGGTTATCAGTCACTGATATTGGACTGCATTGTCCCTGCCAGTATGGAAGTGATAAAAAGAGAAGGAAACACACAATCCCCTGAGCTGAAAGCATATTGAAGGCTAGATGAGTCAGGGCCTCTGTTTTTTCTTTACTCACTTCAAAAATACTCAGTTCAGAGAAGTGTGGAAAGTTAAAGTCACATTTTATTCCTCTCCTTTCACAGTTAGGAAAGTTCACAGTGGAAATTCTAGGGGATGGGGAGAACTGAGACCAAAGCCCAGTCATCATGTCTGAATGTGAATGTGAAAGAAAAAAAAAGGAAAACAACATTTCAGGCACAGAAGAACAGTGCTTTTGTCAGTTTTCTGCTCCTTGCTCCCAAATGTGCCACTGAAGTGGCCACCGAAGCATCTTCATGGTTGGGAGAGGCTCAACAGGGGCAAAGAGTATGTTCCCTTAGCTTCATTTTTATTAATTTTTATTTCAAATGACATTTCAAGATACACACAATTCCAAGGCTGCCAGCTAATGGGGTATGGGCATCATGACCCCGAGTTAGCACTTAGGACTACAAGGAATCTTTCCTAAAGCATAAAATTAGGAACTAGATGCTAGAAAAAAAGGAGGCTGTGAAGTGTCTCTGTGTTTCTGGAGCAAACTGTTAACAACTTGTCTGAACCAGCATGTGGGAGTGATGCTACTTTTCATCCAAGTCTTATGAAAGTATCTGACTGTAGGGCATACACAGACCAGTGAGAGATGTCCCAAGCAACTCTGCAGTCTATGACTTGTGGGGTGGAAAATTTTGTTCTCTAAATATGACATTTTGGCACAAATTTAGGGAAAGACTGAGATCTCACAATGAAAGATGAGCACAGAAATACTGTATATATACAATCTCATGCTAAAATCATGCCTATTTCATGTGGTTAAAAGCTAACCTCTGTCAGTAGGGGACAAACTTACTAATTGCTGTATATTGACACCTCACTAATGATATGATACATGGATACTTGGCAGTGAAGCCAAAGGAGGAAACCAGAAATAGGTATTGTGCTGTGCTCACAGCCAAGGTTTTAGTCTAAAGGAACACCAAGACTCTGCACATCTGCAGAGAGACTTTTGATCATTCACCACTGAACATAAACATGCTCTAATGATTTCTCTGGCTATCTTCACAGAAAAATGAAAACACATTTAACTTGAAGGTAGAGATAAAGGTAAAGATAAAATTGTAATTACTGTTAGTGGAAAATTTCTGTTGAATTTTGAATGTATTTCAGTTGATGACTCTGGTTTAATAACTTTCATTCAAAAGATTATAATGCTTCTGCATTTCTAAGACAAATAGTGCCACATGTCTTAAAACCCTGTAGGCTAGGCTTTATGCATAACTCAAATTATAGAACTAAAGTGGCAGTTTTGCATTTTCTCTAATTGTGTAAGATATTATTTTTTTTATATTTAGGCCCCACTGTACTAGTTGGCTTACCGAACCAGCAAAACCAATCTGTAGTTACAAGCAATAGTGGGGTTTTTTGTTTTTTGGTTTGGTTTTTTTTTTGTTTGTTTGTTTGGTTTTTTGTTTTTTAGAATTGGCTGTGTTCATGGATGTGAACTCCCAAAATCAAAGTCTTGAGGTGCAGTTCATTGAGGTCGGTGGGACCTTACCAGGGCTGTGCTCAGTGCAATCACAAGTGTGATAAAGATGGCCCTTTTATTTATCTCTTGTTCCATGCTGTCTGTAAATTATTTATGGGAAGATGTAATAAAAATCTGACACTTGTGCCATTTTGTATTATAAAAAATTCATGTTGTGAGAAGAGAATTGGAGAAGGCTATCTAAGGAAAGCAGTTGTGTTTTTCTTGGTAATAGCTTGAGGGCCAAAATGTTGAAACAATTTTCTTTTGCCATTGTGACTAAATCCTGGTTTCCCTAATATGTGCACATTTAATTTGAACAAGTTTTTGCTTTATAAATCAAGCAGATTAAGTAGTGTGCTTGGCAAAACAAAAAAAATAATCACAGCTCTGGCACATGAGCTGCCTGGTACTGCTGGTGCCTGAGTAATTACAAAAGGAACTCCCTCTAATGCCAGTTTTTCATCCTTTAAATATACTGCAGCTTTGCTATTTACTTTATGCCCCTAGATAAAACAGTGCTCTGGAGACAAAAAACTCAGGGTTGGATATCAGATCAGTCAGACCTGGTAAAATCCAGTTTTCCTGAGTCTTTGGAAGCAGTCTGAAGCCACTTATAAAATAAACACGACTGTTTATATGTTATACTCCCTTCCCACTACTTTGCTTTGCAGTAACTAGGAAGGGAATTTTTCAAAGAGAAGGCTCGTGGCTGACTGCAAGTGCAAGAGCAAAGTGTAATAACAAAATAACAATGTTCTGGCCCTGGTTCCAACCGAAGGTTTCATATGCAGCAGTGGCTTAAAATCTTGTCTTTTAAAGTTAAATTTGATTTTGTCGGCATGCCATACTGTGAAAAGTGACCTAATCCTTTGCTGTATATTCAGTGAAACTGGAATTCAGTTTGTCTTTCTCACTCTTAGTAAATGTTTTTATAGGTACTGCAATAGTTTCTGCTGAGAATATGCTTCATCTGATGCAGTGGTTCTTCATCTAATACTTATGACTTCCCTCGCTGATCATTTACAGGGTCAGCATAGGACTGAACAGATTTCCCTTGTATCAGGATACTGATAGTGAAAGCACTGACTTGACCTGAAATGCAGAAATCAACATGTAGCTGAACTTGACTTTGTAATGATGCAACACACAGTATTTTCTCCCTACTGTGTGTGGGAATTATTCACTTTCTCTTTGCACCTAGGTGTTGATTGTGTTGTTCCTGCATGTTCAGCACTGGTGAGCCAACAGCTCAAATCCTGTCGAAGCCTTTTGGGCTCCTTATTACAAGAAGGACACTGAGGTGCTGGAGCAAATCCAAAGAGGGGCAGCAAAGTTGGGGAAGAGTATGGAGAACAGGTCTGATGAGAAGTGGCTGAGGGAACCTGGGTTGTTTAGCCTGGAGAAAAGGAGGCTGAGGGGAGACCTTATCACCCTCTACAACTGCCTGAAAGGAGGTTGTAGTGAAGTGGGTGTTGGTCTCTTCTCCCAAGTAACAAGCAACAGGACAAGAGCAATTGGTCACAAGTTGTGCCAGGGGAGGTTTACATTTGATATTAGGAAAAATTTCTTCACTGAAAAGTTTGTCAGGCAGTGGAATAGGCTGCCCAGGGAAGTGGTGGAAGTAACCACCACTGGAGGTATTTAAAAGATGTGTAGATGTGGTACTTCAGGACATAGCAGTGTTAGGTTAATGGTTGGACTTGATCTTAAAGCTCTTTTGCAACTTAAATAATTCTATGATTAAGTTCAGACACAAGGGGAAGTATTCACACTCCTGTTTGGATGCGAAGAGGATCCATAGGAGTATAGGGATTCATCCAGAGCAGTGGAAGAACACAAAAGGTATCAAATTATAGTGAGTGAGAAAGGGGAAGGTAAGACTGAGAGGCAGAATAGGGCATAAATGTAGGTTTCTGTTTTGAGAAACAAGCCAGGGAGCAAGAGTGACTTACATTTTGATCATGAAGCTCAGCAGTCACACAGGAGCAGGTCCAGTAGGCCAGAAAATGGTCTGTGCTGGACTGACACATGACAGGTGAAAGTTTAGAGGAAGGTCAAAGACTTGCAGAGACATCTCAGGGCCCTTTGGGTCCTTACTGTTACTGACCTCAAGAAATCCACCTTGGTCTTTACCAACAGTCCTGGTGTGTGCTGAAGTGCTCTTTGTGTGAGTTCAGTGTGAGTGATGGAAGAAGCTCATAGGGCTTGGTGTTGCTGGTTGTCCTCATAGCTTTTGGCAATGATGGCCCTGGCCTGGAGGCCATATCCAGAATTAGAAAGGTCAGGAGAATAAGATGTATGCTTTTCTACAGAAACTAGAAAAAGAGCACAAATTCTTAACTTTTACTGCACAGTCAAGAAGCAAACGCACACAGACAATCTAACAAAGCACTCTACAGTGTGAACATATGGTGTTCTTCTCCTCTTCTCTTTCCATGACAGCTACATGCCACTGGAGCTGGGGTATGGTTTACCAGCCCTCTGGCTTTCAAAATGTTCTCAGCACTTCTCACATACTTCCTGCATGCACATCCATGCACTCATCCTCCATTTTTATTGCTCAAGGTTAGTGAGGATAAAGGAAAGTCTCCAACACCACTTTCTATGGCCAGTTAAGTTCTCTCAGATAATCTCCCATGAGGTCACCCAGCTCTTTGAAATGTCATGCATGCATGTGATCTGAAAGCCTTCACAGGCTGTCCTCATGCCTGAATGACATCCCGGTGACTCAGGCACTAATGCCTCTGAATAAGGCCACCTCTTAATTCTCTGCTCTGACTTTTTCTCCTGTAAAATACCGCTGACCATCCTCACGCTGAGAGCTATCAAGCTGGTCAGGGCAAGGGGGGAGAGCTTTGTGGAAAGGGGGAAAATTACATTGGACTGTGATGCACGGTTGGGCAAATTCAGTCACGACCAAATTTGCATAGTTGTTGTGACACAAATAGGATACCTGGGCTCCATCCTGGCCCTTGAGAAGAGAGGAACATCCTCTGCCTACACTGCCTGTCTGGCAAGGCAAGCAAAAACTGAGTTGTGCTGAAGTCATGTCTCTGACCTAAAACCAAGGGGCAGGTCGTCTGCAGGTGCAGCGTGACACTGGGCCCCCCATGTCACTGAAGTTCTGATGCTTTGCACCAGCAGTAATTTTTGCTTGCAGCCTTGGAGTTTTAGGGAAAGAAAGAGACACTCAGGAGACTGTAGCCTGCAAGGATGGAAAAAAGATGAACAGCAACCTTCACCCAGTGGGAGGATGAACTTAATTTCCTGGGTTGCTGTTTCATGTATGATGCCTTTTCCAGCAAACAGCTGGAAAAGGGCCTTAGCAGATCATGGGCCCTAGAGGAGCCTGGAGAAGAGCGTGATTCAGAAAGGTGGGACCACTGCCTCCCAAATCCCATCCCACTAGGGTGCTGGCAAGCCCAGGTGGCAGGGAGGGAGGACCTAGAGCCTCCCCTTCCATCTCCTTCCCTCCAGCCATCTTCAGGCTCTGCCAGCCTGGCCTCTCCCATGGCTGATCCCATCCAAGCTGCTCAGTTTGGGCTTCCTGCCCTGCTCTCCTCCAGGGAGCTCCTCACATCCTTTAGTTTTCCACTGCAAAGTCATTCTGATCTGCTTGAGCAGGATATGAACCTGCACGTTGGGATGTGATTTTCCATGACAGGTGGGCATGGTTATGTCAGGAAATGCACATATATGTCAATGAAGAGTCATTCTTCTTCCAAAATTTGGCTCGCATCCCAGCATTCACATTGGTGTGGTGTTGCTCGTGAAATCTTTCCTAAGTGCAGCTTACAACTCTGCAAGGGGGTCTCTCTTTTGCACCTGCATCAACTTGGTGCAAGACAGGATGAATCCAACAGAAGAACATAGCAGTTTTTACAGTCTTGTTGATTTTCTCGGCTAAGTGATATTTCACATGTTTTGTTTCTTCTCTTCAAGAAAAAACAACACAAGAAAGGCATAACCAGAAATGCAAATTCTTAATACCCAGAACAAGAGCTTTTCTACTCTTCAATTTTCAAATAGATAGAAAACTACCCACGTTATTTATCTTAATGTGAGGCAGGAGAGAAAAAGAAAAAACAACTCTGACATCAGCAGTGGTGGAGTTAATTTTGGTACTACTGCAGTCAGTTGTCTGAAAGAGTTTCTTTACAGATTGATTCAGCAGAAGAGCTCAAGTCTTGACAACCCCAGGAAGCAGCTTTTTAAACAGCAGTGATGTTGGACAATGACCTTTTAATGGCTCCTCCTATGAAGAGAGGCAGTGCTTTTAGGCAGGCACTTTGCAGCTCTTTGTCCTATACACTTCCAGCTTATTGACGTGCTCAGTAAATTTTCCAAACAGGGCAATTATGGTGTCTTGAGAGCAACACACTGCAGCATGCACTCCAAGTTTCTTCCTTTTTAAGGTTTTTGTTTTTTCAGCAAAACTTCTCTATTTAGAAAATGGCTTGTGTGAATCACCAAGGCCTTATAAGACACAGGCCTCATAGTTCAGAGAATTTGGTGATGGGAGGCTTATCATGAACAGAAGATCCAAGAGGAGAGTCCTCAGAAGAATTCAAAAGACCACCTAATCCATCTCCTTGCTTCCCAGTCTGGAGCACCTATACCTGCTTGATTCCATGCAGATCTGTAGGGAGTATATTCTTTAAAGAGCACTTTAAAAATCCATCCATGATAGCAACTCTACTACCTCTCTAGGCAACCTATCCTAGCATTTTGTTATCCTTACTTTTAGAAAATATTTCCTAATTTAAAGCTTATATTATTGACCTGCATAAAAGCAACATATATGAGTGATATTAAATGTGATGCTTGTGCAGGAAACATACAATACTGAGTAGAGCAAACTACAAAATTATGTCAGTCATATAAGTTTACATGCTAAGGGTTGGTTGAAACCTTGCATTTCCCAAGGCATCATTAACCTGCATGCAGGGGGCTCTTAAGTGGGACTTATTCTCTTGTGAATCTTCTAAATCATATGACAAAAATAATGAGTTTTAAAAGAAACTGGGCTGGTTCTAGCTGAACCCATGAAACAGCTAGAAGACAACAGTCCGAAGAAGAGCATTTATGAGAAGCTTCACCTTCTCTAATGCCCACACATCCCAAAAGCAGAACAAGGCAGAAAAGGAAGAGAAGAAATGACTGAATATCTAAAAGTCAAACCACAAACCACTGCACCAGACAGATGGTGTAGCTCAGCAGACAGTTTATTGCCTTCACAGGAAAATAGCTCAGATGAGTATGCAGGTGATTGACATTAACAGAAATTATGTAATTCAAATGAAAAGAGTCAGCTTAAAAAGAGTCAGCATGAGAAGAGTCAGGGCACAAGATCTGCTAAAAGCTTCCCCAGCAATTCTCCTGGTTGTGAATATTGGTCACAATGAAATGAAAGGTAGGTATAAGAAATAACTGTGTGAAAACTTTTCTTGTCTGAATAGCCTTAGAAAGTTCAGATGAGGCCAGTAGCTAAGATGACATGAAGCTTTTCTGGAGCTACAGGTTACTACCCATAGTGGTGTAGTGGACACTGAAGGGTTAAAAGAATTCACCACTCATAACAATCTCAAGAAAATCCTTTTCTTTCCCTCCATCCAGATTTATTATACGAGAAAGTAATTCTACCTTCCCAGCAGGCCATTATTATCTAACACATTAACCCCATCCAAAAGCTCAAGAGTAACAAAGGTGACCATTTCCATCACTAAATGCATAAGCTTTTAAAAATAATGTGTTGAAATGGGCCAAGAGGAGAACTTTATTCCTTCATCCTTACACATATGTCTCATAGTGATGTCTGCTTTCATGGCAGTGCAGGATTGCATGGCAAGGCAATATTAAATAGTTTGAGGCTGAGTAGATTGGCTCCCCTTGCAGCTAGCATCTGTGACCTTTAGAAGACTGCAAACCAGAAGCTGGTAAACATTTGTTTCTCAGGGAAACCCAAACAATTAAGAGCAACATGATTTATTGACAGCAGTGACTTAAAGCAGTTGCCTCTTGGGAGGTCACTTGCCAGCACTTCTGACTGATTTTATAGTGCCCATCACACACAACAGTGCCTTGAACTGAATTGGACAGCTTGGTGTCATCTTGATAACAGAATCACTGCATTTTGGTAAGTAGGAAGTACATTGTCACAACTGGCAATAACCATTAGGATTTCTGCCTTTGAAAAGGCCCTGAACACTTGCTCCTGACATCTGAGCAATGCCTATTTGTTGTCTTATTTGTTCATCTTCGTAGTTGAGAATGTATGGAAAACCCCAAATGGCCTGCAGGAAGTCTGTTCTCTGCAGTACCTCTTTTTCTGGAGTTTGTGGCAATGTATTGTAATTCTGGAGGCTGTGGAAATGGAAGAAATGTGGTGTTTTCTCCAGGTACTCTGAAAATATGAGGAATAAGGCAGGCCCTACCTGCCTCGCTGGAAAAAACAAACAAACAAAAAAACCAACAAAACCCCCCCAAAACAAGCAAACAAAAAACCATACACACACACAAAAACCCCCACAAAACCCACCCAAACCAAACAAAAAAACCCAAACAAAAAACCTTCAACATTCTAATCATTTAATGAAAACATTTCCAGAGGGTGAGGCAGTAAGAAAGAAGCCTATGTGCTTTTGAAACAACTGCAGTGAGTTCATCCAGGAGAGCTGTGCAGGGCTGGTGGCTGAAGACTCTGTTCCTTAATGCATCAGTGAAGGCTGCAACATGGGAGCCTCTGAGCAAAGCTTGCTGCTGTATTTCTCTAGCCTTGCTCACCCCACACAGACTGCTGAGGTGATGTGTACACAGCAAGAGCTAACACATTAAAAATAACATGATGTCTGTAGAAACTCATCAGGATCTCTTCCATAGTAGGTGAGGGGCTCAGTGGTAAAGGGTCTGATCTTTAGTACAACCTTTATTCCAATAGAATCATTGGGAGCTGAATATACCTTACATGCCAGGTAAGAAAACTGATGTATAAAGCTGAAGAAATAAGCTAAGACAGATGCTTTGACTCCCAAAATCTTCTCTATGCTAAGAACATTTCACTTCTGCTGGTACCAGAGCTGATGGCAACATTCCTGTTGAATGCAAAGGGATCAAAACCAGCCCCTATTTTCATACAGCTCTGTACATTTTGAACTGGAAAATACTTATTAGATCACAAAGCTCATTTGAAAAACTTACAAAATATAACCCCCTACTGAAGATCTGTCAGACTTTTAATAGCTGTTTTGTTTTGTCAAAGTCAAATAAACATGCCTGGGGAAAAACGGACAGGTGTTTTGTATGGTGATTGCTTTAATTTTCTTTTTATTATTGCTACTTACAGCCTCTTAACCATAGTCAGTAGTGCTGTGGAATATCAGGGTGTGCAGTTTGTTTGCACAGATTACTTGTTATTTTACACATAGAGCTGGTGGGTGTCAGAAGTTAGTGGGTATGGCTATTTCAAAGCATCTCCTGAACATGAGTGTTTTCAAGGGACTGTAATCATCCAGCCCTAGAAATGATGTTAAGGGGCTAATGTAGGGAAGTATGGGAGACTAGACTTAACAGGATCTATCTTTTTAAAAGCTTTGGCTTTGTTAATGTAATGGAAGTTCTGTACTACCAGTGCACAGTAGCTTCCTGCATAGAAATGGACTGGAAGTCTGCTTTCAGACTAGTTTGTAAAGTTAATATATTAATTTATTTTTTTTTTTACCAAGGTCATAGGCACATTAATATATTAATCTCAGCTAACTGAAGGTGTAGGCAAAGACATTATCTACTTCTCAACATAGATAAGTCTACTTACCTTTATTAATCAGGTTTTGTCTGACCATATTTTTAATTTATGAATTTTTTTTCATTTATAGATTTTCTGGGAGGAGCAGTAGGCTCTACTGAAGAATATTCCCCATCCTCACCCCAAAAAAAGCACTGTCTCTTTGCTTCAGGAGTTTTGCTTTAGTCCACATAAGAGGGGATCTCAGGTTGACCAGCAGCCCTCAGAAGGATGTGTGCTTACCCCAGGTGCATGGCTTGGTACCTCAGCAAGGCTGGAGTGGCCCATCTGAGGTCTGCTGACTTCTAATGTCAGAAAAGCCCCACAGATCTGCTGAGAGATACACAGTGCCCTTGGGAGATGTGCCACCTCTGAGACCCATGGACAGATATCTTTGCAGTATTGAGAAGGTGGTTTGCTCTCAGGCATTTCAGACTTTGTTTCCCTCCAAAGATTGTTACAGGTTTCAGGTCCATCTGCCCTATGCTTTTCTCTTTATCTGCCTACAAAATCATTTATTTGGTATGACAGAGGAGCTAATGTACAGCCATGACTCTTCTACTTGAGACAAAATGCAAAAGTCCCCTGAAAACTCTGCCACTGGACCAAAAAAAGGATGCTGCACTGTCATTCCAAGTTCATGCTTCTGAGGCTCAGAGAATGGACCATCTCTGTTCATTACCTTCAAGAGTCACTCACATCAGATAAGACTGAAATATTTTTTTTCTTCTAAAAAAAAAGCTGGTCTAAGCAGAATATGTGATTTTTTTCTGGGCAGGCAAACCCTTGCACTTCCACAAGGAAGTCAATATTTGCATTGCTGCTGGCACAAGACTCTAAAGCAAAAATTAATATAAGTGAGTTTATAGGATATTAGTTCTTGGAAAGTGCTTTGGGGATGAAGGGTTTGGCACACAGCTATCCACAGTTTGTATACTTGCCCAGCATGAATCCAGCTTGTATCAGGGTAACAGAGGGATAAGTGAAGCCATGGCCTGCTGGGACTCTGGCCTGCAGAAGAAAACTTGACATAAGCAGTCCAATTCATGTGACTACCCTGGAAATGTTTTCCAGGAGTGGAATTTAGAGACTGTGTCTACTGTGGAAGGAGATGTCTATCTACAGTACTGGTGGCACTTTGTGTCACTATGGACTGTCTCTGAGCTCAGCTGGACAAATGACTGGTGAGGCTTGCTGTCACACACCATTCAGTAACCAAGGAAAATTGGAGGATGAAAATAATACATCCCATCTATGCCTTTGCCACAGTCCAGTGTGGCATTATGTAGTCAGAGGTAATTAAGACAAAAAGCCTGCTACAAACTCAGTAGTTTGCCATCCACACTCCACCCCTCAGCACATGCAGTTCATTCCAGATGCACTTCACCTGGTGAAAGGGCTTGGGTGCTCTCCCTTAGCAGTCTCTCCCACTCTCAAACCTGGGTGCTTGTGAAAAAAATGAAAAAAGAGTAGCAGGTGCAATGTCTCAGTCCCAAGGGTAAGGCTGAATGTTGCAGATGATGGAGGGACTGAGTTCAAGTTAGTAGGTAGCATCCTGCTGCTGGTAACAATGATGGCAGAGCCGATGCCATAGTTTAGAGATTCTAGGAACACTTTGAGTGATCAGTTGAGTGTGAACATCAGACTCATTATCACATAGAGGAACAGCACTAAGAGCAGCCGATTGCATTGTAACATTTACTTTGCTAAGCAACAGTCTGTATATTACAGAGTATTTGCTTGAATGTGAATTAGTGCATGGGAGGGGGTGGAAGGAATGTATCCTAACCCTCTTACGTGACAAGCACTTTGGTTTCAGAGACATTTCTACAGTTTTCTCCTCTGTGGTCCCAGGGCACTCACTGTTCCTCACATTTAAGTCCCTGTAAAAATTAATCCTAATTCTAACTAAAAGTAAATCCATTAAGAGACCATTGCAAAATGGGGAGCCAGTCCCCACTTTATTTTCATTTTCTTAGACTTGAGGTGTGGGTCCCACTGGTTTTGTTCTTGGCACATGTAGCAGTAAGACCATGGAAACTATGTCTGGGTGGATTGGGCTATCTGCAGCAGGGGCAGAACTGGGAGCAACTTGGTGTATCCAGCCACAGACTGAAGGGAAAGACCAAGCTCTCCTGCCATGAGTGTTTGTATAGCCCAAATCTGCATTATTTTTTCATTTAGATGTACCTGGGCAAATGAAATCTGGGAACCCATTTTAACCATCCATGAGGTCTTGGGGAGGCAGGAATGTTTCATGGGCATCAGAGATGTCCCTTATACAGCAAGTGGGCCTCCACATATACAGAAGTGACCCATGAGCAGAGCAGCTTCAGCTAGGGCTGTACATGTCCTCACTGTGAAAAGTCAGCAGCCACCACAGTCTCTGAGCAGCCCTGAGCTCGGAGCAGAGTGAAGGCTGCCCTGGGCAGCTGCAGAATGGGCAGACCATCTCCAGTTCCATCAGATCAGAAAAGGAGCAAGAAGACCCCAGTCAGCCCTCTGTCCTCCACTGTGAAGACCATTAATACCTCTGCTCTGAAATGAGCTCATTAAAATTCACATTCACCTTCTGTGAATGCATTGCCTGACTCATTCCACTGCAGTCACTCTGAAATGGGAATCCAAGTTAACAACTTTCCCAACTTGTTTTTTATTCACTCAGGAAGCTCACATCTAACCCACTGAAACAGCAATAGAAGCCATAACACCTGTCATTATGGGAGGGGAATGAAAGGGAACCTGAAAAAAGGCAAAGGAAACAAATGAGGCACTGGCTGATTTGAAAGTCTGTTATTGCATGTTGCCTTCCACAGTTTGATACAGGATGCTTTCTTGCATCCTTGTAGTTAGTTCTTTTGTTGTCTTGGGATAATGCAGTGGTGTTTTGGAAACAGGGGGGCCAGAGGGGTGGCTCCTCTGAGAAGCTTCTGGAGACTCCTCCTGTTCCAATTCCAGTTCTGCCTCTGTCAAACGACTGAGCAGAAATGGGAAGCTGGATGTTCCAGCTCTGTGAGTAACATATTCAAGGAAGGGAAAATGAAACTGCAAAAAATAATACAGAAAGACGAGCAGAGCAGAAGACAGGACGTGTTGAGAGCAAAGCCAGAGAACAGACCCCAAGGTCAGTGAGGAAGGAGGGGGAGGAGGTGCAGAGATTTCTCTGCAGTCCAAGGTGAGGTGGCATCTGTGCCCTTGCAACCTATGTAGGAACATGGTGGAGCAGTCCCTGATGGACCCACGATGGATCAGCCTATGAAGGATCACGGAGGGCAGATATGGGGCTACTGCCAGGGCACGTCACAGGTGAACAGATGTGTAGCTGCAGCCTGTGCAGGAGCATGGAGAGGGGCAGACATGGTAGCAGAGGATGGTGTCGATCCATCAACTTATGGGTGATGGGCCCAGGATAGTATTACAGGCAGTGGCATGAGGCACTGGATATATTTCCAGCCAGCCGGTGCTTGCTTCTAACATCATAAACACATAGCACTTACCCTGGCAAGTTTGAGGGAGGGTGTTAAAATCAATCTGCCAGGCCTCTCCAAATTTATATTTAACGCAGTGTCCCTCATATCACAAATGTTTTTATCGTCTAGCCTGCTTACTAGCAGCACAGGCATTAACACTGGTGGATAACCTGCGTGATAACACCCATTGTGAAATCTGTAGCCCCTGAAGGATCATGGTGGGGAAAGGTGGAACTGGTGCTGGGGAGTGTCACAGGTGGGCAGACATGGGGAGGGTCAACTGTGTCTCTGTAGCCGTGTAGGGCCCCGTGTGAGAGGAGGTGACTGCTCCCGCAGCAGCCGTGACTCTGTGTGCAGCCCAGGCGGGAGCAGTCTGTGCCTGAGGGACTGCACCTGTGGGAGGGACTCATGGCCCAGGGGTTCCTGAAGGACTCTCCCGGGAGAGGGACCCCGCCTTGGAGCGGGGGAAGAAAGAATGTGAGGAGTCCTCCCCCTGAGGAGGAAGGAGCGGCAGAAACAGCGTCTGGGGAACTGAGCCTAAACCCCCCCTGCCCCTGCCCTGTGCCCTGAGGGGGAGGCAGCGGGGAAGGGATCCGGGAACGGGGAGAAGGGAGGGAGGGTGGGGGGGGGGGGCATGTGTGGGGGGATGGTATTCAGATTTGGCCGTATTTTATCTTTCAACTTGTAGATTAAATTAATTTCTCTTGCTTCCAAAGTTGAGTCTGTCTGGTTTTTGCCCATTATCACAACTGGGTATTGCAAACCTCCCTGTCCTTGTCTGCATTACTGAGCCTTTGGGTGGATTTTTTCCTCCCTGTCACACCCTAAGTCCACCCCATCCAAGCTGGTAACTTTCTCCTTTGGTTTTATACGCAGACGTGACCTCACCAGACATTGCTTTTAGTTGCAAAAAAATTTCTCCCTCTTACTGTTTTGTTCTTCAGGACTGTTTTCCTGGGCTAAACATCCTCTGCTTTAAATAGATGAGCTGACCCAAATACTATTGTGAATGATTACTCAAGGATGAAGTACAGACTGTAGTCCAATGTTTTCTAGCAGATAACTTAAACCCATATGATATTTCTGATTAGTACTCTCTACAAAAGCCGTATACTTCATCATCACTATCATATTCATCATTTGGATCACTTTGCTATTTTTGCTGTATTCATGTGCTACACTATCAAACATCTGAAGCCTTTGCTCTGTTGTCTTCTGGATTGCACAGATTTCTGCTGGAACAAAGTGTATCTTAAAAATCCTCTGCCATGGATTTTTGTAGTGAGCATTTTTCAGTAAGCCACTTGTTACTAATGAACCTAACTTTACTTGTACAACTCTTTTTATAACCTTTACTCTTAAAAAATAATTGGGAAAATTTACAGTCGTAATTGATGCATTTATTAACTGGTGGCCTGGTTGCAAGATTAGACTGAATATGACATTGCAATTCAGGCCATTTTGTCAGCTTTGTACAGGAAAGAAAAATAACTGTTAATGTGGATGCCAACATTTTCCCCATCACACCTCTGAACATTCTCCTTTATTGCAGACTCTACTGTAGTACAGCAATAAATTAAACAGAAAAAATACTAAAATCCTAAACTCCACATCTAATTTAAAGTCTAAATTATGCACATTATTAAAAATACACTATTCACTCTCAGCAAATCATATATCATTGAAACACTAATGTTTCCCTAATTTTAAGTCCCATCTAGTGAGTCAAACATTAGATCTGACTTCAAAATTACAGCTGAGAAAAATAAGATCATGGTTTGACTGCATCCCACCTAATGCTAGGTCTGTTTCTGAAGTTCGTAAGTTTGCTGTTTAGTCACTGTCTGCTCTTATGTTAATGGACATTAAATATCCTTCCAAAGGTGCCAAAGACCAGAGCTGCTGACTGGAGATAATTTGTCTGTTGACAAAGGAGGGTGCTGGATGAGTAGACGCCCTAGTTAGACAATGTTAACTGCTTAAAAATGGAGCAGGGAGAAACCTCATTTCAATAATAATATAATTTTTTTTTCTGTCACTCTGGAGCAAGGGACTGGAAAGCATTTGGGTTTATTTCAATTTTAAGTGAAAGATAAATAAAATCTCTTGGAAGTAAATAGCTTTATAAGGACCATGATTCTTGCTATTTTTATTAGTCAGCTTGCCATGAAAATGAAATACGTGTGACAGGGAATCACACAGCAAATCTGCATACAACTATAGTATTTGCTTATCTGGCACTGGTATTAAATCAGTGCAGTTAAATCACCACTGGCTTCTATGGCAACTCACTGTAATCAGCTGGCAACTGAGTTGTATAAACTGCAGCTCATGCACAGAATTTGTTTGGAGAGCAAGTGATGCACAGCCTGTTTGGTTAACATGTCACCACTCTGGGCACAGGCTGAGCCTGAGGCTCATTTGGCCTCTCTGAAGTTACGTTTGCAGTCCGTGCTCTGCTTGTACTTTACAATGCAAAACTTGTGCAAGCCTGGGCAGTGTCTGGCTTGGGAAGGAGAGGAAAAGGCAAGCTGCCTTTGCCTGTGAGTGCATCACTTGGTGCAGGGAGCAAGAATATTTTGGCTGCTGCTGACAATACACACAGTTGCCCAAGCCACATCTCTGGCCCCTTTCCGGTACCTCTGGATCCAGAGGAAGTAGGATTAAGTATCTTCAGGACAAGCTTCTGTGGCTTACCATCGTGCTATGGCTTACCTCATGGAACAGGCTGCCTAAGGGAAACTGTGGCTGCCCCCTTTCCTGGAAATGTTCAAAGCAAGGTTGGACTTTGAGCAACCTGGTCTAGTGGGAGGTGTCCCTGCCCATGCAGGGAGTTGGAACTGGATGATCTTTAGAGTTTCTTCCAACCCAAACCATTCTAGTATTCTATGCACAAAGCAGTTCACCAGTGCTGAGGGATGTTGGCCATGGCTCAATAGCAGAAAACCAGTCCAGTTTCTGTGCACTGGATGGGTGTCACACAGCAAGTTTTTCTGCTGGTGGTGGGTCCCCAGATGCCTGCTCAGCTGGGGCAGTACATCTGCTTGGGAGGCCACACAGTGAAGGAGTCTGAGGACCTGAGCTGGGCTGCAGAGTGTTCTTTGCTAGTGTATTTTTGGGCATTCTCCCACTCCTCTTGGAGCATCGTTTCTTGGTTGTGTCACCTCCCAGCCTACTGCCTCAGAGCAATCGTGTCAAAACAGGTGAAGGGCTGATGGAAGACAAGGACTGTTGGTGTCAGGACTTTCTTATGACACAACAGCTGCAGAAATGCTCCTCTAACTCAATCCTGTGCTGAAGGCATATTCCACCTGCTCCCCTGTGCTCACCCCTCACTCTCCTGGGGAAAGTGTGACGGTGCAGTGCCAGCTTGCTGCTTTGAAAGAGTGGAAGTTCATATGCACCTCATGTTGGTGAAGTCTGGTGCCTTATGGGTCTGAGCTGGGGAAAGCAGTATCTGTGGGAATGAGAGCATTTGAGGCCTAATCTCTCATCACCAGCATGCATGACTACTGTGGAGTGACAGAGGTACCTGGTCTCTGCTTTGTCCAAAAAAGTAAAAGCAGGCTAGTGCCTGCTCCTAGAAGCTTGGACTCAACTGCACAGATTTGCTAACAGGATCTGAAATACTTTAAAGTTGTCTTAACATGGACATAGGCAACTCCACTGGATAAGAAGAACAAGGCAAACCTTCTTCATCCCCACTGCCTGTACATGTAATTTTGCTAGCAAGGGGGAAGATCTTTTGGCTAGATCCAGCTTTATGGACTATAATGTCATGTTTTCCATACAGAAATGAAGAAGGATGTTTTGGGAGTCCTTCTACACAAATAGGGCAGAGCATGCATAGGTGTCAGTGTGCTTAGCAAGACAGCTAGGGGTCACTACAACAGGCGCATAGCATGCATGATCCACATTAGAATCCAGGCAGATCCCAAACACCCCTTTATTACAGGGGTGAGCCAGAATTTCATGACAACATATACGTAAAGATAAGCAAAAACAGTTAAAAACCTTTACCTCTGGCTTCAGCACAAGGTGAAATTTTTCAGTCCTGTAGGATCCTCCTCCTTTGCCTCTAAGTTTGATGGCTCATGGTGCAGAAAAATGGTCTGGCATTTATCAACCCTGTCAATGTCTGCAAGTCCTGAGTGTGTTTAACTTGGAAAGAAAGGTGTCAGGAGGAGATTCCTGAACACCCCCACCCACAGTGGGGAAAAAACAAAACAAAAAAAACCCAGGTTTTAAGAGGTCACAATGCGTAGCCCACCCAGAGCTACTATTTCTAGTAGAAACTAGACCCTGAAGAGCCCAGGTGAAAATCAGGGATAATCCCCATATATGTGCTTCTAATTGGGGCACACTGAAAGTGAGAAAGCTGAGAAAGTCCGCCCTGGCCCATCCCTGGAGGCTCTGTGTTTGTTCCCAGCTGGTAACCGAGAGCACAATTATGGAAAGCCTCCTCTATAAAACAGAGTCCCAGCTGGAGGGTGTCTATTTTTGTCACCACTTTGTGTGAATGTGTCACCCTTGTGATTTCCAGCCAGGTTATTCCAAGTCAGCTGCTTTAGCTGCGGCTGTCGGTGGAAGGGTGTCCTCCGTCCGCGCTGTCCCTTGGCCCCTCTGTGCACCCAACCAGGGTCGGGTCCTGGGCAGGGGGGATGAGGGGATGTGCCTGTGGCTATTCTGGTACCTGTGAGTTATGGCAGTGTCATGTGAAGGAAAGAGCCCAGAAATGCATGTCAAATCGAACCAGTGACTAATCATGATATTTTGGTTGTCTTAGTGCCTACTGGGCAAAGATTTCCGGGCTTAGAAAATCTTCATGTTATAATCCCCGGGTGCTGGTTTGATCTTCAGCGGAGGCTTCGTAAGAGAGTGTGAAAAGAGGATGAAAAGGGGGCTGCTGCCCCAGAGGCAACAAGGTCTAACCTTATCCGAGCTTGCAATACAAACAAGAGAGGAGAAAAGCCAGTGCTTCCTTCTCATCTGTGCCTGCTCAGAGCTATGCACTGGCAGCCAGAGAGGCTGAGCAAGAAGGATCGAGAGCGGCGGCTGAGCAGACACAAAGTGTCCCTTGTTGGGATTGTCATCGAGCTCCCTCATCTGTCACCTGATGGCCAGCCAAGCAAGTGCTCACCACAGCCGTGGACCATTCATCCTTGCCCAAGCAACAGAGACAAGAAATGTAAGCATCCTACAGCTGTTATGCCATTCAGCTGTTTTTTCTATAAAGGAATGCATTGAACTCACTACCAATCTACTAACTCTTCCTTCATGCCAGGCCAGAGACTGATTTTTTTTGTTTTGTTTTGGTTTTTTTTTGTTGGGCTTCTCTCTAACAGTTGGAGGTCTGCTGGGCATTCAAGCAATGACCATTGAGGAAGGCAGCTGTTTCAATATCTAATTGCATTTTAGCTTTAATAACTCAAGGGGAAAGTGTTGCATTGCCTACCATGAGCTATTTCCTCTCCTACTGCAAAGCACACTGCACTGATGTTCTCGCCCAATACCAGACCCTGAGATCCGAGGGTTTTCTGTGTGATATTTTGCTGAAAGTGAAGGAAAACGAGTTTCCTGCACACAAGTCCTTGTTGGCATGCTCCAGTGACTATTTCCGAGCCATGTTTAAAAGTTATACGCAAGAATCTAAAGCCAGTGTAATTCACCTGCAAGTTGTCTCACCCACCGGTCTCCAGCATGTCCTGGATTTCATTTACACATCTTTGTTGCCCCTTTCCTTTGAAAGCCTGGAAGATACCTTAGAAGCTGCAAGCTACTTGCAAGTGACTGATGCCATTGGCTTGTGCAATCAGTATTTAGTTAACAATCTTGCTCTGGAAAACTGCTGCTTCTCTGCCAACGTGTCCAGGAAATTCTACCTGCCGGACACCTCAGCAGCCACAGAAAAATATATTGTCAGTAATCTCTGGAAGCTGCTGGACTTGGATTTGTCAGGACTGCTCGATCTGAATTTCAGTTCTTTGCTAGAAGTGGTTAAATCACCAGATCTCCCTATGGTGAAAGAACTTTGCCTGCTGAATCTTGTGTTGCTCTGGCTGAAGCAGGATAAATCCAGGTTGGCTCACACAAGCAGCCTTTTAGAGCACATAAGATATGGCCTCATCCCAGTGGAAGAGCTGAGAAAAACCTACACACAGTCAGAAGTGCCCCTCTCAGCAAGTATTAAGTGCTTGATCATTAAAGCAATTAATTACCATACATCTCTTTTCAAACAGCCTGTCCTGCAGGATAAATCCACCACTCTGAGAAACCAGAAAACTCGGATCATTCTGCTTGGGGGAGGGACAGCAAGTGAAGGGCTTACCCCTGATGTGGTGGCCTTTGACGTTTACAGTCACAAGTGGCGAGCTCTCACACAGGTGCAGGACAGGGTGCAGAACCACAGTGTGTGCGTGGTGGGGAACTTCCTCTATGTCTTGGGTGGGGAAATAGAAAGCAGTGCCCTGGGTGACACTAAAACCGGAAAGACCTTATTGGTTACGAACAAGGTCCATCGGTATGACCCACGATTTAACACGTGGACCCAGATCATGGGCATGCTGGAAAAGAGATGCCAGTTTTCCTGTTGTGTCCTAGGCAAGGATATCTTTGCCATCGGTGGAAAGGGTGAGGACGGGTTTCTGCATTCATCTGTGGAAGTCTACAACATCAGCGGAGACAGATGGACGAAGGCTAGGGAATTGCCATGCAAGATATATGGGCATGCCAGTGCCATTTGCAAGAATACTATATACATCTCAGGTGGGAAGTACTCAGATCCAGCTAACACGAGCAAGGACTTATATTCTCTAAGCTCACCTGAAGGGCAGTGGAAGGAACAAGCGCCCATGAGCATTGCTCGCTTTGGGCATCAGATGGCAACTATCAGAGAAGCCATATTCACCTTTTTAGGATTATATGAGCCATTCTCTGAAATAGAAAGATATGACCCTGATCAAAACCAATGGACTCGGCTGAGGCCATTGATCTATGATCGATTTTGCTATGGCCTGGCAGTGGTAGAGGAAACGGCTCTTCTGATCGGAGGAAAGAAATGGCAAAACTCACAGGAAGTTCCCACGCAAGATGTGGTTGGCTATGACATTGACAACGATGGCTGGGAACAGATCTGCAAAGCCCCCTTGCCTTGGTGTGGGCTGCAGTGTGCAGTGCTGGAGCTCTCTGAACTGGCTGATGAGCAGGACAGTGACAGTCAGCAGAAAAGACCCGCAAACTGCTGAGCTCACGCTGTGGAATCAGCATCCCAGGAGATGAGCCAGCCAGGGTACTTCTGGAGAAGAAGAAGAAAATTGCAACGGCACTGAACGTGACACAGTGGAGGCTTTGCTTTGATGGGCCACATGCTTGGGAGAAATAGGCAAGAAAGTCTGTCTCCAGCATGGGAAAAGGTGATGGGATCTATAAAGCTGGAAGCTGATCTCACCAAGGAAAGATCTAGCAAGCAAGTACCAAGTTTAGAGGTGACAAGCAAGAGTCATAATCCTTGACTTTTGAAGAATAACATCTAGATAACAATTAAGAGGTGTTGCAAGTCAGATTTTTCAAAGGTTAAAAAATATAAACCATCTTTTCTGTTTTCTTAATCAGAAGTAATTTTCCCAGCTGTTAAGAGCTATTGAATTTTTATGCTATGGCTTAGCAAAATGAAAGTGAGCTGTATAAAGACTAGAAAATTGATGCCTATGAGAACTAATAACAAGTACTGCCAAGGAAAAGGTATTATTTGATATCCTGCACACTAGGCAAGAATGCCTTAGCTAACCAGCATGAAATTACTGGACAGAAAGCATGGATTTTTTTGCTATGAAGACTCAGTTATGGCCAGAAATTAAAACAGTGACTGTTTGATAGGAGCCATTTCTCTATGAGAGACCTTTGTTGTAGCATGCCTTTCAAAAGCTTGTTTTGCATTATTTTAAATGCACACACTAAGGTACAGTACGTTTCTTCTTCATCCAAACCTTGTGTAAGTTTAGACATCCAGAGCTGAAGGGGTATATTTCTTATTTGATTCTAGGAAATAAATTACAGGAGTTATTGTAACTAATGCCTTGGTATTTACCTTGGTAGCATGTGCTGCTTTATTGTGCCTGCTTCTAATGGTAAAATTGTTCACTGCTGTTGAACTCATACATGACAGAATCCTGCAGGCAAAAAAGGTTTACTTTCATTAAAAAGTATGAAGGGGAGAGAGGGATCTGAAGGTTTTCAGAAGTCTTTATTCAGTGTCTGCCTACATCTGAAGCAGCAAAAGTCATCCTTCTTTTTGGCCATGTTGTTGGCTGTGTTCAAAGTCAGAGATGATGGGGCTATTTTAAGGTACATGGATCTGAGAAATGCAGGCAAAATGGTCAGGTGTGCAGAAGCCCTTCGGTATGGAGTAATTGAATCTCGAGACAAAAATGTTCATTTAAAAGCTCGATTTATTGTACTTCATTTTACAGTGTTCCCTTTCTAGGCTGAGAGTTAATACAATAAAAATATATATAGAAGAACATTTAATAGTCTTAAAAGAAGGCAGCACAATGGAGAGGACACATGTTCTTTGTCACTAGACTAGCTTAAAAAACTGTAATGTTTAATTTTCACCTTTAAAGCAATCAAGCTGACTTTACTAATGTAAAGTGCAGGCAGAATAGCTGTTGCATAGCAACAGATCTAAGTCTTCTGAACTGCCTTGGCTTTGACAAGGAATCAACTACACAATGTGCATATACATCCATCAGATATAAAGAGTTTCTTATATGGATATATTTACTTTTGGTCCAGTAAAACAGTAGCAAGAGAATCTAAATGCTTGGAACAATAGCACAATCCATTTTCAGTCAAGCATTTTTAAAGAGAAATTTACAAAAAACTCACAAATTTAATATACAAGTCAGTACCCATGCAGTAAATAAATGTCCAGTTTATACAAACAATATTCTAATGGTACAAATATTACACTGGATCCAGAATTCTATACAAACGTTAATACATGATTTGTCATCCACATTGACTTGAATATAGGATTACTGAAAATGGGCTACAGAAAGGCCACTCTTCTGTACAATTGTGCAAAATCTGCAAAACATTTGCAATCCAAATGCAATAAGAAAGAGAGAAAGAGAGGGAGAAAGAAAGAGGGGGAGAAAGAAAGAGGGGAAGGAAGAAAGAGGGGAAGGAAGAAAGAGGGGAAGGAAGAAAGAGGGGAAGGAAGAAAGAGGGGAAGGAAGAAAGAGGGGGAGGAAGAAAGAGGGGGAGGAAGAAAGAGGGGGAGGAAGAAAGAGGGGGAGAAAGGAGAGAAAAAGAAAAGAAGGAAGGAAGGAAAGGAAAGAGGAAAGGAAAGAGGAAAGGAAAGAGGAAAGGAAAGAGGAAAGGAAAGAGGAAAGGAAAGAGGAAAGGAAAGAGGAAAGGAAAGAGGAAAGGAAAGAGGAAAGGAAAGAGGAAAGGAAAGAGGAAAGGAAAGAGGAAAGGAAAGAGGAAAGGAAAGAGGAAAGGAAAGAGGAAAGGAAAGAGGAAAGGGAGAAGGGAGAAGGGAGAAGGGAGAAAATTAATCTGTCCTTCTATCCTTTATCCCCTCAAGGATATAACTGCCAGGAAATATCAGAGTTCATAAAGTTTAAAGTACATTCACTGAGCTGTACAGGCAATAGTCTAAAGTTGGTTAAGAGTACAACTCTCTGTAAAAAGTATAAAGGAGGCTTTTTCTTTTCATATGAGCGTTATTAAATCACATTGTGAGTCCTAACTTATGCAGCAAAATACTGAAAAGCAGCAGAAATATTTTGTCAAGCTCTGATCACTTTTTGAAAATAATTCCATAAAAGTAAATGTATGATTTAAGATTTCCCTCCCACTTTCCTACTCTAGGCACGTACCTAACTCTTAAAGAGCTATTTCTACTGGGTTTTCTCCAGCACATCTCAAATCCTGTGGAAGCTTAAAACATTTTAATAGGCTTGTGAACTTAGCTGAACCCAGAAACATCCCTTCCTCTTCAAAAGCAATTCAGAGGCTTCCTTACTCCTCAGTTATTTTTCAGGGTCTGTACTCATCTCTACTCCCATCACACATTATCCCTACATCCAGTACAGCCAAATATCACAGCTCAGGAAATACATGGGAGATTCCTTGAAAAATCACATTCATTCCCTTTCTGTTGTGGGAGTTTTCAAAGGCTTTCAGATTTGACACATTTAGTTGGGAACCTTTTCCACTGCTGCTATGCTGGGCAAGAGAAATGATGATATCAAGAATGTTCAAAGTCTACATCTTCTCTTTTGCAAAAGCTCTACAATATAGTGATACCTTCAGTAAAAAAGCAGCATAAATTACAGTACCATGACTAATTTGTTAAAAAATCAACCAAATGTGATTCAGAGACAAATAACACATAATTTGGTCTTAGTTAGAATATAAACCAGCATTCCTTTGCACTGAGAGTAAACCTTAGCAATGGGCTTTAAAAAAGCACAAGGAAGTAAGACCAAACATTTGGATAATTTAATTCACATTAGTCATTTCTGTCTGCTGACCTTCACCCTTTTGTGTGTTTGACAAAACTGAAACACAACCATGGCATTATACTTTTTCCCTGTTATTTAAGAAGTCTTCTTGAGTTTCTCATGAAATACAAAAATTAGTTTTCTTCCACCACCAAAATAGTACCTGCACTCCAAAAATGCAATGCAATACTGGAACTATATAATACAAAATATTATTCTAAAAGTGACCTTCAATAACAAAACCTTTATTTTGTGGAACTTCCTCTGTGAAGGCCACAGTCCCTCCAAAATGTTTTAAAATAATTTTCTTTAATATAAGCTAAAGATTTTGTTCATTATTTCACAGAAGGTAAACACAAACAAAGCATTGGTAGCATATAAAATGTACAAATCCTCATTACAGATGCAGTATCATTGACCATTGAGGGTTTACTTCACACAGCTGAGTAACAATAAAATAGAATTTATTACAGCTCCCACATATTGATATAAAAACTACTTTATGCTCTTAAATAAAGGGCTACAGTACAGCAAATGGACAAAAAGAGACCTTTATACATGTGTTTCAATGTAAGAGTGAGTGTGAGCTAAGGAGGCTATAAGTGCATCAACCTCAGATGAACCATTAACAGAGTCCCTTGGGGTGCTGCTTTGATAGGTGTCCACGAAGAGATCAAGGTACATTTGTTTCCATTCTTGAAAGTCTCTAGATGTCAAAGTTGGATTATCCAGAACTTTATCTATAATGGCTACTTCTCCTTCCCTGGCCTGTGAGAGAAAAGGAACAAGCAAAGAGTCAACGTGAGTGATGAGCTACTAGCAAAATCATGGGGGTGGAAGGAGAGAACAGGGGGAGCAAACACAATCTATGGAGCCCCCCAAAGCAGGGTAACTATCTGACTGCCATACAACCACTCTCAAACAGAAGCCCTTCCCACAGAGTGTCACAAATCACCCCTCAGGGCTAGGGCTTCCCTCACCTTGTCCAGGATCCTTAGAAATAGACCCCATTCCTCTTCCTCACCCCTTGCTCAGCTCAAGAAAAAGCCAGCCCTGTACTGTTTACTATTAGCTGCTTGCAGTTCTCAAGATGGGTTTCACCTGATGAAGTGCCATCTCTTTGCTCTCTTTGATCAGCATAAGAAACACAGTGTGGGTGTGTGGGTTGCAGACAGATGGGCTCACCTGCCAGCAGAACAAAACCTTTCTTACCAGCCTTGTCATGGGGAAATCTGAGTGCTACATTGCAAAGGCTTGGGCAAGGATCTCCATGTTAATGATAGGTCACCATCATTAAAGATCCAGTGCATAAGATGGGCTGGATGGCTGCAACATCCTCCAGCCACTTCAGTATCAAGGAGAGGGCAGAAATGGTAAAATCTAACACAGCTGCTGGTACCTCCTGATTGAGGTAGAAGGTGTGGATGTATGATAATCACTGGCCAGTAATTAATTTATTAAGAGGTGTTAGGCAGCTGGTATGGGTCAGAGTAAGCTTTGGGAATATTCACAGCCACTTGTGGTTGCCCCAAGCAGTGGAAACTGGATGCAACAGATTTAAGCCTTAGAAACACAGCTAAGGTGAAGGTTTCCAGCATTGCTCCTGGGGGTAGGTATTATATGGCCACCAGCAACCTCCCCTCTATTCTCCTGGCCAGACAAGTTTCATGCTTCTCATTGCTAACTCACATTTTCCATGTCCATACTAAGAATATGCTAAATCTTTCTGGGGAGCATGTTAAAAAGAAATACTAATTTGTGTCAGCTCAGATTGCTGGGAAATCAGAAGGGTCAGAGTTGTCCCCAGTAAGAAGTAGGCTGAAAAGTATTTCTCAGGGTTTGCAAACAGTAGCTAATGAATGCTGTCTGCTAGATTACTCCTTTTCAGAAATGGAGGTGCAAGCTGATAATAACCAATGGAAATTAAATCATAGGAACTCCCGATTACCATATCTCTGCTTGAACTACCATAATGTACTTCTTGCAGACTGAGGCTGGTACCCACACCTTGGCCATACCAGACAGGTAGCTCACAAAACCAGGAGAATGGTTTTGGGGTTGTATCACTGGAAAGAGAGCAGAGGGGTCTTTCATTAAGGACTTAGATGATGGGACTGAGAGGTTTATGGACAACAAGAAGTACAAGCAATTTGGAGTGCTATCTCAGACTCCTAATAATTTGGAGAAGTGAAAGAAGAGTTCAGAACACCAACTTCAATGGGCCAGCAAAAATGACTGCATTCAGGAAGGAGAAATCAAAGGCACTGATAAAAGCAAAAAACCATGATTAATTAAGAGCAGCAGCTACCGGTATTTACAATTACCAGTGGTATGGCAGAGGTGGAGCTTTAGGCCAGAAACTATCCAGAAACTCATCAGTGATGCCATTGTGAAACAGGCACGTGCTGCACTAGACTGTTGCCCTACACAAGAAACGGCAGCTACCTGCCCTTGACATGTGCTGCCATTATGTTTTCACTTACTGGTGTCATGTACTTTAAAAATTACATGTCAAGGTTCAAGCAAGAATGATGACAGGTTTAGAAAGTATGGCTCATGGACAGGGAATAAATTGTGTTTGTTTCATCCAAAAGAAAGAGGTCCCAGGGAACCAGGATCAAGGGGATACACTGGTTTTGGAATTCCCTGGAAGCAACTCCATTTGTAGGAAGCCATAGGCATAATGTAGCCCAGGTATCAATAAATGACAACAAGAAAGAAAACTAAGCAAGGCAGAAAGCTGCCGATATTGAATTGCCGATACTGTTTTGGTTCAAGTGACACTGCTGTAGTGCAAAAGCTCAGATACAGTGTGGATCTCCTACTGCCCGAACATATCTGATTACTGTGATTTCTTTTTCAGTTTCTCAAGCTTGTAGAAGTCATGTGGAAAGCCTGTGTATCTTGACTTTTTCTGCCAGCCTCCAATTCTATAAAGACTCCCATAGCAGAAAATGCTACAAGGAGTAGTTTCCTTCAATGAAATGATACATTGCAGAAAGTTAAGCATGCGTAAGATTTTTTTTCAGGATGGGAGCCCCAGAGCATGAAAATAATATTGCTTAAATGCTTCTCTAGGTGATGGGAAACTAAATTAATTAATGTTGATAAAGCCCTCTTTGATGAAAGCTGTTACAAAATCCACTGAACAATTATCTAGTGACTTAAAATGTAGTAATTTAATACAGTTAACAGGGTGCCTGGGGAAATCCAGCATATTGTTTGCTGAAATCTCTATCAGAAAGAATTGAAACTGCTGTAACAAACAAAGAAATTGATGAGGAGACTAAATGAGCTGTGGTACACTTATAACAACCATTAAAATCTTAAAATCTATGACTACCACTATCTCTTCATTTAATCAATCCTACTGATTAAACACAATAATCTGCTTATGCAGAAAGCAAGCACACAGTTTCTTCCTGGACAAGTTCAGCAATCAGCAAATAATCAAGTGCTGTGAAAGGTCCGTATCCCTTCCAAAAGACAGCCTTTGCTTAACTTCAGACTTCAGCAATTACAGAGTGAATGCATTTAATTTTTGTAAATTAAAATATTCAGGGACAAAAAGGGGATTAAAGTCTCCTCTGGTAATTTGGTGTCAAGTTCTGTTTAACTGTCTGGAGGAGCAGCTGACTGATATCTTTTCAGTGAAGAAATAAAAACTGATCCCCTCACTTCAACTGCTCTCCCAAGGGACATTTTTCTCTGCTTTGCAAACAGTGTTTCCCCAAGTCTCCCTTGCCTGTTTGCACACTAGGTTCAGCCTGGACTCCAGCTGCACACAATTAATCTCCAAATACAGTACAGCCTGATCCAACCCTGGGGCAGGATTTTTCTCCCTCTTTTATCTCACCTTTAAAGTGCTTTTCAGAATTCGCAGCTGGTGGAGTTTTTCATTGACTTCTGGATTGCTACATCTCTTTATAAAAGATTTCTTATACTCCAGCTTAGTGGAAATCCGATGTTCTCCTAAAGGAGACAGGCTGGCCTGCTCCAAGGCTCTGTACAAATCTTGCAAGGAGTCTGCTGTTTTTTCCTCTATAGTTTCAACTGTAATGAGAAAAAGGAAAAAAAAATTTAAAAAAAAAAAAAAAAAAGAGAGAAGAGGAATAAGCAGAGAAAGGAACAATGTATCATTAACATGATTATAGGAAGATCTGTCTTCTAAGACATTAGCAAAATGTTTAACAGGTTTAAATAGACCATAAGGAGAACATCTCACACCTGTTTAGTTCCAGGAAAAAAAAATAAAGTAAAAAAAAAAAAAAAATAAAATTATGCACTTGTAACTGCTCCTCCTTACTATTGCCTATTGCCTTTAGGAGAAAGGGAGAAAAACTTTCAAGAATATAAAATCTTGAGCCACAAAGAAATAAGTTAAAAAATAGAAATAGTGCAAGGTGCAATATTTCAGTGACATATTGTCAGAAATCACATCTCTAGTACTGCAGTTAAATATGCTGATGACTTCTTTATTACAAGGAAGGGAAGGCCTGGAAGCATCCTGCTGAGCAAGGTGATAAGGGATCAAGCATTCAAGACTGTTTATGATGGTAGCCTTGAACTGACACATCATTTTCCTTCACTTCTCTTTGTCTCTTATTTTTGATACTCAAGAGTGTTGTTCAGTAATCAGTAGCACTGTCAATTAGCGGTGGTTTTTTACTCCAATAATACCTGAAGATTCAGCAGCAGACTACAGACTGGGCATAAGAGCACATTCATGACATCCTACCCAGCAATGTGGCAAACCAAAGTAGAGTTATTTGCATTCTAGGTTTCTTTCTTTGTTTGTTTGTTTATAGTAGGTTTTAAAACAACTAGTTCCAACTAGTGCCAGGAACATTTAAAATAGTAAAAAAGAAAGATTTAGCTTTTCTAAAAACAAAATCAAGCAAAGGCTGGGTAACAAGTGTTACTGTGATATAAGCATTTGAAATGCTTAATTTAGAAATCATTAAGACATTTCAACTTCTCACACACTGTTTCCCCCAGAAGAAACTGTGTGATGACTCTGTAATATTTGGGAAGGGCCAGTGAAGTGCCAAGGCTAGCTGAGTGGTGACCAAGAGAAGCCACAGCAGCCCTGGGGGAGCAGCCACAGGTCCATCCCTGCTGCTCCTCACACACCAACACAATGGTACAGACAGCAGCTTGCAGCCCCCCAGTTCTCTACAGAGACCTCAGGACGCTCCATCCACTCTTGATTTTCACAGCAGTGCATGTTTTCCTGGCCCAATGTGCCTGTGTCCTCAGGATGCTTTCGTGAAAGCTCTTGTAGGAATGCTACAGCTGTTTTTTTGTTTTCAAGCATTACTTTTATCCCTGCACCAAGACATAGCTATCTCCACTGGCTGAAAGTTCAACACATGTTGAAGTACCCATAAACAGTGAACTTCACCTTCAGGGTTTTAGTGGGGTTTTTTATTGAGCACCAAGAGGAAGGACAGATAGTGTTTAGAAGTGGCATTCCTAGCCCACCAGGAGCTACCCACGGCAACCTCCCATTCAAGCCATACCAAGCAGTAGCGCAAATACTCATCTCATGCTCAAGCAAGAACTCCAGAGACCAAAATCTCCACAGCCCATCACAAGAAGTGATGGCACTCAGCAACTCATATAACTATTAGTATGACTATTAGATACAATATACATAGTTATATGTGACATATAACTATTGGTATAACATAGTAACTACTCTTGTATATCTCATTAGTTTATTCCTTTGCCCTTTTCATGAGGTGGCTGTTTTTAAAGAGCTCATTTTTTTAAAAAAAGAGATATGGAAATGAAGAAGTGTTATAGTCTTTCTTGATGGAGGTGGGTCTGTACAGAGCTCCCAGAATCCTCCCATGATGTGCTAACTTGCTTAGAGATGTGAATTCATCACTGTATGGGCAGCCAGGAGTTGAAGAAAAATAGAAATGGGATGCTCTTCTGTTTCCTGTTGAATTCTTTCTTATTAAAATATCTTATGGGTTAAAGGGAAAACATTCGGTAGCTGAATACTTAAAGATTGATTAAAACCCCCTGTGGCTTGGCTTTTACGTTTTCTTAAAAAGTCCACGTGGCCACAAGATCATACATTTGGGATCTTTCTATGAGTTCATATCACTGAACACTGAGGCCCACCAGTCTGACAGCTGAGGAATGGGAGTGATTTTTTAAAGGGCAAAGGGAAAAAAAAACAACCACCTTGATCTGACAAGGGAGTATGTTACACCTCTCTCTCTCCCTTATTCCTTGTTATGCAAAGCAAACAAAAAGATCTTTCCTCAGGTCTCTTATCCACAGCAGCATTGCCACATTGTAGCCTCTTGGGATTAGTGCAGGCACAGTCTGCTGAAGAGGCGACCCAGTTCTTTGACTCCATGCCATCTGAATTTATGCTGCTGAGGTGATCTAGAGCCTGGACCAGCAACCAGCCACCACCTGGTGGCTGAAAGCTCATGGCTAAGTCCCCATCATGGAGAACAACAACATTTTGGTTCAATCCCAAGCTTCTGACCTGAATAACAAGTTCCTTTAATGAGCCTGGAAGGCAGCATGGTCCGTGTGGGTTCAGACATCGGTATGGTCACTTGTGCTGCCCCCCCTCCTCAGGCTGCCAGGAGAGTGGTCTGCATGGTTGGCGCTCCTCAGGGCTCACCCCCTCAGAGGGACTGCAGACAGGGGATTTCTGCCCTGGCTCCAAGTCGGAACAGCTCTGAGGCTCTATGGGAAGAGGGGTGGGATTGCAGGGGGCACAATGCAGGCAGGGTTAGGCAGCAGAACACTGAAAACAAATCTTGGAAATGCATCAGCACAACACCTCCACCCAGCTGGGGCTGCCTCCCCCAGGCTCTGTCACCACCTTGGTGCTGTAGCTGTGAGTGGCACGGAGAAAAAGGGATGGGGTTTGCTCTAAAGGAAAGAGAAGGGAAGAAAAACAGCAGTCACCTTCCCTTAAACAGCTTGCTGCTGCTGAGGCTGAGGAAGATCAAAGAGGGCAAAATTCCCGCTGCCTTGTTCCACCCACAGCAGGGGTGGGCGTCACGCTAGCATATCCCAAGCCTTTAATATTTTCCAGAGAAACACTGAAGGTGGTGGTACTGTTGCTCTCAGTGGCTCTCAGGAGGCGGGAACGAGATTATAAACGAATCTCCCCTCCCTCGTCCTTCTGCTGAAGGCTTTGATTGATGCTCTGTAGGTGTTGGTGAAAACCTTGGCACCATAAAACATCTGAAGCACTTGATTAGATAAACAGCTAAGCTTAAAACATATTTTCTTATTTAAAATTGGTGGATTTGAATGCAATCCATGCTGCCACAGAAGGGCTGTCTCCTTGAGGGAGAATAAGGCCTCAGGTAATGACTTATTTAAGTAGAAAATGTGGCCTAATGGGATTTGCAGATGACCTCAGAACAGCAGCCGGTGCAGCAGGTTGTTTATCTTTCTCACTGGACTGTGAGTAAGGGGTTGTATTTCCCCTGTTTCTCTGAATACACTCTTAGGTAATTGTTTCCACATACTGCTAAAAAGGAGGGTCTCTTCTATCAAACAATTATTTTGTCCCCTGTTCCACTCAAGCCTGAAAAAGTCTGTAACTTTGGAGCAGGCTACATAAACTCCACATAAACTGGATAGAAATTCATAAACATATCTTCCAAATACAAGAATATACAGGTAGTAAATTTTGTAACGGAGAAGCTCCAAGTAAAAGCAAATCCATTTGCATTAAATTCAGAAGGTAAAGAATATATCAGTCTAGTAAATGGCATATTATTTTTCATTATTCTGCTTTCCACACGGAAGAGTTTTTGAACTTCACCCTCACTTCTGAAAATGCAGTAAATGCTTGCATCTACTTTTACATCTTCTCAGACGAGAGAGAGATGGAGATTGTGGCTGGATGGGTGAAATGCTGAGAGGCCAGGAATAGTTTTGGTTGTTGGCATTCAGGAAAAAACGGGTGGATTTTCTTACAATACGCAGTCATTTGCTGTTGCAAAGTGCATACCGTGAGCTCCACAATGTACAAAGCGTAACCACTGTGCTCTTCATCTTTCCATTTTTTCCTCCTTATAAACTAAGACCCTAAGAGCCATAACACCATCAGGCACTTGAGAGAAAAATGACTAGAGAGAAACAGCTAACACTGATATTTACATGGACCAAGAGCTGATTGTTCCCTGTAAACTGATGATTCAGGAAGATGGTACTGAATTAGGGCCATCTAGAAGGTTGCATCCCTGCTGGCTAGCACATTGCTCTCTGCAGAATCTCTAGACACCCATTTCTTACAAATATGCTCTAAATATATGGAACAGCTTCTAGGAATTTTCAGTGGAGGTTTTTGTGTTTCTGTTACTCACTTTCCCTGTAAAAGTTCAAGTCTTCAGAAGCTTGCACTGTTTCCCCCTTTCAGTGAGGTATCAGAGGATGCAATGATTGCACCCAGGGCTGTGAGTGCACAGAACTGTCTGTGCAAACACAGTACAACAGACAATCATAAATTCTGTCATCTGCTGTGCTGACACCCTTTCTGAGGGTTGAAGGTCTCCTTTGAGGCCCCTTTTGGACTTTGTCAGTGCCTCCTAATGCCACACAGCCTTATCCCATTTTCTCCAGACTCCTCACCCTGATTGCTGGACACTGCTGCCATCCTGACAGCGTTCTCTGATTTTCCACCATCCTTTTGCTGTTTGATAGCTTTACAGCTTAGTGACGCATTTTCCTTTGCTGTGCAGCTTCTCTCATGCACACCCACTCCCCTGTTTGCAATGAGCAAAATGAGCTCTGTATTTGAACCAAATTGCTGCCTTCTGCAAATCCTGAGAAAGCTGAGCTGCTGCAAAGTCTGTGACAGAGAGCAAACAAGGCACAGTCAGACTAAAATCTTCTGGCTCCACTGAAATTTAAACTCCCATTTTCATTCCTTTTGGTGAGCTTGCTTTCTCTGGCAGAGGAACCAGCTCAGCTCAGCTTCCTTAGAGTCTTAAGGAGGCGATTTTGTGAGAGTACATCGCTAATTATGTTATTAAACAGCTGCCATATGTTATTCCCCCCTCTACAAGTCCCAGAGATTTGCTTCCAGTTTGAGAGTTACACCTTTCTGCTTCACCTTTTGTACAGGTGAGGCATCTACCTGAAGCCTGCCAGTGACTTTCTGGGTGTGCCAGTAAATGCTCCACCAAAACAGAGAGTATCCCTGGCCTCTGGGAAATGGCTTCAAGATAGATAAAATAGACCCAGATGCACAAATCTCTGTGTTTGTTTGTTCTGGTTTTTTTTTTTTTTTTTTTTTTTTTTTTTTTTTTTTTTCCCTTTGAGTTTCATAATCTTCCTATGCCACTGCATGTTGGCTCTGCCATCTCTTAACAAGCAGGTCTACCAAAACCCTCCTGGTCCTGCAATGGTTTCATTGGTTAGCAGCACAGCAGGGAGATGCCTCCTGATCCCCTGGGGAAAGGAGGCCTCTGGCAACAAGCTCTGGAGCCCCAGCTCAGGCTATCCAGTGGCCCAAGTGTGCTAATGGGCAGGAGCAGTCATGTGGCCACAGGGTACAACAGCCTGGCTGGGCTTGTAAACCCTGGGGAACAGTAAGGAGAAAAGCAGAAGGGATCTTATATTTAAGGTGAGAAAGTGAAAGGATGGAAGGAGGGTGGATGTGAATTATAATTGTGTTAGAGAGGACAGAAGAAATCCTTCAAAGGAGTAGTTGTTCTTGGTGCAAGACTTAAATCCATCTTTGCTGCTGTTCAGGTTAGTTATTAGGGTCCAAACCGCATAAAATACGTATCCAAATGCTTATGATGCAAAGAAACAGGAATTACAGTAATTTTTTAATGCTATTTAGGTGGATGGTGGGCAGACCAAGCGAGGTATTTCCTGTCTTCCCCAGACTATAAGCTAAAAGGAACGAAATGGTGAAACCAATGAAAAGGTTTTACTATGAGATGGTGTCTGCTGTGTATGAGGTCACCCCTGCACAGGTATGAGGGGAGTCACAGAGATGTGTAAAATCAACTCCCAGCAGGAGAACACTGCAAGTCTCATCTCTGTTTACTGAGAAAAGGAAGAAGCAACACAGTGTTTACATCTGGCATGGTACAGGGGGTGCAGCAAGATACAGCTCACATCTACATGAAAGCTCTGGGCAATAAAAAGCAGCTCTCCTTGTTAAACCACAAATAGAAACCTGTGTCATCTCCTACTACATGCTATGACAAAATCAAGATCTGACTGGGCATGCAAGTATGCCTGTGCAGCTATATCAAGAATCATGGAAAGTTAGAGGTTGTAAGGGACCTTGAAATACTATCTAGTCCAATCCCCCCTGCCAGAGCAGGGCCACCTACAGCAGGTAGTACATATACACAAATGCTTAGTAATGAGAAGTTTCCATGAGTGAAGGAAAGCTTAGGAAAAGATGAGGGAATTCCTGTGCAGCACCTGGCCTTTGCAACCCTTCTCTCTGTTATTTGTTCCTTTTGCCTACCCTTTTCTGATTTGTGTAATCCTCCATCCTCTCTGGCCCCGTGTTCCTGAAAGTGCAGGATTTCCCCTGGAGTTTTGAGTCAAGGAAGAGAAGAGCAGTACTTAAAAGCAACCTTTGATACATTTGTTTAATGAAACATTAGTGGCTGGAGGATCAGAGAGCAAGTATTAAATCTGGATTTTATACCATTCTTTCCTCTAAGGAAGTATTTTTGAGTTACCAGTATAATGTGTACATGGTTTATATTCTCTCCAATGTTGAAAACCTGCTGGCAAAAATGATATTCCCTAGAAAGTGCATTCAGTGAAAGTACCAATGCAAAGGAGTTCTGCAATGCACTGGAGTTTTCTGCCTGATGGTACGAGGCTGCCTCTCCTTTCATGTGTATGAGCATAAATCGGTTTCTGGAGATAAAGTGAACTGTGCAGGCAAGTGGAGAACTCGTCTCCCATGGGACAGATTTCTAAAGGTATTTCAGGCATTTTCCACTACAACCACGTTCAAACAGAAGCAGCTGGTTACCGCAACTGCTTTCCAAAACTCTGATCCCAGCCTTTGCAAGGCCTGAGAAATGCTAAACCTTTGCTGTGGCACCAAATGTCTAATTATTTTTTGTGAACTACTTATGGCACTGGTGGTTTTCTAGCTGGATCAGTAGATCCCTGTGAATCTCTTTTCCTCTGAGGTCACCTTTCTGGAGATATAAACTGCCTTTAAACTGCCCTTGTCAGGGCCCTGTGAGCCAGCACTGCCCTGCAGACTGCAGTTTGTGAGCTGGCAGGCTGAAGCAGGTTCCACCTCCAAGGGACACGTGAGCTGGTCCTACTAGAAGGCTCACACCCACGTCGGTCACCTCTCTTCAGCTTTCCACATAACTGGAATTGCTTTCTAAAACCAGCTGACACTCAGCTTAGCATTAGGAAAAAAAAAACCACCCTCAAGGTTTCTCCTGAGAAGTCTGCATTGTTGTGCTGACAGTAACATTTAAGCATTTTCAACATCCACTTAGCAATGCAGTACAGGTGCCAGCAAAAGGGTCAATATGTTAGTGAGAAGGGAAGACACAGACAGAGGGAATAAATAGCTGCCTCTTGACAACTCTTGCACACCTTGAATGAGCATATGAAGATCCTCCCCATTTGCTCCCAGTCTTGATGTTTCATGAGGTTACATCGTGGGCTGTGATTTCAGGGAGGGCATAAAAATGAAGATAAAATAACTCCAAAGATTCTCAAAGTAATTGGGAACTCTGGTCAGTGGCAAAACTTTTTGGCAGTGGTGTTATAACTGCATCCTTTGGTATCTGGACACAGTACTCTACTTATTAAGTTGCCTATGAAGAGATCAGTTTAATTTTCATCTGCTGAGCAGATTTTAGTGACTCTTTGGGAGAAATTTAACATGATGAAATAAGATATCCTGACATTTTTCTGTGCCACACCTCGAAAATTGTTTAATTTTACCACAAGCTACCAATGTTGAAGTGAAGTAAACAGTGCAATTACATTTTAATGGTAGACTTCTCCTCAGTCCCTACAGCTCAGAAACAATGAAAAACTTCTTGTATTTATGAATCAAGTCAAGAGCTGAAACAAACTGAGTAAGCTGCTATTTGTCTGGGGATGCTGTGACTTTTAAAACAGGTTGAGGACATCCCTACAGATACATCTCACAAGCAATATATGAAAGCAATTACTCCTTCAGGGAAATATTTTTTCACAAACCTATGCAACATGAAGTTATGAAAGGTTAAGTGACAAATGATACGGACTCAGTGACATTACTCACCAGTCAGAATCAAGCCACAGTCACGCTTGCACAACAGCAAAGCCTGTTAAAGTTGAAGGGCTTGATACCCAACAGGAAGCCTGAAGTGAAGAGGTCTGTGTTCCTGGTGAGCAAGACCCACTGAGAAAATGAACTCTACTTCAGCCTACGTCCCAGGTTTCCTTTTTATATGAAAAGGCAGCACTGAGAGTGAAAGTTTCAAGAGCACTTGAATCACTTGGGAACTGCAATCATACTTGAAAGTATGTCTACATGAAAGACACATGGCAAATAAGTGTTGGCAGGGGCCAGACTAATTTAATAGCCATCTCAGTTACCTCTAGGAATGCACTGTGGGCTGCTGGGGAAGCGTCTGCCGAGGCATTTATGACAGGGGCCTGAAATGCTTCTGAAAACGTTATCCCAGAAGATATCACGTTTATTCAGATTTATTATTTGATTTATAGCTGTACATGTTATGATAGCTGCACTGATTAGATTCCAAACTAATGACTCTGCACACGGATTTGCAAGTTACTTACGGAGGGCACAACACTGCCAAACACCAGAAGCCCCCCTCTCAGCTGCTGAATGCCCATCCCACCACCATGGTCCATAAGCAACACATGGAGTTCAAAGTACCTTTGAGAGTAAAAGCTATTACTGTGATGAGAGAAATGCAATACCACACAGTTTTTCTAGGCATTACTCAAGCCATCGGATATCATAATGAACTGTAGAACACATAAGCAGCTCAACATAAAGCTCATTCCCCGGCCTCTGGGCAGAGTGTGTTTGTACACAAAAGAAAGAAGAGCCATGAAAGGAACAAGAAACATCACCCCTGACAGAGAATGGTTACGCAAAGGCAAAACTGAAAAATTGCTGGCTTATTTCCTTTATTAAGCTGAAAATAACACCTTCAAAAAATCCTGACTTCATGAATAAATCAAATGCCTAAATTGAAGAAACATTTACTGCCATTTTCTATATTTTATTTTAAGGCATACAGAAAAATATTTAACAAATGTGTATGCAATTAAATGCTGGGGACTGCTAATTACAGCCCTTCTGAATGCCTCTGCAAAACAAAGATACTCAGTACAATATGTTAGAAAGGGTGGGGAAAAGAAAGAGAGGAAGCTGAAGACAATCTAATTCATTGTAGCCCAGATATATGCTGGCCCTTGGCTTTGAGCAGCAAATAAGCCATCAGCATTACCCCAAATTGCAGCCAAAGGACATTTTACAGTCACATCTTTGCTTCTGCTTCTCCAATTCATTTCCAAAACATTTAACCTCCAACTAATTATGGAATTTAATGACAGAATATAACGGACTGTCTGGGGTTGCAGGCCATTCCAACAAGGCTTTAATGACATATCCTTCAGGTTGCAGAATCTTTATGTACTTAGCAGTGATTTATCAGCCCTGGCAGAGGCAGGTACTTCAAAGGCAACCTTATATAAAAAATAAATCCTGCCTTTGCCAAGTGTTGGAAAGAGCACTAAATTAAATTTAAAAATCAATTCTTACAGACAAGAGAGTCATAAAAACTCAGTGGGTTTGTCTATTCGGCCAATAGACAAAAATTTATGACAGTACAGTTTTGTAATCAATAATAGCAATAGAGTGTATGTTTTTGATTGGAAAAAACTAAAGATGCCAAAACAACATCACTAAATATTTAGGCTGATTTGTGACAGACCCATTGAGCAGAAACACAAAACATGCATATTGATGAATTTCCAACTAGTTTATGTCATACTCTACTTTTTAGTTTTCAAAAAGAATATTAAAACTATTATAAGCTTTGTCACCTGCTGTAAGGCAGAATGATGCAATTTTATTCACTGAACATTTCCTGTTTGTGAGGCAAAAAAGCATAATTTACTTCTTTATAAAAGGGAAATATATATAACTATATATATAATTTTATTGGTATTAACATAATGCAATACCATACATTGAGCAAACAGAAAGAAAACATTTCAAAATACATTTTTTAAAAGTATCTCCCCGTAAGATAGTATGAAATATCAAGGAATTAGCATTAACATTATTACAATACACCCTTAGCCAAATATATTAAGGAAAATCCACATTCTAACCACAGAGATAGAGGCAAACATCAACCCATAGGGGACCCAGAATATAATGTTAAATACAATATCTGAATCTGCTTTGAGGGACATCCAGACAAATACTGTCCCCAAAACAGCCCTCTGGAGTCTGGGTGTTATACAGAGAATACTTCGTGCCTGCTTGGCCAGGCAGCATCACTCACATGTTTAAGTCCTAGAAGATAAAGAGGAACTGAAGAGTTTATCTGCAGAGTCTAGTAAATCTCAGCGTGAGGTATCTTCTCCGTCAGCATCCAAACCAGTGTCAGTGTACCCTCTGGTAATTCATTACAAATCATTAGGTAAATGGAAGTCTCCAAAAGGTCTGTATGTACCTCCACTTGACAGAACACACTTAGTTTAGCATGACATAGCAAGGTGACTTCCTTCACTAACGTGAAGTATGTTTAAATGACACAACACTGTCTGGTTGGCCTGAACAAGTTCACTCAAGTTCAGTGAAAGCAACAGGATTTTACAGTTACCATGGCTGAATCCCTCTTTAATTCCTTGAGGTCTGCAGAACACAACTGAGTGACATCAAAGCCCTTCCCCTGCCAAGACCCTCTTCCCCTTCCGTTCTCCCGTGCAGGGGACAGTATTTTCTGCAAATGTGCTCCATGTAGACTGGATCTTACTTTGTGCCTAGTCCCATTGTGGAAAGGGTGCATTCTTCAAAAGACTGGCCATGCCCTTTGACACCTTCCTGGAGGCCTCATATGCAGGCATGTGGTTGTCTATGCTTTAAAACGTTTGTTCTCTGTTATAAACATCAAAGTTATTTAAGAAGAACTGACTTTCTGAACGGAGGCCATTAGGTTGCTTGCAAGAGGCTGAAGTTGAGTCTCCGCCGTGCCAATTCTCTAATGATAAGTTTATCAACCTTTGAGTCCAATCGGTTCAGTGCCATGAGAAGTGGATCCCATTTGACATGGAGAGGTGCTATCAACTCTCGCAGTGTATTAGCCTAATACGATAAAGCAGTGATACAATATGTTGAAAGAACTGTGATGTGCCATTATTTCCATATCATATTAGTATATTAGAAATACTATCATGCAAACAAGAGCAAATAGCAAATCTGGCAGACAGTAGCAGCATTACAGAGCTTTTCTAATCTGCATGCAGCTATGCTCATGAGGACAGAGACATGGTGCTGTTCTGCTGTTACACCTCGCTCCATTAGAATATCCATCCCTGATGCAAAAGATGGAATTAGATTAGGGCAGAAAGCTATATATCCTCCCTTTGTGGGTATGCTTAAAAAAAAAAAAAAAAAAAAAAAAGAAAATAACAGAACAAAGGCCAGTTAAAAAACAAAACAAAACAAACCCAACCACAATAAAAATAAAACAAGAGAACAATACACATCCTAACAAACTGTGGTTGTTCTCCTCTATGTTGAAAAGACATTAGCTCATTTGGAAGCATTGGAAAAGGGTCACATGAATGAGGAGAAAGGAAGAATGTGCCCTAAATCCACCAAATGTGCTACAAACACAGAAAAATATCCCGCTGGCAACTTCTGCATGAACTAGAAAAAGAGGTGGCACAACACAATCTGACTTCTTTTGTTATCCTAGCTGGCAATCCAGCATTGTGCAATGCTAGGCTAAGGACACGATATGGAGCTAGGAAATCATGTGATTTTGAAATACACTGACATACATACATCCAAAAGCTAGGGTTTGAGAACTCAAAAATCTTTGTGGATCTGTGTTACCAAAGAAAAGAGAAAGAGAGGGAATAAACAGCATACAGCTACGTTGCTTACTTGGCGTTTCTGTGTGGAGATGAAGTCCCTGCACACAGGGCAGTTTCAAAAGCCTGGATGATCTCACTACATACCCTCTCTGTTGTCTACTACACTTAGTTGTAATAAAAATCAAAACTTTCCATGGATTTTGAAATCTATTGTGGTTTTAGATCCAGGATATGAAAAGCTGGGGGATATTTTGTTGTTAAAAAACCCCAACACTTTGAGAAAGATTTAACTGTGCAGAGTATAAAATCCAAATAGTACAAATTCAATCCAATTTAATTGGTGAGACTTGTTTATTTCTCATTAAAGAGAATTGTTTGGGCTTGTTTGGTTGTTTTTTTCCAAAAGACAGAATGAAAAGGGGAGGAAAATATCAAGCACTACCATTTTTACTTTTGAGCGTATCACAAAAGGTCTGGGAAACAGAAAAGAAGTGTTGTCTCAGTGACAGAAGGCACAAGGTGGAAAGAATCCCAGATGGAAACATTGATGCCATTTACTCCACCCACAGAAGCAAGTGGAAAATGGGTTTCCAGGGAGGCGGAGGGCAAGCAATGTTATATGCAATTTAAACAGAGTTCAGCCTCTCCTCCACTGCTGAGATTTCCTGGAGACCCTGTGCATCAGCAAAGAGAGGAGGAAGAAGAAGGGGAAACAGTTTATATAACTATGTCCTAAGTATAGCAGTTGAGAGAGATTTTTACATAACTTATTGTTTAATTTAAGGAACGTTTGATTCTACAACCAAAATGAAATAACCAAACCAATCCCAAACCCCAAACTCCTGGCAAACAAAAGGACAAATCAGCCCATGTCAGGACTCATGGGATTGAGGGCAGGGAGACTTCTGCAAAAGTTTTTCACATTTCATAATGTTTTATACTGTAAACAGACTCAGCACTAAAAATAAAGAATCCTGGGTTTGTTTGGAAAAAGGCACTAAGTGAAAGAGATACTGCCACTGCTTCTTACATATCACTTCCGTAGCTTTAGCAGATTCTGTCATCTCACAGAAGTTTATATAACTTTGTCTTTAAGAATGCAGGAAATTTGATTTCAAAGGTAAGATATTGATGCGAGAAACTGTCCATTTCAGGAAAAAAGGTGGCTGTAAAATTGGGGATGTTTACTGAAGTTACCTAGTGGGTGTCCATACCCTGCTCTTCCACACTCGCTGCTCAGGCTGGCTGGGACACCACATCCTCTCTCTTTTGTGCTGCCTTCAGTAGCTGATGGGACAGGGCTAAACTCCTAAAATCCAACTAAATTTTGCATCATAAGGTAACTGTTTCTGAAAAAAAAACACTGCTGGGGTTACCCTGATGGTAATTCTTTGCTGTCCCAACTGGTAATTCTTCAATGTCCCAGTCTGAATTAGTCACAATGTGCATAAACAGCCTTTCATTAGGATCTCTTAATGTTAACTGCGTGCATACACTGCCCTATTTACTTACAGGCATATATAATAAACAGGTATACTTGAGGGGCTTTTCTACCTAGATTTTCTAGTTATTTTACTATATTGATCCTACGGATGGTGCCCAACTGTAAAATATTTCTTATTCCTTCCAGAGGCACATTAAAAGTATAAAAATTCTGCTTTTTGGTAGTAAAATTGTTTCTCATTATTTTAAAAACTACATTTTTCTTTCTGTATCACTAGCATTAGCAAAATGATTTATGTAAAAAATCTCCATCATATGGTTCCCTTTCTACATAAGGGATTTTAAAATTTGTTTTAAAGGATAACAAATACAAATAACAAAGAACGAGCAACATGCTTTTAGATGGATATTTATTGACACTACAACTTACAAAACTCATGAGACTTGCAAACATTTTGGTAAAGAAACCAACTGCCATTCACATACAAAATGAATGCAACCCTATGAAAACAATGAAGTGAACCTACTCCATCTATTAATCAAATTATGTTTGTATTATGAGAAGTGTTTTATGGCAAACAGCTCCCCTAGACAGGTTACAGGAACAAAACTGCTTACTGTAAATCTCCACTTATTTCTTCATCTTATGTCATCATATAAGATGTGAGGAACCTTATGTCCAAGCAAACCCCTAGCAGTGGGAGGTAGTTTGCTTATCTAATGTGGAAGTGACAGAAGGCATCAGAACAGGGACCAACCCACAGCAAAGGGATGCTCTTCAGGCCTCTCTGGACACAAAAACACATCTCAAAAAAACCCCAAAACAATAAAGGGGAGGACAAAGTTCTCACCTGGCAGAAATGTTTGAGAGTCACAATCAATAAGGTCTCAAAATGGGTCTAACTCAATAAGTCTTATGTAAGGAAACAAGCATGGAAGGTGAATCAACTATTTCTTTTTCTTTTTCTCTTTGAGACCTATTTATAAATAATGAAGGCATACCAGCAGACACTGATGAGAGGTTATTTAAGTTAGGGTTTTTACTTTTATGTGTTTTTTAATAAAGTGCATAACATTTTACTGCTGCCACTTGAGAGTACATGTTCTTATGAATGTTCACTTTATATATTTTTCCTAAACAGACTACAAGATGCCTGATTACTAAATAGTACGTTTATGGTAAATTTGCTTTTTAGAGAAGGGATAAGATGAATAATAGCAGGTTAACCGCCTTTTGAACCTATCCTTCATTTGTATGCTACTTCTTGTACAAATTTTTATATCTGTCTATAAGGGATACAGAAGGACTTTGAATAGAAGTTCTTACCTATTATATCATCCAATAACAAATCATGTCTAGTTATGTATATTCCCCTAAAGGTAAATACTACATGTGAGTAATCAGGCTCTGAATAAGACTGAATCCAAACAGTAGGAAAAAGTAATCCCTCCTCATGTACAACAAATCGCTACTGGGCAATTTGGAAGGAATGCATCTTCCTTCCTTGATAGGGAAATGGCTCAGCACTATTTGACACAGTCTCCTTGTGAGGAATTCTGGCAGATCTACAAACCATCCACTGCTCAGCTGTGAGAAGCTCCTATCATCTTCAGCACTGCTCAGGTCTCAGACAAATGCCCTGCAGAGATGAAAAGGAGCTGGTACAGGGGCTGGCAATGAGAGTGCCTGAGGAAAGAGGGTTTCAATGACACATCCAGTGCAGCCCCCTGACACTCCACTCCACAGCAGCATCTCTGTAAGTGACCTTGTAAGAAGCCAGTAAGATGTGGAAGCAGTAGCAGGAGTCACTCAGCACTCCTCTGGAGACTGAGTTACTACAGAAAAGGGTGCTAATTCAAATAGTGATGACACAGGAATATGCTATCTACAAATAGCAAGTTTTTCCAACACTACAGTGCATGCTTTAGTGTCCTTTGTGTCCTCATTGAGTTGAAAGTGACAACAAAGGAACACGAAGAGCACAAACGTTATATAAGAAAGCACCATAATGAAGAAAGGGGACTGGAAGACAGGTGGTGGTCTTAGACCATGTGTAAACTCCAGTATCTGCTCCTGCACAAGAGCTGCACTTGGCTCTGTGAGAAAAATGAGGCATGGGGAAATTACAGGGCTCTGTTCTGCAGGGAATTTCCCTCCCACTTACCACAGTATTTCTAAATGCACAAATGTATCCAGGCTCTCCCTCTATCTACTTGGTACTAAAGAACTAAATAAATAAACCTGCCCAAACACACAAATAAGCAAGAAACTCACTAGAGTTACAAGAAGAAGTGCACATGGAGAGCTGAAAATTAACAGTTCAGGTTGGCTTATATCCTCTGGCACCACATCACTGACATAGTTATTTAGTACACTGAATAACTTTATTCTGTGTGACTGTATTAAGCTGTGCACATGTATGCTGAATGGTATCTCTAGCTCACCTCATGTGCAGGGAAGACTCGTAAGCCCCATAAACTCTTCTGCTTTTCCCCAGACTCTTGCTTAGCCCTGCAGAGGCAGTGCCTGACACTGCTCTCACCCTGGGTGTAAGGCAGACATCACACTGGCTGTGTGTGCTGCAACAACCTGTGTTCAAAGCCCCCTCACCTCTCCGTCAAAGCCACAGGACAGAAACAGCCACAGACTTGGAATTTTGTGGGGACAGACGTTGCAAGTATTTCTAACCCTTCCTTTTGCACTACCTTCTGCTAAAATAATGCTTCAGACAGAGATGTCAAGGAAAAAGTTTACATAGAGAACATGCGTTTGCTTCCCCAAAACTGTTCCTCTAAATGACAAGAAGCTTTTTGACACTAGAGCTTCTGTATTATTTGCTGTTGTTTCTGGAGGTTTTATTAAATGATGAACTTCCAGCCTGCTCAAGAAATAAGGATGATACTAGCAGCAATAATTAAACATCTAATGAAGGAGGACCACCCACCCATAAGGACACCATTTTTACCTCCTCTCTGATACATTTATTTTTTTAAAAGCAGTACATTCCATTGTCAAATTATATATTACTATTTGATATTCTTCCTAATTCTTACTGGTTCTGCCTATATTACTTCCCTTCCTATTAGTCATATCTCATGGATATTCCTGTGCTGTACAAGTCTCTCTCTAATATCTGTGAAACTCTCCCCTGCAGCTTGCTACTGGGGTCTTGCTGGTGGGATGGTTCACAACTCCAAGACAGAACAGTTTGAATCGTGGCTCTGTCAGAAATCTGCAGTTATTTTACCAGTTTGTTTTGTAACTATTGTGAACTAGTACAAAGAGTTTCTCCCAGACAGAGGAGGCTCTCTAATTTGAGACAGAGAGTGAGACAGTTGAATAACTGTGGTCAATTAAAAAAAAAAAAAAGTACTCAGAGGGTGCAGGATGTAATCAGTACTTTAGTGTCCCACTGGGCAGCTAATGAATTCTGAGAATGTTACTCGAATTTCTGCCTATTGGCACTCTAATTGCTGGATTACATTGAAACCAAGTTACACAGACCTATGGGACAAGCTTCATTCAGAAGTCCATGTTACATTCGGAAGACAAGGACGTGACAAATACATCTAATGGGGAGATTCCTTGCAGTCCAATTTTTAGTCCTGTTGCAAACTTAACTTAGCCAAGTTATGATTGTAATGGCATATAAATCTCAATTTAATCTACCAAACGTCCTTCCTGGTTCATACTGAAATATGTATGAAAAGACTTGTCTTTATTTCCTGGCCACAAAGCGGGCACTGTAGTTTCAGTTTGTTGCCCCATGAAACATCTACTATACAGCATAAAAATGGGAGTTGTGTTTCCTTTGGACTTCATCTCTTCAAAAAATAAAAAAAGTATTGCACTAATTTTTTGCATTTCTATCAAACTATTTCCTAAGGAATATTTAAGGACAGTTGTCCCTATTATCATAACAGACCATCCTGTCTTTCGCTTTCAGCAGCAGCATATTCCTGCAAATTTTTATAAATCAACTCACTGAGGACTTTAAAAACAAACAGAAAGGTATGGAATTAATTATGAAGTGCTAAATTTAAAATTACACAAACGAGTTTTTAACTTCAACTAGTAGAAACCACTTGAGATACAAAGGACTTTACTAGCCCATCAGCAAGTAACACAATTGCCTTTTCCCACGGTGACTTCCACACTACCAGCAAAAATGCCAATACACTGACAACATCACTCCGGTGACTCAATAATGCACGGCCAGACTTTCATCTCCTCACTGCCTACACCCCAGACAAAGAACTGAGATGCTGCTCCTGCCACAGTTGTTGACAGCTGCAGCAACTTTCCATTCTGGCTGAGGATCCCTTCTCCAAGTGGGTCAATGAGACAGCTCACATAAACATGAAGTTATTAATATCAGACTGCACTTTAAAATAAAATTAGCAGACTGAGAGAAAAAATGTCATATTCTTCTTCACGTCCATTTCTGCTGAGGCTCTTGAGCAACTTTTGCTAAAATATCCAACATGAATGGATGAAAATGCACCCAGCTAGGGAAAGCTGGGGGGGCGTATGATAATTATGATAATTATTATTATTACTACTACTACTATTATTATTTTGATGCTCATGCTGGGATATTTTAATGGAATCTGGAGCTCACTGGAGAAGCACACACACAAAACATAGACTATGCTATTGCTCATCTGGGAAGGCCATCAAGTCAAATGCTGACAACTTCTCTAGCAGGCTGTACTTAGAACAAAGGCATCCCCTTCTCTCTCCTCATGTACTAGCACTTGTTTGATCTGTTAATCCAAACTGCCCTGGCTGTTACCAGATAAATTATATCATTCTGCTCCAACTATATCTTTGATTTAGTCAGATCTCTTCCAGGCTTGAGGAGAACCATATTTAGGAATACACTTTCTATCAGATCTGAAATCTCTCCTTCAGATCATTGGACTGGAATACACAGATATCCACAAAGCATATAAAGAAACTAGTTTTAGAAACCTTGTTTCTAATTACTTTTATTTCCATAAAAACAAGGTATAAATGGCCTTTCCCAGCTACTTTCTCAGGTGTCTACATCGTCCTGAAAGCCCATCAGACAAACACAGCAGTGAGTTCCCTGTTTTGCTGCAGTGAATTCATTACCTACTTGGAAATACAAAATGAAGAATTAATGATAAAATGTTCCACACCTGGTAGATAGCGAAAGCATATATTTTCGTCTGGTGAATTTAACTTTTATTTATTTATGAAAATAATTATCTCTACATAAAAAGCTTGCTCAGAAAAGTTTTATGTAAGGTATCCTTCTGGCAAGCCAAACATCGCTACATTTTTGCTTATAATTGCTTGTATATTTTTAACATGCAATAGCTTTTTTCAGAGGTGCTCCAAATTTTCCATAACAAGTATATCCTAAACAATGCTGTGACCACTGAAAAAGGAGAAAGTTGATTGGACTGAGATTTCACTAGGCTAAAGGCTTCTGCTTACAGGAGTCAAATGCCGAAAATGTCAGAAGTTCCCCAGTGTGTTTCAACTAAAGAAAGCAACAAACAACAAATAATTTTCAATTATTTCAAATCCTTGAACATGCTAGACTGAATATGATCTCTTTAATTGGATAGCATTTCCTTAACCCTGCTAAGAAAGTACTTCTGTACACATTTTAGGCAGGGAAAACCCAGCCAACTAATCAAAGGAACACTTTGTCTTATCCCCCTATGTATTCAAGTTCCTGGTTAAATAACCAGGAAAACCACAAGGCAGCTGTTTGTGGGATGGGAAGATACTTCTCAAAACCTTTTGAGATATCAAAAATATTCTATCTTTTTTTTCAGAGTGAAAATCAAAATTTGGTGGCTTTCAACTGGAAAGAGAGCATGTCTGTATTTGTTAGCTCTTGCTACCTTATCTGGGGTTTCAGATCATAAAAAGCAAAAAGTCTTACTAGTTTCTTAAATACCACATCAAGGAAAACAGAAGACGGAGGAAAGCAAGAGGAGCCCCAGCTCTGGGAGCTGCTCTCCTGCTGGCATGAGATGGCAGCTGGGCAGTCTGAGCCCAGGCCTTCAGTGAGGAAGAGGAGCGGGAAGAAGTCCAGCACTAGGTGGGAAGGAGCTGAGTCCAGCAGGAAAAGCAGAGGTCACACAGCAGCCCCACCACTGCCACTTTACTTCAGCCTTTCCATAGCAGCCTGCTGGGGAGTGAGGGGCCCATTCCAGACACAATTAGTATTAAAAGACTCCTTTGATCCAAGTATTGCTCTTGGGGCTCAGTCTGCCCCTCCAGCAGCCCCCAGGCAAGCTGGTAGTGCTGGTGCCCTGAGCTGCCAGGCTTTTGGCCTTGGTCCTGCCAAGGGTTGTGGAAAGGGTATCCAGAGGTTCAAAAAGGGTGTCTTTCACTGTCACCAAAACTGGTGGCTCTTGTGTGCAAGGTAATCCTGCTCAGCTCAGTCCCCCCTCAGCTGGAGAGAACGGACTGAAACACCCTCTGATACTGGAGGGAGTTTACCTATAAAAGCAGACTTCCTTGGAAACTGCCAGGTAAGAAGTGTTCTCTGCTCCCCAAGAGGATGGTCAGCCAAATGAGGTTTGTCCTGAGGGGTTTCTGCTGTCCAAGTGTGTTCTGTCTGCCCAGTTCATGTGCACAGTCACTCCTCCCCTGGGCAAACTCTAGCATGACCCAGAGCTGCTCTGCAGTGGAAATATTTGCAGCCATTTGCTATTCACTCCCACTTCAGTTTGCACAGAATGCATTTCATTAAAATATCACAACTAAACAAAGAAAATATTAGTAACTCCATGGTCTGAAAAAAAAAAAAAGAGTGTCATGCAACTGGGCTCTGTTCTCATCCCATCACAGCAACCTCCCTCCTTCTTAAGTGACACCTTCAGCTGCTCAGTTAGCTGTGTCCTTCACTGATTCCTTTGGGTAACTAAATAATCTTTTTTAGCTTCCTTCTCCTCTGCATGTGAACAAGCATTACACACTCTATTCATGCATCACTGACATCAAAACTATGCCTTTTTTTTCCTATAAGGCAGAATCATTTTACACAAACAGTCCCCATTAGTTCTCTTTTTGGATTGCAAAGCCATGATTGCAGAGCATTTGTTAAAAAAAAATAATAGAAAAATAGATCAAATCATCTCCCACAAAAACAAAAGTCTTGGGAGGTTTGGCTTCTACTTCTGAATAAATACAGAAGATAAAGCAGAAAAAAAATTAGTGTCAATAGCTGCAGGGTCACATGCTGAAAGCTGTATATTGCTTGGGCATTCTAGCCTCAAAAAGCACTACTGAAAAAGGCAGAGATATGAGTAGCTAGGATTTCTGGTGCTGTGAAAGATTTTTCTTGCAAGGTCTAACTGCATGGTTTAGGATCATTCGAGACTTAATCACACCCATAAACAAGGGAGATGTAAGAGAGATCTGTATAACTATGAGCACATATATGCACTAAGTAAAGAGAGAAGAGATGGATCATTGCCTTTTCCAGTAACAGGAACATCTGAAAGTTTGGGTGGCAGGCCCAAAACTAACAAAAAAATATGCTTTCCTGGAGTTAAAAAGCAAAACTACTCATCGCCATATGATTCATCTAAAAGTATATCTGAGTTCAAAATCAATAAAACTATTTTGTGGAAGAATGATCCATCAAGAGCTACAGGAAAGACACCTTTAACTATTCTTTAGAAATGTTTTTAGGCACTGCTCAAGGCAAGCATACTGAATTAGAGGAAGGTGAGGCTCAAAGCACTTCACTGCAATCTATTGTGCTTTCAGGGTTTTTTTTTGTCTTTGTTTGTTTTTTGTTTTAATGCAAATGGCTCAAGGTCTAAGATTTGATATAGATCTACACAAAGGAATGTTTTGGACAATTTTTATCAAGCCTACATCTGTTGTGCAGAATGCAAAAGTTAGATTGCAAGATGAACTAGCAAAAAATACAAGCTTAGTGAGTTTTTAATTTTGGAAGGATTTATTTTTTCAGCAGAAAGTAAACATCCGTCTTAAAGAAGCTGTGTATGTGATTGCAGCAAGCTCACTGATTTTCTTGTATAATGTTGGGTCTTGCTAACCAGTACAACTGTATATTCCAAAGAAGCTTTACAACAGAGCTGTCACTGATGCTTTCATAATTTGCAGTGACTTGACTTTATGTTCATCTGCCTAAATGTTTTTTATTCCAGAAATATAGGCAGAGAGGTTCTGAAGAAATTATCCTGGTGCAATAGCATGGAATTAGGATAAAGATGTATCTTTGATTTATACCATATCTTTCATAACTAGGGTAAAAGAAGCACAGAAAACAAGATTGCTTCTGGAAAAGAGACCCTGGGAAAATAATTCTGAAATATACAGAGATCATACCACCTTTTATAGTGCCCTTGTTTTTATCTGATATATTAAAGATTTTATTGTGATTAGAGAGTGACCACAAAGTTCAGTGTATATTATAAGGTACATCTGTGAAACAAGCTGTATCTTATAATATACACTGATGATACAATTCTGTGGAAAAATAAGAATTTTCTCAGTTTAAGTTTTCTATGAGAAAGTGCATGAGAAGGCAGGAACAGGCAAGAACTTATCTGTGCTTGTTATATTATGGTGCAATAGGCCCCTTATCATCAAAATAACCAGTGATGACAAAGATGTTGGTAACTGTATTTTACTTCTCTGTGAAGTATACAGTATAGCAGTATACAGCAAGTATAAGGTCAGCTTAATATGAAGGTGTTTAAAACAAACCCTTAACAGGTGTGTGCATAAACCTTGGTGGGATTTCAGAAGGGGAAATCAAGTTACACACTTAAGTGCAGATGATAATCTTCCCTATTCATCCTGGAACTACTACAACAATTATATTTGCCTTGAAAAGAGAAGACAGACTTTAATGAAACCAAGAAGGAACAGAGATGAAGATCTGGCTATGTGCTTCTGATGATTAATAACAGTATGAGCTATGGCAAATTCTAAAGACAAGCAACAGCAGATTGAAGAGATGCAAAACATATGAGGGTAAAATAGAGAAACTTTGTCCTTTAAAATGCCTACTCGTTTTCAGTCAGGTACAAGCAAGGAAGTTATCTGAAGAAAAAGGCTCACTAGGGGTCTCTATTAATACTTTTGGAAACTGGCAGGTAAGAGTGATAGATAATGAGCTAAGGGAATACTATGAGATTTGTCCAAAACAACTGTCATCCAAGCTAATTATGGACAGAGGTATTACAGGGTTTCCAACATAATCATGAGGTTATGCCAGATTCTCCTCCCTGGGGGACCTCTTGGGCTGAGGAAACACTTCTGTGCACTGGCACGGTCTACCAGAATGTGGCTCCAGTATAAAATACATCTACCTGGATCACCTGTGTATCATGCTAAATTGTTTAAGCCTGTGAAACAAAGGCAAAGGTAGCATGAGTAATTTTCAAGAAAAATGGCTTTTAAAAGAGTTTTTCCAACTGAAGGAAAGATTTATAACACTATCATGCTCAACTGTGGCACAGAGCATTATGGCTGATGGGATTTTCATTTCAAAAACCAATCACAACACAAGGAAACTTGTTCCATAGCTTATCCTCACCATTACAGATTGATGTCCTATTTCTAGTCATCTACCTTTTGCTTCCATCTCACCCCACTAGATTTTCTCATGTCTTCCCTGATGTTTTCTGTTCCCTAAAGGACGATAGATCATGGCTTGTAGAAAGCCATCCTTGGTTCTTTATATGCAGGTAAATTAAGCCTCCACCACCGTGGTAGGATCTGCTTTCCTTTATTTATTGAGTTAGTCCCAAAGATCAGGAATAATGAAATCCATCAAGTACCCAAGTGCTAGTTTTAAAACTGACTGCAGAGCCTAATTTTTTACTTCCAGTGACTTTTGTACTCTTGCTATACATCTGATAATCTTGACTATCCACAACATGTACAAGCTTATGAAATTGGCCTTTTGGGAAGGAGAGCAAGAAGAAGGTGGCTGACATTTTTGAGTTTTATTAACTGTAAAAGTCATTTCCAAAATGTGAGTCTCCAAGGCAATAATTTTTTCACATCATGAAAACATGAAACTTCCTTCCACCTTCTACCAATAGTTCAAAATTAATTGAACCAAAAACTTCAGCCATCCTTTAAACAAATATTCCTGGTAAAGCTGACACACATCCTCTTTTCATTTTCTTTTACTATGGAGACATTTTACACATGTGAATTCTGAAACAGATTTTGCTATTTTTACTACAGAAAGATACTCTATATTCTCTAGGTTACATGTTAACTGTTCTCAAGTATTCTATAATGACTGGTTGGCATGTATAGGAAACACAGTATTAGCTGCAAGGAGCCCACTGACACATGTATCTGGCATCACTTAGCCCAGTGATTCCAGGAGCCACACCAGGAAGACCCTCCCAAACCATCCCACCATACTCAAAAACTGAGTTTCGTTTAATTAAGAACTAAATATAGAATGATCCCCAGTTACATTTTATTATTTATTTTCATTAGTCTTGCTGGCTAAAGTGATCAAGGTAAACTTCTTCCCCGTTCATACCCTATAGTTTGGCTCTGTTTTGTCACTGTCTGGTATAGGTCTATCCCTGAATTTACAGCCAGGAGAAATCTCCCAGGTGAAGTTTACTTAATTTCACCATTTCCTTGATGCCTGTAAATTTTCACATGATCAAACCAACATTGCAAAAACTAGCTGAAAAGTGGTTTTAAATTGAAGCTTTTTGGCAGCCTCTCTCCTCACTCTCTAACAGTGATAAAAGCTCAAATGTTTTTAAACAAATCAGTGGTGTTATTTTATAGTCCTGAAGGCCAAAGCTGATCCCTTTGGAACCAAGAGGAGAGGAAATAATTAGCTGCTTCTATTTCATGCCAGCAGTACTCAAAAACCAAAGCCAGAAAACAACCAGCCTACTGAAAATGCAGCCATTTTCTTCATGTAAATACACTAAGATCCCACAGAGAACTTGTTTCACGCTTTGTCCATGAAATCGTGCAACTTAATTGCACCACACTCGGTACAAAAGTGTGGGAACGTTAACTATCATCAACTCACAAATTTGCGCCACACAAGGAGACAAAAAAATACTTCAAGCTTTTAAACTATGATTTTTAAAAACAAATCTTGTAGCATCTTTTTTTCATTATTAGTGAGAACTGAGAACCTTACAAAATTGCCTGATTGCAAAGCTAAGTCCCATATTACCACATCTGCTTCATAACAATGACAATGCTTGATATTGGAATCAACAGTAGATCTTACAAATAAAACTCACATGGTTAGTATTAACTCGGAGCATTAAGGTCTTTGAGGAACAATAAAATCCCAAATGCCCAAAGGATCATCCTTTAGTTCCCCAGTTATTTACAGGTAACACCTTCCCTGGCTCTTTAGATGAAGAATGAATGTAAGACAGGGCACAATCATTTTCTTCTACAAGCTCAGCTCCCAGAAGTGAGTGCTATCAGCCACCTCTGATATCCAAGGTGTTCCCTGATAGCAAAAGCCAAGCATAGGTGGAGGAGACACCAGAGGTTTGCTGCTAACAGGGAAGGCTGCACTATGTGGGGTACCCTTGAGGTTGCCCCATGTCCAGAAACAACCCCAGACAGCACTAATAAGCTGGCTGGTGGAAAAAAAATAGCAACTATTAAAATCCACAAGCACAGAAGCAGGAGGAAACATTTTCTAGACTGCAGGAGGATGTTCTCAGAAATTGGAATAATTTTGAGAGATTAAATTCCTTGCCAAGTTTCATAGAACAATATGGAAAACACTACTCAAACAGACACAGAGCTTGGCAAAGACCAGGTTAGACTGCAAGGTTGTGTGGTTTTTTTTGGGTTTTTTTTTTTTTTGTTTTTTTTTTTTGTTTTTTTTTTTTGTCCAGTCAGGCTGTTAGTTTCACAAAATATCCTCTGTCTTTCTTGGTTGGTTGGTTTCAGCCCAATAATTAGATGTTTTAAATCACCAAGAGTTTTATTAACACAAGCTACTTCCCATGGGTATGTGAGAGGTGCAGGAGTGATCAGCTGAAGGTTATTAGAGAAAGAACCTTAAAGCAGAAAAGTGTGTGGGATACTGTACAGCATGAATTGAAATGTGAACTACAGTGTGGCTGCAAACCATATACTTATCATGGTGCAGTGCATACAATGAACAGCAAAGCCATCTTCCTGGTCTCAGCCAGGTGTGTTGTACCCCTTGTGGATGCTGCCATCCTAGATGAGGTGGGAGGCTGCTAGATAACCCAGAAAAGCTCAGCAAGAGGGATTAGAAGCTTAGAGAACACTAGGTATGAGAAAAAACTAAATCAACCTTTGTAACAACCTTTCATCTTGCAAAAGAGCTGCTATAATGGTGCAGTTTTGTTTTCTGTGCCATAATGGAAAGGAAATGCTAGGCTTAAATTGCAGAGGGAACCATTCAATATCCATTAGGAGGGGAAAAAAAAAAAATTCCTTTTAATACAGCAAAGAGGAAAAGCACTGTCTGGAGGCAATGAGGAATGACCACTGCAGGGGGTGTTTAAGGACAGATTCAATAGGTATAGTGGCTTCAGATTTAGAGGGCAGAGCTACACTGGATAAACTTTAAATCCACTTCCAGCTCACTGGCTCCAAGACATGCACAACACACTTACAGCTTCATGAGACCCTTTGAAGGAGACAAGATTTTAGCCTACATATGCTGCCTTCCTGCAATGGAAAGGTTTAGGAAACAAGTAAGAAGATTAAGCTGCCAAAACATAAGCATGTAGTGGCATCTTAGTTGTCAAAGAGTATCCAAGCAAACTGCATAGGGATGGCAGGTTATGTAAAAGATTTATGTGAGATTTGTGACCCCCTGGAGAAGCAGCTAGTGGCTTAAATGAGCCAGAGGCCAGGATGGGATGACAGGAAAATTCACAAAAAATTGTTCTGCAATATTTATTTCATAGGTGTCCATGACCTATGCCATCTATCTGGAATTCTGCAAGGACTCTGACATGGTCCCTCACAACATCCTCCTCTCTAAGATCGAAAACTACAGATCTGACAGGTGGACCATTCAGTGGATAAGAAATCAGCTGGATAGTCACAGGCAGAAGGTAGTGGTCAATGGTTTGATGTCCAGATGAATAAGGGTGACAACTGGTGCCCCTCAAGTGTCACTACTGGAACAAGTGCAGTTTAGTATCTTCATCAATGCTATAGACAGTGGAACCAAGGCAGCAAGTCTGCAGATGACACCAAGATGATTGGTGCAGTCAACATGCCAGAGGGAGGGGATGTCATGCAGAGGGACCAGAAGAAGCTGGACAAGTGGGTCCATGTACTGCTAGAAGTGTCTAAGGCCAGGCTGGGTGGGGCTTTGAGCAACCTGGTCTAATGAGAGGTGTTCCTGCCAAGTCAGAAGGGTTGGAACTAGATGATCTTTAAGGTACCTTCCAAATCATTCGTTGATTCTATGATTCTGTTACTCTTCATCTTAAAACTGAGAACTCTTATGACTTCTTTTTTTTTTAAAGAAAGAAACAACAGCTACACAGGAAAACTGCTTGGTAACAATTTTTGCTTTTCTAGACTCTCCTGTCCAACAACAACAATAAAATCTAGCAGGACACTGTTCACACTAAAGTCTTTAGTATCTCATCCTGCTTCCCATGATGAACAGGAATTAAACAACAATGCATGTTTACACAGAGACATGTAGTTCAGCATGGTAGTAGTTTAATAAAACTACATCCCTCCCATGTCCTTCTAAGCACTACTGACTCATGTTCATCCCAAGTTATGTTTTAACAGTTGCCTTGAAAGAATCTGAGAGCCACTGAAAGCAGGCAGTACCACCTGGAGATGTAACAAATATAACTTGAAAAGATTTTAGTCATCCACTATTGTCCCAGTCCTACTGGTACCGTGTCAGGTTTTTCTGATTTCATGATAACGGATAATAGAAAGGGTTGAGGTTTTTTAGCTTTGAAAAAAGCTGAAAATGTTCAAAATTATATATTTTAAAAGAACATTGTCATGAACACAATAGCTGGTTAATGTTTTCTTATTGCAGGTGCCTATCTCCTTTCCCTATAGAAACTTTCAGATTAGGCTAAAACCCTGGCACATTTCAAAGAGGAAATACCCCAGTTCTGCAAATATTCCAGTGAAAAATGGTTTCCTCATGTATTATGCTGTGACAAAATCTCAGTGTCTTTAAGACAATTGTCTGTGTGTTTCAGTGGGAGGATTTATGTAAATTATTAGAAACAAAGTTTTTCAGGTTTAAAATCAAAACGAATATGAGTATAGGAAAACTAAATCCTAATTAAAAAAAAGTCTGATTTTCTTTTTGTATCCAAAATAACTTCAAATAAGCCACATATCCTCATTTAAGAATAGTGCCTTCAGAATGAAAATACATTTGGAATCGAGGGGGTGGAATCTGCAAGTACAAAAAAGGCTTTTTAATATTGCTGTGCTGACATATCATGGCAAAAACCTGGGAAGCAATGGCATATCCTTCAGTAAGGTAAAGAGGGAGCCTTAGAGAGCTTGGAACGTCTCCTCTGAATGGTTTGTGGTCAGCATCTCTGCAGCCAGACTCATACAGGGCAGAGGCAAGGGCAGACTTTGCTTAGGCCAAGAAATGGAAGACCTAAAGGCTATCCAGATTGTTTACTTAACACCTAGCAAGAAAATTACATCAGAAAATAGACAAAACCAGAAATCCACAGATTCCTTGCTCTACCAGCCTAACCCAAAGCTGTCCCTGGTAATAGAGCTCCAGTTACCAGCTTAGTAACAGAGCTGAGGAAACTTTGGAAGAAAAGTAATTTTATAAGAATGGTCATGTAAGAAATTCTCTTGTGTGGTTCTTATGCTTTTAAAAAGACCATTCAATCCATATATTTCAGGCAAAAGCAGATGACCTTTATGGCAATGACACCCAAAGATATTAAAACCAAAGTAAGAGTAGGAATTCACCACTCCTTTGCATTTTTAGCACCATGGGCAATGGAAATCAATTAAAATTTAAAATGTGGAAACAAGCATATTTATGTCTAAAATGTACTTATATGTAAAAACACTAGCAGGCATAAAATCAACTACTTTGTTTATTTGTTGACAGCCCATATTGCTTTCTGAATTGCCACTCATAAGTGATTAAATATTTGGCTTTCAAACATTGGAGGTAATTTTTTCCCCTCAAACAGAAATTTAAAAATCAGAATGCAGAGGCTTTGTAGCCCTTTGCTTTTATTTAGACTGCAAACCCACTTGTGTAATGGAGTTTCTTTTGCATATGAGAACTGGAAAAGCTTTGTAAAATAAAGTTTAACCTTTGATTTAAAGAACATGCTCGGGAAGAAATAAACCTACTCCTAGTACTTGTTTATCCAAGTTAGTCTTCATATCAGTATTTTAAAAAATGTAATAAATAGTCTAAATGACATTACTTGGCATACTGGCAGCTGAACATACACACGTGGCAGCTAAAAGATAATTAAGCAACTTTTATTTAGGATGACAATTTTCCCAAAAATGAAGTTGCTTCTGGAAGATTATAGAAATTTCTATTCAGATAAACATGTATCTTAAAATTTCACAAGGATAAGAAAATTTTAGCCTGACATATAACTTAGATTATCAGTGATGCCATCCTCCTACCCATTAATTTTCAAATATAATGGCTCTCACAGGATCTCACTGGATCTTATGACAAATTAAATACTAAATGGTTTATAAAAAAAAAAAAAAAAAAAAAGAAAAAGAAAAGAGAGTATGTGAAGATGTGCCATTCCATTAGATATTTTGAATATAAAGCATTTGTACTGACAAGCAGACAGGTGATACAGCAGCCAATGTCTTGTCTGACTTTTGCATAGTTCCTTTCTCCCTGAAACTGTGACCCACTGATGACAACTTTCTTTTAAATACATAAGCTGTCCATCCCAAAGCAGTGCAGGTGAACCATTTACACTATAAACCAACAAGCTTAACATCATACTTTTGAATGAACATGACTAGGTAGGTTTTTTTGGGCAAGTCTATTCTGAATTAATGGCAAAGCCAGAGCCCCAGAGTCACTGGGAGGGATTTCTCTGCCTAGCAGACAGGACAAGAAACGCTGATGGTCCTCAGCTCACAGGAATGCAAATGCTCAGTCAGATGCCACATGGAGGCTTAAATGGAAATTAGGAATAAAAATTAGATCAGAAAAAAAGAAAGCTGGGAAAAAGCAGCCATGTCATTAGTCTTGCATCAGTACCTAAGCAGGCATGGGAGTAAAATCCTCAGCAGTGCCCCAGACGGTGCTGCACTTCATGTTATTTGCCAGCCTCACAAGGAATATTTCTAACGTGAAACACTACCTGCCATTTCTCATAGCTCTGCTTATTTAAATGCTACCAGGCACGCACATCTTTACTAACCTGAAAAATTCCAGAGGGGAAGATACTGTCTCTTAATGGTCTTGCCTTCACCTCTTGGTGTGGATAAAACTAACTAGATGGTCAGATGACAGGACACCACTAATGGTATTCTGTCTAAAATGGAAAGAGGCTGTCACTTCTCTCAGTTTCTCTTATTATTCTCCTTCCGGTTCCCAATTTTCAATGGGGAAAAATGAAAAACAAACAAACAAACAAACAAACACCACAAAAAAAAAAAAAAAAAAAACAATCAAAAAACCCAACCAAAAACCACCACCAAAACCCAAATAAACCAAACAAAAAACCCAAACCAAAACAAAAAAGTCTCACACTTGGTACCTCAGCACAAGCAGACATTTGATGTATCTTTTAGTGAACAGCTCTCACTGACATTAAGAGGAGTTTCCTAAAAATCCTTTGAAGGTACTGGACATCTACTTGAGCTGCAAAATCCAGCCTTCTGTAAATGTCTACAGTGGTTTAAGGTAAGAAACCAAGTTTCACAGACTGAAGCATGAGGCTATGATGTTCCTCTGGAACAGTGTTCACTTGACTGTGAGGGACTAAGCATAGGATGCTGGGGGATATTGCAAACCTGAACAAGGGCTTACAGTGATGGAGTGAAATGCCAAGGAATACATATAAGTATGGCCAGGCTTAGCAAACATTGCAAAATCTTTTCAAGTCAATGCAAATCACACACAAAAGTTGGCTGTATCTTATAAACACTCGGGCAGGAAAGAACCCAATACACGAAAAAAAATAGCTCACACCTCTGAATTGCCACGAAAGGACAACAACTGAGTTACTGAAATCTACTTAAGACTTTGGTGTAGTTCTCTAATATAGACACTTGGAAAAAATGATGATGATGTAGGAACAAAAAAAAACCTAAAAAAACATTTCAGCAGGAATTATAGTACTTAGTGTACAACAAAAGGACAGAAAACCTGAAGAAGCAGAAGAACGAAAAGGCGAGGAATGATGAAGAAGGAAATAGGGCTGAAGAATGGGGAGTCAGTCTAAGGGATTTCTTCCTGCACCAAATACCTCTTCAAACTTAAACACAGACATCAATGTTTTTCTATCCATTTTCAAGAAGAAATTTTATGGAGCCTGCACAGTGGAAAGCAACCTTGCACACTGTTGAAGGTCCCAGGTCCTAGTTCCCTGGAAGGTGTGGCAGTACCACACTGGCCAGGCCCTCAGCACATGGAAACAGGAGCAGAGCTCCTGCCCCAGCACTGTCTGGGCAGGTGACAGCACCACAGACTCCTCTGGATGCTACTGCTATCCAAAGACTTTCTCAGGGAATATGGAAAAAAGGTGCAGGTGTTTTTTGTGACTAAATCAGGGGAATCTATAGCCAGTTACACTCTGCAGGGAACTGGTGTCCTCTTCTCTTAAATGCTTACCCCTTAGTAATTCCTGTTATTTTCCCACAAAACAAAGTCTTTGAAAATGAAAGAGCCACCATCAAAAAAACCTTTCAAATATAAAAGTGAAAAATGAAGCAAGCTTTCCTGAGACAAACTCTTGAAAGAGCCTCCCAAGAAGAATCTAGAAGTGTTCTTCATCAATCTCTTGAAACACTGAAAGCACAGACAGCGGTGGGGCCGGAGGGGAAGGGGGTGGTTGTGCAAAGATGCACAGCTGTCTCCTTCTATTACCTCTCACTAGAAGAAGACAAACCTGAGAAAGCCCAACTTGTCCTTCACAACTGAGTCACAGAAACACAACACCCTGTGCCATAAGCAATGACCTGCTCTCTGTGTGCTGGCAGTCTCTGAACAACACAGCAAGAGAGAGGTTTGGTGCCACAGGTCTGAATGTCTGCCATTTTCATAGCCTCAGGAGCAAACACACAGACAAACACAAATATCCTACAAGAGAATCCGCTTCAATTACAAAGCTAGAGACCATTACATGATGGTTTAACATGGAACATCTAAATGAATTACATTTTAATTAGGGAGGTAAAACAATCCATTGAAGAGTAGCAGCGCAATGTTAATGTGATATAATGAGACAAAAAGAAGCAACAAAACACACAACAAAGTTAGGTCCTAGAGGATAAACATAGGCAAGGACAACCCACATTTTAATTCACCATGACATGCTAGGCATTACAGCAGAGTTGATACACAGAACTATATGCAGTGTCAGTAAAATCTTGCAGTATCTATTGAAGGCATAAAGGCGTGATTAACAAAGAGCTGATTCTGAATTGGTATAAACAAGTGTTTTAGTTGAAAGGCAACAGAACTACGTTAAATTGTAGCAGCTGAGGACAGCCTCTGAAACAGAGCATGGGGCTCTTAATTTGCGGTGTGGTTATTTGAAAACAAGCCTGCAAAAGAAGTTGGAAGAAACAGGACTGCATTTTATTATTTGATTTAAACTCAAGAGATTTTAAAAGCGGGAATGTAAAAACAAAATGCTGGGAAAAACTTTTGACAGTGACACTTGTACAGAAACAGCTGCATAGAAGCTGCATTCCTTGTCCCCCACAAAAAGCAATAGGAATGATTAAGCTTTAAAACATATACACATACACACAAGAACACATATAATCATCCAAGAGCTCAGAACTATGTCAGGATCACGATTGTGTAAGGCAAATAAACACATTTAAAAGGTAGATCTGATACCACATCAGGGAAGGTTCAACGTGAGGCTAAAACATTTATGAAAGGGAGAGATTTCGCCTTCTCCATCCAGTTGCCGATGTTTTGCTTTCCCACAGCAACAGAATGAGGGGAGTAATGATGTAGCACACACAAAGGCACCCATCCTGCTAGCAGACTTAACATTTATAAGCAAGTCTCTTGGCTCAGACACTGGGATTTTGTACTTAAGAACACCACTTGCATGAAATCCCTCCTGCCTCTAACTGGTAAGAGCACTGGAAAAAGCCAGCATTGCAAACAGAACACCGCAGCCATAGCAACAAGCAATTCAACATTTAAACTCTTCAAGAGACTAAACTGTGCTTTCTCTCTGGTTTTATAATTTCATGTTCAATAATTCACTATGAGCACTTTACTAGTCTAGCTGTTCGTTAATGTCTCAAAACCAGTCTCCTGGCAAATCTTCAACCAAGAAAACCTCCTCATCCAGAGAAAAATAAAAGTATGTGTGTATAGAGAGACTGCTTCAGAATTTTTTTCTCCTTGTTTGGAAAATGGTATAAAAAGATGGAGAAAAGCCCAAGTTCTGGCCTGTCAAATCAAGCATTAGACCTTTGTTAGTACTGTATGCTACAAATGTTACCACCAGGAACCCAAAAGCCTTAAAACTAACATCTAAGCAAAACAACTTAGGCCACCAGTAGTATATGAGTAATGCCCACACAGCCCAGGCACTCCAGTGGGAATTCTCCTTGAGCCTTTTTGTTGACTGTGAGGAGTTTTTTAAACAATATTTTTTTGCTGGTATCAGTAAAAACCCATTTGAAAACCAAAACTGAAGGCTACAAGTAGGATAAAAGATTCTGCATGGTCGATTAAATTTAACCCTGTTATTAAGACAGCCTCATTTCACAGTCAGTAAGGGTCTAATATCCTAATAATTGCATGGGTTTTTTGGAAAGTGTCATGCATGAACGCAACTAAAATCACAACTTCTTAACTTTTAATAGCATCAAATTTAGTATCTGCAAAAGAAATCACTTTTCTCAAAGGCAAGAATTTGAGGTATTTAGAACCTATTGATTCCATAAGGGCAATGGAAAACTGTCAATCTCTCCCAAGTAGACTAAATAATGGCTGCATGAATATTAATGCTCAACAAAGGTGCTAATCTTAATGAATTAACTTAGGTAGGTAGTTAATTATCCAAAGCTTTCACTACCCTTTCCTTTCCTTTTTATAGTTCTTTACCACAGTGGAAAAAATGAATTTGAAGGAATGAGATAGCACGGACCCTTTGAAAGCTTCAGGGATCATCCTGGCTTCCTCAACAGGTACCATAACCCCACAGTTCATGGATGCAGGGTTTGTTGACTGACCCTAGGACTTGGCTGGGAACACACATTTGCTAGCAACACATGCTAAGAAGCTCTGTAAATGACAGTGAAAGACAAAGCATGAAACAGACATGGAAATGGGTTCACATGTTCAGGAAGAGCAGGGACCTTCTCCAATCCCTGTTTATTTGGACTCTTTTTGACAAGTTGCACTAATAACTATGAAGTTAATGTACCATGTAAGAGACAGCTACTCAGTGTTATGGTTTTTATTAAGCCCCGCTGGTCACATATTACTCTCTATTTAATTTTTTTGTTGGTTTGAAATGTTTGTTTTTGTTTGGTTTTTTTTTTTTTTTTTTTAATTTCTCTCTCTACAGACCACAAGGTGAGGAACTGGGGAAAATGCACTCTTTTTTCAACTTCTTACAGCTTTTGGGCTATCTTGTGACCTGCCCACCTATGTGCCCACCAATTATAGCCTGACCTTGCACTACAGGGCTCACTGAATGTTTTTTACAATCCAGAGTGGTTTGGCTAGAAATCTTCCTAAGTTTGTTCAGAGACATCCATGTCTCACTGGGGAAGAATACCATGCCAGTGGAAGTGTGAAGAAAGCATGGAAGCAAAATTCATTTATAACTAAGAATTACTAGCAGGAGGTGATTGGTGACCAGCCGATGGGGAAGTGTTTTATGATTGTGAGAGGTCATGCAGTGTTCTCACTGATCAAAGAGGTATGTGACAAGGGGGACCTGGTAAAACATGGGGGATGTCGAAAGACTGTTGGGATATTTTGACAGGAAAAGGAAAAAACAACCTTTACATTAGACAAACAGGACTCTTGAAAAGCCACAGAAATATCCCATACTTACTTTTATCTTCCTGGTTTTCTTCTGCCGCTTTGACTTCCTCCTCCTCCTCCTCCTCTTCCTCCACCTCCTTCTGTTGCGCTTCTTCACGGTGATCGGCTGCACCGACGGAAAGGCTCTGGCAGCAGTGGTTGAAGCCGCTATCCCGAGGCAGAGTGAAACTTCGGGGCTTTCCCCCGTTCCCGTTCAACACTTGCATCCGCTCACCCTCCACCAGGGGGAAGGGGCCGTAGTGGTCTTGCAGGTGGCACTTCTGGGTGGGCAAGGTCGACTGCCGCCGGTGCTCAGGGGAGACCACGGCCGCCTCGGAGAACACGGAGTCCTCCAGGGGCAGCGTCTGCAGGTAGTGGAGTCCCGAGCTGGTCAGGGGTGTCTCTATCAGGTCCTGCCAGGAGCGCCGCTGGCTCGCGGGCTTGCGCACCGGAGAGTCGCCGGCACTCCCCGCCACCTCCGGGCGAAACTCCTCGTGTGACGACTGTGACTGGGAGGTCTCCGTGGATGAGAGCCGGCTGTGTTTCGGCTCCACGTAAGGACTCGTGCAGCTCATCTGCAACGTCAGAAACGGAGATATGTTCAGACCAGCGTAGACTTCTATTAGTAGTAATCATGTACTTGGCAGTGTCACGGGTGGCACTCAGTTCAACAACAAAGGCACAAACTTAGCTGATTAACCTGCCCTGATCTTGTCCTTAAGGCATGTATGCATCTACAGATGCCACACTTGTAGGTCAAACATCGGTACTTATTCTTAGTAAGTGTCTTTATTATGTACCTCGGTCTATAAAATGAGCCATTACAATTATCTGCAGAAAACTTTGAACTATAAAACATGGGTGGCACTCAGTTCACCACCAAAGGCACAAACTTATCTGATTAACCTGCCCTGATCTTGTCGTTAAGGCATGCGCACATCTACAGATGGCACACCTGTTGGTCAAACACCGCTACTTATTCTTAATAAGTGTCTTTATTATGTCCCTCAGTCTATAAAATGAGCCAACACAATTATCGGCAGAAAACTTTGAACTATGAAACACGTAGAAAAGATCTGCCTGTTCCATTAGAAATTTTGAAAATGACATCTAAGTGCCTTCTGTCAACCTATCTTGCTAAAAATTTATTTGGAATCCTGTTTGTAGTGCCTCAGTGCAGTTCAAAGATCTACGATTTCAGAAGATAAAGTATTGTATTCATATTAAACATCATTAATATTCTTTTTCTCAGACTTTCTCAATTTTTCAATTAAAATATTTGCATTTTAAAAGCTATATGCAATTAGCATGAATTAGTTAACACCGCCTAGGTACAGAAACAAGAAAATTAAATTTACCAGCACAGAATATATTAGATGTCCAGTCATACCAACAACTGCTTCAAGAAGCAAACAAAAAACAAGTTGCCCTTTGTCTCACTTTATAGGGAAATCTACTTTTTTCACAAAAACAGAACAACTGGTATCACTGTTTGGGATATAGAGAGAACATTTTTATGTCAGTGTTTCTGTGGAAAGTCAAGTGTAACTTGTTACTGTAAAGCTTCACAGTACGATTGTTGTGCCTTAGAAAAGAGTCTGTGTAGTCACTGAGATAATGAGATTTTATCAGAAAAAAGAAGGGTGCAGTGAGGGATTACATGGGTGAGTAGGGGTCCATCACGTACGAAGATGAGGAAGAAAGAATTCTGGAATGTAATCCATTTTGTCCAGCAATTGGGATTTTAAATCCATGTTCTCTATGTGCCAGTGGAAATAGCAATGATGGCTGTTGAAGTTATCAATCTATATTACTTAATAAATGCCTTAAGTCAAGTACTGGCCCCCAAAACATACTGGAGAATGACCTAAAGTGAGCATGCACACACTCTTAAGTGGGAGAGTAGGTAAAAGTGACACTTTATGAGGTCATTCCTGTAGACAGTGACAGGTGACTTACTGAAGGAGGCCGTGGGTAGGTGTCGTAGGGGGGTGGTGGGCTGTCTTGTTTGGGTGTCGATGGAGTGTCGGCTTCCTCCTTATCACTCTCACTCCAGTAATCTACAAGATACATATGGGACAGATGAAAAACTACCAACAGATTTTGATACTCAGAGACTTGCTTTCACAAAAGCAACTGGAAACTCCAACCTTAGTATTACTGAGAGTTAAATACCAGTCAGTGCTGACTCTAAAAGTCAGCTGCTGTAATCTGCAATTACTTTCATCTAAAAAGTGAAAATTCAAAAAATTAAAGGGTATACTAAGTCTAATGCCCCAAGGCAGAGATATTAAGCAACAACCTGCAAAAAAGACACAGTTTTAACTCTTATACACACTTTACAGATGCAACATACACACAGAATACTCCTAATACCTGTACCAAATTTTCAATATTTATACAAATGAAATAATTATGACTGGAGATACGTTGATTGGAAAGTACTGAAAGCATTTTTTAAACAGAAAGGATGGGAATAAAAGACTTGTTGACTGCAGGTAACATTAACAAATGAAATGAACACCAACTGGCAAGCCAATCAAGTAGTGCTTATTGTACACGATTAATAAATGCTATTTCTCTACCCATTTTTCTAATGTATACTACATGAGTAAAATGTATACTATGTTACCAAGGCTTTTAAGTTAATTTTCAAATAAGAAACAGCTCAATTTAAACAACACAGAAAAACTTTGTATCAGATATCTGCTTCATAAAACAGCTGCAGCCATGTTACTCATGCAAGAACATAAAGGTAATATGGTAAGGAAAAATATGACAAAGATATTTAAGCAGAGTTCCAAAAGATGGATGAGAAAATAAAAAGGACTTGTGGGCTAAATTTCATAGGAAATGAGGTTTCATTTTGTCAGGAAATTAAGTCGTGGTCAAGCACATTTTGTATCTTTAGTAGCAAAGTGAAAAAACACCTGTGAGAATGTACCACGTGGGAATTTATATTTATTCTGTTGCAACTGTTTTTGAAACAAAGCAACAACTAAATAAATGGATACCTGCCCTTAATATTCCTTACAAAATAAAACTACTTACAACTGACTCAGCTCGAGAGGGATAACCTTAACATTTCTACACATTTTAGACATTTCTGTTGTCACTTTGTTTCTGACTGTATTACTTTCTAGTATTTGTACAACATTGTACAACAGGACATTTTAACTCAGACTATCCACAGACTAATCACAGGCAATTTTCACTTTGCCTAGTAAGTCTGTGAACTATGTGACTTACTACTTTCTTTTGGATAGATGAGAAGAAAAAGATTGATTGCTGCTTCATGAATGATCTAAACCAAAATACAAGTTGGCAAAACATGCAGGTCAGGCTGTAATGATTTTTTTGTCCCCATGACAATTATTGTACTGTATGATTAATAATCTACTGTACCTAACATTATTCAAGATTTAAAACAAAAACTTATCATAAAACGATACCATCTTGGAACAGTTGTCCCTAAAATTCTGCATATTTTTAGATTGTAGTAATGGTGGTAGCATTATTTATCTATTTTTTATCTATCATTTATTTTTTTATGCAGTGACAACCCTTTTTTAACTCTGCGCCTCTTGATTAGATACCTGCAAGCTTATGGAAGATTCTCTTCAAATGGTATAATAAATATAAGAAATAAAGTTTTCATGACTATGAAATATAAAATTCCCCCAAATTACGTTTCTAGAAATCTGAAAATAATTTTTGATGTGTAAAAGACTAAATCAGAGAAAACTCTTTGTTAAGTCACTCCTAGTTTTAAGAAAATTTGTTTCCAGCAGCCCAGAACACCTAAAAATATTTTCACACAAGTATGTCTGCTCCTATTACAGCAAAGCCTAATGGCATGATACATGGTGAGAGGACTGTCAGAACTGCATTACTCAGCTGAGATTTCTGCAGACTTGGATTTCACCTGTTTATTATGAAAGTAAAATTTAGCAGTCTCTGCAGGTTCCAATTTTGGCTAAAAATATAAAGGTGTTCTTCCTGTCAAACACACACAGAAAACCTGATTGTATGATCACACTTTTGCACAGCTTACCTTAGGCAGTGAATTCTGTTGGCAACCTACAGGCTATCTACAAAAATTCTGCAGTCTAAAGGGTCTACATCCAAATGAAATGTTTGAAAATATTCTTCCTCCAATTTCTAAAAATGTTCTGCTTTTGGCGACTGACTCATTAAAGCCTATCTGAAATGTGTTTAATGCTATTGAACAGTTGCTGCATTCCTCTGCAGTAAAATCTCTGCAGGTTTTGTCCAACTCAGTGATGGACAAGTTCAGTGCATCAGGCTTATCTTGAAAGCTTTATGAATGAGCAACAGACTGCATATGCTATACATAAACTAACACTGACCCACCATTTTCTGATTACATATTTTCTATTTATATAAGCTAGTATGTTTTTCTCCTATTTCATATGACTGTAAAGTATATAATTTCTCTATCCAAGACATCCAAGGAAGTCTCTTGCCATATTGGCAACATTCAATATATTTAGAATGGAAAGTTGATAGTATTTTTATAAAACTCTTCTGTACAGAATGTGACATTTTATTCAGCAGTACACCCACAATTTGGTGATTCGTGCATCTCTGGAGCACTTGAATTACATTTATGCACTTCAGATTCAGAACCACCCAACTCTTAACTGAAACAGGTTTGACAACTACTGCTGAATTGTTTCAGAGGCATTATAAAGCTTTGCTGCAAGGGGCTGAACAGAAATAAAAGACCTTTTGTAAAACGAAATATGTAGGTGACAATCGCTACAGTAATTGAGCATAGAAAATTCTAGTTTCACAGTTTTTATAATTGCAAAAATGCTTCGAGTGATAGAGAAGTTTTAATCCTCTTACTTGATGCCTCTAGCTAATTAGGGACTTTATTGGGTTGTTTAATACCCTTTATGCTGGGCATCAGAGGTATTAAAACACTGTACAGCCAAAAGGGGGGATATGATACTGATTCCCCCCCTAAACACTACTATGCAACACAAAGAGGATATAGTTTTACCTACCTGGATATGATAAATCAACTGCAGTGAATGTCATTAGGGCAGTAGTAGAGCTCTGTCAGTGACTGAGATATAATTTCAACAGTAAATGAGGTCTCACTGCCCATCTTCAATAGGTAGACAACAGGCAATGTGTGACATGAATGCACATGACCTCATGTCTAGGAGCTTGATCATCTGCTATTTTAGTACTCAGGAACTGCTTGGTAGAAAAATATTTCTCCATGTTCATCTGGATTTTGAAAGGAGCCTCATTTCTGCAATTGTGCACTTGGGCAGTGTTACCATAACTGTTCATGCACTTTTTCTCTTACTGTCTCTTACTGTAATTGTAGTGCCAACCTGCTGTCAATAAAGTTCTGAATTTGAATTTCAATGCTAACATGGAGGACTTCTTAGAAGACTCCAAGATTCAGAGTTTGTTTATGGCTGCTTCAAGCAATGACAGAGAGTAAACAGGTCTCTCAAAACCAGCTACTGTAGTACTGCCTGGAGAGTATTCAGATTCCTACACTGATTTTGAAGTCCTGCGAGTCACTGAGAACATGACTGGAGGAACAGTGAGAGCATGGTGCTGCTGTCCTGGGCTTGGTGAACACAGAGAACCTGGTGGTATGAATGATACAGAATCATAGAATGGCAGGTTGGAAGGGACCTCAAGGATCACCTAGTCAGGGTGGCAAGCAGGACATCAAGTGGCAAATTCTGAAGCCCAGTGATAGCCTTTTCAGCAAAACACTCCCTGAAAAATGGTTAGAAATATAGTCTTTGTAAAAAAAAAAAAAAAAAAAAAAAAAAAAAAAAGACTAGATTAAATACATTGCTACTGCATCTCTCTGAGCTATAAGCTCTTGGGGACAAAAGGCTGCAGAGTCACAGAACTAAAAAGTGAGGTCTTGACTCAGTGAGCAGTAGGCAGACAGGCATCTAGGTAAGCTCTGGATCACCGTGACCACTGACAGTTTCTGGTGCCTGCTGCCAGGTACATCTGTGAGAAAGAGGATGGATTCACAAGCCAGCTGCTTGACAAAGCTGCTAGTTAGACAGGAACAATTGTATGGATCCATGTCCCTGGCAGTTCTAGTCAAAAGCCTCCCCAACACAACTGAGAACAGACTCCTGTCTGCAAACAGGTTTTCTACTGCAGAAAACTAAACCAAAATGATTTGTTATTTCATATTTGCTGGAATAACAGACATTAAGAATAAACAGATGTAAAATGCTGTAAACCTACAGCTCCAAATGAAAGGCCAACAGGACATGAGCATGCACCTCAATACAGAAAAACCAGTGGAATTCACAAAAAATTAAATGGCCTTAAAATAAAAATCTTTAGGGGAAACCCAATTATGTCAGCAGGTTTTAGAAGAACAGTTTTGTTTCTGAGATTTATTTAATGCATTAGCATCTCCTGTGAATTCAAACACCAAATTCAATATTTATTTATTTATTTAGCTTTGCAAATTCTTCAGCTTCCTCTGATAAGGGACACAGTCTCTTTGGTATCATACATCAGAGCAGTACATGTGCTGCTTTTAGCTACCTTCTGTGGCCTTCTCAGAAGTAGTCCAAGTGTCTGTGGACCAGAATCAGAAGGAGCTAATCAAAACCCCTGAGAGAGAAGGGGTTCTCTAAAGCAACAACAGTGATAGCCATATGTGAATTGCTCTCAGATGAAAAGAATGAGGCCTGATACACAGCAGGCAAAAAAGAACAGATGAGTTTGTGGTAAGAGCTGACAGAAGAAGCCAAAATAACAACACCTTACCTTGCTCTTGTTTGATCCTCTCTCTTTCTGCATAGCCAGCAGCAAGCATGTTAATTCTGTTTAGCCATCTGAAATAATATTTTAAAAAGCAATGATACTGAACCAGCCTCTTAATATTTTTGTGCATTTCTACAAAAAACAAACTTAGGCACATCTGAAGGAGATTTGGGACAATGTTATTTTTCATATTAGACAGATACTTTCTTTGATAGTTTTACTTAGGGAGTCATCTTTTGCTGTCGAGCAAACTGTTTTCACAGCAGAGATTTTATTTCAAATGGAAAACCATGGATGATGTCAAACACCTGTAAAATAAAGGACTTGTGGATAAATCAAAGAACTATTAAGTCTGCTGCTCACAGATATGCCATCATACCAATACTCATGCTGTTCTGATTTCTTAAGAATAAATATCCCTTTTCAGAGATTTAAGCAATATTTTACAGCCTGAATTGGCAACTTAGCAGAGGAACAGAGTAGAAACCAGCAGTCAAAGAACAGGTTCACTCAAACAGACAGTGAGGTTTAATTATGCCATTATGTGGTTTAGAGATTACCTACAGTGCCAAGTACAAAGAGAAGGAGGCATATCAGAAGTCACTTTTGTGTTCATGTCAGAGAAGCAGGGGGAAAAATACAGTTGCCTCAATGCAATTCACATCTAACACTTTAACCTTAGACTTGAAAAAATGCTTCCATAAGCTGCACAAATTAAAAAGCCCAACAATCTATATCTATTCTCTTCTAGCAGGGCTGTCACTGCCAAACATACACATAGCAGCAGACTGTTTCGACCTGTCCTCTTCCCCCATGGATCTCTCAGTGTATTCATTATCAAAATGCTTACACTAAATGAGATCCTCCATCAAAAAGGCTTTCAACCACCATGGCAAGCTCCTGTGATTGTTCTTTCCATGGTAAATCTGGAATTCCTTGCTCCAACCATCCCTCAGTCAGGATTTGATGGGCCTGGTTTGCCAAGCTACTGGCTTGTCATTTTTCTTGCTACAAAAAGGGCAGCTGAAGTCAGGCTTGCATTTTTTTCAGGACTGTGAGACTCCTATTTCAGAAAACTGTAGGTTTAATTTGATTACTGTATGCATGGAAACAGGATATAGTATTGTCTCAGCAAGGAGATAGACACCCTTGTAATCACTTCTGTAGCCCAAGCTTCAAGATATTTCAGTGCAGAGTAAGGAGGCATCAGATCATAAAATACAGTTACTCTCCTCAAAATTAACTCTGGTTACTTCCACAAATGCTGACCACATGCATGATCTGTAAATCATGTTAATGGGCCACAAATCATTCCACATTGGAATGAAAGCTAGAGATTTACTCTTGAAATGATTACAGAATACTTCCTATCAGCCAGAAGGATATGGAAGCTGTCGAAGAAACTCAGTCATAATTGTTAGGAATTGTTAGGAAGTGCCACACACTTTTAAAAATAACTGGCACACGGGAACAGAAACCCAACAAATTGTGTCTCAGACAAGAATTTCACATCTTCCCAGCACAAAGGTGATCTACTACGAAGTTACTTTTTACGTTCACATGCCTTATATGTGAAGTCTTTTGAGGAATAAAGCTCAGTTGTTTTGACAGCTCTGCCAGCTACAAATCAGATGCACTGAGGCAGGAAACACTCAAAGGACTCCATCCCTATGCTGCTGGGGGACCAGCAAAGGCCAAAGTTCAAAGGGTAAAGAAGCATAAGAAGAAAAACACCTGCTCTGTCAAATTTCATAGCAGACAGTGGAGGTGTCCGTTTGCTTGCCTCTTGCCTAATTTGGATTTCAGGCTCCAAATTCAGCTCATGGGTTATCACCCCCAGCACAGCCAGCAGGGAACAGCCATCTACTGAACCTCTTTGGGCAGAGCTGCTGACCGCAAGGTATTAGATGATACCTCTGTAAAGGTTCTCCTGTTGGAAAACTGCATTCTGTCCTAAACATGAGATAGCATTCCACGATAAGTGTTCATGAGAGTAAGATAAACCATTAAATCAACAAACACTTGATTGACAGTCGATTGATACTCTTACAGCTATGGTAGATGATTGTTTGGAGAATAATGTTATTTCCTAAAAAGTATGAGAACCCAGGAAATGTGTATCAGTTGGAGAAAGAGACAGCAGAATGACTTCACATTTAATGATTTTCTGTAGGTCACGATTGGTGTCATGGTTTGAACATCACCTAAATGCCTGTGGGGTAAATGAGAAGGTACAGATATGGTACCCTTTTTGAGCAGCTTGCTATGTTAGAAATTGAAAGTATTGTATTGATTTCTTCTGCATATTTTCCGATATGTGGCTGCTAAAGCTTCTTCAGATATGGTTAGAATGGGTATTGTAAGGGAATTAATATTATTTTGATAAAGATTCAGCATTCACTGAAAGTAGAATGGTATAAGAAATGCAAGGCACGGGGCTGGTATCACTGGGAGACATAAAGATCTCCTGCAGAATGGAAGAGGATTAAAACATTTCTGCTTTACAATGCACTGGGGAAAAAGTTCCAAGATACAGACACACAAATATTCCTTACAATTAATATTAAAATATTAAAAGACATAAAGCCCTAGGACATGGGATGATTTAAATCTTTCTTTCCCGCAGAGCACTGTGTCCTGGTAGACATTGTAACTTTTAGAGGGCAAGAAGCCAAGAAAATATATATTCCTTCTTTACTGTAAATTCAGCTTTAATTTCCTTGTGACAATTATGAAATCAATTTGTTACGTGTGATGACAAATACAGTAGTACTGGTAGTTGTAGCAGTCATCTAGGTTTTCTTTCTTTCTTTTTTTCTTCTTAAGTATAGAACATAAATTTCTTGTCAGCATTTAAAAATAAAAGATACATCGAACAGAATGAAAAAAAACCAACAACCAAACAATCTTTTTGTAGACCTGTAACTTCCATAAAGAAGAATGCAGAGTACTGTCACTCTCACAGAATAGAAGGAAACATTTTTGTATCTTATCTCATGCTCCAGGTACCTGCAATACCTTTGGTCAAAGCAGGGTGTCAAATTGTCCTTAACCCTAAAGCTCGAGGCTATATGATGAACTTGCTAATGGTAATATGGATACCTTACAGTGTCTGTAAGTATTCAGCTGCAGTCTAACCTGAATAAAGAGGCCTGCAGATGATGCAGGGGTATTTTTAGAGTCCTTCTTCACTGAAATCTTCCAGAGACATTCTTATGTGCTAATACTATGAGCTGACTTGTCGTCTTTCCTTTTGATCATAGAGCTATACTAAAGAAGAAAACTCATAAAAGTCAATACTCAACGTTACAAAAAGAAAAAAAGGACAGCAGGTCAAGGAAGTTCTCAGACAAATATTCCATATGAAGTTACTGACTCCCTGCCAAGAAGATACAATTTTGTCAGCCATATATGTCTATCACTAAAAAATGGGATAGTTTGAAATAAAAAGGACTAATTAGGTAAGTATTTAAACCAGCCAATTCTGAAAAGGATGATTTTGCCTCTGAGCTGATGATCAAGATTTTTGAGTGAAGAACAAATAGTTCATAAAGCAACAGGCACAGCTACCACAGAAAAATCAGTTATATATAGTATCATCAAATAGAAATATATATACTGTCTTCCACAGCACAGTATTTTCTTGGAATGGGAGAAATTTCCAAGGAAGATGTTCCTATGGCTATACTCTTACACTAGCAACACATTACTTTGCATTAGTAGAGTATATTCTCTCCTTCTTCTCACCAAGGCGAAGCTTGTTATGCAGGTAGAAAAAATATTTTTGGTGATCTAACCATGGAGGACCTTCAAATGTCATAAAAATAAAGTTCAGTAATCATAGTTCTCCAGACTCCTGACCAGCATAATGGTGTGGTACAGTCATGAAAGCAGTAAGAAAATCTGAAATGTGACAGAGTTTCCTAAGATTAAAATATCCATTTTAATAGAGGAGACACACACAAACAAAAACTTCATATCCTGCATACACTTTAAAAACAAAACAAGTAAATAATTTTATAGAATGAAAGAACTGTACAATTCTGAACTTTTGGTTAGACTGTGTAATAGTGGTTTTCTACTTTGGTTTCTTCTGCTTCAAGTATACACAATACTGAAATGATTGTATGATGCATAATTAAAAAGTGTGTCAGAAAATCAATGAAAAAAGTTAGAAGTTAATCAAAACAGCCTTAATTTAATTTAGTCACTTGATTCTGTGTTTTCCTTCAGCTAGGCGACAAAATGCTTTTATAGACAGCAGTATTACAGATTTGTTTAGTATTTAGAAATATTTTATAATTTTTGCATTTGAAAGGTTATTGTTCAGTGACCCACTTTTTAAAATATATTGAGTTAATTCAATATTTGTGGAAATACATTATTTTCTTTAATACATTAAACAAAGAGGAAAGAAAAAAAATTAGTTGGTAAGACTCTGATGGCAACTCAAATATCAGAATTACAAGTAATTCCACAGACCTTGAGAGAGCTGCTTTAAATTTACATATTTATAACTCAGTTCAAAATTTGCTAATGCTAAATGAATTAATAAGCACTTATTTCAAATTATCATAAAATTACTATTTGTATTGCAAAGTTAACAGTCTTTTAGATTTCAGGTTTTAGACTGTGCAATATATTTTTTTCAGAAATGATCCATATTTACCGCTGCTTTCTGATTACTCAACAGTTATAAAAAATTTTATCCTAAGAAACAGGGTACCTTGTCATACTGGCTGAGGACCTGTTGACAAAAATTATTTATCTACTGCTTTAGTTCAGGATATGTTGAATAGACCAAGCCATTATTCTGTTTGCTGTGCAGCAAAGTGTAATTTGAGTGACTGGCTTGACAGAATTATCAAGGAAATGCGAGCCTAAAATTTTACAAACAAATAAAAAGGCATTTTTTTCTAACTGAGGAAAGACTTCTCAAGTGAGCCTTAGTCATGCATGACATTTTAAAAAAATGCTAAAAGACAGCTATTTCTAAATGAAAGCAAGCATAGTATAGTCCTGGTGTACTTTTCCAGTCAAAGATCATCAGTAAAGAAGTAGCAGTACCCTGAAGGTGCTCTGCCAGGTAGCTGAATCTAATACACACAGGAGAGACTAAGCCATGATTACAGCATTTACTAACAGTTATTTGGATTGGGTCTTATCTCCTTTTTCCTCTCTTTTAAAAGTAGTTTTACTCAGAAAAGATGTCCACAGAAAAATTCTCATGTTGCAATAACAGATTGGGTTTTGTGTCATATGATGAAAATGGCTTATTATTGTGAAGCAAATTAATTTAAGTTTATATTGTGAAAATAAATGAAAAAACCCACAAATATTTGAATACAAATGGGTTTCATGTTTTTAATTTACCATTAAAATGAATTAAGAGGAACTGTGTTTATTTTGTGCTGAAGTCTCAACCATTTTTCAGAAAAAAACCAAAGATGGCCTAAAATAGATACAGTAAAACTCAGTACCCAAGCAACTACGACTAAAATCCTTGGTTTTTTAGAGTTGCTGAAATGTTCCACTCTAAATCAAATACAACCAAAATTTCACTTCAATATCTAGGTTAAATTCATGGTAGTAGCGAATCTGCAAAACTAATTCCTTCCAATCTCTACCTTCTTTTTCTAATTTTTTTCCAAAATTGTATAAACCTTTGTTAAAAATCCCACAACAGTAATTTTTTGCATTAATTTAATATTAAGCATAATCTGTTACTCAGAAACAATGCTATTCAGCACTTCTTTCCTCAGCTACTAAACTTAACTTCTTAGATTCATAAGTAGTTTATTATCACTGTGTTATTACGAGTTCAAGAAGTGTTACACTTAAGGAAAGGTCCTTTAAACTTTGCAAGATTTCCTTACCTGTTCATATCATCTAGATGTTCAGCAGCAAAATAAAAACTTTTGATCTTAGGATGGCAGGCTTTGAATGCACTGTAGAGGAAAAGCATAATTATAAAAATGTAATGACACAAATCTTTTTTTTCTCTCTCTCTCCTTTTTTTTTTTCTTTTCTTTTTTTTTCTTTTTTTTTTTTTTTTTTTTTTCTTTCCTTTTTTAGTGTAATATAGTATGGTCACCACAGAATGTGATGAGTTCGGATTTCCTGAGTTGTTGGATGTGCCTCCCTCCACTCCCACCCCCCCAAACAGTATCTAAATATACAGCTTTTTAAGATTGTGCCAGATTTCACTAAATAATGTTCTCTTCTGGTACAGCATCTGAATAATCTTGATTGGTTTTTTAGAAATATCATTCAAGAATCACCTGCAGTGTACTATTTGGATTAAGTAAACATGTTAAGGATGTAATTTTATGTAGCAGGTAATTTTGCTGATATACATATAGCAGTCATTTTTTTCTGAACAGAAAATTTACTGAACAATTTATTCAGTACTACAGAAAAAATCTCAGTCCTGGTGATTTCTCACATCCCAATGACCTTGATGTTACATTTAGCTCTAATGACTGCATTTCTAATGTAAAAACGTGATGCGCTGATTGACTTCTGAAAAGCTGTTATAAATCAACACTATGTGCTTGAGGTCATTCTAAGCAATGGGTGATTACATCTCATCTTTTCTTTACACCAAAGTAATCAACATGACTGTGCTGAGAGAATTACTGAATTTCATATGTGATACAAAACAAATTGCTAGCAATAATTGTTTAACTGTGTTGGATAAAGATTTATGGAAAAGTACTTGAAGTTTTAGAAAATGCATCTGAAAGTAATTAATAATTTACTGTACAGAAGAATAATTTTTGACTGTGAAGATTTCTCTGAAAATAAGAACAAAAAATTATGTAACAGTCCCAAAGAAAATTCAGAAAACTGCAAAAATGATACGTGAAAAACATGAATATTTTTATGAGACAAAATGGATTTTATATATAAAATAACAGAATAGTTTGGATTGGAAGGGACTTCAAAGATCATGTAGTTCCAACCCCCCTGCATGGGCAGGGACATCTCCCACCAGACCAGGTTGCTCAGAGCCCCATCCAGCCTGGCCTTGAACACTGCCAGGGAGGGGGCAGCCACAACTTCCCTGGGAAACCACTGCCAGTGTCTCACAAAAGAATTGCTTCCTAATGTCTAACCTAAATCCGCTCTCTTCCAGATTAAAAACCTGTTGCTAAATACCATTGTAGAAAGTCTCTCCCCAGTTTTCCTGTAAGCCCCTTCAGGTACCAGAAGGCTGCTATAATTTCTCCCTGGAGACTCCTCCAGGCTGCATAATTCCACCTGCCTCATCCCGTCCTCATAGGACAGGTGCTCCAGCCCTCTAATCATCTTTGTGGACGTCCTTGAGACTCACTCCAAGAGCTCTCTGGCCTTCCTGCTGTCCACATGTCTTTTAATGCAGTTTATGGGCTGGATATAATCAAATAGTTGTGCTATCTCTAATCCATTGCAACTCAAAAAATGGTAACAATGTGTATATTGATTGCAGTTTTCAAATATATGTGTACATGTATGTATGTTTACAAAAATAGTTTTCTAGAACCAGGGATGTGAAAAAAATATTCCTGGTTTAGAAACCAGGAATACCCAAAAGAGTTACTGCTAGTAATGAAAAATTGAGGAAAATGAGAATTACTCTAACACATTAAAGCATGGCAAAGTGTTATGCAAGTTAAAGCAGATGTACAGCGACATCTGCTCAGTTTAGAAAGACATCATCAGATTACTGAGACCCAAAACTTGACTTTGTAAAATTGTTACAGCATCTGTTGTCTGGAGTCTTAGAGGTTTTTTTCTTTATCTGCCACTCAAGCAATGAATTTTAATAACCACATCTCATGTTCTACTATTCAGTAGATACCAAATCAAGTAAGAAAAACAATTAATCAGGGTGCAGCTCTGAAAAATATGTTGACTTTATGCTGTTGCCCCAACAAAAGAACAAAAAATGATGCATTCAGCAATGTACCTTAAATACACAGGACTATAAGCCCAAGCTGATGTACTTTTTTTTTTTTTTCTTGACTGTAGTTTTCATTTTCTGCCCTTTGAGACCATGAATAGTAGAGTTCATTCTGAAGAGATATGTAGACCAACTGATACAAGGTCAGTGTCTTCTTTAAAAATGTAAGTGCTACAAATCATACCATTTTGTTTTTGCTATTGCTTATCTGTACAAATTTCAGTGATTTCACAGTCTTCATAAACTTAAAAGAATGGTAAACCATTAGAAGGCAAGAGAAAATGTTTACAGCAACAATGACTCCAAAAAACCCACTCTAGCAGTGTACCTTTCACATTGGTACATATGCTTAAATTTGCATCTACATAAGAAATGGATTTGTGCAATGAATGGCACAATTCTGGACAGCAACACACACAGCTAGGTGAAGGGAATTGTATTTGAGGCCTTTAGGTCATACCTCAAATCATTGTCTTTCTCTTTTTACTCTGCCTCAGGACCGATACATTGTGTCAGCAAACTTTGATATGATGGTAACTACTTTGTAGTTATATTAAAGACTGATGCCCAGCTGTGAACTTGGGAACTTTTTCATTTGGATGGTCACTTTATTATGCTTAAAGCTCTTTATTGAGCATAAAGGTATCACACACACATTCCAATCCCCAACAAAAAACCAAAAAACTGCTTAAAACAAGAAAGGAAGCAAAAGAAAAAAGGATAACTAGAAGAATAAAAGGACAGAAGCAGTCAAGCAGCCTTCCTGCTCTTAATTAATTTTGCTCTAGTTAAGCACTCTGACTCATAATACAGTAAAATAAACCTTCAAGAAAGATGGCACAAAGAAACCACACAGTTGTCTCTTCTGTACAAGCTTCTGTGATACAAGCAAATAATCATTTTATCGAAGTCTATTAAGTCACTATTTTAAGGAGAAACCTTGTTCTATTTTTTACATTGTATCATTGCATTATTTTTGAGCATACTCACTATTTCTTGCGGCATTCACTGGCTCTGTCAATTTTAAATTCAGGTAGACTGATGAATCCTTCTGCTTTTTCATCCTGCAAAGGCAGTTTTAGATATGAATGTTGTCAGAAAAAAAAACCTCCCACCACACTGAAAACTTAGTGATATTTTCACCTGCTTGCTTCTTATATAAGGGATACTAATGTATGCTCTGCTTTGGCAAAACTCCCACAGAAGTCACTGGGACTTTTGCCAAAGTAGTAAGACAGATCCCTTGGTGTAAAATAGTTTTAAATACCCAGTTTTCTCAAACAATTTCACAGCTGAACCAGCATTTGAAAACACACAAAATGACCAAATGTGTTCAGGCAATTAGTTATTTTAATTAGCTAATTTCTGAGGAAGATGGACTAATTAGTAAGGAGAAATGCAGTCTACTGTAATAATTAGGGAAAAAAGAAATTTAAATGCATGCTCTTTACCGTCTTCATATAATATTATAGTTAAGAGGTATGATGTCTCTTTGGCTACTTTCAGGTCTCTCCAATATCCAAGAGAGAAGCCACCTGACCTTCCTCCTCTGTCCTCTAAAGACTTAAACATAATTTATTTTTATCAGGTATTTGATCTCCCTTGACTTCACACAATTTGAAAGCATTATTTATTTTAAGCTACTAATGTATCAATAACTTGGACCCTCTGATTTATCTGCTCATAACTTTGCATGAGAAATTAATACATAATCATAAAAATGAAGCTGCAGAAAACACAAATTCGTGTTAAAGAATTCCAGAGAATCACATCTTTTTCTTAGACTCTCCATGGATATTTATGATATGTATATATGTATATATATGCAGTCCACATGTATGTTTTCTTAAAAATAAACAAATAAAAGACACAAATCAGTATACATGAAACTGGAACTAGACTTGTTCTGTGGAAGCTACCAGGTGCTGCATTAGCAGGTATGTTAAAATTGAAAGGACACTGTTTAGAATAATCTTGCTATTTCTTTGCATGGTTGGCTAAGGACACAAAATTTTGGCAATAGCACTGATTGCTTGTCTGACCATCTGCCACTGAGGCTTCCCTGACCAGCTTTTGAATACATTGGTGATTGCAGACACTTCAGTGAAGGAGATGATCTCTCAAAAATAACCCAGTCTCTAATTCTGAGAGAAATTAGAGAAATTTCAGAGAAATTAGAGAAATTGCAACAGAAAGGAGACAAAGGCACTCAGACCACTACTCCATGTCCATGGGAAAGAAAGGCACAACTCAGTGGTCCCACATGCTCCTCGTCCAAGGCTAGTGACCAGCCTGGTTGTATGTCACCAGCCATATCTACTTGCAGATTTGAATTACCACCCTGATGAAGACTTCATAGTAGACCTTCAGGAGGCAGGATGGAGAGGAGGGAGTCTGGGTTACTGATCTGAAGCTGGGATCAAGGCACAAATAGGATGATACTCTGGGAAAACAGGCTTTGATAATGCTGTTTATGGGGCAATTTGCTTTCTGTCTGCTCTGGGAAAAGTTGCAGGTCATGTTATTCTAAAAAAGTTTTCTAGAAATGCTTACAGTTATTAAAAGTCCAGGACTGAAAGCATTCACACGTTGGCAATGATTTTGTCTCAGGATATTTCCTAATGAGACTAACAGGCTTTAAAATCAAGCTCTCCTAACTCACTGGCAAAAAGCTTTCTTGCTAAAGCTGATATAAATAAATGTGTACTAATACAGAACATGCTGCACAATCTAAACAAAGCTGGGCTTCTCCAGTGTTTTTAAGTTCAGTATATATGAGCACCACTGAAATTGTATCAGAAGCTTCAAAGAAGGAACAACAAGAGAACACAACTGAGAAGAAAAAAGCATCTTAGTTACCAGAGGTTTTGGTGATTTTACTAGCACAGATAAACATAAAACAGCAGGCAGCACATCATTAATGTTTACACCCCTGTGAAAAAACTTGAATGACAGGATTAAATGACTACCTTTTCTCTTTCAAAGGTTTGAAGGTTGATATGTGATTTATTCTAAACTGATGAGTTTACTCCTTATACTAAAGGTGAATTTAAAGGATATCTCTGGACATTAATGTGAATTTAGTCAGGCAGTTAATATTAATTTCACTATGCTTCTTTGGGTGAATAACGTTATTCATATATATAAGCACTTAAAGCACTGGCTTCCCACTAAATCATGACAAGAGCATTACACAGGGTAGGGTATTTGTTGAAACAATGAGCACAGATGCTTACCTCTTCATTGATATACCAATATAAAGATGTGTCCTTCAGGACAAACCAGTATTTTTTCCATTTCTGAGAGAAATAACTCTTGGCATCTTTCTTTTTCCAAAGCCAGCCTTCACAGTCCCCTCGACCAAGGTCTTTACACGAAATCCGTCTTTTGCTTTTACCAGGAATAGGAGCTGAAAGTGACAATGAGATGACGTGAATGATTTTGACTTTTCCATTGACTTTCCATTCAACATGATAGCTAGCCAGAAAGGACAATATACTTGATTATGAAAACTAATTAAAATTTTAAACCTCAATTTGCCATTAATAAATTATTACAAACCTTCTAGTTCGACCACAAAGTCTATGCAAGGCACCATAAGTTAAAAAGCAAACCCAAACAAACCATATTCAGCACCTCACTGAAGTCATATCCTATGGATAAGGAAAAAAAAAAAAAGCAAGCAACACAGAAAAAGAAGACACAGAGAAACGAAAGGCAAGATATATTTAAAAGGAGTTATAATTTTCAACAGATTAGTATTTCACATCAGATTAAAGCCCACAGCATATAAACTCATGTACTTGGCTGCCAAATACAACTATGTAAGTACATTAACAGATATTAAAAAACCTCTCTTTGCAGCTCCTTTTACAACTAAAATAGTTCCTAAGGCCTTTGTACTTCTAAATTAAAGAATTTACTGTGTACTATCATTTACTATGATACAAGTTACATGACAGCTTAGGTAATGAGCAAGGGCTGCTTGAAAAAACAGCCTTGACCCCAAACAGGCTAGAGTTGGGAAAAAAACCCAAAATAGACAACTGCAGATATAAGCGGGTAGAGAAGCATTAGGAAACTATGAGACACCATGAATGAACTAACATGTTCTCAATATGATCAACTGAACTAAAGACTGGTATTAATAACTTCTTGTCCCTCAGATACTGCAATACCATAAACACTAAGGCTGGCAATTCCCTTCCTTCCAATACATGAAAACAAATGCAGTATTTACCTTTGTTCTTCTTTTTACTTTTCTGCTGTAGAGAAGACTGCTGAAATGTCTACAAGAAAATCAAAATGGAAGAAGTGAAAAGAGTGTTTTTATTCAACCACATCCTTATCATAACAGAAGGGTAATGTTGCAAACACTTAAGTCATCACCAGTTAACACCAGTCAAAGACTTCTAGGCCTATGAAAAAACATAATTTTAGTTCATCTGTTCATACAGTTGTAAAGCAAAAGGACACAGTGAAACCACAAATTAGTTTGCCAGAACAACTTTAGTTGCTCCCTAAAATGCTTCTCTCATTCTGTTAATAAAGAAGGAATGTCTCCCTTTGGTTAGTATGACAGTGAAGCTACACAGCCTGCACACTTCTAATACATCATCTAATTATGGTCTACCCTGACACAAATGTGAAAAAATGCAAATTAAGACTCTGCCTAATGCAGGTGCAAAGGCATTTCTACAATAGTCTTTCAAACATCAGATAATATACTCAAAAACAGGCCTAATATTTTTATAGACACCATTAAACTCTGCTAAGTCACAATTTGGAAAATGCCACTCAAATAAATATTATGAAATAGAAAACTCATAATTTTTTGCCAGTGAAGCTTTGATTGGAAGTATTTCTCTCCAGCTGAGGTAAATGAACTGACTCATGAACCAACCCACTGCCTTGGCAATGAGATGGGATAAAAATTACTCCTGTACCTAAGATCCTAGCTTATTGAAAATGGCAATATATAGTAACATATTTTGTGGTCAGTTCTGTTAAGAAGCTTTAACTCAGATAATCGCCATCACTCCAGTGAATTAAAAAATTAATTATGTAGTAAATCCCTTCAAAATTTAAAGATGTCATTTTAGTTGTTTTGAATGTTACTTTCCTATAAAGACAGACATACGTGTCAGTGTTGAAGCTAAGAAAAGGCTACACTAGACTGTCTGTGTATTAAAACTTCTTATTTCAGCCTACCCTGAATCAATAAAAAAATCAAAGCTTTTGTGCCACTTGATGAAAACAAATCTAAGCAAAAGCACTGACAGTCCTGTGAACACAAGGTCTGTTCCTAGCAGATAAGACAAACCCTCACTCCAGCTTACAAGGTTCCGTTTTCAATTCAAAGAGCTGCTTTTCATTTTCTTCTTCCTGCTTTCTGTATACCTGAGATTGCATATAGGAACATTGAGGCTCATCTTACAAGGGATATCTCACCTCACAGATTAGACATTCTAAAGCATCAAGTACTAACATGTTCATGGGAAAAAATTATCAGCAATACAATGATAATTACATGTAATATAAAAAATTAACTGATTCCATAGATGTGCTCATCACCCGTAGATCATATCTGAAGAAAGCTACTTAATTATATTGCCACCTCAAATGGCCAAAAGAGGCCTTAACTGGGAAGAAAAAAAAAGCACATTTGTTTTCATTCCCTCGCTCATCTTTTTTCTGCTGCTACTGGTATCAGTTCAATCAGCACCAGCTTTCAGCAATCTGAGACAGAAACACCATCCCAATCTATGTCACATGAAATGTTTCAACCTGAATGAGACTATGAGTTACCTTTATGGCCCAAGAATAATAGGGTGACTGGGCAGAACTGTGTAAATAAGTCCCTCTTAGACAAGTCGAAAATCCTACCTAATTCAAAGAGGCTGAAAAAACACCCACACGCACAAACCCAGCACTTTTCAGTTCACAACTCAGACAATTTCATTCTGCTGCTTGATTTTTCTACACTAATATTTTCACAGTGCCAAAACAGAAAAGGAAAACCTCTGCTTGGTTTTTCAATAAGTGGTTCTGAAAGCAGACGAGAACAATATGAAAAGCCTTCTCTTTAAGTGTTTTGTCTGTAAATCAAACCTGCAAAAGTGAGTTTGCACCTCTCAAGCTCTCAGTCAGTTTTGGGGAAGAAAGGGTAATGAAAGAGTGTAAGTTTTTAATAGGAAGACAGAATGTAATTTAGATTACTAGCTATTTTTCCATACATTATGTCATACTGCAAAATAGAAAGGTTTTAATATGTTCATTTATTATTCTAAATTATCTCATTAAATTTAATTATAATTAAAGACAAAATTTACAGCTGAGTGAAGTTCCTGGGAAATATTCAAATGACTTCATTGATTTTAGCTTACATTTTAGACTACTTTACATTGACTTCAGGCTTCCAGTTGGTTTGTGCTTTGCAAAAACAGCACCAGATTTTTTTTTTTTTTTTTTACCCACAACATGTATAAGCAGTATGCATTAGTTAGTGCCATTCAGTTTCAAACTCACGTTATCTGAAAAAACCTGCCTGAGGGTGGAATCTAAGAATGCTTCTTCTGTTGATTTTTTTTAAGAAAATCATTAATGTAATCTGCAGCCTTGTCCCAGTTATTAGACAATGCCATTTTCTCAGTGCTGTTTAGCATCACAGAATGATGAAGGAGATCATGTCCTTCCTCTTGCTCAGAGCAAGGTTTGCTTTGAAGCCAATGCTAGATCATCTTCTTCAGGGTCATCTCCAGCCTAGATCCAACCATCTCCAAAGAGGGAGGTTCCACAGCCTCCTTAAGTGACCTGTCCTAATGTTGGCAACCATAATGTTTCCCATTTCACAGATTAATTATGTGTTATGGCAAATATGGAAATAATATAAAGTTTTCTTTTTAATGCCACGAACCCTAAAAATATGTATTTGTACCAAAGCCAGAAATTTAGTTGGACTAAAGGAAGTTTGCTTCAAGATACTGTTTCATCACCTACCCACAAGGGCAGATTTCAACATATGTTCACTGCATTTCGATTGCAATATATCTTGAGCTTTGAGAAACTGTTTTCAGATACATCTTGTACCAGTTTCCAAGAATTCATCTCCTACCAATTCTGAGAGCAAACATGAAATGAAATAGAGAACAGCATTCTATATTAAAGAAAGTTGTTAGCAACTCAAAATAATAAATAAAATGGAAACAATACTCCCAGTGAAAAGATGAAACAGATTACTAATTTAACCCAAATGGAAACTGTCACTTTGGAAGAAAATTCTAGACTGTTTAATTATGTTCTGAATTATATGCTTTCCAGTTGCCCAAAATACAATCACCAAAATTTTCCATTATCCAAAAGCATGGTGTCATATGATATTTAACAGATTTTAGAACACTCCCTTCAATAACTTGGGCCTTAGATTTTTTAATGCAATAATATTCTCCTGTAACATGTGAGGCTTGAACTTGTATCGAATAATACACTTCAACTAAATGCACATTTAAGTGGAATATCAAATAACACAGTGATGCACATATATATGTCTGTCTTTGCTATCAGCAACCTCCAAATCACATATAATTCAGGAGGAACAAAACATAATTTATTAAAGGGATTTTTGCTATGCATCTTTTTCTTTCTAATAAAGGTGCTAAGCCTACCTCCAGCCCTACCTCAGGGCTTAGCAGCACACCCCATCAGCCAGTGGCCATTTCATTGTGTATGGAAAAGCCATAATGGTTCCTCTTTTCCTGCAACAGTTCATTACCAAACTTGCTCTGTGGGTTGTATTTACTTTCAGACTCTTCAGAAAGATTGACAGAGTTCTGAAAACACATCAGAAGACTGAGATGCAGTAAATAGCAATCTGCATAGGAGACCTTTCCATGCTTTTAGGATTATTGTGATGTATTACAGCTACCTAGGTTCACACTAACAAAGAGGTCCAATGACCTATAACTGTATTTGTTCCTTTAGGAGCAAAATACTCACATTTAAATTGTATAATCAATAATGTCTGCATGTACACAATCATATACCAGCACCATTGCATGTACAGCACATTTCCCAAGAAATTTGATGGTCAGGTTTTTGTCTCATCCTCAGTTATTCAGTCTCCTACCCCTTTGGCTTTTGAAATATAGTAGTCATTCTTGGTTAGTAACATGCTTTCTGACTATTTGCTCAGAAGGGAAGCCATACATAAAGTTAGTCATGAACACTGAGAAGCCTGAAAACGTAAGTATTATGAAACATTTCGTAGTAATATATCTCTCTATTTGCAAAAACATATCTGAATAGAAGCATCAAATAATTTATTTCTCAATTAATTAATTAATTGCATGTCAAATAGAAAGCCTCATAAACTGATATTACAATACTAATGTGAAACCGTAGTGAAGAGGTTATTAAGATAAATGAGTATTTGATAAAAGCATGTTGTGATGAAAATAATAAAATTTCTGTTCAAGGGGATACTTCAAATGAAAGTAGAAGACAAGTAGACTGGTAATCAAAACTACTGATTTCAAAGGACAGACTATTTTGCCAGACTTCAAAAATACGAGGAGGAAGTCCAAAGATCTGGGGTCAAACTATTCCAATATAAGAGCATTCCTGAGAGTTGATGCAAATGTTGTTTGTGACCAACAGAACATCCATGTCCAAAAAGTAAATATATTCTAGTAATTATATGCATCTCCTCATGGTTACAGAATTTGAAGTTTTACCAGAAAAGACCATAACTGAAGCTTCACTGAAACTCTGGATTGGTCATACCAATTAGTGCTAAATTTGACAGCCCAAAATATCTTCTTTCAAGTGCTTATTTGTTTCTTCACCTCAGAGATTTTCCACTTATTTTTTTTGAAAGTTGGAAGAGAAAACCAGGTTATGGAAATAATAATCTCCAACTCTTTTAGCTGAATTTGAGCTCAGACAGACTGGGAAGGAAAATGGTAGGTATCTTTATTGGTTTTTTGAGCGCTCAAGTCAAATCCAATTTTTCTCAAGTTGAGAGTTTAGCCATTAAGAAACGATTTACAGTCAGACAGTTCACATCTATTACTGTAAGGTAACTTTCCCTAGTTTCAGCAGAATAGCTTGTAACATTTCAGATTACTTCAACTTTCTACTGCAGATGGAAAAACCAATATCTGGAAAACAATTAAAGATGGTGCTTCCAATTATTTGATCAATCTCTCACATTAGATACTTTGAACACACTGATAATGTTCTGTTTCCACAGTTCTGGTACACTACATATATGTGTTCTTTTGTAGGTGGTATGTTGAGATCCAAAATTTAAGTGCTAAAAAAAGAAAGAGTTAAAAGGGGTGAAAATTCAAAGCTATTTATATTGTATTGTAGCACTACTTGTCACTATTAGCAACTCATTTTTAGGGGTACTCTCAGCACAATATTTTGCCAAAATTTTCTTTGTTTACCATCTTGCTTAGTCTCCATGAAGAGCTAACATTAGATCATATTTTAATTAATGTTTCTGGCAAATACAGCTTTCAAGGACTACCTTACAAATGTATGATGAGAGAAAACCTCAGGCAGTTTGGAAAGTTTGAAACCTCCTGCCAGTCAGCAGCAGAATTTAATTCACAATGGATAAACATTTTGTTTACAGAAAGGCCTGGTATTGCAAAGTAAGCAAAAATATTCCTGTTTATAGTCAGCTAAGTCTTGAAGCTAGCCAAGTCAACACTGGGCATCTGCAAGGCAGCTGAAGTTGGGCCACCCAGGACTTTTCTGGCACACAAGAGAAGAGGCAAGACATGACTTGATGCTCTGAAGGAAACAGTTACCAGGACTAAGGATTACATGAAGCATCTATGGGAGAAATTACACTCAAAAGCCAACCTACTAAAAAGTGGGATAAGGAAAGACTATGCTAAAAGTTATCAAAATGTCTAGTTTTGTTGATGTGTGTTGACTGAGGTTCAGAGACTGAACAGAATTAAAATCTGTAAAAAATCTCACACATGGAATAGCTGATTCATCAGGTCATGCAGAGTGTTTTATGAAATACTCCTGTTCCTGTTATTACAAACCCTGAGATTATTTCAAATCTTTCTCTATTATTTTTTATCTATTGCATATTTTTTCATTTTTTTATATATTTCTGGAGCCTTCTCATACATACAGCATTCTCTGATTTATCTGTGGCTACAACTACTCAGTTGCCCCAAATCAGTACCAAGTGACACTAGGCTGTGAATAAAGTAGCTTTAATATGCTGCAAGAGCTCTAGCTTGCACAACCCTTCTAAAAGTGGGGCTTCACTCCAGATAGGTAAAATGCAAATACAGTAAATGGCATGGTCCATGTCAGACGAAATCTAAGACAAAAGCACAGCAGTGAATTTATGAAGGCAAATGAAGAAAAATTTCCTATGGGAAAGTCACAGGCTTACAAACAGTTATCTTATGTAAAGAATTCATAAATCCTGTGAGTTGGAATGAAAAGTGATTTATGGACAAAGGGTGCCACAGCTGATTTGCAATGCCCAGAATCTTTCAGTCTCACTTCCCAAAAGCAAAATTTATTGAATCAAGTCTTGATCTTTTGATGCTTTGGTAATAGATACTTCTCTCCCTGCATAGCTTGCTCTGCTCTTGAGCACACTCTTTAACAAAAATATGATAGCTAAGTTTAAAAGAACAGCATTCATCTAGCTAAGAGCTTAATGCTAAAACATGGTAGGAACATTATATATGAACAGACTTTTAAAAGTGAGCTTTTGTAGTCCAAACAAAAAAATGTCAACAAGTAAGGCAGACTCACTATACTAAGTGTCCTGTGGACAGTTCTCTTTTAAATGGCAGGTACCTCAAACAGAGAGAAGCATTAATCACTGGTTCTGTCAAATGGGTTGTGAGAGACGCAGGCATATTAACAGTCATGGGAAGAAGGAACTCCAGAACTCATGGTTTGGTCTGTCACATCATATACTATATTCCTTTTCCTCCCTTAATTTTTCTTTTCCTGAACTGCAAAAAGGTGTTTCAATACCTAGGCCAAATGCATGTATTGCAAAAGTTGGCAAAGAAACATTTTTCTTGGCAGCAGCAAAGAAGTCCATTTCAGGCGAGATAATTTTCTCCATTTACCTGGCAACCGATGGCTCTATTCCTGTCACTACTTCTCTGCTTCCCCCATACTAACTTTATGAAAGGCTTCTAGGAAGTACTAGTACATGGCTATGCTGTCCATCAAGCACAGTTCTAAGTGGGATTCTGGTTTTTTGGAGCTCTGACCATGAATTTACAAGGCATGCATTTTGTTAGTGACCACAAGGATAAAAAAAACAGTCTGCCTTAGGAGGAATAAACTAGGAGCTTTTTACTGCAAAAAATGTAGCCTGAGACCTTGAAGCTGTCAACTTTCTAGTAGCCTTTGTTGTACTTGTGCAGGATATTCACCTTCTTACAGTCTATAAGGGCTGATAATATCAAAAGATGTCTAACCTTTTCATGCAGCTGGTTCCTATTGCTGGTTATCCAAGAACAAAATGCTAGCTAAGGACAGAGCCATGCTTGTCTGGGATATGACAGCAAGTACAGCATTTCTATTCAGAGATTGTTAATCATCTTTCCATCCCTAACTTTTTGTTGTAATATGGGGGGCTCTCTGGCAAATGTCACATTATCAGGATGCAAAATTCCAATTGCATAAGCTAGCACAAATTGTTTGTGCCAACTTGTTAGCATAATGCCTGCAGAACTCAGAAAAATTAAACTTTTTTAAACATCCTCAAGCCATGTTGAGAAAATAATATATACAGTGGTTCTGCTTTCCACTACTAGGGAAAGATTTTTCCTTTTTAATCTTTAAGCCACAGGACTCTTTAATTAAAATACTGAAGCAGTAAAACTTCTGGACAATATCAAACTTAAATGAGAGTTATATTGTTCCACTGTCTTTTCAGCTGACAGAACAAGGACTGCAGCACTGTCATAGCTGCCTGAAGCAAAGGAGGATAAAAGGTTAACCTGGACAAATGCTGTTCATTGGAATAATTTAGTCTGAGATCATTCTTCTTCTTTACATCTGCTCTGAAACATGCAATTTTTGTACCTCCTACACTACTTTTATTGGCAGTAAGTAATCTAAGAGAGAAAGGGAGGGTGCTAAACTTTATGTATTCTTTAATGGCAAAAGTCCAAGATGCATCAGTTCTTCCATCACTGTGTATGTTTCAACTGCCATCATTGAAGAAGGAAAAAGAAACTGAATTACCACAAATACATAACAGTATCTAACCCTTTATTTTTATTTCTACTCCAGACCAACTCCTAGTTTTATCTCTTACTGAAGAGAATGGACCAGTCAGAAAATCACAAAATGCCTGAGGTGGGAGGATGCCTCTGAAGGTTGTCTCACACAGCTGTTGCTCAGGGCAGGGTCAACTAAAGCAGGTTCCTCAGGACTGTGTCCGGTTGGGTTTTTAGTATCTCCAAAGATGGACACTCCCTAACTCAAAGGCCTGAGTAAACTGCTCCAGTTAAACCATTTCATAGTAAAAGTGGGTTTTTTTCTTATGTTTACATGGCATTTCTTGTATTTCCATTTGTGTCCTTTGTGGGCTGTCCTTTCATGAAGTATTACTGAGATGATGGCCTCCTGGATTGCTGTGTGTGACAGACAAGACCTGAGGATGCGTATTCTGGGAACTGGTGTGGACCCATCATTGTAAACTCTCCCTCAGCAGATCCTTGTTAGCATTCCAATGGGACTGCCTGGCACTTACGGAAATGGCCTGCACATAGAGACAATGATAGAGACAAGAACTGGCAAGTGAGTGAAGGTCTGCTCCAGCTGTTCAATCTGATATGTCTCAATCACACTTACTAATTGAAACAGGCCTATAAAAGAAGGAACTGTGGTGGTGGGTTTCAGGAGTTTCAGTGAAACCAGCCTTCCCCTGTTGGCTGGCTCAATGCTGGACACAGGACCAGTGATATTTGTTATTTGTCTCTTCTAATTTTTCTTCTCCTACTTTCTCTTTCCTCAGATCATTAAATAAAACAATTATTACCACCGTTTTTATTTTTTCCCCTCAGGTTGCAAAGGCTGAACATAAACGTATTGTGACTTTTGTGATCTAAATGATCAGCCTTGATGATTGTGCAGCCTGAGCATAGACAATAATCAAAATATCATGTTTTATGAATTATTCCTCCTATAGTTCTGATTAAATCTTATGTTCAAATAGAGACCTTGAGTGTTGTTTCACTTTAATCCAATCAAGGGGTATCTGGTGCTTGAGTATTTTCTCAGACTGTAATGTTTTAGTCACTCTCCTTGCAAGGGCCATGTCTGACACTAAGGTTGGATCCAGCCACACCTGGGCTCCTCTCTGAGAAGGAGTTTAGAAAGCAGGGGGTCAAGTATCTGTCTCCCTGGTCTCCCTACTCAGGTCATGACAGTGTGCTGCCCTTGCAGCAGATATCAGTCAGTAAAGCAAACCTCTTTCAAATAGTGCAATTTCCTTCAGGAAAAATCTAGTTTTGCTTAGCAAATTTCTGTTTTATGCATGGGAAAGGTAGGACTTCCTTTGTATGTTTACCTAAACATTAAAACAATAAGACTATCCAAGCAACTTTAAGTAAATGACTCTGCAAGCGATCAGAGAGGTGATCTGTGGCACAGCCACACAAAGAGCCATGGTCTGGTAACCACAGTGGCAGTGGATTAAGGGTTGGATTTGGTAATCTCAGAGGTCCTTTCCAACCTGGATGATTCTGTGGTTGATCCCGGACCTGGATTCTGAGGAGAAAACATAAACTACTCTAAAACACCAGAGTCATCAGTCCCAGGGCAGTGGCACAATCTTGCATCAGGTCCATGATCTTGCTAGATGAAAAATCATTAGCCTAAAATACAGGGCCCATGTTCCCCCTACTGCATCTAGGTGTTTGCTTATGATGGAAAGAGTACATACATGGCTCCTTCTGTAGGAGCAGTTAGCAACACTTCTGAATGTGTCCCTGAGTGTGATCAATTTCAGACTGGTTGGTCTGTGTGACAGAGAAAAGTGCAGGGTATGTAACTTCTTATAATGAATGAGGGCAGAGCTGAGAAGACAGATTTTTGCTTTAAGCAAGATACACTTCTGCAGCCTATTCTCTCTTAGTAATTTTCAGTGAAAGGCAGAAAACTCATTCTGATTTTCAAAATTATTAAGTTTTTGGTAAAAAATCAATAAAGCAGACAATTGCACTTTTCAGGAGCTTGAGAGTTTACAAAGGCTTTGCTTAAACAGGAAATTGGTGCACAGTTGTGTGTAAAAGAAGCAGTCTTAGCAATTTCAGCAAAGGAGATGCAGAAGATGAATTACAGCCACCAAAATGCTTTCCTTGCTCATCTCTAGAAGGTAAAACATACAAATCAATTTTTTTGCCTTTTAAGTCACACTGTTCATCAGACACTTGTTATGTTATAGTTAGGACATGTCCTTATAACAATTTCCAAGGTATAGAGATTTCTCTGCATTTCTACCCTTCAGAACTAAAATGATATTTCCAGAACATAGTCCCTTGTGCCTCTATGGTTGTACCATGCTACCATGTACTTGTGACAATAGCAGCAATAACAGATACATATCAGGACTAAATTCACATAGTTCTTGACTACAAGAAATAATGGGATCTTGAACAAAGGGAAAGTTTCCATGCAGAAATAAGGGAAAGAGTGTGTGCACCTCAGCCATTATACATTCTGTTAAAATTCATACCAAATACTTCCATTGCACTTAAAAATTAAGACAGAAAAAGAATAGTTCACTCCAGGATAACAGTCACATTACTTGCTGGAGTTTAGTGAAATTTCCTCTAAGCTGAGGATGAAACAGCTCTTCTCAGAAGGTAGGGAAAGATAACATTAGGTCTTTTTAATTCTGGCTGGCTATGGTGACCTTAAGAGTACAAATCAGCTTACAAATTTAGTTTTACGTTTCATTCTAAAATCAGAATTCTGTAGTAGAAATATTATCTGCTTGGGTTAATCTGAAAGCAAAAGGATATACTGGAAAAATGGACAAAAAGCAATTACTGCTATATGAAAAATATGAGAGTTTATTCTCCCTTCACAGTACAGTAGCAGAGAAAATTTGGCTGACTCAGAGATCAGGCGCTAAGCAACAAGCACTTCTTTCCAGTAAAATAGAAACACCTAATAAAACAGCTTCTCTTCTGCAGCCACACTACTGCAAAGAGCCATTTTCCTCCCAGGTACAATCATACCATCTCCCACATTATGTATCAGCAAGAAGCTCAAGAGGCCACTGCTGAGTAAGCAGGAGAGACAAATGGGGCAAAGACTCCTGGGGAGTGAAAATCACTATTGTGAAAAAAATCACTTCTTCAAAAACCATTGTGCTGCTTGTCAAAGCATTTTGATAGAACAGTAATGGGCATCTGTGCTCCTTATTTCAAACAATACTTTCACAACTCAGAGTGCAAATTTTTTAGGATGACATATTTCATGACTCATGCCAGCCAGTACCCTTGGTTCACTGCTTTCATAGACCCAACACCTTCTTTTTCCCTGCAGAGAAAGGAGTGCAGAGAGAAGCCAGTTAAGAAGTTAGGACCTGGATGGAAATTCTCACAGACATGACACTCCCCACCATATTGCAGTGCAATACCTGATATATACTTTTCAGCTACAATATGCTATGCTAAATCTTTTCTCTGTCAAAGGGGAATAACTGAGAGACTAAGTAACTTAATCTACATTTAAAAACCCCAAAACAACTCAGCTGTGCTATTGTGGTAGGACCAGATACAGGTAATGTAGCTTTCTGGTGTGCAGTGTTAATACCAACAAGGGCAAAAGATATCTATCATGTAATAAAACAGGATACAACCTGGAATGATTAATTTAAATAGATAACAGAAAAAATACAGAATGAGGATGTGAAAGGAAATTAGGAAATGTTCTGAGCTGTGAGATTTATTAGCCTATAGATCTACATCTCTTGACAATGTAAAATTACACTTTCAAAGCATTATACCATATGCAGGAATGAATAAATCTAAACTAGCAGAGAGACCTTTACAGTAACTCTCATTTTTAAAGAATTCCCCAGCTTCATCATGGAAAAGCTGTTTCCCCCTCACGGTCAGATGCAAAAGGAGGTAATAGAGAAAGTTTAAAACTAAAAATTTTAAACAAATATTTCCAGTTGTGCTTCATGATGGCCCATAAATACATGTTACCTCATCTACATAGTATTTTGCTTTGCTGCAATAGCTAATTCTGGATTTTAATAAAAATGATGGTATATAGAAACAGATGTATAATCTCCCACATTCAAAACTTTGAAATTTTATTTTGGCAACCGCTTCTCCAGTAACAGAAAATTCATGGTATTATCTGCTTCTTTGAAAGAGAAGCAAGGCAGATGTGAAAATATTCCCTCATGTGTGACAGGAATAATATTCCCCATGAAAAATACAGATATTATTCCATATAATTAAAAGAACTTAGCACTCTCTCCTGAGGAGGTGAAACATCACTATTTCACAAAATGTATGCTTACCCAGAACTCACGTATAAAAGCTGCATATGCACATCCACTCTCCTCAGTGTTGAGTTTGAAGAACTAAGAGTATAGAATTGGCAAAACACCTGTGAGGTTACTGAGACACTTTCATAAAATGATTTTAGCAAAACAGAAAATGAAACAACAAAAACTGTGCCTTGAATCTGAGCAATTTGCTATCCTCTCAGCTACTGCTGAAATGTGTTTTATCACTCACTTCCAACTTTATTTGCCACAAAGACAGCCAAGCAGTGCAGCAGGTTGGCTGCAGGTTCATGAAGTCTCCCCCTCAGGAGATTTTCAACACCCAATTGGCAAGCCCTGAGAAGTCTTGTTGGACCTCAGAGCTGGCCTTGTCTTGAGCCAAAGCCCATCACACCTCCTAAGGTCCTTCCCAGACTGAATTATCTTATCATCCTATTCACTTTATGATGTTTTTTGAGGTATTTGTTGTTTTGTTTTGTTTTGTTTTTTCCCTGTAGCACACTTATGAGGAGTGATGTCTTTCTTTTGTTAGCAGGCTAATTATAATTTTGTTGTCTTTCATTCTCACTGTCCAACGTTTTTCTTGGAATTATGATGACTAGCCATCCATTCACCCAGTTTAACACCTTTTACTGGTCCCATAATTAGCAACAGCAATTCATACCACGCTTGAATGGTAGAATTTAATACATATCTGAATTGGATAAAGTAAAAACTTTATTAAGTATTAACTTCAATAGCAGAGGACCAGACCCAGGAAGCCTATTTCTCTATGTTGATTGCAATAGTCTAAAAATAATATAATGCTATTTTCCATTAGCAAGGAATTTGCATGCTGTTTCTCGCTTGCCTTTTCTCTCAGAAATGTAGAAGCATTATTTCAGAGCTGATTGTCACCAAACTCAAACACAATACCTTTCAGCACAACAATCTTGTGTCTATCCTCATCACTTCCAACTATCACAAGTACCAAGTTAGGCATATTTTGCTTAATGGTTAACTTAATGGTTTCAGTATTTTGTTTGTTTTATATGCCACACAGGTCACTTATGGCCTAGATGAAGTCCCTACACTGATTTTAAGAACATAACCACTATTTTTATTACTTGATTTGTGCTTCTTACATTTTCGAAGTGTGGCATTCAAAGGAAGGAATACATTTTGCAATCAGATGTTTTCTTTTTGGAGTGAAGAAGCTGGCCAAGGGCTGGAAACACTATTCATCTTGAGAAAGTGAGAGATGCTGCTCTTCTGTCTGAATCAGACACATAAAACCACGAGTCTTCAACTGAAAGAAATCCAACCCGTGCCAACTCAAAGCTACCTACAGCAAATGGGATGATTCTGGCCGTGGGACATGATGGTGCTTCAGACTCATGACGGCAGTACAGAAGAATTTTCCACTATGTTTCTTCCACTTCCCTGTCTTCCTCTTGCTGAACTTTTAAATTATTGTTCTTTGCTATTAGTTCTTGGAGAAACTCTCCAGAGATACCTGAACTATACTTGAGAAAGATGACGAGAGGAATGGATACAAGCTAGGTGCTCATTATGCCTTCATAGCAAAATTGGGTACTCTGCATTATGTTATATAGAACAGTTTAACAGCACTTTTGCCTCGGAATAGACTTTTTGAGTACTTTAAAAGAACTCCAGACTAGATTATTCTGCAATTTCATAATCAGCTCTGGTTTTACATCACAACAGAATGGTAAGCTCCTTCCATTTCCACACACGTGGACCTAGATAATGTCACAGCCTTATTTCTTTGTTACATGCTCATTGATTGGAAAATGAACAAGGAGCTGAAGTTGTAGAACAGGCCAAAGTGCTCACCGACATCTCTATAGGCTACATAGCTCCAAGGCTACAAAAACTAACATACAGAAGAAAGTCAGAAACGTTCCAGTGACCTCCAGAGAGGAATATCCCAGTGTTTAGTTTTTATCAGAGCCAAGCTATGCTGGACCTTCATAAACATACAAGTAGCTGAGAAGAAAATTAGGGCACCACAGCACTTCAGACTATTGGACTTCTACTACTGAGGCATCTACAAGCCTACTTAGGAGCCAGTCTTAGAAAACTATTGTTGAAAAGGCTACCATTTTCCACATGAAATTGTATTCAACAGTGTACTTCAAATTGTATTCAACAGTGCTACTTTCCACTGAGGTTTTTTTTTCCTGCCTTTACAGTGGCTAGTGCATGCACTATTATATTTAGATGCATTCTTATATTTAGGGCTAAATAGCCACAAAGCAACAGAGAAATTGCCTTTTAAATTCTTTTTTACTATGGTATCAGATAGATTGAAATTTTTAACAATTATGAAATATTTGACAAATTCTTCATGAGGGTAATTTAATTTCTGAAGAGTTATTTGAGATATACTGCACTTCATTAGCTGGGAATGCAAATACACTAATGCTTTTTAAACTAACACAAGTATAATTTTTTTAATCAAGTACAAGGACATTTCCAAGGAGTTTAAGATTTCCTTTGCTGATGATTATGCCTGTAAGTCTATAATCATTCTTCAAGATTCAGTATTTAAATGGAGATAGAAAAGAAGCAACACTAATTCAAAAATGTTAACAAAACTCATGGAAATATGGAAAATAGTTTTCATTCCATGTGTAGGTTAAATTGGACTTTGATATGAACTCCTAGATTTTTATTCAATAATAATTACAAATCTAACTACAGACCTTTGTGAAAATGGAGGACAAAAAGGAAAAGGCAGCGTTGGTATTTAAATACTGCCATAGTTGGACATCAAACATTCTGAGGAAGACAGTGTACCAATTCCATCTGTTGCAATGGTACAATGACATCCTAGATTTCAGACTCCTACTTAAAATCTGTGCAATCAGTCATCAAGTTTTTTTCCCACAAACTTATTTTTGTTTAGTTACAAATATTTGTAACAAAAATTCATGAAACAGAAACTTTTAAAATACTGTGATGCTTACAAACATAGCAAACTGCTGTTTTCTGTTGGGTAGTCGGTTTGGTTTTGAGTTTTTGTTTCGTTGATTTTTTTGTTGGGTTTTTTTTTTGGTTGGTTGGTTGTTTTTTGTTTCTTTTCTTATTTTTTCTTTCATTTAAAAATGCCTTTCCAATATATCATGCTTATTAGATGCCATCTCTATTCAAAAGTAATTTGTGACAAACTGATAGGCAGCTTGTGCATACACTCTACACTTTCTTAAATGCAAGACACTGCGTACTATAATTTAAAGGTTTCATAAATACATGCCTATTCAATTCATTGATTTTAATTAAAAATGTAGGTACCGTTCAAGAATTTTCTTTGTTTCCTTACTTTCAGTCTTGCTTCAAAGAGGAATAGGATGAGTAAGAGAAAATCAACCACTTAAATAGAGGGAGACTATAAATTTTTTAGTATCATAAGCTTTTGGTAAATTCTTTTTCTGTATTGAGAACACCTAAACACATATATTTTGAACTGAACTTTTAAAAAGCATTTTCCTTTATTTTTTTCTGGATGGGTGGGTGGGTGGATGTCAAGAAATATCTGAAAATATGCACCATTTAAGCAGGAAAGTTATTTTTCTTAAAAGTTACAGACTTCGTTCCCATTTATCTTATCAGCTAAAAACTGCAATAGGGCCATAAGGAAATCTCTTACAGAATGTTCAACAAGATCATTATTGCAACCAATTGAACTTTTCATGCCCAGATTGATGTGGACCCATGAGCTCTGGTGAGCAAACCCACTGAGCTGAACTGGTACAGCAACCTCAGGAGGACTGGCTGAGGGAGACAACTAAAACTGTAACTTTGGCCAAATCCCTCACTGATGTTACTTCAGTGTCCTCACTGACAGAGCAGAAAGGATTGTGCTCAGCTCTCTGTAGGTGCTCATTGAAGCAAGTACAGAAATTAATTATGTGAGTTAAGAAGTTCACTCCAACCATGTGGGTAGTTACACATTTCTAAAGAGGAAAAAAAAAGTTTGCCAAACATACATCAACTTTATGGCATTTGGAGCAAAAATCTTCAAGCTGATAGCTTTTATGTTATTCCTGCCTTTTTTAAAGTAAACCTGGAACATTAAAGATAGTGCATGCGTACATATCTGCACATGTAGATTCAGCAAAATCCCTATGGCACAAATCCTTCATTTATTTTCTGCATCTGTTCTTAAACCATCTTATCCAGACATATGAACTCTAGTAGTACATCTTGCTACTAAACTCACTTTGTTTTCAAATACAATTAAAACTAGCATGAAAATTCCTGTAACTAACTAAGCAATTTTAAACAGGCTGGTTGTTAGCAAAGCAAGAAGCTGTTGCATTTTTGTCACTTGTCCTAAACAAGCAAGCCATTAGGTATTGCTAAATACATATGAACAAGTGAGCATACACTGGAAAAGGCAAAGGGATAGGAGGCAGGGAGGTAGAAGGAACCAGGTCAATAACATAAGGTTATTGCTGTAAGTTTGGTAACAGTTTGTAAGCAAGTTTACTTTTTCTTGTATAACTCCCTACTCTATACAATACATTGTAAACTTTTCTTACCATAGCAATGCTATTTTTAGATTAACATAAAGTTGCACTGACCCTGATAGGATCATATTACTATTAAGCTGGTACAGAACTTCTTTTGACTCACAACACTGCCTCCCTCCTAATAATATTATTTTCCCTTAATGAAAACAAAACAAAATGTACCAAGGAAATTCCCCCACACAGTAACATAATGAACTTAAAAAAACTATAATAATGTCAGATCTTTCATGTTTTGGGACCCAAATGTCCAAAGCAATTTTAACTGCACCATTTTACACCTAGACTAATAGATCACATTCAAGACCTGCTTGAATGCTGGATTAGCAACAGCTCAAACTATTTGCCTTGGCTTAACAAAAATATTAAAGTTCTATATAGGTATTTCTTTTGCAATGTGGAGGAAGAAAAATAGAATGCAAAAAGCTACAACTTGGCTAGAAGTCAACATAGATTGGAAAAACTTTCTGGAAAGGGAAACAAACCAAAGCAAAGTGGTGAAGAGAGGTGAGGATTAAAAAATAAATAAATCTTAAAAGTAGGTACAAGAAATCATTACTTCACAGACATAATACAAATTAGTTTTTCTTTTGCTATTATAAAAACTACGCCATCAGCAAAACAAGCAAATACTGTTCATTTTTCAAGGCCATAACTGAAATGCACCTTTGATCACACCATTTTTGATTGTAATGGCAGGTCATAGATATGAAGAGAATTGTTAAAATCAGTGATTTAATGGAAATTAGTATACTGATGATCACAAAAACACTAAACTGTCCCATTCTTGTCATCACTTCAGAAATAAGAATTTGAATCTGCTGTCATTTTTCTAAATACTTTTTAGCAAATAAGCAACAACCACACATTTCTGAATTACCAAGGTAATTTTTTAATGTCACCCACTTTGTTTATAGGTCAAAAACATACTATTTATGTTGTGGCAATTTAATTCACTAGTTTTTAAATCACTAGTTTTTTGATCAAAGACTTTTCTATGGAGACATGTATAAAAGGCGTAGAAGTAAGGAATTCAAGTCAGAATAATTGTAAAAGCTTATTTCCTGCAGAAAACCTTCACACTGAAATGTCATTAATCTGCACACATCACTAGCTGCAAAATTCAAAAGGAAAGAGGCTTGGAATTGTAAGGGGAATTAATCATTAACTAATGGGATGCATTCTTAGACCAAGATTATTTAACATTTATATCAATGGACTAAAAAAAGACTGAAAATATCACTGAATAAAGGGAACAGAAAATTAAAGACCAGTGAATGACACAAGAGCTGAATGCTAGGTGAGGAGCATTTACAGTCTACAGAATTCAGAAAATCAAAAAAAAAAAAAAAAAAAAAAAAGGGTGTTTTTTTGTTTGTTTTTTTAAAAAACTTCACAGGATATGCATAGTAAAAAGATAACTTCCAAACAGGAGGTTTGGTAGTTCCATTATACAAAAGGCTCTGGATTCCTGGAGCTTCAATACCCCATGGACTTAGAAATCTCAGAGGCCCAGTTTGAGGTCTCAGAGCTCTTTCTGATATTTCAGACTTGGTGTTGCTTCAGAGACAGGGATTTCTCAGCAAGCATACCCAACAAGTTACACAAGTTTCAACATGGCCAACCACACACAATGTTATATATTTAAGAACAAGCAATGCAAGATATAAATAATTAGATTGAAAATAACAGTGCTGCAAATCCATGACTTGGAAAAGTGACATTACAGAAAAAATAAAACTAAAACCAAGAAATAAACATACTCCCAATACAAGTCTATGGTTAATCTGGGTAAATAGACCTTTAAACATTTAAATGTTTAGATACTAAGGTAGAGAGTTAGTAAACAGGAATAGAAAGGCTGTATTACCTTTATACCAAGCTCCTGGAAATTTATGTCCTGTTCTGGCATATATAGTTTAGGAGGGATGTTTAGGATACTTAGGGTACTTTAGGATTAAATATGAGGAGTTGAAAGAATTATGGGAATGATGAAAAGATGTGAAAACACACATTTGGTGACAAACCCACATTGCTCATTCTATTTCTTTGAAGCAAGAGAAGGTTAGAAAGTGATTTGATTATAATCTGAAAATTCTTATGTTGGGAGATAAAATTAGGTAACAAAAAACCTTTAAACCTAGAGGATAAAGGTAAATTTATAATTACGGTTGGACACAGAAGCCAGATAAACACAGGCTAAAAAATGAAAACTTTTAACAACATGAGCAACCAGGGACTGGAACTACTTAGCAAGTCTGGTAGAGTATTCTCTAGTACTGGGATCTAATACAAACAATGGAGGCACTATAGTAAAGTTCAGCTACAGCTACCTGGGAGGAACTTAACTTCAAGAAAATTCACTGGTGTGAGGTATGTAGCACAGAAAGTCACAGTATTCTCTCTTCACCTGATACTCTAGTATGAGGAAACATCAACTTTTAAAAAACCAACAAACCAAACAGAAATCCAAATCAAAAACCCCAGTCTCTTTCACTAATATTAGCACGGTTTTTGGAGCTACCACCGTTCCTCTGCGTTGAACTTGTGCTCATCCAGAGGGTCATGTACAGACAGTGTAAAGTCTTAATGAAAACTAGGTAACTTGTAAAAAATGTGTAAAAATTATTGGAAAAATTATTTTCAGCCACTTTTTATTCATCTTTAATATGCAATTTGTAATTTAAGCATCAAGTATGTTTTCATTGTGCTTTTTGTTATAAAAAATACCACTATCAGATATGAGCTCCTTGATTTATCTGTATTCTGTTCTTTACCTTGTCACTGCACTGTTTATATATGATTTTAAGAAAAGTTCTGTCTGATTTATAACAAAGCCTCTAGCTTTGCTGTATACCTCAATCTGCAGACTAGATTATGGTTTCATAAACCAGAACACTTGGGTGCCACCACCTCAAAAAGGGAACTGTACTGTACTGCACAGTGGCAGCCAGGTGTCTTCCCGCAATAGGATCAGCAATAATCAACTGCAGAGGGCTGTAAATGCTTCCCACTTCCTCAGGGACAAACAAATGGCTTGAGGTTCCTCTTTCTGTTTATTTCATGCATTTTCCTTCGAAGACAGTTAGATCAATACCAACTTGCATTCTGAAGAACAAACAGCCTTTACGTACTATTATAAATAAATAAGGTCCCACTAAAGTTCCAAAGAGATGCTTAAGATTGAATGGCATTATAGAGGCATCCTTTAATGATAATAATGCACCAAAAGGATTAGCAGACCATTAGTGAAACTTGTGGTGTTAACAGTTCAGAAATTGTCAAATAAATCCCACTATTATATTTCCAACTCACAAAAAGAAAATAAAACTGAAGTCAGAAATAATGCAAGGAAAAAAAGTTTATCATCATACCTAAAATACTACAATGAGAGAGAAAGGGAATAGCATCTGGCAACTTGATTTAATTTAAGTGCATCACAAGCACTTACTTTTAATGACAAATGACACCTTGTCTGAAATTAATCAGAATCACCTATACACTTCAGAGCACTAAAGAGTTCTAGAAGCCAGTGGACCAAGCACTCAAGTAGTGTAAGCAGATGTAAAGGCTCAGTTATTTCAAATAATCTCCACAATTAATCTATCATGCAATAATCCCTAGTGATGTTTTGTAACCGGAAACAAGTTACTTGTCTCTTATGGGTTCAGTGAGGCTCCACCTGCCAGTTTTTCACAGCAGACTGTCTGACAAGCCCCCCTGCCATCTATCTCCCTTAGACACTGGCAACCTAAATTACATACTCTTTGTTAGTATACAAAGATAATTTCAGTTATTTCTATTGTTCTGCTGTGCAGCTACTGTATTCATATTCCTGTATGATGGTATCTTTTACTCAGATCTAAAACGTAAATACTTTAACGGCGTGAATGCAATATTGTATATAAAATACGTTGTGATCTTCTCACTCCATTTTCTCAACACATTTAAAACTAGCCAGTTACTGCAATTTTTCTTTAACACCAGTAGAATTCCTTCCCTCACATTTACTTAAATTATTGAGGGCTATATCTTAAAAACAGCTTCACTCATTCAGACTCCTCTTACCTCAAAGGAAAAACAAACTCCTTCCACAAGTTTTCCTGCCATTATTAGGTCTTCCAAATACCTGAAGTAAAAGGGTCATCTGAAAAGACTCAACATACTGGAGTGACATAGATGCTGGGAGAAAGGTATCTAGCCTGTCTGGAAACTGCTGCTACTTCTCTTTCCATCAGTAGAAAGTAAATGATACCACACTCCATAACATAACATCTTCTAAGTTAAAGGACTGGTGTCCATTCCACATTTGTAACAGCACAATGAAGAACTCTAAAATATTTCTTTGAGGTCTAGTTATTGTCCCAAGGATAGGAATCAGTGCAACATCAGCATTCTGAAAAAGATTTCAACACCTCTATAAAAACAATACAGTCTCTCATCACAAGCACAGAACAATAATTTTTTTTTGTAAAAATATTATTTTTACTCACGTGGTACAAAGCAGTTTCTGGTCCAGGAGTACCCATGACATCTTGTCTCAATGAGTCCATTTGTAAACTAGGCAACAGTGAGTAATGGCTTGGACTACTACTCTTATCTCCCTTCTTTTTGGACTTTTTCCCAGTATCCTTTTTGCTATTCCTTTGAAACATGTAGTCTTCTTGACCTATTTTCTCATTGCTCATATAGCGGAGCAATGAATTTTCTGTTGAAAGAAAGGTAATGCAAAATGTAATTGTGAATTGTTGTACATATGTTAATTCTGTTTCCAAAATATATAATATTCTTCCTAAGATCTACTATCAATTTTTACCTCTTTGAGACTATGTACTTAACAAAACTCATCTGCTTATTTTGTCTGGATATAATAAGAAGGCAATGTTTTGGAAGGGAAAATTCATGTTTCTTGCAGTTTTCTAGTGTCTTTGACAATAAAAGGAACAGAATATAGAAGAAGCCTCACATCAATAAATTTTACCTTGCAGTTTTCAAAAAGTGAGCAATGATACACTTATGATCATATCTGCAATCTTTTCTTTTGGTTGTGGTGCCATACACTTTAAAGTAATTTGCTTTGAATATTCATTTAAGATAATTCAGAGTGTCATCCATACTTTTCCTGAATACTCTTCCAGCATCTACCAGCTTGTAGCTGAGGGACATCCTGAGCCAGAAGCCATGTTTGTGAATTTAGAAAACCTCAGCACATTTGTCTTTCACGAAATTTCCTGGTATTCCCTTGTAAAAATGTGAGCTTTTAGGATTCACAACCTCCTGCAGCAGCAAGAGGTTCCTTAGTTCAAAGAGAAACTGTATGTAGAGTCAGGTCTTATTTTTAATCAGCACTCAACAAAGACATTGGATGTCTCTCAGGTCTTGTTTCAGAGAAAAACAGTAACAAGCCTGTTTTCTTACTTCGTTCCACATAAGTTTATAAACATTTATTATGTTCTGCCCCAAAAATCTTCCAATCTGATAATGTCCAGCCTACTGCATTGACCCTGGTCTGGAAGCCCCTCCATAAATCTGATAATTTTTGTTGTCTTCTAAATCTTTTTCAGTTCTGATGAAGAGACCAGAACTGCACACATCCCCAGAATAAGCAAGAACTTACAAAGAAGCATAAATTTGTCCTCTATTCTTTTCCTATTAATTTATAAGTGCTCCCTTTTTAAATGTGTTTTTTTTATTTTATTTTATTTTTTATTTTTTTTTATTAATGGAAATATCTATCATTACTGCAACATTTTGTTCCTGGGCAATAACAGTCTCAGAGGTTATACTTCGTAATTGAAATTACATATCTGAGCCCCACAAGTAAGAATTTTGAAGAACTTATTCTGGATTGAGATGAATCCTATGCTACTCTACAATATTTTCATCCAAAAATAACTATGAAGACAGAAAAATGTGACATAGTATTCTCATTTAAGCATAACAATATTTATCAGTAATAATCATACATTTGCCCTCTGGTATTATGAGCTAAGGCCAGTTTTAAAATGGACTGGATAATACAGCCAAATCAACAAAATGCCAATATGAAGTTAAGCTAACTTCAAGGTTTTGCAGCCATGAGGGTTTTTTTCCTGACTGAGCAACTTCCTCAAGCTTAATAAAGACTGCAGAAAATTAAGTATACATAATGAAAGACTCCAAAACATGTTTACAAAAATACATATCTAAGCAAACAGCAAAATTATGCTGAAATATACATCTTAAAGCATGATAAAACCCATAATCCCTTGCACAAGATGTGTGGTAAGAACACTTACCTCTCCTACTATCTCTTTTTATTTTATTGGGGTCTTCATAATCCCCCACCCAGTTATATTCTACTGGCATAGAAATAGGCCTTAGTTTCCCTGGAAACAGAGGAAAAAATTGAGAACATGCACCATAGCCTTATAGAATTAAGCTAACATTCTTTAGAAAAAAAAAAATGAATTATGTCCTAAGCTGCTATTCTACACAGTTGCCTATCAAAGAGGATCCAGCATGGCCCCTAAATAAGAGGTTAAGATTGGAGTTCTATTTTCTTTAACAGAGAAGAAGCAGCTAAGTATTTAATGGATCCATCAGTGACTGAGTAAGAAAAGAAGCAGAAATTCTCTACATGTAAGTTCCTTTGTAGTGTTTCATCCACCGGAAGCAAAGTACATTACTATTTGTAAATTCACTTTGATTTCAGGCAGCATGAGACAGAAAAGGTAAAAACTATTATACCTTTTAAATTTTCATTTCAAAGCTGCTAGCTGATTTTATAAAATTGTGTGAACCATGATTTCTGCTTTAAGATTCCACAAATACAGCTGGAGATTCAGTGAAAGTGTGCTATGCAAATTAGAAGGATCACTTAAAGTGGTCTGAAGTTTTAGCAAGTGTAGTACCATATTGAAACAAAATGTAGACTAGTTTAGCATATGGCACAATAACTGGAAGACTGAAAATGAAGTATTTTCACTACGTCCAGGGTCAGTCCTTGCTCTTTTTTGAATTGGTTACAAAACTGAAAAGTGGTAAAATAATTTGATTTTAAAAGTAGCGGAGTTTAAAGTAAAAACTTCAGAAGTCTCATTAATTATTTTAGTAGAAAACTCCTACATAAAGGCAGTTCCAAATTTTTGAGGTTAAATTGACACAAACTGACAAAAAAAAGATGTATGTTCTGTACAGACCACAGGATCAGGTCACAAATACATCATTGCTCAGGCAATACAACATATATACTTAACATTTTGTTTGTCATTTATTTTACTATTTATGGACACATATTTAAGTCTGATTGAAGCTAGTGAGATTCAGAGCACACAGTTAAGAAGCCATTTCCTGAGTGGGGATGTATTCAGCTCACGTTTACTTGATGAGAAGTAACTTTCAAATGTTACTTTTTCTACAAATATAACTTTCACTTATTTGTAAGACTAAACTCATAGTGTCTTACTGAAAGTATCTGCACACTGAAAAAGATACAAAACCCGCAAAATCAGGTGAAGTTTGATTGTTATCAAAAGCTACAGCTGCAACAAATTTTCTAACAAATCTCTAGCTCTTCAAAGTATGTGGGTTTTTTATCTGGCAGTAAAACTGCAATGACCAAATTTGCTTCTTCCCTTAAAATCAAGTTTCATTTACCTGCTACCTACCCTAATGTTGTTAGCCCCCATGGATTCTCTAAATCTCTTTTTCCTGGTGAATACATACAAGAAATTTTTTCCTTGGGATGTGAACAGAAGCTTTTTGAGGCCAATTAGCAACAATTATGCTACAGCATAATTCCAATAAAGAACCTTAGGAAGGCCTTATTAACCTCTCATGGAGGACTGAGAAATATTATATTTAAAAAATTAACACCACCACTTTATTAATGATGAGTACGTGTTGAAAACAATTATTTCTCTAGGCCCTGGAACTCTGTTTGACCTTCTTCGGTAGGTCAGCATAAGCCAGAAAAGTGTTTCACAGATTCCTGTAAAATCCTAAGGACATGGCTAGCCACAAATCTTATGCTAACAAATGCCATGTGGAAAACCTTAGAATTTAACGCTGAACTGGGAATATTTTTTAAAAATACACTTAAATGAAAATGAACTTGACAGTGTGAATTCATTAAAACAGAAGTGAGATCAACAGTGAAAGTCTGTATGAGAAATGTGTTAAATAATGATTGATTTTCAGTGCAATCTTTGATCCACATATTTACAACCCTTTTGGCTACTGTTACTAATAAAAAAAACTGTTTAAAAAGCTATCCTGTAATAAAATAATGGATTCAGCAGTCCTTGAAGAAGAAACGTGTTCTTTACTGCAGACCAGCAGTGTTAAAATTTAACATCTGGAACAAAGAGTATATCTCTGTTAATGGAACTGACTGTATCCACCAATTATAATGGTTGTACACTGTGGGTATGGTTATAAAACACCCGAGAACACTTTGAAATCAAAAGGATTGCCTTTTATAAAAATGTACCCTTTAATGATGTGTAAGGACAATGCTCCAGGTCCTGTGGGTATTTCACATAGCTCAAGCTATTCCAATGTTCCAGTATTTAACAGGTGGATACACAGAAAATCGAAACTCCCCGTGTTCAAGGAGTCACATGGATAAGAGAAGGGGCAATGGGCACAAGTTGTTCCTGGGGACATTCCAATTGAACACAAGAGGAAAATTTTTCACTACAAAGACAGTCAGACGTTGGAATGGTCTCCCAGGGGAAGTTGTGTATTCTCCCACTTTGGAAAGTTTTAAGTCTTAGCTCAACAGGGTCCTGAGACATCCCTATAGTATTAGAAGGGTTTGACCAGATGATCCCTGAGGTCCCTTCCAACCTGACATTCTATGATTCTATGATTCAAGGTCAATTTATACCAAGGTGCATGACGTACTATATCTATTCTTCCTCATAAATTACATCTATCTTCTCAAAGATATATGATGTCAGGATGTCCTGGTTTGGGCCAGGATAAAGGTGATTTTCTGTCTTGTACTTTTGCTTTCAGCTAAGTCTCTTGTAAGTAGCTGCACTTGCTGAAATTAACAGCAAATTTCTCAGACAGTGTCTGCTTCTAGGACTGATAACACTCCATGTTTACAGTTACTGCCAGAGACTGGGATGCAGAGCCAAGGACACTGCTCAGCTCTGAGAACCATTTTGCCCTTCGGAAGGAGAAAAGGAGTAAAAAGGTCCCACCTGCAACCCTCCCTTAGGGAGGAATGGACAAGATAGATGCCAGAATTGACCAAACAGAGTATTCCATCCCATACATGTCATATTTAGAATAAATTTGAGGGATCACAAGGGTCAAACTCTTCTTCCTGCCCTTCCTGCTTCCCTTCCTCACCTGTTCCCAGTTTTTGCTGTAGCATCCTGGGAGAATTCCATCTGTTCCTCTGCCTGTGGTCCTGATCCCTGCCAGCCTGAATCTGTGTGTTCCTGCCCCCAGCTCATGACTGCTGCCAACTCCAGGATTCCAGCCTGGACTTTCCCAGGGCTGCCCTGCAGCCTCGGTGGTGACGTGAGAGTTATTGGGGGGAAAGGCGGGAGGAATGTGGTATAATTTTTCCTGTATATTTGTGTATATTTAGTAACTTTTGCTATTTATCATTACTATTTCATTAAAGTTGTGTAGTTTAGTTTCCAACCCCTAAGTGTCTCTCCCTTATTCTCTCTCCTTCTTTTATCAGGGAGGAGAGGGGGATTAATAGAGAGCATCTGTTATTTGGTTTAATTGCCAGGCCAGTCTTAAACTGTGACACAGGTTTACTCTAACAACTCCAACATACAGTGTGTGCTCAATTTAAAATTTGAAATAACATAGCAAACAAGATGAAAAAATATGCAAGGCTATGCTGAGCCAATACCATAATAGTCAATAGAGTGTTTTTAAATATGAGATTTCTTTTTCATTTTCTTCTATATCTTAACCATTCTATATATGCACTATTTTAAACTTGGCAACAGAAAACCAGTTCTCCCAGTCCAAAGCTGCAACAAGTTAAAATACTAGCTGAAGAAAGAGTTCCAACAAGGTAAAAAACTTGAGTGTAAAGGTTCAAGGAGCAAAACTCTCACCAGAAATTGTTTCTGAGTTTTCACCTTAAATGAAAATCCAAGATATGGAAGCAGCATGAATACACATGTGTGTTTACATGCCAAGTTCTTCCTTGGACAATATTTAACCTCAAATAAAGAGGAACTGCTACACATGTGAAGTCATCACTTCTCATACAGGAAGTTATAGAAGGTTAATACAGACTTACAAAAAAATACATAGTACCATAACTCACACTTTATTTCTGGGACTAAAATAAATTAAAGGGTTTTAGAGAGCAATGCACCAGGAAAGCACCATTCCACCTCTTGGTAATACTGAAGTGGGATTTTTCTTTAAAACTATTATATCTGAGCAATTTTTCCTAATCTGGAATTCTTAAATCCATGCAAGTCCTGCCCTTACACTTGAAGAATAATTCCATCCTCTATATGTAGTAAAAATATACAGGCTTCTGGCATTTTTTTTTTTTCATTATAAAATGACACTAGAGGTTTATCTGCAAAATTAACAAAATCATAGAACTTATATTCAGAAAAATAATAAAAAAAACCTGGACTTGTCCTCCCTATCACATTGACTAATATTCTTACACAGAATAAACTCTTGAAACTGAACTAAAGTAGTACAGAATTCTTAGAAAAAACATATGACCAGTGGAAATATTTTCATGGTTAAAATAAAGCAGATACATGAAAATCCTAAAATCAACAAATTGTGATTATCCTTATTAGATCAATGTCATACCATATGTTGGTGTGCTCTCTCTCCTTCCAGGACCACTTGTTCTTCCTTTCTCATATTCATAGCAGTATAAAACTGCATCTTCTTCAACCACATTAAAGCGTTTCCGATATTCCTGGTCAAGAAAGGAGTTTGGAGATTCGGATCCTGTATGAACAGGCTTGCCCACTATATGTCTGCCGACATCGTCACATGGGAGATTTCCCTTTTCATCCCTTTAGTAAACAAGAGAGATTTTTAATACACTGGGATACCGATATTTTTGTTTTGGTTTAGTTTGTTTTTACTGTGAATATTTCAATAAACATGGGAATATGTCAATATTTATATAAACACAAAACAGATGCCATCAGCCAACATCAGGATCACACAACATATATATGTTATCTCACACATCTCTGCTTATTCAGTTCTTTTACAGACTGTATCCATATTACTGGTTTCTCTTGAAAAGAATCATAGAAATAAAGCTCACAAGCAACTACTCTTTTTCTAACTCTCATTTTGTGATTTAGGGAAGAGAAATAATGTTGACCTTACCTCTTTATACTTGAATTTATAAATACATCAGAGAGTTTTAAGACATAGCTATGTGGCTAACATGGAGAAATTTAATCTGGTTCCTTACAAACTAACCCCAGAGCAAGAAGAACTAGGGGCTGATAATGTACAGAGCACAATCAGTTTAGGCCTAGAAGTGGTATAGGTACATCCATGTGTAGGTACATCCCAGGACAGCAAGGCACACTTTGCAGTTTGTGTACAGATCTCCAAGATGATTTTTTTCCTTCCCAGCACAGTTGCCTTCTTTGAAAATGCAAACTACTCAAAGGCATCAAACAAGAGAGCAAACTGTGCCTGGGGTAAGAGCCCTCTTTTTGCACTAGATGAAGCAGGACTCAGCCTCCTGGTAGAAGTATGGCTGGAGGTAGACAAAAAGACCTAATCTAAAAGACCTAAAAGACTAATTTCTGGGCAGGAAAAGAGATGTGAGGCAGCCAAGAGAGGAGCTGGGGCCTCATGCCTTCCTTGGAACACTTCTTCCCCTCTGGACTGCCATGTGAATTCCAAGCTGGCCAGTGTGTTGACTCATACTTCCCTTGATAGCCTGAGACTCTACATGAGGATGAACCAAAGCCTCATGGGATCCAGGCAGTCAGAGAAAAAAAAGGTCATGCTCTATGTGTGCTATGACAGCAACCACTACACTTGCTTTGCCAGAGCAGGGATGGTTCAGGTTTAGAGAGGAGACCAGTGCAACCCCACTGGGGTTGTGAGCTCATCTCCAGTCATGGAAAGGCAACAGGATGGAGGCTGACATCCAAGAGCCAGGTACTAATCAATAGTGCAGCTACCACTGGGATGGCAGAAAGAAACCTTTGTGATATGGAGGGTACCCTGAGCTGGAGGAATCTTAACTGTGAGCAAGGAGAGAAGTGCAGAGCCACCAGGCAAACCCCTCTCAAGATGAGGGCTTCACCCCCAAGGTTATTCAACAAACTTGAGCAGGCACTGACTTATGACCAGAACTTCTAAACAACTGGCACGGGGAAAATGGTAGTCCCTCTCACTCACGCTGCCTGTGTGCAGTTATATCAGCAACTGTACTGTCTCTGGTTATCATCATCAAAGTGACATGGCTTCAGAGTTTTACAATTTACATCAAAATACTGAGGCTTTTATTCTACTCAAGTAACAAAAGCAGGGTTTCTTTGTTTTTCTCCTCTTGGAATGGCAACAACAAACTGAGAAACAGATGCTGAACAGTTTGATAATACCTCAAGTAAAGATATGCTTAAGTATAGTTAATCATGGAAAAAAACCTCTCATTAAATACCAAAACAGATTATTCAGAAACGTTGCACACTACGTGACAATTTTGTGAAATGAACTATAGTCCATTAGTATTAAACCGATAAAAAATTTTCATAACTTAACCTCTCTGTAAAATTACAGCTTGTACAAATATGTATTAGAGCATTCAATCACAAGTACCCCAGACTACTTCATTATCATCATGATTTAAGAAATGTTAAGAATTACTGACCAAAACGCAATTTGAAGATACAGATTTCTAAAGCAGAACTCAAAAACTGCTGAACAGTGGTTATTCATTAAAAATACTTCAAATAGGAGGATGCAAAAGTATTTTTGTGGTGGTAACAGTAGCAGTACAAAGGCACTACTTTTAGGATTGCACAGTTCCACTTTCAGGAGCAAGTGGTCTTTACCATGTAAGTACTATATTCAGTGAGAAATCTAAGGCTACATTTTGGTTGGCATACTTTTTTTTGCAGTTTTTTTACAATAATGTGTTAAAGAATTGATTGTTTTCCTGTGGATTTCTGAAAACCATGTCCTTAAAATATGTACATACACATAACAAAACATCATTATCAGAGAAATAAAAGAAACATTCAAACCCTATGCACAATTCAAGTGTCATGACTGACATTTTTGTTTAATTAGAAGAAAAAAAATATTGAACTAGACTATGTATTCCATTTGTTCCTTTGTTACTCAGAAATACTACAGTAATTGTAAGTAAGTCCAATTGTGTTATATGTATCGTATTTGAAACAAAATGTTTGTTTTTTTTTTCTTTTTTCTTCAAGAAATAAAAACAAGCCAGGTAACAGATGAGTCAGGGATGAAAAAGGAACATGGGACTCAGCTTGCATCTTCAAAAAATGCTTGTGATATCATCTAAATCATGAAGTGGAAAGTCATTCTTTTGCCCTAGAAGGTTTTTTTGTATCTCTGAAGAGTAAGAATTTATCGTAGAACCACAACTTCCCCCCACTAGGCAATTCAATTTGCCATATAACTCACTCTTGAATAACCCCCAGGAAAGTCTTGTCAGTATCAGGCCATACATCTTATTAATTGGCTAGAAGAATTATTGGTTAGAAAGTCTAAAGAAACCAGCTACAAGAAATTCAGGTACAAGAGAGGACATGTTGCCCTTACAATATTTCCAAGAAAGTTAACTAAAAGAAAAGCAAGAAGTAATTTAAAAATACATTGACTGGACATACAATAGCCTGTGTCTAAGCATATAGAAGCTTTAAAAATACTGTTTTCTCTTAAATATACTCCTAGACCTCTGGGTAGCTACTTCAGGACTAATTATAGGCCATAATTATGTCGGAATTTTTGAAAAGCCATATCTTTATACATTACGAATTATGGTCCTGTGAGGGTAGAGTGATGACTCTGCAAGGAGGACCGCCTACTTTGTCCAAGCAAGCCCAGAGACCTGGGAGAGACGAAAATGACTGTTCCAGATGGGAGGTCAGAGTAGCATATATATTTACAGGGAAAAGCATGGTCACTGCAGAGTGACCACACTAAACTGCAATCCTGAAAATTTCTCAAACACTATCAAATCAAATATACCTAAAAAAGAAAACACTATGGCAGAACAAACCACCACGCTTGTTGAAGTTTAAACTTTCTCACTTTTAGCTCAGCTTCCCTTGCTGTATCATAGTTATTAGGAAAGGGGACAGACACAAACTCTGTTCCCAGTTACAGATTCAAGGTTTCAGATAACTTCTCTTCTGAAATAGGATAAGACTGTTACAGACAGTTATCAGATGTTATCAGATGACCTGATATTTGAGAAAACAGGGTATTGAACCTTCTTATCTAAAGGCTGTTTATTTTGCAGAGAAGACACTGATTCAGATCATTGTTGGTCTGACTCAGCCTATCTACCTTTAGTAACCAGTTCATCTGCAAAATACAGTATTATCAGCCTAATCCTGCAGGGCAGGATGATAAATGGCTATGAACAGAATGGCTAGATATTTACAAATATTTTTTACATTTGATTGCTCCTGAAGTGATCTTTTTTACCTTGGAACATAAGGTTCTGTTGGAGGAGGGGGTATGTAGAGATCCTGAAGGGCAGAACTGTCTCTTTTTGTTGGTGTGCTGATAGTGCTTGATGGAGTAGCAACACTGCTTGTAGGACTTCTAGGAATAAGAGGCTGGTTCAAAAGAGAGAGAAAAATAATCAAGATTATCCTTATATATCATAAATTTTTAATAGAAAAATCTATAAGCATGTTACAGTTCAGAAAGTTAAAGAAACAGTTAACAGTTCTAATGTGTTGTGTGCTTTTAAACTGACTGGAAAAAAAGGAACACTTTATTAAATCACTGTAGCTGGAAATTATAGTAAGATTTTCTAACAATCTACAGGTGCAGAAAAATAAAATTAGAAGAAAATGTTGATTGCTTTAGTCTAGTTAATAACATGTCTACCTAATAACAAAAGGCTTAGGCTACTTGACTCATTATAGGTAAACTCAAGCAGAATAAAAAGAAAAATGCCAAACAACAAGTACAACAATATCTTCATATAACCTAAAATGAATCTAATATTAAACAAATGCTGAATTTTGAAAGAGTTTTTTTCCCTTCCATCTTTCTGGAAGTCAGTCCTTGAAGAAACAAATACTGGGATTAAAGAGCGTTCATAATACCTACCATTTCTGACCTAAATAACTACTGGAGGACACAAACATTTCACATTGTATTGATGGCAGAGAACCTCCAAATTCTGACTGAACAGTTGCGTAGAAAGATCATTCTGCCAGCACTATTAAGAATATTTTATGGTGGACCAACAGGACATTCCTGTGCAGAACAATCAGTTTTCACTTTTCTACATATTAATCTTGACACTGTAGCATTATGCCCACACTGCAGAAAATCCCAAGAGTTGAACAGCAGGAACTTTTTCAAAACCTTGGCCCTTCATAAGCTAACAGTGAGTCATTTTGCTTACCAAGAAAAAAAACCCATCACTGAGCTGGCCTCAAACTGGAACACAGGAGGTTCAACTAAAACATAAGGAAGAACTTCTTTACTCTTAAGAGTAACAGAGCACTGGATCAGGCTGCCCAGAGAGGTGGCAGCGTCTCCGTCTCTGGAAATATTCAAAACTCACCCTGTCACCATCCTGTGCAACCTCCTCTAGGTGAACCTCACCTGGTAGGGGGGTTGGATTAGGTGATCTCCAGGTGTCTTCCAACCCCTAACATTCTGTGAGTTCCTTTTTTTCAATCTAAATATAAGAATAATGCATTCTACCTAGGAATGCATCTGCCTCTTCCTTTAGCCAGTTACTGCCTTATTTTAGGCAGAGAGCGGTGTTAGATGGTATTTATCTCAAACATAATAAAATGTATGTCTAAAATTTTCTTGTTAAAGCTTCACAAGTCCTTTATAGCAATAAATTGTCACAAGATTTTGCTTTTTGAATGTTAGAAAATCATCTCCTGTAAACACCAATACTACTAAATTCCTCACACATTAGAATTAGGGTAAGCATTTTGTAGCCAGGCTTATGAAAGACTGACGGTATTTACAGGAAGAGAGGGAGACACACACACAAAACCAGACAGGTGAAAGACTTTACAACCAGTAAAAACAAGAAGACAGAAGTCCGTAAAATTAAGAATAATGTTGGTGTAAAAATGGGGTAAAAAGCCAAAAACAAAACAAAACAAAAACCTGAAAAAAACCCCCACACCTTATTTCAAAAAACAAAAATCTTATCTTTTAAAGTTTCATCTGTAACACTGTAGCCACAGATGTTTTCGACCCACTTACTACTACAATACTTGTTACTTCCTTTCTGATACTTTTCACTTCCATGACAAGAATAACTTTGTGACCTAGGCCTTGTTTAGATTTATTAAGCCCAGGCTGTTGTTCATTGCTCATACTGGTAAGAGTACTGAGAGGAAGACAAGATGGGTAGAAGGATTTGCTCTTCTCTTTAAGGAAGAAGACAGCCCTATACTCTACCTGCATGAAGAGGTAGGTAGGAGGAAAGAGGGCCCTGGAGACTAAACTGGTGGTAATTAATAGGAGTTTATTGTTTATGTCACATAAGAAAAATCATTCTCAAGCATAACAATGATCTGGACTTAAAATGGGTTGATGAGCCTCTGGCAATCCTGACTGGCTGCTGTAGGGTTAGAGGTACAGAATTTCCCTTGTGTCACAGCCCAAAATACCAGGGATCAACTATTTAAATGGTGATGATCTGAGCTTAATTTCTGAAGAAAAAAAAAAACCAAAAAAACCCCCGAAACAATTTTGCTGAAGTCTGAGGATCTTATTAGTAAACTTCAGTGGCCCCTGTTAATACACAGACCAGACTTACAAGTGGGCTTGTCCTTCAGACCAGATTGCTGGAAGATGCTGAAAATCACTATAGGTTTTATCCATCTTTGACATATGCCTATTTTGGTTCATCTTTTGGCTTGGCAAGGTAGCTAAAACAGTGGGGGCAATAGGAAGAAACATTGTTCAGTCTACCACAGAAAACCAGAAGCTAGCCAGATCTGAAGGTAAAAGGTCTTCCTCAAACTGTTCTCTTGTCAGAGATAAAGTTTCAGTGTAACTAATGAGAGTCTGAATGACCTTGGTATCTCAAAGCATGTCAAAGTCTGTACACCTTGCCAGGGCACCCAGAGCTCCCAAGAAGATAGAAACTGTAATATAACCTAGCACAGGTGGAAGCACAGTCCTGTGGGATTCTGTCAGAACATACTGGCATATCTCATATTTTTTCTATATTTGGGTCATATTGCCAAAGTCAACCCTTCAGTATATTTCCACAAAATCAGAAAAGTTGTGCAACTGGAAAATCCAAATAGATAACTTTTTTTTAGAAAAAAAAAAAAAAAACAAAAAAAACATCAAAACCCCTAAATATTTACAAGCACTTCACTCAGTAAGGACTGCTGTATGGCAAAAGCATTCAAGTCATCTCTCCTGATAGTAGCTCAGCACACTGAGAGCATTGCTATAACTTCCAGCTCTACCAGCTTGTGCTGTAGTTCAGCTTTCATTTTATAAAGAATAAAAAATCTTGCCCTCCTGTCTGAAAAGACAGCCTTTAGAACACAGCCCATAAGTATGGTACATCTAAGTGGCATTTTGCATTTAAATTTAGAGAGACCTCAACCTCTCAGTTGGAGTCAATCTGTGCACCTGTGAATATATCAGCTCATGTAGTTCTCCAGCTCAATGGCAGCCATTCAGTGATCACAGGAAGGCACACTGAACAGAAAAACACATGGAGCTCCATTCAGGTATTTCTGAATTGGATGTCTTGGGGATGAGGGTTATCACTGAATTAATTCTCTTCCGAGGACAACAGATTTTTCCTGATGCAGTCACTTTTGGAAGGTTGGCTAAGGCAAGTGAGAGTGCTGAAACAGCAATAAAACTAAAAAGTTTTCAGGTCCAAAGAGTTAAAATACTTGACCCAGGGGAATAGTCTGACAAAGTTTAGAAGTTGCATATTGAAACTGGAATACCCTCAAAAATGTCCCACATAACACCCTGCATCAATCTTGACCCACGATGACAAGCACAAACTCGGTATTTCAATACATTTTGGACCACTATTTCTCAAACACTTTGGATGCACCATCCTCCTTCAGGAATATTAGTCTTATGGATCATTTCCCAGCTTGTCAGTTGGTCAGGGAACAGACAACCAACTATCTCTACTTTCTGCAGTTCGGTTTCTCTAATACAGGAAAATAAGAAGCCCCTGTAAGCACTGACTGACAACACATAGACATATAACTCCCCTCTCCTCCAGAAGCTGCTCCATTCCCAATTAGATGTGCCCTGCAATCCCTACATTCCTCTTGCTACCAGGACTTACTGCTGCTTTTCCATTCCCCAATCCTGAAGGAACTGAGAGGGTACCCCAAGGAAGTCAGCATAGTATTTTTGCTGTTTTCCTCTCTGAACAATAAATTTAATTGATATTTAATATATTCTATCTAAAATTCTTTTAAATGTTTTTATGAACCTTTCATGAACTCCCTTAGAAGATGCAATATATAGTTTGAGAAATATTGCTCCAGAAAAAAATATACAATTAAAAAAATACTAGAAAAAACAATACAAAACTTCAAGCAGTACTATCATTACACAGTATTTGCATCAGAGATTTTACTGCTAACATATTTTTCATGTTGGACCAAGGTTAGGACAATTTATTGAACCGAATGTTTCCAATAAAATAAACTTTTTATAAGACAAATTATGATGTGAAGTAATGACATACATTAACTAATTCATATCCTGTAGGAAAGCTCAGTCAGAATCCAGTTTAACAGTTTTGCACAGAATGTCCCATCCCCATATAGTTAAAAGACAACTAAGCAACTGAAGACTGAACAAGTAAGTATTTTATTCAAATTCAATGACTAAAAAGTGTGAGTCATTATTTCTCATCATGAACGATGAAAACAATACATAGAATTGTCTCTAGATGAATGAAGGAGGCAATATAATCAAGTAAGAGAAACTAAATAAAAATAACAAGAGTAGCATTTTCTTTCAAATCAAGGATTCTGTTGTTAGTGTTGCTGTTCTTTCTTAGGAGGCTAAAAAGCTGAATATGCCATAGAGGAGATATGATGCATATCTAATCCAAAAGAAAGTCTGTTAAAAATAACTACAGATATTGAACTGTTGGTGATTTTATAATGGTAAGATTTAGTCACATACAGAACCATAGAGTAAAATATTTAACATATACAAAAGTTGACATTTCAATAAGCTCATTGAAGAATATGACAGTATATTTAAAACAGGTCAGAAAGTTTTTTTCCAAGGCAACACACAAGATGTGGCTGGCAGCTGGATCTGCCCCCCCCACCTCACTGACATAATTAAAAGCCTTTTCAGTGATACTGGCAAGATGTAGTCCAAATTGGCTGAAGCATGGCAGTATGCTACTTTACCACTCCTTTCCTGTATTATAATGAAACTGGTTAAGTCTTCCATGCTGTAGTCAAAAGTTCAGTTTCTTTTGCCTAATAAAGCATTCTCCAGAAGGTAAAGGAGGACTTTGCAGCCAGCTTCTCGCTAGCATGATGATAGCAGCTTACATAAGATTTCATACACCCCAAGAATCTTTTCTATTAAACCTTCCATCCTTGTTCAAACAGCACTTCAGGAAGCCTGCCTTTGAGACCTCCCCAAAATAACACAAAGAGAAAAGGAGAAATAAGACAGACAGTCTAGAGTAGAGTATGTTTATTTAATTTAGTTTCTCAAGCAGACAAAAATTAGAGCGTTCAAAGATAATTAATTCACCTCAATGTCAAGTAAGAAAAATAAAAAACCAAAAGGTTAAACTTATTCGGTTTGTTCACCAATTTCAGTAGCAGCCAGAAGTACAAACATTGCAACCTGAAATATCATTATTGGCTTTCACAAAATGGATCAGAGTATCAGAAAAAGTAGCTGAAAGGCAAAATCTGTAAGATTTGTCTTGCAGGCATGACATCTTAATATTTATGTTACAATACCATGGTAATTAATACCTTCAATTGCAAAGGCAACCACAAAATTCCCCAAGGCCACAGCTGCCTAATTCAAATCTTACAAAAGCAGTAACAAAAAACACAGGCTGAAAAAATCCCTTGACTTCATAAATTCTGACATGATTCCAGAAGTCATCAAGGGAGAACTTTGATTATCTGCAAGAAGTTGGATACTAATAGATACTGAAACAGACAATTATCAAGTGATGGAAAAGAAAACAAGGAAACCAACCAGCACCTCCTTTAATCAGGTGACATGAGGAAAAAAAGGATGCTTATCTTTCTGTACTGATTGACCTTAGTGTTGGAATTAATGCACTTGTAACTCATTATGTAATGGTGCATAGTACAGCCATAGGAAAATTGCATTATTTTACTGTATATCAAGCCATTTAATATCAGTTTCAAGACTGCTATGTGGGATGCATAATTCCTCTTCTTCTTTCCTGAATCTTTTGTGAAAAGAATGAAGAATATACCAAAAGGAAAAAACCACCTCCAAGAATTAAACAATATTAATGTAGAATGCATTTAACTTGTAATTCCTGGCAAGACTGTGTTGTGAAGGCAGAGCTGTTCTAAACAAACCACTCAACATTCTAAGAAGTATTCATGCCAATTAGTAACCAGTTAATATCCAAATGAACTAAATGCTTTTTCTGTACTCAAAGACTATAAATGTTTGGCTGGCATTTGGCTAATCTAGATCACTAACAGTGGACAGCAAGCTCCTAAAAATTTCATTACCAGAATGTATAATTTAATTACTAAGATGCCTTGTCACTCACACCAAACTAATAAACTGCTAGTACCTGCATACTGCCTTAATTGGAAGACTTGACTAGCATTTCCCAACTTAACTGGCATACTTAGTATCTCTCCATTAATTCTAGTTTTTCATGTAGGTGCAAATGGCAGTCTTTATATTCTTAAATGCAATTATTCACTAACCAAGCAGAATGCAATAATGCCTGAACACTATTCACTTAAAGCTGAAATTAAATTTTGAAGGTTAACAATAAAAATATCCTAATTTAAATCTCAATTTGAATATGTCTCAATTAAATCCACTGAAATATTTCCTTCCTACATTTGCTGCAAAATATATTAACCATATTAACTGGTAAGGTGTATACAAAAGCTCAGCTTTTGTTTCAGCCTCCTTACACTTGGGCAAGCTTCCACATTCCCACCTCAGTAATTGTGACACCACATTTTCACTCTGTTCACTCCATTTGCAGAAAAGAGAAAGAAAACAAACCACAGCAGCCAGTTTGCAGATCCTAATTCCCAGCTCATCAGAATTTCATTGCCATACCTTATTCAAGATACTTTTGAATAGTTTGCTCATATTTTGTATTTTAACAGAATTATTACTGAGTCATGATTTCTTTATTGCTCACATCTGTTGAATAATACATATAGTTCAATTAAATTAGCTCTGTGATGACAACACAGTTATAACATTCTCAATTATTTTCTGGCATCCTGTTATAGGAAAAGAAGTTATCATCATTTCAAAGTTGATGGAAGAACTGTTTTTCCTTATGTTTTTTTTTCCTATTTGCTATTACTTTCCATCTCTCCTCTCACACAGCCTTCCTAACTCCTAATGAAGTATGGCATCCTAACATGAATTGGGAACATGAGAAATTTCAAAGCAGCCATGGGGCAAAATTGCAATTACCAAAGATATAGCTTTCCTGAAGATTTTTTCAGAAATTTTAAAAGTAAATTCTGTTAAGTAGATGTAGTTTCTTCATTTTTTAAATAAAGTTACACTGCATTCTGACTGCTTTTGCTGCTTGTTATTAATGTACAGTACCTATTTCACACTTAAGCTACATTTAAAGTTTAAGATCAGCTGACTTTAACATCTGCTCACTTCTGATCTGCATAAATTAATAACAGAAATCTCCACAATATGCAGCCTCTGAAGTTTGTCTCTGCTTCACCCTGGAGCTTTTTTCACTCAGTCTACTTAAAACTGTTGTTTCTCACATTAAAATCACAAATTACAGCAGACACACATATATACACTTCACACATAAGTGTTCAGTGAGGTTCTTGCCTTTTTCTGATGTCATATTTGATAAAATTAGAACAATATCATCATGACACCAGAACTGTATCTCTGATACCCACACCAAAACCAATGCTCTCATTATCCCCCTGCTCTCTCCAAACTTGTAAGATTACAGAAAACCTCTATGTAGGATCAGACTCATCTCATACAGAAAATGTACATTTGAGCTAGCTGTCCAGACTCTCCTTATCATGAAATGGAGATAAAGAGGCATGTGCCAATTCAGCTCATCCTAAAGCAGATCAGACTAAAATAGGCCAAGATGAACAAAACAGTAAATGTTATGTATGTGCCCTGGCTAAATGGAGTAAAAATTATAAACTTGATTGATGTGCAGGTTTGTACAGAACAGATACCCAAAACCATATCACTTGAATTACACCCCTGTATCTGCATTGAACTAAGCATGCTGACGTAAATCAGAGCCAAATAAAACATACTAAAAGATCACTGGAATTTTTCATCTAGAAATGAGTGTGGAGTTTCAAACAGGCCCACAACTTCAGCTTGTGACCACATTGACTGTAAAAGAACCACATTTTGCTACTGGACTTAGTTTAAATGGTGGAAATAGTTTTCTATTGAATTTCTTGACACCCTTTAGGAGTAGCCCATCTTGATTTAATTGCTTGTTTGCTATTGTCTGGGTCAATCGCCCATGTCAGAAACTTCTGTCCTGGGGTTCTCAGTGTAATTTTTCTAGTGGCAAATGATAAAGTGAAACAAAAAGAAATATCTAGGGGAATAACACCCAAAGAAATACCAAACTCACCCAAAGAAGTTTTAGACTGAAAGCATGTGACTCCATTTAAAAGCAGTGATGTTTATTTTTCATTTGTATTTATATTCTCACTAAGGCTATGATAAAAGTTCAGCCTTCAAGTATGGACATTCATACACTCATATCATGCATATAGATTTGCAATTTTATGTTCAGACACTAATAAAGTATTTTTGGTTGAAAGCTTTTTGTCACATGCCTAGTCAGTACTTTGTATCTGAAAGACCAAGACATCTCAACATTTAAAAACTTAGGCAGTTTCAAAGACAATGATGCATTTACCCATTATAAGATAATTATATATATATATATATATGTACATATTTGAAAGAAGTTCTTCATAGCATTAGTTCTTTTTATGAATCTCTTAATAATTTAAATGGCAAAGACCACAGCTACTGGAAATGGCATTTCCATATCATTTTTCTTTTGCCCGAACTTTGCAGAAGTCTCTCTCTCAAACTTACTTAATTTTAAATTAGACTTTTTATTGTGATGACAAAAATGAATGTTCTTTTTATGCAAATAAAATAAATTTCTAAACTTTGAGCTTTCTGAACTGAATGAAAAAAGGAATTATTGGCCAGTTCCATCTGTTGGTTATAGGCTATCATCACTCTGGATATAACTTTTATTTCCTAAAGTAATCCATCACAGTGACATTTTATCCCAGAGTGAAACACTAAAGCTTTAATGAAACCATTCTTTGTTTTTTTTAGCACGTTACAGGCTTAGTCAAATTAAAGGCCCGGCAGACATCCTCTGCTACACCTTGTTATATGGAAGGGTATCTGATATGGATATGAATATGACTTTATTTACAGGAGGAAATTATGATAGTTGAGTGGTTTACTGAATAAAATCACCTTATAATTTTTTCTGCAACTCCATGATTGATCAAACTGAGAACTCAAGATACTTGCCTCCCCTCTTTCTTTGATGTTATACTGCACTGAGAGCTTAAAAAGAAGGCAAACTAAAATTTACCAGTTTCTATAGTATGCTTGTATCCCCTTAGTGAGAAAAATTATCTGGGGCTACTTTTCTGCATTGTAAAACAGTGGGACAATTACTACTTAGCTTTAAAAAGTTCTAACAACAGGTTTAATTTCGATTGAGCCTATGAGAGCAAACTACAGAGAAATAATTTCAGAAACAATTTTTCAAAGTATGCAAGAGTAAATCCATATGCTGCTGAGATGAAGCACAAGAAAGCATAATTGAGATAATCTATAGTTAAAATGATGGTGTATGACTTATGATTAAGCTTCATTACCTGCAGAGCAAGGGGCTTCCATCTCATATTTTTCAGTAAAGCTGGTGCTGAGGTAAGCATGCTCTGAGGTCGCTTTTTCAAAGTTAAGATAACACCACTCGGATCCTCTCGTAGTGCATTCACCAAATTTTTCAACTGCCACCCCACCTGGTAACCAGTAAAATCATTACAATAAAATTGAGGTACAGTATTCAGTATTTAATGATCCCTTTTTAAATAAGACTAGTAAAATAACATAATAGGAGTGTGTATATATATATATTAAAGGACATCAACTCTAGAATTGTCAAAATAAGTTACTGCATAAAAATCATGTCAACTAAAATAATTACTATAATGCATTAAGATGGATATGCATCACTTCAAGTTTTAGAATTAATAAACTATTGCTACTCCACTGTAAATGTACAATTAAATCTCAAAGTGTTTTTAAAATTAGTTCTGGTGCATAGACCTTAAGAGACTAGAAGGTTAAAAAAAGCCCTGGTTCTCCATGAACAGTTAAATTCAAACCCGAGCATTCTATATTCTATTACTATTTAAAGTAAACTAACCACATATAGTCATGATATTTCTACTCTTATGCAAGCACAAACCAGTTCAGGGAAAATCTTATACTCTTCACACTGCTATAAAAACAAAATTAAAATCACAAGGACCCTTTTTTTTTGTTTAAACAATATTTCTTTCATTATTATTTCAGAAACAAATACATTAAATTAACAAGAGAAATGTAGTCCAGCCACTACTTGAATATTAGCCCAAAGTAAAATTTTCCTAATTGAATTACAGTATTTTGAAAATTCTAAAATTAAGAACTTGACTAACATGGAAAGCAACCAGCCTTTATTTAGGAACATGGGATAGAACTTTCTGAATACTTTGCCTTTTTGAAAAAAGTAATTCATATATTAAAACATGTACATGTAAAACTCAAGACAGTGTCTTCTGTCTAAGTAATACCTGATTTTGGATATCTAGCTTGAAATGTTTTAAGATATTCAATCCCTGCATTTTCAAGTTTGGCAACTAGAATGGCAATACACAGAATGATACATCCCTTGAAAATCTTTGCCTGTAGACTGTTTCTGTAAACCTGACCGTTTTTCTACCTTTTTGTCTCACTCCACTCTTAAAAAAAAAAATGTTTTTTCCTAATGCTTAAAGGGTCACAGTTACAGATATTTTCCTTCTTGTACAAGAACAGTGTTAAGAAGAAAAATATTTAATTCAGATGTGTAATTCTTACTAAAGAAACATCTAGAATTCTGAAATGATAAGGTAACACAACCATAAAAAGGTTACTTTATATCCTGTCAGTATATTAAAAAAAAAAAAGGCAATGTGAATAAAGAGAATGCAGATTTTCCTTATCATTGATATAGTGCAATAGAACACAAATAAATAACTGTTACCTATGCTTAGGCAAGGTAAACTCATGGAGCTTGTTTCAAGTTATTTTTTGCCTATTACACTGAAAGACACTTTGCTTCATATCTCTTATTTTAAGAGCTGATACTCCCACATGAGCATGCCACTTGAGTCAACACTGATGCTCACCAATAGTCCTGGATTACAGACATGGTTAAAACTTCACCACTCTTCCTTAGCTACTATGAACCCACCTGTCCTGTTTTACATCCAGGATGCACTTCTGCAGTAATATGCAGTAACAGTAAATGAAGAAACAGAGCGATGACAACATGCATCTTTATGGTATATTTTTCAGCTTCCACGGAAGATGCCCAAGCATGATGGAATTCTTATTTTCATTCTAATGCACTCAGCATACTGCTACTACACTTTGAACAAAATGAAACATTGATATAATCAACTTTGGCTCAACTCTCACATCCTGGTGAAGTCTCCCTTTTGTTTCAATAGTATCTTAACCAAGTGTCTATTAAATCCAAGCTGTGGCTGTTAATAGTATGATTTTATATTAAAAAAAAAAAAAAAAAAAAAAAGCCGTGCTATTTTAATAGTGTTTTCCTACTTGGAGAGACATCCACTACTGTTTAGAAAAAAATATATTCTCAGCAGTTCCAAAACGTTACCTTGGGCATATGCAAGGTTTCATCTGCTACTCTAAAGAAGGAATTAGAGGTCTACAGTTCATGTAAAATATCTCCGTATTTAAGCTACTGTACACTTTAATTCACTAACATAAAAATCTGCAGACAGATTTCAGGAGAGGAATCCTTCTGATGTATAAAGCAGCATAGGGAGCCTTGAAGAGAACATGATGTGGCCCCAGTTACAGGGCCGGGATGCAAAATTCTTGCCATTTAAGTTGCTAGGATGCTGCATGTGAAAGCTGTGCTTTAAAGCCATCTGTTTCTCACTGAAATATCCAGAGGACTATAAATAAAATTAGAGGGTTTTTTTTTATGTTAGCAGTTTTAAAATTCTTTCAAATGTACTTTCACACTTTGCAGAGATAAACTTTATCATGTATTTCAACTGTGCATTACATTGCAATAAAGGGAGATTATCTAGTATCTTTTTGAGAGTTAGGGGGATTAAAGGAAAAAAAATCACTTCAAAGCACAGAATCTGCTGAATTTAATTTAGAAGCTCATTAATATAAACAATTTAACTTAATTTTTCACAGGAAAATTCTGAGTTTAATATAAATGTCAAATGAAGTTCATCCTTAGCTTTTACATCACTTTTGGACTTGATGATCTCTCAGGTTCTTTCCAACCCAGCCGATTCTATGATTCTATGATTCTATGAGGAATTCCTGCCGAGGAGATTACACCACCTTTGCTGGAGGAGTCTACTGCCAAGGCAAAGGAAGGATACAAAGGGTAGCCCATGCCACCTCAGGAGCAATACCCAAAGGCCAGGTGAACAGTGCTGCTGGGGGAAGGACCAAAGAATAGGGCAATGCTTTGAACTCAGAGAATCAAGCCTTCAGGCAGGGTACCTGCAGCATCAGCATCAAGCCATCTTCAATTTCTCATCTCATTCCACCACCACAGAGTTGCGGCCAAGCTGGGAAGCCTCACCAGCATGCTCCAGAGACACTTGGAGCCATTCAGGTTGCTTCTGTGGGGCAAGACAGGCATGTGGGAGGTCTGTGCAGCTGCACCCAACTCTGACATCCCTCCTCAACTACTCTGCCTCTCCCTCTTGCCTTCCACTGGCTTCTCCACCACTTGGGATATCTCAGCATCCTCTACCTCAAATAGCAGAATGTTTGATCCGAGGGTGCTGTTATAGAGTTCTACTTCTGCAGACACTATCTGGAAAAAGATGATGCTGAGGAAGATGAGACATTTTAAAAGACCCCAAATATTCTTTGGCTTGCAGCAAGACCAGCTGGATGACAATATTACAATGTCCTGAAATGGAACTTTCATTTTGAATTCTCATTCTAAATTGCCAAGCATTTCAATATTTTAATCTAATAAAAGTTGCTCTCAAAGTAATGACCTTTTTTCTTAGATGAATCTATTGCCCTGCTTATGACAAGATTTATGACAATCTTCCCATTTTCTGAAAGTAAGCTAGACTATCCATTGAAAAGTAAGCAAGACCATTCATTGATTCCTGTGAGCACTGCTGCTATGAGCCAGAGAGGAGCTCTGTAAAATATTAGGATGCAGGAAGCTCAAATAGAATTTGCATGGACCTAGCCCATGTATTTTTAGGATTCTACAAGACCCAGTCTGAAAAATCCAGCATATGAACCCAAGGAGCAGCTGCATCATTTGAAAGTGGTGTGCAAATCTAATGAACATTGAAACTCTGTAATCCAGATGGTGGAATTATAATCAAATGATAAATAGATCAGAGTCCATATTTTTACAGGTGTGTTCCTTCTCAAAAGGTCACCAGAGTCCCATGAAAACTTTCTGCTTCCATGAAGAGAATTTTTTTTCCAGTTACAGTAATTGATTCCTTACTTGCAGATTTGTAAAAGGGAAAAGTAGTAATATCTCTAAACTTCTGAAGGAAAAGTATGCTAAACATAAACTGTAAAGCTGTTTGCTTTTTTCTTGTGAAGCAAACATGCAAAATCTACTCTAGTGTTAATTTTTTAAAAGTTGTTGAAATGGGAAAAAAAAAAAAAAATTCTTATTTTTTCAATGTTGCCTTTTTAAGTGGAATGCCGCCAGAACTCTTTGGCTTATCTAACATTCAAAGCCTTAAGCTTTTACTCCTGTTTGATCTAAAAACCACAAGAATTTCTAGAAGGAAAGTGTATTTACCTAAGATATGTGTGTTTTTTTAAAGATCTTCCACATCTATTACCCATCTTGCATTTTATAAAAAAAAAAAAAAAAAAAGATTAGCACATAAGAAAAAACCAACACACAACACGGCACTTGAAATCACTGTCTATCAAACTTAGCACGCTGTTAAGAAAGTCAGAATCTGACAAGAAACTATCTGGCATCATGCTGTTAAATTAACAGATTGATTTCCATGAACACTGGCTAGAAACAAGGATGGTCAGCTGGCAGCCCGCTGAAACAAATATGTTAGCAGCAAACATCTCCTTCCCTTCCCCATCTGCAGCTGCTTGAAAAGACTGAAAAATAATGGAAAGCCATAGGTCTTCTGCCTCCAGAAAATACTGTTGGGTGAGGAAACCAAAGAAGAATGTTTACAACAAGAACTACCACAGAGATGAAAGCTGCATCTGTATGCAGTAGGAGAAGCAGTGTCAGGAGAGTAGCAGATGCCTTTCAGGGTTTTATCCACCTTCTTAGGTGGCCATGATAATGAATACCCATGCTTACATAACAGCTTTGTCCCAAAGAGAAATGGTTAATAACATTGCGATTGCATATGCTGCAATTCTAATTAAAGAGTATTTTGACTATATTACTTAAATAAATGCAACTTTAATCAACACAGTTTGTATATGAAGTCTCCTGAAGAAAATTGCATCCTTTACTTGAGTAGATCCTAATGTTTCATTAAAACTTTTGCTTGCTACCTCTAAACTGTAAAATAAGTAATTTTTATATTAATGTTTGGCCCAGTAATCTAAAGCTCACACTGAAAAGATATTCCCAAGAATAAACTAAATTAGCACCCAAATTGACAGCTGAATACAAATCTTACTGCTCTAATTAAGCTTCTCTAATCACCTTTCTTCATCAGAAAACTTATCTGATCCAGAGCATAACTTCTGACTTTGCTACCTTGCTTTTATCATTCATCATAATTCAACAAACATCACAAATGTTAGTAACATGACTACAGAGCACCATGGTAATGGAGACAAGCATCTGTTTTACCCCTGTGGGAACTGAAAATTGAATTATCCAGGGACACAGACAGAATCAGTTCTGCATTGAAGCTTGGACATTGTTTTATACAAACACTTACTTTTCACTGATATAATCAACCTTCACTTCAGAGCTACCTCACTGTTTTGCTTTTGAGTCATTGCTAGCAGTATCCTATAACAAATAAATGAGTATATTTGTTTGGAACAGTGAAGACTCCAACTTAACGGGTTTGATTATAATGTATATACCTGATGTAAAGTCATACACTTATTTCAGGGTATGGCTCAAAAAAATGGCTCAAAAATTTCACTGCTTTGGTGTACATCTGAAATCTGAAGCATACTCCCTTGCTTGAGTACATGTTCTTCCCCACAGTGCCTGGTTGCCACCAGCACAATGACTGTAAGGCATCTCTCCCTTCAACCAGGAGTATAGATAACCAGAAGAGACAGGTAATGTCAATTTGTAGGGTTTCCAACCACTTGCTGAATGTAGAACTCAGCATTATTTATCCTCAGAGACTAAATTCAGTCTTTTAAACCCTGGAGGGTTGTCTCAAATGCCAAGATGTACAGAATTATAGGTTTAAGGCCTTCCCCGAAGGTAAAGCACTCTTCTGGAGGGAACACATACATATTATGGGAAGTCATACAACAGAGAAGAAACCATCAGCTCCCTGCACTGGGAGGAAGAAAACAAGAGTTTTGGTCCCTATTCCTAGTGACCACTTTTTTATGCAGTATAAATGCAATACAAACTATACATACATTGCAGGAAACAGGGTCTGAAAGCCACATTGCAATGAGCAGGATTTACACATTCTTCAGCAAGGGAACAGACATTAAACTATTATGAATAAGGTGCTCTCACCATAGTTCTCACTTGGCCTCACTTTCAGGAGCTCCCATGGAACATATGGATTGCTCAGGGGCCCACCTCCATTGAAATGGGGCTCCTGGCAGAGGAAAGACCTCCACTGCCTGAAAGGAGACATTTCAGCATCCCTCGTGTGGTGCCACAGTGCTAAAGAAACATTAAGGCTGAGTAGGAAAGTGCTACTTAATGCCTACGAGTTGGTAGTACGAGCTGAAGGCTCAAGGCAAGATTTAGGCAAACTGGATTGCACCCCATTTTCTCCACAGATCAAGCTGCAGTTGGAGTGTTGGTGACCTCATCCTTCCTGGAAGAAGGGAATGGACAAGTTCTGCACATTTCATGCAATATAAGAAACACAGTCCTCCAGAATGAGCCTGCATATTAACCCACCACAGCCAGGTTCACCTTACATTAATTCATTTGTGCCATGGTGTGCTTCCATCACACACGGGGAATTTAAGGTCTGTGTGTGAGTGTGTGTGTGTACATTGTATATTCTCACATTTCAATTCTCAAAATGGTTGTCCTAGTATTTAACCAATAAATATATATAAGTGTCCTGGTTTGTGCCAAGGTAAAGGTAATTTTCTGTCTTGTACTTTTGCTTTCAGCTAAGTCTCTTGTAAGTAGCTGCACTTGCTGAAATTAACAGCAAGTTTCTCAGACAGTGTCTACTTCTAGGACTGATAACACTCGATGTTTATAGTTACAGCCAGAGACTGGTATGCAAGCCAAGGACACTGCTCAGCTCTGAGGAACATTATGCCCTCCAGAAAAAGAAAAGGAGTAAAAAGGTCCCACCTGCAACCCTCCCTTAGGGAGGAACGAACAAGATACATGCCAGAATTGACCAAACAGAGTATTCCATCCCATACATGTCATACTCAGTAAAAATTTGAGGGATCATGAGGGTCAAACCCCTTTCCTTCTTTCTGTCAAACCCTTCTTTCTGTCAAACCCCTTTTCCTTCTTTGCCTGTCCCCGTTTGATTCAGCATCCTGAGAGGATTCCGTCCGTCCCTCTGCCTCTGGTCCTGATCCGTGCCAGCCTGAATCTGTGTGTTCCTGCCCCCAGCTCCCGACTGCTGCTGACTCCAGGATTCCAGCCTGGACTTTCCCAGGGCTGCCCTGCAGCCTCGGTGGTGACGTGAGAGTTATTGGGGGAGGAACGTCATATCAATTTTCCTGTATATTTGTATATATCTTTAGTAATTTTTCCTATTTATAATAACTGTTTCATTAAAGTTGTGTAGTTTAGTTTCCAACCCCTAAGTCTCTCTTCCTTATTCCCTCTCCTTTCTTTATTAGGGAGGAGAGGGGGATGAATAGAGAGCATCTGTTATTCGATTTAATTGCCGGGCCAGTGTTAAACCATGGCAATAAGCATGCATGCATGCATACACAAGTATATAAATAATTTTGTTTCAGATTAAATTTACATTATCACACCCTTGTAATTTAGGATTATTCCAGTTCATCAGTAATTCCAACAGTCTTTGACTGCCCCCTTTTCAACATATAAATAAATTACCTGATATTCCTAGCTGCCCTGCAGCTACTAACTGCTGTCTTTGAAACAGATGTTTCTTGAGACTGAGTTCATACAGTGAAAATAAACATGTGTACAAAGAAATTGTAAAAAAAATTATCTTTAAACATTGCTAATAATCAAGCAAACACCAAAACAAAACCAACCAAAAAAACACAAAAAAACAACCAAAAAAAAAAAACCCAACAAGAAAACACAAAGCAAAAAGCCTTTCATTCAAATGAAAACTTATGTAGCAACAGTTAACTAACCAGAGGACAGGCATACGGAGTTAAAGGAAATTGCCACAATAAAGCAGCAATTATTTAACCATCAGAGTTCTTTTTTTTTTTTTTTTTTTGCTCCATTTTACTTCTGTTAAAATAATCAGCCATAGACTATGGAGAGTGTTCTAGCAGCTGGGGTATTCTAAGCCAGTAGTGAGGGTTTTTTTATTTTAATAAAAAATTACATATCCAGAGTTCATCTACTCTAATCAGGCATAGAATTTCCCTGCTTATTTTTTCCTCTCTCATGATACAGCATTAACTTGCTTTTCTTACTCTTTTGATCTACTTTTACAACAGGCATCACCATCTTTACTTCCTCACAATTACCTCCTAACTTCATCAGAGTGAGCCAATGAATTATGCAACAGAAGATCAGGCTGGAACCTGAAGATCAGCTGTGCAATTTACACAGCTGCTACCCACACAAAGCACAGAGGTATCCTCTGAATACATCTGCTGAACCCTAACTCATACATTTTCTAGGCTATGCATAACTGTAATATCAGACAATTAATCTGCACAACTTTGAAGAGACCTCTCCTTGCCTTTAATCTCCTCTACACTGTACTTCAATTTTCAGCAATTCTAGTAGTCGTAATTTTATTACCTGCAGAATAATACTTGCCTTCCTTGCCCAATACACATCCCTGAAATTACACTAAGCCTTGTAACCTGTTCTTATGAGACAAAAGGAAAGTAATGTAGCCTGTATTCTGTTCAATGGCCATCAACACAGCTAACAACAGAGAACTCCAGTTCTGCATGTTATATGCTACCTGGGCATAAAACATATGGTCCAACCATATATACCACACATCAGAGACTATGAAATTTTGGAAGAAATTGCAGAATTTACAGTATTCTCACTATTGAGAACATACTGTTAACATTGTAATTAAAAATGCCTGCACATAAAAAATATACCAAGATTATTGTCAGGAGCAACTACATTATGAGAATATGAAAATTTATCAGAAATAGATATATATATATATATAGAGAGAGAGAGAGAGAGCTGTTTGCAGCACATCATCTTTCAATATTTTTGCTGGAAATATAAACACCATTTACAGCACCTCTTGGAGGACTTTTCTTTTTTTCTTTTTCTTTTATAGAAACACTACCAATGGGGGGAAAAAGCAAATCATAAACCCACTATAATACATAAATAAATTAAAAGGCATAATTTCCCAGTATGTTCTGTGCAGAAAGATGAATTTAACAATTAGAACACTGATATGCTCCACAGAATACTGCGGCAGATTTTAGCTGGTACACTCTCAAGAGTGTGGCCACAAATATAACTTGTAAAAAAATATTTTACTTGTCTATGGACTCAGTAACTTGGCTATCCTCTGTGATGAAACTATGAAGGCCAAATGACCACATTCACAGAAAAAGCCAACTGGAACTGCAGTAAAATTCTTACTACAATGTCACTGCTTCTAACAGAGACATTGGTGCCTTCAAAGTCAGCTCAGCTGTGTATTCACAAACAGTAGTCAGTGTCATACAGAGAAGTCTATGTCATCAATTACTAAAGACTGATTTTTTTTTCATGTAAAACACAATGAAAGAACTCAACAGTCTGATGAATGATTATTCAGATGTGTTCATCCAATCACATGAGTAAAGTACCAGGGCTCAATGATGATAAAGTTGTTCATTCTAGGGTGAAACCAAGAAAAAAGTTTGGTTTTGAGTGAGCTGTGGAACACAGCAAATGGCAACAGGTGACCAAGATCACAACCAGTTGGCAGGGAATACTCTTAGAAGCCATGTCCCAATCATAGGAGAAGACTGGCATCTCATGCTGCACTGGTTTCTTCTATTACTCCCTGAAAGGACTTGTATACTAATTTGAAGTTCTCATTGCTTGACTGTTATACAGCTAGATCAATAGTGTATCAGTTTCACAGATGAGGTTTAACATGCCACCACATATTCTTCAAGTACTGTAGTGTACCATAACTGCAGACAGAAGCAGATGCTCTGAGAAGGAGATCTAAGAGCACACTCAAAGTGAGATTTTTGTGCCTGGGTCACAGGACCTAAGGCCTCTCATGAAGCCTGAAGCAGTAAGGAACAGTTTCCACAACTTGTGACTTAGAAGTGACCCTGTCAGTGCTCCTTTTCCATTTTGGGATATAATCAACCAGGTTTAACACTTTCAGCTAAGCTGAGCAGGTTGACTTTAAGGCAGAAGAGCTCACGCAGTTAAGCTCTGCTATCATCAGGTAGCTGCTGAAAGGCAGCCCAGCATGGCTTTTTGTGCAGCTGAGCTAATTGGACTGGCTGGTGACACAGGTGTGTAGTTAAGTGTGAAAATTTCATGTGGAATGAACAAAGGGAAATAATTTAAAGCTTGGAAGGAACACGAAGCAGCATGGGCTGGCCAGGCTTCTGATGCTCTAACACAAATGTGACAATGACATCAGTTTGTCAGCTGATTTGTCGTGACAGAGTGAGAAGTGCAAGTGGATGCCCTCACTGATGCAGAACACTGCTTCCATAAAAATGAGTTTGTGCTCATCAAAGCAGTGTGTGTTCCACACAACAACTCCAAACAAGCCCCAGGGATAAATGGAAGACAGATTCCATGGGCAAGAGCATCCAGCTCTTGTGCTGCATAAATGGCAAGAAAGTCCTTTCCCATTCAAACTCCAAATTCCAAGTCTGAGAGGGGCAGTTCTCAAAGCAGAGATACTTCATCTGTGGAGTTGCTGCCAATGACCTCCATTAATTTTATTTTCCCACATAGTTGTTTCATTTGGAAAACATTTCTGGAAATCAAAAATGAAATCTATCTACATAAAAACACATGCATACTTTTCTAACTCCGTAAAAGACTAATTCCTACCATCTCTTCAGAATACCTGAGAATCCCTACTCTCTGGCGAGTATTTTTTGGAAAGGACAATGTAATTCATCTGTATTTGTGAGGTTTGTCAAGTTACTTCTCTTTTTCATTTATACTCATGTAAAAACATCTGCAGTCACCATGGGGAAACAAAAGATAATCTTCCCTCGCATATTTCATGTCTGCAATATCACACTTCCCTGACATGGGATATAACATGTATTTCTGTGTGTATTTGCACATTTATGTAGAAATGAGATCATAAGTAACATCACATCATCTTGACACAAATTCTATGTTAAAGGGAACTGCAAATTCACAAAAAAATTACTCCTTTTGAGTATATCATGACAATTTAGTTCCTTTGTCAGTATTATACAATACTTACGGAGAATGTAAAGGAAAAATAAAGAATTCAAGTGAAAATTTGAGAGGTAATTTGGAAGATGGACTAAATTTGGCAAAAGCAAAGTACGGTCCTTGTATCCTGACAAAATACAGAATGTTCAGAACGGAGCCCTACAGGGAACTGGGTTATTTTCATAAAAACTTCCATTAACACTTCTAAATAGGCTTAAAAAGCTTTTAGGTGTAAATCTCACCTACCTTTACAGTTAAGTATTCATGTTAACATTTAGCAAACCATTATAAACAGAGGAAGCCCAAATATTTGGAAAGAATTAAAAATAATGATTTGGGAGCTACTATTCTACCTCCTCCTCTGTAAAAACACATTAGTGACAGTGACAGAAAGGAGGTGAGCACAAAGCTATTTCTGTTTAACTTTCATGATCTGTCTGCACTGTATCATTGTTCAAATCAAACATCATATGAGAATAAAATTTTAAATGAAAGATGTTATTAGTGGAAGTTATTGTATAAGGTATTCAATATCTCATACAAAAATCTTGGACTGTCAGTGCTGTCTCCTCCCTTATACTCTCTCCCAGCCCACATTCCCATAAGTATCTCTACAAAACACAATTTCCTTCGAAGCCAAGTTAATAAGGCCTTAAATGAAATATGTGTGTTCAAAAAACCCTAGCTTGGATCTCAAACAGGTCCTGCTAAACAGTACAGAAAAACTGAATAACAGAAATACTTGCAATATATTTTTTTCTGCTTTCAGATGTTTTGGGTTGTTTGTTTCCAAAATAAGACAACATCCACTGCAAACTCCATTTTGGATGCATACACTCCAAAGATTCATGTGCACCCAAATTTCAGCATTTCCTATCAGCTGGAATTTGCCATCTCTACACAAACCCTGAGAGGTTCTGTGGAGGATGGACTTTTTGCACAAATTGCACAGTGAAGCGTAAAACCTTTACTTTTTCTAAGCAAAGATTGTCAGGGTAAGGATCTGAAGACGTATCATACCCTTCTTAAAGTATTTACACTTGCATGAAAGCAAGGTATGGTCTTGTAAATGATAAAAAAGATCTCCTCAAAGTTTCTGAAGTGCAAATATAAAAATAATTCCAGCAAGTAAATAATTTCCGGACTTGGCTTGGCCATGAGAGCTCACAGGAGTTTGCACAGTAAGAAACAAGCCATATGAAAATTAGGTGTTAATCTACATATTGAACTATTACAAAAGATCCAATTTCAAATATAACTAGTAGGTGTTAAAGACATTAAACATACCAGGTTCTACATAAAACATATGGATAACTTACCATATTTGCTTATTTTGCCAAATTAAACCTATTTTTTCCATCATCTAGATTTGCATATTCTGGTGAGTTTTAGCAAGCATACACAAATTCTGGGACTCCACACATCTACCACATTATATCACACTTTCATTAGAAGTATATGCAATGTGTCAAAAATGCTTCCAAAATAAAGAAACCAGGCACAGATTACACAAGAGTTCTGCTAGTCAAGGATTCTATCCTAAGTCTATACCCCCTTGTTTTCTGTTTGAAGTATTTTCTGTACAGCCTTATCACTGATGCAGCCAGGAGGAGTACTGTGAACAGTAATAATTCATGTAAGCAATAGTATCATTTCCTGCACTTTCAGTTGTTTAAAAGGAGGACTGTCTTGAGGCAAAATACACTCTTAAATTATATATGGGCAGAAACATGAGCACTGTAATACAGTGCAAATTCTGAATCGCCTGAATAACTTTTTTTTTGTTTACACTGGAAACACTTCAGAGAGACAGGCTTTTAGAGGAGACTAAGGATGGAATTTACAGGGAAGTTTAAGGGAAGACAGTGCCTAAATCCTTTGAATTTTAATTGGGGCAGTCATGCCTCTTAGTTACAGAGCTATGTAAAAAAAAAAATCCACTCTGTAAGGCAAAACTGACACAAAATTCACATAGGTATCTAACCTCAATGAACCACAATTTAAAGGACAAATTTCTGGACATTATTTTTCACTTACTTTAGGCTTAATTTCATTGTTTTGTTATTTTAAAAATTCAGAAGATATTTACATTCCAGACATCCTGCCAGTAACAAGTGGAATAGATCTTACTATGCATTTTTTCTATCAACATAGCAAAAGATCAGGGCAATGACTTAAAATCCATTGATTTCATTGCCAAATGAAATACTATGAAGACTTAAGCATCACTACAAGCAAACTGAGAATGTCTATTTCTGCAATAACAGCCTTTTCATAACTATTACAATGTGATTCTTGTAAAAAATGTTAGAAAACAAATTGAATTTTTAACATAGTTGCATGGAATTTCTCTTCCTTATATTCGTAAATTTTAAATTTTTTAGATTTTCATTTTCAAATTACGAGACAGCACCTAAACAATAGTTACATGTGAACAATACCTCCCTATAGTTTTAGAATTAGATCTTTAAAAATAGTTATTTTTACAGTCAATATGAGTGATAATGCATGATAAGTTACAAGGAGCAAGTTGAAAAATGGAGCCTGGGTTTTCAAATGCTGAGCAGTATAGGTAGTGTGAAAAAATTTTAATAAACAGAAAAGACAAAATGTAATATCTTCAGAATTCTTCATGTCCTAAGTAAGAATCACTGTAACTAAGAATACCTCTTCTACTCAGAAAAACAGTTTTCTTGAACTGGCAGTAAATTCCTTGTGACAGGGGCCAGTGTACGAAAGAACTGACTTAGATTCCTGCCAAAAAATATAAACATATATTTAGAAAAGATCAAATATTTGGTCTCTACAAATTGGCAAGTGAACAAAATGCCCCTTTGTAAATGTTATGTGGGAGGTGCTATCACATTTCCAAAGGAATGGTCGGTGACACTTGGTGTGGAAAGGAAGAATTAACATACAGGGAAGTTACTTGTGTACAATATCAAAGATAGCAATTATTATAATTATATTGTTTACACAAAAATGCAAGAGCATGTGTAAATGCATGATTTAGTCTATTACTATACATACGCTCTGCACTAAATGTTACTGCTGAAAAATGAAATTTAAATGGATTGTCTTAGCTCCATATGGTCCTTTTTCCCTAGAACTAACATCAGCTCCTGCTATAAGCCACAGAATACCTAGATTCACTGATGCAACAGCCAAAACACCCAAAAAAGTCCACCCATATAGGTATGAAAACTCAAGGCTTATCAAAATGCTTTTATTATTAGTGTTAGGAGTAAGAACCTGGCCCTTCCATCTAATAAATGCAGTGGAGATGTGCCAAGGAAATTAGAATAAATACCTAGTTAATTGGAAATTTTCATGTAACATGGCAACCTTGCTATATAGCACCACTGGAATTTTTGACAACACTAGCTAGCATAAGGACTGAATGCTTGTTGATATGCTTCTTCAGATGTATATACATATTAGTAGCCAAAGTAATAATCTTCTAAAACATTTTTCATATTATATTTTTGTCATATGCTTTCATAGGGCAGAAAAACAAAGAAATTAGCCATCAACTGTACATGTTAGGTAATCATAATCACAGGATACACTGCATATGCAATTATACTGCATAGCTGAAAAGATAAATTCTCATCAGTTAAGTTCCACACATGTACAGTGTGTTTGATATCAGACTTAGCTGGAGGGGATACTGAAATATTACACTAATATATGCAGAGGAGTTGACATGATGTACAATGGCCTAAAGATAGAAGCGGAACCCCAGAAGGAATCACAAGACACACTTCTAAAAACAGGCTGCTCTCTTAATAATGGTGATCTAAGATTATTTTTGTTGTCATGTCACTAATTATTTTGACTTCACTGTTCCTAAGAAACCTTATACTTTGAAAAAAAGGAATAGTTAGTTTCTATAATGACAGTCTGTTCTTTTGTTACCAAAATTCACCTTAGAAAAGGTAATTTTAACAGCTGACCAATCCTAAATAAAATCACCAGAAACCAATATGCATCTGTTCACACAAAGAGCAATTTGCATGGTACTAGTTTTCTTTCCTATCATATCTGTAAACTTAAAAAAAGTTTTAAAACATGCATTTAAATTAAGCTGAACATCCTAGGCACACTATGAGAATCTTACATGCCTTGCTTCTCAAAACACATGTTCTACACATTCCTGTAAGTTTGGAAAGTAGTAGGATTTCCAGCTTCCAGGAAGTAATCTTGACCTTAAATCCACAAAGTCACAACAGTTCCAGCTCCCTGCACCCTTTCAATCCAAACCTTCTATTGCAGTAAAACCAACTGTTATTAGTAGAGCATGAGAAAGCAGAAAACACCCTAACATATATCCCAAGCCACAGATATTTAGCCTAAATGAATATCTCCAGTGATGCTCAGAGGTTTGGAACTTGAGAACTTATGAACTATACAGTTTCAGAAGAGAAAAGAAAAATTTAGATGTTAGAATAAATAATTATCTATAAACACACATTTCTCTACACATGCTGATGTTCCATGACACCTCTATCTCCAATTGACACAGAACATAGGCATACATACCACAGTTTGGTGGTTAACTTGAATCACTTCATCCCCAGCATGGATTTTCTTGCACCGATCTGCAGGTGACTGAATTTAAAATAAAAGAGATGATAAAGAATACAGTTCTTACTGGTCATCATCTCTCTGTCAGCAGTATGATTGCTAAGCTAAGTAAATCAGGTTAGATTGATAATGACATTCTAAATAAAAAATTAAAGAAATATTTAATAAATAAATTTATTGTTGGAGAAAAATAACACGTACTATTGTACAGAATACAGTCAAATGTTAAGAAGGGTGTCAGGTTTTTTTATTACAAGGTAACTAACTCCTAAGGATTTCTTTTTCATTTCATTCCACCAAAAGAGTGCATGACATCTCTTAACTCCTGCTTTAAGCCAAACTTTGGCTTTTGAGTTTTGAATCTTTTAAGACTAATTGGCAATTCCTCATAAACAAATTTTCCAACATCGCCTTGTAATTCTGTAATGTTTCAATATGCTGCAGAGAAATTCAGTAAATTACTATTCTTCAAAGAGTACACAAGGAGAGAGGATTAGGTTAGGTAATAATTTGGAAGATAATATGAGTTACATAATAACTTGGTTTTCCAGTCATTATTAGGGTGAAAGAAATGCACTGAATTCCTACAGAGATCACACTTTCAAAAACCAAAGTAGTTATCTTCTTTGCTTTTGCCTCAAAAAATATTGCAGGAGAACAAAACAAAGTCCAAAGTAAAAACCTCTCAACATCTAACCCTAGCCCACCGCCATAACGCAATATCCCCTCTCCAAACTTTTCTTTTTTCTGCCTTCTGTATTTACAGTAGACCAACTGTTTTCTGATGGAAAATAACCCTAATTTAGGGGAAAATAGTTCCTTTACAGGTCTTACTAGGGTAACAACACTTTGCTATTCCTCCCATTGATGTGGCTGCCAGGCTGCAAAGGCACTAAACCAACTGAACACTAGATGGTGAGATGGACGTTTTGAAAAAACTCAAGTAGATCAGGAGAAGGTTTCCAAAAAACTACTACAACTTTTACAGAAAGGAAAGAAATTAAATTCAATTTTAAATGAGATAGCAGGTCATCTACAGACAGGCCTTGACATATGGACTGTTTGTAAAAACCTATGTACCACATTTTCATTCAAAATGTATATCCCATATGCCATGACTTTCTAGTACAATTCTATGTAATTCATGGTCTAAGTTAAAGACAGTGCTTAAATGGAAGATATATAAGAAAAACATTAGGCTGAAAAAAGGGTCACTGATGACTCAGTGCTAGGAGACATTTCTCAGAACATCCTAAATCAAGCTTGTTCTTTATTAACATAAAGAACAGAAGCCTTGACTTGGTGTGTGTCATTTCAGCATCAAAGGTGTTGTCTATGTGAAAAATTTTAACACTGGTGATGATGTTCGAATGATCTATCTGCTTTCACTACTCACACTTACTCATTCATACCTCTAAAAATCTTTATCATTCTCCTGTGTAATACTGCTATTTTTTAGCTCAGATATACACAGACCTAAGACTCTCAGGATATCAGTGCAACTGAATCTTGTGTCATTAGCCTTGAACTCTACAGACTTATATTTGTATTATGATACAAACTTGCTCTTGTATTGAGTTCAGCACTCGCAGCTTCAATCTTGACCAAACACATATTTTTTATAGCAGCTTACCAAGCCAGTAAATATGGTCCGAGACTCTTCAAATTACAGAAGTCTACTTTAAAAAAAACTCATTGCAATTATGCTTTGAGCACACTGAAAAACGTGGTAAAAATCATTTTTAGAGGAGTCTCAAGGCTGTGGTCTTATGAAGAGGTTGTTCCTTACCACTTTTTTCTCCCAAGAAGGCAGACCTTGCTGTAAAGAAACAGTATCTTTTATCATAACTATTTATCATCACTATCAATAGAAAAATTGATAAGTTCTTTCTTTCTTTCAGATGTATATGCTGGTCATTAAGCAAACATCCATTGAAGAAATCCTAGTAAGTGGAACAAAGTGTGTCACATCACAGCTTTATTTCCAATAGCTGGTAATTTGGTTCAGCAAGGAGTTGAACAGCAGGTGGAATTACTTGTCACCGAGGCTCACACACTGATACTATACAAGGTATTCAGCATCTGCTTGGGATTTAATCTTCAGAATCAATTTAATTTTGTCCTTTAGGCTAAATCTTGTCTTTGTCCCATTCCCACAGTATACTCATACTTTCTGAAAGACTAGTTTAGACCTCCTGGAGCACATCTGTTTGCTGTGTGCCCAGCATGGAGACTTTTGTGCTATTTTTTCCAAAAGGCCTCTCTTCCCTGAGATCTAAGGAAAACATACAAACTTAACCAGTGCACAGTACATCAGGACACTGGGAGCACCCCCTTCAAAGTTACACTGCTGTTGGAGATGCACGGCATGATATTACTGTTGAAAATATTCTTTTCTATTGGAAAACCAAATTACAGAATGTCCATATTTGAAGAATACATATGTTATGTGAATTAAAAGAATCTCTCCAACATGCTCTGAAAGGGTTCTCTATTCAACAAGACAGCTGTAATCTCTTGCTGGACCAATACACCCTTTAGATTTCTTATTCCCAAAGAAAGGAGAGAAGATGACAACCAGAAAGTTCAGCTTGCTCTAATGCTACAGGACCACCAGTGAGAAGCTCTTGCTTCAGGCAGTGACCTGTGAGGAACTCTGCTCTCTCACAGTTCATGTTTCAGAGCTCAGCTGCTTTGAACTGCAGGGCTGATATGTTGAGAGGAATGAATCCTAACACTGAACCAGCAAGATCCAAGCTCTAATGGGCTTTGTAGCTGGACAAACACCTTGAATGGCCAACAGAAAAAGCAGAACTGTGGTTAAAAAACCAACATTACATTAATGTAGCTAGCACTGCCATGCTACTGTGTTAAGTGACAAAGAGAAGTGCTTCTCCATGATTAAAAGTTGCGACAATGTGTTAACTGTAAGGGCATAATTCAAAAGAAGGAAGACACAACATTTTTTTCAAAGAGAAGAGAGTTAAACATGTCAACATCAACAGGTCAGATCACCTCTGCACCACCATGATTCTCTGGCCATGTCACTTAGATGTTTCTCCTCCCATCTATTAGATTCATGCCTTTTTTGTTTGTTTGGGTGTTTGCTTTGTTAAAGGAAGCAGCTAGCTTTAGTGTTTTTAGAAACAGAATACATCTTATTTTATCTAAGGCACTACTCTTTTTCCACAAAGGCTTTACACACAACAGGTTTTCCCCCTAGATAACAGACTGCAGTTTCTCAGTTCACTGTGAGCACCTCCAGGGTTTTACAGTGAGTGAAAGTCAGTAATGAAAGCAGAAAAGTCATCACGACTGAAGCTTCCTGATGTGGCTTTAAATTACACTCATGAATCACAAAAGATAAGAGTTTTGAGGGAATGCATTAAGATTTTATTTTTATCTTTGCCCCTGGGAAATTAAATTCAATATTAGTAAGTCATGGAGAGAAATGGTTCTTTTTTTAAATCTGAGAGAAATTCAACTGTAAAAAACACGCTCCTTCTTTCATATGTTTTCTAAATTAAGCTCAACTCTGGTTCTATTTTTTTTGTTTAGTTTTGCTCTTTCGCCAATGGTATCTGTAGCTCTAGGTCTGACTCTCTAGAATTTTGATTTCAAGACTGCAATTTTTAAATATTCCTTGTTTGGAGACAGGTGGCATTCACGGAAGTTCAACCAGAGATATTATCTATTTCTTATGGGAAACCCTGCCTCATAGCAGAAGAAAAAAGAAAAAGGAAGGGCTATAAGTTTGCAGTTCCTATGGAGGAATGAAAATAATACTCCTGTTTTACTGAGACAATAACAGAACCTCAGGACGAGTCAGGGGCAGCACTTGTAAATACAGTGCAGGCACCTCACATTTTCAATAGTATTCCACAGTATCGGCATAGAACAAACATTTCTAACAGCTTCATTTTAAGAAAATGCCATCAGTATCTCTGAAAGGAACTGCCTACACCATTATGGAATTCTGCTGTTTAGTGTCTTACTCCATATTTATTGAAGATTATGGATAGAAGCCTTCCCTCCAAAATGGCAATTTTCTCTCTTCCTAATGGACAGCCTGTTCTCTAAATATGGTTTACAAGGAATGGAGGTTGTATTTTAAACTCAGTCGATAACTAGTCTATTATATTTTGCTTGCTGTTTAATACCTGCAGTGAGAATTAGTACACCAGCAATAAGTGTTCTTTTCTACAGGCATTACACAGAAGTTCATGCAGAAATAGATGGTTATTTGTCAATGTGAAGGGATGTCCTCATTTCCATGCATTTATTTATTACAAAATAAAGCTTGATTGATGGAAAATATAAAAGCTGTTTGTCTGATACTGCAGCAAACTTCAGCATATCAGCCTATACATAATAAAGACATATATCTTTTATTCATAGAGCCAGGTAACTCCAAGACAGATACTTCCTATCCTGAACAACTGCAGCATTTTAGGTGTCTTGCAAGAACAAATCAAACCAGATTCCCCTGGTCGTCAGCTGAGAAAAACTCATTTAATTCTGAGGTAAAGAAGCACAAGCATTTCTGCCGTCCAACATGCTATTGGTCCTCAACAGCCAACTAGCACACTTTTGCAAGCAAAATGTAGTCTACAGCATAGGGAAAGCATAACCACAGGTAAGGTTGAAAAGGCTTCCAGGTCTGAACATATAGTATTAACAATACTTACATTTTCTGTTGTTCCAGTAATTACATGGAGACCATCATATGTTGATTTAATGTACATACCCTAAGAAAAAGACATCATGGGAAAGAATTTTTAAAGAGTTTTACAAACCATCACCATCCAAACATAACTTGCATATGTCTAAAAGAAAAGCCTTTTCTTTTTTCTTTTCCTTAAAAAAAAATAAAAATAAAAATAAAAAGACTTTAATATACGCCAAGCGGAATTTGTCTCTGGACAGGAAAGTGCATTCTGATGCACTTTGAGAACAGCCAAAATTATCCTGGACCTAATTAGCAAGAGCAAAATAAAACTTTTACCAGAGTCATCTCCATAAATACTACCCAGTTTTTCTAATACACTCCTTCAACTACAAATATGACACCTCTTGAGTACAAAGATCCCCAGAAATAAAAATTGCCTTAGGATGATAAATACTTCCATTTGTTTTTGAAAGCTACAGATGACTTTACAAGATCTAGAGTTTCTGGGATGCATATGCGGCAAACGTAAGTTTCAAAATGATAACCAATACTCTGAAGTGTGCCTGCAGAATGGCTCCAAGGCTTTCTCAGAGCCTCATGCATCTCAGTGAACCAGACATCTATAAAACTCAATGAAAAAAATTAAATGTGAACTTTTTTAGTTACCCCACTGCTTTCAAAAATATATGGAAAAAGAGGGATAGCATATAAACAGATAGAAGTTCCTGCATGGCTTTCCACCAAGTCTAAATTAAAACATTTCAACACCATTCACTAAGACAATGAGAAAAGGAAAAGGGGGAGAAAACTGGCATATACTGAGCATTCAGCAACTTCTAAGGACTCTCCCCCAAGATAGATCACAGAAAGCAGGTAAATTTTGAGTATGTGATTAAATATTTCTCCAAACCCTACTTTTTCCCCTTTTATTCAGACTGACACAAAGCGCTCTGTTCCGAGCTGAGGAGCAGGGTGCACTCATTGCTATTTAACTATGGTAAAGAGGCAAAGAAGACTCTTGGTTGGACTAATCGAATGCAGCATGACAACTCACAGATATTTTGGTAGTGGGGCAAGGAAGTATTCCTCATGTAACAAAGTATATGATCATCCCAGTGAAAAATAGGGACTTTATGAGGTTTTCTTTTGGGGGGATGCAGGGGTAGGAAGGAGGAGAGGGGGGACACCTCAAAACCAAACTCCTATTTGGCTCTGCATAATACATAGTGGTAATGGCATAAAATCCAGTTGTCACGTTGGGCTGTCACAGCTAGAAGAGAACAAAACAAGAATCTGCTCATTACTACAGAGATATGAAACCTCAAGCAACAACCTTCCAGCTTCCAGTTCTTCCATGCACCTTCAGCAATTTTTCTATCCCTTGGCTCCATGCTTAACTATGTTATTTCAAATACAGAATGGCAATTTCTTATATGTTTATCCTCACAACACCCCTGTGAGGTAGGGAAATGCTGATATACACACATTTTACAGACAGGGAAATGAGCCACAACAAAAGATAGGTATATTGGAATTTGCCATTTGGTACTCTTACCTACCCAAAACCACCAAAAGACAGGGATCCCTCTGAGGATCTCAATCTAAGTGACATGATCATACAGCCTGAGACATGGAAAATGCTGAAATCATGGTGACTTCACGGTGGTGAAGTCAGGTCCCCATAGAGAGAGATTTCTGAAGAAAGTCACATCTACGTTTTTATTGACAGTGAGTTACTGCTTTCAGCTTAAAACATCAGGGTGAAAGCTGAGAATAAGTCTCACAGTTAATGATTACACAGTGCTTAGCTTTGTGCAAAGCATTATTTGGAAGGATAGCAAAGTCATCCAAGTATGCTGTCCTGGAGAAGTGCAATTCACATCTAATCCAGTCTTCTCTAGAAATTTAAAAAATTTTGATGAAGCCAAAGAGGAGGAAGACTTCTTTGTAGAATTTTCTTTAAAGGATAAGATAAAGATTTGCACACACTGGGAAAGAGAGGGAAGACACAAGCTGCAAAAAAAATATATTATTTATATTCAACACATGCAAAATTAATAAAGGTTACACTACGCCACATTAATTTTACAAGAGCAAATATTATTCTGTTTACAAAGCAGATATTAAATGGGGACAGGTAACATTTTGCAACTGAAAGATGAGCTAACGTTTTACCCATATTCCTCCACATCTTGTTTTAAGTGAACAATACATGGGTTAGGGTACAGAGGAGAGAATGTTTCTGGCTTATGGTTTGATCCTGAATGGAAATAACAATACTATAGACATTTACAAGTTTTCCCCTCTCTGCCTCCTTGTGGCTGCACAATATCAACACTACTTCTAGTAATCAAGAATTCAGGGCAGATTAGTGTGTGTGTTGTTCATTGGTTCATTAATCAAAAAAATTAGCAGATACGCATTCTAGGTATCCAAAGATAACACCACTGCCCCTATGAATTTATAAGAATCAGTTAGATCAAATAAAAGGAAAGATAATATAGTTAACACAATTTAAAAAGCTTTAAAGCAACCACCCTAGGAATCAAGAACCAACGTATAACTAGATTGAAAATTGGGTAACTCATTCTTAATTACATCACAGATTGTCCTTCCTGATCAGTTATGAGCAGAAGTATAAATTCAAACCCTACATTTTATCTTGGTGCAAGTAATTATACAGTTAAGGGTTAGAAAAGAGACCTTGTACGCTTTTGTCTTTTTTTCCCCCCCTATTTTTCTTAAAGATTGAAAAGAGAATTCAATATTCTTTTAATATATTTTACACAAAGCTAGATGGAAAAGAAAAGAACATAGTTCAATTTTATCACACACGTAACTGAATTTTTACTCTTTCTCTGTGATATAATCTTAATGGAGTCCCCCAAAATTGCATGTGCCTCTTTAACCCTAAACAGTTCTCAGAACCCTGTTCATTATTTTTTTCCCAGTTCCTCCAATGTTTCAAGCCAAATAATTCAGGATAAATATTAGGAACAGTGGTACATTGGATTCCTGGAAAATACTTTCTGGCTAGGCACCTTTAACCAGCTGTAACATTCTGCTGTATCTTCAACTTGTATTTTATGATTGCTTTTACACATGACAGGCTCATTTCATGTTTGCTTCAGCAGGTAAAGAGGAAATCAGAACAGTCTCAAATTCTGGTGGATTCACCCTTGTGTTTCTAGCAATCTAGGTGAACATCTGCTACTTGTAACCATACTATACTTTCTGAACTGAGCAGAATTAAAATAATACAAAGACGAAAGAGGGGAAAAAAAAAAAAAAAGAAATTCAGCATTAAACTTTGACGCAGTTCTTTGATCTCTGTTCTATATTATAAATAAGCAAATAAAGATAGAAAGAAACTGTTGAAGAAAATGTTCCCAAGGAAAAGTGGTAGCTAAAACTTGGTTACCTGCTTTTTGTCTAAAAGGAGGCATACAGAGTTGTGCTTCTTTCCTAAATTCACTCATTGTTCTCAGTCTACCATTAATATTTTAAATTCTATTTCATGGCAAAATATAATAGCTGAGTAGTCAGTTTTGTCTCTTTCTAGAACATCAATAGTGCAAAAACATACAAAATTAAATTCTGCATAATCATACTGATAAAACAGCTTCCAAATCCTCCAAGAAAAATGAAACAACAAACAAACAAACAAAAAAACCAACAGGAAAAAAACCCAAACTGATTGCTCATGGGAGCATACTGGTGACTGCAAAGCTGGCCACATTAATCTATTTCAGAGCTTTTTAGAAGGATTGTCTATACTGACAAGTCTCTTTTCACCCTCACTTCCCAAGCACTGCAGACCTTATCTCTTCCTACAGCAACAGTGGAAAACGTATGTATGCAGCCTGTCACATCACATCTAAGCAGACCAGAATAAAGAAAAATAAAGGAGGAAACCCCCCAAAACCATTACCAAACCCCACCCATCCATAATGTTGCCTTAGTCAGTACACAAGAGTTTCCCCATATCACACTCTGACATTTTCTGCTTGCCAGGTTAGTTAATTGTTTTTCTGATAGGTGTTAATTAGCTTTAGTATCTGTAAGATGCTGTAAGCAGTGTAACACAATTACGTTTCCTTATGCATTAAGGATTTAGTCTGATAACTTATATTTATCTCTGACTGATACTTAAGCTTCCACAAGAAAAAAAAAAAAAGGTCAAACGTAAGTGAAAGAATTATTTGTGTTGATTAAATCATGTAGTTTAATTTCCAAAACTCCAACCATTTTCTCAGTTCTGTCTTGCATTTACCATATGAATTTAGGGAAATCTCACTGTTTTCCAAATGGTTTATTTTCTTCTCTTCTCCTTTCCTTTTTCATTCCCTGATTTGCTTTAGCTTCTCAGATATTAAATGTGAGACATGTTAGAAATTCTGCTTATTCTAGGTGACAAAAACAAACTTCCCAATCAGCAGTCATTCTTGTCCATTTTCTTCTTGAAGTCTTTTTATCGTTGAAGATCTTAATTACTGGTTGGTAAAGTCTGCATAGAACTATCATGTGGGTCAAAATTCTGAAAGAAATTGACAATAATCCATTTTTCCATCTCCATCATTGCACAGATCCTGGAAGAAGGTCCAGAAGTTATCAAGCTTCACACTCAAGTGCTCCTGATATGCAGAGGATATGATCAACACCAAGCTGCACCATCATTTCTTAAACTGACACACTTAACACTTGATGGGGCAGTACTGATATGTATTTGCTGTACTGTAGTTGAAAGATTTAGTTTAAAAACTAAACAAACAGCCCAACAAACCAAAGGTAAAGCTTTCATACAGAGAACCAAGAGCAATTTGACAAGGACAATCTGTTAGTAAGACTGTCACTGCAAGAAACTGAAATCCATGTTATTTCTCATCCAGGAGCAAATTTAGCATCCTCAGTTCCTGCTCTGGAGAGCTCACAATCTATAGGACAGCACAATACAGAGGCAACAGAATACTGGTGTACAGGGAAGATGAAGGGGGGGCAGGGAAAAGACCATATCAAAATGGCATTGTATCCTCCTGAGGCTTGCATACTGTACAGTTGGTATTTTCCATTTTTGAAAAATACAGATAGTCATTTTATGACAATGACATAGTCGTCCTCAGCCAGCATGAGGACTGTGTTCAGCTGGCTCACAAACGCACATTATAAAAAAACAAACCCTGCCTTAGGAGTTTCCAGTTTAAACAGACAAAACAGACAGAGGATATAAAACAGAGGCACAGAGGGAGAAGAGATTCTCTGTCTGATCAGCTACCTAGCAGGAACAGACCCACAAAACACCTTATTTACAAAACTACTGCTCAACATTTTTCAGTCACTGGAGACTTGACACCATCTACAGAAAGCCTTAGATAAGAACAAAATAAACTAAAAGCAACAACAGGGTCACAAGATAAAAAGGAAAATACAGATGAGCTCAGACAAAAATGGACAGAACTCCCAAAAAAAGGTGTTTGAGAGAAAGGGTAAAAAAATTTATTTATTACAGGAGAACATAGGATTCTGAAAGGTTGACTGAAGTGAACTGGAAAAAGAGAGACAATTACAGGAGAAAGAAGGAGGAAAGATTCTAAGAAAAGATGAAATCCTGGAAGACTAATTTGCAATGGATTCAGAGATAAAAAAGAAAGCCAGTGGAGAAAGGAAAACAAATACCAGACTAAAACTAAGGATGAGGCAATATTTGCTCATCCAAATATCTGTTTGTGGTTTTGTTTTGTTTTTTTTTCTCTCATATTTTAATCACCATTTGCCAAAAAAAGAGCAAAAATACTTACAACTGATCTAAAAACCTTGGCGTATGAAATCTGTCAAAAAAATGAGCCCAACCAAAATCCAACAACCCCAAAACCAAAATACTCTCTAAAACGAAACCATCCAAACAACTGCCAAAACTGCTGCAAAGTGCACAGCAGTAGTGCTTTTTATTCAAGCAAAAGTAATGAGAATAAATTTGGTAAGAAGTTGGAAGAGCTATTTTATTACACAAAAAATGGTGAGCTGTCTTCTGATCACCTTCCCACCTCCAAGGGTTGTGGGAAGAGATACTATTAATGCTGTAAATTTGTAGAGCTGTAACTGTTACCGTTGTTGGCTTTCTCCATGCACTGGGTGGTGGATGTTCGAGTAAACAAAAGATCAGTGGTCAACTCTTGAATAACATAGGATGGCTGCATTGAGCCTTTAGAAGAACCTAATTAAGTATGAAGAGTTCTTACAATAAAATTCAATAAACTACTTCTCAGCAGTGCTGTAGAGCCCTTGAATAACTTACAAAATAGCTTTGTATCTCAGAGATACTATGAAACATATTCCAGAATTTGACAGGTTCTGTACTTAAGCCCACACAAACTTGGTTAAGCTGATCTTAGTAATTTAAATCCCTTCAGACTTCAAGATCCTAGAACAATCTGAACCATTTTTCAGAAACTGGTATGAACAGCAAGAACTTCTCACACAGTTCTTCCTGTTCACTAAACTCTTTGCATACATCAGTCAGCCTAAGAGAACACTTTCCTGTTGGCCCAGCTGCATGAGAAACAAAACTACTATGAGCAATCAAGCTATTTTCAGACTTTAAAATAAAAGATATTAAAGTCTCTTATTCCTTTCCATATATATAACTTATTTTCAATTTCACTTTCTCATCCTGGGTGATGTTTTTTATTAACTGCGTACTTCTTACCAGCCCTTCACTTGGCTTGATGTTTGTAAGCTGGATCACTTCAAGGTGAGCAGACTGCGAAACCAGTGGATCAGAAGAGAGAGAGATAATGTGATCGCAGACACCGGACAGAGTTTTACACTAGCAAGAAAAAAAAAAATTAAATGTCACAATAAGCATACGATTGCTAAGTGTTTGCTTATCAACTTAGAATCTAAAGCACTACATTTTAAAGTACATATTAAATCACATTGCTGGATCTACAAGAGAGAGGCAATGAAGGAACTGTTTGCAGTAGCGAAGTACAAAATCTAGTTTCAGGGGAGGGCAAGAGGCAAATACTTTGGCATCTGAATAGAAAGAAAAGGAGGCTGTGTGAACTGTTCCCACACCCCTTCAAGGCTAAGTGCCCAGGTGCCAGGCTGTTCTCAGGAAGGCAGAGAGCTCGTGGTGAGCTCTAGTCCTCTTCTTTGCTCATATCTTCTGCCCCCAAATCCCACTAATTTCCATTATACATGCAGATGTTAAGCACGGATTAAAATCTTAACTATTACAGGTAACTCACGTTAACTCTTTAATTTATTCTATTCTAATAAAACGTGCTAATTGACTTTGGACTGAGTTTCTTATGTTCTACTGCTGCCAAGCCCAATTTACTATTGCAGGCATGAAGATTACCATAGATGATGGGATAATTCTTAGATCTGTTAGCCTTGGCAGCCTCTTCATAGTAAGACAGAAATAAAGAAGTTACAAAAAAGGCTGGGACTGTCAAATAGGTACTGTGTATCTCATCTTTCACTCTCTTCTCAGAAGCAGGCAAGCTGGGATTTTTTTCTTAGCATTCTTTGAAATTTCTGTAAGCAAGTGATTTCCAAGAGTTTCGATGTATTCTGTGAAGTCCTCTTTCAGCAACTAAAACCAATTTCTCAGCTCAGGTTTCCAAATGCGTGTTTTGTCAGCACATTCAGGGATTAGGACATTCTTCTGGTCCCAAAACTGTGACTGTCTCCAAAACCAATTAGGAACAAACTTAACTGCTCTCAGATTCAAAAGATGAAAGCTAACCAGTCTCCTCAACTGACTGAAATACAACTGCACACGACTACTGCACCAACTGGTCTTCCTGGATTGCAAAACATTTTAAAAGTAAAAAATATCTACAACAATGCTATGGAAAAATAAAACAAAACTGGATATAAGCTCCTTGCCAAATTATGATTATAATTCCAAATGCCAAACTACAAATATCTTCCATAAAAAGGGAAGTAAAAAACTTATAAAAGCACAAAAAGGCAGTGACAGTGAAATCTGAATCCTGTTACAGACATTTACATTGGGATTTTCTCCTCTTTAACATATTTACAAACATTTGGAAGTTTATGTTTTTATAGTTTTGGGTGGTTTTTTTGGTTTTAGTTTTTTGTGGGTTTTTTTGGCTTATTGAACAGTAAGGTTTCAGAATTAATAAACTAATCACAATAAAATGGAAAATATAACAAAATCTATATTACCAATCTGACCTTCTTCCAAAGATATTACTTTCAACAAGCATAGAAAAAGGCACACAAACACACCCCTTCAACTTTATTTGTATTTCATGATTCAGAATCAGTACTGAAAAAAAACAAGAAAATGCTTTGTGCTTTACCTGAATTAGGTAGAAAAGTGAACTTTATTGCAAAACATTTTTATGGCCTTTTGGATACATAAAAATTGATTAGAGCTGACATTTTAAAGAGGTAAAAATTAAAATTTCATTAAAAATGAAGGCTTAGATTTCCTGTTTGGTTTTTTTAATACGATGCTGGCAAGTTATTTATGTTTTCATCTTGCTTGTAACTGCAGGCAGTTATTGAAAAATTACTTCTAGGAAATAACAGAACACTCAGGTTTCCATATACAAAGTGAAGAGACCTAGGTCATAAATCATTCTCTGGTGATGAAAACTGATTTTTTCACATATCTTTAGACTTGTATTCACCCCCATATTCTTCCTGTTACTCTCTTTTAAAATGACTAAATTTATGTTGTCCTCCACAGTTTCAGAGAAACTTCTATTTGCAATGAATTAATGTACGATTACTGTTGCATCACAGGGAGATGCCAAAATGTGCAGAAAAGGAATGTTCCTACCTCTTAACACAAGGTATGCCATTTTAAGTCCATGGACATGGCTCCTCATTCAAAAAACCAATAATTGGCCGCATTGACAGATGATGGAGAAAAGAAGGGGAGTAAGGCAAGCCGAGGATGTGGCACAGAACAGAAAACTAAAGCTGAGATGCATTAAATAGCTCCATGGAGCAGCTGCTCTCCCTCTGACTCTCTGTGAGATGGCTACAGAAAGTCTATACAAAAAGCCTACGGAGATCAGCATTCCAATATGGATGTGTTGGTTGCAATCCTAAAACAAGTCAGTGTGAATGTTCCCCATGAAGAGCTCTGGGAATACTGTGTGTGTGTGTCTGTGGAGGATGGGACAAGGAAGAGGAGAGAAATTTAGTCCCAGCAACATATAGGAGCCTATATGGATGGCCTTGGGACGCATCATAGGGTCCAGCTGTATCATTTTTCAAAAGGGTTTAACCAGTGGCTCTGAATGTAGTTACTGTCCAGTTCCTAACCAGTTTACTGCTGTTGACCAAAACTTTATAACACATCAGACAGCATAAACCAGTATACATACATACCAGTTTCTGTTTCACCAGAAACATGCTTCCTCCGCATTAGGCCTCTTCATGAAAAAAGATCTTTGACTTCCTCAGTGGATCAGGAAGGACTTTCCATGGCAAAGATGCTGCCACATGGCACAGGAACAATACTAATTTAATGGACTCAACATGCTATTTTATTTAGAAAGTTTCCGTGACAAATGCCCCTGACTTCTCTGTGCTCCTCTCCCTAAACAGTTCAGGCTGTGGTTTATCAGGTTCATTCAATATTCTTTCTCCCTGCCTACATCTAAAATTATCTTTGATGCTACTTTATTTCTAGCTTGACTAAGTTTTCCCTTAGTTCCCCAGGCTACACTGGAGCTTTTACACTTGCAGATACAAAGGTAATTTGACTAATTATGTGGGCGCAAACAACACAGAGAGGTCTGTTATTATTATTTTATTAGTAGTTACTAAAAGTTTCTAAATTTTCATTTTATTTGATGGAAAATAATGGACTGGCATATTAGGTATATAGGCTACTCAGTTAATTTGAGAGGAAGAAAAGCACACAAATAGTGCACTTTTGCTACTCATCTTGTTCCGTACCTGCACACATTTTTTTCAAACATAACAATTCAGCACACTCTGTATCATAGGTCCGTATTTTAGCTTCACTAAAACCAGATGACAGTACAACTTTTCTTTCCTCTCAAATGGTAGTTACCTTTCATTACTTTTTAAAACTATAGTTCTCTTTCTGAAAATCTTGTTAATGGGATCAGGAAGAATCCTTTATCTTTTGTAACGACTGATTCCTTACTGCAATGCAGTACTAACTACAGTATGACATAGAGGAAGATGAGCATCCCATTGTTCCTATGAAAATCAGCAGGCATTAAAATGGCCAGTCTTTCCTAAACTACACTCATTTTCCAGCATGCAAGGTATCTGAACAGGGGAAAAGTATTTGGCCAGGTCAAAAAAAAAACAAAACAAAAAAAGCAAATTACAAAAGATTAACTGAAAGAAATCAGCATATTATTACATTTTCTTCTTTTGTCTGTAGTCCCTCTTCTCCCCATAAACCTTACAGCCATGACTTCAATTTTTTTTTTTTTGCAGTAATTAATCACTGCTCTTTAATAATAAACTCTTCTCTTTGTTCAATGACAAACTCGTACTCTACAGTCTTTATGTGCAAAGCTTAATGATCAAAAGGAGGATTAAAAAACCTAGTTGTTTGGTAGAAATTCAAAGGGAAACATTCTTTTTCACTCAGTAGTTAACCAGTTTACATCCCAGAGCATGAAGAATGAAGGATAATACTTAGTTTCTAGTTTCTACCTGTATTTTTGAGTTGTTGTATACCTGCTTCTAACAGATTTTCTACTATTACTCCTTCTTTCAGCTAGGGGAATTTGGACTTAAAGGTGACTAAATCAGATCTGCATCTGTTCTGATTCCCTGTGGCTGCTTCAATTTGTGCTGGGAAAACTTCCAGCAGAGTGGAAGGACTCAGGGACAGAGCTATCTTCAGAGGCCTTCACAAGCTGTGGCCTTTCCTCAGACTGCTCATCTGTTATCTGTTCAATTCAGGCAGCAATAAGGTCACAAAGCATTTCTGGTCTGTGTTTGTTCCTGTCCTTAATTTTACCTAGGCTAGTGACCAAACTTAAATCTATCTTATCAATTATTTGCGATGCTGAATCATCCTGGTTTAACCATCTTGTCAGGGCTGAGGGCATGAAAAGCAACAGCCTCCCCCACCAACGGGAAAAGTAGCATAATATTAAGAAAGTTTTGTTTGTTTGTTTGGTTTTAGTTTTGTTTTAACAGAAATAATCTAACAAGAAAATTCAGTTAAAACTTATTAATTTGACTGGAATCCAGCTTCTGCTTTCTATAATTAGTACTTCTTGCTTTGCTCTCACTTTAATATTTTACTGCTTCACATGGATTAATCTGAACTAGATATTCCCATCATACACAGCCCTGAACAGCTGGAGTGAATCAATAAATTAGTCTTCAAAGATTTGAAAGCTTCACTCTGACTTTGACAACAATTAACTTCTAACTCCCCAAATGAGCAGAAATGATATCTTTTTAAGCCGAGTCATTTTCCATATATTCTATCACTTCAAGTTAAATCAATATAAAACCTCTAAATATAAACTTGCAACATTGTGCTCATTTCCAATTTTGAAGCAAACACTGCAAATATGCCTTATCTTTTCAGATTTAGGCTGTTATTTTAAAACCTGTTCTTAAGCTAATATGTTCTATTGCACTCTACTTCTCTTGGTATTATTTTCTACTGATATTTACTTTCCACTTATGTTAATAACTTATTACAATTTTAATTATTATTATATTGCTTACTGAGCTAAAGGTAACCTGGAGAAAATACACTAAGAAATGAAGTGGCAGAAATATCAAGCAGTTCTCTTTATGCATGAGTACTTCAGAAGCATCAACATTTTAATGAGCAAAGGCCAACACATTATTCTTGTGTGGTTTTATGCTTCTGATTCCACAGAAACCAAGATTTTCTGTGAACGAACTCACAGCAAAAGAAAAGCTTATAACATATTACTGGCTTTAAAATAATTGACTCAACACACCTGTAATTCCTGGGCAGAAAATATTTTTTCCCAGACAAACTTTGCAACTCCATTTAGACAGAGTACATAATTTCATATTAAAAGTTCATCAGTTTTCCACAGGACCTTTTTCCTTTAGATACACTTGATGTGTTTAGTTGAATAGCACAGATTAGTTTACTACTTAACCTAGTATCATGAATGATAATCAAAACGTTTTCATATAGCATTTGAAATTTGAATTGTTTGCAGTAAACAAAATATTTCTTTCTTGAATATAAGGTGAAGCTATATAGTTGTGTCTCCACAGAATACAATTTCTTGAATGTACAACTGACATCTGAAAAGCCAGCATCAGAATAATTTTATTGACATTAACTCATACTAGCTATGGGTATGGTGATTCAGCAGTCTCCTCACATGAACACCCACAACACTATCTCTGAAAGAAAGAGGGCATTCATTTGCTTTTCAAAAGAAATTACTGCCATCAGATTATGAGCACATTAACTATTTTTTGGCCCTTCTTAATTAAAGCAAACCAATCACTCATTCAATTGAGGAGCTTGCCTTTGTTGAGGGATGTTGCCTACTCCATCTCACTTTTAGAGGAAAACTTGAAGACTCAGTGTTGGGTTCACTTCAGAGGTATTGATGTGACCTTCTATATCAGCAGGGTGGTTTCATATTTCCCACCTGTGCCCACATACCCCCTTGCCTCCCAATATGGCACAAAACAAGCTTGCTCCAGGGGTAATGGGGCAGCATCCCCACAGAAGATGGTTATTTACAGAGATCCAGACCCTGAACCACAGCACACAAGTTCATAATAACACTTTGAGCCATGTGAACTATAGAGAAGATCAACCAAGAACACAGATTCAATCTGAAGTAAATTACTAGGTCACCAATAGGTAATGCAGATAAAAATCAGCTACTTTGATCCAATGGTCTGTGCTCCTAAGGCAGTAAATTTCTTGATGCCCTAACGAATAACAGTAAATAAGTGTAATTTAATTTATTTTTATTTCTGTCAAACCGTGACAAGCTGTAATTATTTTTTTCCCTATGTAAGAAGGATCTCTTAAATTTTTACTTCAATCCTCAGTGGGGATAATGCTTCACAACATTAGGATTTCCTCAGGCTAGTTTCATAAATTCACAGAATCACAGAATGGTTTGTCTTAGAAGGGACCTTTAAAGGTCATATAGTTCAAATTCCCCTGCTATGAGCAGGGACATCTTCAACTACACAGGGTTATCCAGAGCCCTATCCAAGCTGACCTTGAAAGTTTCCAGGAATGGGGCTTCTACTACCCACATAATAAAGAACTTCTTCCTAATGTCTAACCTAAATCTACCCAGCTTGAGCTTAAGATCATTGCCCCTTGGCCTTGTTACAAACTTTGTCCCCATCTTTCTTTTATGCCTCTTATTAGGTATTGAAAGGCTGCAATACCTTTTCCTTAGAGCTGAACAACCTCAACTCTCTCAGCCTTTCCTCATAGGAGAGGTGCTCTAGGTCTCTGATAATCTTCATGGTCCTCCTCTGGACCCCATTCCAATGGTTCCATGTCCTTGTGTTGGAGGATCCAGAACTGGACATAGTACTCCAGGTTGGGTCTCAAAAGAGCAGTACAAAGGGGCAGAATCATCTCCCTCAACCTGCTGGCCACTCTTCTTTTGATGGAACACAGGATATGGTTGGCTTTCTGGGCTGCAAGCCCAGAAATCCCATTAAATCTCATCCATCAGTTGAAATGCAACATGGTCAGAAATGATACAAGTTAATACTTATAGTAATTTTTAATCTTAGCCTTCAGTAAAACACTGAGCACTCTGTTCAGGACTCCCCGATAGCTTGAGCACTAATCATAGAAGCTAATTAAGCTCTTCACAGTAATATATATGTCCACCTTTCACCACAATGAAGTTACTGTGGATTAAAGAAATAAGCCTACATGAGTCTGAATAACGTAGGATAACAACTTTTGAAACCTGTCTCAGATTTGTGCACTCACATATCTTAAATTAATCTCTCTCAGTTTCCTCAAATTTTTCTGTTGAAGAGTATATAGAGTGAAATTACACCACCTCTAAACACTGCCACCTTCCTTTACAATCCTTTTTGCTAGTTTGGAAAAGATATGTATTGTATATAGCAGATGTCGTAACTCTCAGCTCTTGCAAAAGAAAACAAGCATGCATTGAGAAGCAGGCTATATATGTAATTATTTCAAACTTATAGGACTCCAACTTTTGCCAAGATCATGGAATGAAAAACTTCAATACTTAAATATGTGCAGAAATCAGCCTAGCAAAGATGACCATGTTAGCTTCACTGAAATTGCCAATATTTTTGTGTCTCATGGGAGAAAAATCATGAGTGAAACTTAAAAGTACAAGGAAATGTTTTATTCCACACCACTGTGAAATCAGAGCATCAAAAGCTTAAAGAATTCAGCTGGTCAAGCTCTAGTAATAAAAGAAGTAAGATACCACAACCTACCTAAATGTGAAATAGAGTGAATAAACTAATTCATTACTCAATCTTAAAAAGCACATCTTTGTATCTGACTTTCTGAAACAAGCTCTGGGTTAACTTAATACAACACTACAGCCACAACATGAAACACAATTTAAGCATCTAAAACTATGTGCAGTTTTCAGACAAAGTTTACTTGAACTTTTGACTCTCCATCCACTAAAGCATCAGCCTTTCAAACTCATCTTGTGTTCTCATGATCTGATGACTTCCACCTGCTTTACTTATTATTAATAGCTCTACAGAATCTGGGAACACACCATTACATTCATACTGAGAATTCAGAAGGAAAGAATTGCATTTATTTTCCTGTCATTAGGAGCACAGACCTAGCCTATGAGGAATAATGCTGTATAAATTAATCTATCTCAACAGCATAAATATATGTATGATTTCATACAAGTCTATCAAACTATGCCATTTGGCAAAATCATTATTCTGACCATATTTTATCAATAAGAGATTGGCCAGACAAACACAAGGTCTTGCAAAGTTCCTGGCTTCTCATTTGCCAAATTCAGCTTCTGTAACATCATTACCTATTCACAAGTATTTCCCTACATTCACTCAGTCATACCCAGATGACTTCATTATCACACTGGCACTGAATAGAAAAAGTACAACACATGTAGACTGCATAGATATTTAGAAATAGATATTTCAATTTCTACATAGTTTTCTAGATCTGTAAATTTCTATTTATAAATAGGAATTCAACCACTACTCACCACATGAAGAATTTTATTTTCTGTTTCATATACTGTGCAATCCTGAAAAAGGAAAGCAGAAAAGGCAGGTTAAATTGATCCACTCATCCACCGTTCCTAGATTTATCCTTAAAAAAATAAACTGAACCAAAAAGCCTTTAGGATGAAACAAAATATTTCAAAGTTTCAAACAGTGGAAAGATTCATATAACCAAAGTGTGAACATACCAGAGAATTGAAATATTGGTAAATCTTTATATCTATTCACTAGTTCTTGTTGCTTCCTTCCTTGAGACAGGTAATGATCTTCCTCCACTTTACATCTTTTTTGTAATCACATCTGTGCCAGACTACTGGTTTCAACCAGCAGTCCCTGAGAATGGACAAAAATTGCCTCCTGCAGGAGGTAATACTTAACAACGGAGGTACCAGCAATAGTCTTAAGTAACTAGGAAAGAAAACTAAGCTAACCAATTCCTGCTGAGCTGATCTGAACTGACATGTTCTCACACCCTGCCAAAGGACAGAAGGAAAACCTTAGAGGAGGAAGAGGAGCAAAGGGAATCACTTGTTGTTTATAACACTCCATGCAATGGGAGGGAAGACAAATGCAGAATACAAAATGCACAGGAATCATCTGAGTACATTCAGCCTGCTGGGAACTGCATGCACATTGTTGTCACTGTGTAGCAGGTTCTATAAGCAAGACTAATAGGTGGGAGGCTGGGGGCTGAGAGAAATGGAGTTATTTAGGCAAGGAGCACATGAATTACAACCAGCTCAGTGGAAGAACAGGTCCTTTGAAGCTCATCAGATACTGTAGCTTTATGGTAATTAGTACAAGCTCTGCTCAGAATGGATGCCTTTTATCCATCCTACTTCATAATGCACATGAAGAATGTGAATAAGTTTTCATGTTTCAAGTCTCATTTTCTAAACCAGGTATCCTGCTAGAAAACAACTTTTGTTATATGCAGACTTTTTTTTTTTTATTAAAACAAAGCGAACTTATAATCCATGAAATGCTTCTAGTGTTACTTACGCAAAAAAAAACAAAAACCAAAACCCAAAAAACCCCCAAACAAAAACAAAAAACAAAAAACCCCTATGTGTTTATAAAAAGCAACCTACCCAGAAGCAGCAGGTTGATCAGGGAGTATTTTTCTAATAGCAGCTGTTGGCACTCAGGAAACATTTGCCAGTCAGTACAGCCAGAAAAAAAATCTAACATGTTTAAATATATGCAGACATCAATGAAGTATTTGCAATCTTAGTAGCAAAACACACATTTCATTGACATGTGGGGAGGCATGTAACATTTCAATCTGGATGCAACTATGTTCTGCATGTTGAGAATGAGAATCATTTTGCAAACATAGAAAGGATTGCAAAATTTATCTTTTGAAGGAAAAAAAATGCTTCTAAACAGACACGATTATTTCATTTGTAATAGGAAGATTTTACTGTAAGTTTAGACATTCAGCCTAAAGAGTATACTGTTTGAGATGTCTCACTACTAAACGAAGGATTTCAGCTCCTAAATGCTGCTGTTTATTAAAACCAAGAAACCAGTAACAGAAACACTGCTGCACTGCTTGAAATGAAATTCTTCCACACAATCATAAAGCAAGCTAAGGAAATATGCTTATTTTTGACAAACCATGAGCATGTATAAAACAATACAATATTTCCAAATCTACAGAAGACATTAAAGCAAGTGGAAAACTTCTCAGGCATCTAGTCTATGTAGGAGCAGGTGGCCTCACCCATAAATTCTGTCATCACACAGAATTCCCTACAAATTCTAGGGTCTGTAAAGAGGAACTTGGACTTGATGATCTCCGAGGTCCCTTCCAACCCAGCCGATTCTATGATTCTATGAACTGTTAAATGAGTTCATCACATAGCAGACAGATCATTGTTGATGCTACATCTTCATATTCAGGCAAAAGAAAAATACACCTAATATACCATAAGAAACAGAAAAACTGAAGGAGAGCTTAGGTAAAAAAAACAGTTCCAGAATATACTTGTCCCTTACATGGATGACATCCAACTAAACACAATTCAAGCATAAACTCAGGGAAAAGTGCAGGAATGCAAAGGCCCATGCTAGCATAGCCCAAAGCAGCCCAGAAGTCTAGGATTCAAAGACTTAGAAAAGGTCACCAAGCTGATCCTCACATTTTAGCAATATTGTTTAACTTCCTGAAGACATCTCTAGGGATGAGGCTGCTTCTGAACAATCCCAAGAGCAAAATCTACATGTCACATTTATTTCTTTTCCCTTAGATTTTTTAAGTCACTTCGCTGCTTTGTGCTTTAACTTTAAGCAAGTGATAAGTCTTACTATCCCACCAGCTTCAAACGTCCCTTAGGTAGAATGACAGCATGCATACTTATTACTGGGGCTTTTGCCATTTTCAATTATTGCTTTTTCATACCAATTTCATTTCAACTTAAAGCACTTGAGAACTATAAAAAGAGCACTAACTATGCAATTAGAAATAAATTTGTATTCTTAATAGCATACCACCCACAGCTGGAGAACATCTCCTCCTTCTATACCTAACTATATCTTACTCCTGAAAGATTTTCTTAAATATCTATTTAGCAACAGTATCAAAACATTGCAATTAGTAAGAAACAGATCATATGAAGCTTAATATAAACTGTTTTCTACTTCAGAAAAGCAGGAATGCACAAAAAATCTGCAAGCAAGCTTTACTCCTACACAAGCTAAGAATTTGCTGTTCACTTACTGAAATAAAAGCATGATTACCCCTGAACTGAAATACACAGGTACAAGAAGGAGGAGATATTTTACTTTTACTTGTTTATTCTTGGAACTTCACACATACATTCCCTGACAAACTATAACTAAAGCTAGGCTACATGAACTTCATCTAATCCACCAGTTAAAACTTCAGCTGGAACAGTGTATGGTTACCTTCTAAATGAACATAATTTTCTAAAATATTAATAACACAGATTACTCATAAAGCAACAAGGGCAGTTCTGTGTGTTGGAAGGGACCTTAAAGATTCTCTAGGTCCAACCCCCATGGACGGACAGGAACACTTTGCAGTAGACCAGATTGCTCAAAGCCCCATCCAACCTGGCCTTTACCGTGTTCATTTATACTTTCTGAAGATGTAGTCAAATACTGGCAATTAGCAGTTTCAGAGAGCAAAGTGGAACAGTATCATCCACAAGAAAAAGAAATAAAGGGCGATTGTGATGGAACAACTTAATTACTAATACCAGATTTTCACAGTCGCTCTTTCCAGATCTGCCTCATGCATCAAAAATGGCAAAAGTGACCTTTGTGGAGGCAGCTGGAACTAGGCTAAATCCTAAAAACAGGGAAAAATGAAGTCCAAAACTGGAAGAAAAAGAAAAAAAATAATACATTAAGAGAGGAAGATAAGAAGAGCAAGAACAAACCACAACTATCAGGGAAAAGGTTCTTCGGCAGTTTTGGTCCTGGCATATTTATAAGACCTATTTTTAAGATTAGCAAGACCTATGATGCACTGACACTAAAAGGCATCACTTAAATTTCTTTCAGAACTTCTTACCTTCATAACCATGATTCTGCATTATCTCTGCAAATAATTACAAGTTTTATCTGCAAAGATCCAGTGGTAATGATATAAGAAATAATTACTAAATACATTTAAATCAAACTCACTGAATTAGAAAATGCTGCAAAATGTACACATCTAACCCATCCTATCCCACCCCACCCCAGACATTGCTAGAACCATTCACATGTGAGGCAACACATATAAAATACAAATATTTGTGGCTTTTATTTTTCAAAAGCAATGTTTATGATATCTTAGTGTGTTACAGAAGTGGGGAATGAAGTCAGCTAATTACTCCAGCACTTCTCTTATTCTGTAGTCCTTTTCTTTGCACCTGAGTTAATTAAATCTCAACTCCAAGTGTGAAGTACTGAGATCTAGAAGACCTGCCGACTTATCCTACTGCTTTTATATCCCACATGAGAAAAATATTTGTGCAGTTCTCCAGTGCTGTAACTGTGGGATACTGTTCTATTTTTGTGTATGTATGATCTGGTTTACAAGTCCAAGTCTGCAACCTGTCAAATTATCTACTGCAATTACCTGTCAAACACTTCTCCTCCTAGGATACTAGCAGGCTAAAGTCTTTAAGCACACCATCATTATTACTACTCCTAGTACTATTATTATTATTATTACTAATAGGTTTAGCACATATTCTAGGCAGCTGTTGCACTGCAATCTTGGCAGTTTAAAGTTCCTATCAACTCCATAACTTTACTTCAGAATAAAGTTATGCTAGTTCAGAAAATAATATATATATATGTACAAATAGTTAAGGGATATGAAAAGGGAGAATTTCAGAAATATGTTTGTTAACTAATTTGTAAAAAACTTGGTAACATTTCAGCCTCTCTAGTAACCATTAGAACAGAGTGCTAAAGAGAGGGCATGGACTTCCTTCACTGCGTTTTCTTGTTCAGCAAATGCCTTAGTTTCTGATGTGTGCTTAGTCACCCTCATTTATTTTTTTCTCCAAGGCAAGGAAATTTCCTAGCCAGAACTGATACAGAAGCAGGTTAGATAACGGTCAAAACCAAAAACCACATTAGCCCAAAACTGTCTCTTGTGCTACTATAGTAGCATTGCTCAAAAGAAGGATATGAGGTGCTACAGAGGTAATCAACTGGAGCAACTAGTGAAGAACAAGAGCTTGTCATGAGAGTATTTATTCTCCAGGCAGCTTGCAAGCATCTTCTGATGAAGATTCTTCACTAGTTTTTCCATTCTTTTTCCTCTGCAGTCCAACTGAGTTTACATAAGGGACATTTACGGATGTGAGTTTCTGTATTGCACTGCTTTTACCAGTATTTTGCTGATAAAATGTGATCAAGTTTAGGAACATAATTTTAAAAGTGGTAGTGAAATTGCCTGGGAAATGCATCTCTCATGAGTAATCCCCCACACCTTCCATGTCTAGATTTAAGAGGGCAACAGCTAGATTTTATGTACTGCTTAAAAACACGTCTAATAGATTTGCTGTCACTATTATTTTGAAGTCACACAAAATGTTCTAAATTATGTAACTGTAATTCTCCATTTGTAACAAAAATAATGCATTATATGATTGCTAAAAGAAGGTTCAGACTCTCATGCATTGCCAAACCCCCGGCATAAAATCTCTCTTGAGCAATGTAGCCACTGGTTGGAATTGAGCCAAGCCATCCTTTAAATCCCTTTGCTTCTCAAAGTGATTAAAACTGTAACTGAATCCTTAAATACCAGTATATGTCAAATGGATGGTCTGTTGGTCTTGCTACTTAGCAACAATAAAAAATAATTTACTTGAGAATGCTCAGATCATAACTCCCCATCATATCATATCCCAGTCCTTTCAGCCTCATCACTGCACTATCAAAAACAAGTTCTTCTGGCTTCAAGGAGGCCGCTCTGAGCCTGTTCAAGTGTCACTGGCTCAAGGGAATTTATGCAATTGGCTCTTGAAATTATGCAAATTGGTTTGAATCCTGTCCCATTCACCCACGGCAGGAGAGCTTCAAGACAGAGGTTTGGTGGAGTTGTCACAGAAGGTTCTCACAAAAGTTCTCACCAACAATGACAGCAAAGTCTAAAACTTTGCCAACACATGAAGAAGGCAAAAGTTTTATAGCTTGAATAGGACCTTCATTAATAGCCCTTCATTGCTTTTCTCTGACCCAGACAGTGGTACATATTTCCCAAGCAGGTACAAGGGTAAGATAGATTGAATTAATTTAACGTTTCACTACTTGGAAAACGCATGAAAAATACATTTAATACAGCTGATGGCAAGGTTAAACAATGATAGCTTTGAAACAATAAACTTGATCACAATATAATACAGGCTATGGCAAAATGCTGTGTTCTATAGACCATGAAAATTAGAAAAGTAAAAAGTAACTCCGCTCAGACTGATTTACAGGTGTCTCTGGGTAGCTACTGGAATAATAAAACCCCACAAATTGACAGATATACAGAGCTGTTCAACCCTCTTCCCTCTAGCCCCCTCCACAAAAACAAGACAAAAATTTTCTTGAATATTCCCAAAGGTACAGAAGCTGGCAAGCAGATAACATTATCCTCTAGCAATAGGCAAAGAATTAGGAGAATAACATTGGTAGAGGTTTTGTGAGGTGCTTTATCACACCCCACACCAGTTTTAAGAGGTCTAGCAGGACTTCAGACACAAGAGTGGCCTTAGGGCCATTGACAACTACAGATGTTTGGGAAAGAAAGAGAGGAAGAGGAAATACATTTTCCCTGTCTCATTACCTAGCAAGTTCCCCATAATCTATGCAACAGCCCAGTGCTTGCATAAGTAATCCTTGGATGCTAACATACAAAAAGAATGTTTAAAATTACACACCTATTGTAAAAAACCTGTACTGTAGTTTTACATAGATATCCCCAAATATGTGCTTTCCCTGAGTTTCTTCCCATTGAGCTGCTCCAAAAGTCTCCCATCGTGGCTGTTCCTCCTCTTTCCGACTGCCACAGTATCAGGGAGCTCTATCCTCAACTCTCCCCTTCTCTGCAACCTCTTTCCTATTGCTCAGCAGCCTCCTAAAATCATGCTGCTTTAATTATCATCTCTGTGTGGATGAGTCACAGATCTCTCGTCCCTTCTGTTCACATTTGCAGTTCAGAATCTCCTTCTGGATATTTGCCACCAGCCCTAACACAGTATGCTCAAAAGCTGAAATCACATTTCTTCCCTAACCCTCTCTGCTCTCCTCTCCTTTCCCTCTCTCTGTCAACAACTCCACCACCTTATGTCCCACAAGCTCACAACCTGGGTGCCATTTTCAACTCCTCTTCGCTTCCCACACAAATCCTGTCAATTTTCTTCCCGCTGCCCTTCAGAAATATTTGCTTTCTTTCCTACTTACACTACAATTATTCAATCCCTGCAGTTTCTTGCCACTGGGTCTATGGCATCCTCAGTCTATTATTATTCCCTGCCCCTTCACACTGAAGCCAGAGCTCATCTGTATCTGCAGCAACCCACGCTGTCCTCCCCCATCAGAAACATGCGTAAGAACCAAGAGAGATGGGAGAAAACAGAACACTGAGCACACACCATTGAAGATATTGAAGGAAGGGGGGGAAAAAAAAAAATCTCTATTGTGAATAATATAATGTAGGCTATTAAATAAATGAAGAACATTTCCTATGAAACCTACACAAATGCTTCTACAAGTCTAAAGCCTTTCCCTGAATATTTACTGAACTTGCAGTTCTCTAGGTTCATAACCCATGTGTACAAACTAACAGCAATTATCTGGCTGAGTACAAAGAATTGCCTTAATTTTATTTAAACAATCTGTGTGGAGTGGTACCTATCACCATAGTAACAGCATACTTCATGCAAAAATTTTACAAAACTTACATAAATCACCCACAGATCAAGCAACTACTCGGGAAAATTACCTACTGGATTAAGAGAGAAGCAATGTGTACACTAAGCTCTTTTCTTCTACCTTTCTGAAGCAATTTTCCATTTCCAATTATTTCTAATGTCCTAATGTAAAAGGCACAGTCTTGCTTTCCTTTGGAATCTGGTCACATATTTGTTCTTAATTTGCACAGAAAGAGTAACACTTCTTCCTGCTATGCTGTTTCTAAAAACGAGCTGGTACACCATTAGGTCAGAAACAATAACAAGCATTTTAACATTTACTAAAATCACACTGATACTTGCTCATATATCCTGCTAGAATCTAAGTGCTTACGTGTTCCAAATTGAATTTCAGCTCGTAGGGTGATTTCTCTACACAACAACGTTCTCAGATGTAAAAATAAAATTCACTGAAACTATCAGGAAACAAGAGGTAGGAAATGAGGCAAAAATGTTCCATCTGAAGGAGAAAAGACACGCTTTTTCCCCACACTTCTAATTCAGACAAATAAGCACCATGCATTCAAAACTATATCTCTTAATACTGACATGCAAAAGAGAGTTTATAGCACAAACTGGTTTGCTGTTCTTAAATTTTCAGTGTTGTTTCCAAGGCCCTTTAGAGGTAAATAACTTCATTTCTCACTTCTGCTTCTCCTCTAGTACTGTCACTGAAAAGAACTCTGATTTATAAAACATAACTGAGACAAAATATTTAATGCTTTTCTGCCAACAGATGAAATAAAATTATTCAAACTTGAGAAAAAAGTAATTACATTTAGGCAGATGGCACTTCAGGCTCAGCTACAACTTGAACATTTGACATTGGATCATCCAAAATTCTTGATGTATTTTTAACAGATTTAAGCAAACACTTACATACTACATATCATATTCCTGAAATAAAGATTGACCCTGGAGTTTTTCATGGTCAAGGCTTCTACTAGCTACCAGGCAACATATACTTCCTGCAGCTCCCTATACTTTAACACCTTGTTACAGACTGTCTCTAGAAAAACAGAGTGATAGCAGTTTCCAAACTAAAATAAATGCAGTTCCAGTCTTCACTTCTACTGATCTGACCAACGTTATCTTAATACATCATCATCAATGATTAAATTTAACATTTTTATAAATTACACAGGTAGCATTTTCCCCCTCTCTCTACACTTCATCTCAGTTTTCACCAACTTTCTGCTACCTTCTGCAAGTGCTTCCAGTAGTGCATGAATTAACCTAAGAGTCCCTGACTCTTTCACTGTCACCTTGACCCTCTCAGGCTCCTTTTCTTGGGAAAATTTAACAGATTCATTGGTTTACCAGCTTAAGTCACATCAAGCAAGCTACTCTTTTTTCTACAAATTTTTCTGCTTTGTGGTTAAATTTTTCCCCATGTTCAGAGGCTGTCAATCATTAACATGGAAGGAAAACAAATGATTAAAAAAATTACAAAAAACCCAAAAAGAAAACAAAAAAACCCCAAACAAGCAAACACCAATCTATTTTTGTTTTCTTGGTCACTAAGCTTCTTATGTACACAGTAATCTTTCCGGAGCTTGTGGGAGTTTCTTTCTTCTTCTATCAATGAGGAAAAGAAACTACTTTCTCTAAGAATGGAAAAGAAAACACAGCTAACAAATTCACAGGACTTTACAGTGTGTTTTTTCTTAAAGCATGTAATGGCTTCATAAGTTACTTCGAAAATGTCACATCATAGACTACACAAATTTAGAGAAAAAATCTTCTTTGCAGTATATATCTCAGTGATGAGTAGTAATGAGGCATCAAATTATTTCTTGGAGTGGTTCATATTCCTATCAATTATTACTGATATTTTAACCTTTGAACTATTCCATGCCGAATTCCTTTTCAAAAAACACACCAAAACTTAAATGAAAAGACAGCATTATATCTACAAGTAAGCCATTTCAAGGGGAAAACAAACAAAAAAAAAAGTATAATAAAATAGAAGTAAATTATCATAATCAGAAAAAGGCACCAATTTTAAGCACCTTAGGAACTTTTTAGATTACATTAAATTACATTTGAAATTTTCCACAGAAGTGAACTATAAAGAAATAAGCTACTCTACCATGAAAAGGAGAAAAACATTACTAAAGAGCATACATTTAAACTACTTTGTAAACAAGAAACAGTTTCACATTTACAACAATCCTTTAAATTCTATTTTACCTTATACATTATACATTGACTTCCAAATGTGAAGAAAACAACTTCTCAGCATAATAAGCGTCCTGAAACACCACTACTTCTGAGCACAGCTTTGAACCTTTTGCGACAGAAAATCTTGCATATGAGCAGAAGTTGAAGGATACAAGGTCAGTCTAAAGTTCTGTCAGTGTTACTTGCAATGAGCTATAACACTCTCATATGAATACCATTTGGATTCCGTGTAATATAGGCAGATATCACTTGGCTAATCTCTTCAAGGGGGTGCTTTTTTATTTAGTTTTAACTTTTAACTTATAAACTAACCCCCCTACTTGTGAAGTTAACAGAGATATGGGGTACTTTCTATAAACAGTGTATATATTTTTTTCTCTTTTTTTTTTTTTTTTTTTTTAATTCCAGGAACGTGTCCTCCTCATTGTGAAGTATTTTTTATTTAAACAGGGAAAAGAGACAGTATTATTACCATGGCAGACTAACAAAGATTTTTCACCAAGCAGCTGATAATAACGTTGGGGTGCAAGGAATAATGCTGGAAATTTAAATTAAAAATTTGAAAATTTAATACATAACTGTTTCCATTAAACACATGTTGCTTTGAAAATCCCAACAAGCTGGAAGCACAAAGCAGTTTTAATGAGGAAGCAATCAAACATTCACCCAACTGAAGTATTAAAGCCAATTTATGAGCTAAAGATTCCTGAGGTAATTAGCTACTTGGTATGACCTAAAATTCAAAATTTTAAAGCTATATTTAGCAAGTCCTTAAAGTCCTTAATAAACTAGGACTTAAAAAAAAAAAAGTGTGGAATTGTGATAGAAAAGATTAAATGATAGTTTATAATAATAATAAGAAGAATACTAATTGTTCTTCTCTATTTGTGCACTTCACTAATTCCTAAAAAAATTAATCAAACTATTTTATATTATTGCCTTTGGATTCTGAACCAGAGGGGCAGACGCTAAAAAAGTAAATTCTCTTTTTATCCTTTAAAAGTGGGAAACAATCCATCATTTCAAAAACTTTGTATTTGAAATATTTATCAGAAAAGTTACAGACACTGATTATAAAAAATCATACAAAAGTAATTTTCCCTATCTTTTATGTGAAAGGTAGCAGCAGATAGAAGTACAACACAGATTACCACCCTAGCATGGGATGTGAGCCCATGAAGGCACGGAGTATATGGACATATATTTTTTTGAATCTCATCTTTAAATGGGGAATAAGCTCCAAATCACTCATCCAAGGCAGTGCACTGGGTAATGCTTCATGTGCTCTGTATCAGGGCTTTTAGTTCAAAATTCTAGATAGCTATATGTCCAGACAAGAGATTTTCTGGATGGTTGTCCTGGTCTTTCCTAGCTATCTTCAATCCTGGCAGCCACTTCCCAAATTGTATCACTCAGGTTCTCACCCCGTGTCATCCAGAACCTGAGTCTGCCTTCAGAAGCTGCTGAGACAGATGTCAGAACTATGTTCTGTGAGAACCGTGCAAGCCAGGCCCATGTGAGCCAAATGACTCTCCTTCTCCACCCCTGTTACATGGAATTGTTTCCACTGCATAGTCCCTCTTTAAAAGGGTGTTTAGGAAGAGAAATAATTGCAGTGAAGCTTTTATAAAGGGGTATTTACAGGCCTAGAGATATGCTTCTGCTGGAGCATCTCGCCCAGTAAATCCCACGAGACATTAAAGCTGTTAGATAAAAACCAGTGGTTTTAAATCTAAATAAACACAGCAAATTATTGTGAAAGCTGATTAAGGAAAGTAAAAAACACATGACAAGAGTGCTACTAATGATCACTACTAAACAGAAATGAAAAGAACCATGGTGTTCAGCAGGAAAGTTTTGTTTAAGCGTCTGATAACTTACAGAGTCAATATAAAATTAGTTTTCAGATATAGTCTCTTAGTTGGGATCTGGACAATGTGCAAACAAAGAAAATTAAATGTTTGAAACAAGTATGTGCCATTCTGCATTTTATTCTGAAGTCTGTCTCTAAGTAGGTATTACAACTCCAACTTTTCTAATTATTTAAAGGTTAAAGAAGGGATTTTCTTGGACTTCATACTTACAAGAAATAGAAGTAATTCTGCAATTTTTTTTTCTTTATTATCCATTTAGCACTGATAACGTGGTGGGGGAACATCCAACAACACTCTGTTCTATGGAGAAACACTGAGATTATAATTAACCTCAAACTGTGCAAAGTAATTCAAGCAAGCCAGCCAAATTTTAGAATTTTTTCTTCATCTTGACTAACAAATTGTATTTAGTTAGTAAATCTTAGGGCTGACTGTAATTTAAATGACACAAAAATTCCTAGTTTTCAGTCCTTCTGAAGCTCATTTACTGAGGTGAATTCTGGCATCCTCCATTGTATGAATGTTTTAAAAAGGAAAAAAAACAAAATTATAAGAAAATATAGATTGTGTATTTTTTTCCATATGCTAGTAAGCTTCATAAAAACCTGTTGTTAGCTAATGTTACAAGAACAACCAATATATTGCCTTCTGTAGGTCTTCACAGAAAAAATACATATTTTAAAATTAAATTATAAGCTATTGTAAGTTAGTGAACTACTTTAAAGTACTTCTCATACAAAAGAAAATTGATTTTGAGACAGAGAAAACACCCAGTAAGGTGATACTGAAACATTTAATTTAAAGTCTTAAGAAAGCAGAATGAGGATTTCCAGTGTGTTCAGTGGCAATATAAAAGAAAAGCTCACTTAAGACATTTTGAAATGCTACGTTGGAATGAATTTATTTTAAGTACAGATCAAACCACATGTGCTTGGGACTAGTAATGGAATTTTTCATTATCTTTCTTCTGACTACAGCCCAATTCAATTTCAGAGCATGCTTAAACTTGGGCACATAAATGCTCTTTTTGTCTTCCAACTATGGATACACGTACTGAACTGTTTCTTCATTGGGAAATCATGTCAAGTTTTGGCAAAGACAACCTGCTTTTCTCCGAAGCTATTCAATAGTAATATTTGCTCTCATTCACACTGAAAAAGACACATAGAGAAATATTTACCTAGCAAATTAGCAGTATCATGGATAGGAATTAATTTGTATGAAAATCAAGTGATACAGAGCTAATTCCTGAGAAACATTGCAGTGGTTGATACATTTACCCACTTCCTCACTAAAGATAGACACATGAAAATGGATCAGGTAGCTTCCTCTGAATTAAAAAAGTATATGGTGATGCACAGCTGCTTCTATGGAAAATGCATTGTTTGGCCAAGGGGCCACTGTGCCTCCTTTTCCCAGAAAACCAACACTTTCTTACATCTGAACAAGGATACAACAAACCACAGAGTAACAGATAAAAGGTCATGCAAAAGTTATCCAAGAAAAAGAAGGCATAGGGTCTTTTTTTTCAGAGCTGTAATACCACCAGCTGGTACCTCTGTCCCAGCTGGAGGCAGGGTGACAGTGAAAAACCCACTGGGGAGTGTGTGGTGGCTGAAGGACAGGACCGGTGGGACATCCCTTGGCCCTTAGGCCTGGGAAGTAAATTTGAACACACTGCTCTAGAGATACCACTTTCTCCAGTTCAGGTGGGACATAAACTCAGACTAAACATCAGTGTTGCAAACATTTATGAAAGGGTCAGAGAAAAATGCATTCTTTAGAGAACATCATACAAAGTCAAGCCAAGAGGCCATAGGAGAAGTTCAGCTTTGCTCAGTTTTTCTGTCTGAAAACCAGCTTGTATCTAGCTCACTTTCTCCCTTTTGACCCATTACATCTTCTCAAGGGTAAAGATTCCCCCAAATTTCTGCTTGACTTGCTGAACCACAAGGAGAGGCAACTCTCTCTGGATCCTTTTCCCTCCATATGATGGGTATTGCTGCCCTGCCTGGTCAGCTGCTGATGTGAGATGGTACTGAGGTCCTTCGCAGTCTGAAGCAGAGTGGTCTCAGAAATGTGTGCACCAGGATAAAAGATGAAGCTTAATTAAGCAGAACTACTTTTAATTTCCTATGTTATTTCTACATAATTTGGTATCAACATTTGTTTGAACTTGTAGTAAAAAAAAGACTTTTCTGTTTCAGGCAAACAATAGGCAGAGATGGACACAAACCTAAACCACAGCCAGGGGAGCAACAAAAGAGTAAGGGAGGATCTCTTGATTGTGGTGAAGCTTCCAAATTGCAATGAAACTGGATTGCAAATGAAGCCTGTTAAGCAAGTGCTTCAGTATCTACTTCTGGATTTCTTGAGGCAAAATATAATAAAATGTATACAAAGCATTTTAGCCTCATGGGGAACACTTATTATCTTAGCAGGTGTCTAGATGATATTAATTGCATGAAAGAGCAGATGGCTAAAGCAATACATACAGACCTTTTGAACCAGACAGGTAAAAAGTAAAGACAAAGTACGAGAAAATAGATATGCAAATTATCAAATAGACTTGGAAAATTTATAGTGATGATATTAGACTAAAGAATCACAGAGTCGTAGAATAGATTGGGAGGGACCTTAAAGATCATCTAGTTCTAACCTTCCTACACAGGAAGGGACACCTTCCACTACATCAGGTTCCTCAAGGCCCCATCCAACCTGGCTTGGAACACTTCCAGGGATGAGTGATCCACAACTTCCCTGGGCAACCTGTTACAGTGTCTCACCACTCTCACAGTGAAGAATTTCTTCCTAATGTCTAACGTAAATCTACCTGCTTCCATTTTTAAGCCATTACCTCTTGTCCTATCACAACATGCCCTTAGAAAAAGTCAGAATCAGAAATCAGAATCACAGAATTATCACTGCTAGAAAAAACTTCTAAGATCACTGAGTCCAACCATCAGCCACTAAAATGCCCACTAAAACATATCCTGAAGTGCCACACATACAGACTTTTCAAATACCTTCAGAGATGGCAACTCTACTGTATTCCTGGGCAGCCCATTCCAGAGCCTGACTACTCCTTACTGAAATAAATTCTTTCTAATATCTAGTCTATATGTCCCCTGGTGCAACTTCAGGCCATTTCCCTTAGTTCTATCATTTTTCAATTAGGAGAAGAAGCCAACAACCACCTCACTACAACCAATGTTGTCCTCTTCAGATACTGGAAGGCCACTATTAGGTCTCCCTGGACATTTCTCTTCTCCAGGCTGAACAACCCCAACTCTCTCAGTCTGCCTTCATCAGCGTGGTGCTCCAGCCCTCTGATCATCTTTGTCACTCTGCTCTGGACTCACTCCAACAGCTCCCTGTCCATCTTATTTTGGAGACTCCAGAACTGGACATAGCACTACAGGTGAAGTCTCACCAGAGCAGAGCAGAGAGAGAGAAACACCTCCCTTGACCTGCTGGCAATGCTTCTTTTGATGCAGCCCTGGATATGGTTGTCTTTCTGAGCTATAAGAGCACATTATTGGTTGAGCTTTTCATCAACAAACACATCATAAGTCCTTCTCTGCAGGACTGCTCTCAGTCTATTTTACACCCAGCCTTCATTTGTGCTTGGGATTGCCCTGTCCTGGATGCAAGCTTGGCTTTGTTGAATTTCATGCTGTTTATACAGGCCCACCTCTCAAGCCTGTCAGGTTCCCTCTGGATGGCTTCCTTTCCCTCCAGTGTGTCAACCACACCACACAGCTTAGCTCATTCATAAACTTGCTGGGGGTATATTCAATTCCACTGTCCCTGTTGCTGACAAAGATGTTAAACAGCACCAGTCCCACTACTGACCCCCAAGGAATGCCACTTGTCACTAGTCTCCACTTGGACTTTGAGCTATTGATCAAAACTCAGTTGAATGTGACCATCCAGCTAATTCCTTATTTACTGAGTGGTCCATACATCAGGTCCATGTCTCTCCAATTTAGAGACAAGGATGTCATGTGGGAGAGTGTCAAATGCTTTGCACAAGTCTACTAGAAGATGTCAGTCGCTCTTCCCTTCTCCACCAACGCTGTAGCCCCACCATAGAAGGTCAACAAATTCACCAGGCATGATTTTCTTGGGGTGAAGTAAGATAAATCTTACTACTGAGATATTAAGAGGCATATACACATTACAGCCTAAGCTAGTATTATAAAATCAGGAAGCTGAATTTTTACAAAGCATTTGCTAAGTGCTAATATTCCCTTATTTTTGCTAGAAAATGATACAGACAGACTAACACAAAAATTGTGTGAAGAGGTAATGGCCATATACATTTCAGGAAAAAATGAAATACTAAGCAGATGGTCTCATACCTGTTGTACTATTGTTGTTAGTTCCAGACAGAGCTGTATGACATTATTTCTTGTTACGGAGTAATCTGTGACAGCAGCAAAAGGTGATCTAAAAAAAAAAAAAAAAAAGGAAAAAATTGTTGAATAGCACAAGCATTTATCCACTTGCTTCACTGGTGTACAATGTGCATAATATTCTAGATATATTAAAATCACATAAAACACCCAAAATGTGCTACTAAAACTGTAAATTACAAGATACGTATCCATGGAAAATGTCCGTTTCTCCTTGATTTTGCAGTTTTAAAGTTCTTCTTTATGACATTCCATTTATAATAGCATAATTTCTCACAGCCTTCTATTTTACCTCTGGACTGCCCCAATACTTCCCCAGTAAAGACCCACCTTGCTTTCTGCATTTTTTGGGGAATACCCTCACAAAGGCAGGCAGAGGCACAGCCTCCACCTGTGGTATCAATGGTGACCAGATGTGAATGAGATGAGAAAAGTATTTGGCTGAATCAGCAGCAATCTTGGGACCTGATCTAATATCTGGTAAAAGCACTGGAGGGACTTAAAAGTAAAATCTCTATTCAGAGGGGAGAATAGCATTTAGAGCCAGAGATGCATAAACATTCAGAAACAGATCCAAAGGCTAAACTGGAGACAACCTAACATCCACACACGTTGTGCTACAATCAGAAGTGCTCAGTGAAATGAAAAGCATAACTCAGCATTTACAGATGTCACCTATATCCATTCTATATCTTAAAATTTCATATTGGAATGTTTAAAATTCTTGTCTACCTAGAAATTTGCTTGTTTTCTAGAGACTCTGCTAAAATGTATTTGGTTAGAGGGGCTGGCAGTCACCTGCTTTCTGTACTATAAGTAAACTATTAGCTTAACTTGGTCTATTTTCTGTATGCAAGAAGTAATCAAATACTAGGTAGGACTGGTATTTTCTCCAAGAGATTTTTACTTCATAGTGTTGCAGATGAGGGTTTTATGGGCATTAGTAACCTTGCAAGAATGGTATTTGTCCCTAATATACCTGCTTCACACATTTAAATAAAAAAAAAGGTGACAACCACAAGGACTGTAATGTCTGAATAAACTAACAGCCATGCAGTGTGTCAGGATCTCTAAACAATTATTAAAGTGTGGCTGCCTTTAAATTAAGCTTGGTGTCCCTTCCCCAGCTGAGAAAAGGGTGTCCCTTCTCTCAACAAATCTTAGAGAATACATATTCGTATATACCTTTAAGTTTTACAGTGCTCTTTGATACTATGCCTTCCTCATTAAGCCATTCATGCCAAGTTTCCAGTACAAAGAACTCTGTTAAAAGCATGTAACTCTGCTATAAGCTACAAATATAGTTCTACTAGTTCTTAACAGGTTTCTAAACTTCTTTTCCATACGCAGAATTACTGAAATTTTACTGCAGGCAGTTTTGGAACTGTCCGTTAATAAATCCATGTGAACTTCTCTATCCCTGTCTACTTCTTCCAATGTATGTTCTTCTTCAGGGCTCTCAATTCAATCTTAATCGTTCATAAGACACAATAAAAAAAAACTTTGAGGTGCACAATCAAGTTTAGCAGCTTTAATTTGATGCAGCACCTCATACACCAACATACACTTTCTCCCCATATTTTCTAAGGAGAAAACCAGTAGTGTCCTTTTAAAAAACAAGCACAGAAATTAAAAGCTAGGCAGAATTTAAGAAACAAAAAAGCAACAGAAGAGGAAGTTAATAGACAGCATATGGCTAAGTTCCAAAAGGTGCCTTACAAAAGCTCTATGAGATAGATGTATATCCACAATTCAAAATCAAATTTTTTTTCAGCAATGGACAGCCCTACAGCAGCTGTACACTACAACAGGCCTATCCACAGATACGCACACAGAGTAATACTGAAGTTCAGGACACTTGAAAATGTATTAAAGGCAAAGTGGTAACTGAACTGCTTGGTTATGAACCATTATTTTGTTTAAAAAAAGTACATTAGTCAAGATGTACAATAGCATGGATATTTTTCCTTTCAAAACTGTAACTGTGAAGGTTCTGAAATCTACATGAAACCTTGATTTACAAAGGTCATTTTCATTTATGAACTCACTTTCATTGAAGATTATTGGAATCAAGCCAGCAAATGGCATTATTTTACTTTAAGTATGAATGTTAATACAATTTGATCCTCAAATTACACAACTAGAAGCCATTTGACATTTCAAAGCCTCCAGCATTTCTCTAAACAAAACTGCATGGTAGGCTTTGGTTTCTAATTATGCATCATCTTCCCCCATACTTCTATAATTTAGTTTAAAGTCACAGTTCATGAGGAAAATAATGACATTTTTACTATCATCACTTTTAGTGAACATTTACAAATGCCTCAGATAAACTTTGTTGACACTAAACAGACAAAGGGACTGAAATTATTACTTATTTTTGTTATGTGGATGTTTACATAGTGAAAATTTACTGAAAACAGCATGTGAAGTAGGTAGCAAGCATGCTAGCAACAGGGAGAAGACTACTAAAAATCAATAACTAATGTGTAATGTTTTGCAAAGTGCTTCACGACCTGGAAGGATGATACGGGTCCACATTATCTGGACTTTGGTCCTGCAGAAAATGAAACGGGTCCTTGAGCTGCCTCCTCTGTACATCTCTGTAGCTTTTAAATTGACTCCTTTACAATGCCTCTCTGGGGTACTGCTGCAAATTGGAGCAGTAAAACTAAAATTCCCTTTCCTCCTTTCCCCAGTTCAGACCACCTCCCTGGAGACAATCTGGGTGCACAACCATACAGGCACTGCTGCATAAGCAGCTGGGGAAATGGGAAGGATGGGAAGGACAAAAAAGCCTCTTTAAATATTTACTGCCAAAGGAAGTGTACTTTGTTTTTACGTCCCAAGCCTCAGTTTCAGCAGTGAAAGTCCACCAAGAATTTGTATAAGAATATGCCAGCAGTTTTAATCAAAATATAGCAGAAACATCATTGTATGATCACAGACTGGAGTTCATGAAAGACACAGTGTGAAACACCAATCTGATTGAAAAAATCTCCACAATGATATATCCACTGACTACAATTTTAATACAGCACAATAGTATTTTCTTGCAACAGGTGAAACTGTATGTACAAATTCAAATAAACTCTACATCCAACTATAACTTTTCAGCTGGCTACAAAAAAGCTTTCCTTCTTAAGGCATCAGAAACATAACAGGTAAAAGGAATTCCATGTTTAATTTGGTATTAATTAGATATGTTTACTTTAAAAATTACTTCCTTAGCTTGGCTGAACCATTTCTATCAACTTCCAACTCCTAGTCTTTTTTTTCAAAAGCACATCTTCTGCAGTCCCTGGGACCTTCAAGTCTCAGGTACCTCCTATGCCTCCAGTGAAGTAAAGTCCTTGAGCACAACTACAGTTTTCAATGTGTGCTATCCAATTCAGTGCTCTTATGTTAAACAATAACTAAAGAACTAAGGGGCCTTATGTTAACCCTTTTCTTGCTGTGACACTGACCCCAGAGTCCCACTGCTTGACTTGTCAGTCATTTCCAAAACATTTTTCCACATACATTTCCCTATTTGTGGAACCTTTTACACTCAGTTTCTCTTGTAATTAACTTGTTCTCCATTTAAAACCTCCCTGTGATTCTCTTCCTTTACAAACCCCACATTAAAACACTTTTGTATCTCCACAGTGCACCTGCCTGACGACACACCTACTACTACCCCTTTCCATTCATTTCCTCTTTCAGACCTCTGCTGGCTTCTCCTTTCCATTCTTTTTCTATCCCTTCCACACTTGATATCTTAAGGAAAGGAGATTTATACAATCACATCAGCGCACTTGCACAAAGGTACAGGATGGTTTTGTCCCTGTTCTCAAATTTTCTCTTGCCTTCTCCTTCCCAACATTTGAAGCCATTAGCGATTTTTAAACCAATTTCACAAATGGGGAAGGTAATGGATTTCAACAATAATTAAGTTCATACATCTTTTATGATCATACATGAAGCTGGAAAATGGAAGGCTCTTAATTTTTCCGTTATGCAAACCCACATTATGAGCCTGCATCTTATTTGACATGAGACATTCCAGCAAGATGAAGAGTTTCCAACTACCTCGTTTTCTGGAAAAAATTCACAAGTGGTGCTAACTTTTAATTTTTTTTATCATTAAAGTCAACTAACTTCAAAACTCTAATCTATAAGAAAAAGGTTCCCCTAGTACCAGGTGTGACCTAGCTACTAGTTCTCTTCATGTTTTTTAAACCAGTGTTTGAGAGAAATAATAAACAACCTCTGAAACATGAATTTGTTTATACAAGTGTAAAGCAGGTTATAACACACATGCATGTGTGTAGTATTCAGTTTCAGGAACTGAGACCTCATTGAAATCTTTAGCAGTATCAGTATCTTTCACAATGAAAAATATATCTACTCTTAATTAATTAAGCCACCCTGAAGGACTGGTAGAAAAGCCAGCTACATCAATATAGCATGGCTAATTCCCTCACAGAACTAATATGATTCAACAGCTATTAGTACTCACAATTGCTGATTGCACATGAAGGAAAATCCTTCCCAAGCAATTAAAAGAAAAAAGATGCATGTTGTGAAGGAGATGCATACCTTCAGTGTTTGTATATTACCAAAATTTTCAGCCTCATATGCTGTAGCCTCCTCATCTCTCTTTTTCATACCACATTTGGTTAGGGGTAATTGGTATACAGACATAACTATTCAGTTTCAGAAGTTGCAATCTGAACAAATACAGACCATTGTTAATAAAAGTACTGCCCCAAAATAAGTCAGTCATATTTCACCACTAGTTGTACTACTGAGCTATTTTATAGCAATAAACTTTGTGAGGGGTTTAAAACCTTATCATACTTATTTTAGCATCCTAATAAGAGAAAACTTCCTCAGAATAGCTTCATTAAACATGAGTCTCTTCAAAGAGACAGGTAACCAAATCAGTAGCATAACTGACTTTTCAAAGATAAAACACCACACTCAGATAAAAATCTGAATGTACAATATTGTTGCATATATATTTGTGACAAATCTAAGACTCATTTTTCTGGACTTTCATGAAACAAACAAACATTTTATTAGTATTTCTAATAGAACTGCTTCATGTAGAATGAGGAAGGAAGGCAGTAAAATTCACACTGAGTAAAGGAATTCTTTAAATAAGTGCTCTGTTAAACATCTACAGCTGTTCCAGTTCCAATGTGGATAAGCACCATAGCATTCCTACGCAGCACTTACAGAGAGATTTAGCATACCATTCAAATAAGCATTAAGGGAAATACATAAAGGAAACATAAGATTCAGAGGCTTATGGCTGAAAACCATTTGACAGAATGTGCATTGTTTGGCGCGTAAAGAACTGCTGAACCCTCTGGATTCCTCTTGTTTGGGTTTTCATTTGTGTCCCCCTACCATCTTGTGCTCAGACCAGATCTACCCTGTCAGAACAGGCAATAACCAAGCACAACTAATAGGACTGAATGAATTCTCTTCTAAAGGAGACTTCAAAACAGTAACACTTTCTTTGTAAGTCAGAAGTTATGGGCTTGCAATACTCAAGAATAAATTTCCCATTGAATGCTCCTCTTTACTTAAAACTACAAATTAGGCACACCAAAAACATCATCAAAGCTCATTCACCAAAAGCAGTGAGACAAAGAAATCCAGCTAAACATATTATACCTATAATGTGGAACAAAATGTATGTGTTGTGTATGTCACCATGGTGCAAAGAGGGAGATCCATTTTTGACTGGGGAACGCATTCTGCTACCACAGGTGCTTTCACACAAAGCAGGGTTAAAGGGTGTGCTGAAGCTGAACACCTAGAACTGTTCATAGACAACAAGGCATCACAAAAAAAAAAAAAAAAAAAAAAAGAGGTTACATGGTCCACAGACAGACATGCAGGTCCTGTTCTCCTGTCCAGACAACCAACAAATCATTCAAACGTCCTTAACTTTAGACACAGATTTTAGCCTTACTTAAGAGGACTTAGGTATACATAAAAGTGCTTTGCTCAGTACTAGCACATTTAACCTCTGCTGAAATAACTTGCCCATCACGGGTTATAAATCAAAGGATTATACTCCACCACCCTATGAATATCTCTAAAAGCAGAGCTAGACTTTCCAGGAAGTCCTTTTACTCTGAAATTTTACATTTTGCTACTAGTGTCAGCATTTTTACCCATATCTTTTACATAATCAACAATTTTTATTTACAGTTGGGCTTTTTCTTCATCTTGTTCCATTTTGTCCATGTGTCATGTATCCAGACAGCAGTGGTAAATTAATTATTCTGGCACACATTTGTCAGCCTGCTATCTTTTCTCTGGCCACAGCACTGAAAGTCTGGAACACAAAATCTGTCTCCACAAGATCTCTTTGTTCCTATTACTTTGACTTCAGTATAATCAGCCACAGCAGTTTAAGTTTTTTCTTTCCAAAAATGGAATAGCACTAGGGTGAAAAACAAGGGATACAGGAGAGCTGCTGTGAAAGACATATTGAATCACTGCCCACACAGATGGCTGAGTCAAACAGTACACTAAAAAAAACCAGTGTTCCCTGACAAATTCCAATTCAAGACCATTGAAATCTGTGACACAACAGATGCAAAATTCTGTAGCTAACTAATGGAAAGTTGATTATATTTTCTTAAAAACTTAATTGAGAAATAAAATACCATGTTATCTTAGCTGTGTCTTTAATGAAGACTCAATTAAAGCCCTAAGAATAGCCATCCCCTTCTCACTCCTAGTTGCTAAGCATTATATATAGCATATAGTATAAAGCATAATATATAGCATATAGTATAAAGCATTTATACTTTATACAGATATTGCTTACTAGTTGCAAAGACCTGAAACATTGTCCTTCATGTTGCACAAGATAAGGGGTATGAGGAGTCCTTCCCCCCTTAACATGGCCCAAGCACAACAGAGTAGACAGGAACAGGAAGCCCAGAAGCACAACTAAATAATTTTTCTTGCTTAGTACAGTCAGCAGAAAGTACATATTTCCAGGATGTTTTCTTGGCAAAGTAGATGGAAGTGCAGTGAAGGTGGATGAAGACAACATATCAAACCAAGAGCAACCTGGAAGATGGCACCAGTAGAAGCAAGGGATGCAAACAAGCTGTACGCTGGCAGAGGAAGGAGACATAATGGGAAGAGACAGATCTCACACAACTGCCACCAAATGTCACCCCAGTTCAGGTTCCCTCAGGATCCTTCCTCTTCCACAAAAATCATTACAGTGCTTCCCAGGTAAGACTATAGTAATGAGTTCTACCTGTTAAATCCAGCTGTCCCATGAAAGAAAAACATATGATGTACAGTGGAACTTAGAAGGGTGAAATGGGGTGCTTAAAGGATGTTTAAAAAGAGATGGTTTTGCTCCAATACTGCCTTCATTTTGCAGTAGCCTCTGACTCAACACACCGCATTGTGCCAACTTCTGACAAAAATACAGCCTTCTGTCTGTCTGGTTTGGTAAGTTCTGGGACAAAATGTATTGGATGAATCTGAGCACCCTTCACGCACGACTCATCACAATTTCAGAAGTACAACCAATAGGGAGCAGCAAATCAGTAGAAAAGGAATGGGATACAAGTACAGTATAAGAGCTGGGGGTCTTGACTAGAGAGAAAGTTACATGAATTGCTCAATGCATCAAACTTGGAGCTCAGAAGAATTTTCTGGGATCCCATTGCTTTTCAGTTCATATTTGCCTCTGGACAAAAATTAGGAAGTTTTCACTGGTGTTACTTATGAAAGTAACATGGTAACATCCCGACATAATTTTGTTAAAGATGAAAAAAGCAGTTTGATTCTCAAATCATCTATAAGTTCATAGTGCTGATAGAGCAAGAAAGCCATGGAAAGATGGTGTATATTTAAGTCAGAAATCTCAGAGAGGCAATGAACTGTGACATGTCCACACACAAAGCAACATTTTTACAAAGTGGTTTTCCAGTGGACTATAATTGTATGCTGTAAAACCAAATGTCATCTGGGATTAACAGAAATAAATATGTCTAATTTCAATCTCAATTAAATGTGCAGGTACTACTGGATATACGACTGGACATACTGTAAAGAACATAATTTTATGAGTTCAGAGATAGCTTTACGCCACAAAACTGCAAGGCAGTCATGTTGTGGATCCACACTACTGAACTCAGAATAGTAATCCTACTTTAACCACACAGTTTAGAAAAATCTCTGTTACACCTTATGTTTAGCTTGAGGGATTTATAAAATTTTTACTCAATTTTATTTTTAGATTGTCTGCAGACGTTTTTCAATTGTACTCATTTGCCACTTAGCTTCCAGACTGTAACATACTTTGTGGTCAGGAGTATAAAGCAAAGAGTTTTCCTTGCTGGATCAGACTCCAGCTTTGATATTAAACAATAAATTTACATAAAATGAGTTGGCCAAACTGTAAAGGCAATGTTGTGTGGGTTTTCACTGTAATTCAAAAGAAACATTGCAAAACACATTTATCAGAACAGCTATACATAATCTTAGCAAAGGAAACACAGTATACAAAAAGCACTGAGGTTTCCTCCCTAGGGTGGAGTGCATCAGCCCTATAAAAGGGAGGAGAATTTCCAAGAAGTTGACACATCAGGGAAGAAGGAGGATTCATAAAGATCGCCAAATAATAAAATTTCCATGAATTACAGGAGGAAAGACTAAAAAAACCACCAATGATTTAACTGGAAGCCTAGAATACCTGCATGACTGTATATATTATTCTTTAACTGTTGAGAAGTGTCACTGGAGACACTTCAATGTCAAGTTTCTTTGAATAGCAGACAAGTAGTTACTGATAATAGTCTAAAATGTGGTTTTCCATCAGCCTAGGAGTTAATTGTCAAGTGGAAATGCACAATACTTTAGATAAAAAACCAGTTTTTCAAGACTGCACCAATCTCATCAGCAAACTGGGCTGGAAAAAACAGAAAATTAGAGACTATAAAATAAAACATTAAGTTAAAGTATTTTTTAAGTCTTCTGGAAAAGAAGATAGATTTTGTCAGTTGACAAAGTAACAGGAAGTTAAAATTAAGTCTAAAAAGCTTAAGGACATAATCTGTTAGTGTGATGACAGTTTCTTTACAGGACATTATTGGAGAGCTAATTCATGCTCCTTAAAATCATCAGCCAATCCTTTTTAAAAATAGCTAGAAGTCTACTACGTTTTCCAGTTCCTAAATGAAAGAAAAAACATGAGACTTTTAAAGCCTGGCAATAAAAGCTACCCTAATTTTCAGTAAAACCCAGTCTCTGACATACATCTGGAAGTAGGACTGCCCCAGGCAGAGACCTAGAACAAGGAATGTCCTTGTATCGACCCTGCATAGTGGCACTGCAAGTGCCACAGCAAAAGTAACTCAGCAAATCCCAGCTTTTTCACTCCTTTTGAAAATAGTGCCTGGCCTAAGGAGGTCCTTATAGATTGTACATGTCCTACAGAAACACTGTAAAAGGAGACTTTGCTAGAGCAGCAAGAGAAGCTCAAGTTGTATGGAGTTATCACCATCCCCTACACATAAAAACCCATCACTGCACTTCGACACAAGTCAGAATGGGTGGCTAGCTGCTTTTTCCAGATGTGACCTGAAAGCACTGCATGGGGGCAGAGCAGAATGGATTTTACAATAGGGAGAAAAACATTAATAGCCACTTTATTCCTCATAATGGTTTGCCCTCCTCTCTCTCATACCCTGGAGATGGAAGTGGTGTTAGAAACCAACCAAAAAAATAAGCTTTGAGTCTCAGATTTAATAGTAACAGCTATGCAGAATAAAATTAAATCCATGTTCCTTTCTTCAAATACTTTATTTTAAAAATCTTCCTATCTCCCCCTGGTGGCCCTAATATCTTCTTAAAAGGAATAAAATAAGCAGAATCCTACCGATCTCCAGATGTTCCTGCTTCCTAAGAAAAATGCAGTAATTGGTCTGCCTTCATCCTAATTTGGGAGCTTCACAAAGAAGGAAAGCCAAACCTAACCAAAATACTCACATGTTCATGAAGCAGAAAGGTCTTAAAATGTTGCAGATAGCCTTTGCTATAACCAGGTGTTTAGTTAGACAAATCTTCAAAAGACTCTTCCAGAAATCTGAATTAAATTAAAATATCACTTCTAGGAGTTCTTATTTTGATACTAAAGACAGCATTGCTAAAAGTGGGCTAACACCATAACTGCCCTCATTTTTTACTTTTTTTCTCATTTTACATTTTAAACCCATGAAAGTCCTGAGTCTGATCATCTATAATTTTGCAAAAGTCATTTTGCATTTTAGTGTGAATAGAATTGCCATGCATATTTTTAGAAATCATTTTAGAAATACTCCCTCTCTGACACTAAAACCTGCTAACAGACTTATCTCTGACAAGTATAATATAGCCACCCTGCTAAACATAATTTTATGAAGAGGTGATTCTCAATACACTTCTGAGCTACAAACAAGTTTTACAGACTGGATTTGTCCTCTAATACTTAAAGTGAATAATTTGGGCACAGTGCTGCAGTGATACATTAGTGCTCTGATGCAGTTGTTTCCTTGTATCAACAACTACTTTTTTCCTGAAGTTTAATAACTAAATTCTTATTAAGATACACAAACTACATTGTTTTTCAATGTGTTAAATGTACATATATTTTAAAGGTTACTTTTTAATACCAGACTACTTTATGCAAAAAAAAAAACCAAAAAAAAAACCAACAAAAAAAAAAAAAACAAAAACCAAACCAAAACAATTTCAACTATGTAATTAGTAGACTTTATCCATTAGCCACAATTCAAATTAGAAAAAAAATCAAGGTTATTTCTAAATAGAAAGAAGTAGCAAAAACTGATCAGCCTATGCTAATGAACATGAGTTTCCACTGTTCCTTCTGTTTCAAAGCCCAGAATGATTTGCTATTCTCAGGCAAAAATTATTTGCAGTGAGAAAAAGTGAAGCCTATAGGTCTTCCAAGTAACAACAGGCTAGAGGCAGAGCTAAAAATACATTCCTGATTTTTAAGTCTCTATACTAAACTCTTTCCATTTTATTGCTTCTATGAGCAACTAATGTTAAACATCTAAATAGAAATTTAGAAGCCCGGCTTTATATAGCCCAGTCTTATTTTTCAACTTGGAGAAAGCCTAGAAATGGAAGAGAAAAGAAGCAGCAAAGGTAGCTGCAGAATATGGACCAAAAGGAAGAGTTTGAAGTTCAGCTTAAGAAATGGAAAAGATTTATGTCCCACCTAAGTCTTTCATATGGAAATAATTTATGGGACATAGGCCAGTTTTCCTCAGGAAAATGAAACACAACAAAATCCACAGAAGTAAATCCAAATAATTCTTTTGGATTTTAAGAATTATACAAAGATCGTACTCCAAACAAAACTTCAACTGCTGGACTCCAAGTAAGATACATCCTTAAATCAAGATAAGCATTTTATTTTTGTTGATCAAAATGCACTGTGATTCATTTTATGAAGACATACAGATAATTTTAACTACTTCAGTATTTTCCATAATCATCTTAAATACCTGCTACCAACATCCTCTCAGAACCTGTAAAGGAGTTCTGATTTCATTTCAGTGTCTACATTACATTTTGTAAAGAAGTTGGGGTTTGTGCATGTATATGATCTCGTTACCTGTGACACATTTGGAAGATTTTACCTGTCCAACCAAGCCAGCAGACTCTTAGCTGCTCCTATCAGATCCACTACCGACGTCAGAAAATCATTCGGTAATTTGCGGCTGGTCCTTCCATCATAGTGACCACTCCTCCTCCTCCCAGTAATGAAGTTCTGTAGGTTTTTGGCAGATGCATTGAGTTTGTGAGAAAGGGTTTTTAGATTTTCTGTTTCCAGACCATAGTTCTGCATTGAAAAAAATGACAAGGAAAAAAAAGTTAGCTTTGCAGCTGAACATGAAGTACCGAGAACAGCAAGACTGCTCTTTTGCTTCAGAAGTTACCAATCCTAATAATTAAGGTACAATACACCCACTCATTAGTTATTAAATGTATGGCATGTTCTGTTTCTAATGTGCATAAAAATAGAACAAAAGAAGAGCAAAATTATGAGTGATCTTTTAGATGGTTTTAAGTGTACTGAGAAAAACATCTCAACATGAAGAAAAAAAGTAGTCTGAGAGATTGACTTTAAAAGCAGTGCATCAGTCTCATGTTGATCAGAAATGTCTCTCAGTAGAACTGATGGTTAGGGATTAGTCCCTCACATCTGTATTAACACCAGTTCCTAAAATCACATTAGGCAAGAGGCAACTAGCAGAAATATACATTATGGCACACAGTATGACATGAAATTGCTTTTGCTGGTTGCAGTGAAGGAAGCATATTAATTATCTTATTTTTATTCCTGTTAATAATAAAGGACCATCATAATCACAGACCAGAGAACACCGTGCTACTCTGCTCAGTATCTGTGTTGCCCTTTCAAAGTCAAATTGTAAACTTTGCTTCCATTTAATAGTCAATCCCTTAAAATTAAATTATGTTCCTCAGCTGTGCAGCAGAGACAGAAATAAGTATGCAGAGATATTACCAAATAATTCTTGAAAATCCTTCAAATATACAAATGTTGATGAAACAGCTCTAGAGAATGCCCTAATTTAATGATCAATTACAATATATTTTAGTACCATGAGATTTGTTTTCCTCAGATGCAAAGAATAGAGTGATTTCAAAATAGATCTTCTTCCTTTGCAAATAAGTAAAGAATTGCACAGACTTGAGCTTATTACTCCTGTAAAAGAAAGATGGGACTTCTGAGGATGTTCCTCACCTTAACCACATCACAAGGCTATAGCATTGGGTACACACAACTTGTTCAGTTGACAATGGAAAGGGCTACTTACTGCTGAAGGTGGACCACTTCCTACCACAAATGATGATGGAATAAGATGCAGAATGCAACTCAGCTGCCCACAGAAAAATCTGCTTCCTAACCTCACCCTCTGTCCTCACCAACTCTCCTCTCAGTCCCCCAGTTTGGTCCCCATGCTGATCTGTCTACAAGAAGAGATAGGAGAAGTGATGCATTTGCCAATGCTAATGTAAAAACACTGAATCTGATTTACCTTAGTCCTTTTTTCTATAGGAAATGGAGGTTGTGTGGTTATTTTTATTATTTACAGAAGTTGTCATGCTCGTAATCCAAACCATCTACTAAATGAACTCAATTTCCTCTTTAGTTACACAGGGACTTGAGGAACATAACAGTGCAGGTAAGCCCTGGTGAGCATCCAGCCCTCCCATAATGTCCATTCCCAGGCAAATGGAGATAATAATGAAAAGGTAAGATTTCAGCACACAGTTTGTCTGCCATCTCTCAGCCAGCTCCTCTTGGTGCCTATAAACCAAACAGACTATGTGAGGGAGAGCTAAAACAACAGCCATCTCTCCTCAGCAGAGGATGCACTTTGGGAATTCACTTAAGGACAAAGAGACCATATGCTAGGACTGCACTTTAAAAAACACTGCTGCAATTTTTGTGAACATCCATATTTTGGGCAAGGAAACCTTTGTGAGCACGTTTCTCAGCTACCACAGTTTGTGCACAGGCACTCCTCTCTGACACCATATTCAGGTCCCAGTTAGACAAACTGTATGTTTGGGCAGTGAGTTTTCCACCATGTAAGTATTTGACTGCAGTTTTACAACAGATAGAGCTGGGCTATAAATAAAAAAATTACAAGACAAAAATGATAAATTGGAATGGAAAAGTAAAAAGTACTTCATTATGCAGCTAAACACCTAGTAATTAATAATTTATTAAATCAGTCCAAATTAAAGAGATAAACATCAGATAAAAATAAATTTGTTTCTGTTGTTGTGTCTGAGAAAGTACAGTGGAGACTTAGGACTGGGTAGGAGTAAAATGGGAAAAAAAAAAAAAAAAAAAAAAAAGCCAAACAGGTTTATTCTTATTTCATCCTATTTCTTGATCATCCAGCCCCATTTCAGTAAAATTAGCAGGGACAAAACAAATTAAAAACATTCTGGATGCAGGACACATCACATTAAATTCTCACAGATTAGCTGAACCAAAACCCCCACAAAAAGTGAGCCCCGTGACACTCGTGCAACACAGCGCTCACCTTCCCCAAATAGGGGGAGCACACGGGGAAAACCCGCAAACCTCAGCTGGCAACAGAGCTCCTCACAGTGTTTCCTTCTTCCTGACACAGCAAAGTGTTGAATTTCTTAATCCAGGGGGCTGTTTCTAAGAAACTGAGTATGATTTTCTGAACTTGCCTTCAAACTAAGGCAGGGTCCCTTGCCTCCCTAGCCCAGCCACAAGCAGCATCCATGGCTGCGAGCCTCACACTGAAGCCCAGGCTGGATTCCAAAACTTCTCCTCCACAACCTCAAATTATTTCAGCTCCTTCTCTTTCTCCATCTCCCACTTAATCACCTGGTCTGTACCTCATCTGCTGAATGAGGGAAGTGTTGGGTACCAACCTGTGCCAGCACGCCGTGCTCATCATGGCAGAAAGCCTGATGGGCAACGTGCAGGCCTCCAGTCCCACCTGAAAACAGAGCACCGGCTAAAAGAAAATCTGCAATATTGAACACTGCGGACCAAGCAATACAATACTCAAAAATTTATCCTTTGACAAGCAAATAGGCTGCATTTATGTACATGCTACTGTAAAAAATCAGCTCCTATAAAAACTTAGTAGCCTGTTTTTAATATCTCAAATGACAGCCGCCTACAGACACACTCTTTTTTCAGATGTCTTTTTTCACCATAAGATACACGGAAAGGAAGAGGCAATGTTATCAAAGTCCATTTTCATAAATATCCACCGAATGTGTGCATGTTCTTTAGCATAAAAAACTGAGAGACAAACGTAATGCCTAAGCTACATATAAAATCCAGTATTACATGACAGATGGCACTGGTTTGGGCAAAGCCTCCACCTGTAGAATGAGGCAGATCAGTCCAGGGATGGACAATACAGAGATTATTTTCAGGCAGAAAATATTTTTTGGCATCTGTGTTTAACTGAAGCCTTCAAGTAGAAGGATCATAAAACAGCAACCAACCTAACAAAATCCCCACTTTGTTTGTCACTAAAATTTCTGTCCTGCATTAAAAACTAATGAAGAGTTGCATGTTCTAATGTAGGAAAAAGGCTTACTAAAATAATAGGTGCCAAGTGTAATCATGCTTTATATGCCATACTATACTATTAACAATACAGTTTTCTTAGAAATGCACTGCATTTATTTTCAAGCAACATGAGAAGATAATTGCAGGCCAAGTAGACAATTTTGTTTTACCTTACTCTGAATTTAGCCAGCACTAACACAGTTTAGTCTTTCATTAGCCAAAATAAATTTACAGTCACTGAAAGAATCACAGGGAAATCTCTGCATGCTTGTAGAGATTATGAAAATTGAAGCAAGGCTATGCATCTGTTTCCTCAATGAGAAGCCGTGCAGCAAGGACCTCTTCAGACACCCCACCTCAACAGAAACAGCTCTAATGGAGTTTCTTCTGGCAGTCAGAAAACAAGAACTTGATGAAACCAAGCTACAGAGTAATAGCCTGTCAGCAGGTGTTTGATCTAAAGGTGGTAGGAGCTATTAATAGACATTTTACCTGCTAATTACTTTTCTATAGCTTCACATGACAGTGTGAGTGATGAATTGTAGCTCTTTTCTTCACATGCTGGCAGGCAGCAGCTCTCATCACCGCTGATGAGTTTTGCTTCTTTTTATGGTGTTTGCCAGCCTAATCCCTCTGCCAGTCCAACCTTGCACCAAGACCACAGGGTAGGACAAGAGCTCAGTAACCAAACTTTGGAAGTAAAGTGAAATATTTTTGGATTGGCTTGATCAGTGCTCATTAGTTGATCGTTCCTCCTCGCAATTAACAACAGAAAAATAGACATAAAATCAGAACTCATTTTATCTTTTTCCTGCGTTACATTCACTTTACCCTCACTAGCAGGGAAGTGCACCTCACTGTTAGCACAGGCTATAAAGTAAAGTGTTCCAAACTCGTACAGTTCTAACTATATCTGCTGGCTCAGACAGGGTGTCAAGAAAGTGCTGAGACGTTTATTTAAGGTATTTTTAAGCTGACCATTGCAAGTGCAAAGACACCTCAGCTACCTAAAAAGCCAAAATCGAACCAAAAGAAGTCTGAATCTAAACACATCACCACAATATGCAATAAAGACATAGCCACAGTCCCATTAACAAATCCAAAAATACCCCAGAACAGGTGTCCTGATCGCAACTTTTATGCAACCATGAATGCCCATACATCTCCAAGCACAACGGCCATGTTAAGTTCAATGACATAGTAGGACTCCTACAAACAGTGCAAGACAGAGAAATGAGCATATGGCCTCTTTGCCTGCATCCCTAACTAACTGTTCCTTCTCTTTCCAGCCAGAAAGCTGCTGGAAACAATGTGGAGAAAAAGGCACACAGTGACCAGTGCTAACTCTTACTAGACACAAGACACGAGATCGAAAATGAAAATACTACTGGAACACTGGTGCTTGGGGCCAAAAGTAAAATAAAAGCAGTTTCTCCAGGCATGCAGTGCAGATATCAGTGCTTACGTGGGTTAATTTCTGCAGCCCTTCTGGAGAAGGCAACACTACTGCATAAAGGAGAGAAGGTAATGGTTTGCTATTCTTTGGCAAATATTCAATGCCACACACACAAATAAAGAAGAAAAAAAAAATGGCAGCCTTCTGAAAAGACAAACTTGATAGTCTATATAGCTATACTGTGTAAAAAATTAAGTGTAGAGTATAATAAATTAGATGTGAAAAAATGTAACTTCTCAGTTATGCCTGATATCTCTCAGAAATATGGATAACAACCACAAGGACAAAATCCTAAGTTTTATCTCTAATGTAAATTCTTAAAAAGTCTTATTCACAGTTTCAGGTAAGAATAACACATAACTGCTAAGAAATTAACTTAAGATAACATCTGCTGAGCTTAATTTTGATCCTTACTATTTCTCAGTTTTTCATCTTTTATACTTAATTCTTCAGCAACACTTCTGTACATAGTACCTATTGCTTTTAAACAAGCAACCTGGAAACAGAAGAGTTTAAAGAGTCCTCAGTTCTCCAGAGTCCTGGGTAAGTTTTCAAATGAATAATGAAAACAACATCACATGGACACCACTGCACATGGCAGCCAACTCAAAACCATGACTCAAAATCTGGGGCAGCCAAAAATTCACAAAGAAAAATTCCAGTGCTTGTCTCCAAAGTAGTTTTTAAAAATTAACAAAATGCACCTGAAACTCATTCCTCAGAACAGTTGGCTAAACATCCCACAAAGTACAAGGCAGACAGCTTACCAGACCAAAGTTGCAATCAACTGAGAACACAGCTTGTCATATGGAAGATGCTTTATGTAACTTTATACCTCATCAGATCTGCCTACAACATGTATTTCTAACAGCCCTTCTTCCGGTGTCACAAAATGACAGCACTGAGGTTATCTCTCCTTGAAGTAGCACTGACATATGGGGTAATTTAGAAGTGCATAACACATGATCCTTACACATTTCATAAACACAGTAGGTAAGGAGAAAAAGCCAGACAGCTCAAAATGACACTGATAATTTGCTGCAATCATTAAACATATACTGATTTAAAGGTAAATGATTTCAAAGAGTATAAATATTTGTCCTAAATGTTTGTAGTTGGGAAAAACTCAAAACTGGGGAAGAGGCATAATCATCATCATCTTTCCAGAGAAAAGCCCTTCTTCTTCCACAGCACAATCAAGTAACACATCAAAAAGCCAAGCCCTGGTTATCCTTTGTAGCACTAATAGAGCAATTATATAACTATTCTTCTTACTCTTATTCAATCAGCAGACACTGCAAGACCAAGTGCTCATTATTTCTTTGTTTTTCAACTCTCTCATGTAATTTTGTCTCTAGCCAGCCAAGTGCTCTTGTTTCTTCAGAATTCAAAATACCTCTTGCATATTCAGTTACATGCATTTCACAAAATCTCAAACAGTTTATCAACAGTTTTGTGAGGAAAAAAATTAGATTGTTATGAAAACACTACCTCTTTAAAACATTTTACACTGTAACAGCCCTTTTTATCCAGTCTGCTTTTAATGAGGGGGTTGGACCTTTAAAAGCTTCTTCAAAACTAGACCATGCTACATTTCTATGACAAAACGCAGCTAAGAAAAATATCCAGGATCCGTAAGTGATTCTTAAGGCAGATGGGAAGGACATTCATCTTTTGCATACAGACATACAGATACATTGCTCTGGCACACAATAGGGTTTACTGCAGTTCTGTATAGAAGATCTACTAAAAAGAACAGCAAACATTTCCAATATGATCTACATGAGCTATCAGAAACCCTTGAACTCTGTAGCTTTATTGATCTGGTGATGGACTCTGGGATTTTCTCTGCAGTTAAGCTACCTCAGGCTGCAGATAAGAAGGGAGACGATATATAGGCAGAACTTTAACTTGCAAAGGGCAAAGCAATGCTATGTGCATGCAGAATTTCAGCTATAAATCCCAACTTCACTACATACAAATCTCTATTCTGATATGAAGTCTTCCTCATTTAGTACTGCGGTGATTAAGTCTAATATTCACTGCTACTGACAAAAGTAATTTTAAGATCTGACTAGTGATAAGGGCAAAGGAAAGGATTTCTGTGTGAGAAATGGCAAGAAGATAAAACTAGGATAAAAAACAATTCTTAAGAAGAATCCAATCATTCATGAGTAAAGTAGGTTTATTTTTTACAGTCATTTGCATTAAAATGTTTTGTGTTAGTGGTAAATTATAAGTAATTTCATGCAGTTAGTGCACACCGATGTTTTCTCTGCCAAATAATAGTGCTATTTCATCTGCTGCAATTTTCTAGCTTTACAGATCTAAATACACAGATTTAAATAAGTTCCTGTGCAGCTATAGATGATTTAAGGTAGGTGATGATAGTAAAGATGATAATAGGTACTGAAACCAATACTGAAACCAGTATTTTGTACCACGCAAAAAATGTTTTATTTGTTAACCAAATTTTACTCTGCACAAATGTAGATTCTCTGAAGAAGTATTTTGCAAATTCACAGGAACTTTACAAGGTTCTTTGTTAAAAGAAAACTAAAGCATTCAAAAGTCATTTGTGAAGTTTTCTAAATATTCTTATCTTCTTAGAAGAAAATATTTCCCCATTAAAAGTGTATTTGAAAATGTTTTAAATCAAACAAAACTAATTTAATGTTAATTCAAGCAAAATGTACATTATATTTCTGAGAAGTAAAATAAGTAAAAATTCCTCATGTATCAAGACACTGGGATGATACAAAAATATCTTTGGCTGTGTGGCCTTTAGTCTTTGTATTCTCCAGACAGTGAGAAAAAGGGTAGAATTTTCTGGGAAAAATATGATACCAAGGAGATATAAAATTGAGTCTGTAGACACTGAGGAAAATATGGTGATACTCAGTTTTGATAAATGAAACACCACCTCGTGGCAAACAGATGATGGAAAAAACACTATGGTAATTTCATTGCTTTTTGCAACCCAGGTAGGTATTTCAGGAGTTGCAAGACTTCCAGTTGTATTCCAAGACTGAAGACAGTAAAAAGATGTCATGACATTATCTAAGTAATCTGTTCTTCCATATGCTTTCCTTTCTTTATAAGCATCACCTTAGCTTTTCCTCAATTTATTTTCTCTTGGCATTGTTTGTTCACCTCCAGGTCTTAAAGCAACCATGAGAGAAACACAGCTCATTGCATTTTATGTGTCGATGAAGGTCTGCTACACTGCCATTTGTCTACTGATAAAATGTAAATGGCTGGATCTAGATGATAATTTCATAACTGGTGAATAAATATATCTTTTATATACTAAATATACTGCTATACTGTTTTTCTTGTATCTCTAGAGCTAGACATGCAGTTTCTTCATTTAACATTTTTCAGGCTGTTTTGAGATGTCAATTATTTTTTGAGATTTTGTCAATATGAATAAACACATCCACATCAAGCATGAACCTACTCCTTTGTGCACCTGTTGGGATAGAAGGAAAGTAAAAGAAATATATTCCAAATCTGATTATTTTAGGATTGATTATTTTAGAATTAGAGGTAGAAATAGAAGTGTGGAAACATGTAAAAGTTTTACCTTGTAAAGAATGGTATAGAAAACCATGTATTCAAGATTTATTGGTACCTCGTTAGGTAGCAAGATAAGGATGGGACTGTGCATACCAGAGTGAGCTAAGTAGAGATAAGAGAAAGTTGGCAGTAAAATTCACGTTAATCACATTGGAAGTTGCCCAACACCAGATGGACATTATCCAAGAGAAAGAGGTGAAAAGGGCACAGTAAGGAAGACTATTTACTTCATCCTGACGACCACCTAACGACCACCAGAGGGAACCACGCAAGCGCAAAGGGACTGATGCCGTAATCCATCGATGAAGTAATCTACACATGAATATGTATTAAGAAATGTTGTAACCTGTTGAATATGTAATTAGACTGTGAAATTTTCAGGGATAAATTACGGCCGCATTGTATGGTTTTTGGGAATCGGATTTGGGTGTGTACCCCTGGTTCCTGAGGCCTCAAATAAAACACCACATATAACCTCTCCTGAGTGGTTATGTGTTTGTCTTAATGCTAACACACCTAGTGTGATGTTGGATTCATGTCCTGGTTTTAACAGAAAGAGACAAGAGACATGCTTTGCCAGAATCAGAACAACTCTGCAGGCTTAACTACATCATGGTGTTTCCTCAAAGACTGATCAAAAGCCATGCAACAATGAAATACCATCACAGACCTCACTACTTCTTGCTTTTAAGCAAAGATATTATATCGTTTATCTTGTACTTCTTGACATACAGATTTTATGAAACACAAAACCACACTGAGACAAGATAATCACAGACTGAAGGAGCAAGTGAAGAAACAAACCACATTAGTTACATGGCCTGCTCTATCCTGGAGCACATTCAGCTTCAGTGCTGGTACATGATATACATGCCCCCATCACTATCAGCAAGCATGACCTGTAACAGTAGTAAGCAGCTGGGCAACATCTATATTCTTCCTGCTTTGAAGCACCATAGGAAAAGAAAAACTGTGAATCTCACCCCCAGGATTCTTGCTGTCTTGTCAAGAGCACGATATGGCAGCCTAGCAGCCAAGAGAGACTCTACTAAGATGGATAACACAGGTACTGTTTGTTTTCTCATCAGCTAATGAACACCAGGGGAAGGATCTATTTGTTATAAATGCTTATGACAAGAAGAAAATACTGTGAAAGACCAAAGCCACCCACCCCCTCCTGTCAAAAAATCAATAAAGAACATCCTTTAAATAGTGCTATCGATCTTAACTGGTTCCCAACTATTATTACGACAAGCAGTTTGTCTATTTAGCACTGCTCAATAGCCTCTGTCTGAGTTAAGGTGGTCCCATGCTCTCTCCATACCATCCAAATATGCTTTTTCAGGCTCTCCACTTTCCTCCAGGATGAAAATGTTGCCCTGTGAATGGCAGGCATGCAACACAAGCAGCTGGTTTGCCATTATCCACATTTGATTGGGCAGAAACTGCAGGTAGTAATTTACCCCCAAAATTTGCTGGAAAGCAGGGTAGGAAGAAAGAGGATCCTAAAACACATCACCTATCAGCATTTCAGAAGCTTTCTTCACTGATGGTAACTCTGTCTTGCAAACTCCCCTGCAGAGTGGAATCAGGAATAAACAGCAGAGGGTGGTTCTGTCTGCCTCTATTTTACTTGGTGCCAAAAACTGTCTAAGTGGTCATTCATGAACTTGGACAGAATGGGAAGAAGAATCAGAAATTACAATCCTTTTGGTTTATAATGATTATTTTAAAAACAGAAATTACACTTGCAAGGCAAAATTAGCATTACTATGCCACCCATTATCTCCAGCATCCAAATAGATACTCAGTTGGATGGTACACTTGAAACTCATGCCAAATTCTACCATGAAACTTCTGTAAAAATCCTATGAAACAGGAGAAAAAAATATATAACTTTTAGTAATAATTTTTATTTTAAAAAACCTTGCACGTGACTACCTGCAGTAGCAGCTACCCTACCTACTGAGAGTCATAGGTCTAAAGATTTCTTAAACAATCCGGTCAACATTAGAGGCTAATCAGAAGAACAGAAGAGCACTAAACAGGACAGATACTTACTGATGCAATAAAAAGGGAAAGCTTGCAAGTATAAGACCACTATAGCCAAAGGGATTTGCTCTGAATTAAATTTCCTAGGAGGTTTATCTTATTGGTGAACAATAAATTCAAATTAAGTCCACTAAAATCAATACAACAATCACATTTTGTATCCCTAAGCAGCCATCAGGAGCCAATTGTGAGACTGCAGAAACCTCAGCTTAAATGAGAAACTGTGATCTGAACCCATGCTACCATGTTTCAGTGCTTAAAGAGAGCACTGCTTTCCTTTAAGATGAACTCAGAAAAGCAGACAATGGTGTCTGTGCAAAAAGGACCAGGAAAGTAGAAAATGCTCTATGAATTAAGGCTGCAGTGTTAGACTTTGTCACAAATTCCTTATTTTATATTCAACTGAGTTTCATGCACTTTTGCCTAAGATAAAGTAACTACAAAGACAAGTTGTGCTTGTTTGTCTAAAGATAACATCTGCAATTATATATCCAGGGGGAAAAATATCAGCTAATAAACAAGGTTTTTTTCTGTGAAAACAGATTATTTTTGAAAGAGCCACAATCTGTCTCCACGTGTGCCTGAGAAGAATGGTCATCAATGTTTACCCTAGATTACATTCATTTCAGTTAATTAAAACATTCAATTTCTTGTTTCCTTTTGCACTGATGAGAAAAGTTTCCTTCCATACTAGCAGTATATTTTTTTAGGATTGCATCCTTTGCACTACTTAAAATACAAAGAGATGAGTTAACTTACTGCATTAAGCCACTTTGGAACATTATTGGAAACATGACTCTGAAAAAGAGAACTTAACACATATTAAAAACCAAATGTCTTCCTGTATGGAAAAGCTTTTCTTCCTTTTTTTACTTTTTCTTTTTCACTTTTTATTTATTCTTTTCACTCTTTTCATTACCCCTCACATCTATCTCCCAAAGATGCAACAACAGGATATTTGGAAAAGCTGCTGCATACTGAGAATCCACAAGCCCGTCTGAAGAGCCTTTCAGTTTACCATCTTTGATTGCCTCTACTGGGATTCAGCTTGCTTAAAGCTACTTCTGAGGCTTGGGAAAGTAGTACACATTAAAAATCCACAAAACACCACTTTAGGCAGTCAAGTACATCTTGGAGGAGCTGTTCACAATCCTTCCTACATGGAGAAGGCAGACAGTGTGCCTAACCCATCACTAATCTTTACTGACAGACACAGAAAGTTGTAAGAAGGGTGAAGTCAGCACCATACCCGTCACCAAGGGGATAATGCCGGTTTTGCCTAACGTGACCTGACTGAAAAGAACATTACCAAAATCCCTCTGTATGCTCCATCAAAGATGTATGTATTATTTGCACGGAAGATAATTATTTCAGTGTTTAATCTTTTCTGCTGTGAAATAAAAGCAGTTATGTTTCAGCAAGTTTGAACAATCATCTAAGACACAATTTGCATGAAAAGATCACTGAAAAAAGACACAGTTGATATCAGGACATTTTGTTTGTAAAGGGCAACCAGCACTCAATTACTTCGTTCACATATATAATTGTTTTACATCCCAGACCAAACCTAGTCTAGTCTTTTTGTGATTTCAGATAAGCTTTCTTCTACAAAGACAGATATACAAGCCTTAAGGCTCTGATACCAATGTATTTAACAAGCAGCATCTTATCAGTAGATATTGCTCTTTACCTTGGCTCTGGTTTAAAATTGTTCATACATTGTTCAACCATATTCTGGTTTAAATTGTTCATACAGTACATGCCAGGACTCTCTTGAACTACTTAGTCTTTAGGAATAGAAATCTGAATGCACAAACTGTGAATATGCAAACACTGCTCACTCCCTCCCACCCCGGTTATGTCCCAGGAAGTTTACCAGTGCACAGAGCAAGTCTACTGCTTCCAAGATAAGCTCCTGATGGCCAATTCGTGTGACTCCAAGATCCTCCAGTTCTTGATGAGTAATGCGTAGTAACTGGTCACCACTAATCTTCTCTCTCTCAAAGTTCTTAATATACTGCTGCAGGCAATCATCAAGACCTGCAGAAACACAACAGAAGAAAGGAAGATAAAGCTGAGCAACTTTTTGTACTGGCAAAGGAGATGAAAATGGGCTTAAAAAAAAAAAAAAAAAAAAAAAAAAAGAGACAGCGGAAGATATTTGCCCTGTCTTTGAGAAAAATATTTCAACACTACACAAAATTTTATGCTATCCAGAAATCAAAAGGTTTGAATAGCTATAGCCTATGGCTATATAGCTTTCCACATATGGATGATGCCATCGACTCCTGAGCCCTGAACAGCACCCTCAGTTCTTGTGCTATTAATGCATATCTGTATTTCTTGTATTATACTGAGCTATTAATGCACATCTGTCAGCTCCTAATAAAAAGGTACTTAGTAATACCTCCATTACATCAGGGAGGGGAGAGGACATGAGGAAACACAGCAAGGGATACGTCAACAGATGCAGTTAATTCTAACAGCACTGTAAGAGACTGGAAATAAGGGAAAACACTTGTACTAGAGACACATTCAAAGGTTATAATGGGAGTGTTAATACACTTAATGCCACACATCCAGGAGTAAATAGCTTCCAGTGCCTCTAAACCTCCCACCCAGCATACCTCTGCCATGGTATGTCACAGGGTGTGGAGCAGCTGCTGTAGATGCCCTCCAGCTAGAAACCCATCTCTTCATTAGACTCTTGACTACAGTGCCCCATGCAGTGCCACACAGAATGGCAGTGCCACCTCATAGCAGCTCTCCTACTCAAAGACCCTTCATACCCTGCTGAGCTACCTGATGGTCCACAGAGCCTGCCAGACATCAGAGCAGGCTCCAAAGGGCTCTGGAGAAAAAGAAAAGCAGTAGCACTGCAAATGCATAAACTGCACCCCAGCTGCAGCAGCAGATCCAGCTTAATGCACCTCTGTTAAGAAGCTGTATGTAGTCACACAGCACACAAATGCTTACAGAGCATGAAAAGCCACTCCAATCAATACCTGGGTGCACTCTCCAGAACAGGATAATTGGGAAGCAGAAACACACCCATTGTGCCAAATTAGATCCTACAAGTGAATGCAAAACATTTGCTCGTGGCACAGATGAGTGTAGAGTTGTACAAGACCAGGTCCTGCTTGGGGGCTTTCCCTATTCTAGTTGTTCTGCTGGACTGTGAAGTCTAAAGACATGAAGCTGATGAAACATTTTCAACTGAAGCAAAGATGACAAAGTTGCACATGATATAATCCCATGTGTCCCTTCCCCATCAATCTTTGCCTAAGAGGACGAGGCAAGTATGTGGAAGCTCTGCAGTGTGTCCATCCCTGTGCCAAGAGAATAAAAAAGACTCTTGGGTGTTTGGTGGTCCATCTAAAATTTCTGTCTTAATACCTTCCAACATGACTAATACCGAGGAGCACGATTTGACAAAAACCTGAATGCATTAATTGAGCAGCTTCTTGAGAGATACCACCTTTCTGATGGTTATCTCTAAACAATCCCAGCCACCACATATCTCTCTCCCTAATGTTGAAAAAATGTCTGCTCATTAGGTTGCAATGAAGTGAGAACATTTTTACTTGCTAATCAAAATGTCTGAAAAACCTGAAGATAAGTGGAGAAAAGAATGATCTGACTGATGAGCCCCAGCTGACTCACAAGAGCCCCAGCTAATAGCATAAAGATTCTTTGAAACTGGTTCGGTAGCATTTTTGTTTCTCATTCACCCTTTTTAGGGTGTAACCACACCTCCAAAGATACTCACATGAGGAACATGTTGGTACTGCAGGCAGGGATGCCCCAGTGCAAAGCCAGCTCTTGGTTCAGCCCTTGGGCAAGCATCACCCACATTCTGCCCCTGCTACAACACACCAGCACATGGCTTTAACTTCCAGAATTCACATGCCAAAACTAAACCACAGGCAAACAGAATGTAAATCGAATACTCAAGGCTTAAGACTCAAGAAATTCTCCTTAGCAGATGTCCATTTCCAGCAGCCTCTGACCACGTCCTTCCAGAGCCTGACACCTGCTTTTCTGCCTCTGAAACACAGACACTTAATGGTCTAGTTTAATCAAGAATTTGGAGCCATGTCTTCCATTAATTTCCCATTCTAATCAACTAAAATTTCTCAAATCAGTCATATATACTATTACAATGTATTAGCAGAGAACAAAAATGGTGATCCAGGATTCATCATGTATCTTTGTATGCAGCCTGGCTGTTAGATATGCTTGACTGGCTTGTAAGGAGCTAAAAATTTCTCCCTAATCCTTCAACAAAGAAAATACAAATTGTTACACTTTCAGTAAGAGCAATGATCTACTAAAACTTTAATTCTAAGTTGCATTCCCCCAGCACAGGGGAAACTGAATTATCAGAACCACCAAGCATGATACATAAAATAACTTGGTTGCCACATGTAGGCACAAAAAAAATGACAAAAAATCTCTGTAAGGTCAAAACTACACTGCAGGTTCCAGATCTGTAAGAACTCATTTAGATGTCAAACTTAAGTTGTAAAAGGAAAAAATTTTTCTCAGATTTTTTTGAATCCACTTTACTTGTTCAAACATACATACACGATAGCATTATCTTGAATTATCTGATCTGAGCCTTCTTGATTTATCCATATTTGTATGTATTTTCTCCAAAAGCCCTTCTTAGCCCAAGTTTTCCATGTGATATATTAATTGTATGATCTGTTTTACAATCACAGTCCCATGTCTAATGGCATTTCTTTTTTGGAAGAAATCAAGTACTAAATATGTATTAAGAATACGCCATAGATGTGCTTTTGCTAAATGACAAAAAGTAAGGCAGTAAGCATTTCTGATATCCCTGAACTTAAGTACCACACTGCTTACCTAGACTGATGAATGAGAATAATAACATTAAAATACTCAACGTCATCAGGTATAAAAAAAAATTCATTCCCAGCTAAGAGACTAGCAACACAAATCCAGAATAAGACATGACAGATGTACTTAATAACACTTACTGACAACTAATTCTAAATAAAGCCATTAGTCTTTCTCCTCCTGCTATCTATGTATTTTTGTAATTCAGATATAATAATAGATGGGTGCATATAGTTCATAGAGGGTAGGAAAAAACTTTAAGACAACAAAAATATTATGGGCTCACATATTTCATAAAAGGCACAGCCAGGAAAGAACAAAATAATTTAATCATAGATTGTGTGCCATTTTCAGGTTACCTTGCCACAATTACTTCCTCTCTTTCCTAAATAGAATATCCTTTTAAATTTATTTCTTTCTGCCATTCTATTTTTAAAATACTAATATTAATACTAATACAAAAAGGCTGCCAGCATTTCTCACACACACCTTTTGTCCTCAGAGACATGGTAGCAAAAACTAGCCCTGTTTGCCAGCCACTGCTGTGTTCAGATCAACAGGAGGGGACAGGAAGGAACAGGCATTCCTGGCTGATAATGCCAGGGACCAGATAAGATGTACCAAAAAATATCAGGTTCCTGGGGTCCATGGAGACACCCTAGAACTAACAAGAGAAACACAGCTTTCTTTAGAGTGCTCTGTCTGTTACTATATCCCTGCAAGTCTGGTATCTACCCAAACTCAGTGTAGGAAGAAATTTTTCTAATGAGTTGTCTGCTCTTCTTCTACCCCCAAATGCCCTCATATCACAGCATGTCAAACAACCCACACACCACATGAATCCCAGAAAATAACTCAGTTTGATGTACTACTCCTTGTTTCTGTCCATGCAATTAAGGTTGCCAAGTACCTCGCAGCCCTGGATATTTGAAGAACAGTAGCCTCTGTATAAAAATCAGGTTTGTTATTAAATTTGGGAAGTATACTGCCCCATATTATATCAAATAGGTTTGGTGATGTCAATACACAGAGAACAGTCTCATATTGAGCAGCTCTAGTCCTCACCCAAAATAACTCCAAGGATTTTTGAGCATATGTAAAGGTACAGATATTTCAGTAAAAAGAGAGCATAAGGTAAAACCCTGTGAGGGTACTCTTCTTCCTTTTAGACCTACTCTTTAAAGGAAACACTATATAACATAACCTTCATAACCCGCTTTTTATCTTGACAGATTCCTCAAGTCTTGTGCTCCAGAAATAACACAGGCATCGAAATGGATGCTAACTACTCAAGTAATCCCCCACCCTGCATGCTTTCCACATAAGCTTATCAACCACAGTCTAGCAATGCTGCACAGATCCCACTTATTACCTGACAGTTTAATTGGGACCTAGAAGAGCATTTAGGATGTTAACACATTTGCATACCTTTGCCAGCTGGTAAACCCCTGAGGTGTTATGTACACAGATGGACTATCCTGTGCATTAACAGAAAAGGAGCAACTCTTTTAATTAAGTTTCAAGCAAGCTCTACCTGTCTGTGGAACTAAACAAATAAAAAATGTAGCAAAAGTAAAGAAAGTTCCTCCGAAAGAACTGAAGAACTGTTCAGAACAGTCAGTGCTTTTAACATTAAAAAATAAAATCCTCCTCTAGAAAAGTTTCTTTGGCAATAAGAGCACACTGGACTTGTTTTTTTCCCCTCTTCTCTGCCATTCAGTTCTACACCTTGTGTGTGCCAAGTGAGAGTTCATCAATCATGAACAATTTTTTAATGTCTCACTGATGTGAAATCAGACAGAATTCTATGCAACGAATGCCTTTTAATAGAAATGCACAGTAGAAACAGATCAGGAAATATTTCATTTTTTTACTCATATGATTCTCTGGAATATGATTACAAGAGGCAGTGATACCCTCCAGGGAAATCTTCCATTCTCCTAACTAGTAACACAACTGCACACCTCATGACCTTTCTTAGGTACTGTACCCCTTTGATGCGTCTAACAGGCTGGCTTTGGAAACAAGCAAACCAACAAGCTGCCTTGTCATTCAGTGTTACAACAGGTTATGCACATCTGTGGTAATTCTAAGGCAAATTACCTTCTCCAATAAATATATCCTCAGGTTCTGATTCCACAGCATGCTCCTTCTTTGCAAACAGTCCAGCATTTCCTCTCACTTCTAAGAGACTAAAAAGTATTAAAATAGGCTTTTTCTGTGGTTTGATCTGAAGTAAAACTTGTAATCAGCTGCTTAGATATACATGAGAAGATACAGTTCTAAAAACATGGAAACAAAGTAGAATATTCTTCCCAAAATTCGTGACAAATGAATTTTTCCTTAAGATTTGAAAGTTACAGTGGAAATAACAGATCTTGTTATCTTATCAGCTTTCTGTTCAGTTTGGCTTTAATGGAAAGATGATGAACATTGCAGGTTTAACATAGGAGTTTATTTTTATGCTCCCCTGGTAAACCAGAATGCGGATACCAACTGACAACTTCCCTTTGCAGGTCCTTTTTCTGTAAACCCAGCATTTACTGAAAAGAAGTAACATAGAGGCAATACATGGAATAATTTTGCACAGGAGGGGAAGTGGACTGTAGCACAGAACTTAAAAATTCATTAAAAAAAAAATTAAACCAAAGTTCAATATAAGTTGGGCATTTATATAGCCCTACCTAATGTCTTCAGATTATAAACTACGATTTGTGCAATTTTTACTTAATCTAACATGATGGAAGGGACTGCTAAAACATGAAATGCTCCAGAAAAAAAATCATAGTTGTTTTCTCATTGTTCACCATTAAATGTGCTTAAAGCCAATTATTCTTAAGGGTGACTACCTTTGAAACTGCACACATCTGTGTATGTTTCCAATTTTAATATTTCAACTGAGTTCCTGATAAGTTAAAACCTTTTGCTATGTCTTACACATTTGCACCTAGGCTTTATTAATCCAATTAATATGGTAGGCTTCTATCCATTTCACTTTAATTACACAAAAATACAAGCCTTGCTTATGTCAAAGAGCAAGATGACCAACCAGAAAACTTCTCCCTCTCTTCCATCTCAACCAGACAGCTGCTCCTGGGCAAAGACTCTGCAGGCATCCCAGAGTGGGCAATTCTCCCTACCAAAGGAGTTTGCTTCTATTTTGGGTATGGGCTCATGTTTCCTCTCTAGCAGACCCAGAGCATTAGAGGGAAGACTAGGAAAGGCTAGGTTTCCCCACAGTCTGTTCATGGGAGATGGGCATTTGGAAACCCTCCATGTCTCTCCATGTCTCAGCCTGAATGTCACCACAGAAACTGGGCGCAAGCCAAGCCAGCTGCTTCCCCACCTGAGAGGCAAAGATAATTTCTCTCCTGCCCACGTAAGGGATGCTCATGTAAGGGATGCTCACTGTTTTGGGGTCTTCAGCATTTCCTGGGCTTCATATGTGACAAACAGATGTCACAGTTATCAGTGCCAAAAGATGGAGCAAAGAGCATGTTTTAAGTGCAGTAGATGGCAAATGCCTACTGTGGACAGGATGGCTGAAAAAAAATAATGCCCTACCCCAAAGGCACACCGCAGGTAGGGTGGCAAAAGAAACACCAGAAGCAGATTTTATTCTGGATTGGGAATATTAAAATATATTTAAAACAGAAGGAAACAAAATAATGAATTGAAGGCCTTAGACTTATGAATCAGCACAGGATTAATGAAGAAAAAGAATTGCAAAATAGCAGCACAATCATTTTGTGGACTGGTTCACTGCAATTTCAGGCAAATGCCCTCTAACTGCAAAATGTATTTGTCCTTCACTCTAAAGAATTATTATAGATTCTATTCCCTCTCACACTCCTCACTCTGTCTCTGTAAATATCTATATATGAGTCAAAGATAATTCCAAAAGCATTAAAAGCAAACATTAACAATGACTGAGAAGACTAAAGTAATTGTTCGTCCAAACATAACACATTCATAGAATACAATATAAGATTACATTTTTCCATGTGCATTTTAGGGTAGATGTATTTTTCTCTAGAGATCTTTAACTGTTCATAGTAAAAAAATCAGCTGAAAGGCACTGCTAACTAAAAACTACATTTTTAGACAAAGAGAAACACAATACATTAAAAAAACCAGTTTGTACCCCCTAGGTATGTACTACTACATCCAGAAAAGCACATTAAATTTATTAATGAAGAACTCAAAAGACAGAAGATGCAAACATGAGAAGCAGCATTATAATCTAAACTCAGCATCTTCCTGAAAGTAATATAAATGCCAAGATCCTGGCTACTAAGACCAGAGGTACCTCTGGCAGTGAGGCAAATAGTGTGTATCATATTGAGCTCCTGAAGAGATGCACAAAACAACGCAAGAAAACTTTTTAGACCTTGCATTTTTTTCTGCTTTTTTCAAGGTCCTAGCCAGGAAAAGGGACTGTGGTCAGTCAAAGGAGAAGCAACTGGAGAATGAGGAGACAGCATTATCCTAGGAGAGAACTTGGGAGTCAAGGAGCGTATTAGTGATGGCACTGCCTTGGAAATGGAAGCTTGAGATACAAATGCTGTCCTGGCTCACTATGAATTCTGTAACTAAAAATCAAATCTTGTTCTGAAGTGTCTGCCGTTATGTGACCACAGATGCACTGTTTTTTTCATGATCATGGATTCTTACATGTCCTGGATATATTTACTGTATGACCACACTGGTAATAAAGGGCAATGTTATTAATCAGAAAATTGCAGAAACATCAAGACTGAGTGGATCATACATGGCTCATCACCAGCTCTACTTTAAAACTTGAAAAAAAATTTTACACTGACCAACTTTTTAAAGGTTTTTTTTTGGAAAAATGAAAATGAAACTTAAAAAAAGGAGATCCAGAAAATGTAGAAAAATGACAAGCATGGTTTAAAGAACAGACTGGGTCTAGTGTCAAATAGGAGGTATTTTCAACAAAACTGGTCCTTGCTGTTAGACTACTTATAATCAGAGATCATTATGGCAAGTAAGACTTGTTAATTACAAGAAGAAAATCCAAAGTTTTCTGTTTAGCTGTTGATAAATGTAATCACTTATATTTAGCTGGGAGATTTTTGTTTCCATTATGCTCATCTGTATAGTAAAGCTCAAACACATACAAGTTTTGCAAAGTATTTGAAGTCTTAAAACATGGATAACACTGTAATAACCAGTATTGAGCTCTGTTTCTATGAAATTCAAGGACTAGTATCCCTGATTATCAATATTGTTCTCAATGTAAGAGATTGTAATTATTGTTATATTTAGGGCTCTTGTTATTGGATTACAACAACCTCATTGTTCAACTACAGCTGTGGCCTTTGCACAGACGAAATGCTGAAGTGTGCTGAAAAGTTAGAGTGGCTGATACTGGCAGAAGAAATCTCTTTGCTAGTGGAAGCGAGAGGAGTTTGCTAAACAACCCACAGCATAATTAAATATCAGGATTCCCTCAAATTAATCTAATCAAAGAAGTGCATAAATTTACTTATGTTATACACTACACCAAACTGCAGGGGCCTAGAGCAGCCACGATGGGTATGAGATGAGAAAATGTGCGCTCACTCTCATAATTGAATGGGTAAAATAAATTTTTTAGCTCAGGGCTGGAAGTTCAGCACTCTTGGAGGGGCACCTAGAAATAAATTGGAAATATCTGAACTGTGACATGGGGTTATTGTGGTTTTTCTTTTTTTTCCATCCCCATACTCACCCTCCCAAGGAATATGACTTGTATTCTGAATGAAAAAACAGATAGGCTATTAGGGTGTCGGGAGGAAGTGTTTGTTTAAATATCATATTTTAACAAAAACATCAGTTTTCCAATAAGTTGTCCAAGCATTATAAAGATTGTAAGATTATAAACACTGAATTAAATACTCCCCTAAAAATTCAAAGAGGAAATTTTCTCAATTATTATCCTACTTAAATTATGCCCTTATGATTTTTAAAGCAGCTTTGAGGACATAGAATGTACCATCAAAGCTTTGGAAAAAGCAAGAAGAGAAAGTGGCATTGCCATTTTACAAGTAATGATGTATTTCATGATACACAAGGATCCAGCCAGTCTACTCTTATTCTGTGTCCCATGGTGCTAGAGTCTGTACAAAGTAATATACAAGGAGACATGGCCCTGACCCAAGTTGCTAGAAACTTCTCTTTCTCCATGAAATCCAAGCTGGATAACTAATAAAGGTGGATCCCACAACAGCTGCTTTTATTTCTACAGTTTCACTTTGCAGTTTTCGCACTCTCACAGTCATTCTCCTCATTTTTCACATGTGCTCCAGTTTGCAGGGTACCTCAGAAAAGGGAAGGTTTCTTAGATTTAGGCAATGTGTAATTTTGTCCTCAGAGTACTACATTTCTGCTTCAATTGTCATAAGTAAACTAAAACACACCACAATTGTATATAAGCATTTTTCAATCAACATTATAAAATGAGGGTTCTAAATAGCATTAACTAGTATCTTTTTTGATTTGTGTTTCATTGAATAATTTTTTAAAACTCAAATGCTAACATTTTTCTCCTCTGAAATGATCCCTTGCACAACATCTGTGCATCAATACCACTTTAAGAATTTGAAGTTTTATAAAAACTTGCTACCAAACATTTGACTGGGAGGAGTAACTTTATTACTAGTGGGTTTCCCCTAAAATATAAAGCAATTTACAAACAAGCACAACAAAAGGTTTTTCTCTGTGGTGTTCTATCTTTAAAGCTTCTAGAGGTTTATATTGTACTAGCACAAAGCAACTTTACAGGATTAAAACAGAGCTTATTGCCAAATATACAGGACTAAAACTCATTGCCAAATGTGTATTATGGTGCCTACAAACATAAAGGCTACACCACTGATTTACACAAGGAGAGCAACTGCCCGTCTAATAACAGTGTTCAGTTTTAATATTTCTCCAACACGTCTCTCAGGAAAGCAGTAAGCATTGATATTAAATTTCACTGAAGTGAGAACCACCAGGTTCCAGTTTTAGATTGGATATTAGGAAAAATTTCTTCACTGAATGGGTTGTCAGGCACTGGAACAGGGAAGTCACCACCCTTGGAGGTATTTAAAAGATACGTAGACGTCGGGTTTAGGGACATGATTTAGTGGTGGACTTGGCAATGCTGGGTTAACAGTTGATGATCTAAAAGGTCTTCTCCAGCCAAATGGTTCTATGATTCTATAAGCACATAACCAACATAACAGTGCCACAGCTGGAAAGGGCTAGTCAGGGCGTAGTGCACCCAAGCCAAACCATCTCTCCACCTGTCCCAGCCCTGCAGCCACTGCTGCATGACACAATTCCACTAATGCACTGCCCTCTGAACAATCATCAGTGACAAATAATCAAACTCCTAATCATAGAATCATAGAATTGACTGGTTTGGAAGGGACCTCAGAGATCATCAAGTCCAACCCTTGATCCACTACCGCTGCGGTTACCAGACCATGGCACTGAGTGCCACATCCAGTCTCTTTTTAAATATCTCCAGGGATGGAGAATCCACTAATTCCCTGGGCAGCCCATTCCAATGTCTAATCACCCTCTCCGTAAAGAAATTCTTTCTAATATCCAACCTAAACATCCCTTGGCACAACTTCAGACCATGCCCTCTTGTCTTGTTGAAAGTTGCCTGGGAAAAAAGACCAACCCCCCCTGGCTCCAGCCTCCTTTCAGGGAGTTGTAGAGAGCGATGAGGTCTCCCCTGAGCCTCCTCTTCTCCAGGCTGAACACCCCCAGCTCCCTCAGCCTCTCCTCACAGGACTTGTGCTGGAGTCCCTTCACCAGCCTGGTTGCCCTCCTTTGGACCTGCTCCAGGACCTCAATCTCCTTCCTGAGAAGGGAAATATGGCTGTAAGCATTGAAATGCAGCCACTACATCCCCTGGGATAGGCAGCTTTGTCTAAATAGGTGTGGTATTGGCTTCTTCAACAGTTCAGGAGGGTCTATAAAGCTGAAACACCCCCTCAGGACTTGGGATACAAAAGTCTTAATTTTTCACTGTCACCAATGATTATTTGCAGCTGTGCTTCACACTAGCACATATGAGAAGTACAAAGTCACCAAGTGTCCAACCCTACAGCAGGCAGACAGGAGGGAAAGTTACATCAAACTCCAAGTGAACTCCCTCCCATTCATTCTTCCTTGTTGGAACGCCCATGCAGTTCCCAGGCCTGGAGATCTCTTTAGCATCAGCTCGCACAATTCACACAGTGTGAGATTTGGGTCAGTTTTAGGGTTGTGGGCAGAAAAAGCTGTACATCCCCCAACACATGACAAAGAGACATCTGTAACTTAAAATCACTGGTCAAATACTTTGATACGTGTAGGAGTGTCTTGAAGGAGAAGGGAAAAGCTATCCTCCCAATAGTCATCACTTCCATCACTTCACATATAACAGGTCAGGAAACATCCCACCCCACTGCAAAATATGAATGAATTACATATTAAAAGGAAAAAACAATATGAAAGACAGACAGAAGATATTTATGTAAGGCAAGCACACCCTTGACATTAGCCTAGTAAGTAAATAAGTACTGGTTGTTCTTTCAAATGCCTTCCTATGTTTGCATTTTTACAGTGCACTTCGGAGCAGCTACATTAAACACACTGTTGTTGTCACAAGAAGGGTTTTCCTTTTCTCCCTCCCTCACGCAGGCTAGTATATGCTATTATGCAAAACAGTAAAATAAGCTCTGCCACATTCTTTCATAGCATTTTTCACCACGAAAACCATCATTGATGCCAAGAATTTATTATGTCAGAAGGCATCCTTTTGGAGCAAGGTGGAACACAGTGACCCCAAAGAAATAAAACAACAGTTATTAAAGATTTCCTTTACCTCAGTACTTTACACTGTCTCCCACCGCCAGAGAAATTTGCTAATGGTTCAGATAAGGCTTCAAGATTTATTTGGTGATGCCTACATGCAGGGTTTGCACATTTCACACAGAGCAGCAGCATGTTTAAAAGCAATCAAATTCATTTTGCAACATGAGCAATTCCTCAGCTTTGCTATGTTTTAACTGAACTTCTCTCTGGAGCAATAGCGGACAAGATACGAGGCTTGATTAGAAGTGCTCATACTGTGACTTCCATCTATGCTTCAAATTATTCTTCCTCCCTCTGCATTTGATTTTCCTTCTAACATGAGAAAAATCACTCAGCATTTACCCTCTCTACCTGCCTTAAACCAGGAAGGATTTCAGAATTAAGGCCAGAACCCTAATGACATCATCTGTGATTGAACAGAATATGTTGAAATAACTTTACAAACAGTCCTACAGCTTTATTACATTCTGATACGGACAGACTCACTGTGTGTCAAGAAGTTGAAAACATTTCAGTTTTAAGCTTCATGGCTAAGACAATCTGATTCAAACTATACTCAAAGTAGAGTTTTACATGCAAGGACAACTTTACATGCCTGCTCTTCCCCACCCTCCCTCTTGCTAATTAAAACAGAACACAATCCATAATGGAAAATTTACAGTACAAATACTAAACCTGTAAAACAACACAAAACTGGATCATGGCAAAATATGTCTGTTAGTTTTTTTATCTTCTTTGGCAATATACTTTTTAAAATAATGTTGTCAGCTTTGCATAAGTTGTGAATACATAAAAAATTTAAAAGAAACAACACAAAACCAAACAAGAAAATCAAAGCAACTGTTGCAGCGGCAACTTAAGCCACTCTTAGTTTCTCATTTTGCATAATCACTTGCTGATACAATTTAGCCATATGAGCAAAAGGCAGTAAGTAAGAATTAGAATGAATTCAAAAGTGAATTAATCTACAGTGACATATTAGTCTTTTTCAAGACATGTCAATGTTATATCCCGGGGAAAGAAAAATGAACATTCACATGCAAAGTAATGTATGCATGTGTCACACAAATTTAATAACAATTTATTTTTAACTATTAACTGCATAGCACTAAATTCATGGTATGAAATCTGTCTCTGACGCTCTTTCCCAAAGAGGGGATGTGGTATTTCATTAAACAGAAGTATTTCACACTACATATATTTATGCAAAATTATGTAGTTTACTGCTACTAATGTTTTATAAGGTACACATATTCACACATTTAATTAACCAATTCAGAACCCTAATGCTGGGGAACCCAATGGAAAACCTGAAACCCCCATGTGTCCTGGTATGAAAGAACCATGATAAAAATTCCCTGGGGCCACACTGCCCTGATCCCCCCCAGACCTCCCTGCAAGTGCTGGGCTGCAGCTCTGGCAGTGACAGTGGGGGGGGGGGGGGTGGGATCATTGTTCCTTCTGCTGCTGCTGTTCCTGCATTCTGGTTTCTTGTTGAAGAACATTTTTCATCAAGACAGATCACCTTCTCCTGCCTTCCCAGGAAGGACAAGCTTGGGTCCCACAGACTGTCACTGAGATCCTGGACTCAGGCACTCTCATCTGCTGCCGAGTTCAGTGTGGGACATTTCTGGTCAGCAAGTAATTATCAGCTGAGGTGTGTGGGTCCCATAATTGTATGTGTTTGTAAATCATCATCATTAAACATTTTTTTTTTTTTTCCCCCAACCTTAAAGTTTCTCTCTCCCTCATTCCCCTTTTTAATTCCCCTGGGAAAGTAGTGGGGGAACAACAGAGCACCTGTCACCTAGTTATTGGTTAAAATCATGACAGATTTATTGGTGGCCAGTGTGGGGCATGGATAAATTCATAGGTCTATACTCTAATATTGCCATAGCTAGGTTGGAATCTAAAACAGTGATTAACATATCATTCATTGGTACTCTATACTTTCCTTACAAATACTAGCTTACCATCAGTGTTGCCTAACTTACCATCTATGATACCGTATTATTTAAGCCTCTTAAATCTGTGTTTGTTGCTTCTTAGTTGGGAGCACGAGGTAAAAGGCATTAATATTTTGTCATGTCTGACACCACCGATCTATTCTGCAATACGCTGGGCAGTGGCTTTATCTGGTTATCTTAGACAATACCTGCTACGCTGTATGACAGATTTTATTTTTGATCTTTTAATGGGAAATTACACTTTGCCACAGTTGCAGGCAACATTAAGAACCATCCATGGGAAGATAGAAGATGCACACCATGCTTGGCCTCTCAAGCAGTTAATGGAAACATCACAGAAAAACACACCATCAGCAAGAGCTCTTAGACCTCTATTCATACAGACTCCTCCTGAAGACAGCACAAAGTAATGCTCTCTAATGTTTTGCTTAACCCTGCTTACAAACAGCTTTGTCCCAAGCCATGGGGAAGGCACGGTGAACTAAACCTGATTTGAGACTTAACAAAGCAGCAATTCCACAAGCTCTACTATATTGTTGCCATAGCTTATCAGATAAAAAGAAAGGAAATACGTATAAAGTTTTTTCCCTGAATTAATTTTGAGCCTGGATTTCCCTTTGTGTCATCTTCATCCTTTACCCTTCAATATCACTGGCTGGTAGAAATAAATACACGTATAAGTCAGTGCAGGAGAAAGAGTCCCGATTATGGATATTCCTGCCCATTTCTAAAACACATTACAAGGAGGTAAATGATGTATGAACACTTCTTACGATACTTATGTATAGCCAACTGTTCCATACTGCTTGGTCTTGCTCCATATCTCCTGTCCATTTAAGCATTGTTTACTTTACTTTACTTTAAAAAGTAATCAAGAAGGTATATCAGTTTAAAAATACTAAGCATTTCTGTTACATCTCACCAGACCAAATCAAAAGCTTGAAAAAAAAAATGAAACCAAACATGAATTTTTACTCTGCAAAGTTTAACACTACTTGATATATGAACTCAATTTGTACTGTACAAGAGATTTCTTATTCTGTATTTATTCTTAAAAGGGGTTAGGTGTTATTTCAATTCATCATAAAAGCTGAATGCATTAATAGAATTTTGTTTACAGTCATTCTGACTGACTTTGCATACCTTCCTCCTTGTCACTAGAGGCCAAAGGAAAAGACTGCCCTTATCTGTGTCACGGTTTAACACTGGCCCGGCCGAATAACAGATTTAGACCGAGTAATAGATTTATATATTAATCTCTCTCTCCTCACTGATAAAGATCTGATGATGGGTTTTTGTGGTCTCTTTGAAAATAAACTTTCTGAACCTGAGTGAGATTTAAAGGGTTGATTTTCTTTAAAGAGAAAGGAAACATTCATTTCAAGTACTTGTTCTCAAATATCAAATTTCATCATTTCCACATGCCAACCAGTCTGTCAAATATACAATAGATATATTCTGATTTTGCACTGCATCATATAGTGATATTATGATCACACAGCTGATTACAAGCACATAGTGCTTATGTATTAATTCAGCCTCCTATTAAGAAACTGTAGTACCTTAACATTCTTCAGTTCTTTTCAAGTCTCTTCACTATCTTGAACTATTTCAGAAACAATACAGCTTTTAATAATAAAGCATGCATGAAGTTAAGCAGTGGTGGACAGGGAATGGCAATGCTAATACCTACAAGGATGAGATATTATTTTTCTTCCTCTTCTTATGACAGGTTCTGCTGAGGTCCCCTTTGGAGCTAGTTCTCTGCATAATGGTCAGTTTCACGACTTTAACAGGGACAAAAGTGGAAAATGGAAAGCTGAAGCTTTAATATTAATATTTTAATTTAAAAGGCAGATAGGTTGTTGGTATGTTTTTGAAAAGAAAAGTAACAGTACAGCAAATTAGGACATGCAGATTTCTAGGACAGTACTTTTTAACACAGAAATTAACACCAAATTTTAAGGTGAAAATCCTGGGTAGAAGGAGGTCTCTCAGCTGGAGTGGTTTTGCAGCACACTGTCCAGTGCTTCAGTCAGCCTGTCCTGCAGGCAGACAACAGTACTGCTCTATTGCCTTCTGCCCAGCTGTCCTACGCTTCTTCAGCTGAAAGTGCAGTGTTCCCATCTACAGCCCACTCCCACAGAACAGAAGTACTCTGGGTTTTGCACAGCAGCTAAAATTTTAGTAGGCAACAACTGAGTACCAGAAATGCAATCCCTAATAAATGGAAACCTGTAACATGGCTTAAAATATCCTGCCATGATATTGGACTAGTAAGACTATGTGGTCAACCACAGCTGTGGGAAGAACCCTAACCACAGCCTTCAGCAGAGGGGAAGCAAAATCTTGTCAGGATTCCCACTTAAGAATCCATCTTACTGCCAAGCAAGAGGCTGCATAAAGACCAGGTAAGCTTTACCTATATCAAGGTCACTCTTATTTACTCCATTCCCAGCACCAGCAGCAGCAAAAAATTAACTCAGCACATACATTACTCTAATGGTCCAACCTACTCAGTCTCTCCTCGCTATTCTCCTTGCACCCAAGCAGGAACAGGAAAACCACTTTATTCTACCATCCCATATTTCATCTTCCTCTCTGTCCCTGCACAGCTCCAGGGTCAGCATCTCCTGCCACATGCAGCTTTCCTAAGTGGTAGGAGCCATACAGCAGACTGACAAGAGTCTCAGCGATTTAGCTTCTGCATGAGAGCTGATGCATCAGTGAAACCACCCAGAAAGAGCGTCACTAGTTTCACCAAACTGCTGTTACTTGAAAAATCTGTGGCTAGCAATAGAGGTGTCAAAGTCATCCTCCAAATACCTGGCTGGAAATATTATGGTGTGCCAGAACAAGGAAGAAAATTATGTTTCTTCTACATAAAAATTCAAACTCTGAGCAGCCTGCAAGGATGAGGACAACTGCATCTCCACCACTTACAGAGAGAATTTCATTATTACTTATTCACATTATAAGTCAGTCTTTGGCAAACAGAACAGTGCTTTGACTTCCAAGCATTCAACAGGAGATCTTATTAACAAATACCTTTAACCCACATCATTCAGGTAGGGAGCACTTCGCTAACATGTGTCTCACTACATCTGAGCACCACATTAGTTTTGGGCCCATCTTCTCTGACACAACTTGACACTTCAGTCATATGTTAAGCTCTGAAGCATCTGTTCCATAATAAACTGTTCTATGCTTGCCAAGAACCTAAGCGCAGCCTTTTGGAGGAGTATTGCTAAGCTGCAAGTCATAATTTAATACTCATCTGACATTGATGGTGACCCAATGTTTAATGGAGCTTAATGCTCTTCTGATGCCACTGATCAAATTATTGCTCTGTCGTCCAGTTTCATAATCTACAATTTGCAAGGAAGCAAGACAGATATACAGACACTGTCTCCTCTGACATCAGTGAATCAGTTCACTGGCAGGGAAAGGTTCCCTAATTGAAATTATAGGTCAGTACACTACAGCACACCATTCATCAACACAGAATTTTGTTGAGATGCTTTAAGCCAATTACATTATTACAAAAAACCAAAAAAACAAAAAAACAAAAAACAAAACAAAACAAAAAAAAAAACAAAAAAACCCCCAAAAACAACAAAAAAACACCAAAAACAAACCATGAATTATTCCCAAGTGCAAGAGGAGAATATGGGTAAATGCCTTGACCCAGCATGTGCAATGACTTCATAACGTCCTGAGCACTGTCCAGGAAACTCAGTCCCCTGGCCAACAGGAGTTTCTATTCATTTTTCCCCCACTAGGTTGTTTAACAGTTTGGTCACTGCTAAGACACAGCTGTGCAAACAATCTTTCAATGTTTGGCCTGATGCTATTGAACTCCATCCCAAAATATCTCTCCTCTCCTTTCTGCACATAGGATGAGGAAGGATAATTTGGACACAAAGGACTTTGGTTTTAGTTTGGGCTTTCACAGCCCAACTAAAACCATTAAATCCTAACATTTTTGAGTTTTGAAAATATTTTCTATGTAAATTAGCAAGTTTAAATTTATAACTAAAACAGCTAGTAGCAACAACACTAAATGATCTCAAGAAGGCCTATTCCCATCCTGAGGAAAAAAATGCCCTGTGAATGACCAAATATTTTTTAAAAATTAAAAGCAATTAAATAAAAACAATGAGAAAGTAATGTTTTAAAAATGTCTTGGATGAGAATAACGAGAAAAAGTTTCTGATGGTACAGACAAATGCTCTTTTTAGCTTCCCAGAAAGTAAATATTTCATCCCATATAAAATGGAGAAACATATTCAGCACACAAGTACTTCTTCAGAACTATTCATTATTACATCATTTGCAAAGCTATTGGCACCCAAAAAGATACCATCCTCAATAAAGTAACTAAAGGACAAACTACATGCAAACTGAATGCTGGGTGCTAACACGAATACAGCACTAATACTGCAGAAAAATAGTCAGAATCACAAAATCCCCAGAGTAAGGTTTGCGAGGTGTATGTACATCAGCTACACTGTATTTCTCAAATATGGGCCTCATTTCTGAGATCATCCACACTTTTAACTTCAAGCACTTGAATGCTCCTACTGAAACTAGAGCAGTCACGCTAATGTTTTATGAAAGCCTGAGCTTATGAATCTTGCTGGGCAATGAAGCTTCAGTTCTAAGAGAAAGTTGCAGTTACTAATGTCCTTCACCTGTTAGCAGGCAGAGACTAAGCAATATAACTAATATTATGGAAGGTATAAATAACCTAAGTATGCCCTTTACAGTCTCTCTCAGAGATTAATGTTATTATCTTAGAATATTGTGAAAATCTCAAAAACATCAGCATTTGGGGATATTTTTTAAAAAGATTTCCCATTAAATAAGATTTATTACCCAGTGTTAATATACCAGATATGTTTTGAAATCAATTCTAATACAGTTTTAAAGAACCATAAGGCCTATTGACATATTCCTTAATTTTTGGTCTTATCAAAAAATGCTTTTGTAAAATAACTCTATTCCTCTTTTTTCTGAATTTGATATTGTGTTACTTGTTATAAAAAATTCCACAACAAATCAGCAAGTGTTTTAAACATGGAGTAGCTGGTAATTTAATTTCAGGGAGCTAATCTCTGTGTAGAACCTCAAAACCTAACGTATTGCCCCTCTCTAGCTTAAACCCTGAACCGAAATCTGAAAAGGCAAGGTCCCAGGTGTCTCCTTGTGAGGTCCTTGTAACATCTTATGATTTCTGAGACTTCAAGACATTTTGCCAAGAATAAATATATCTTTAGTATTCTACAAGTTGTGAAATATATGCAACTTTTCTTCCCTTTGTTTTAAGAAATATTTTCTGTATTGCCACACAAATATATTTGGTGGTAGTAATAACTGACCTTCTTTTGTTTGCATCTTACTCTTCAGTCTCAGCTTCTGTACAACGTACCACCACGGTTACACTTCAACCATGCCTGCAGAGAGATTGTTTTTTTCCATTGCTTTATGAAAGAAGCTAAGTTCTGGAGAAAAGATTTTCTTCTGCAAACTCAGTCCTCATCACTCAGTGTCATCTAAATGCCAATAGGAAAATTTACCCCATTTGTAGGAAGGAAAAACATAACAAGGTATTATTTTTCTTGGTCCTGTTTTCACAGTTCTGAAAGAAATTTTTATCCATCCTGCATTTATAGGAAACAAAAGTCTATTTTCCTCCACCTCAGTCCTTCCCAAGACCTTTTACTCCAGCAGCCATCACCTGCAGTACACTGACTTTCTCCACGAGTGGCTGAGGTAAGCAGAAAGAAGTCTGTCTCTTCCTGGTCCCAATTCATAACTGAATATGGAAACAACAGGCACCAATAAACCCCAGAAATCACTTCTTTCTTATCCCTAATTCCCACAAACAAACTCTCTGCTATTCCTCACCACCCATGTCTCATACTGTGGGTACTGTGGGTACCTTATTTCATCCAATCCAACTGGGGAAGACTTTGGTGCTAACACCCCTTATCTCAACATCTGATCTCTGCTCAGAGCATCCCCACACAGGCAATCAGATGTCTAACCAGCCACCCCCAACAAAGCAGGGGGAGAAGCTGCAAGAAGCTACAACCTCCTTCTTTTGGCTTTTGCTCAGTGTTTCAGCCTGTGTCCTCCCAACCCATGGGGTGGGATGCCATATGCCACCTCACCTCACAGCCCTGAGGCATCACTGCCAGTACCTCTCCCTTGGGTCTGGGACAGCTCGTGGCCATTTAGAACAGTGAGGGAAGGACAGGGGTTGATAGGCAAGGTATCTTCCATGGCATTCCCTTCAGACTTCCCCAGAATATACTATTAAAAATGCGTGATCACTTTTGATCTTTCACAAATTCTGTATTTTTAGTGACTTGAAAATTATTTTTATCAAATCCCATTTTTTGCACAGATCTCGATTTAAGAACAAGGTCCTACAATTACGTACTTCTGAAGAATTTCATTTTACTGAAGCTGTTTTATTTTACTGTTATTTAGACCCTTTAAAATATCAGGCTGAAAACATGAAAACAGATTGTGCTCCAGTATTTTGCTGTTTTCTGAGGCTTTTATATTTTCCTTTTATTTATGATTGACAAAGCTCCTGCTTAAAGTTAGTCACAAGTTCATTCCAAACAGCTTTTTAAATAGCTAACTAGTACTAGGGAAAAAAAATACAGTGAATGTGTCACTGTTACAGAATCAACGTTTTAACACAATTGTATTTCATTAAATAGCAGACCTTTAGAAGATGAGAAATCATTAGTTTCAATTGTGAATAAAAAGTATTCACCTTTGCAACAAACACTAAAAATGCCCAGACATTTAGAGGCAATGAAAGAGGATCCTCCAGGCTTCTTCGTGACATTTAGAATTATTTTATTACTGTTTTAAGATTTCAAGATTTAAAAAACATTATTTCAGGGAGAAGAAAATGTAGTTTGCTTAGTAATTTCAACACTTGAAATTGCTGCATCCCAAGTAAAGTTGTTAAGGTACAATTTTCTTTCACTTAATTACTTTTTTTTCTTAAAAAAAGAAGCACTGCACTAGTGACTACTGCTCATAAGAAAAGACATGGTTATTAAACGTTTCATGTCCTTTAATCTGAAGTGCTAATGAATGCTCAAAACATGACAAAAATGTCAATTGTTACAAAGCTTCTCACTACACTGTAGAGTGATGAATAAACTTGACTTTCTTTTTTTTTTTTTTTTTTTTTTTTTTTTTTTTTTTTTTTTTTTTTTGGATTGAGTCAGAATCGGAACATCACAAACCTGGTAGCTTAAGTCGATTACCAGTAACTCTTTACAGGACTTTCTTAGACTTCCCAGGTGTTTCAGCACTCAACTACATACTGAGGAAGCTTTCTCATTTCCCTCTGCTCCACACAGTCCACTCTTTTGAACAAGGGCAGACACCAATTTCAGAAACCTAGATCTAATTAAAAACACAATATTAAAAATGCCTTGCCTTCTACAGATTAACCAACCTGAAAGAGGTTTCTTTGTTAATCTTGAGAGTCTACCACATGATTTCTTTGGGCACAGGCCTGTCTCACATGCCAGGTAATTTCACCCCCTGTGAGCACATTAATCCATGATTGCTGAAGGGAGCCACAGGGCTATGGTTGGAGATCCCTCCCCCTGCCAGCACAGGGTTACAGAATCAAAGAATGATTTGAGTTGGAAGGGATCTCAAAGTTCATCTAGTTCTAACAGCCCTGCCACAGGCAGGGGCTACTGGCTGTAGGGACACCTACAACCAGTTCAGGTTGGTCAAAGCCCCATCCAACTGGCCTTGAACACTGGCAGGGAGAGGGCAGTCATAAGTTCCCAGGGCAACCTGATCCAAAAGATTCCTCCCCCATCTCACCAGCAGCTCAGCACCAGAATGGCCTCAGAGCCACCACCAGCAGTGACCTTGCTGCATGTGCCATAACTGTGCTTCCACACCAGAAGCTCAGTGCCCATATCAGTAACTGCATGACCATGGGTCAAAGCAAGAGCCAGGGCAGACTTTCTTTTAGTTCCTATAGCAAGAGCATAAAACATCTCCACCTGCTCTTCTCTGTGACTCACTTTGGCATATGAAAAATGCCATAAGCATTGTTCAGAATATGTTGTTTTGAACAAAGACACATTACGTCAGGTACTTCAGGTTTTTTACGTTAGCATGAGTTTGTTCCTTTTCCTACCAGTCTTGACATTTTAGTTTCATCAATTCTCTTATGCAAACTCCAAAACAGAAAAGTCTGAGTCTCAAATTGTAGGATGACGTAATTTCCAATATTTCTTTAGAAAGGCCATAAATATCCTTGAAAACATTCTTTCAATGCCATCACAAATACTGGTGCAAATAAAAGCTAGAGCTTACAAGAACATCAACACTTACTGTAACTTCATTAATAACAAATATTCTTGAAGACACCAACTTATACTCGGAGTTCATTTTAATACATGAACATGCTATAAAGACTCATTAAATGATCTATTAATCTTATCGGTAGAGCACTTTTAAAAATCTTTAAAGTCCTACTATTGCTTGACTTGTAATTGGTAATGTAATGAGCAATGTGTACCAAAGGTCCCCCTACAACATTTGTTACAGCTCCCCTGTAACAAATGGGATACAGATGCAGCTCACATCCACAATGTGGCAATGCCATAGAGCAGTATTTTCTCAAAGCTATGGTATTTCTCATTCAGCTTCATGGAGCTTCTCAAATAGGGCTTGATGGTATTTTTTTTATTTTTCATCAGCACAAATTTGTTTTGTACCATCTCACTTATCACTGTAACAACGATAAGGACTGAGCAAGATCAAAGCAGACCTAGAGTTTATAGCAGGCAGGAATTTCACACCAAAGGGTTTCCCATTGCTCAAAATAATTTAATCAGTTAATACATATAAACCAAAAAACCTTGTAGTACTCTTCTTTCTCCTTCTGTTCATACACTGCATCTCTCTTTCACATACGACAAATTAGGTTATACAGGGTCTACATTTTACAGAGCCTAAGACAAGAAGCGCCCATCTGATTGGTTTCCAACAGCAAGCCTCTCCCAAAAAAACTGCATTAGGAATTACAAACACTATCTCCCCTTTGACACTCAGTCAGCATAATGGCTAACCAGATGGTAAATTGTGATGGCTTCTGTTCTTCAGACAGAAATGTGCACAACTATCATTCAGTTACCAGAATTCTCAGTCCAAATAATCTACACAACAATTCACCTTTTCTATTGTGCCATTCAAGCTGTAATGTCCTTGGGTGTATGACTCTTTGCTTAGGGATGAAGAAAAGTAAAAGTATCTCTTCAAGCCCCTCTGCAACCCTTCCTTTTTGGGAGGTTGGGTTGGCTGGTCTTCATTTTTAAGGCTCCTGTATTTGCTAAAAGAACCCAACTTGTTCGCTTAACAGGCTCAACAACAGCATACTGAACAGAAACCTTATTTGTGTAATTTCAAGCTACTAATAATTATTTTTTCCTTTTTTAATAGGCTACAAAATCTGCACCAACATGACCACTTAAGAATTTTTCAAGGGACTGCTTGACAGCTGGGACAAAACTTAATGGGGTTGTTAATCCTCAATCCACCCCACAGCTTTTGGCATGAGAAAAAGATATGATGAAAAACTGGGTATGCATGATTTGCTTAGAAGGTAGCTCCATCTCAACGGTGATTCGGCTTCCCAGCTGGGTGAAGTTCCTCAGACCTCCAGGTCTCAAATCAGGACTGACAGGTGGCATGGCAGTCTTCAAGTCCCACCTGTGCACACTGAGATCCATATGGAAGAAATCAAAGTGCTGCAATGAAGAGAGCACAGAAAAATGCAGAGGGCCTCAAATAATGTGAAGGGCATCAGCCAACATTGAGTGTCTAAGAAAGTAAAGACAACCTCGCCTCTTCATTTAAAAAAAGCATCTTTCCTGCTTGACAGCTTTTTAACAGGATGCTAGCAGAGGCACAGTGTGTGCAATGATTTCTTTATTTAAAACACATGAGCCAAGCTTTACATATCAAACTAAATGTCCCTCAACTTAGTTTTGCCGTAAAGGTGAGGCATTTACACATGCAGAACAAACTGTACCTCATGATACTAAGCAAGACTCAAAATGCTTTCTGTATACATGAATAACAAACTTTTGTATTTTCCAATATATAAAATGCTTTCCTGCCTTATGTTATACAAGTCCAAGACAAACACTTCCTGAAAAAAACAAAATCAACAAGAAATGAATCTGTCAAAAAGCAAACGGTTTCTGTCTACCAAACAGGATATACAGAGAGTAACATAATGGAGAGGTTTTAATTAGCTGGGCATATAAAGCTGTTACAAGACAAATTTCTTTCATTAAAAAAAACAGCCAGTCAGTTAGAAATGCTTCAGTGCACTTAAAGCAGAGATGACAAAAAGCATTTAACCTTCTTCCTCTTCCGTAATGAGGAGGAGCTGGAGGATTTGCAAAGTGGGTGACAAGCAGCCTCTTCACCTGCTGCTAAAATAAAGCAAACAATACAGAAGGTCCAGCAGCACGTGGGGAAAAAAAAAAAAAATCAGTGCTATAAAGAAACATTTTCTGTAATTTTGTCCAGCCACAGAATACAGATTTCTGAAAAAATGAAATCTAGGATTTTCAAGGCCTTCCAGTATTGTATATGGAAATTTTGTGTTAGCCAAAAACAGTGCCTCTTGCTGTGTGGGACCACTGCTGCTTTCTACAATGGCTAATTAATTTCAAAATCAGATGCTACAGGTTTGGGTTACTTGGTAAGAATCCCTTTGTGACTAAATACTGGGAATTTTCTTCATTGTATGTTTGATTGGTTTTATTTTGTTTTATTAATCGTAGTGAAGGATTTGCTCATTAGCAAAGGAAGTTTCTCTTTCCCAGGGTTACATCTCATATCACATGGGTCCCGAGTGAAGTACTTACTTTATACATGCAATTGAAAAAAAAAAAAAAAGTGACAAATATAACTTTGGAAAATGAAAAAATAAATTAATATAAAAATAAAAAACAAAAGAAATCAACAACAAAAAAACCAACCAACCAAACAAACAAAAGAGAGCAAGAGTATGAGTGTATGCATAGTATGCCTGTTTTCTTCTCTCCACTTAAATTACTCTCACATGGGATTTCCACATCACACATTTGTATCCCAACATATCCCACTTCCCCCCTTGCTTCAGGCTAGAGATGCATCCTGTAGTAGGGCTACTCCAGCTCCTCATCCTACAGGAACCAGGGCATCCACATCAGAAACACTGATGAAAAACCCAGTCTACATATTATTAGCAGAGGAATGACTCTTCCCAGGCTCATGGAGAGACTCATGCACTTAAAGACAGAAATTAAATGCCTGAATTTAAGACCACAGTCATCAAAAGCCACTCTTAATCTTTCAAGGCATGATTGCAGAGAGTTTTGTCTGATCAAATTAGGATGGAGATAGACTCATCCTTGTCTCCAAATCCTATTGTCACCCTGGGCATCCCAGCATTCACACATATGAATGAACACACACCAGTCAGGATGCTCAAGGTGGCACACTCCAAGCCCTGTTCCCAGGAGTGTTAAAAGATTCTGCATAAAATGAAGAACAAAATATAGACAGTCCCCACTGCAAAGATGTTTATCCAAGATTCCCCCTGGCAGCTAAATGGGGATTCACTGGACAGCAGTTTCTTATTTGTAACATGGTTTTGTGAACAGAGATTACAAGATATTGTATGAATGTCAGATGGTTCCATTTCAGTTCAAAACAAGTCATTGTTCTGGGATGGGAAACTGTGGTTTCTCAAAATACAAACATCCCTTCTTTCTTGTTTCATTAAATTGGAAAAAGAAAATTTAATTCAAATTAAGAAAACATATTCAAATGGATTCACTGGATCCATTTTTGATATTTATGTGCTGCGGCTACTTTCCACTCATTACAGGGGCTAATGTTTTGCAACACACATCTTTTAAATCTTACTAAGCTTATTATTTACTATCTCTTGACAAGCACGACCTCATCTCAAGAGCTGGCACACAGCCCATTGTGAGAATCTAATCTGCAATAACATATCCTAATTAAATATGCACATTTAATACTAAAAACAAAAGCTAAAATTCAAAATAAAACCCCAGAACATTTATCTAACTAAACAAAGCATCTGGATTAGAGTGCACATAGCAAACTCAAATAAAGTCACATATGCCACTGCAAAAAGTCATTAAACGCAGGGGGTAAAAACAGGTTAAAAAAACCCCAAACAAATGCAGCCAGATGACTCTTTGTAGTTGGCCTTATCCAACCTCTCTGAACTCCTAGCTACTTTACTTCCCATCTGTCATATGATAATAAGTTTAAAGGGAAATAAATTTAATAACTCATCAAAAGTTCATTCAAGTCAATTGCTCTTAAGGTGCTTGATTACACACCAGAAGGTGTGTAATAACTTCTTCTAGAGAAGTTATGCAGATCTATTTTTCTCAACACTGATGGATGATTTTTGCCATTAAACCATTTACAATTTACCATTTAGTGCTGTTCCAAAGTGACACAAAAATCCTACATTAGTGAGAATTAAACAAAAACAAATGACCTCTTGAGAATTAAATACCAAATCATGCCAGTGAAAAGCTCTTTGTAACTGGTTGCTCATTTTTAAATTACTGTAAACTGGAATACATTTTCTTTCTAGGGAGTGCACTCATAACATTTGACATTACTGAGATGCTTTGAAACAAAAAACTTTGAGCTACAACTTTGTGAACTGCCACAACACTTTCAATGATTCTGTCAAAAGAAATGAGATAGGTTTGTAATTCTAGAAACAATTTTATCAACAATTGAAACTAAAGCCTGATAAACATCAATCTTTCTTTCAGAGATCTCATTTTAATTCATTCTTGAGGTGAATTTTGATTTGGTAAGATTTATCAAAACGTTATTCTCCAGAAAACTCCTTCCAGTACTTGAGATCATTAAATGAAAGGGTAGAGTTAAGATTTAATTCTTAGGTTTTAATTCTTAAGTTTTAATTCTTAGGATAAATACAAGTTATTTGCTTTGTACAAGGAAGACTATATACTGATGAATATACTGAATATTTACAAAGTGAGGCAATCTAATGAAATTACAAGACAACATTACAGTTTAAAGATGTTATTTAATTTTGCCTGTTAGTCAAATTAACTTCATACACATGCAACTGAAGAATTACAAGCACTTTCATTTTTTTCTTCATATCTAAAATGTCATAAATGTCACCACCGCCTGCAATATTTTTTCAACTGATAAACAAATGTTACCTAAAGTAAGATCCTTTTAATTTTTGTTCTTTTTTATCAAGGGAATGGACAGCAAAGTCTTTATTCTGCTTTACTTTTTTTTCAATAAGAAGACAATAGCAAAGTTATCAAAGTTTTGGGTTTGGTTATTCTGTCAGATGGAAAACACTCATTCCCATACACAGGATTTCAGGCACATTTGCTGAGGTGAAAAAACATTCAGGACACACTATCCTGGAAACTTAAGCCCCTGTTCTTCAAGCCCTGACATTCAGATGCCCAGGTAGCCACCTAACTCACCCCATTGCACCTGGAGTTGGAAGCACCTTCAGAGGAAGAGGAATAAACCCCTATGATCTGATAACACCACCGGGGGCAGTCACTAATTGCCCAGTCTGTTCGGCTTTACTCATTCCTATCTCATTAGCACTAGTTACTTCCAGCTCATAATTGAATAGCTCAGTGTGGCTTGTAGAGAGCTGAGGACCTATGGATACAAGGGGAGAGAGAAAATAAATTATGTTCAAGTAAGCAACAGAAAAGGATTTTATCGACCAAGACAGAACAAACAAAGAATCAGTAAGCTTCCCGTAAACTAACATTGTAAGCTTTTACTAACTGAAGTTACCTTTAGCCTTCTGCAACAAACTTAATATTTTTTTTATCTAGCAAATACTACATAGCACATGGGGAGTGATTTTTTTTGCCTTGTACCATGTGTTTTGCTTTTCCAAGACCTTGGTTTGGCAAGCTGGTAAAAAAAACTTTTTAAAATATTGAATTTCTATCAGAGAGATAGATGGCTAGCACTCCTTTATTGGCTTTGACACAACTCTTCAGCTGTCTTAATGAAAACAAGGTAGTTATCGGGAACACCAAATCCTCTATTTAGAAGGAAAAATTAAAAAAAAAAAAAAAAAACAAAAAAAAAAAACACAACAACAAAAAGAAAAAAAAACAAACAAACAAACAAAAAAACCCAAACAAAACCCAAAACCCACTAAACAAGGAAACATGTTAATCTTAGGAACACAGAAGTTTCATGTTTGCATATGTACCATTTTACTTTCTATAGCTGCTAATGGTAGCTTCATCATAATTCATGGAAGCATACAAATGCTATGCCAGTAATGTAATTTGCTAAAGCAGACATTTACATCAATCCTTCAAAGGCTATGAAATATCCAGTTCTTTTTAAAAATTAGTTTATTTGCTCTCAGGGAGTCCTGCTGTATACAGAACTTTCTAATTTTTCTAATTAAACTCTCTTTCTTTCTTCAAATGGTCAAGTTGACATTTCTATGGAAATTTTTAATGTCCAATGATTACACTTCCAGGTTGAACATCGCACAAATCCACACGCAGAGCATAACAAATGATTCACACTATGCTGTGCTCTTGGACTCAGTTATCAGGGCTCCAGAAATAGGCTTTTAACCACAGACTGCATTAAGCAGCTAAGATCCATATGGTTTAAAACAGACTAGGAACTGACAGCTAAAGTAATGAAAACTACATCTTATTTTGAAGTCCAGCAGCCATCAGTGAAATTACTGATCACAGGTATTTTCAGGAGTACTTGTGGGGCACAGCACTCATAACTACACTAAAAAAAACATGAAGAGAAATTTAAGAAACAACGAGTCTCCACATTCTAGGTTAAACTTGGTTTTATTTAAAAACATTTGAAGACCGCAATATTTGAAAAGGGCAATAAACACCTTTCTGAAAAGCAATAATGACCACTTCATCATTGTGCCCTTACAGAAAGAAGCAGAAGCAAGCTACAAAAACAAAAATGCACTAACAGATTATTTTATTTTTTTTTTTAAATCACATTAGCTCTAATAAAAAAAGTCTACCAAAAAGAGACACACTTGACCTCTGAAATCAAAGGGCATATGGCTGTGTCCACAACCATAAAGAAACAATAAACAAGTCAGCCAGAAGTCAACCAGTGCTGGGCACTGTACAAGGTATGTTTTGGATATTTCACTTCATACTGCAGTCACGCTTTAATCAGAAAAAGAGAAGAAGAAAATTGTTAGTAGTTTGGTATTTGAAAGATGTGTACAAAGTAAGGCAAGTGAAAATTTGCAACAGTTAATGGTACAAATGTAAGTTATTTTTTCAGAGAGCAACTTTTCTTTTGCATTCCATTCACTACTTTTTGAAAATCTGAAACAAAATGAGGAAAAGAATGATATTGCACATTGAAAGTCAAAATACCAACTGTGTGAAACCAACTAATAAAACTACAAAGGGAAGGAAGGAAGGAAGGAAGGAAGGAAGGAAGGAAGGAAGGAAGGAAGGAAGGAAGGAAGGAAGGAAGGAAGGAAGGAAGGAAGGAAGGAAGGAAGGAAGGAAGGAAGGAAGGAAGGAAGGAAGGAAGGAAGGAAGGAAGGAAGGAAGGAAGGAAGGAAGGAAGGAAGGAAGGAAGGAAGGAAGGAAGGAAGGAAGGAAGGAAGGAAGGAAGGAAGGAAGGAAGGAAGGAAGGAAGGAAAAGATATAAATAAGGGGAGTCCTGTTACAAATATTTTAATTATTAGCATGGAATTTAATTGGGGCACTAGAATTAACTTTCCCACTACTATGAAGAATGCCAGCAAACTTCAGCAACCGTACCTGGCCAAGACTTCAGGTTCTCATCTCACTGAAAAGACAAATATCTCTTGTCATTTCCATGAACAGTTTTGGTGTTGACTCTGAGAGAAGAATGCCATCCAGTCAATTACTAAGACAACACTGGCATGTCCCACCTATATTTACTTGGCCTCATTATGCAGACAAAGGATTCTTTACCTTCTTACTGACATGAAGATTATCAGGAGAGAAGGGAAAGAGAAAAGGAAGGGAGGCCAGGGAAGAAAAATCTATTTTAAAATAGGTCATTCATAGCTGTAGCTATTGGCAACTGCTAAATGTGGCCAAACGAAAAATAAATTCAACACTTAAACAAAAATCAGTAATATTATAAACTTCTATACAGTCAACAACCATCCTCTGCAGGAGGCAAGAGCCCTTTAGAGATGATCTAACCAGCTGCTCTGCAGTATCCATGGGTATATTCATCCTTCCAAGAGGGACAAGGAGGAGGTCTGGAGGTCCCAGCATCATCTACTTATGCACATCCTTAGCTCTCACCCCAGCACGTCTCCAGACCATATTGGCCAGCTTGCACAAGAAGAATTCATTCCAGCAGTGGTACTAGACCAAATGGCACAGTCATAGCTCCATGAGCACTATCAGAAGCTACATGAAAATGATTTATCTGCTTGAGTAGCTCAGATGAACATTCACTGAGCTCTCACTTTGGACACCAGTAAAATCCTAGCAGAGGATTCTCCAGCATTCACAATCAAAAATTGAGGATTGCCATGTAAAAACCCCGTTCCACTTAAATCAATGGATGTTTGATGCTGCTGAGAGTCTTAAACCATTTTTTTAAAAAAGCTACTTGAACTTTTCATTTAAAGCTCAGTTAATACTCATCAACTTTTGCCCTCTTCTTCACACATCAGAAAAGGTATAATCCAAAAGCACTGCAATTTGCATCCCTCTATATTAAAATAATACACTTCAGTTGAATATAGTTTAATTACTGCTTACTTTGGTACACTCATATATTAATTAACAGTTTACTTGAAAATTCCCACCATATGTTACTGTAGCAGATGTTAATCATGTAAGGCCAAACACTTTGAAATTACTGTTCTAGGCACTTCATCTGAGGTACCAAGTGTTCTAAATTTCTACTTTAAGGATAAACTGGAAATGGTAAGCACCCTACAAGATCTCACTCACAGCTATTTTCTTAAACATATTCGTTGTCAGATAAGCAGAACAAAAAAGATTTTCAAAGCTCCAGTGCTTTAAAATTACTTGATATACTGAATTCCCTCTTCATAAGAGAAATGCCTGCACTGGAAACCTCAAGGAAAAATTATTTTCATCTTCCAGACATCTGCTAACTCCCATAATATGATGAAGGCAAAACCTCTGTATGAGTGGATGCTTGTGTAGCACTCCTGATTTTGGGTGCACTAGACAAATGGAACTGTGTCTCCCAGCCCTTCACTCTCCAATTGCAAGAAAGGAGCATTACAAGGAACAGCAGGTGCTTGCTCTGTGACAGTCAGCTATTACAAATTTAAGAGCAAATGTCCTGCTAAATCCAAATGTCTCTAACAAAGAAATTAAAGTCTCTGAACAGAGGTGCAAGCAGGTTCACATGGAAAATATAAAATGCTTTCGTCTGCATTTTTACTATAACACAGGCCTAATATTGGGCCTCTGAAATGTTTCTTCTTGAAAAAAGAATTGACCTCCCTCTCCCTGCTTCATCTTTTTAGAAAAAAAAGTGGATTTGTTAGAAAAGCTGGAAGAGATGAATGAAGAAAATGTGACATTTTACAGTTTCATTACACAATCCTTCCATATTTGGGTTTTTTTTGTAAGGTACTTGGGAGCTTCTGTCCTACAGCATTTGTCTTGAAAACTATTCAGATTCTAAACTGAAGGTTTAGAGGTTGCATTGAGTAAACCATTTAAGCAGTAAGTGTGACAGTTTTGAGGTTTTTTGATCTAGAAATAGAAAGCTTAGATTTCACTGCTAAAGGTAAATGCTTGCTAAAGGTGATCATTAATGTATTTATCCTATGAATAAATGAGGAAATGGTAACTTCTTGGAAAAAAAAAAAAAAACCACAGCATCTACGTAGCTAGGAAGCCTGAAGAATGACCCTTCTCTTTCTCCTGGTTGCATAGGTTTGAATGCAAGCTAATATAAGAAGAATTTTCTGAGAAAAACAGCTTTTCTGTATTCCTCTGGAAATCAGTAACAGATATTACAACTGAGCTCTGAGAAACACAGAACAATCAAATCCTACAATAATTTTACTGACATGAAATGGTTACCTGTACTTCAGAGAATCAGTCAGAAAGGCTAGACCATTTACCAGTTTGGGTTTTAGAAGACAACACTGCCTGTTTTACCCAAAGTGCACCAAACTGCTAAAAGACAACTACTTGTAAATATTCTGTAAATACATCTGTGTATATGTATTTCAAAATGTATTTCAAAATTCTCATCTGAAAAGTGATCTGGTTTCTATTGCTGCCTTGCAAAATTCTTGACACCCATTGACCAGAAAAGGCATTTGTAAATCGCTATGTTTAATACTGCAGCATGCAAGTAAATCGGAATAAGATTAGAATATAAGGCTTAGATGAACTGTTGCAAAAAAAAAAACAACAAAAACAACACTTGAGAAAACATATTGTGAGGCCATATTTAAACTAACAGATGTTTCAGAAACAGAACAATATGTTCAAACAAAATAAAGGTGTAAACGGGCAGAGCTTCACAACCAGCACGTTAATTTCGGTAGTGAGTTAGACCACCTCAACTAGAAGAGCTCCTTTCTGACAAGATCATTAATTTAGAAATGAATTCTCAGGTTATGTTTAAAATTTGGCTGCATGAATTATTTCCAGAGTGTCTGCTTATGTAACATTGCCTTTGCTATGGCAACACCCAGGCTGTTGGGCTTTGTCACAGCCCTCTCTCAATTGCAGTTTCATTTTCTGCTGATAAATAATGGCAGGAGAGGTTTTCTAATCACAAACCAAGAGGCTTTAAAACACATCACTGTGAGCAGTGGGGATGCCATTGATACTGCTAAAACGCCTATTGTCAGAAGGGCAAGGAAAAAGTGAAACATTCACAGGAAAAATAAACAAACTAAAGAGAGAGATCTTCCAGCACTGCTTCCACTACAGCTCTAACACCAGAGTCCCTAAAACTCAAGTTTGGAATAGAGAAGCTTGACTCAAGACTATCAGTCTTTGTACAAACCACCCTCTCCAAAAAGACCACCAACTGGTCTTACTAAAATCCTTATTGCTTTGTTACAAATGGGGTAACTACCTATAAATTAAAAATTTCAGGAGTTCACTGTAACTGTGCTCTAACTATGGCGTTATTTCAAATTTTTTTTATAGCTTTTCTTGCTAGACAAAGCAGTGGAAGTCATAACATCTCATCACTTCAAAGTTAATGGAATACTACATGTAACCTCCAATACTGCAAAATTGCAGTTTGCTTTTCTTAGGAGAGTTTTAATGCTGACAAATTGTAGAACACATGATCTACTCCACATATGGCACTTAGCAAAGGCTGTACAAATTGCTGACTATTCTACAGTTCAGTCACCTACACAAACTTTGCAAGAAATCAAAGTTTCAGAATTCAGGTGTACTCTTAAACATCCAACTTCTGTCTACCTGAGACAACCCAGCCTTTTTTAATTTCTAGTAGTCACATTTTTAAGGGCCCTATCAAAAGCAATATGAAGGGAAGTAGCATAAGAAACCACCTTTAACTCACTAAAACATTCAAAAAATGATCAGACAGACAAAATTAAAAGCCAATAAGTCATATGGGCAAGCACACCACCTCTCTACTGTAGCACCCTAGTCCAGCCTACACTCCAGAAAAAGCTCTCTCCTAAACTCTATCCATAACACAGTCTTCCGCAGAGAAAGCCAAAACATAAAATTACATAGGTCTGATAGTGACCCTAAGTACAGCAGTCATCCTTACTGGATTTAAGTAAATCACTTTTCTAGATCCCAGTGCTCTGAGGTTTGTGCCTTCACTGATGAGCTTCTCTATCGCTACCTAATGGTTCAGGTACTGCGCGGAATCTGGGTGTTGTCACAGAAGTCTTTGGGACATTCAGGAACAGGAGTAAAAGGATCTCCATGGCAACATTTTAAAAAAGAAATCATTATTAAATATTTGAATATTTTGTTTCAGCGCATCCCCAAAAACTCCTGCATTTTCTTGATGAGTAACACATAATTCCAGTTACACCACATGGACCACAGCTGTCAGCAGCCCATGACAACTCCATCCAAACACACACACTACTGAAAATGGACATTAGCTTCTGTACATGAAGAGCAGACAGAAACTCTGTTCATTAAATACATGTAATATTTAACCATCCAAATGGGGAATTTTCTCACTCCACTTTCACTTTACTAGCACATTTGTGCTTCTCCTCTTCTTCCCCGAATTCCTTCTAAATATTTGTGTCTTCTAAACAGCGGCAGAGTTGACTTTATGGAGGTAAAAAGCCCCCATTCCTTAGCATTAGAAGCCTTTAGACCAACTCCATTCTTCAAATGTCAGCTGCTTCAGTTTGACTACCATTACAACAGTTTAACCTGCATGAGCTTAATACAAGCTCTATAAACTGTAATTCAGCAAATAAAAAATAAATATGTAAGCTCTATTAGATAAAGTAATATCTATTTTTCCAGGTGGATTGCCTGTCTGAACAGTTTCTGCCATTGACCAAATGGTACTGAATTATAACCGGAGTATTGTTAAAAGCAGCAACTCCTTACCAAACTACAGCCATTATAAATAATTTCAGACAAAAGAAGTTAAACTACAGGACTCAGTTAAAAATATCCTGATGTTTGGAAAGTAATTGCTTGTCTTTAAGTTTTCTCAGTGCCTTAGAAATTTGAAATACACCTGATAAGTTCCTTTCCTGAGTCAGTGAAAGCCATGACATTCAACGGCATTCGTCTATGCAATGGCAACACTGTGCAACGTGGCAGTGGAATCCACACATGTCCTCCAAAGGGGAGGCAGAGGAGGTAATTGACACAGTTTCACATCACTGAACCATGCAGGGCCTTTAAAATTAGTCCTAAATATATCAGAAGCAAAATAATACACAGTTTGAATCAATTTAAATATTCATTTTTTCCTCCACATAGAATATGCCATCCTGTGGGAGAGATGAGCTAATCCATCTGCTTTTTGCCAGCTCTATGATAGTTAATCTTCTGTTGGTGGGTTCATTTTAAACCATACAAAAACTCATACACTGACACAGGCCCCACTTGTTTTGTTCTTTCCATTTACAAACTTGTCTCTAGTACTTTGGTCTACAGTTTCTTCTGTACACGTTTTCATAGGTCAATCTTTGGCTAGTCACTTTCTTCCATTAACAGTTCCAGGTACAATTCTCTTTTTCAGCAGCATTAGGATCCATCGGCTATTAAAGGATCCATAGACCAACCGTGTATATCAAGGAATTAAAAAATGAGAACACATTGGAGATACTACTGTTTTCCATTTAATCCATGAATACCCATGGTATTGAGTCTGCCCTGCGCTTTTATTTAACATCACAGAGCAGGAATACTTTCCCTGTCATGTTTTCTCACATCTTTTAATATTAGGTCCAATGCTTTATCACTGCCCTGAACAAAATGCCACTGAAGTAATGGCTCTTTTGCCTAAATAAAGAATTCCAGGCAGGGCCTTTTATTGCAAACTTTAAGGTCATACCAGCAAGACCATGACAAAAACACTGAGAGCAATAAAATCTAAAGTGTTTCATTTCCCCTTACTTTCAGGTAACTGTAAACAATGTTAAACAGTAGGGTTTTCCTTTTTCAGGAAAGCTTTTGCTTTGAACATTGAAATCCATTTTGAAGAATACTCTTTACAAAAGAGCTGCTCTGAGCAGGTATATTACACAGCAGGGCACTTACTTCAAGAAAGAGGTTAAAAATGAGTTATACATCTCTAATTCTGCAAAATAACCCCAGTAAGTCAGCAAAATATTCTTGCATCATGAAGTTGAATTTATTTCATGCAAACCAGACTTGAGTGCTGCTAATTCAAAGACCGCTAGTGCACTCTTATCATTATAAAAACACATTCATGTTATACTCATTGAACTGTCTTAGAGACTTCTGAAAAGACAAATAAGCTATTTTTGATACTTCCAGAAATGTAATTTGGCAACAATGTGTTTAAAGCAGCAACAGAACCATTTTTCACCCGGCTTTCAGTAACAATGTATGCTACACGACCAATGCTAAGTGAGGAAACCAAAATTGTTGCAGCCAAGACTATTTGTCCTTATCCACTATCACCCTTCCTTCAAACTTGGCCAGGGGTCATAAAACAGAATCCATGAGACAGGAACAGATCTGTTCACAGATGATGGTCATACTCATTTCCAGGCTCAACTTCTGAAACTGTAAGTATCTATCTATCTAGTTTCCTCAAACAGTGCTAATCAAAGGCAGGTGCTTTATCTCTTTGCACCTCACTCTAAATGAAGGTTCATCTGTAATTCATAGGACAAAATGAAGAAATGAAAGCTTGAAACAACATATATGTGTTTGTTCATTAAAATTGAAAGTACTCCAGAGAAGCAATGGAGTATTCGCACCAAAATAAACAGATTTAACTCTAAAAAGCAAGATTGACCAAGAAAAAAGGAGGCACAATTACAGTAGCTGCTTTAAAAAAAAAAAAAATTCACACAATTATTTTCAAAAACAGATCTGCAGCTGTGTGATGTTGGTGCTGTCACAGGTTTCTAACCACAAACCTTTAAAGAGCCTCACAATTGTTAAGCTTATAATTTAGTTTAGCCTGTTATTCTAAACAACTGATTCTCTATTGATGCAATATAAATGCACACTGCAATGTACTTCACCTAGCATTAATGAAGTGTTTGATGTATTACATTCTTGAAGTGTTTTAAAAATGCAGTATCTGCAAGTTTATTATTTTTTTCTGCAATCCCAAAGTATGGGGGAGTTATGTCAGAGATTGATTTGAAAAAAACTCCTACATATTTTTTTAATAACTACAATTGCTGCAAGCTAAATAGCTGTAATAAAATGCTCTAAAGTAGAAAAGAGATCGCTTTTATTTCTGATCATCTGTTGCCCTTCCAAGTTTTTTTATTAGTATTTACTAGTTTCTTAGGATATGAGGTATCATATCCTTTTTTATTATTATTGGATTGGGAATGCTTCAGTATATATAACTCTACAGCTTTAAATGATAGGATTGTATAACTGAAAACATATGCCATATGCCTGAAATTTTAAGGATGATGAAACTGTCACATTAGTAGCATACAGCATGTTACAAAGAACTCCCACAATGTAGCAGTTGTTCAAAAGTTGTACCCATCCGGTCATTCTATCTTTATAAAAAGATATATAATACTAGATGGTGAATTATTCAAAACACAGCTGCAGCCTCACTTAAAGGTAATAACAACAAACAAATAAATAAATAAATAAACCCACCAAATAAAAACCCCACCACAATCCCCCCCCCCCAAAAAAAAAAAAAAAAAAAAAAAAATCAAATACCGTCCCCAAAAGACACGTTTAAATTAGAGCATTAAAGCCATGTCGGTGAAAGCAGAGTAACAGAAAAGCATTTCCAGAAAGTCCAAATTTTATTCTCCTTAGACTTTATTTTAGGTGAGGCAGTGTAGGAAGCAGAGCAGCAGCACAAACACTCTGTAGCCCAGCGGACTGTTCCAGGCTACTGTAAATCATGGACCTTTAAATGCTGTCGCCCCTGGGGAGGGGGATCGCGACCTCCCTACACGTGTAAATGCCCTCACCCCTCCCGGAGGAGCGGGCTGGGCTCCCGACGAGGCGGTTTCACGGCACCGGGAACGAGGGGGAGGAGGGGTGGCTGCCGGGGGGGCGGACAGAGCCACCAACCCCGCCGCCTACGGAAGCCCCCACCTCCCCGCCTCCCCTATCCCATGCGGTTCAGCCGTGCCCCCCCGGACGGGCGAGCTCCCACCGTTTGGTTAAACTTTTTAATTCTCGAGTCGTTTTGCTCCCTATCTGCCGGGTGCAGCTCAGCTACGCTCCTCGCATCCCCTCGCTGTTGGGGGTGGGGTAGAACGGGACACAGCCCCATCGCCACACCGCGGCCGCCACCCGGGAGCATCCCCCGGACACAGCCTTCCCACGTCCCTTCCCCCTCCTCCCCACCTCGGCACTATAGGGCGCCGGGGGTCGCCTGCTGCCCCCCCCTCTGAGCCCGGGGGTGGTGCGGGGAGCGCGGCCCCGGGGCAGCCCGAAGCCCCAGACCCCGCGCTGCTCCCTCGCCCCGGCAGAGGGGCCCCGACGGCCTCCCCCTCCTCTCTTCCCAGCTTCCAGCCAAAACGTGGCGTGAGGGGAGCCGGCGGTACCGGGAGGGGGAACCCCAGGGCGGGGGGAATCCGCAGATCCCTCCGCACCTGCGGGGATGCAGTGGGGGTCGGAGGTGATGGGAGATGGGACACCGCGCAGCCCCGGCGCCGCTCCTCACCTTTCATCCAGTCGACGACTTGGCTCGGCGACCACTTACTGACGGGCTCCATGATGAGGGCCATGGGGGGCTCGGGGGCGTGGGGCTCGGGCGGCCGCCGCTTTCCAGGCGAGGGGCGAGGCTGTGCGGGGCGGTGGGACCACGCTGCCCGGATCCCGAGCGGCGGCGGCGGGAGGAGGAGGAGGAGAGAGCCGCTAAAATCCCCGCTTGTCTCCGCTCCGCTCGCTCGCTCGCCGCCTCTGTGCCTCTCTAGGGATTTCAGTTCATGTTGCCGGCTCGGCGGGGAGGGGGAGGAGGAGGAGGAGGAGGAAGGGGGAAGGGGGAGGAGGCGGTGGCACGCTCCGACGCTTCCCGCCCCCGCGGAGCCGCGGGCAACGGCGGCGGCTCCTGTCCCCGCCGAGAGGTCGGTTCCCGGGCGGCGGAGCGGCGAAGGGATGAAGAGGAGTGTTGGGGGGAGGGCCGGTTTGGCTATGCCCGGTTGTGTCCGCCGGCTTCCGCGGCTCTCCGCGACCGCGGCTGCCGCGCCGGTGTCTTTTTCTCCTGGCGGAAATGACGAGGCGGCTCCTGCCACCCGAAAATATCTCCAAGTGAAATGGGAAGCGACATCCGAGGGCCGCCCGGGGCGGGGGAGCGGGGGGGGGGGGGGGCCGGGATGACTCGCAAGGTGCCGGCGGGAGGGGGGGTGGGGGTGCGGCGGCAGCGCTGGGCACCTGCTCTGCCTTGGAGGGGGCAGCGGAGGGGGGGGTGTGTGCTGTGGGGGTGCGCAGTCAGCGGCACCAAGCTGGGGTTTGGATTTGTTTTTTGCTTTTCGAGGAGTGTTTTGTTGGGTGGGTTGTTGTTTTGTGGGTTGTTTTGGTTTGTTTTTTTTCCTTAAGCATCGCTGCGTGGGCGGGAAAGGTAATTTTTTTTTTTTTTTTTTTTTTTTCTTTTTAAATTGAGTGAAGCCCTACTGTAAAAGGGCTGTGATGGACGGTGTTGCCGAACGCCTTGGAGGGAGCCGTGGTGTCAGGCAGCGCAGATAGGGTGGAGGCTTACGGCTGGGGTTTGCTGATGGCCCGGGGAGGAGCAGCACCTTGTTTCGGTGCAAACTGGAGTGAGGTGAAGCAGCAGAATCGGGATAGGAATTAGGCAGGTACCGCAGGGGGTTCTTCTGCCCTCCTTTGTCCCCTGAGTTGCGTCACCCAAGGTAAGGTGTGAAAGAAAACCCACCATACCATACCGGCAGTGGGCCATCAGCTGCTGGAGCTGTTCATCTCTTCGAGTCCTCTGAGGCTGCCTGGTCCTGGAGAATAGCCCGAGGGGGCAATTCCCACAGCCTCTGTGCCACAGGCTCTCCCCAGCACAGAGCAATTCCTCGGAAGGCCATGGCTGCTTTTCAGGCACCCTTCCGAGGAGCCTCAGGTCGGAGGAGGTGGTGGCGGCATCCCCAGTGTTCCAGGTGGAGGGTGAATACTGCTAAAGGGTGTTTTTCTGCTAGGGAGTTGGCGGCTGCACGGCTTTGCCTGCATTTGCATTCACCCTGCTTCTCCTGCCAAGGCCGAGGTGACGGCCACCGAGATGTTCCCTCCGACAGTGTCTGCCGCTGAACATCAGCTGCTGACACTGACATTTAATATCTACACGTGAGGAAAAAAAGAGGATTCCCTCAGCTCTGAAGTGGCAACAGTGAAGGAATCCCTTTGCATGCATGGGCAGCAGCAGCAGCTCTCCCATTTTAGTACGTAGGGCTGAAGTACTACATATGAGGGCCAATAAGGTTGATAACAAACTCTCTCCTTGGATACCCAGGAAGAATCTCCCCAGCAGCATTGGTTAGACTTAAAAGTTGTGCATATCCTTGAGAAGACTTAATTTTTTTTGCAGAAAACTGGAGCTCACACACTGTAACTTTCCTCAGAATTTGGCTCTAGACATGTGTCTCCTGTGTCACGTTCCTGCCAGCACACTCACTGGGAAGTCTGCTTCTAAAGGCTGTGTTACCTAAAGCCACTGAAACAATAAACCTCACTTGCAAATTAGGGCTCACTTTTTTCCTTATGAAAGGTTTGAAAGGTATGCAGGATCCTTACACACAGGGTTATTGTTGTTGAAAGAGCGTGTCATAATTTTAATTAGAAACCAGCAGTTTGAAAGGCTTAGAAGTAAATACCCAAGATCAGACTGAAACCTGGCATATAATTTATGGCACCATTGTATAATTCTCATTCTGCTGAAAAGTTCTTCATGGGTGAAGAGAGGGCAAGTAAATTCTCAGTACATATGTATGAAGTCCTATAGTTCATAATTATGGCATGCACTAGGTTCTCTGTAGCTCACCAGGGTGATTTGTAGCTAAAGAGAGTTTTTCAGTAATGCATCTGTGACCCAGTACTGTCCTAGTGGTCAGTATCTATTACTTTTAAAGCTCTTTTATAGTAGTTCTGGCAAATTATGCAACAGTAAAAGGGAGCTTACTCCCCCACTTCAGTAAACAGATGATGTGTTAAGCATGGTATCTAGTTACCTTTATTGTTCTTCTCATAGTGCATAGCCACTTCATAAATACTGGGGTAAATCCCACTGCTTTATTCAAGTCTTGTTTCAGGCTCACTGAAGAGTGGCTATGGTGGTGAGGATATTGGCTCATTGTAAGTGATAAAATTATCCAGCCATGGTATTTAGCTCAATGACCTATTACAGCAATGAATTTTATAGTCAGGACATGTGCTACATAGAAGTATTTTTTTTTTAATTTGCTCTAAATTTATTGCTGCCTGATTTTATTATTGTTCTCTCTTTCTAGGGTAAGAAGTCAAAAGGAGAGCTGAATGACTTTTCATGATGACCTTAAACTAAAGTGTCTCAAACAAAATGCCATAACCAAAGCCTTTTGACAGTTTTCACCTTTCAATTTAGTGGCCCTCATCTTGCTGTCACACCTGCATGAGTCAGGCTTTTTATGTAAAACATGGGACAGGCTTCTTCTGAGACGCTGAACTTCAGAATTATGTCCCAACTCATCCCTAATAATTACTATAATCCATATAGAGCATTAAAAATTACTGTGTTAAAAATATATATCTGGACATACATGTCCTTTGTTAGGTATTTAATGTAAAAGTATATTAAAATTCCATATTGAAAGAAAAATAAAAAGAATAGGTATGAGTTTACAAATAGAGTACAAGCCCGAACCCAGCAGTATAGACTATATATCTGCTTAAATATCCATTCTCTGAACATCTTTTGCCATATATGGATAGCCCCAGCAGAAAAGTTTGGGCACACAGAGTTCCTGGATCAGCACCTCAGCCTGCAGGGTCACAGAAGATGTTGTCTTTCTGTCGTGGTACATTGTCGAAAGTAAAACTTCCTGGAGTTCAACTGTCAACTGTAGCTGCTACAGTAATGCAAACTATAAATAATAGTAGTAAATAGTTGAAGCGTGTCTACTAATATGCTTTTTGTGCCTATTTAATCAATACAACTATTCCTGAAGTAGAGCACTTCTCAGCCTGAGTAATGGTAACAGAATTAGATCAAAGTTCTAACACTGGTACATTGAGTAAGCAATTGGGTTATATATGTGAAGCCAGAAACTTCATGGACTTTCTTCATAATCCTTTCTACAAAACATACAAGATGCTCAGAAATGACAAGTATAAATCTTGCCATGAAGTTAGGGAAAGGAATTTAGCTCTCAAAATAAGTTTCTAGTGCTGAATATTAAAGCAGATCCTTCAAGAGGAAGGAAGATGTTAAAAATGGAAGTAAACTGACAGTAACTGAAGCTGAAGTGTAATAAAGCCCGTTGTATTTTTTAAAAATATATCAACAAACAGACAAAGTGAAAAAGCTAATACTTCCAAGTTAAGAAAGCTTGTTTGTGTTTTGATAAGAAATAAATTCCTGTATTTCACAAGGGAGGCTTTTTTTGATAAGAATTGAGCTCTTCTATGGGTATTAGCTTATGCTACAAATAACTGCTCTGGATGCTATACCCACATTATTAGAGACTATTTTATTCTACAGCTTGGGACAGCATGTGAAGCAAGTTGCTGCTCTCCTTGCATAGAGACACTGGGTTCTTTCCTTGCCTGGTAAGGCTACCATCTGTCCCCTGATCCCCAGAGTCTTTTTGCCTTCAGAGTGGTGTCTGAGTGGATGCCTTGTCAGTGCCAGGATTGCTGTCCCTGCCTGGGCAGGCCTCTTCTGAGGAATGATGGGGAGGGGGAGAGAAGTGATGAGCAACCTTGGTGCCAGGGGACCATGGGCGGGCAAAGGAAGAGGAGGAAAATCCATGGCAGAGCAGAGGTGCAGTGAGGGAGTAAGCCTCTGAGGAAGGCAGAGGCAGGGAATATCAGGAAAGCTTAGATGAGCAAAGGGATTTAGATGGAGTTGGAGACTCAAGCTGATTCAGAAGGACACACCAATAGTGAGCAGCTGTCCCTGTCACTGAAGGAGCGAGGAGGTGTCCATGGGGTAGGGAGGAGTTCTGTCCCAGCTGAGAAGAGCAGGCAGCTTTACCACTTGGGTCTCTGGTGGGTGTGTGTCCCACTGCCCTGCTGGCAGCCACGTATCGCCCCATAGCCATGGGCATCCTCTACCCATATAACAAAGAGTCCAAGAAGACAGTGACACCTAATTAATTTTGTACCTTCAATGGGATCTTGCTGTTTCCTCCTTTCTCACCACTCATCTCCTTCAACCTGCCTAAAAGCGCGGGGCTTTTAAAATAGCATTTCAAAAGCAAATATCTTGTTTTTAAAGTATATGCCTGATGGTTTCGTTTGACATAAATATGGGAGGTTTTTTTTTCAACTGATATTGTTTTTGCATAATCAGAACCAGAAATCATAATCCCCCAAAGATGTTTAATAATTTAAAGTATTCAGAAGTCAATTAACACTATTAAGAGATTAGAAATTAGATTAAAGGTGGCTAAAGGGTAAAAATTCAAGGACTTCAAACACCTTTTGTAATACAAATGCTCTTAAAAAATGAACAAGCTGAGAATTTCCCCAGGAAAATCCTATCATTTTAATTAGGTTTCTTCATTAAAAATAGTAATAAAAAAGAAACTGCTCTGTACACAATTTGAGTCCCACTGTCTCTCTTAAACAGTGGACTCAAGTAATTGCCTTCTGAGACCTCCTTCCCCAGGCCTGGGGAGATGTGCAACGGCTTAATAGGTTTTGAAGATCAGGAGGAACAACTCTGACCATCTGACGTGCCCTCCTGCATTGACACCTGCCAAAGAATTTCTCCCAGCCTTTCCTATGACAAGGGGAGTTACCTTTCCTCTGATGGTATCTCTTCTCTGTAGCAAATTATATCCATTTCTCATTTCCCCACATATGGAGGCGAGGAGCTGGCTCATTTTGTCACTGAAAAGCACAGGAAAACCTGGCAATGTGGTGGGCTCTTCTTCTTCTGCATCTTATGGCTGCTCCTCACCAAGTCTCTTGGTGGATGTGATGCTGCCATAGGGGAAGAGCTATGCTGCCACAGGAGCTGGAAGCTGAGGGCCAGTGGGTATGCCCCTCCAGACCCAGAGGGCATTTCAGGAGCATTAACCACCAGGTTAGAATTGTGTGGGGAGCTGCCATCTCGAAAGAACAGTTTTCTGTTCCTTCATGAAAATAAATACACATAGGTGGCATTATGTGGGCCTTCTTGCTTTCTTTTTTTAGGCATGAGCTCAAGGAGGTTGGTTGTTTGCTCAGCTACCGTGCTAAGCTAAGGCTGCATTTATGCTGCTGCAACACAAATGCCCTGCATCAAACAATAAGAAACAACAGGGAAGTGTGCTTCTGGGATAAAATTATTAGGAAAAGATTATAAAGGAAAACAGCTACTAATTGTTAACATCAGGTTCCCACTCATTATTAGCATCACAAATGTAATATGGCTGCCAACAAGAGTCAGCTCAAAAATCTCATTAGAAAGAAATGCCACAGTTTATTCCTGGTTATAAACGCTGTTTTATTACATTTGGAATGGTCGGGTGGCTTGGCTAAATGCAATGGGTGACTCCCCTTGAGGTATGTATTTTTACTGATGAATTCATGTTAGCGAAATAATAATGAATTTTTGATCATTTTCTAAGCAATCCTGAAAATAAAACAACATTTAGAATTGCTGAAGAATATATTCATCTAAATTACACACTGGAGTACAAAAGAAAAAGAATAATGATATGGTAATATAAAAAGGGCAAAACCATAATGAGAAGGGACATTTGTCAGTATACTCAGAAAAGCACAATCTGTCTCCCTGGTAATTTGGTGGAGTACAGAAAGTATTACATGCCATATTACAAGTATTACATTTTATTTCTGACTTCAGGAAGCATTGCCATATGTCTTCAAAGTCAGACATGGCCTCTAAAATTTAGCGTGTACTTTGTGAGCTGTGCGGGCTCCATCCTGCTTCAGCAGTATTTTTTCTGAATAAATTAAAGAGAGCATAAATCTTCCAGTGCCACAAGATTTTGCATCAGCCAGCTTTTGTGGTTCAAGTGGGAAGGAGCAATTTGGTTCCTCACGACCAGGGAAACTTGACAGGTTTGCTTTATTTCTCAGACCTGAAAACTTCCTCTAAAAGCTATTGTTATGGAAATAGTCACGAATTTCCCGGTCTTAAGAAGCATTTACTAATTTCAAGTGTATCTCATAGGAAAAGGAAAAAAAGACAAATATTTTCAACTATTTCTGGTGTAAAGCACTGTATCTGTCTGTGTTATTATTAAATATTCCCTGATGTGCCCTGATATTGCTATGATTAGAATTTACTGGAGATTTCATACATTTTACATGAAGATTCATGTTTACAGCTTGAGAAATTTGTGACCTAAGGTCCTAACTCCTGTGAGCTGCACCTCCTGGTCTCCACATTCTCCCTGGAGTTGTGTGGGAACTGAGCACAGACCTGAAGAACCATTCATCTTCTTGATTTCTTGATTGAAATCAAAGGGAATTTAGGGAGGATGATGATCAGATGAAAAGGAAATCAGGAGGCCAATATTAACCAGAGCACATTTTAGACTTAGATAAATACACAAATTGTTCAGACATCACAGCAGTGCCGTAGTTTGGACTTCTGTACCACCGTGTCATTATTTTTTTTTTCCTACTACTGTTTACAGTGGGACCTGGATAAAGTGTAAGAAAAAGGGATAAAACAAATAAATATTGGTTTATGAAAGGTAAGTATGAGGGATATTTTTGCAAAGGAATAAACTTCTTTAGTGTCAAAGAATGGCAATAATGAAGGAAAAGTATCAGTATAGCAAGAAATTATGGATCAAGGTGAAAAGGTAGCGTTATAAAAGGAGTGCAACAGAGTGACAGGAAATATACTAGGTGACTGAATATAATAATCAGAAGAAAATATTACAAGGAAATGGAAAAAACGAGGAGCATGAGAAGAGATGAAAGCAAATATATTTAGGTAAATTTGGAATTCAGGGTGAAAGAAATGAAGAAAGAAGACATGGGAGAGCATTGAAATTAAGTGGAGTTGAAGGAGAAAATATATAATCATAAAACCAAGACATCCAAAACATGGACAAGTTTGAGAAGAAAAGTATTTATAAGAAGGCAGGTGGATTGACAAGGTGGATTTAAAATACTGACAGTGACTCAGCAGGAGTTAAGCCATGTAGAAAAAGTCAAAATGATAAATTAATCAGAGAAGCTAGAAAGCTCCCAAAACACACCCAGATCAAGTACTAAACAAAAACTTTCTTTGGTTTTGGTTTTGGTTTTGTTCTTTCATGGACTAGAGCTAATGAATTGAACTTTGCTGAATTAAATGTTCCTGGCTTATTCTCTACCACTCACTACAGAATGGCACCTGCCCACAGCATTAAATAGCCCTTACCTGCAAGACCAAGTGACTGCATGCAGCTATATATTCTTAATAGTTCCTGGCCGTGTTTATACCCAAACAGCATTTTGGACTTGTTTGAGTGGTGTCAGCTGGCATAGCCCAAAGCTGTACAGAGAATGTTTGAGAAGTTTGGTAGCACAGGCTTTCCTGTGCCTGGAAATATTCCAAGACTTTGATAGATTTACTGCTGAGTACTTAAGGGTGGAGCCTACATTCATACCACAGGCTCTAACATTGCTTTTTAGGTCTAGGTTCATGCTCTGCTGTACTCTGATTTTGGTGTCACCATCAAACTAGAGGAGGCAGCATCTGTTCCCCCCAGCAGTTAATCCAGGGGTGGACAGAGGCTTAGACAGTCTCCAGCTGGCCACAGAACATATCATATACCCAGAGAACATATCTGTTCTGGACAAAGGAGAATGAGAAGAAATATTCAATACCACACTGCAGATAAAACCATTTTCTCTAATTTGCTAGCTTCCTCTAGCTTCATGCCTCAAAGTCCCATCTGAAAGTTGGCCATTCTCCTACCCATTCAGTCTAAAGTTAACCAGGGGTCCTGCAGTCTTGCTTATCCTGAAGCTTTTGTTTCTCTAGTTGTCAAAGATGAGCACTGGGAGGTCAGGAAATAGCTGTCACAAATTGGAAATTTTTGCAAAGCTCTCAATCACTCTTTGAATAATTGCTCAGCAAAAATGCAAACCATGGACTTGTTCCACGTTTCTCTAATCATCCCAATTTTAAAAACTCTCTGACAGCCAGGTATCACACTAATCCTAATCTAATCTAATCTAATCTAATTTAACATTCTGAGCCACTTTCACTGTGGTCTTCTCTGGAGTTACCTGAGAATTTCAGAGAATTAAGTGAATGTGCTACATAATCTAATTAATATCAATTTTTTGTTCTCTTCTTGCTCAACATGGGCAGGAGGAGAAGGCACTTAATTCGTCTGTCTTAATTATTATTATTAAATTTATTACAGTGGGAAAGCAATGATAGAGAGGAGTCCTGCATTTTAGCCAGAGGGCATCAGTATCTGTGGCTCTTCCAGTGTCTCAAAGAAGGGAGTTCCAGAGAGAACTTTCCTCTCATGATATTGAACAACACTGGAGAACTTTGCACCAGCATATCCAGATCTGTTCAAACAGCTCTTCGGTGGCAGGTATTAGCACAGGTACGTTGTAGAGGACGACGAGGGAAGTCTCGAACAATCAATGTGATTGATAATCAAGCTTCAAAATTTATTGCACAGTTACAATGCTTATATAGTGCTTTGTGTGACCACACCCCAGCCACCACACACCAACATAACTTATTACTGGACACCCGGTGTGTTTACCTATAGAGAACGAATCCCAGATGTGCAGGGATGGTAGTAAGGTCCCATGTAATTGGCCTTAGATAAGGAGTTCTGTACACAGACATGGACTTGTGCACACCCCGATTCTAGGGCATTCTACATTATTCTACAACAGTACATATTTGTGTTCTCACTGCTCAGTGTACATGACTGTGTAGCCAAAACAGAACTGTGTCAAATTTAAGACCTGCCTTGCACCTATGCACAGGTTTGGATCAGACTTTGCATAATGCATTACACTGATGTGAATTCCTATTGTGCAAATGTGTTCATATGGCTTTTTAGAAATAATTCAACTTGCAAATAGTCTTTAATGAGTCTATTGGGATTGATGAAGGTCAGATCAGAGTCTGGAGGCACCACAATGATTTATTTGCACATTTTCTATCCCTTTGCAGGTCAGCATCTGTCTCTTAAAGCAGTCTGAATTGTATATTTTCCTCTCCATAGTTCCAGTGATATCTAAGCTGACTGGGTTGCATCTCTCCACTCTGGAAGTCAACAGTATGCAGAACCAAGTGAGCATATGGCAGCCACGGACTGGGTGTCCTACCATCCCCAGATGAAAAATATTTATCTATCCATCTTGAATACTGGAAAACTCACTAGCAATGAAAAGTCCATGATGATTCCACAGCTAAAAACCCTCCCTGAAAGCATTATCTGAAGGTTACATTACAGGACCATGTGCAGTCTACCTGAAGAAGCTCTACAGACACCCGACTGGATGTGATCATTTGATATGGGTGACGTATGGTGCCAATCTGTGATGCTATGAGAGGCAAAAGACTTGGTAGCTCTCGCTTGCCCACTGAAACCTCATTTGTTTTTTATCCACCCACAATGTGTCACCTTCATGCTGCAGGCACTTAGACCCAGCCTGGAGCTGAAGTACATTTCCTTCTGTAGAGGAGGACCAGGCTGGAGACCACTTAGCTGAACTGGATGTCCATAAATCCATGGGCCTGATGCGATGTATCTGTGAGTTCTGAGAGAGCTGGCTAATGTCACTCCAGTCTTTGAAAAAGGCAATAAGGAGGGTCAGTTAATCTCACTTCTGTCCCTGATAAGGTGTTTGAAAAAATAATTCTAGATGTCAACATGGAACATGTGAAAGCAAAAAATGTCATTGGGAGATGTCAGCATGGATTTACCTAAGGGAAATCATGCTTGACCAACCTGATTGTCTTTTATGACATCCTCACTGGATGGCTAGATGAGGGGAGAGCAGTGGATGTTTTCTACCTTGACTTCAGCAATGCTTTCTCATTAGAAAACTCTAGAAGTGAGGGCTAGATGAGTGGACAGTGAGGTGGGTTGAGAGTTGTCTGTGTGACAGAACTCAGAGGGTGGTGATCAGTGGAGCAGGGTCGAGTTGGATGTCTCCAACCAGTGGTGTCTCCCAGGGGCCAATACTTGGTCTGGTCATGTTCAACAAGTTTATCAATGACCTGGACGAAAGGACAGAGCATATTCTCAGCAATTTTGATGATGATACAAAGCTGGGAGGGCTGTGCTGCCATCCAGTGTGACCTGGACACGCTGGAGAGCTGGGCAGAGAAGAACCTATGAGGTTCAATGAAGCAAGCGTAGAGTCCTGCACCTGAGGAGGAAGAACCCCGAGCACCAATCTAGGTTAGGGGTGGAGCTGCTGGAAAGCAGTTCAGATGAGAAGGATATAAGGGTTCTGATAAACAGTAAATTATCCATGAGCCATCAGTGTGCCCTTGCTGCCATGAAGTCCAATGGAATACTAGCTTGCATAGGGAGAAGTGTCGTCAGTAGGTTGAGGGAAGTCATTCTTTCCCTCTACTTTGCCCTGGTGAGGCCACAGCTGTAACACTGCATCCAGTTCTGGGCTTTCCAGTTGAAGAGAGACAGGGAACTACTTGAGAAAATCCAGTGGAAGGCAACAAAGATGACTGGGGGATTGAAGCATCTCTCTTAAAAGGGAAGGCTGAGAGAGCTTGTACTCTTTACCTTGGAGAAGAGAAGACTGAGGGGAGACCTTATCAATATCTACAAGTATCTAAAGGCCAGGAAGATGGAGCCAGACTCTTCTCAGTATTTCCCAGTGACAGGATGAGGGCAACAGGCACAAGCTGGAATATAGGACATTCCATTTAAACATAACAAAAAAAATCTTTAATATGAGGCTGACAAGGCACTGGAACAGGCTGTCCAGGGAGGTTGTGTAGTCCCCTTCTCTGGATATATTCAAACCCCACCTGGTTAATATTTTTAGGATTATCTGAATGGTCATCATGGCCTGAATGACCATGATACATCTTTGTTTTGATGAAAAACCTTTGACAGTCAGCAACAGTATTTGCTAAGGAGAAGAGTTCAATAAGCCTTTGATAACCAAATGTATGGCCTTTGTCCATAGTTCCTATCAAGAGAAAATGTGCTCCCTGCTGGCAATGCTAGCAATTAAGCTAAAATGAATTAAATGTGATGCATCTGAAAAATTACCGATCACCCATTTTTTTCTCTTTCAGTCCAGGAGAGAAAAGGTAACATCTCAATAGGGAAAAATGTTTAGCAGCTTTTACATCTGACTCATTCTTCTGCACTCTGCAGAAAATTAGCATCACCCTCTCCAGTAATTACAAGCTAAATTTTTCACAGATTTTTAAAGCAACATGAGTGTATCCTGATTTCATGGCACCTGTCTTGTTGTTAGTGCAAGAAATCTTTCTTATATCTGCCAATAATCATGGAGAAACTCAGTGGGTTACACAATGATCATTTACTGAAAAAGGAAATGAGTCACTATGTGAAAGATAAAACCTCGCTGGTTAATAGGCATGTATTTGAAGTACATAAAAATCTTAGGGATAAATTTTATTTGGGACACTACATATGGGTTTGCATATTGTACTGGAAATGATGCAATTACTATGCAAATGCACACAGTAACCATGGAAGGAATTTAGGGTATAGCTAGTAGTATCATTCTTGGTTTGAGATCATAAAAATTATTTTGACCATCTAATCCAATGTTATTCTGAGAAGCTAAAATTGATGTAATCTTTTAACTTGGAAAGATATTTTTAAACAACATGCAATTAAAAGTATTTTATGGATTTTTTTTTTTTTTTTTTTTTTTTGGTGTAGTTGCATGTATAAATTCAAGACATCAGGTATGACTACCCAATTCTAATTCTGTAGCCATTATTCCCCATCTGCTCAGAACCATGCTAACCACTTACCTCATGCTCTTTGCTTCATCCTACCTCATACACATCACTTTTGTGATGAAGAACCAAAGCAAGACTCAGGTAGAGTGTGTGGCTGAGTGCTTCCCAATCACAGTGTGTGATACAGCTGCCAAATCAAAGGTGTGGACAAGTTTCCTCTGCATCATCCTCCTGTTCTTTCTTTTTAAGGGGTCCTTTTCCTCTGTGCTGTTAATCTCTCTGACCAACAATGTGGCCCTGCTCCAAAGGCTTTTGTGTTAGTGTTCATTCTAGTGGGTCCAGTTTTCCTCTGAGTTAAACCCAATTAGCTCCAGAACAACTCCATTAACTTCAAAGCACTGAGCAAGTGAGTGTTAAGTGTACAGAAGACGGAATTTACTGTCTCAACTTTGGTAGCACTACTCTCCTCAGAACACCACTGCCGATGAGGGGAAAACAGGAACCTCATTGTTCATCACTCCCTATTAATATTCAGTACCTGGAGGTTTCTTTTAGTCTCACCTCTGTCACAAGCTTGTCAAAGAGAAGAGCAATGGAGTTTTTTCATATTTTTGAAAGTTGTATCATTTTTCAATTTTGTTACTTTGTCATCATGACCTTTCTGCACAGAAAAAAAAGATATATAGAACTAGGATAAATTGTTCTGCTCTTTTTCTCCTAAAAGTCAATTAGTGCATGTTGTCATAGTACGTCAGAAGACTCTTTCAAAAGTTTCTTTGGCTCTTTCTAAAGTAACAACTGGAACAGAGAAACACATACTAAAACTCCTTGCAAATGCAGTGGTATAGCCCTAATGTTATGTATTATTATGTTACTTTGCTTTCAGAGAGTAAAAAGATGAAAGAGAACATCTATGAGAAGAAAACACTGGACTTTTTTTATCTAAGATTAGTTTTGCACTGATATTAATGCAAAGTATGCACTGATCACACTTTGAATAAAGCTTAAAAATATCTCAAGCTATTTAGACTTTATATATGAAAAGTCAAGTGTGTTATAAATGTAGTCAAGTGGCTACTTAGAGGAACTCAAAGAGAGAGAGAATTATGTCAGAATGTAAAAAAAGGTATGCACATTTGAACCCAGTTCAAGACATTCACAGTAGTTTAAAAGACTTTAAAATGTCACAAATTTGGTGTTTGTCAATCACATATTCCTTGGGAAGCTGGTACTGGGGGAAGGTTAATTTTGTTTAATGTTATATTGAGGAAGGATTGACCAGTGAATTAACATTCCTGTACTCCAGAATTACTTTTCCGCAACTATATATCCAGATTTATGCACTGAATCTTTTAACCTGACATTTGGATACAGAGAGTGTGTAGTTTATGTTTCTGCCACAGAATGGAGCAGGCAGATTCATTTAACTGTTTCCAGTCTTTATGATATTCATAAGGACAACTCCACTAATTCCCAGATAGTCTTGAAAATCACAGCAATATGATTTTGAGCAAGTTGAATATTTAGCAAGTTGAGGTTTTTTTCTTCTGTGTGTACATACATGTGCATATATGGGATTAGTCTTTAAAAGCTTTTCTATTCTCCTTGTCCTGGTGCTTGACATAACCACCTGTTACTGCCTTCATATTTACACAGCAACTCTCAGAGGTCTCAGGCTGTACAAGTATTAATAAGAAAATGTATGATGTTAATCTGAAATATTTATAATCCTCATTTGGAGGTGAAAAATATAGCACACAAAGGCTAAACTACCTGTGTGGCACGCACAGCTGGCAGCTTGAAGTCCTGGCTCCCAGCCTCTTAAGTACAGGGCTCATTTCCCTCCTAGATACTTCAGAAAGAAAACCTCTAACCCCCAGAGACATTCCAGAAAGGCTGTCCCACAACCCACAGAGTTTTGGTATCCCCAGAAGGATTACTGTATTTAGCAGAGGATGCAGAGGGCAAGCGATGTGAGGAGGATGCAGAGGGCAAGCGATGTGGGGAGGATGCAGAGGGCAAGCGATGTGGGGAAGATGCTGCACGCAGCATGCTCAGGGCAGAAAGCCCCCATGGCGTGGGATGCAGGAGCAAGGGTCTGCTGGGTAGCCCCCTCTGCTGCCCTTCTCTTTGAAGCTTGACCCCATGAGGCATCCAGGCAGCCTGCTCAGCTCACATCAGTGGGGGGTACCACACAGGAGCACTTGGCCCTCCACTGCTCTCATGAAAGAGGCCTTTGCAAGGCCCCCCTCCTGTGCTTGGGTCTGGAGGGGAGATCACAGCTGTAAATTATTCAGCCCTACCACTGACTCTCTACTCTACAGCTGCTGGGATCTCTCCACAGCCTGACTGCTTTATGCTTCTACAAACCTGCTGCCCCATCAGTGTGCTGCAAGGGTGCCAGGAGTCAGGGGGGAGGTGCATGAAGTTGCCTCTACTCAGGATGAAATCCAGATGTAGTCACTTAGGGCACCCCTAAAATTTTGATCCTATCACAAATTGAGTGTGTGCATTTGACCAGTATATCAGTTAGACTACGAAGCAAGTACACATTAAGTGTGTACTTAGGAGAGTAAGTGTATTTTCAAGTAGTCTTTAGCTTTTGCAAAAGTTTTTCAGATCCTCAAAAGTGTAAAGAAATCTAAAAATCAAGAAGTAAGATATGCAACACTTCTAAACTCTCATAAATCTTTACTTTTTCCAAATATTTGATATCATGGCAAATATTCTTAAGATTTCATGTTCTGTCTCAATTCCCCTCCTTTTTTTCAAATTTTTGCCTCCTCTCCCAGTTTCTGAATTATAAAATATTTAGAAATCAGGTGCTTGCTTTCTTGCAAAAGTTTCAATCCTATTTGTTTTATCTTAGCACCGTTTAAGATGTTTTATATGTTCATACTAAATAATCTAAACTTACTATGAGATACAAGGTTTAGTAGTGAAATCTAGGCAATTATTTAGCAAAAGTGAAGCCATTCTGTTCTTTTCTTGATAAAACACTAATATTCTATAACTCTTGAGAGAATTATAGTATACTATACATTTCTTGATAGAATTCTAGAGTTTCAAAAATAGTCATATTTTCTCATCAAAGGTCTACTTTTGCAGGGAACCTAGAGTCAAGTTACAGAATTATGAAGATGTATTATAGCAACAGTATCCATGTAGCTTAGACTTTTCCATCCAGAGGAGACATGTTTAGAATTTTTCCCTTCTAGGTTACACAGCAAATGTAAAACTTCCTTAAAGACAATGAAAACATGGAGCTGTGTGGCAACCAGAGCCATATAGAGGTATAGATTTTATCATTAACCTCTAAATTATTTTCTAAGCAGTCACTGAAAGGCACTGTGAAATCATTGCTGTATGTTAGGGCTGCTCACTTTGAGACTGGACAGGCATCACTGATGCTGATACAGCATATTGGCTCCACTCCTGCTCTCCACACCTTCTCCTACCACATACTCTCACACTTGGGCATCAGCCTCAAGGACCATCCTTGACCACCTCCATCTCTCAAAGCTTGGCTATCTGCAAATAGAGCCAGCAGTGGCAGTGGCTGGGATCAGTCAGGGCAGGCAGACAATAATGTCCTGAGCTGAGCCACGGGGTGGATGCTTGCATAAACAGGTACAGTAATATCTTTTGAACAGGCATTTCCTGGGCAATGCAAATTAGCATCCATATAGGAAGAGGGAGGCTGCCTGGCTACGGCCTTGGATGTGGTTTGTGTGATGCCAACCGTGCCCCTGCCTCAGGTGGGGAACCACAGCTGATGTCAGTCTGCACCAGAATAGATCAAGGCATGTTTTTCCCTGGATTGAGACCTGTAATGAGTGAATTATTTAGTGGTGATGCACATCCTCTGAACATATTTGCCCTATTTAGGAGCTTACAAATGAAATAGCTGCTATGAGATGTTTCTCATCATGCAGTACATCAAACGCGTGCCAGGCAGTTTGGGCTATAGGCTGGTATCTCAGCTATGAATCACTTTGTGTTTATTGCTTTTCCCTTCTGGGTTTTTTCCTTCCCATTTTTTTTAAGTGGCAAGAAATATGATACAATGTTAAACATAAAAATCCAATCAGAAGTAGTGTATTAAGAAGTATTTCTCTGAATGTTAGAGAGCATTTTGTAGGTAAAGCAAAACAGAAAAACTTGTAACTTGTCTTCCTGAGGAATTTGGTACAAGTGAGGGGCAAAAAGCATCCCTCTTACTAAAGCTTGACATCGGTTTTAGTCTGCCATGGTCCTTTTTTTGATGTACATTGTCATTCTTGCATCTTTTTTATGTAAGAGAAGGAAGTGGGCCCAGTACCCTTGGGACTAATTCAGAAAAGGTGTACAGAAAGGGGGCAGATTTCTTTGAACTCCTTCAGTTAGTTCCCTTTCTGTCTTTGGGAATTTAACTTCCTAAAACACAAGGAAAAGTTGAGGAAAGTGCCCATCAGAAGAGCTCCACATGGCTGGTGTGCAGCTGGCATGGAGCACACTGCTATGCTTGCTCAGACACTTTTTAAGTAAGTAGGAGGAATAACTTGTTTTAATGGCAAGTTTGGGTGGAGAGACTTGGGAAAGTTATGGATAATCAAGTGGTAATGTTAACAGGCATGCAGTTCAAGCATGTTAAAGTCCTCGGACATGTGTTTCCACTCAAAATAAAGAGGCCGAAGTTTGCAGCAATTTAAACAGAATTAAGCTACAGAAAATGAAAAGACATTTTATTCCTGCATAAGAGCACCCATATGGTGTTTATCAACCTGGCGTTTAGGCATACTTACATTCCACCTTTATTTGATTAACTTTGTTGCATGCCTTTATAATAGGCATGGTCTATGATTTTTCAGTTAGTTCAGGGAGCCTAAGGTGTGCTACTTTTACAAATACCATTCCTTGTTTATAAACTTTTTATACCAAAATGGAATCCATTGCTAACTCTAATTGCAATAAAGTTGCTGTAAGAGTCGCTTAATAAATACATAAAATTAAATACTACTTTCAAAGTTGAAAAAAAATTATATATACTATAGTAGGACTAGCTCTCCAACAGAAATTATCTTTTCTATGTAGGTGAATATGTAATTTATTATTTGTCCTAAACAGTACTAACTCCATCAAGTACGTGCTGTCAAATGACTCTCCAGTTCATTTTTAGGTTCTGTCCTTTAATCATCCATATTAATCCAGTCATGGACTCATTTGGTGAGAACCTACTAGAACTCTCCAAAACATAATATGTGTATATTTCTGATGATGCTTTGTTCCAGGGCCCCTTGGGGAAGGCAGTGTGGGTGAGACTGGGCCAGATTTGACTGCCTCTGCCTTACACAGGGTACACCAGTCAGTTACACACTGGTACACCAGTGTCCCTGTGCTCACCATGGAGATAGTCCTTTGGAGACAGTCACACACCCTGTACATATTTCAGGTTCTCTTTGGACTAACTCTAAATTTAGGAATGCCATGCTAACTCTCTCTCTTTTTTTTTTTTTTTTTTTTTTTTTACTTTTTAAAATCAGAAACTTTCTTCTGTTTCCATTTAATCTGATTGAAGGTACACCTACTACCATGTTTCTGTCCATAGCAAGAGTGCACTGTTGAAGTGAGTTTCTTATCTGGCCTGATTTACCATACTTTGACTCTTATTGGAAACAGATCTTTGAGCAATAAAAAACTTTGGTCAAAATTACACCAGAAGAGAGGCTCCAGTGGTGCAACTAGTCCTCAAGCTGCAGGTGCATATGTAACCCAGGGATCAGATCAGAGATGCTTTGAGCCAATGAAACCCCAAAACACTTGTATCCACTTCCATATTTAAACTTTGGGCTTGGTACCAGGTATTGCACCTTTTAAAATCCTTAGCTTTCCACTAATGTCAAGTCCTTTAGACATTCAAGAGATACTGTGTGGCCACAAGATAGCTCTTGGAGCTGCAGTGTCTGTGTTGGGTCCCATCGATCCTTGATAAGAAGTACACGGAGGGATGAAGTCCATGAGCCATCCTTGGTTAGACTGGTTTGGAAAGGCATCAGCAGCAGCAAGGAAGGGGAAAATGCAGATTTTTTACATGCAAAAACGGAATTTTAAAAAGAGAAAATAATAATAATAAATGAATAATAAAAAAAGGTAAGAACTTCTTCACCATCCTTACTCTACTGTATGTGCCTCTATTATCCCAACATCTCTCTGCTTAGTGAAGCAGGTTCTGTGCCACAGCACTGCTTTGGGGACTTGTTCCCAGTGGTTTCATTTATCTGGAATTAATTTGGTATGTTTTTGTTGGCTTATGTGATTAAAGGCTCATCTCCCCACACACGAAGAAGCACAGAGCCACACTGGCAGGTGGAATGGACAGTAAATTTACCAAAGAAAGGTGCTCCAGTCTTCACCCCTCCCCAGGCTGTCACAGGAAATGACCAATTCATGGTCTGGGCACTGTCCATGACTACAGGGCCAGGGAAGGGGTCTACAGAGGTATGCACTGCCTGTGGTGTGATGGCTCTCCTAGGGTTCAGGGAAAGATTATCTGGGGGTTGTGCAGGATTTAATATTGGATGTTCAGAGGAAGAACCAAAAGGCAGGAAAGGGAGGGGTCATTGTCTGGGGATGAACAAACGTAGGAAAGTGGAGAGAAAAGGAATAAATGGGGCCAACTGGAGGTCAGCAGGGGCTGGTGAGAGCAGTTGATCCTTTCTCAACTTGACTTCTGACTATTTTCCTGAGTGAGGTGTTTGCTGTTCTGTGTGCAAGTATGTAAATGGGGAGGCCCGAGTCCCAGCAGTTGGAGCAGGACCATGGGTCAGAGGCATATGTGTCTGTGCTGCTGTAAGTAGAGCACATGAGGCTGTGTGTCTCACTGTGTGATTGCTGGCAAACATCAGCTAGCCAGTGGGCCAGATAAAGACCTGGGAATCAAGTATAGAAGCAGCCATGGGTCTGGGTTGGCTACTGGAGACACCAGAAGGTCTCTGAGTTGGCTACTGGAAGGATCATAGGGGCCCAAGGTGGTGACTGGAGAGACAGTGGTGTCTGGGAGTTGACTACTGCTAAGTGCTAAATCTGGAACATCTACCAGAAAGATCACTTTGCATGTGTGTGTGTGTGTGTGTGTTAGGGCATGAGGAAACAGGGGAGCCAGGGACCAAATGCTGGGTGCACGGGGTATCTAAGACCCCTTCTGGAGCCATCCATAGTGTATGTGTGTGTCTTCCTGTCCTTGTGATTCCTAAATACATAGATTTTCCCCTGATGGGCTTTTATTGTGATCATCCAGGGAGGAGAAGAGGATGAGGTCGTTGGTGCTCTCTGTGTTTGCTCGAGTGTTTCAGCCCATACTGCTCTGTTTGTCTGTCTGTGTTTGCCTGTTTCTGTGTGCTGTCTATCTGTGTATTCCTGTGCCCACTGACATCACCCACCCCACCTGGCTGCTGGTGGGACCTGGGGAGCTGTGTGGGGCTGGGGCAGCTTCACCTCTCTCGGGCTGATGCCTGCAGCAGCTCCTGACATCCTCTGCAGTCTCAAGGTTATTCTGGAGCTCAGATCCCGTGTCCGAATTGCTCTGTAAATTGAGTTTCCCAATCAGAGATTATGATGTTTTTCTACTATGTTAAACTTGCTGTTGCATTTCAAGATGGTTTTATAGCGTGCAGCTTAGAGATGGCAATTATCCTGTGGCTGATACAATGTCCTAACAGCCTTCCTAGTAAATTTGTCAAAAATGAATGTGTTAAAAACATGCTAATAAAATATTATTAGAATGACCATTTCACAAAAGTTTGAGTCTCTTCTATGCTTTTTGCAGCACAGCTAATTAGCTATTTATTTAACAACTATTAAGTATTCATATGCTAATTAAAAAATTAAAGGCATTTAAAAATATCAATGGAAATTAAAATATTAATTAAAGTTTTTGATTGATCTTAGAGTTCTAGTTTCTCTATTGATAACGGGGATCTCTTTGCCATTGAAAGGTTCACGTATTGTCATGTTTCTTTGATACTAATATGAATATATTACTATATGATACTAACGTTATTCCAGTTCTATTTTCTTTTAATTATCACACAAATGTTTTTCAATATGTTTATAATACTTTCCAATAAATTTTACAACTTTTCACAGAAAATTTGAAGTTTTGTCACAAAAAATAATTCAAAATTATTCGGGGGGAGGGGGGGCAGGGGGGAACTTTTAGTTTCCAAAATCATTATCTGACTTCAAAAATCAAAACTTTATAGATACAGAATGACAAACAGTCCAACACACAGCAATCTTTACAGTTGTGCACAACACATGCTATTGTTTTATGACCTTCTGATTAGCTACAGGTGAAAACTGGCAAACAAACATTGTGTGCCTCTGGTACAGGGTGAAAGGGATTCATCTTGCTTAGGCTTAAGTAAGCAAACTTTCAGATGTCTCAGTCTGATCTGGTCACCTTCAAAGCCCAGTTCAGAGAAGCAGGAATGATTTGTCTTAAAGATCTCTCTTAGAGGAAGAGGAATCGCCCTCTGGAAATAACTGTGTCTTTCAACAAACAGACTGCAAAATGATCTGCTAGTGAATAATTCAGACCCAGGCATTTAATTTCTCAGAAAATCTAAGGCTGGGTAGGTGGAGTCCATACTCTGTGTGCATTAGTACCCAAACCCAGAGGCTAATGTGTCAAAGCAGCAAAAGTAACACTGGGCATATGTGTTTGAGCAGAATCCTATGGAGCTGCATATTTTGGACAACCAAAATCACCAGTTATCCATAGAGCATGAGATCTTTCCTGCTTGTATACAGTGCAACTAGTTTGAGGTCATTCATATTCCCTTCCTTGTGGTTTATAGCCTAGGTTACATCTTTACATGATGTAACTTGACTGAAGTAGGCCAAAACAATTTCCCATGTATTTTGTATGGGAACTAAAATATTATGTTCGTGGTCAACAATTATGAAGTGTACTCATGTATATGTACTAACTTGTACATGTTTTAACCTGAAGATTAATTATATCAAAGTTACAGGTCCTACATATCACACAGTTCTAAAGGAAACTAATGAAATCTACAGGTATATATATGTGGCTTGTGGATTTTTTTCTGCTGTTGTACAGCTACTTACACTTTCATTTCCAGTCATTCCAGTTAGTTATCACCCTAAAAATGTTATTTCAGAACAATAAAACTAATTTTATTTAACCACAGCTTAATATATCCCTCTTGGTTTGGTGGATTTTTTTGTTTTCTGGTTGGCTGGGATTTTTTATTATTTGGTGTTTTGCTTTTTTATTTATAATATGTTTTATAGCATCAGATTATCTAATGTACCCATATATGTCCCTATACTTCATCTGGGAATTCTGACAGGAAACTGTTCCAACTTAATATATGTTGCCATCATACATTTGTGGACTGTGTCCATACATTCTCTTCTACCAGTGCACAGGGGATAGCAATGATGCTCAGTCCCAGCAGTGGGCTCAAGCTTGAGCAGATGGCTGTGACCCATCCCTATCTCCTCCTAGTCTTTCTTGGGTGAAGGGTTTATTTTTGGTAATATTTTTTTGGGTGAGTGAGTGAGAGAGTGGGTGAAAAAATCACCAATTTCAGGAGTAGAAAGAGTTTACCCTTAGAGTAAGTGCTATTATTCTGCCAGACTGTAGCATTTCGATGAAGCCACACGTCCCAGCACCAGAGCCTGAAATCAGGACTTCAGATTTTCCACACAGCCAAAAAGCAAAGCTTGCTTATGCCACCTGGAAATCAGATCTCTCAATTGCCTTTCAGTTTTGTGAGGTGCAAATGAAACTTTAGCTTATACCAGTTTCAGGTTAGAAGTTCTAAGAGTCTTTTATATTAAACTAACAAGCAACAGATACTGTTTCAGTATTGCTAAGAAGTAATATTTTAATGGCTTAACTTAGTGAAGCTAGTTGATACACTCAAAATCTTGTTTTATGGGCAAAGAGGCACTAATTTATATAAAAAGACAGAAATTTATTGTTAATGTAACTGAAACCTTAGCAGTCTAATCAAAGAGTCATTATTATTCCGGATATAATTATTACAGGAAAAGAAAGAATGTGTCTATGCAGACAAAATTTCAATCATACTAGTAATTTTAACACAGCTAAAGCTGAGACATGCACAGCTTTGTTTCTGCCCCTTCTCCCAGTGTAATGCTCCCCATTTCCTATCTCCTTGGGGTCCAAGGGCTCGGGGGTTATGTGTAGTTGTTGGCATCTGTAGTCCTTCACCAGGAAGGATTTAATGTTTACATGCATGGCTTCTTCTTCCTCACTCTGGGTTCATTTTTACATATTGTCTAGCATGCTTTTATATCTTTGCTCTTTTGTAATTAGTCTGAGCTCCACATCAGGTCTGGATTTAGTCAGTGCCTTTTGCATATACTAGATACTCTTTCTTCATTCATTTTGTTCTCCCTTTAACTTGTTTTGACCAGCTGCAGGTCTGCATTTCTCTAGCTGGCACTAATGAGTTGTTTATAGTTGTGGGGTCTCCAGTGTCAAACCTGTGCCCCATCCCCTGTCACCCAGTGCTGGGACTGCCCTATGCTATACTCCACCTCTACTGTCCCAACAAGGGTGATACTTCTCCTGCTTCATCACTACTGTGCAGCTACAAAACTATGGTTGTACCAAAGAACTGTAAGCCAAATTAGCCACAGTGGCAAGCAACTGGTGAGAAGAAAATCTGCACTAATAGCTAAAGCAAGTTAAAGTGGGGCTGTGGACAGATCAGGCAGCACAAGCTGGACAGGCTTTGGCACCACAGTCTGGCAAACCCAGCACAAAGACCATGCCCAGATACAGGCAACCGTGATGCCATGTTGTGGGGCTGTGTGGATGCACAGTTTGAGTCCTGCCACTGAAGAACATTGTTACCTTGGTATACCAGATGCAGCAGGTGAAAAAGCTGACATGGTTTGAGGTTGGTCTTATTTGCTTCCTTTGGAGTTCTGGTGAAAGAAAGGGCTTTCTGGTATGAATGTTTCAGCACTCACCTGACTTTCCCTTCAGGGCGAGCCCAGTTTTAAATCCCCACCATAAATAACTTCAAGTCCCCAGGGTATATCTGACTTCAGAATTTTTATTTTTTTTTTTTTTTTTTTTTGACCAGAAAAACGGGGTAGCGTGGACTTCCCTGCAAGCAGGAGCCATGAACTAAGCCAGCCTGAAGTGGTCTGAGCCTGAGGAGGTCCTTGATGTGCAGGACCTGCTGCCAAAGCTTCCCAGAAGGTGCAGAGCCCAGGGGTCCCCCCCTCACCAAAAGGATGAAGGGGAAAAGGTCCAGCCATGGGTGCCAGCCAGGCTGGGCAGTGTTCATCCAGGATTTTTGGGACTATACTACTTCTCTTAGGTGTTTAACTTGAATCATAATCTCATTCCAACTCCCCTAAGTCTTCAGTGGAGTGTGGTAATTCAGCAAATGTTATTCATGGAAGTTAACACCTTTAAATGTGTTAAAAGTGTTAGCTGAAAGGTCTAGCATCTTGAATGAGAATATTTAAAAAAGACTGTGATATCAGTGTTCTGTGGGGAAATATCACTTCTATAAAAATCAAGAAAATATTTTTATAATGTTTGACATGTCTGTGTTCAAATAATGGCAAATACTTATGATTCTTCATTCACCCCAGCTCCCCTCCCCAGCTGGAAATGTGAACAAAAAGTAGAACTCTTTGCACAAATAAAAGCAACATTCTAAATCTTCAAATATATTATTTTCTATCCCTGACAAGAAGAATATGCTAAAAACCTAAAATGGAAGTTAACATTTTTTCCAGAAGGAAGTAAGGAAGTCATCCTCCTCTTTTAATTTTGATTTCTTCTCTTACTCCAATGACAGGGAGGGCAAAGAGCGTGACACACAGAAAAAAATGAGAGATTTTGTGGAATGAAGAAAAGACTGTAAATGTCTATTAGTTTTGAAATGTTGCTTAAATCTAATATATAGAATTTAAAATATTTTATTTCTTCAGACTCTCAAATTGTTATTCTTTCTACCAAACAAACTTTTAGTGCCTTTGTATTTAAGTGTTCATCTCAGGAAAGTTATTTTTGTAGAAATGTCCAAGTTTTAGACTATCTACGCTTCCCAGTATTTCAAGAAGACGCAGTGTATATTGTTTCTACTTTCTGAATACTGACCTTTTTGAAAACTTTCTCAGACTAAATATCCCCAATATTGGGATATTCTTTTTTTATGTCATATACACTGAACATTAAAGCAAACATTTCAATAAGAGAAATAATGTCTGAGAGTGTGTCTTATAGGAACAAAGCATATAACAAGTTTATGATAGATGGAAGCAGATTATTACACCCTTTTAGCAATTAAGGGATATTTCTAAGTAGTATATACTGCAGAAGTAACCCAAATTTTTAACATTTGGAGAAGTTTTTCTTAGATTACAGTGAACAAGGGGAAACTCATGAGAATATCAAGTTTCACTCGGTTTACATGTTTGTCATATCACCCCCAGCTATATATTTTCTCTTTGCCTGTCTCCTTTTTCTCTTTTCTCCACACTCTTCCTGCCTCCACCCATTAGACAACAGAACATCAGAGATAATTTATGGGAAAGTAAATTTATTGATGGCTAGTACAAGGCACACTACTATCTTTTGGTGGGATTTACCCACATGAAAAAAAAAACAAAACAACAGAATGATTTAAATATGGAAGACCTGGGAACTTTGTTGTTACCTGTGTTATTCATATTCTTGTGGAAGAAAAAGTAGTCAAAGTGGTAGTGTCTATTTTTTTCTTAATGTGGTTTTCTTGTTGAATGGTATAATTTTTCACATATTTATTTTCCTTCAGTGGATTTTGAGAGATACTATCTCTCATAAAATATTTACATGAGCATTTTGTAACCTGTTGAGGTGAACATTTAGCTTTCTGTCTTCTTAAAAATAATTCTCATGTTCATGTATTAATTCATGTTACATACAGGCTAACCACATAGTCTTTGCTTATCCTTTTTATCTTTCACAGGTTAACTGAATAATTAAGAAGTTCACTGAAATGAATAGTGTAGAATAGGAAGGTCAAAAAGCCCATCATCAGAGCCATGCTGGTCAGTTGGCCTAATGACTAACATGGAACACAGTCCAAGAAATATTTTATTTTACACAGTGATTTGGTTCTCATGAAAATGCATAATTACAAAAATGGCACAGACTGTTTATCCCAGACAGCATCTGTTCTGGTTTTCTGGAGTTGTTTAGTTTGGCAACTTATTATCAAAAGTAATTTGTAGCTGGTATATTGAGCTGACTGGTCTGATAATTATGCTGGGCATTCTGAATAAAGTATTTTAACCCTTATTAAAAAGTTTGTACCACATGTGCCTTGAACATTCCACATTAAATATTCAGTCATATCTTTAGATTTTTGAAAGAGAGTAAGGAATGGATCAATAAATTTATTAAAAACACATCCCTTTTTGGTTACCCGTTTTGCACATTTCAGCTCACTGTATAAAATCATAATATATATCATATTTGATCTCTGTAAGTAAATATGCATTTACCTTATTGCTGTCCTGTTGTGCTGCTTTTGCATTCAGAGCATTTTGCTTCTGCCTTAGCCTGCTTAACATCAAGCTCCTTCTTACTGATTTCTTCAGTAGTTTTTTATAAGCTCATTCATTTGGAATAGGAAACCTAGTAAATTTGAGAAAGATTTTAGTATTATTTTGACATATTACTGATACTTTTCTTCCAAGTAATTTTGCACCCTCTGTGTTATATAAAACAATAAACAAACCTGCTTACTAAAGATGCTGGCATTTAACACAGTCTTTGCCTTAACGACACTGAAATATTACTGACTCTTCCTAAATAAGATCACATTTACTTATCCTACATTAAGCAGCATGACCTTTTCAGTACTACTTTACATGTCTTAGATTTGCTAAAGAAGACTCCATGATTAATGAATTAGCCAAAGACATTCTGTAGCTGTCCCCTCCAGATGCCCCAAAGAATCCATAGGGAATTTACTACTGGCAAGTTTGGAAATAATACAATACAGCATCTCCATTTTGTTAGTCCGATGTGGTCCCTGTCCCACACAGAGCTCACTTTAATATCCTGAGAGGAGACAACCAGAGGAAAAAAATCCTGAAAAACAAAACCTTACACTGGTGTGGCAAGAGCAGAACAGCCAGGGGTTCATCCACGTATGTGTCTACATCAAAGAACAAAAGAAGCTCCTTTAGGGTCATCTCAGCCAGAAGTTCATCCATTTGTGTGTCTATCAAGGGGACAAAAGAAGCTCATTTAGAGTGGTCTCACCAAAGAGGGGCTCTCCTGCACTTAAGATGGGGGTGCCAGTGGGTAACAGTGCATTCCTAGCCACATGGACCTGCTCTGCACCCCTGGCTGCTCAGAGCACTCCTATGGGTTCAGGGACTGCCTCCCAGCTATACTATACTGTTGTCCTTCAAATGTCGCATAAAATACAAGGATATGTTTTGGCTCAGAGAAAGTTGGCCCAGCCAAAAGGTCTGTTTTCAATAGAAGCTAAATTTTATACCAAGTTTTTATGTTTCCAAAGATGTCATGTTATTTTGCATGAACTGTTACATCAAACTATTCTGTCATGGCCAGATTCCAATTCTAAAATGTCCAATTTTCATCAGTTAAACGTGAAAGGAACTTCAGGATTACTTGTGATGAAAAATTATGAATTTTTTGCTACTGTTCAGTACATGCCTGTCTAAATAATTTCACCCTTTCCAAGCGAATTCTCGATTGTCATATCACAGAGGTCTTTCATTGCTAGATAACATACCACACACCTGTTTTCTCTTATCTCCTCTTGCTGCTTCCTATTTAAACTTACATTTAATTTCCAAAGTGCAGTCACATTGTCTGTCAGCTTCAAACAACAATTTTCTCTCCTTCCTATCTGACTTAATTTGCACAATTTAATTTTGGTTAACCTCAAGACACGAATGCGCAACACCTGGCACAAATTCTTGTATGGAAGCACAGGACAGGGAGTGATATCAACTCTCTTGCAATAGAAATGAGCAGAGGTTATGGCCTCAATCTGGAAAAACACCTAAATATACACTTGTAAATCACAAGGATTATTCACATATAAAACTTTGAACACACATATAGCTGTACTGCTGGATTGCTGCCACTGCTTTGAAGAATAGACCACACGCTTTATGTTCTGATACTTATTCATAGAGTAAGACACTAATACTCCATCATACAGTATTTTTTCATTGTATAACTCAAGAGATAATTCAGAAGCTATAGATGTGCTTGCAATTTGTTTTGCTGTCACTGAGTGCTATTCAGGAGTGCATTCCCCCAAACATCACAGACTAGTTTCCATTTCTTAAACATCCATAGGTATACTCTCTCATAAGCAAAAATAACACTTTTTTTTTTTTAAAGGAACAAAACTTGCATTTTTTAAGATGTTTCAGGTACTAAACTTTTTTTTAAGATGTGTCCCTATACTACTGCTATGTACTCTTATGAATTAAAAAAAGATAAACATTTTCTTTTAATCTATCTATCCTGAAACTACATTTGACAACCTGTATTTTTCTCTAAAGAAAATGTGGAAAAAAAACCCCTTAATAAACGTTTCTCTTCCTTACTAAAACAGCAAGCAAACCTCTGCAGTCTTTTTCTTTTACATGCTGGAACAGAGTGTTCTATTCTCCCACACCTTAAAGAAAAATAAAGCAGTCTATGAAATAGTGGAAAATAATCTTCCTGAAGAATACGCAGGCTTTTCTTTTAAGTGTGAAGAGGTAGCTGTGATGACCAGTGAGAATTATATTTTCTTGTTGAAATAGTTAACAACAAGGTACAGAGGACTCTGAAGGAGAGTGTTTAAAAACAGTGTGAAGAAGATTAGTGGTGATTTGAAAAAGATTAACAGGGTACATTTTTCAGTAGGTTTTTTTGCTAGTCAGGACACAGGGAGCATCTGTGATTCCTCAGATGTACATGTGTGGTACTGTTAAAATGTGTGTGTCAGAGTTTAATCAGAGTTGGAGGAGGTGTATGCCCTTATTAAGGTGTTCTTTTTGAAACACAAAATTCATAGAATCATAGAATTGGCTGGGTTGGAAGGGACCTCAGAGATCATCAAGTCCAACCCTTGATCCACTACCCCCGTGGTTACCAGACCATGGCACTGAGTGCCACATCCAGTCTCTTTTTAAATATCTCCAGGGATGGAGAATTCCAGCTCTGGAAAACAAAGAAAACCCTATCACTAAAGTACTATGGTCAGCAACATTGCTTTTTAAGGTCCCATTCATCAAAACTGTGTGCTGTGCACTCATTTTTTATTTATTTATTCAGACAAAAATATTGTGTCCTGATTTTTTTATGTAAATACAATGAGTATGCTTTTGTTCAGTGCAGAATATCATATGGGTCTAATGGGGCATATTATCAAGGTAATGTCTGCAAGCTACCAGGAAACCAAAGGACTTGAACAAAATTACAGACAACCCCAGTTCCACACAGATACATTTAAAACTCTCAGCAGGTTTAAGTTAAAACAAGATCTCTTTATGTAATTAGCATATGGAAAATTACATTACGATAATGTTTCTACAGTGTCAAATATGTCCCTGTAACATTACAAAATGCTATCTTTCAGCCCTTCTCCTGCAATCTTACTATGGTTTTTTGAAGGGTCCAAAAGCTGTTGGCTGAATATAGGCTCTGGCTTCATGTGGGAATTGAGTTTGTAAGATCTCAGCTTAATTCAAAGTAAGACATCAAGTTATTTTGTTTACAAACAGACCTTTCTTTGATGGTCTGCAGGTTTCTTTAGTCCCTCTAATGGCACAGAAGGTGGATGGATAGCTCCTTAGGCTTCTCCTGTGGTCAACAGGGAAATAAATGGTCCTTTGGGTAATCATATATCAGCTGGAAATATCTTTTAAGATAGATGAGTTAAATTGCTCTCCAAATGTCCCTCTTTCTTCACTGACCTCAGCAAGACAGGCCTGGGCTGGGTGCCTGGCTGACACAGGCAGACAGCTTTGGGTGAGATGGATGCAAAGTAAGGTGGGGTGCAATGAAATGTAATACATGGTCAATGTAAGGTGCTCTGCAGCCAGAAGGTGCCTCAGCACCACCAGGTATATCCTCCTCACAGGCTTCTGCCTGCTCCTGGTTTCCTCTCCTCTGCCACAAGAGACAGAGGGACACAGGTACCCCTCTTTAGTGACTCTGGGCCTTGGAACAACTGTACATTTATATATAAAGCACTGTTCTTCAATTGCTTTTTAACTGCAAGTAATTAAGAACAGCAATGCAGGAATCAGTAAAAATGTAAAACTGAGTTTCTAGCTAGTTCTGGTCAGCACAAATCTCAAGATATTTTGAATAGTCAGATATTTAGAATAGCATACACTTCACAATTAGGCGAAGTTTTCTGGCCTAATTTTAGAGTAAGTAATTACTTTTACCTGACAAAGTTTCACCAGGAGAATATAGTACCTTCCCCTTCCTAGCTCATACTATTGCAGTGGACAGACCACAGAAACACGGAACGGTTTTGGTTGGAAGGGACCTTAAGGATCCCCTAGTTCTACCCCCTCTGCACGGGCAGGGACACCTCCCACCAGACCAGGTTGCTCAAAGCTCCATCCAACCTGGCCTTGAACACTGCCAGGGAGGGGGCAGACACAACTTCCTTGGGCAACCTCTGCCAGTGTCTCACCACCCTCACACCAAAGAATTTCTTCACCTTTATTTCTAGATTATTAGATAAGGCAGAAGTTGCCCTACCCCCAGCCCATAGGGCCGCAGGCAGGCAGACGGCACAGCCATGACCCCCTGCCTGGGCATGCCTGCACCCTTTCTGCAAGTCAGTCTGCTCCTGGAGACCTTGGCAGGCCAGCTATGGTGAGATCAGAGCTAGGATCAAGTGCAAAGGACTGGTGTAATTAAGGGAAGGATTTCCTCCATTTAAAGTCTCTTTGCAGTTAATTATTTTTATAAGGTTCTGGTCTTTTGTTCGAATATGCTCACCGCTTCCACTGTCCATCACACTGGCCCAGCTTCATTCTAAACCAAGATCTTTTTTAGAGGAAATGTTACATGGAATAAGATGCTAAATTTTAGCTACCCGTTCATACACTTCTGCAGCAATGCCCTTTATTTCCATCAGTCCTAAATCTCATCTGCCTGCCCAGACTGCCTTGCTCAGCCCTGACATGTACAAGCATTCGAAGAGGGTCTTGAGAGCATTTTTGTAATTTAAATACCCTGAGTACCTGGGCCACTGCATTTGTCTGATCTACACTGTATTAAATAGAGTTATTTTAGTATTTCACATACAATGTGATTCACAGCATTTATTTTGCTGTATAGATATATCCTTTTCATGATGTTGCCCTCCTCTCTTTACCTTTCCTTATTGTCTTATTAGGGTGCGTCTTAAGCCATTGTAAAAGCAGTTTATAGTGTTAGGGATCACATACATGCTCCACATTTGGAATTTGTATCCTAGCATGGAACACATAATTTATAATGTAAAATAAAATTACAGTATATTAATGAGTGTAGGGTGGATGTGTGGATGTTTACTTTGGTGTTATTTATCATAAATTTAGAGTAGGACGGACATAAGGTAACCACACACCCAAGGAGCACAGCATCTTGGAAAGGAACTTCCCTAAAAGTCCTCAGACCTAGATCGGAGCTGAGCGGAATCCACACCTCGCACTCAGGTCTGTGAGGAGCTGTTTATCCAAGCTGGAGATCAAAAGGCAGCAGGGAGCCAAAAGATTTGCCCTCCAGAAAGTGAGGCAGGGATGAAGTTCCCAGCAGCTGCAGGCTGCCACAGGCTGGTGGAAATTCAGCATACACGGCCCTCATGCCCTGACTTGTTTCCTCAAAATGGTGAAAAGAGAAGTTGTAACTACTGAGGGGCTTCAGGAGGATAACAAGCATAGGCGAGGCTGCACGAATACTTGTGTTCACTGTAGCATATTGATTTCTAACCAGCCAAACCATGAGCAGACATTTGGATCATTCAGTATCACAACAGGCATTGATACATGAAAGAGTATGTGGATGGCAAGTGCAAAAAACCATGAAAACATCAACTTCTTGCTTGAAATAGGCTCATGCTGGACCCAACTCCTATGAAAAGACTGTGGCATATAGAGTGGTATAAAAGGCTAGCATTTTTTGTTTGAAATAAAAATGGAGAAAAGTCAAAGCTGTTTTCATGAAAATACTGATTTAAATTCTATTTTCTCATTAGGTGGACTGTGAGTGTTGGGCACCTTTGAGTATTCCTTATTGGCTCCCTATTAGATGTGCTGGGTTTTTACATCTATTGCAACTAGAAGAAATTATAGTCACATAGACTAAAGCTACTATTCTCATGTATTTTGGCCTTAACACAAGATGAAAAATAAAAATAGTTAAAAATAAAGTCCACTGAAGGCATACACTTACTAGAAAGCAGTCACCATATTCCCAAAGCATGTGGTGGTAAAGTCCAGTCTCTTTGGTTTTCCAGATGTCTTGAGAAAAGTGTTTGAATTCATCCTGACAAATTGATGACAATTTCAGTATACCACAAGGCACTAAAAATTGGTACTTTCATGGTATTATCCTTTTTTTAAACTACAAGTCGTTCAACAATGAAAAATCATTGTGTGATGCCTTTTGAAAGCCATAAATAGCAGTTTGTATAAATATTATTTCTTTGTCAGAACTCTGTCTTGTACTATAGAGAAGATTATCCCATGGCTGAAATTCTGCTGAGTCAGGTTATTTGGCTGAATCTGTACAAAATGTCATTTACAGGTGGAGACCTCCATCATTTGTAGCACAGAACGGTAAGGTCTCCTTGCAGAAGCTCTTTCATGAGAGGCACAGATAGGCCTAGAAATTTCTCATTTATGTTCATTTATGTTGCACAGCAGCTCGAGCATCTGTCAGAATGGGAACCTGCAAAATTCAAACCTCTGGAAGGAAAGGGAAATTGTGTTGATTGGGACATGACCTTCCACTGCTGATGTCTGCAGCTTCTTCCTGTGAGATGGTGATGACACTTGCTTTATCTGAGATACTACTGCTCCTCAGCTCTTGGCTGATGATGATCATTCCCCACTTTGAAAGGATATTGTAAAAGAGTCACGTTTCCAAGAAAATGTCAGCCTGTGCAAGCTTGTTCATAAATTATTGTTAAAATTAACATAATGTGGAGTGAGTGAGAAAGGAATCTCTTTGCTTTACTTTTATTTTGTGCTACACTGACTCTTTCTGAGATTGCTTCTAGCACACCTGCAAAACTCTGAGAAAAATATTTGAGCTATGCCCTCTGGAACAGTTTCCTCTAGGGCAATAAAAGCAGTGAAAAACAGCTATACTCAGAGTTAAAGCCCTAAAATATTCATGTTGTCCTGTCTTCTCATCAAAAGCTACAAGAACCCCCTAGGAAATGACAACACACTGCAGTGCTTTGGTATGATGGTTATGATATATATGTCTGTATGTATATATATATATATTTAAAAAACGTGGTGATTACATAGAGATATAGACATATAGGCATAGAGCATATAGCAATACAGAGATATCATCTGATGCCCCAGCCTGGCTCCAATTGCAATTGGCATCCAGCACCAAGACACCTGTGCTTCAGTTTTCAAATCAGTTAATGAACGTATCATTCTTGAGATATGCCAAAATTTGTGATGACAGCTCTAACCTTAGAGAATGGCGAAGATGAGAAGGACAGATAGGTAATGCAGAAGAAGCCCCAGTCTTATAGAAGAGCATTTGCCTCCAGAGCAACATCTCAGTGCTGGGAGATGAACCTGATGTTAGGAAGTTGTCCTCTAAGGGAAAACTTCTGCTCCATCTGTGGAGCTAACAAACAAAATGGCCCATTTAGTCCTCAGCTCTTTTCACTTCCCTATGGATGAAACACTGAAAAACCACCAATCAAAATATCTTTCTCATGCAGAGATCTGGCTTTCTAACATGTGTGAGAATCCCTGAATTCCAACAGGGAATTTGCAGTTGATATTAGTTTTGCATGAAGCACCTTCATATGTTATAGAGATGACGGAAAAAAAGCTAGGAGAGAAGAGAAATTCATAGCTATCTTTAAAGGGCAATAAAGTGAAAAAGACTGATTTAAGGGTAGTTGAATTGTAAGCTAAATAAGATCAATTTTCTCCAGGTCTGGCTGAGACACATTTCATTTTCAATAGCAGTAAGCATTGAGTCTTAACACCAACATATTGAGAGATAACCTACTGTTCTGGTTTGGGCACATGCAGATCCATTCCACCCCTCTCCCACAGGGATATTAGGGAATATCTGATAATGTTACCTGCAGCATTTTTTAAAATTCATTCAGAAAATATGTTGAGAAACACATACCCTTTCCTAGGAACCTTCTAAGCTATTGATTTCCTGGAAATGGAAGCCAATCCCATAGGGAGCAACTCAGGGTTACAGTAGATGAATCTACAGGCTCCATCCCTGACACAGCACCATGTAGCTGAGGCTTGGAACTGTTCCCAGAGCCAACGCTGAGATAAATTGGCACCATTTCCTTCAACCCACATTTCTGGCTCTGCTCTGGCTCTGATTTTTTTCTTCCCAGTTGACCCATCTGACATTTCTTCCAATGGCAGATAGGTCAACTGGGAAAGACAAGAAAAAGAAAAAAAATGAAAATGAAATGAAAAATGAAAATGAAAATGAAAATGAAAATGAGAGGAGAGGAGAGGAGAGGAGAGGAGAGGAGAGGAGAGGAGAGGAGAGGAGAGGAGAGGAGAGGAGAGGAGAGGAGAGGAGAGGAGAGGAGAGGAGAGGAGAGGAGAGGAGAGGAGAGGAGAGGAGAGGAGAGGAGAGGAGAGGAGAGGAGAGGAGAGGAGAGGAGAGGAGAGGAGAGGAGAGGAGAGGAGAGGAGAGGAGAGGAGAGGAGAGGAGAGGAGAGGAGAGGAGAGGAGAGGAGAGGAGAGGAGAGGAGAGGAGAGGAGAGGAGAGGAGAGGAGAGGAGAGGGGAAGTGAGGAGAGGAGAGGAGATGAAATTGAAGCTGAGATACAGGAATTAGTATGCATTACCAAAATAAATCCTACACTCAGCAATACCTCTGTCCAATAGTACTGCCAGTCCCATACTTCAAGGCCAGATTTCCCTGTGTCAGGACAGTTATTTCCCTTCAAAAATAGCTTCTCAACCTAAAATTCATTTAGAATGGGACCATCCCCCTGTCAGGTAATAGAGACAGTGTAAAGGCTACTTCAGCATATTTCCCTGACAGCCAGTTAGAGCCCCAGAAGCCTTCATGTGCACAAAGCTAATGGATAGATTCAGGGCAAAGTGAGGGCAGCCTCAGTTCACCAATGCTTTTGCAGGGATTTGCAGCACTGTTCTTCCTAGTGGCTCACGTGTTCCTCTGCATCAGGTCCTTTGGGCTGCCAGCAAGGTGGTCACAGCTCAGGTGCTCATGCTTTCATGTGCATAAGAACCAAGGCTAGCTGGTAATGCCAGATCACATCAAATAAAAAACACTCCTTCAGCTCAATATCCACCTAACAGAAGCAGCACAGCCCACCTTATCTTGGGGGTCACTGATTTCCTAAAGAAGTCAAGAGCTATGAAAAAATAACAGTCTGGTTCCTGCTAGTGCCATGATTCCACATTTTCAACCATTTGGATTAATTTTGCTGCCATGCCAATGGCTTTTTATTTCCCACTAACATTGACCTGAAATAACAAGGGCCTTCCTGTACAGTGGGCTTCCTTGGTCTTATGCTGAGAATTTGAAGATTAAAGCACACCCAGCTCAGACACAAAGAGAAGTAAGCCAGAGCTGCAGACTACAAAAAGTGTTATTGTATGACAAAATATCCTTTCAGTTCAAGTGGTTCTGACGGTGTCCAGTCATCTAGGAGCTCAACCCTGCTCATATCCGCTTATGTGACTCAACAGGACCTCCACTCTGTTCCATTCCAGCAGGGAAGGGATGAATGCTCCAGGAGCCTTTGAGCTGTCCTACCGTATGCCATCAGGACAGTTGTCCTGCTAGAGTTGGCATCCTTTAATAAATCCACTAGAAGGACACTTGTAGGTGATCTGAAAGTGAAATGTGGATAGCAGAGAAACTTATGCCACTCCTAACAACGTTCTTGGAGAAAATATACGGGACTTCCTCCAGCAAGACAGGATTCATCAAATCCATATTCTTCAAAAAGACAGCATGTAGAACCCCATGCACCAATTTAGAAGAGTCTGACAAAGTATTCTTTTCTTTTTTTTTATTCATGATCAATGATAACATTACCAATACAGTTATACCTTCTTAGCAAATAACTTTGCTTGGTTTCAGTTGGTTGCTGGGTTTAACTCATCCTACTTGTTTTATTGCTACAGTGTTTTGCTTGTTGCTACTATTGTGGTAATCCATGTAGCACTACCTGATTTGTACATCAGAGGTTAACATTCCCGTTACAGTCTAATTTGCTTTGCAGAGGTATATTCAAGGAAGCTGGTTTCCATGTCTTGATAGAGGAAATGAATGATAAAAAATACAACAAATTGTCAAATTGCACTAGTGAATATTAAGAATCAATATTAAAAGGTGTGTAAGAAGCAATACTATGGTAATTTCAATGACCAGAGTGCTACCTTCTAGGCTGCAGTTGTAATTTAGAGCAGCCAAAGGCTTTGTGTGGGTGCACTCTAGCTCTACAGCATGTTCAAGATGCAGTAATAATTCTATTCTCTAAGCATCTTAGTCTGCCATAGCACTGCTTTTTAAAACATACTCCAAATAGGGAGGATTTCACTAATACTTCAGAAGATTCAAAATGGAGATTCATTAATGCCTGATTAGAGCATAAGAAATGAGATACTTTGAGAGCCAATTGCTTTGGTTCTGTTATTGAGACATCGTGTCACGATGTAATTTTCTCATTTTCATGGAGGAAGAAACAACGTGATTGTTTTCTTTATCTTTCCTTCAGCAGTGCTGGATGTTGTCAGAGGAAGGATGAGTTACATCGTTAGACTCTGCAGTGATTAATTCACTGAGGTTTCAGTGTGGCTCTACACAGTGAAGACAGGACTAGTTGCATCAAATACACAAAAACAAAATATTAATAATATTTAAATATTAATAATAATTAATCCCCATTTTTATTCAGTGATTATTTATTCACTATTAATATATGGAGTATCTTAAATCCCACAGCTCAGCTCGTTACTACCTCCCTGTATCTGGACTTATGCATCTATTATGTAACAGTCTAAAGGTATCCTCTCTCTTGAACATAGAGCAATGACGAGCATCACACAAATGCCTACATTAGAACAGTGACATAACTTCTCTTTAGACTCCACATATGGATGTCAGAAAACACCAAGCACTTAAATGACTACAATGTTTCCATAGAAACTAATGTACTTCAGGCAGAAAAAATATAATGAGATTTGTAAAATTTAATTTTAAAAAAGGCAAAATATTAAAAAAAAATAAGGAAGGACAGCAACTCTTTGCACATTTTTGCCAAAATGCTCAAAAAATATCTAATCCAGACCTTTATAAAGTGTCTTTTATAAACCATAATAAAATAAATCATAAATCACAGAGTATGACAACAACTGGAGTCCTGGAGAACTAGACTGTTAGCTTACATATTTTGCTCTGTATCTCTGTCTCCAATAACATAATCCAGTCAGTGTTTTGCTTCCCGTCATCTCTAGAGATGGTACCAAGCACAGTGCAGAGGTGCCTGTGGGATGCCCAAGTGCCCGGCATGTGTCCTTTGAGGACATGGCATGGCTCCCTTCCAGGGGCTAAACCTCACACTCCAGCTTATGGGTGGTTTGTTGCTCAAAAGAAATGCAGAACCACTGGAGGAGGAGGAGGCACTGCCACAGGCTTTCCTTCATGAATTTTGCAGGAAAAACGGGAGACAGAGAAGACAGCGCCTCATTGCTCTCCCCGAGCAATTCCTGTGCTCAGAGCTGCAACCACTGGATCCCACAGGGACATTTTTTAATTGAGCTCTGTCAACTCCAGAGCTGGGATCCCCGAAGCCACAGAATTCCTAGAACTTACAGAATATCCTATATGTTCCCATGCTCACCAGCCACTGCTTCAGATCAGGGACTTTGGTGCTCGCCCTAGGTCAAAAATATTTCCCAGTGTCAGGAGAGCAGCTTCCCCCTTTTCAACACCAGGCTGCCTGCTCCTTGGCAACTACGAGCTGGCTGTCTCAGCTCCCTGTGCAGCTGAATCAGCGCTGCTGCTGGGGCTGGTGCTGCCTCCTCTGAATTTGTAAGACCTGCAAAAAAATACATAAGCAAGTTTGAAAAGAAATGCCTTTGAGACAGAACAGTGAGTGAGTGGAATTTTTTCTGTATTTATTTTCTTTAAGGGACAGGGAAAGGTTTCGTTTCACCTGGCATATCATCAAAGCAGGTCTCCTAGCTCTGCCTTAAGCCAGATACAGACACAAGACAGATGTTGCTATACATTTTTCAGTGATTTTCCTACCCAAGTTTCTTGGTCTTCCCTCTGTGACTCCTGAATAATTCAGATTGTTTACAGTGGTTTGATGTTTCTGTTTGAATTTCTTCTTGATTGTTTGCCCTCTCCTTTGCCAGTGACTAAAACCATAATACTTTGCCCCAGTGTGGAGACTGCTACACTCATGCATCAGCAGCATGTTCCCAGGGTTCCTTTGCAGTCTTAGCTCTAGTGAGGAAGCTCTGACTCCTCTTAGTATTCAGTGAGGCACAACAGGCTCCCCAAATAGCAGCTTTCACACCAGCTTTCACACCAAAAACAAAAGGAAGGTCTCAATGTACTGTTATCACTAAGGTTGTTTTGTTTTGTTTTGTTTTTCCTAGACTATCACCCATGGTGGAGAGTTTGCGTTATTTCATAAGTGATAACGCTAGTTATAAGTGTATACCTGAGCTGTTCTGGGAAAGGAAAAGTAATTAACTACATAGTTACAAGGTGACTGAGCATCAAAGAGGATGGGACAGTGGGCAGTAGAATATTCCATTAATTAGTCATCGCTTTGAACTAAGTCAGGTTCACCAAAAACAAAAGCGTTTTTTTACCTGTCAGCCCACAAGTGCAGCTCTGCTTTTAGCAAAGCACAAATTACAAAAATCACAGCTGCCACCCTGTCTTGGTGGGTTCAGCAGGAAAGATTTGACAGAGACTGCATTATTGCCTTTTTTTGGCAGTGGAAATTCCAGGTGAAGATTGCAACATACATGAGGATTAGTAGCAAAAAGCCAACAGACAGTTCCATTAGTGCTGGATCCATTTGTAAAGGATTCAGGCACTGATGCATATAATATTAGAAACTCTCATGTCTCCAGTGTCTTCCAAACTCTATTTTAGGTGCTGAGACCTTCAGCATCTTGCCAGGGAGCTCTCTGGATGCGATTGCTCTGCCCCATGGAGGGAACAAAGGTGCCACAGAAGGATTCCTGCCTTCAGGCTAAGGCATTATGGCAGCATCAGTCCTGAGGTATCTTATCCCTCCTGTGGTATCAACCTAAAGTGTAAACAAGCCTGAGTTTTGGTATATTAAAGCTAAACATCTTTAAGTGTATTTGATCTTCCAAGTCAGTTTGCACATTGACACAATGCTTTTGTTGCTTTAATTCCTGATGCTTAATCTCCATGTAGAGAGAACTGCCCCAGGAACAGCACTTGCAGCTGCACCTTCTTGCTGCACAGACAGTTGCAGGATGTGTCTGAGCAAAACTAGCCACCTCCTAGCCTTGAGAGGCCTGATCTAGCAAAAGATTTCCCAAAAGACAGGCTAGGTGCTATTCCTCCTTCACTTTAACAGAATTGCTTATATGTTCACATGTACACACAAGGTAAAGCACTTTGTTAGATTTCTTTTTGAAAATGATGGAATCTGTTAAATAAAAACAGAGTAGGAAATGCTTGCTCCAGCCTATTTAACAATGGGAGCCAGAAAAAGCTCAGAGTGTTTAACAGATAATAACAATGTAGCGTATATAGCTCGAACTGACAGAGGAGACATCAGTGCTTCCTTCTAGTCATTTGGACCCACTTTGAATATCTTGGTAAGTGTGGATCCTCAGAAACTGAAAGTCAATAACCCTTAAGAAACTGGGTTGTTTCAAGACCTTCAGATGAAGTACCTTGAATCTCCAGACAATTCTGAAAATGTTCATATCTTCTTCTTGAAGTCTGCTGCAGACCTGTCTGCTTTGGACCCTGAAACACTATTAAACTTGCACTTGAATGAAAGGTCTCGACTCATTCATTAGCTGCTTGTGTCCTTGTGGCAGCTCTCTTGCTATACAAGATGACATCAGAATATATTACATGCTGCCATCACCTACATTAACAACCACTGTTACAAAGTCCTCATATGCAACTGAATGTGCACACACCAAATAGGAGAAGAGGCAGGATTAACAGTGAAGGCAGAATAGTGATTCTCTAGGAAGAACATTTGCAAAGCTGGTAAAATAAAAAGCCTGCATTATATCTAATTAAATCTCACAGTTCCGAATAAACACACAAAAATACACAATAATGTGTTACAGTGGTGAAGCTTACAATTTTATTAGAATGCACCATTACTGCAACAGAAGAGCAGCTCATGTTATCCATAGATAGCAGCTGACTGTGAAATTGGCTGATCAGGCGCTACCCGTTGGCAAACAGACTAATTCTACCATTTTTCTTAGAGTGCATAGTTAGAAGCCCTCAAAAATATTCTGTTCTATAGCAGAGGCTTCAGAGCCAAGTTTTGGAGCTGAGAAGCTGCCACTATTAATGCTGGGCTGGCAATTAACTGAAAGGCCGATGCTCTCTATTAATTCCCCTCCCTGAAAAAGAAAGGAGAGAGAATAAAAGAGAGAGACTTAACAGGTTGAAAGCTAAGCTACACAGCTTTAATGAAACAGTAATAATAAAAAGGAAATGTAATTATATATATACAAATATACAGCAAAACAATACCATGTTTCTCCCCCCCAGTAACTCTCATGTCACCACCGAGGTTGCAGGGCAGCCCTGGGAAAGTCCAGGCTGGACTCCTGGAGTCGGCAGCAGTCGGGAGCTGGAGGCAGGAACACACAGATTCAGGCTGGCATGGATCAGGACCACAGGCAGAGGAATGGATGGAATCCTCCCAGGATGCCAAAGAGGCAGGAAGAAGTGAAGGGCCAAAGGGTCTTGACCCTTGTGATCCCTCAAATTTATACCAAATATGATGTGTATGGCATGAAATACTCTGCTTGGTCAATTTTGGTCACCTCCCTAAAGGGGGGTTGTAGGTGTGACCCCCTTACTCCCTTTCTCTTTCTGGAGCATAAGATGTTCCTCAAAACTGAGCAGTGGCCTTGGTTCTGCACACCATTCTCTAGCTGTAACTATAAACATCGAGTGTTACCAGTCCTAGAAGGAGATACTGACTGAGAAACTTGCTGTTAATTTCAGCAAGTGTAGCTACATAGAAGAGACATATGTAAAGGTAAAATTACAGGACAGAAAATTAATTCTACCCTGGCCCAAAACGGGGCAGAAGTTTCAGGCATTCTTCTGATGGGTTTGAGGAAGATTTTGATGGTTATGTTCATGCTGAGTAGCAGCATCGAGATGCATGCGGTCTCAGCAAGAATAATAAACCAACTCAGGCAGCAATGTTGATTTCAGCCTCTTCTTATGACACGACATGGTGTTGTCCACAGAACGTGAACCTTCTTTTACAAACAACAGTGGATGTCTATTGGTGATTCACACAATAAAATCCTCCTCTTCTGTTGCTGAGGTCTTAATCCTAGTTCCCTGTTTGTATGCACTTATGTTATAATTATACCTCTCCACTAGAAACTTGTTAACAGCTGTCTACACCCTTCAGTTGTGATGAGCTCCTTTTCTGTGACTTCTCCATAAGCATTCATCTTTCTCTGGTCTTTTGGCTGGTCCCTTACAGCCCAAATTATCCGCTGGCACTGATGTCGCACAGGAATGACACAGTTTTTGAAAGAACTGTGAATATTCCCAGTGCTTGCTGGACAAAATGTTTTAATGTGGGAACCTATGTTTAAGTTCCTTTATTTCCTTTAGGTAAGCAGAAGTGACCGAAAGTCCCAAATCCACTGATATAAATGGGCTGTCTTTTCTTTTAAAAACATCACTACTTTTCACTGCTTACCTTTGCCTTCTCTCTGATTAATTCTTCTGAGTTTTTCTTGTAATTTAATAGTGAAGAAATCCAATTTATCCACTAGAGATGACCAAAAAGAAAGGCTTTTCACAAAGGATCACATGCAGAGCTGTTTAAAGACCCATAACACCACCCCCTCCTGCAGACACGCTGCCCATCTGCCCATCTGCTAACATATCAGGATGCTGCTTCCAGATTGGACTCATGTTCAGCAGAGGTCCTGGGAGAAGTTAAGGTTATGTGAGCTGCCTGTATAACATTGACTCACATGTGAGAAGGTTCTTCCCCTCTGCCCGCTCCAAGGAATTCACAACCTGTCTCTTTTTATGCTCTCTTCATATTGCAAAGCCATTGTGCTGGTCGTCCAACAGACAGGGTTGTGTGGGCCAGATGGGCCTCTTTGTTACTCAGCTGGGAAAGTGCTGAGGTGACTCCTATAAACAGCCTGGAAATCCCAAATTCGGTAGTAAAGAATGCAGGAGTTCAAGTCTTTCCTGTGGGCAGTGTGTACAAAGCTCTTGCTTCCGTATTGCTGCATTTGCTGAAAGGTCAGAATAGCTTTAGGGTAGCTGTTGCTTGTTGTTTTGAAAATTTTATGTCTGAGTTAACACACTATTACTTTGTCTTAACTTCCAAGGTAACAACCTGAAATAGACTTGCATTTGACAGATTTTTTTCCAGGAAGGTGACTTTTCCTGCAGAAAACATAGGCAGTTCATAACTAGAAGAACACATTTATTAGTAGAAAGGAAGGCAAAAATGAGTGAGGTTAAAAGGCTTCTGGTGACTAAGATCTTGTTACTCATTGGATCATAAAAATCACTTGAGCTGGATGAGAGTTTGCATTCCTACTGTGTAAATATCATGCCAGGGATGGTTGGTAATACTTTGGGACCAAACTAAACAGCAGAACTAGAAGTGTTTCCTTACTGTAAGAAAGTAAACATTTTAAGTTGTACAACTTGCCTTAAAACTAGCAATGTGTTACAGGGCTTGCTTTTGTGACACTACAGAAAAGTATTCACACCTGCAGTTCTTCATTATGATGATTCCTCAAAGTATAAGATATAGGCAAAACAAGAAGGGTCACCTACAGAAAGGTCGTAAAATATTAGTGCTTTGAGTGAGTAGAATGTAGAACTGTTTAAAATTTATTTTATTTTTTAAAACAAAATGGCAAAAATAGAATAATAGCTACAGTTCTTGCTAGCTGCCAAAAGACCAACTGTCCTTGAGCAGGACAAAAACCCATTGGCAAACAAAGAATCATAGATGGGTTTAGATTGGAAGGGATCTTAAAAGATCATGGAAATTAGTGGGACTCTTTGAGATATTAACAGTATTTGATTATGACCTCTTTATTTTTTGTATTAACAGTAATGAAAGAAGCACTAGACCCTCATGTAGATTCAGAAGGAATAAAAAGGAAACATCTATAGGAAAGAAACTGGAGTGTTGCAGCCTGTTTCTTTAGCAGGGCTCCCATGAATGACTACATAGAAATTTCCTCCTATTTCTCAGTTCAGAATATGTTGAACAACTTGAAATCCCTCCCCAGGTGGGAAGCACCATACAAGGGAGATGTGATCAGAACCCCTGAAGTTACTCAACATGATACAGGGTGGCACAGAGGAACCCACTCAGTGCTTAAGTTTCCTTTCCTGTGAGCAGAGCTGGGCTAATATTGCTGGGCCACTTCTGGAGCTTGTTCAGTTGGTAGCTCTGCTTGGTCTTTGCTATGTTACCTGTGTTGTCTGCTGCACAGCACAACGATGCCTTGAGAAAAATAAATCAACCTCAAGGAAAAAATGTATGCTTTCTCTGCTGTGGCACATTTCCACCACTAGATATGCAGTGAGTAGCCACATTCAGGAATGTTTGATGGGAGGAAAGAGGATACTATCCTGCCAAAGGAAAGGAGGAGGAAAGGAAAAGAGAGGTTAATTGGAAGAGGGGAACATATTGATGTAAATGTTTAGGTGAGTTCCTGGGAATGCTTGGTATTTTTATTGCTGGTGAATAAATCTCCCCAGAGCTGACAGCTGCAGGGAAGCTTGGAGAATTGGTCTAAGCTATGAAATGAGGCATAAAAAAGGAGAGTTGCCCAAATTGTCATCTCTATGCTGCTGCTTTATCATCAGTTCTGACACAAATATCATTGAGGAAAGATGTATGGTACACACTCATTTTAGTTCTTTGGATAATTGGATTCTGAGTGCACACAGAGCTCATCTTCCAGATATTTGAAGTCCTTCCAAATTAGGTAATAGCTCTTTTAGAACTAAAGATTTCACTAGCCTGCCCAGACATGCACCTTTTCCCCTTTAATGGTGGACCTTGGATACTTAAGCTTTGGTACACCTTTGAACTGCTCCTAGACAAAGTACAGGTGTTCATTTAATAATATTGGGGTAGTTTATTACCTTTTTTTTAGGCTTAACATGAAGATAAAAGTTGAATTCACATAATAAGAATAATTAGCATCTATTGCAGACAGCCAATTGGTTTCGTTAAGCCTGTCCTGCCTGAAATGCAATCAGCCACAAAATCGTCACCAGCAGTTACTGTCCAGATCAACACTGTATTGGACTGGATGGAGCCTTGAACCGTGAGGATCTTTCTGTGTCCCCAGCAACCAATATTCCCCCCCAGGAAGCAAGATTCCATCCACTTCAAGGAATGCTGCCCTGCACAGGGGTGGGTGGTGGGGATGGGGGGAGTGAGGGAAATAAGACCATGGCATACTATGAAACAAGCAGATTGAAGCAAACCTTGGGATTAAAAGAAAAGGGAAGAAGAGCTCAAAAGAGAATGGGAAAAGATAAAGAATAAAACCTTGTTAGCAATCCTAAATGAGATCACATAGTGTCATCCTGGGGAGCAAGCAAAGGGAATGGCAAAGCAAGCCACTACTGATGAGGGGGCTGATATGAGTGGAAGTAATGAGCAGCTCTACTGACGATCATCTGAAAAGGTCAGCAGAAAGGTTTGGCCTCATTGGGCCTTTGAGGAAAGCATGACTTTAAGAGCACGATCCAAAGTGATGCTCTGTGCTCCAGAGCCAGCCTTTCGTGGCATCCTTCCCTGGGTGCTTCCCCTCCCTGAGCTTAGTACTGACTCAGTTTTGTCTGAACAGCAAAGGAGAGCTGGAGCTCATCTCTGCCTTTTGTCCTGCAGTGCTGGTGTAGGCACACCCACTCCGAGGGGAGGATTTTAGAAATTCAGCATATAATGGCCTTGTATAATCACCTGATCAGCTCTAAGCCAAGCAGGGGTCCCAGGGTGGAGAGGATGCTTTGCAAGCAGATGTCTTATCTAAATCACAGCTACTTGGATCAGGTGGTCATATTGTCTCCATGGGAAAGCCATGATTGCTTTGACTAAATGTGGATTCAGAGAGGAGATGGAAAATAATCACCCTCCTCTCATTACCAGTGATATTTCTTTCATCCTTTTCCACATTTGCTTATTGAATCATTTCAAATGTGCCCTTGTTTCTTTGCCCCTGGCAAAGAAAATTCTGTCTCCAAATCATCTTTCAAGCATTTAAAAGCTTTCCCTCCTCCGCTCTTATTTTATCACCAATTAGATTTTTTTCTCTGAGAAATCTGAGGCCGAGAGCCCCAGCAGGAGTCAGTTGGCACAGGTTTATTGGTGGCATTGGAGCTCTGTTGATTCTTTCTAGACAAGGGTCTGGCTCAAAGATTTTAGAAGTGTCTGCCTTGCTGATGCTGCCACTTTACAGGTCCCTTGCTGGGCAAATGGATATTTTCAGGGGCCTCTGCAGATGCTGGTTCATACTGGAGGTACTAACAACCCCAAGAAGAAAGGCAATAGGGTTTTTAATACCACAAGATAACAAAGCTGTAGGTGTGCACAGGTTTCTGGTCAAGTAAAAGGAGGAGAGTGAATTCCCTAGCTCTCACCCTGCTGAATCTTAAGTTTCCACAAACTGTCCTCTGGTGCCTATGAGACTTTTATTTTCTACCTTCAGCTGCAGACTAGAATTCAATTGCACTGCACACGTTGTTGCACAGTGGGTGAAGATTCTTGACCCACATATTAATCATCTGAATCAATATATGAAGTCACTGTCAGAGCAAGTGAGTAATCTACCAGGAGCAAAGTAAATATATGGAATGAAGTCTGTCTACTTTTCTGCTAGCTCGTTGTCCTCCTTGTAGTCCTCTAGGAGACAGGAGATTTCTCAAATGTATTAATTTCACTTTTTTTTTTTTTTTTTTTCTTTAGAGATCATCTGGAGAAATATCTTTGGGAATATGAACAGTTTGTTACTCATAAGTCATGCTCTGTTGCTTAGTCATATCACTGCTTCTCCCTTCCTGGCTGGAAGCATTATGTAACATCTGTGCTCTACATAAGTGTGGTAGCAGGATTGTCTTCACATATACAAGTGCCTATACATCTATACATATACACACATGTATGTGTTTATATTCTCAAATATTTATAGAGATTTATCAGTCTTAATCACACAGCTTCTGTTCACAGAAGTACGTTTCTCAAATCAAAAAAAGACTAACACAGACCAAAAGCTCTGAAAATGTGACTCTGTACAAATTGGAGCAAAAGAGAATCCCTCATGCTGATACTCCAAACCATTCTGGCATTATTCTTATTCTGCTGTCAGAGCAAGCAAAAAAACCAGAACCCAGTACTGAGAATTAGCATGTGGTACAAGAGACAACTTCCTTGCAAAAGCTTAGTAGCCTCCTGTCCACTCCACAGCTCCAGCCAGGGTGACACAATGGCTTCTGCAACCCATCTTGGCAGGCTAGAGACAGATGAGACTGAAAGTGCATCTAGAAGTTACTGCAATTTTAAGGGAGCCATAGAACTACCTGGACAGGACAAAAAGAGGCAACTAGAAAGAATACAGCATATCTCTATAGCTCACAGCCCCAGCTTCAGAATGCTTTTCCCTTTTAAAATAAAAGATATGACAATGCCCACATGTCCTTATATGCCAGACATGTTGCTTACCCAGATAATTAAGTCAGAGTATGGTTCATTAAAAGGCAGAATTGCTTCCCTCTTCTATGGCTGAGGGCATACATTCTGGTGAAAACACTGCAATTTCCCATGCACAAGGTGAAAAATAAATACACTCGAGAAAAGAAACTAAGAATAGAACTAAATAATCTGGAAAATAGGGCTTCTGCCCTGCAAGTCAGATCCCATGTTTTTTAACACCCCTGCTCGTATACGTGCAGTAACACAGTGCCCCCTACACCTCAGCACAGATTTCCTTCATAATTAGCAGTGCTCAAGTGACACCAAAGCAACACCATCATTTGCCAGAGCACCTGGTCTTCCCCCAGAGGTTTCAGATCCACAAGCTGAGATCTGACAGGTTTTTCATGGTGTAATTGCAGACATGTAAATTGGAGGCAGCCAATTTCATTTCACTCATGAGCTTAAGAAATGTAAATCCAGGGCTCTGAAATATTCTAATTACTTCCCTTGATGGATCTTTGTGGCTTGAATAGCTCCAAAATTGCGTGACATTCCACCCCCAGAAAATAAATAATTCATATCTGCAGCCCAGCATCTGTATAAGGTCTGTTCAACTTCAGGGAGAACATTAATTTCAGAATGAGGGAATCCCTATTTCTTTATTGGGATAAAAAATTCTGTGTCGATTGCAATTTTCCTGTTATTCATCCTCAAGCGAGGAAGGACTGTGCTGGTTGTGTATGCTGCACTGAGCTGCTGGAGCCTCAGTGCTATAGGAAATATGTTCTGCCTGATCAGTGTCAGGTTGGTGTCTCAGACTGATCCTGGTGAAGCCTTCACTGTCACCAAAATTGACACAGTGGCACTGAGACAGGTGATGTACTGGGCCTCTGCTGGGTGGGTGGTTTGGTCACCAGTGGGAACAGAGAACCACGAAGATGATTGTCATTCTGAGATGCCATATTTTTAAAGTGCAGACTAAAAGATGACTCTAAAGTGCTTTGGTTTATTAACAATCAGATCCCAGGTTAGAAGAAGAGATACTTCTGGGCCCTGCAAGAGAGACTGAATTTTCTGGCAGACAAAAGTCTGGAGTTTTCCATAAATGCACAAAAGGAAGCTGGGAATGAGGCACAATGCTCCAATAACAGGTGTGAAATGTGCGAGAGATTATGACATGATAAAACATGTTTGTTTATATCACTTCTGTACAGCATCCTCACTTTAACTTTGTATTTATTGTATTCCTTCAAAATGTAGCTTCTTTGTAAGTATAATTAAGAACGGGTGCCCTGCACTTTGCAAACATGGGGATGCTGCCATGGCAACAGCAGGGGAACACAGAGAAGCAGCTCTCTCTGATTAATGTAATTACATAGCAAGCATGTATAACATATTTAAATACAGTTTACTTTTGCATGAAGGAGGCATAAATGGATATTCTAAGTTCTATGTGTGTTAACATTCCAGAAATGCTCTTTGTACATGCTGCAAGATCATCATTTGTAGCAGATGACGCACGTCATGCAGGACCTACCATTGCATGGCAATTAGGTTGGTGGTGAGGTTTTGACTTCTCTCAAGCTCAAAGTGAGGTTGTTCTCTACTTGGTTTCTTTCTGTTGCATTTCACGGTTATAATTGAAAGTAAGGTTTTCTACATCCAGTTGATTTACTACTTTTTAGAACCTTCAAGACCCTATAAACATAACCAACTTTACTGAAATTTGGACCCCTACCCAGGTAAAAGGAGAATTTTCAGGTAAGTAAATTATTTTCAGGTAAGTAAATTCTCCATATGCCTAAGTACCAGTTTTGTCAAGCCTCAGGAAGACTGGTGTGGCATGCAGCTCCCCTGAGGAACTCATTGCCACAAGCATTTATCCTGGTCCTGCATTCCTCAAACATTAACCCTCAACTCTCTCTCTTTTTTTTTTTTTTTTTTTTTTTTTTTTTTTTTTTTTCCCCCCAGTGAAGTATTTGCAGGGTGGGGGGAACAAAGGGCTGAAACCTGAGAGTCCTGAGATGTCACTCAGTAAGGCAAGGTGGTGACCTCAGTCCCTGTGTTTAAATGGCTGATCTGGTACCATTTCAGCCAGCTCAGTCAGAAGACTTTAATAAATGAGTGGAAAGGGAGTTTTGTGGAAAGAGTAATCATATTTTTCTCTTCCAGGACATGCCTTGGATCTGAAAATGTATGCAAAGTGGTGGGTACTTTAGGAAGCTAGGTAATATACAACTAATCCAAACAGAAAAATGAAAGGAAGCTTTGGATCTGAGGATCCTTTGATGGAGCCAAGAAGCAGGAAAGCTTTTCACCATTCTTCCAATGTATCAGTTTGTTTCAAAAGAGATATGAGCTCCCTCTGGGAGTACAAGATCATTAGGATAACTAGACTGCCTCTTTGAAACCCTGCATGTGTGTTACAGTATGGAGTTTTTGGAAACTGAGCAGAAGCTTACAAATCACAGGTAGCATTTTCACAGATAAAAAGAGAGGACATCCAACTAGAAACAGAAATCTTGGGACCCAGAGATCAATCTTCTCTGAACTGAGAAAATTGTATCATGCTGAACTACAGTGGTTCAGGAACAATGTTCCCCCATGAATCAAGTGACAAAAAGCCTCTGCATTTACAATAACACAGCACCAAGACAATTAAAATTACTATATTATGGTAGCTACATGTTGCCTGCTACAAGTATTGCATTCTTGGACTGCCTTTCCTAAAACTCAAGGCCAGATCCCTGGAAGTTCTCTGAAAATCAAGGCATCAGACCTTGAGACTAGCTAATATGTATTGGGTATGGGATCAAAGGGAGGCACTAAGCATGTTGGAATGTGTTCTCCAGCTGATTTCTTTTGTGATCTCCACATATTTTTATGTGCTAGAAGCCTCAAGAGGTGAACACAGGAATTCATATTAGAAGCCAGCTCTGAGCGGATTAAAATCCTACCTAGCTTCTTGTCTGATTCTTCTTTGACTATATGCATTTATATAGGCTGCTGCCACTTTTGTAAGTCTTCCCAACAGAACTGGCACTTTTTATTCTGGCTTTTGGTGATTGATTAGAACTTGCTAGTTTTGCCAAGGCTAAGAGTTTGTTTAAAAACAAATTGGTTTTGACAACATGTTTTCTAGAAGAAAGAAGGTTGTATTTTTTTAGATATTGAAAACTTTCAGCATTAGGATTTGAGAAGTTTTTTTCATATTTTTATTTTAAATTGTGATGAAATTCTCTTACACTAAATTTTTCTTACTTTGTCTCACACTGAAAAGAAAGAACAAAAGTAAATTAAAAGGAAAAAATCCACTTGTAGTACAGTTATTTCACTGAGACAAAAAATAGAAAACAAAATATTAAAAGTGGTTCTGAAGTTTTAATCAATTTTGAAAGAAATTGAGACTTTTGATTGAAAATTATTTGCATAACAGGCTTGCCTGTTACAAATGTAATTGTTTACTTGCACATTTTCCATGTGTTCATTGTAATCCCTCTGAAATGTTCATTGTAGCCTTCCATTCAGAACTCTTCTGCACGAACAAATCTGCCAACAAAAGCCAAGAAATAATCAGAAAGTGACTTCGGTGAAAGCTCAGCAGGCTTCTTAATTACTGAATACTAGAGTATCTAACATCTGTGAACTGAAGAACTTTCCTAAAAATTGAAGAGAAAGATGCCTTGTGAGCTTGCATCTCTCACAGTGACTCAGAGCCAGACTCCTGACTAAGAGAATTTCATTGTTCATTCCACAGAATGTTGTTAAATTACAAATTAGTAAAAGTGCTAGGCTGTATTCTCATATGACTATGAGGAATGAATATGCATTATTCATTGCATTCTCATTATTTCCTTTTCCTTCATGCACCAGGAAATCAAAGACTAAAGTATTCAGCATGAGGTGAGCAGAAGCCATTCATGCAATCAATTTTAGCCATATGTTCATTTTTATGCATTTAACTCCCACTTTTCCCTTTCCATTGTTCCTTTTTCCATTCTATTTTATCATCTGTTCCATCTATGTTTGCAGCCTTAAAACGTGCACACATACTCTCAGAAGCACAGAGTATTTTTTGCTTGCTTGTGTTTTAGTGGAGTCCTTAGAACAATACAAGACTAAACTCCTACTGCAACCTCCAGATATCACGGTAATATATTTATTAAGAATACCTGAATCCCTTTTAACAAGAATTGCCATCACTCTGGTTAACCAGTAAATCAGATTTTAATACTCAGAGATAAAATGATCCTTAAAGTCCCTTCCAACCTATTATTCTATGATTTTATTAAAAATATGTTGGGCGGGGGTTGTTTGTTTTTTTTTTTTTTAGGTAGTTTTAATAAAGTGTCTGGTTACAGTGTTTATATTTGCATATATATATATGTAATAATCCATTGGATTTTTCCCCTCTTTGCTCCTCCAGGTAAAGGATATTCCAGTTACAAAGCCACTGCATCACAAGAACATTCTGAATTTTCCTTCTGAATTTCATAGCAAGTGAATAGCAAAACAACTGTAAGACAAGACATTAGATTTTGAAAGAGGTTTTCAAAGAGATACTTACCTTCTCAAAAAACAGAAATGAATGAGTTACTAAACGTGCACCAAATACTTACCATTTACCTGGTGATACAGACCTGGTAACTAGGATCAGAGTTAAATGAAAGCATATATTTTGCTTTGAATGCTACACACGTGGTTATAATTTTTCATGACACACTATGGAAAGTCTTTAAGCTGTGAATGTCAAAGCAATGAAAAGTAAAAGAAAGTTGTGCTTTCTCCTCTTTAGATATCCTCTTTAATCTGGTTTGTTTGCAAACTGAATTAGAAGTTGAGCTCAAAACTATACAGTAAAATTACAAACTCTCTGAGGACTGCTTTTACAACTCATTTTGTAGCAACTCTGGAAACTAAGTGTTTGGCTCATGATAAACATCTCAATGCTTAAATTTAGAGATCCCACACAATTAAAACAGCCCCCATGCATTGATGATTGGCTCCCATATATTGGAACTTCTTAAAGAAAGCAGCCTCTGACTTGAAAGCAGTTTTCCCTCACCAGCTGAAGGAAGCAGGGCTAGGTTGTGTTTAAATTACTGGGTTGAGTGCCCTGGTGCCCTGCTTAACACACCACTCCTCTTGGGCCACTTCACTCCAGGGGGATACCACCATGAGAGGGGCAGCCTGGGATGGAGCAAGTATCTTTCTGCTTGGGAAGTGTTTGGGACACAAGCAACACACTCACTGAAACCCACAAGGCTAAAAAGAGGCTGTGAAAATTCTCACTATGGGATGAGATCTTTCTTATAACCGTGAAATTCTTTGCTATATGATTGGCTTAACAGAAAAGTAACATCTTCCAGGTTATTTTTGCTTCCTAAGCATCAACAAGTCTGAGGCTGCTGCACTGAAACTGATAGCAGCCTCACCACTCACTTAAGTGTGAAGAGTTCTGACTTCTGTCGTCTCTTCTTACTACTGTTCGGAATGTCTCCACCCATGAAATCTCTAAAATCTCAACGATGTGGTGAACACATAAAATGTCTGTATGGTTCAATCTACTAGATCAGTCGATAGCATTACAAAAATAAGGAATTTAATTTCTCTCATATTATCAATGAAGACTTATTCATTTTTTTTTCATGACTTTCCAATGACAAGAAGCCTATGCCCACATTGCTGATTCATGATCATCTGTTTTTTGAGTGCTCATGCACTAGAAACTGCATTGCCTGTGCTTTGTTGGCACAGACTTACTAGAAGAAAGCACAGTATTTCAGGTAAAAGAGAAGACTTCCAGTAAGCTTCACTGGGAAGAATAAACACCAACCCTTCTTGAAACCCTTCTGTATCTTCAGCATATTCTTAATCAGAAAATAGCAATCATATGGAGGATAGCTCTCCTACACGAAGGAAATGAACTGTTGATTGAAGAGGTTAATGTTGGCAAGTGTGCTGCTGCTAGAACTGCCTGATTTATTAATCTGAAACAAATGACCTCATGAACATGCCACTGAAGAGATGTCTTAATGTGAAAACTCAGATTTGCATGAAATTATTTTCTGTGTGGAATTGATTAGTAAAAGTGAACCAATTTAAGGGTATTTGTTTGCATCTGTTCACTTCAAGTACTTATTTATTTTCTAATTAAGAGCAGGAAATCATTTAATTGGTAGTTTTATAAATGGCAAGATACCTTTTCTTTTTCATACACTTCACAATTCATAACTAGGAGTTTCAGGTCAGTGGTACAGATGGGGCTGGGAGGGATGGGTCCCAGGGGTCCCAGTTTCTTATGAACTGCCTCAGCTTGCCCTTGGCCCATACTCTGCTGCCTGACAGTGCTCCGTAGTAGTTATGGAAAGGAAATTAGAATAATGTTAAATTGCAGAACACCGTGTTGTCTGGAGCTGCCTGAGCTAGCATCATGGGAATATTTAGAATTCAAGCTAATACCCAGACACCAAGCAGGAGAGCATATTCTATGGGCATAGCCTGGGAGCATGAGTAGATTATTTAGAGTATTTATTTTATATTATTTAGAGTAGAGTATTTAGGAGATACACAAGTATCTGCTAAGAAAAAAATCTGCCATGATATGTCTGGTTCCTTTGAATCATCACAGCAAGGCCAAGGAACAGTTATGTCAGAAAAAACTCTTTGTACTGTAACTTCAAAGGAGCAGAGGGTTTTGAAAGCACTGCCCAGCAAAACATAAAGGATGACTGTCCAAAGCAAAGTTAGGTTTGCACGATGGGCACTGACTCATGCTGGTGTTCAGGGGACTGTCTCTCTGAGCTGTTGGTAGGCTTCACTTCTGTAAATTAGAAAAGCTTCTGTGGACCAGGTAATTTCCAGTAAAGATTTGTATCTGTTTGGAGCTCTGTACAACTGTGGGCTATTTTTTTTTCCATTTTTTTCTCTAAATGCTTGCTTCTGTTTGGAATGCCAAACGGAGATATTGGAGTGGATTTGTCTAAGTTCCTGTCAAATCACTGTTTATTCACAGAAATGCCTTTTGTTGGTGTGTCACAGAAAGTTACATTGCATAGTTCACTGTGGAGATTTAGCTAATCTGTTATAGCATGAAGTGCTTGCTGGATTTTCAAGCATTGGGGCTTCTTGTTAGACAGTAGGTTCAAAGAATTTGTTTTGTTTTGTTTTGGGGGGGCTTAGACTCCTAACAGGATAAGAAGTTCATCTACTCTTGCATCCCACCTATTGCCTACCATGGAAATAATGGAAGGGGCTTAATCTCTATTTTTTCAGAAACATCCAAAGCTAAAATTTTCTTAGGAATGTATTTAAGGGATGATGTAGATGACAGTTTCCAGAATTTAACTCTGGTGTCAGTAAACATATGCTAATGAACTCAGCCCCGTTCCTCTGCACAAAAAATTCCATCAGAAAATCCATAAAAGAGACTTCCTATTTCCTCACTAGAAGTTAGATTAGGGCATAATGGCAGCAGCATGAAGAAAGGGGATTCCCTGTTTTGATTTGACACTTACTTATTAAGCTTTTTGGCTGGCAGATGTGAGATGGAAGAAAGGAGCTCTATACCAAAATATATAAAAGATATTAGAGTAGAATGTTTTTTTATATGTACTAAGCTTTGACCCTTTTTTCTGACAGTCAGCATTTAGCAAAATCCCTAGTGTGTATTTAGATGAAAATTTTAATCGGTATTTTTCTAACAAAAACTTCCTTATTGGCATCTTTAATGACAGGTTACAACTGGACATATCTTGATGCGGATTTCTTCAATTATAGCTAATACTGTACTTGCCCTAACTTATTGAGAAATTTTTCATCTCTTTTGTATAAAGCCCTTGATTAGGTTCATCTATGTAGATGTGTAACAAAGCTGGAGCATGGCACATGAGAATCATTTAATGTATTACTGAACTGCCTTTTTCTGGGGAGAGAAAGTGTCCCAGTGTACTGGACTACTTCAGCTGAAGCAGGTTTATCTTCTGAAGTTTCACTGTGGCAATTAAAGGATTACATTGCTATCTAAGCTTCCGTCATGCCAATAATTGAACAGAGACTTAAAAAAAAGGTGGTGTTTGTCTTGAAGAGCTGTTGTACTAAAATCAGAGAACAAAGCACACACAGTGTGGGGAGAGGGAGGAATAGAATCCCAGCAACATGATGTGTTTCTACCTCTCCAAGAACTGCTCAGCAGTAGAGCCAGAGATACACTGCACCATTCCTAGGCCTTGGGCTGGAGCTCTGTGATTCAAGACTAAACCTTTTGCACAAAATACTCTGATGGTGGCACCTGCCTGCTGATGAGAGGGCTGCTGAAACCAATGGGATGGTGCACAAATGCAGCTTCAGCTCAGTGGTCATTGAGCTGTGATGAACACGTCTTGCATGAACACTTCATTATAGATCAAGGAGCTGCTAAAACTCTACGCTACTTCTACAATTTTAATTTCTTTAATAATTACCATAGTGATCAATTTAAATTTAACAAAATTTTTAAGACAATGCTTTTTAAGACAGTGAGAATTTTGCCAGTGATTACTGTGGACCTCTGATTTTACCTTTTCATTTCTTGCAAAGTGGGAGAAGGAAGTTCTGATGCCTTAGCTACACAAGAAAGTTGAATTTGTACGTGAAATGGACAGTCACCTGGCCAGTAAAAAGAGCTGAGTGCTCATGATTTTAGTTTAATTAAAACTACTTTAAAGCAATCCTGCCCATTATTAAAACCTGTAATTCCTTTCTACAGACATGTAATTACTAGTCAGCTAGTCTATTGCCTTTTGATAAGTTTCCTTTAAAAATTACAGCTAATAATTAGTGCATATGAAAAATTCATCTGGCCACAACTTTAGATTTCATTAGCGATAAAAGCAGGCTTAACAATGATTAAACATTTAACTTTACCTGTGGTATCCAAGTGTGCCTCACACTTCTTAAATAGTTTTTTTTATTTATTTAGGATCCTGTCTTCATATTTCTCATTTATGTTCATCTGGTCCAATTCCATTCTTCAGATTTTACTAATCCTGGTGTCAGCATAATGTGATTTCTGATCATCATTAGATGAATCTCAACTATAGGTACTCTCACAGGCCCTTGTGTTGGTGGAAAATTTCCAGGGGTGTATGGGCCCCCCAAATTTGGGGCTGATCTTTTCTGGTTTTAGTTGCTTGTAATGAAGATCGTACGGTGTGGTCGACTTCAAGGGGCATTGCATCAAGTGTCTTAGAGAGAGCTGTTATACTACTATGCAAGTCTACTTTTAGCCACCTGTATTTCTCTCCAGACAAAGATAATTTAGTGAAGTCACCTATTGGTTTTTTGTCTTGGTAACAGTCAAAATAATTTTGGTCTTTCTACATTTCGGTTGCCTTCTAACTTATTTGGAAGGGGAGGATGAACATCTCTCTTTTTCTATTGTCAAGGGAGCTTTTGAGAATGAAGAAAAAGAAAAAAGAAAACCTGGACTCATTAATGAAGAAAAGTCTAATTGTTCAACTAACAGGAGAAAATTAGGATCAATGGAAAAGAAAATTATGGACTGCTGTTTTGAGATTAACATAACCATGGCTGTCAAATGGGCACTCTGGGACACTGAAAAATCTTCTTATTCTAAAGGTTGATAACATGAAAATTAATTATCCTTGCACCAAAATATTTATTTCAGTCTTTTTATTTCCTTGCTATTGCCTTTGATGTTGCCTGTATTTTAAATAGTAATTTGCCTAAGGTTTTGGGTTATTTCCTGGGTTCAATCCAAATCCTATTGGATGCGCTTAAGGAATATCACCATTCTGCAGCCAGTTGTATCTGGTCCAGAGCCTGAGATGGTTATTCATGCTTTTGTTACCTCAAGGTAAGACTATTCAAACTCCTTGCTGGTTGATTTCTCTGATAATGCCTTCTATGAACTCCTACTGCTACAAAATGTGTTTGCTGAAGTGATGCACTGCCTGTAAAGTCACTGCAGTAGCTGCTGATTAACTGCTCCATTTATTAAATTGACATTATTTCATGTACCTACAAAAAGCATGAACAGGTTCAGCATACCATGTCCCTAAAAAATTTAATTTGTCAATACAGGGACAGACTGGGTTTTGCCTGCTTTCAGCAATACCTTCATCTAACAATTATCTCTGTGCATTTCAGTGGGATACCATGGACTAAGGTCAGTAACAAGAGACAGGGTAGACCTGGCCCATTACAAGGTAAATTTGTCTGATGTCACAGAGGTAGCTTTCATGAATTATATAAAGAACTAATTTTAAGAGTGTTTTATGCTCATTCCAGCTGTTGTCAGCCCCAGGTGGCCTTTAACTGCTTGCTTTAATACAACAGAATGCACTCTTCCTGTCATTACTGTGATGTTTCCATTATCCCTTTTATACAAACACAAAAATGAAACAAAACAGCACAAATCTTAACATAGGCACTTTTGGAGTTTGATAACAATATACTCAGGAATCTAAAAAAAAAAAGAGTTAAACTCACAGAACTTCTAACCCTGCATGCATGCATGTACACGTGCTTATGAGAGACAGGGACTCAAAGCAAGAAAAAAGTGAAGGGAGGGGCTGTACTGAGACATACACTCAAAATCACAGACCAAAAGCTTAAGTGTCAGATTTAAGGCTGTTGGAAATACAAATCTGCATTGACCTAGTCAAATACCTAATGAACTGAATGTTGCAGATATGACTATATAAATAAATCCCAATGTCCACTTTTATTTAACTACTTCTGGTTACAGGATGTTCAGACCTGCCTCACTTCAAACTGTTGAACTATTACTATAGAGTCAGAGAATCATAGAATGGTTGGAGTTGGAAGGGACCTTAAAGATCATCTAGTTGCAACCCCCCTGCATGGGCAGGGACACCTTTCACTAGATCAGGTTGCTTAAAGCTCCATCCAACCTGGCCTTGAACACTTCCAGGGAGGGGGCAGCCACAGCTTCCCAGGGCAACCTGTGCCAGTGTCTCACCACCCTCAAATTAAAGAATTTCTTCCTAGTGTCTAACCTAAATTTCCCCTCTTCACATTTGAAACCATGTCACCTTCTACTCTCAATACACACCTGTGTAAAAAGCTCTACCCCAGCTTTCTTGTAGTCCCCCTTCAGATATTGGAAGGTTGCTACAAGGTCACCTTGGAGCCTCCTTTTCTCCAGGCTGAACAACCCCAACTTCCTCTGCCTGTCTTTATAGGGGAGGTTCTCCAGCCCTCTGATCATCTCAGTGTCTCTCCTCTGGACATGTTCCAGGACCTCTGTGTCCTTCTTATGCTGGGGACTCCAGAACTGGACACAGTGCTCCAGGTGGGGTCTCACAAGAGCAGAGTTGAGGGGGAGCATCACCTCCCTCAATCATCTGTCTATGATTTTTCTGATGCAGCCCAGGACCTGGATGGCTTTCTGATCTGCAAGTGCAGACTGACAGCTCATGTTGAGCTTCTGGTCCACCACCACACCCAAGTCTTTTTCCTCAGGGATTTCCACAATCCAACCTCTTCCTTCTCCCAACCTGTATTCATGCATGGGATTTCCTCGACCCAGGTGCAGAACCTTGCACTTGGCCTTGTTGAATTTCATGCAGTTTGCACAAACCCACTTCTCAAGCCTGTCAAGGTCCCTCTGGATGGCATCCCTTCCCTCCAGCGTGTTGACTTCACCACAGAGTTTGGTGTCATCAGCAAACTTGCTAAGGGTGCATTTGATTCCACTGTCCACGTCACCAGCAAAGATGTTAAAAGCACTGATCTGTGTACCAACCCTTGAGGAACACCATACATAATATGTCTTCTTTTGGGCACTGAGCTACTGATCACAACTCCTTGGGTGTTTTGTGCGCTTAAAGAATATCACCATTCTGCAGCCAGTTGTTATCACCAAGCCAGCCAGTTGCTTATCCAACGAGTGCTCCATCCATTGAAGCCATATCATTCCAGTTTAGAGATCAGAATGTCCTGTGGGACAGTGTTGAATGCTTTGCACAGGTCCAAGTAGATGACCTCTGCTGCTCTGCCTTTGTCCACCAAGGCTGTGACCCCATTGTCAAAGGCCACCAAATTAGTCAGGCAGGACTTGCCCTTAGTGAAGCCGTCCTGGCTGTCACCAGTCACCCCTTTTCTATGCACGGGACTTAGCAGAGCCTTCATATCACATCATAACATCCATTCTAACCCTGACCCCGGTGCCATAAAGACACCAGTACTGCTTACTGGCATAATCCACTGGCAGCTGCATCTTCTGTGGGCTGAAATCTGCCCTCTCTACTCATTGTAGGAGGAGCTGCAAGTTGCCTTTCAAGCTGTCATCCAAGTATTAACAGCTGCAAAAGTAACCTGTTTGATTGTTTGTTTTTCTTTTTTAAGGCATCACAAGTAAAAGGAGCAGAAAACTTTCAGACATGTCATTTGCACAATAAATGTGGAACTGAACTTGCCCCGGCCACCATCATCAGAGAGAACCTTTCTTAACAAAGAAAGAGAAATAGAAGAGAACCCCTTGAACTAAAAATTAGCAATGCCACCCTTATGCTAAGTGATTTCAAATTGTGTACCAAGTTATGTTGCTCTGAACTGTGTGAATAGGGATAAAATCAAACCCAGCTTCACTTTTTGCAGTCTCAGAATTTATTTGTACAGTATTTTCAGGGTACAAATGCTTTCACATGATGTGTTTTATTGAACTCATATGAAAAATTAAAGAAGTCTAAATAACTTCATCGAGACCAAAGAGTCCACTACTCTCTCTGCTGTGCAGGCTCCAAAGCAAACACCTGAATGAATAATGCAGATTTATAATATGCCCACAAGGTCAAAAGACTCTGGTTTGGATAGCACTATGAAAGGATCAATTTCCAATGGCAGGTGGCCTCCCCTGGGCCCTTCTGCCCTCAGGTCTCCCTGGCCATACAATGCAAGGGATTATTCACAAAAATACCTCAGCCAATTACAATTTCTTTTTGTGGTTTACAGACAAAGAAGCTCAGACCCCAACCAAATGGTACTACACTTGCCAAATCAACACCTCTGGTTTCACTCAGAACCAGCTGGGCAGCAAAACATGAAAAGCAGTCTCTCTCATTATTATGGCCAATTAAAAAACAAACCAACCAAACAACAAAAGAAACCCAAAGAAGCAAGCAGGTAGCTGAACATTCTGAAAAGGGTGCATTTGAATGTCAGGGATGACCCTCATGGGGAATGGAGAAAATTAATATTCCATAAATGACTGTGCTGAGGAACTACTGCTTAAGATGAGATAGGGGTATAGCTGTAAAAGTTGTTTCAAGTTGACAGCACCAAGTAGGAAAAGCAGGAGATATAGGGGGCCCAAAACTAGGAACAGATTTCTTGTCCATACATTTTCATTAGTCCATTCTCTCTTGACATGCTATTCCTGTCATTACTGAAATATACCTCAGCACAGTCAATCCTGTTGCAAACCTGCCTTCCTGCCAAGGCCTAAAGGTTACAAGAAACAGAACTTGCAAACATTGGTTTACCAGAAATTATAAATCTAGGAAACATGAAAATTTCTGGAATTATTTATACTAATATATTAAGATCTTTTAAAGATCCCAATCCTTACTACCTAACTGAAGAAAAAAAGCAGATATCAAATGTATCTTTGGGAACAAATGGATAGACTTGAGAAAATTTTTAGAGCGATGGGTCTCACTTGGGATCTAACCTTAACTAGAGAAAGAGGTAACAGGGACATTATCTCTTCTGTGCATCAGTAAAATAGAGTAATAGTCCTGAAAACTTTACATAGTTCAGACCAATCTTCTTTTCTGTCTTCTTATAAGAGAGGCCTTAGATTACTGTGGCAACAAATAATGGCTGAATGAACTTATGAATTCCAGATGGACAATAAAATCTCATTCCTCGTTCAGCAATGTCAAAAGGTTGCTTGAAGAAAAAAAATATTTTTGTTTCATACTTATCTATTCACATCATTTGTAAGGTTTGTGTTTTAAGATATTCAAACCAAACTGAAGTTGCTTAAATTGTTTCGTTAGTAACCAAAATTGAAGGTGGAGAGATTAAATCAGTCAAAGAAAAAAAAAAAAAAGTTTACTGATACAGTCTAAGCACTGTGCTGAACTGAAGAAGTGCAACATCAGTTTGTAAAAATTAGTGTGTGGAAAGCAAGATCTAATTAGTAAACAAAGGCATAATAGACCTTGTCCAAATCTGGTTTCTGTCACTTTTCAAAAAGGGCAAACTGAGACTTAGTAGGAGTTCTGTTTATAGTTTAGTAATAGCTGATCCTATAGAAGTATGCGCATCATTTAAACAACATCATCATGACACTTCATTAGGATTTATTACTTCATCCTTGGTTAACTATATCAAATTTGTGCAAATTAACAGAGAAGATTATATTCTGAAGTTATTTGCAGTGTATTAGGCAGTTAAGCTGCTTATTTTTTTCTTGTTCAGAAACCAGAACAATATGCTTTATTACTTGTCTAAGAAAATCAGCAGAGGACTGTGTCATCAACACATTCTGGAATCCCAAGAAAAATGGCCATTCTCAAGTTAATGTCAACAGCAAAGGCATCTTCCTCCCTTAAACATCAACTAAAAAGAATCAGGGCTGAAGAAAAATGGTAGTTTGATGCAGTGTGGCCGCAGAAACAAGAGGAAACCATGCTGTGAACCTTCCTATAACTTGCATAAAACTTCCTGTCAGATTGAAGAGTTTTCTGCCAATAGTACCATCCTCCCTGGGGGCTGGCAATCGTTGGAGGCATCAGTGCTTGGAGAATGCATCACATGAAAGGACGAATGGAAGGCCATGCAAAGTACTGCGCACAGTTTGTTAAATCCTTCCAATCTTCTAAAAAAAAAGTTGGCTCAAAGCAAAGGTCTGGCTTACAGGTAAATTTATGAGTCAAAAGGCTCACTAGGAATCTTAGACTTTGTCATGGAGTGTGTTACAGACTGATGGAGAGAAACCCACTCTTCTTTCTCAACATCTTTGGGATTTTTATAAGTAGTAAAGCTTCCCTTATATTTGCTTAACATCTTGTACAGTTTTATTGTCTGTCTGTAGTTTTATCCTCTGTCTAAGGTGACCTAAATATATCTGAAACAAAAAACATTTAGTTTTTCTACATGTTTGCTCTGTGTATACAGCTTTTGGAAACATGGCTATTTCTAGATTTTAAAATAGCTTGTATTTTCAGTCAATGTGGGCACAAATCTAACGAGATAGAATGGAATTTGCATTTGAAACAAAACATTTCTTTGCAGACTGTTTAGGATATCTTGAAAGCATCTCTTTGGCTGACATAAAGCCTACCTGCACTGACACTAAGAATAAACAAAGTAGAGAGAAGAGTCAGCTATTGCTTTACAGCTCCTGGGGAGAAAAAAAAAAAAGTTAGCTAAGGAGTCTATAAAAAGGCCAGCACATTGATCAATGGAGAGATTTAAAGTCACCTAGGTGCTAAGTGAACTGCAATATTGAATTTATGGAGAAAGAGTGTTTTCAAGACAAGCACAGGCTCTTTCTGAACCACCATCTTGAGCTGCCAACACAGACAGGACACATACATTAGAAATTAAGTCAATGAAATTGTGCTTCAAATGAGTGAATGTAACGAGTGAGAACTGAGTTCACTTAAGGAATAAGTGAACACTAACTGTAAATAATAAAAAATGATTGAGCTGCTGAGATAGGTTATTGAGGTAGTGTTACTGAGTAAAGACTGTTTCATAGCAAAAGTCTTAATTCTTCTTGATGGTATATGTTGCATAAATCAGAGAGGGAGTATGTTAGAAAGTGCTTTCAACTGTTAAGGAAACAGAATGTGCTGGTGTTGAACCATGCCCTGTTGTAACGTATAGAAATGCTCTGCTGATGTTTATGATACCTTCAAATGAGATTTCACACAGATTTTAGTTCTCTAACAATTCTCTATTATTAATCTTTACCATTCTATAGAAAAGAAATAAAATGCTTGATTTTTTTAGTCAAAGATTTGGAGACTTCAGGCATTTCAAAAGAGTCTGGGAAAACAGTAGGATCTTCTCTTCATCCAGACTATTAGCATTTGGCAAAGATGAGTCTGCTTTTCTTGGCAGCAAGTGCAGCATTAGTTTTGAGGAAACTGGAAACAATTCAAGAAAGTACTATGGAAGCCTCTTCTGTTAAACTCTGTGATAATGTAAAAGGGAAGTCAAACTGACTCCAACAGACTTCTTGGAAAGACTGTTTTTTACGAACTGGTCACTGGTTTACTTAAGTGACCAGTCCAGGTCCTTGACAAGGACAAGACAGGTCCAGGCACATGTGCAAGACCACTGCCAAAGGAGAGAAGCCCTAAAAAATTTCAAAACATAGCTAAATAAAATAATTTAGGTTGGAAAAAGACTGTTAAAATCAGAGTCTAAATGTAAGCCTAGTTCTCCCAAGTCATTAGAAACCATGTCCCTAAACACCATATATACTCATAAATACCTCCAAAGATGGTGACTCCCACCACCTCCCAGGGCAGACTGTTCCAGTGTCTGATAACCCTTTCAGCAAAGAACTTCTTCCTAATATCCAATCTAAACCTCCCCTGGCACAACTAGAGACTATTGCCTCTTGTTCTATCACTTGTAAATTGGAAGAAGAGGTCAGCCCCCACCTCACTACACCCTCCTTTCAGGTATCTGTAGAGAACCATATGGTCTCCCCTCAGCAACCTCAAGGCTAAAACATGCCCCTTCCCTCAGCTGCTCCTTGCAAGACTTTTTCTCCACCCCTTCACCAGCTTTGCTGCCCTTCTCTGGACTCACTCCAGCATCAAAATGTCCTTCTTCCAGTGATGGGCCCAAAAATGAATACAGTATCCAAGGTGCAGCCTCACCAGTCCTGAGTACAGGGGGACAATCACTCCCCTACTCCTGCTGGCCACCTTATTTCTAATACAAGCCAGGATGCTGTTTGCTTTCTTGGCCACCTGGCTCATACTCAGCTGGGTGTTAACCAACACCCCCAGGTCCTTTTCACCTGGCAGCTTTACAGCCACTCCTCCCCAAGCCTGAAGCATTGCCTGGGTTTGTTGTAACCAAACTGCAGGACTGGGCACTTGGCCTTGTTGAATCTCATAAATCTGGCCTCATCCCATCGATCCAGCCTGTCCAGATGCCTCTGCAGAGCCTCCCTACTCTCAAGATCAACATTCCTGCCCAACTTGGTGTCATCTGCAGACTTGCTGAGGGTGCACTTGATCTCCTTGTCCATATCCCCAATAAAGATACTAAATTGAGACGGCCCCAACACTGAGCCCTGGGGAACACCATTTGTGACTGGCCACTAACTGGATTTAATTCCATTCACCACAGTTCTTTGGGCTCAGCCATCCAGCTAGTTTTTTATCCAGGAAACAGTACAGCAGTCCATCTATGAGCAGCCATGAAAGCTATGAGATAAAGTGCAAAAGTTGTTACTAAAGTCTAGGTAAACAACACCTCTGGTACCAAAATATACTGAAGTCTTTTCTATAGTAATATTCAGTCATACTGTGGGGTTCATCTCCCTTGATCACAAACATCATATAAAAAATTGGATTGCTCCCCAGCTCCTGGGCCTGTCCATGTTTGGTATCTGCATAAATGAAGATGCAAAGAAGAGGAGCTGGGGTGCAGAAAGAGGGCCAGCCTGTTCCTGAGTCACTGCCTTCTCCCTTACCTGTACAGAACTGCAATATATGTTGTGATCTGAGGTTCCAGAAACATCCAGGTTCTCCCAAGTCTAATCACAAACTGAACCTTGTTTGTCTGATGGAAAAAGTTGCCCATAAAGCTGCCTCTGGAAACTTTCCCTTCCATATGCTCTGTCCATAAAGAGGAGAGATCCTCTTTGAGATGAAACAAAATGGGTTTTGCCCCTCCCTGCAGTGCTTCAACTCAAGCTAATAACAGGGCGAAGAGTCTTAATCTAAAAGTCCACATGAACGTGAGACAGGCTAGGTGGCATATTTCTGAATTGATAAGAAAATCTTTAGGATTCAGCATCTTTGTATAGAGCTGATTGTGTTATTTGGAGAGGTGCTATTTACTCAGGAGAAGAGAAGATGGGGTTTGCCAGCTTGTAACATCTGTGCATGGGGACAACAACTAACTTGAAGTTGCATATGGCAACTTTTGTCAAATACCATTGACTGCAACAGCACTGCCATAGTACAGAAGTCTTATTACATGTGTGCCTTGTCTCCCCAGCAGTAAAATAATAATTTGTGTGAGGTGTAGTTTAGAACTACATGGGGAAGACTCTGCCTCATTTTGCAGCTCTTACTTGGTCGACAAGAGGGAACATACAGATATATCAGACTTTCTCCAACAAGTCATTAGTTTTTCTTGTTTGTGGCATGACAGCAAACTTTGACCCCGAGCATTGCACTAAAATGTCATGGCTCTAATTCCTCAGGCCCCAGAAAAGGAAAATCTTTTGATAGACTGCTGCAGATTTTGCTTCTATAAATCCACTGCTGTACAAACAACTCCAATATTGAAGGTTCTTGGCATGCTGAATACAAGGAGGTAAAGAACCCTGGGGAAATCAGTCATCATCAGGGAAAATGTGGCACAAAGAAAGGTGGACTCTTGGGTTTTTGTTGGTTTTGGTTTTTTGGTTTTTTTTTATTTATTTTTTTTTTTCTGGGGAAAACAGGGCCATAGTGAAGAATACATTAAGCAGTCGATATTCAAAGGATCAAGATCACCCATAATGAATCTATTAATTCTGCTGTGTTTGATGAGTTTGCCTATATGCATTTAATGCTTAAGCTAACTTTGAACCAGGCTGTAGGGGATATAATTAAGTTTATATCAATATAGTAGCAGAGTTGGCATTGGTGTTGGCTTTGGCATTTGCACAAAACAAACATTTTGTTTTAGTAAAGCAGCATCTTGCATTGCTTCATCTTCTGCAATAATCTACTCTTCAGTGCTGCTGCCTTTGAAGCCAGTGGGAAAACCACCCACTGGCCTCTGTGGAAACAATACTGCTGCTTCTATTTCTAGCATGCTAACCACATTAAGGTCTACCTGAAACTACACATAAATCAAATAAATCTGAAGGTTTTATTGGTTTGTATGAAAAATAAAGTGCTTCTTTTTACCACTAGTTTTCTACCTAACATAGTTTCTTAAATAACAAAACTGTAGACAAACTAGCATGCCCGAAACAGTGCAAGAAATTACTTTTGTATATGCTTCATGATTTTAACTCTACTATTGAATTTTGTCAATATTTTTTTCTTTTAATGTACTGATATAGTACTAGTAGATTTTGCCAAGGTGTTTATGATGATGATGTTGATGATGGTGAAGGAGGAAAAGATTTCCATACCAAATTAAAAAAAACCCTCACAATCATTTAGAGATGCTTTAATTTTGCACCATTCAGTTTCTCAGTTTAAATGCCAAAGACAGCTTCATGCTTAAAATTCCACCTTTAATTTTGATACGCACTTCTCAGCCAGGTTTGATAGCTCCATACAGTGACTCCATTTTTTTCTGTATTGGAAGGTGAAAAAAGAAGGTCCTATTTTTATACTACCAAACTCTGTGTCAAAGGCTATTACTTGACAGTTGTTTTTTCAACATGTAGCACAGCAACACCCCTGCTTTGGTTGAAATTTAGTAAACAACTGCACACTAACATTTGAAGCTGAATAAAAACCTTTTTTTGGTCTTTCTTTGTTGTGTGCCTTGCACAATTGCCTTCTTCCTAGAAAGCATTAAATAGCTCATCCAGCATTTCCAGGAGAATCTCCACAGAATAATATCTGCTGACATCTTCTTAAACATGGTTATAATTTGCTCCTTATACAACAACTATGAGCCATAAAATGTATTGCATGTGTCAGACAAGGAAGTGCAGCTTTTTACAGGGTACATAAAGGGAAGTTTCATTTTTTATCTCATCCTGAAAAATGGAGAAAAAAAAGAAGATGAAACAGGGCTTGGTAGCAAAACACTAAAGGACACTGCAAGGCTAAAACAATATAATTCTTTTTTTTTTTTTTTTTTTTTACTAGTTTCATTGCAGTCATCAAGGATTTTCATATGCCATTATGGTTTAATGATTCAGAATATAATTTGTAATAATACCTGGATAGCCTTGGGGAGCTTTACTCTCCCAATACATTTTTCTTTCTTTAAATGTCCAAAACTACCTGACAAACTTGGTCCTGGATGAGTTCACATGCACTTTCCAGATTTATTTCACCATTTCTATGCAGGAAAGCAATAGTGATACGTGAAATACCTCTTATTAAGTCCAAGTAGGTAAATTCCAAATACATTTTCACAAATTTAGTTGATGTCTCTGAAGCTACAAAACACAGTAAATTACTGTTAACACTCAAGCTGTCTTGTAGACTATCAGATACAGCAAACTACCTGAATACATTGTCTAACTCACTATGGTTAATATGATAGTATATCCCTGACCTGCAGACCTAGTAAGTATAGCCACTGGCTTAAAGCAAGCATATATATTCGTACATACAAATTGTATGTTTAGTCAACTTACCTTAGTTTATTTTGCCTTATATGCTTGTTTTTTCCCTTCTCTCTAGAAAGTACGTGAGGGTCTGAACTCCACAACTGTGTAACCCATTCCTCCAGATGTAGGAGGACGTGATCCAAGCAGTGCCACTGATAGGCAGCTGCATGCATCACTCAGATTCAGTTTTAACAAAAAGACTTACAAAAGTTACTCTGAGATAGTTCCAAAATCCACTGAAACCAATTGGAGCTTTTGCACTAATATCAGGCTGAGGATCAAAGTCTGTATGTTTTAGTCACCATAGAACATAAAATCTAGAGTTCTGGCTCTCTTGTATCAGTTGATGTTTGTTGTGCTATTTCCTGTTGATAGTATGATGGTCAAAAGAGGTTTTGGAAATGAGCCTGCTTTTTATTGCCTTTAAAACATAAAGTGTAATTTGAAAATTAATTATTTTAAGTTTACATTTAAATGGTTGAAGATTTTTCAGCTAAGATTTATGTTTAAGCTCTCTAATCTCCAGCTGACAGTGTTGACCAGAAAAACTAGAACAAGAACCAGAAATCTAGAACTAAGCACACAAGTAATTCCCCATTTAGCTCACTGGACTGTCAAGATGTTGTCAAGTGCTCCAAAATTTTTTCTGTGACTCCTCATCACATTAACATAAGCTTTCCCCAGGAAATTGATTTTATTTACAGGATTTCTTTCTTTCATTAGTATTAATTAAATTCAACCCCTCTGGACAAAACTTTCCTAGATATAGTCCTTTAGCCAAAATTTGTACTTTGTAGTTGAATATATTTACAAGCAGGCTATGCTTTTTTCTGTTGTGCTTGCTACAATTATTGCTAGTTGTATGTACAAACAGCTCTTTTTGTGCATGACTCAGTTCAGAAGATTTAAGTTTGATACTTCAGAGCATCAAGTCTGGGAATTTGTTTAAATAAAGATAAGGACAACATGAAGTGCATCTGGCATACCAGTCCTTTTAAAATCTGCTCTGCAAAGAAAAATGTCTTTGACTATTCAAATTCAGTTTCAAAAAAGAAAATGCTTCAAGGTTATGCATTGTATCCTACAGTTAATACGACTCCACTCCCCACTGCATGCTCTACTTACTTAGGAAGTGTGAAAGGGATTTCAGGGGTAGGTACTTGGTTGGCAGAACCATTACCATTTCATTTGGTTTGCAATGTATGCCCACCACTGTGCAGTGCTATACCTATTTACACATAGCTTTTGCTTAAAAATTTGTATCTGTCAGTATTTGCATAGAAGGGAATAACTGCAGTTCTAATTATCCCCCCCTAAATTATTTATATGGAATTTAATGTACTTCCTCTGAAGTACAAATATTTTGAAGACATAGAGTGAATAAGCCATTTTACACCTCTGTGGCCACTGGCTGGGAAGGTTAGAGCATTTCTTATGCACAAACACTCTATGTAATAAATCTGAGAATAAGTGAAAACTCTTATTTTGTCCACTGATAGTTTGCAAATCTTAACAAGTGAGCTAGCTGTACCTGAAAACTAACAAACAGACAAAACTCAAACAAACTTTCTTAAAAGATTTTTTTAGGTTATTGCTTGCTTCCAGTTTAAACAGGAAAAAAATCATAATTTTAACTAGTTTGCCTACTTTGAAAAAAAAAAAGTCATCCCAGCAGCTTTGAAAATGAAGGCTACAGGCTCTATCAAAAGGAAGGAAAAATCTCTGCTTCAAACTACTTGAGAGAGATTTTTAATCTCCTGTGGCACCAATAAACTGTTGATAGGAACTCAAAAGTCCTCATATATCATCTATGAAAAAGAGGAAAAAAAGATTTTGTAACAGAATGAGGCATTCAGCTTCTCCACATGATAAACACCATGGCAGGAGCAGTCTATGGAGAGGAACAATTTGAGCTGCAACTGAACATCAGGAATGGGTTAACCAAACACGCTTCTCAGCAATGCATAGGCCATTACTCAAAACAGTTTGGACCAGGTTTTGCAAGGTGGTTCAGAATCCTAAGCCAACCAATTTCATGTTCTATTTCCAAGGAACAAGCAATTTTGAAAACAAGCCTTTGATTTCAGGTTGCCCAGGCTACATATACATCTATATGTGTGTATGGGTGTCTACATACATGTGTACATACCTATGCATGTGTCTGTGTGCTGCCCTCTGCACAGGCCAATTTCAGAAACAAAATATTCCTCTCTGCCTTCCACATGCAAGAAGCCTGTGGTGCAGCCAGGCACAGAGTCATCAATCTAATTAAAAAGTTCCTAAAATCTTGACATGATTCGTTTGCCTGATAATGTTGGTCTTGCTGAGCCTGCCTCAGAAGGCTTCCTCAAAGCTTCATTTCCCTGTGAAGCTGAAGATAGGCTGCTGTTCAGCCTGCCTTAGTCTCCTTTCTCATTTGAACACAGTTTAAGTTGGTCAGATTGTTTTATTTCATTTTTATTTTCATTGTTCTAAGTTATTTGTATTGCAAGACCATTTGACTATTCACAAGAACAAGGGTCTCCTCACTGAAAGAACTTATTCTATTCACATTTGCATTTTTATCATTTGTATGGAGTTTCTCAAAGATTTTCACTGAAAGCCTCAGTGATTTACTTGCACTATGCACATAAACCAGATACTCTTCAAGAGTACCTCTGGTATCTTAGAAATGTTGCAAAGTCTTTGATCAGCTGATAGTAGTGTTCACCATATATTTCCCCTCTCAATGACAGCTATTCCTAACATGTTTTGTGTTGCATAACTCTTCCATGAAATTTAAATATTTTTTTTTATTTAGAGAAGTGAAGATTTTTGGCAAGTCATGAAACTTTGAAATAGAATATCTTTCTTACTGATGGAATCCATACTTTTGCTTCCAAAACTGTCAACAACCTTAATAAGCCTCATATATATATATTTTTTTTTAAGGAAATGAAGAATTATACCAATGAATCACTAATGCTACTTTGTATTGTAGCAGCACTTAAAAGTTATTTGACAGTTCTGAGTTCCCGGAGGGTATAGTTGCCTTTGTGAAATACACTTAAAATTAATTCCTTTCAAAATTACTATTATGCGGTGCTGCACGTAACAGCTTTCTATAGATAAACATGTGTGTTCATACAGACTAGATGTATTATCCCAGACCACAGGCTTCCAGTGTCAATTAGATTTTGCAATATAATATTATCTCTGAGCAAATAAAATGAAAACGAATGAAATCAGTTTAAAAATAATTTAAATCATCAGTGTTCACATGGAAGCAGTTTTGAATCTGCAGTATAACACGGATTAAAGAAGTGGCATTTCATTAGAGAGGTTGCATTTCTGAGTGATCTGCCCTAATTTTGTCCCTGGTCTGACACAGGGGCTGGACTCATGATGATGATCTTCAGAGGTCCCTTCCAGCCCCTGATATTTGGTGATTCTGTGATTTCAGAAGAGGAATGGGGTAAACTTACACAAAGTCATTCTGTGAAGCCCAGGCAGTTTTGCAGTAGCCTGGATAAATTTTTCCGTGTTTCGAACAATGAGGTAGAGATCATCTGTGTTCATCCACAAACTGTGGAACTGTTTGTTCCACCAAACAGTTTTTTTCTAACTCAATTGCATCGCCATTGGAAGATGTTTCTAGAACACCAAAGATGCAGATTCTTAATTGCCACACAGAATTTCTCCACCCCTCTGCCAATGTGACTATAAGCAGCTCTTTTTCCTCTCTCATAGATTCATGAACAGTTTGCACATTCTCTCTTACCCTTCATTTTGCTGGGCTAATGCACACATGCCTCTAATCTCTTTTTACAGGGTAGCCTTTCCAAAAAAGATAGATGTTCTTGTTGATACCTTTCTGTGATACCTTCATTCAGAAGGGTTTTCCAGTGGTAGAGAGTGTACTGTTTGCACACAAGATTGTCCCATTTCTTTAGGATTTATTTGTAAAAACATGAAAGGTGGATTTATTAGAGTACATTGTTTTACTGACTTTCCAGTAAGTTTTTGTGTTTGTTTACATGATGATAAGAATCTCTTCCATCATATTTTACATCTCTACACAGTCTGTTTCATGGATACCCTTCCTTACATCTTCCTGTGCATAGCTAGTGAGTAATGCAATGACTTTTATTAAAAGCCATGAGAACATGTCCAAACAAGGTAAATGAACTAGGAGATCTTCTACATTTAAGCACTTTAATAAAGTCCCTAGGGTAGAGGAAGCTGACCTCTGAAATTTATGTCATAGTTTTTCCTTCCAATCTAATGGATACTTAAACTTCTAAATTAAAACCCCTTTAAGAGAAGGAAAATAATGGCTTTTTATCATCCATCACATGCACACAGAGATTAGTGAATCCCTACCTGTATGAGTAGCAGGAATCCTTGCTGCAATGAATACTGGCAGCATAAGGACAAGGAGACCACTAATGGTGTTCTTTACATATTTGAGTGTGCTAATGGCTGTTTTCAGCAACAGTACATTTCTAATATCAAAGAGAGGAGTAAATCAAACTGAGCATTCAAATTTATAGAACACTTTTTCCTATGGGGTTCTCTGCATTCTTCCTTTGAAGTATCTTCTACTCTTCTGACAGGTTTTTCAATACATTTTGATGTGACAGGGGATCTGACAGGATACCAAGAGTTTAAGAGTTTAAAACACAACCAAAAGACCACAGAAGTTTGTAAGAGTCTTTACACTGCCTTTTATGGTGTCTAAGTCTGTTCCTTAAAAAAATTTCCTTAATGAAACCTGGGATTTAAATACTCTATTGTCACGGGTACATTTGGTTCTTTTTCCCTTTATTCTCCTTTACATTTTGTCAGCTAGACTTTCTGTCACCAGCCTCACATTTTTTCACATTGGTTTACAATATGAAAGAGCTCCTGTGTTGGAAATTCAAATCTCTCAAGTCCATACCAAAAATCAAGCCACTATAGTTTCTGAAGCAGAAGTATTCATGTGACAAGGTCTATGACAAGCAATGGATAGAAGTTGCTGCTGAGGTGAGGACATGCACATTTAGCAAAGTGAAGTCATTCATACTAAGCTACTGAAGTTACACATTTGATCCAACTGGCTTAATAGTCAAGACAAAACAAAACAAAACAAAACATAATCTCAAAAACTACCTAAATATAGCACAAGAGGACTCATTGTTCAGGATTCCAGTATAAGCAGCCCTCCAGGGTAGGTTGAGGTCTGGTGGGTGAGAACCTGATCTCACAGATGCATGTCAGGTTTGCACTCAAGAGACTCCTTCTCAGATGTGTGTCTTGGTGCTCCATGCTTTGGTCTCATCTCTGCCTGCCTGCCCAGGATATCTTGACTGAGGGAGAAGCAGCTCCTTCTGGGGAGCTGCTGGGTCCTCTGAGGGCTCCTCAGGAGCCAGCCCTGCAAAGAGCGATTTGTTAGAAGTTTTCCAACTCCATATCCGAGGGTGGAATCAAACAGAAATCACTTGAGTTTTTTGTTTGGTTCTTTTCTAGTCCGTCCGTCTTTCCTTCCTTCCTTCCTTCCTTCCTTCCTTCCTTCCTTCCTTCCTTCCTTCCTTCCTTCCTTCCTTCCTTCCTTCCTTCCTTCCTTCCTTCCTTCCTTCCTTTCTCCCTTCCTTTCCTTCCTCCCTTCCTTCCCTTCCCTTCCCTTCCCTTCCCTTCCCTTCCCTTCCCTTCCCTTCCCTTCCCTTCCCTTCCCTTCCCTTCCCTTCCCTTCCCTTCCCTTCCCTTCCCTTCCCTTCCCTTCCCTTCCCTTCCCTTCCCTTCCCTTCCCTTCCCTTCCCTTCCCTTCCCTTCCCTTCCCTTCCCTTCCCTTCCCTTCCCTTCCCTTCCCTTCCCTTCCCTTCCCTTCCCTTCCCTTCCCTTCCCTTCCCTTCCCTTCCCTTCCCTTCCCTTCCCTTCCCTTCCTCCCTCTTTCCTGCTTTCCCAGAGCAGGTGCCAGAGCAGAAAAGTGAGAGTGCTACCAAAACCCACTGAGGTATCTCTGCAGGGCTGGGAAGGTCCTTTTTCAGCCACAGTACAATAAAGCACAAAATCAAGATAGGGAACCTTGCTTCCACATCCACCTCCACCAGTTACTTTCTGCACATCCTTGTAACTTCTCACCTTTTTGCCCTCCACTTCCCTCATCTGCAATGAATGGTGATTGGCTTGAGAAATTCTTTAAAATCCATAGCTGAAAAATATGACTATTATTATACATATATTCCTGTGTACACATACATAAGCATTTAAAAATATATATTTATATTGCTACTATACTTGTTAGTTTATCTGACAGCTGTCCTGAACAAATCATTAGATTCTGCATTAAAGAAGGGAATTTGAGAAAGGATGAAAAAATTGTTCTCTATGGCAGAAGTGCCCACATGCCTTTCTAAAGGGAAGTCATGCCACACAAACCTGTCAAATTTCTTTAGAGGAATCAGTGACTGTAAGAGAGGTATAATCTTGTCAAGATACATCCTTGTATATTTAAAGAGCTTTTGGCAAGGTTCTTCATTAACAGTTCTTAAGAAGCTATTTTGACACTGATTAATAATTTATTAGAAGGCAAAGGCAGAAGGGGAAGACTAGTGGCCATCTTTAGAGTGATCAAGGTAACAAGTGGAATGTTTCTGTGATATGCAGTAAGATTAGTGCTTTGCAATCTCATCATGAGAGATCAGAAAGTATGGGCAGCTAGTGGATTGACAAATGTTTGTTGGTGTTATAAAATTAGGCAGGATAATAAAAACTAAAGCTGAAGAATTAAAGAAAGAAATGTGAAAAATTAAAACTTCATTCATAAGCAATGAAATGATTAGTAAAATTCTAATAAATATGATGTGCCTGAGTAAAGTAACTTCACTTGCATAATTATGAACAAAATGAACAATTACAACTCCAGAGGGAGAAGGTGGAATTACTGCTTGAAAGTCAACAGGGCATCAGAATCAGAATCGAATGGTAGAAAAAAATTATTTGAAGTAAAAATCTAGAAATGCTATCCGTGTGTGCCTCCAGTGGCACTAACATCTTTGCTACCATGTGCAGTTTACATCCTTCTAGCTGTAACCAGGTACAGTAGAAGTGGCATTACCATTTCACAAGGGGTAGATAATGCTCCCTCCCTGGGCAAAATGTCATTCTGTAGATTTACTACAGTGAAAGATTTTCCTAAAAATATCAGATATCACAACAGGCAAAAAACCCTCCAGACAAACAGACACACAAAAACTCCAAACGACTCTTCCATTTGGAAGAGGGAAGACTGTATACAGAGGAGGAAGCTGTAATATCTGTCTGTGTATTGGTGTGAATGACATGGAAAAGGTGAAACACGAATTATTATGAAGTATTTATCACAGAACAAGAGCAGAAATCACCAAGTCACAACTCTAAAATAAATAAAAATATTTCCCTCACTCACACATCCCCCAAGATGCTTAATGAAACTGAAGAAAGATCGTACAGGGACTAAAATGGAGAATATTCATGACTGAACACCAAAAGCATTGGCTTGAATACATCCTCTAGTACTGAAATTCTGAAGACACAGAATCACAGAACCAGCCAGGTTGGAAAGGACCTCTGAGGTCATCAAGTCCAACCCTTCATCCACTACTGCCGTGGTTACCAGACCATGGCACTGAGTGCCATATTGGTCTCTTTCTTAAAACCTCCAGGGACGGAGAATCCACCACATCCCTGGGCAGACCATTCCAATGCCTGATCACCCTCTCTGTAAAGAATTTTTTCCTAATATCTAACCTAAGCCTCCCCTGACAGAGCTTAAGTCCATGCCCTCTTGTCTTACTGGAAGCTACTTGGGAGAAGAGCCCAACCCCCCCTGGCTCCAGCCTCCTTTCAGGGAGTTGTAGAGAGCGATGAGGTCTCCCCCGAGCCTCCTCTTCTCCAGGCTGAACACCCCCAGCTCCCTCAGCCTCTCCTCACAGGACTTGTGCTGGAGTCCCTTCACAGCCTCCTTGCTCTTCTGATCGTAATTTGGATCACTCTATTTTTCCCATTCTTATACATTTCCCCCTCATACCAGATAACAGACTCAGTCAGTAGGAAAACCTTTGACCAGTGATTGAAGGATCTGTGTTTCATATAAAACTTTGACTGTTAGTGCTTTGGTGTGTTTCTCTAGACAAGCAAAAGGACTTTGTACCCAGTTTAACTACAAGGCTGTTTCCAAGTTATTAGACAAGTGAACTTCTATGTAGAAAAAATGTTTTGTCAGTACATCCTGCACAAACTTGAACTCCATGCTCCCACTTGTCAAAAAAACCCCTTGCCAGTATGTTCAGACAACTACTGAATCCATCTGAAAGACAGGAAAGCTGCTGAAGAGCAAATGAGCTTGGCTGGGGCATTGTTTTAACACAAGAAAAAATTCTGCCCTAGGGATCACTGCCCAAGTCCAGGGGCTTCACATACTTACAAAACTGAATTCTGCCTGGGACTCATGCACCCAGGCAGATTACTTTTTCATATAGGTCTCAGGAAATCAGCCAGATGTTGCCTGTTAGGAGAGATGTTACTTAGCAATTTAAACAATAAGGAGTGTATAATTACTATTTCAAAAATAGTCCATCTATAGGAAGCAAAAGAAGCATGCAGCAGTAGAACCTGATTGGTTGCAGGAAAATAGCTGTTATCTAGCCACACTTCTCATAATCTCCTTGTTTTCAGCACTAGCATGTAAACACTTCTTATTAAACCAATGTTCCATTTGGCATAAATATTAAAAAAAAAAAAAAAAAAAAAAAAGAAAAAAGAAATGTGTTATTCCAGCTCTCCAGACATGTAGCTGGCAAAATTACTTAAAGATATGATACACTGGTGGGGAGGACAGGATTTTTAATTACATGTGAAAAGGAGGGTTATTAGCAAGTAGTATTAATTAATTAAAAATTAGCAAGTAAGCATATGAAGTCAAAAGCTGTTCTTTAAAATAGAATAGCTTGATGACATGCATTTGGTGTTGATAGTGAGGTTTTGGCAGAAGGGGAGCTTCAGTGGTGACCTGTGTGGGAGGAGGACAGGGGCTGCCCTGTTCTGGACACAGCCAGTTCCAACTGGCTCTGCAACAGACTGATAACAGATCCCTGCTCTTATCTCAACCCAGGAGCTTTTTCATCTTATTTTCTCCTCCTGTTCTGTTAAGGAGGCAGGGTGAGTGAGCAACTGAGAGGGCTTCTGGCCAACAGCCAAGCTCAGGCCATTACACTCTGGTATCAGAAAGTGATAATTATTGCAAAAATAAGGTACGTTCTTATTCTGTTTAGTACTTACATTGTAGAGAAACTTGACTTCTCTTTGACTTCTCCAGAGCCCATTTCTCTCCCTTTTACTGCTCTCAGCAGTACCTTTCCTTGTGCATCTTTTATTTTCAGCTTTCTCTGGAAAAGTTGAGAGCAGTTGTACAAGCATGTACAGACATGTACAATCACAGCCATCATGGCAACCCCCAAAACAATATCACTCTCTCATCATCTGAATGCTACCCTGTCCATCTGCAGCTGGCTCTTCAGGCTTTTTGGCCTGCTGGGTTGTGCTGTTAGATCCACTCCTGGCAGGGTTTTTTTTGAGCATCACTACCAATCCTACAACAACTTACTGCATGGCAACAATCCTATGTAAAATTCTTTTCTGAACTGAGGAGGAGAGTGATACCTATTGATATCTTTACAGCCAACAGATGAGCTGAAGGAACAAAGTCAACAAACTTTGTAAGAGGCCTGATGACTGGGTTCAGAGAGGAGCACCTGTGGCAGCTGACCACAATGGCAAGAATTATAACAACTATCCAGCCATTCCATAGCCTTCCTCAGCAGCCATGATTCACTTCCATCCACTAAGGCTGACCAAATTGTAGATTTCTAGACCTACTGCAGAAAGCAGCATGTAACAATCTCCCTGAACTCTCCAGGCTGCTGAAATGACCATAGATGACTGACACAAGCATTTCATCTTTAAAACACTCTCCAGCACTGTCTGCTTTGTTTGCTGTGTGTTTGGCAGCCACAGTTCTCATAACCTATTAAAACAGGTGAACACTGGAAGGGTAAAAATCCAACCTTACAACTGGGATGATAGTTGTGGCTAGTGGTTTAGTGCTGATGAGATTGACAGCCAGGTTAGTTTGTGTGCCTGCCTGGCAAGCTGAATGCAGAGGATGCTGAAACATTTCATCAGATAAAGCCATCAGCAGCATCAGATGATATGATCCAGTGTCAAACAAAACAGTTTTCCATTGTGGGACCCCTGATAGCTGCCACTTTCTTCACACCTGCCAACTGACCAGTAAGAAAGTCATTGCAAATAAGAGATACATGATTCTTAGGCAACTGCACTTTGCTATGACCCCATTCCCTCTCCAAAGCCAAATATTCTCTCCAAGACCTAAGGATCTGTGTGCCTGTAGGATACAGAATAATGTGGGTTAAGGTTTGTTTGTGTTTTTTTCCCATAAATATATAAATATTTTATTTTCAGAAAGACATACATAGTTTCTGAATTTACAAGTCCTAATTAAAAAGTTATTTTCTTGGCAAGCTACAAGTTTATTTTAATATCCTCTCCTATGTTCAGAACAAGATCAAACCAAGATACAAGATGCTAAAAGCGGTTGTCTAAAACCATGTCATTTATTCCATGCTAGGCGCTCAAATAGCTGCTTTAATTTTCTGAAGTACTAAATACCTATCATCTCAAATGAAGGAAACAGCATGAGCTTGGATGCTAAAATGCCAGTAAGTGTTTTGAAACAGAAATCTTTTGAAGTGTCCAACCATAGGCTTAGGAATGTGTCTCCAAACACACATTTTTCAGTTCAGCCACTCCATATTTTTGTAACAGAGACAATAAGGATGTGTTTACTGGAAATATAGTTAAATGAGAAGACTGCATGCTTAGCAAAAAGAGATCCAGAAAAAAAAACAAACAACCAAACCAAAACAACAGAAAACAAACAAAAATATAATCTTAAATACTCAAACTGACATGATGACAGCTATATAACTGAGTATGTGAGTATTTATAGATGACTAAGATATACATGAGACTGAATTTATGAGTTTATATATATGACTGTGGTAAGAGACTGTTATACAATACATGTCTGTTGTATGTGATATATATGAGACTGTTATAAGAGACTGAATTGGCTAGCTACTAGCTCCAATAAAATTCCAAAAACTTAGGATACAAAAAAACCCAATTATCTAATAGAAGTATCTGTTCTCTTTCCAGAGACTTCCTTAGTAATTATTTTTTTAAATAATTTGGTTTTCCTCCTCAGTGGTTAAAAAGCATCACTAAACAAACAAAATATACCTTTTAGCTATAACGATTTGAACATTGAACCAATCTCATTCCTGACTCATTCAGTAATTTCTGTCGCTTGGAAATATAATAATAACATATATATGTCTCAAGTTCCTGTCTCCGGAAAGCTGAGCAAGCACTTGGACTTCAACAGACCAACAGGGTCTTCCTGCTGAGGTTAGATAGTAAGGCCACAGGAACACCAAATGAAAATTTTTGTTGTAATGCAAATAAGGATTACAGTTATAGTTGCTATGGAAACCCTAGATCAATTTTTTTCTGAGTTTGGGAGAATTAAAATGAAAGCATCTGAAAAACATGGGAGAAAAAGTATATCCATAAAGAAGGAAAAATAATGTGGGAACAAGCTGTAATTCCAGTAATGTGTGGGCAATTATTTAAGTGGTTAGACAGCATGAGTGAAACCTGTGGAGAACATAAAACTCACTGTATTTGGCCAGTGCATAAATAAGAAGGTGATGGTACAGTGCTCCCTTACTGGTCCCTTAGCAGAAGGCTGCAATGCCATCACAGCCCTCCAGGGACACCTCAATCCTGTCATGCTGCTACCATGTAAGAAAGGACATTACAAAAGAGCAGCACAACCAAAGCATGATTTGGTGCATTTCCTCTTCTGCAAACAGGTCGACCTGCGTGAGGTGGAACCACAACAGGAATGTTTCTGATGGAGCTGTACAGCTGGAGTAGCTTCTCTAGTGACCAACAGTGCCCAGAGGCTTCACAGGCTCTATCTTCTGTTCTGGTGATGCTTCAGTTTTCTGTAGGTTATAGGAAGTTGGCCTCTTGGCAATATCTAATTTGTCTGAAGCAAGCCAGTGGATCCAAATGGAGGAAATGAGAGGTACACGTGGGAGTGTATTTGTGTGCACATCCAGGAAGCAGAGCCTCAGAAACCTTTTTTTCCCTTCAGTATTTGCAGGTTCATGTCAGTCAGACGGACTCAGATCTCCCTTTTTCCTTCCCCCATATTCCTTTGGACTATGATGTAGAGGGGCCCTGGTCTGCAGCTTTGAGCCACATGCTCACCCTACGCAGACAAGGATGAGAGCCCAGCCACAGAGAGACAAATGGTGCCCCCTGAGCAGTCTTCATACTGGAACCTGAAGATTATCACCCTGACTCAAGGCTGCTTTCCAATCCAAAGTCCCAGAGAGACAGATCTATTTGGTGTGTTGCTATGTGAAAGTTGTGGGAGGCAAGGGTTAGATGCTGGACACACCAGGATATCCATTTAAGATTGAGACCTTTTCTCCTTAGAGGCAACTCTTCCTAGCTCTGTTTTGTTTTTAACAGTATGATTCCCCTTTCTTCCCTGAGATACCTTCCTTGTGTGGAATATATCTGTTTTTTCTGTTCAACAAGTATTATTTTCTTTCCCTTTCCAGCTTCCATCAGTAGCAGCTGGCAAAACTTTGTATATTATTTATTGAAGTCCTTTGACTGCAGTTTTAAAAGTTGTGTGTGAACATTTATTTTTAAAAAATATTGCTTCTAGGCTGCATATGTGCAAGACCCAACTTTCTCCTTCCACCTGCCTTTGGCACCTGTAACTTCACTTGCTTGTTTTGTAACTACAAAGTAAGGCTGAAAGCCCTTTCAGATGATCAGGGTAGGCCTGTGCATCAGAAACATTCACCCTTGCAGGCCATTTATCACTTGGGTTTTGACACAAAAAACAAAACATGGTTTATTAACCAAAAGTCTCATTTTACCTAGTAAGAGGAAAATACAAGCCAAGAAAATGTCATGCACATCATCACACCCAAGCTCAAACTTAGGTGAGATTCATCAACTCAGTCTGTTATGTAGGGTGTGACACAGCTCCTGCAATTCAATGAAGCCAGAGCTACTGGAGGTCTCTAGTATATATCACTCTCACTTTTTACAGTCAGTTTCTAGTTCTCAGATTTATGGGGAAAAGCTTAAAAACATAACCAAAATCAATGACACAACTTCAGAAAACAAATAAACCTCTTTTTTATTCTTATTTTAAGTATACAGTTGCCTCTTGTCATGGGTCATCGTGGTATAAATCCCAGTCCCAGCCAACCCAGATGTAAGTGAGTAGCTGTAAATGAATAAATAGACATTTAAACTGAGGGGGCAAAAGTTGTGGCCAAGTAGGAATTTTACTTGCCTCCCCCTTCCAACAGACAATTCCTCAGCATTGGGCATAGGAACAGAATTTCTGTCATAAAACACACTACACTTCAAGGGCAACATGAACAGTACTGTACATACAGTTCTTTCAAAACTTTCCTTACTGATATGCAGAAATACACTCTCCATCAAAACTGGAGAAAGGCCTTTCTTTTTGGAGTTTGAAACGTGGGTAAGGGAAAACTCTCGAGCCAAACAATTTTTCATTTTTCATTGTTACTCTTAATTCTCTAGAATAAACCCAAAAAGATCCACAGCACAATAACATGCCATCAGGACTAACAGTTCAACCACCACATCTTTCTCCTCCCTTTCATGTCCCGCTGTCACCCATCCCTTCCACCTCCCAAGGCACCAACAGATTTCTCTGCCAGTTTTCTGAATTCTCAGATACCGTGTGCCATCTGCGGGGCTGTTCACCCTCTGTTGAACCTTTTACCTGGGAAACAGTGACTTCTCCTCATCATCATCTTCCTCCCTCCCTGCCCATGCCACAACCCTGCCTGTTAAGAACTGCAACATCCTCTGTGACTTTACCCAAGGTGCTGTGACTGCCATCCAAGCCACCTGCCCAAGGAAAGTCGGGAGTACTGTTGGAATTACTATAAGTTTACGTGGGCAGTACATGATTATGTGGAAGCAATTATGTGTCAGTTCAGCTGCAGCCCTTGTTGCTGATGTCTCACAGCAGAAAGAAATCTGTATCTGATTAGCTGCCCATCAATTTTAACTTCTCCTTTGTCATTACTACTTCAAAACATAGGTTTGTCCTTGCACTGACTATCCTTGTTTGTGATTGCTGCTGCTCAGGCACATTAGCATTCCTATTGCAAAACTGAATTTCAGTCTGGAAGTGTCATCTAATCTCTGTCTCACTGCTGCAGAGTTCTGGGACCAGGGCGGTCCTCTGCAGCAGTCTTTGACTTACTGCCCTCTGGGAATTTGATTATCAGCTATTTATGACTGTCCTTGCTTGAGATGACCAGAATAAATAATAATAAAAAAAAGTGGAATAACTGAATATTTTTGCTTGCATATCTCACTGCCCACGGAGGGTTTCATCAGGCCATGTGTTACCTCCAGTAATGTCAGGTACACAACAGGGAGTGGTGACAGGGAGGCCAGATGGGAACAGTGTCACAGTAATCTGAACTGAGAAGTATCTACTGCCTTGTGCTGGAACTGTGAAACCTCTTGGGAGCAAGAAAAAATGGGTAAATGGGAAGGGAGGCTGCTCTGCTGCAGGTCCAGTTGTCTTTCTCCTCATCCACATTATCTTAGCTTGCATTGCTAGAACACGTGTTCAGTTCTTTAAAAAAGTATCACATTTATCAATAAAGTGTCAATAAAAAAAGGTTATCTGACCCTTGATTAAAAGTTCATTATGAATAATGGGAATTATATTTTATTCTGATTGTTTACTAGAAGGTATATTTCAAGATACATCCTTGATATGTTTCTCTTGTTTTCTGGTGGAATTTACATACAACATACAAATCCTTTATGGTCAGTGCACCAATGGTCAGAAATGAAAATGAAAAGCTCACATGAGGGATAAGTTTGGGAATGGAGCTTTTGAAAGAACATTTGTTTTTTGTACTGAAACACAAAATAGAAAAGAGAAGAGCAGGGCTTCAAGGCAAAAGAGAGGTAGTGTGTTTATGACCTAGTTACGATGTGGTACCTTCATTTTCTGCTAAGTGCATTGATTTCTTGGTCACAATCTTGTAATGCAAATAGGGCAGCTGAAGATAAATTACTCTTCATCTCAGCTACAAGCAGGTGTTCACAAAATCAAGAAGAAAGAAAATGCAATTCACATCTAGGTAGTCTGTGAGGTTGCTTGTTTGTCTGGGTTTTCCCTGCCCTTCCCACAAGAAGCTCTTGTATGCCTTTAATGTTAGCATGATATGGGGACACAAAATTCAGGGCAGTAGTTTTCATGGATTGTAGCTTTCTCTTATGCATTGCAATCCATTTTTTAAAAAGCATATAAACGTGGGAGCTCTAGTATTCCTTGTGTCTGGAAGGCAAAAGATTCTTAGCTGCTGTTGACACATTCATATACAAAGCAGCAACCTACAGAAAGACGTCTCCTTTATGAAATTCAGCTTTATCAAAGCAGACAGCTGTCAGCTTCTTACCCGCAGCACACATGAGGAGCCATATCCCAGCCCCCTCACACTACACCAGGGATTATCCTAGGGTTGCTGGCTGGCCTCCACCTTTCCCTCCCACGAAACATACACACAAGGGATAGCTGGCAAAAGCCCCTCCGATGCTTCTTAAGGCACAGCCACTCCTTACAGGTTGGGGACTGTTCACTGTCCTCACCCCACGGGCCCCCTCATCACCCTTGGCTCCACTGCCCATAGGCTCTTGCACCTTAAAGCCCTGTGTGCAGACACAAGGGTCCACCAGCACCCTGAGGATAGGGCTCAGCCTCCTGCCCACTCCCGGAATCTCCACAGGCAGAGAACATTGGTTGTGGTTCATCAGCTCAAGCTCATGGGAAATAGAACCAAGGTGGCAGTGACCATGCCAGCCCCTCTCTGACTGTCCTGGTCCCCATCATCCCAAACACAGTGCAGATGCTTGGTCCCAGGTCACAGCTGGAGCACTGCTGGCTCCTCACATTCCAGCACAGAAGCAGAGCCTGGGGACCAAAAACTAGGATGTCTCATGGAAATGCAGTGGCATCAAAACAGTTCATGGTAAGACAAGACAGCCATTGCTAAGGGAGTATGGGGAACCTCAGAGTAAAATTCCACTGAGGTCAGACTGAGTCAGGCTTTTGTGGACATCATGGATTCCATAGGTCTTCAATTTCTTTCATTTCTGGACTAAAGGAAACTGAATGTTTGCATGGAATAAAAACTAAAAGAGGGTTTTTTTCTTTTTCTTCAGATGTTTTTGTTTTGTTTTTCTCTTCCTTATTTTTTCTGTCTAAAGCCTTCCCTATTCCTCAGAGATCCCACTACAGTGAGACTGAATTGTTAATGGACTGCTTTCCAAAGTGTAGCCTGAAAGTGGCCACAATATTTAGAAGCCAGACTTCAGACAACAGAATGGAGTCTGCTTGTCTTCCCCCACAGACACCAAGGATAGCAAGAAAGCTCTTTCCTGATGCTTAGGATCCACAGGCAAAATTCAAACACCACAGCCACAATCTGCACTGGACACTGGCTTGATAAAATGAGAGAGCCATGAAACAGCAGTTTCACTTCCCTTGTGCTCTGCTGCTTCTTCTGTACATGATATTTAAAGAGCATTATGGGATTCTGTGTACTTAATAACCTCTCTGTCAGAAGGATTTGGTTGCTGAATATAACTAAGTATCTATGTGATTAGGTTTCAGGCATTTTGGTACGTTTTATTACATTTTCTGTTACTTTTTTTTTTTCTTTTTTTTTAAGAAAAAGGAGAATTCAAGCAGGGAGGAAATGCTTTTTTCTGCCAATAGTCTTATTGCTAACTCTGTATCTTGCAAACTCCCAGGATAATGCTTGTCCCTCAAGACGTGTATGATTTTTAAGTTTCACGGAGTTGAATTTTGTAACTGTAGTAATATTGGAGAAATATATGGCCACCACCATCTCCAATTACCTCAGGCTGAAAAGTCAAATACCTAAGCAGACACCGGCTACTCACATATTGGTAGTCTTAAATTTCTCTGTCCAGCCAGACTGCTCATGCCCTCAGCTTCTCCTCTACATAATCTCCTAATATTGCTCCTCTCTCACGCCACCTTTTCTCCATTACTCACATGGTAGCTTTTCTTATCTTATCCTCATCATCTTCTTTCCATCCTGCTCTGTTCCCAGTGGACTCCATCTCATGTCCCATTCTTTTGCTCCATCTCTGTACTGCATTCTCCAGATTTTCCACCACTCTCCTGTCTACTCACCTTTCTGACTTACCCTTTCCCTCACCTGCCCTCCTGCCCCAGTTACTTCTCTCCTACCACCCTCCCTTTCTTCCTTGCCTCTTCTAGCTGATCCATGGTTTGAGGAAGACATTACCATGGCAGTGTCATCACCAAGGAAGGAAGCAAACAATTCTGCTGCTAAGGATCTGTCTGCACACATACTACATTTCAGGCGTGGGTGCTTTGTATCCATCAGTACATCTGAGGTCTGAAATTAGAAATCTGAAATCTTAATCATATGCTCAGTAATGGGGCCAAAATGTTGCCATGGTGAAATAACAAGAGGAAGGACCAACAATAAGACATTGAAAAATGGCATTTCAACAAGGAATAAGGTCCCACACGAAAAAAGATGCTCAGACTACTCCTGTACTGTAGTGTCTCTTATTTTGACCAGAATAAAGGAGGTTTTGTTCCCATGAAATCAAATCAGTTTCAGCTTTGGGAATGGGAGGTATAGGAGTATCTGCAGTATTTTTACACATCTAGAGAGCTTTTTCCCCTGTGATGAGATGCTTTATCCCTGCTCCTTGCCCATCACTGTTCCTGACAGCATGCCTGTAAAAGGCAGAGCACTGACAGCTACCATAGGGGCTGGCAGCTGTATACAGCCCATACCCCTCCTCATGTCTCCTGGGACTGGGACTGAGAGTAGTGGGCTAAATTTATACAAAGTTTTGACTGTTCCTTAGAAAAATCTCTATAACAATAGAGTTGGTGAAGAGAAGCAGTTGATTGCTGGGGGATTCCAAAGAGTTTTTGTCTCCATGGGGACTCCATGGGAGTTTTTGGGAAGAAGTGAGACTAATATCTCTCAGAATAGGTTTTGGTAGAAATCCTACCCTGGAGCAGAGGATGTTTTGAATGAGTTCCTGAGACCTGACAGGCAAATTTGCTTGAGAGTTCTCTTGTGGCCATTTCTGTGGTTGTGCAAAATGACAAGGAGTTTCCTTCTCCTTATGTTTGCTTAACGCTCCACCCCCCTTCTAGAAGCACATGTATTTTAATTTCACAGTGTATTTTTTCAGAAGTTATTAGCTTTAGTTACAACATATTTACTTATAACTGTTAAAGTTCAATTAGCTTCATATCTGGACTATTTCTATTTTACATCTAATCAAGGAGTGGAGAATTTATTTTCTGACATCCCTCACACTAAGCTGGATTTTACATGAAATCTCAGAAATGCATTAATTTCCCTATCATTTTTTAAAAAATTTTAATGTTCTATTCAGCCTATCTGCCTGATACCTTAATTACTCCTTCACTCTTCCCAACACGCTGCACAGAATACAGTTTCTGGCTATTTCCTGGCCTTTTCTTTTTTTCTAATTCATCCCAGTTTAAATGGGGTGGGTTTGTGGTTTTTTTTCGTTTTGTATTGTTTCATTTTTTAAATGTTTGCCTCACGTGAAAGTGGACATTGCCATTTATTTATTTTTTTCTTCTGATTATATATCACAATGTGGTTTTTTTTTATTTTATTTTTTTATTCTAGAAGGCAGAGAGAGTTTTTAGGTTCTTCCTCAAAGATGTTCCAGTTCCTTTACAGCAGAACGTGTATTGAACTCTCCCCTGCAGAGCAAGAGAGTTCATGGATATATACAATATCAAAATATGTTAGCTATAGAAATATTGAGACATGTTTTCCTTTGTATTTGCATGTATGCTGTTGCAGGCTGGATTCCCTTATTGGGCTGTATGGTCCTTAAGGGTCAGGCTACGGTATTGCATATGCCATCCATATCAGGGATATGGAAGAAGAAAGGCTATAAAGGGGCCAAGAATAAGGAAAGCCCTGACTCAGCCTCATCCTGCATGTTAGTAGTTGAAGCAGGCAGCTGGATTCCTGAAGAAAAAGTAAACTGAGTGACAAGCAGAGGTCAGGAAGGTCAAAGCTGGGATGCTGTTGGTCTACCTGTGTCAAAACAGACAAGAGTATCAGAACAAGTGTAATCCTGCAGCAAAGTCCCTCCTGGGATGTATCATTGCACAGCAGAGTACTGATTGTGGCAGTCAGTCTTCACCACTCTGCTTTCTTTTTAGCTTTTCTTGTGCTGATGAGGTGAGCTGCTTTTTCCCCCACTATTTTGCAATAACAGATATTTCTGCTCCTGTGCTGTCCTTCTGAAGGGCTGCCAATTCTGGGACACTTCCAGTTTGGTGTCAACAATGCCAAAACTGTCTGGGCTGCTGCCTCTCTGGTGGATCCACATGACATGGTGTGATGGCTGGGGATGGCTTTTACACCATCACACACAAAACATTTGCACCCACATGTCCAAATGCAAGCACACTCTTAAAGTGTCAAGTCCTCCTAGAGGAGAATAAGATGTAAAGAAAGAGCTAGGAGGTTTTCATGAAGACAAAAAATGTCAGACTGGTTTATTATCCTGCCTTCATAGGGGTAACAGGACAAACGAAAACAAAAATGTGATACTAAAGTTGCTAAAACTTTTTGAGTGTCTTGCACAATATTTTCATAAGAGAATTGGAAACTATGGACAAGATAAATTATAGACAACTTTTAAAATTTCTACAGGACCAGTTGAAAAACCCTCCAGAAAGAGCAGTTATGGAGGTTTCACTGCCAATATTGCAGTGTATTTTCTGTGGGGTCAGTCCTGAAAATAAGCCTACCAGATATTCCCAATGAAAGCCTGCATGATAAAATAGACTGTATGCTTTTAAAATCTGAGGATGCCCCCAAGGTAACAGGGGTTGTAAGTGCCTCAAATGACAAGATAAGAATTCAAAATGATCTTGATAAATTGAAGGAGGTGAAATCAATAAGACAAAATTCAATAAAGACAAGTGCAAAGTGATACACTTAGCAAGGAGAAATCAAATGCACAAATACAAAAAAAAGAATAACTGGTGAAGCAGCAACTCTGCCAGAAGCGGCCCTGTGAGCAGAAAATAAATTAGCAATATGATCCTGCCTTAAAAATGACTGATGACATTCCCAGATGTATTAATATATGTTATTACAGAAAGTAGTTGCTCTCATTTACTTAGTACTGATTATGTCACGGACAGACTGATGTATCCCACCCTAGCCAGCAAATTTAGTCAAAGAGCAAAACAGTCCAGAAGTAAGAAACAATAAAGATTAGAGAACTGCAGCGTGTAGCCTATAAGGCAAGACTGAAAAATTTTTTTTATTTTCAGTGAGGCCAAAGACCATTTCCAAACATCTAAAAAAGTCCTTTGCAAAAACCTCCATCAGATGTATTGTTTTGCCAATTGAAAGAGACAAAAAAAATTACTTGGCTTAAAAAAATTACATCGGCTTAATCTGCAGAAATAGAGAATAAAATTTGGTATTAATAGAAAAGAAGGAATGACAGTGTATCACTGTGTTGTGGAATATCCTCATTGGGGTAGGTGGCATTGTAGGGAGCTTTTAAGACTGATTGGAGAATTAACTTCTAGTGCTGACCCAGGTATACCTATACTGCTTCACAGTAAGAAAATTAATTGAATAACATGTCTTTTGTTCTTTAACACAATCTGAGAGAGCACTGTAGAACTCCAATGCCATTTTCAGCTCTTGCTTTAGTTGTTGTCTTACCCAGCTATTAATTTCAACAAAAATCCTGGAGATAAGGGGTGGTATGAACATGCCCTTTTATTGTCTTGATAAGATGTTGACATGAGGGTCAATTACTTTCTGAGCACACGTTGCAGTACTGGACAAACATAATAAAATCATAATTTCTACCCCTTTGAATCTGTAGTTTAAGATGAGAGAGTAAGTGAATACAGATTGGTGGAGGTGCTGAAGCATTTCAGGAGACAGTATTAATCAGCATTGGCGGTGGTACAAGTGGGATGAGTGTACTTGTCAATTTTTATGGCTGTTGCACCTAAGAAGAATGTGGAAGTAGGATCTGAAGGGGAATGACAAAGTAGTTTTGCAGAGTACTCTTTTCTAAGCACTAGAACAGGACGAAAAAAAAAAATTCTGAAAATGTGACAGTGATATAGATAGGTATTGGGGCCAATCAGAAGAGAGTTTAATTTTTTGGAGGGTGGGAAGTGATAGATCACAGTAAGAGACCCTGAGAAGAAAGCAGATTCTGGTACATTAGAGAGTTAATGTGGACTTACAAAGACAAGGGTGTTATTGCACATGTGACAGGTTGGGAAAGTCAGATGTACAGCATTCTTCTGGATTGATGACAGTTAGAAAGGCTGATTTTGCTTGGAATTTAATGTGACAGCTTAGACCCTGGACAAGAATTTCAGTTGAACGTCTGGATAAGAGTGGATATGTTGTGTGGAAGAGTCTTACACAGTCTTGATGTGAGAACTGACAGATAATTCAGGTAATAAGGCCAAGTGACAGGCAGGATAATGGAATTGCCAAAAGCAGGGGAGAAAGCAACAGTGGAGAGGATTCAGGAAGAGAGCTAAGAAACTTTCTTTTAAAATATTGGGCTTGGATTGGCAGTGGAAAATCTGCAACTGAATGCCAGGAAAACAGGTCAGATCTGGGACAGAGAATCACCTTTCTAGGTGGTATGTGCTAACCCCTCTAATACACAAACCTGTCTGCCCATCCACACAACCATTTCATCTTCAGGAACATTTCTGGAGAATATGATGCAGAGAGAAACTGCAGAGGGACCCCCCATATAGGAGCTGGAGGGACCACAAAAAAATCCCTGGAGAGCAGAGCGAGATGCAGATAGGGAGAGGAAGAATTCCAAGGAAACAGGTAAAATATAGAAGACTGTCACAAGTTATATGATAAGGGAAGTTATCTTTGACTCAGTGCTATTTCTTAGTAGGGGAAGAAGGACACAGTCCTCTTCCTAGACACTGAAGCCATAACCTACTGAGACCATGAAATTCTTGTCATCCAAATTGAACAAATGAATGTCAGATTCTCTTCTTGAGGCTGGAGGAGACTTTATAAATCTTTCAAGAAGACACCTGTTACTGAATACTATAATTTTTGCACATCTCACTGAGGTCTGTACATAGCCTCTTTCATACTTAACCAGTACATAAGCTCTGTAAAACATTTCTGTTACTCCTCAACTCATGACAAATGATGTTTGCCCTAGGATGTCAGTTCCTGTAATCTCCAGGACTACCTCATTAAGCAAAGCCACCACCTAGCACTGAGCACACCCCTCTCCTCTAGCTGTTGGGTGAGTTCTAAGACATGAGCTGTATGCAAAGTTCTAATGTTGGAGTCTCAGCAAATCTTCTGCTACCACATGAGCAGATGCTCACATTGCTCAACAATGGATCAACCCTGCCTCTTTTTAATCTTGTGTGATCAGCTGGGAATGACAAGAAGATACTCACCCACTCCTTATCTAAGCAAGAAAAATGCTAATAAGGGAAATAGGACTGGCTGTGACAAAACCTCCAGAGACAATATGGCAAAGTTAAGCACAGGTCATTAGAGTCAGATGATTGTTTTTAAACTTCCTTTATTATTTTCAAAGTACTTAAGTATTACTTGAGATTTCCTGAGGGAAAGACTAATATTTATTATGAACTATTATGAAAATATTCTAATTTTATGTCTTGAACAATAAAGATGTAAAGTGGGTAACATTCTCTTGGAAAGACCTGGAATTCATCTGTAAAATAACTACTGTCCTATATTATTAATAGACTGTTGCTATTACTAATTTTTTAAACTTATCTGATTTTTAAAAATTCAAATCTACTTTTTTATCTTTCTTTTGTCAATCTCAGATGTCTCTTGCTGTGAATAATAAAAAAACAAAGAAGAGTGTGACAAGAGGACAACAGCATCAAGAGGACATAAAAAGAAGGGAGATAAGCTGAGTCACAGGGAGTGCATGGCCTTTTTCCTCTGTCATGCTTTCCACAAGGCTTCCCAGCATCACCAGCCCTGGCTCCACTCCACAGAGAAGAATGCAGCATAGCAACTGCCTGCATACAGGTAGAAATCTTACAAAGTACAAGGTCTTTCTTTTTTATACTGGAAAAGAATTTCTGCTGTTAGGGTTCTCTATATGGTTTTTTGTTTTTTTTTTTTTGGTATGGTCTTACCATCTATACTAAAATGCTGATATGAATTTTATAAATTGATGTCCAAGTCATGAAATAAGATGACTATAGGAAAGGGAAACAAGATCTGACTGTTCCGGCTTGAGAGTTTCTTTAGGTGTAATTTTCTCTATTTCATAACTTATCATTTTAATATCATAAAATATCTTTTCACAATCTTCTGTAATATGCTCTGTTGCACTGAATTAAAAAATTGAGATTACAAATATAGAATAAGAAGGAAGAAAGAAACTCAATTTCAGCTCCAGTGAACAGGCTTTATTTCCTCTCACTTTTTGCTGCTTTTATACACAAGTCTAGCTTCAATGACTCTGGAGATTTATATCTGCAGCCATGGCAGAAGAATTGGTCTGGACATTGAGGGAGAAGAATACCTCAGAAACAATGGACAAATAGTTAAAAACACTTACCATCAGTTCTTTCTCTGTAGCTTCAGCAGGTTTGAGTTTCACTTCAGAAACAAACTGCATAGTAATATACCTAATATATATTCACAAAATATCAGCTAATATCAGCTAATATTTGAGGGTTCTCAGAATTTTCAGAGTAAACTGAAAAAAAGCTTTACATTTTCAGTGCTGGAAAAATACCACCAGAGCTTTAAACACAGTGTTAGACTACCCACCTCTTTATGTATTGGGCTAGAACTTATTTAAGGATCTCACATAGTTTTCTAACAGTGCATGTCTCAGGGAAAAAAGTTCACAAACTATTTTTTTTTCTGTGCCATCATTACATGCCCAGGAAGCAAACAGAGCTGCCACGTATCACAACAGGCAGCAGAACTGCCCTGTCATGGGATGCTCCTTGGCACCTGTGGGCTTTGCCATCTTATGGGAGATCATTCTCTCCTTCTACTCTGCTCTCATGAGTTCTGGGTCCCCCAACACAAGACTGATATGGAGCTGTTGGAGTGAGTCTAGAGGAAGGCCACAAAGATGATTAGAGGGCTGGAACACCTCTCCTATGAAGACAGGCTGAGAAAGTTGGGGTTGTTCAGCCTGAAGGCTCCAGGGAGACCTTACAGCAGCCTGCAAGAAAGCTGAGGTGGAACTTTTTGCAAATCCATGTAGTGATGGGAAAAGTGGGGATGGCTTTAAATTGGAAGAATAGATTTAGGTTAGACATTAGGAATTCTCTGTTCTAGGGTGGTGAGACACTGGAACAGGTTGCCCAGGGAAGTTGTAGATGCCTTGTAACTGGAAGTGTTGAAGGCCAGACTGAATGGGGCTTTGAGCAACCTGCTCTAGTGGGCGGTGTCCTTGCATGCAGGGGAGTTGGGACTAGGTGATCTTTAAGGTCCATTCCAACCCAAACCATTCTGTGATTCTCTGGTTCTATGAAACGGTTCAGGGTTGCTAAGGTGCCTGTTTTTGCTGCATTTTTTACATTTCTCTTTCTGTGGACATATTTTGGGTGCCAGGTGTAAACAGACTTGCACTACCTTAAAAAAAGGCAGTGAAAGGCAGAAGGAGCCAAACCCATCATGGTAGAACTGAAGCCTCATAAAAAATATCTTCAGTGAAAAATATCTTAGCATATCTCAGAAGGGACAAGGCTTGCAGGCATACAGCCCTGCACAGGGTACCTCTCCTTGTGGAAATGGCAGAGCCTGAGAGACCCTGGAACAGCCCAACCCTGCCAGGATGCTCAACAGGTGTTATTTGGCATCAGTGACCCTGGCACCAGATGTGAGGCTGGGATCCATCAGGTGCTCTTTTATTCCTGGTGTCAGATGGCAGTGAGACAGAGTATATAAAATGTGAACTAAATAAGGTGTAATTCATTAATCACAATGCTGACTTACTATGCAAATGCAAACTGCTTATACTTGGAGAGAATTAGAATCATGACTTGAGTCATTTTACGTATAAGGCCAGAAAATACTCCGTGTTTATAATTCTTCTGGAGTTTGTAAAAATGCTTTGGGGTGCAAATCATCTTTATTCTTTTTTTTCTATTAGATTTCCAGGACCTGGAAATCTGTCAAGCACATTTTTATCATAGGTATAAAATTCTAAAGACAATTTTCAAAAATGCTATTTTTATAGTAAGGAATTTGCAAGACCTTTAATGATATTCACTTTTAAAGTAAATAAATACTGTATTGTGCAAGCATTAATGAAATAAACATCAACAAGATGTTAAATGCTAAGGCAACATTGGCTCAGAAAAAAATAATAATTTTTTTTAAATAAAAATGAGAGTGACAAAAAATGTATAACTGAAAATCAGAATGCTGGTGTGTGGGACACTGCACATGTGAAAATGTATCTACATATTGCTCATATAAAAGGGAAACAGGGTTTGCACTGAGACAGGTAGATAGACCCTAAACACACATTTTGTACCAATGGTACTTTGCAATGAACTCTTTATCTTACTATAATGTCTGAGCATCATCAAATTTGACACAGAAGGAGTATTTTGGAATGTTCTTATCATTAGTAAGGGAGGTTACCATTACGTTTTCCTCTACATAGAGGTTTCCCTTGTGTATTTTAAATATTTTTCCCTGTGTAGAAATGCACAAGTCTTGAAGTCTTGAAGTACTAAGATCCATCCAGAATCTGTTCCTGAACCTGTTAAGCAAGTGAACAAGCACCAAAAAAGAAATTAAAATCTCAGTTTTTTATCCTGACACATTTCTAGCCTGCTCCCAGGTTCTTGTTTCCATGGCTATCTGAAGCTGCAAGTGCTGCTCTGTCACTTTGTATCTCCTAAGAGCATCTTCAGATAGATGAAAATGAAGTCATAATCTTTCCACATTGAAAATAGGCCAAAAAAATGATCAGAATGTGTGGAGTGTGGATGACTTCAATTTATAAATACACACTTTCGTCACCTTGACCCCAGAATGAGGCAGCTATACAGCAGGACCAAATTTTCTGGTTCAGATCCAGCAGAAAATGTGAATATAGCTTGTCAGATTTTCTTCGGTGGCAAATCCAGGACTTAAGCCCCTAATTTACCATTTGGATTTTACTTCTCTTTTAACCAAAATCTAGACCTGATGTATATATGTCTAGCCCCTTTTTCAGCTGTGGGGCTACAGTCTCAAAATGCAAAAAGAGATTAATAGGCACAAAATTAAGCCTCCCACGTTCTTCCAGGCACTAGAGTAAGCTCAGCCTTCTGGACTGAAAGGAAAACAACCTTCATTTTCATGGGATAGCAGCAAGAGAATACCAGGTTAACTTTCCTATTGGCAGAAACATACATGAATTTCTGACTCTTCACCTTGGGGACTTTTTATCCTTAGATGTCATCTAAGGGATAGCAGGGACAGCTGTCCTGCTTTTCCTTGCTTCTGCAGACTCTGGCCACACCACCTCCTGGGCTGCCTTCCCCGTGCAGGAAGGGTGACAAATGCTTGGCTCCCAGGGCCCTTCTCTCCCCACACCTGCCTGAGTTAGGACACTGGGAGCATTTGTGTTAATGTGACAGAAAAGCACCTCACAAAACCTTGGGTGACCTGAGTTGTCTCAAACAGACCATCAAGCCTAACATGAAGTGAGTAGAGAAATGGGTTCTCTGTAATGCATCTTGAGTGATGAATGGGTAGCTATCAAAGATGAACAAACAAGGAAATGTAAGTGAAAAACAAAATAAAGGAACAACAACAACAAAATTAAAACAAAACACCCTTTTAGCAGTATGATTTGCTTTGGGATTCCAGAACTTGGAACCAGTTCTAAGAATATGTTTCTGATGCTTTCTTAGAAATATTTCTCAATTATTTGTAAATTATTAGAATAGAATTGTCAGGCTTATAGAAATGTTTATTCTGCTTAACAGAAATGTCTATCTTGTGAGCCTTTACTTCTGAGATAGATGTCAGGACTTTTTTATGCTCCCTGTAGAAAAATAGACAGGCTGAAGGTCTCATCCCTCTCATCTTGAAGTAGGGACTCTGAAACACATGAGACAGATCCTGCAGCAGTGCCCATTTTTTTCTACTGACTGTAATGGGAGACCTACACAGTGAGGTCAGATTAGTTGCCTATGATGTAGACATTTCTGCTTGTACAGATAAATCTTCCATCAAGAAAAATGTTGACATTTTTCTGTTATAACAAATTTGATTCCTCTATCCTATCTGTCTCTTGACAAACAAAGCAGCTTGTCAAAGGAAAGGTTAAGCTAGAAGGTAAAAACACAGGTGGAAATTACTTCAGTACAAGAATTAATTTGACTGTAAAACAGTCTCATAAAATAAGTCCTTTCAGCCAACCACTAACCACAATATTTTTCATCTAAGTCTGAAATATGCTACTGTTTTTTCTGATGACTACCACTGATTTTGGCTGGCTTCTCCATTTCATAATCATGACTCCTTGACTTTTTTATGCTCTGCCATTTCTCAGATATTAATGCAATCACAGTGGCAAGTGTTCAGTAGCCCAGATGAGATGCCAAAGGTTAGTAATGACTTTTGAACAAACACTGCTGAAGTGGCAGCACATACTTGAAAAGGCACAATTTTTCCCAGCAGTTCAATATTGTGTTTTAACTTTGTACACAGTTAGCCTGTGGGTGTCCTTTTCATTTGTCAACAGCATGCAACAGAGCACTACCATTTTGCACTCTGGTGGAAAAGTGTTACTTCAACCTGATTGACTCTTTTTGCTCCATGGAAATTATTTACCTAGAAATATTACAGTAGAGGGCCAAATTGCTTTCAGTAAAAAAAAATGAAAACAATTACTTGGGGTTTTTACAGAATGAAAATATTGCACTGTGGCAGTAGCTATCTCTTTTGTTAAGTCTAAAAGAATGCTGTACTGAAAAAAATTGTCTTAGGATGTTACTTTCTCTTGGTTGTTGAATTTGTAGGGCAAGAAAGAAGGGCTGTTCACCAAAGGAGAGAGAAAGTGAAGGTTATTAAAATTTTTGTTCATTTAGCTGTATTTGGATTATGTTTCAGTCAGATGGGTTGAAGAATGCACAAGTGCTGACTTTCTTTTGATTAAACTGAGAAATAAAATGAATTAAAATTGCAACCAAGACATATTAAATAGGAAAGCTTCCTAGAAGGAAAAAGATAGTAGAATCTACACCATGGGACACTTTAAAAAGCACGTTATACAAATGTATGCCAGGAATGAATTATGTGCAGCTGATGCTGCCTTAAAACAAAGGACTTCAAATCTCTTTTGGCTGCTTTCTATTTTCCCCACTACTTTTTATTTCTTCTGTATGTCTCTGTAGCAAAATTGTACACTCTTTTGAGAGAGAAAATGAAACAGATATTCAAAATGAACAATTTTGAAAAGACGTCTTCTAATAAGGAATATAATATTAGTTCTTAATGAACCTAGTCCTCTAAAACTGTTTAAGCAAAACAGTCATGTAGCTCACAGACTGTGACCAGAAAAAATGACAATAGTGAATGAATTTATAATCTCAGTTTCTAAACATAATAGGTCTTATTTCATTCTCACGTGTGTGATCTGCAACAGTTCACTGAATTTATGAAAATGGAGAACTGAGGATGTAATATCTGGACTATTTGTTATCTGTGCTCCATAAGCACCTACTGTTAAATTAAAGGAGACCAAAGAGGAGACCTGAACATTGGATCTCTGCTCCTCAATTTACTTCCTGGATTTTCCTGAAGGCCACCAGCTAGCTCTAGTTGAAATCTGATGACTTTTTTTCCTCTCATTCCATATGGAGCAGACAGCACCTTTTAATTGCTTTATACCCTTAAGAATTTGTGCACCCAGGGTGGCTGAAGATCAATGAAGAAGACAGCTAGCACAAACATAGGGTGATAGATTCTCATGGGGGGAGTTCTCTTCCTCTGTGCAGAGTACTGGCTCCATGAGACATGAGAAGGGCAGTAGGATGTTTTTGTGGGATTCTTCGGTGTACGTAACGTACCGGGTCCTAATCAAAGTCTCACAGCACAGTGACTTGTGCCATCTGTCTTCTTGGTTTGAGGACAATTCTTGACCATACGAGTGTGAACACTGCTTGTGTGGCGGGTAGCTGGGTGAGGTAATTGCTTATTATCATTGCCTTGGGTGACATTCATGATCAGATCTTTGTCTTTTGTGGGCATAATACTGTGCCTCCCTACAGCTAGAGTCCTTTCATAAAGCAGTCAGGAATCTGATCAGACCTGACCAAAATGTGTTTAATGATTTTTTGAAGGATCCTTTATATACTAAGAAAAAAAAGGTAAATTAGTCAAAATGGGAGGGCCTTGTAGGACTGTTTCAAATTGTAAAAAAAATTCCATTCCTATATGATGTAAATCTAGTAACTATGCAAGTGCTTGGAACTAAGGAATAGCTATTTGAGAGACACTAAATAAGAGACATTTTGAAATTCTCTTCTTTATTTTGAATAAGAGAGAATTCAGTTGCAGATCCACACATTTCTGCATAAACTTGTATTACAAGAAAACCATGTGAGCATAGAGAATGCATTTTCATTGATGTCTTTGATTGACAGATGGTGCAGAAAAACCAACAGGGAATGAAACTGATATTTTATTTCAGTTAGTCTTTCATATTGAATAAGCTAACATCATCACCTCTTTCAATATTAATATGGTGTCTGGGCTCACATTCTGTTACCAGGAGTGTGCTTAGAAGAAGTCGTCAAATAGAATGCTCTTTTCTTCCTTGCCTGAGATTGTAAACATTTTTTGTAAAATAGATAGGGATTGCATAGCCTTTGGTTTTGTTCACTAATCTATAAAGGATTTGACCCGTTCCAGAAACAGAAAATTTGCTTTTGAAAAAATAAGATGGTATATTATGTTCCTCAATAAGGAGAGGACCCCCAACAGTCCCATGTGCTGCTAAAATGAAACTTCAGTCTTATGAAAACTTTTTGCAAGAACAGGCAATGGCTCTGTTACCATAAGGGCTTACAGCATTCTCCCAGGTAATTTGTAACACAGGAGACAGACACATAAGCTCCAAGTGTCTTTTCAGCTTCTTTAATATCATTTTGTATACCTCTCTGCTGACTGCTCATAAATCACCTACTTCAATCTGGACCTCCTTTTCTCAGACTGAATCAATGTTTCAGCCTGCCTCTGAAATCTCTGAGCGTAATGGCCCTAAAACTAACCTGTTTTTCCACCTGCCACTCTCTTCTGTAGACAGCCTTTCTGCTGTGGTGACAACATCACTTTTCCTCATGGTGTCTGACTAAAACACCTCTCTCATTCTGCCATAACACACAGCTATTGCCTCATCTTTTTCTCTTTCTCTTTCCCAGTGAAGCTCCATCTGTTTTTCTCCATCTCAGACCAAAAAAGCTCCAGGCCCTTTCTCAACCAGCTTTGTTTTTTATCACTGTAATTTCCTCTTCTGTAGTTTCCTGCACACTCACCTCCCCATCCCATACAGACTGTGTCCTTCAAAATTGATTCCATCTCAGACATCCCTGTCCTCAACTTCCAAGATGGTGGCACTTCCAAGATGGGCACTTCATACCAAATTTTAGCTGCTTACCCTGGTGTCTGCGCCCCATTGCCTGCTAAAGGAAGAAAGAACTTCAACCCTGCTACAATTGGGTTGAAAATCAGCCATCTCCAGCAGGGAAACCATTGATTAATGCAAGGATGGGATCTCGCCTGTGTTAAAAGCAGACTTGCAGAGTTCATAGCTTTCACATCCACCTGCATCTTCTCACATGGATACCACTTATTTTCACACTACTGCTGCCTGTCTCAGTCAGGTATATCTTAACAGAGCCACTTATCCACCTGAGTGACTCAAGCAGACACAGGCAAAGAAAGTTTAAATCTACCCATTATGGTGCAGGGTGAGAAAGAGAACATAGTTTATGCTTCATTTGTCAGTCACATTTGCTCCAGAAAGTTAGACATGAATCCTGCTGCCGCAAGTGAAGCTTCAGCTTATGAACCCGCAACTGGCATCCCAGGAAGGATTTAGTAGGTGTAAATGCCATCATACTGAAGTCTCACATAAGTTCCTCCGTGTTGCTAACGAATGTTCACCTTTTGCTCAAAGTGATTTCATTGAATTGCCATCAGAGAGGAATAAAAGCTAACTTTTTCCCAAGGGATGATGATTCAATATGCTTCATAAAAAAAAAAAAAAAAAAAAAAAAAAAAAAGTGTGAAGCCTGAAATAAAAATATTAGACAATATACTCTGTTCTTTGTGTACAAAAAAAGGAATTACTCCTCAAAGTAAATCTGTCCCATCACTGCATGAAACTCAATGCTCCTGCTGATCTATTTCATCTGGAGAAGGTGTTTCCCTCCTTTAGGCTCTATTATGCAGATTTGATGTGGAATTGAGCCAGTTTTCTTCTGAGTCGCTGTTTCACAAAAGTATTTTCTGTGGCCTTTTATGGCTAGCCATATGCCTTCAGGGTTACAAAAATGTCTATTGCATTTTGTAAACGAAATTAGAATTATGCTACATTTCTGATTTAAGAAAAAAAAAGAAAAAGAAAAAGAAAAGGTAAAAAGAAAGTAGGGAACTCAGACTGGATGTGAAAATAGGTCTAGCATGTTAAATGGAAACAGTATTTTGCAAGACAATCAAGTTAAGGGACAATACCTCCTGGAAGACCACAGGCCTTCTGTAGAGCAATAATTTAATCTTCAGCAACTTGTGACATCTGCAACCCAGAGAACTGTCATGCATATGTATGTTCCATATTTTCTGACCCTTCCTTCTTTTGTATCTTAGCTCATCTTCACAGAAAACAAATTTGAAGTCTGTGACTGGTTATGGAAACATGAAGAGTAGAAGCTGATGAGCAAGGGAGTGAAAATTTCTTTTTATGATTGTGTCCTTCATAATTAGAAGCAGAACATGAGATATGCTTTTTTATGGGGCTTTTGGTTTTTGTTTGTTGTTTGTTTTTTTTTAATTAGAAGTACTTACATAATTGGTCTTTATACTCTCTGTTTTCCAAACATATTTTTGAGACAACAGTGGGACATAAAAAGCCCTCTCCAGCATCTGGTCTGATATATTCTCATTATGAGTGATAGTTACTATTCATAATTTTCACTGTAGTTTGAGCAGTAGATTAAAGTTCTGAAACTTTATGGATTTGGAGAAAAACAAGGTATGTTAGACAAAGTTACTATGGTTTGAGATGTTAAAGAGTTCTGGCCTCCTGTACAGCTTTGCTTTCATGACGAAAAACAGCTTAGCAGAAAGCTCACAATAGGAGGAGACCCACAGTATCTGGGTTTCTCTTACAAGCTGATAGATCCACATATAGCTGTATAATTACAGGGCTTTTTTTTTTCCTTGGACAGTACTAAATTTCATGTATAAGTGAAGAACATATTTCAAAACTATGAATACAATCTGTGTTTGGATTGGTATGTTTTAACACAAACAATTCATCAGCAATTCAAGCACTTGAACAAAGTGCTGCAAATTGCTTTTCCTAAGTAAAAATGTTGACAGCTGACAGTATCTGTAGCGGAAGAGTAGAAGAGAGAGGATCCCAACCATCAACATTGCAAGAGGAGGACCAGCATATTTTAGGTTTGGTTTGACACGTTTTCCACAACAACAGTTTTTCACTGAGTACTGGGCTTTGGCTTTTCCAATTCAATTCCCAAACCACAGCTTATTGCTTGCTTGCAGTAATCCTTTTGGATTTACATAAACATGTGACTTGTTATCTGGGTCTTAGAATTTCTCTGCTGTTCTGTTACTTGAGGGTAACTTTAGCTACGGTTTTGTACTACAGTAGTTTTGCCAATTTAAAACATAGAGACTTTCAGATTAATATTTACAGTTTTTCTTTACTTTGATTCTCAGATCCCTTGTTCTGCATAAATCTTCTGTATCAAGAGCTGCACTTAGTAGACAATTATGCCTTTCCCATCAGAGAGCTATGGACATATAAATTTGACAGCTTCGTGTTCTCCTTATGATTCTAGTTCATAAACATGAAGTAATATTCCCATTATTTACAACTACTTCCAAAAGCTACCTATTCACAGACAGATAATATCACCATTTACAGGCAGCTATTTAAATATGAAAATAAATCAAAGCAAAGTCGGACATGTTCTTTGCTTCTCTAGCCCATCATTTCCTCTACATATTCTTGCTCTCCACTCAGCTATCCAAACGGGGGAATTCCATGTACATCTCACAGAGATTTAAATCAAAAATAATTTTCCTGAGGGAGGAACATACAGTATTTCTTATCATAAACAAGGTGGAAAACATTTGGACCCAAATACTTGATATAGTCTATCTATAAATATTGCTGCAAAAAGTACTATAGCTTAAGGTCAGCTGCTTCTAATGTCCTTCCTTTAAATATTTCTTTTCTGCTGCAGGTGCCATTCTCTCCAGCAGGCATTTCACTTAACCATTCCTTCAAAGTGAAGGGTGGATTTTCATAAAAATTTTATTGCAGAATCAAAGAATCACAGAATGGTCAAGGTTGGTCATCTGGTACAAACCTTTGCTCAGTTAGGGTCACCTACAGCTGGTTGCCCAGAACCATGTGTAGGCATTTTTTTAATATCTCCAGGGAGGGAGACTCCACAATCTCTCTGAGGAACCTGTGTCAGGATGCAGTCGTCCTCAAAATAAAAAGTGTTTCCAGATGTTCAGAAGTAGCCTCTTGTGTTTCAGTTTGTACCTCTGAACACCCATGCAAAGAACCTGGCTCCATCTCCTGTGAGGTATTTATGCAGATTGTTGAGATCCCCTTGTTTCTTCTCTTCTCAAGGATGAACAGTACAACTCTCTCAGACTGTCCTCATAGGAAAGAACATTCCAGGCTCTTATTATTTCAGTGATACTTTGCTGGACTGTTTACAGTATGTTCGTGCTTCTTTTGCACTGGGGAGTCCAGACCTGGACACAACACTCCAGATGTGGCCTCACCAGTGCTGAGTTGAAGGGAAGGGTCCCCTCCCTCCACCTGCTGGCAACACTTTGCCTAACACAGGACAAATCGTTGCTATTGACAAGAATGCTTCAAAGACACGTTTGGTAGATGGTGCTGACATCGCTTTGTTCCTTCATCAAGTCTGATATTATAGTTTCCCAACTCTTTTCCTCACTGATTCCTAATGAAGTGAATTAGCATTCACTTATGAGTTCTGTGAGCAAAAGCCACAAGCACATGTAGACAAGATGTAGCATTGAGCTTCCTCCATACAACACAGAATGAAGTGTAAGTAACCCAGTCAAAGAAAATTTATTCCAACTGTGGCTCAGATTTCAAGGAAATTGTCATTTTACAAAAATGTATGTGCCTTAAAAATGCAAACACAGGGCAAGACCCTAATTAAAAAAAAAAAAAAATAAAAAATAAAAATCACGCTAAGAGGCACAACACTTCATCTAAGCCAAAGAATCCAGTCTGGCTTTATGGCTACCCAGTCAAATATTCTTCCCATTCTGAAGAATGGGAAAGAAGAGTTTGCAAAAATTCGGTTTTTGTATCATCAGTTGTTTGGAGTTTTTCCCTTTTGTGCAGCAGGTATAAGATGATTCCTCGTGCTCTGCCATAAATCTTACTTATATGTATAGATAAACTTTTTAATTTTAACCACCTCAGATTGTAAAACATTGGCTTCAGCATGTATACATCCCTAGCACTGGGGACTATTGTTACCAGCAAGAACCCCTGACGCTAAAGACAGGAGTAGCACAAACATCTGGAAGTTTACCTGACCAAGTTTAAGGTCATGCAAGGCATTCTGCATTACCTCTGGGCTCCCAAGTGGGAAAGGACAAAGTCTGGTGGGTACCACCAATAATTATGATTCACCTAGGTAACCAAGCAACAAAGGGTGAGAATCAACCTCAACACATAATACATGTAGTGTTTCCAGTGGATATAGGAAAATACCAAAACCGCTCTAAAAAAGTAGAGATTTACCCATAGAATCTATATCAAATTCTAGCCAGTCAAGTCCAAGAAAACATCACAGAGTTCCAAACCTGCAAGTATGTTCAGGAGTATAGGAAGACAAGAGAATATTAATTTATTAGCAAAATGAAAGTGGAGAGGGCATGTAATTGCTATTTATAAGTACATATGGGAGAACAGAAAGGAGTCCTGAAGAAATAAAAAAAATATAATTTTGGAGAAATTGACAAACATCTGGAACAAACATCCGGAAATAGGATTCTAATTCCAAAGGTATTGGAGAAACCTTCCAGAGACAGTAAAAGAACGACTTCTCTTTCTGAATGTATTCTCTTGAGTTCATCCAAGGGTAAGGACAGCTCTCCATAAGAGCAAATGCTCCAAGAAGTGTCTTTTAGTTCTGTATTCCCTATGGCTACACCTCAGTTCCGGAACTGCTCTGGATGAGTAACTGCATAAAAGCTGAAATAGTTCATGAAGGCTAGATGAGATATATCTGTAGCTATTCAGTTTTCCCCTAAGCTGGTAACAGTTCCATTCTTAGCATGAACAGATTTTTATTTCTGGGCTGTAAGTGTTTCAACTAGCTAGATAGCTGCTAACTACCTCTAAGTGCCAGCAACAGCTCAGATTAACCAGTGAGCAAATGGGCATAAGTACTTGCAGCCAGCACTTCCAGCCTATTCCCACCACTCTGCCTTGGAGATGAGCATCTACCAACAAAAAGGGGAGAACAGGCATGAGCCAAAAGAAGGTTACACTTCCAAAATGGCAGGGAAGTACTGGGCTGGAAAGACAGATTGAAATAAGATGTTAACTCACTTATTCTCACCACTTGAATGCCTCGTGGCATAAACCCCATACCTGACACCACAAGCAGGCTCTGGGGACAAACTGGTTTTCCTCCCTCATCAACTCATACAGTGGAAGAAATACTTCAGAGGCTTTCAGTATACTATCAATGTTTGCAGCACTGATAGCAGCACTGTCCCTGCCATTGCTTAGATTGAGCAGAGCAAGAAATTAAGAACTTCTATTCTATGTTCAGTTCCTTTCTAAGTTACAGTTATATTTACAAATACTCCACTCAAAAATATACTAATAAATGGTGACCTAATGTGACAGATATACTATGCCCATACTTTTTCTTCTCTGGTAGCAGTTTTCAAAGGTAGCCATTGTTTGACTTCTGTTGTAACAGCAATGTTTTCCACACTGTACTCCATGACTGACTTCACTGTCAAGCTACATTTAGCCTGGCATATATCTCTCTGTGATTTAACCATAGGTTTACTGAAGCAATCATGGTCATTATCTCTTATTTTCCTTGAATGCATATCATCTCACACAGAGCTCTACTATTATCTCTGATACGACTGTACCTGAACAGGGTCATTTTAAAGACTAATTCAAAATATCACACAGTATTTCCTCTATTGGTACAATACTGATTTACAATTCTGGAGGAAAGTTATTTGCACTGTTACATAGCATGGTTAATAGCTGAGGTCCATAAAGACTGCAATCAAGACATTTCATCACACTTTATATCTGTCTGCCTTTTATTGATAGGTTTCTTCTCCACTTTATATGCCCTTTTACATGAAACATCTTCATTTCCATTGAGTTAATTCACCTTTTCTCTCTTGTTATAGCTACTTGTAGGTCATTCATGTGTTTAAGAGGGGGTGATGTAATTTTTCCAAACACCAAAGTTCCTATCTTATTTCCATAAATGTGAAATCCTTAATTATGTATTTGCTGTAACATTAAACTAAAGTAAATAAATTAGATATGACAAGATGGAGATGACAGTCTTAAGCCATGCTATCTGGGAAGAGTGGGATTTATTTACAGTTTCATTTCTCATTCCAAATCCTACTGGGCCCTAACATGTAAAAATCTGTTAAGGAGTAGGGCCATTAGCTAAAATATGTTGGATATTCTTGTGCAGCCAGCAGAACTGACCAGTGGGCTATAGTGGTGTAAATTGACTAATTTACAAGCTCTCAGACAGCCCAGAGTTGGAATTACCACAATTTGCACTGATTCTGCATCCTTTAAATGAATAGCTAATCTCTGCTTCAAAATTCAAAGCTTCAGAAAAAACCTCAAAACTGCTTGCAGTCCCTCTGTAAAAATAAAAATAAAAAAAAGAAGACAAAAAAGACAGTTTTTTAAAGCAGGTGTTGAGCATCTACACACTCATAGAAGGAAACAGAAGGAAATAGTATGTGCATGGAATATGCTTTGAAAAGAAATAATATCCTAATAGCTTTATTCCTGTCATTGTACTCTTTCCTGAGCTACACCAAAGCCCTGAATTTCCTTTGAACTCCTGAAAAGCCTCTCATTTCGTTATTTAATTTAGTAATTTATATAATGCTTATGATCTTGGCAGGTGGGTGTTTTGCACGAAAGTAAAAATTTAACATTACCTAAGCCACCCACAACAGGTACCAGGAGTTAAATTACTGCTGTTGATGCTATTGAAAACCTTGACAGTTAAATTGACTAGAATTAAAAAAAAAAAAAAAAAAAAAAAAAAAAGGAAAAAAGAAACAAGCAAAAAAATCAACTTCATAAAAAAAAAATAATATACACAACGCATCAAATTTGCATTGTACTCTCCAAGACAGAAAGTTTGCAGACTAGCTACATCTGAGTGACAAATTGGAAATTCCTGCTGGGGAAAGCCCTGCCCCAGTCCTGCTTGAACTTAGGACCAGAGTGCGTGGTTGAGATCCCTTACTGCCAGACAGCAGGAGCAACAGAGAAAGACCTGCCTCCTAGTTTTCTTGGCTATCTGCTTTCGAGCAGTAAAGCATTTTTCTTTTCTGGAATGTGAAAGTAATGCTGCTATCAGCTTTGAGGATACTGGGGGGTAGGATCAGCGCCCCTTGGGAAAGGGACAGAAGTCACATGGAGCCATGAGCCTGCACTGTCAGGCTGCTGTTTCCCTCTTCACGTGTAAGATGCACACCCTCCCTTCCTCAGTTTAACATGGACCCTGTAGCTCTACAGCTCCTGAATGCTGGCTTTATGTAATTATAAAAACCTCTGTGATGTAAGGGATTTTCAGCTTTTGTGTGTGCACATGGAAGAGTATGCCAGTTGATTTAACTAAGCTTGTGTTCAGAACTCTTCAGGAAAACAAAATCTTGCTTTGAGAGGTAATGTGATCCTACAAATTAACATCGGGGTAAGAAAGGATTTAATTCGACAGACTGTTGCTGAAATGTCACATCTATCTGACCCATGTTGTCAGAATCAGGAGTTTCAACCAGATGCAGCCTGTTGTCCCCCACTCAAACACCCCACCCCCACTCCCACACTCACCCCTGTTAGTCAGCCAGGCAAGCATCCTGATCTTCAGTGGTGCTGAGCACCTGCAATTTGCACTGACTTTCACACCTGAGAAACAAATTCAGTGGGAGGTGCGAATGATTCTCATTCCTGAAAATCAAGCTGTTAGGGTTAAAAGGTAGAGATTTCATGATCTTTCTTTAGGTTCTAGCTGAATTATACTTTGGCTTTCCTGTTTCAGAGATCACAACAGCTTGCCAGCTTCATACAGACATAATGTTTGTTCCTTAGGTAAGCACTAAATAAATGCCAGGTCTTATTAATTCCTCTTTATATCTGCAATGAAGATGTTTCTGACAGCTGCTGGCTACAGAAGGCCCTGAATGAGTTTAGATCCCCAGGCTGCTCTGAGGGCAGAGATCCCCAGCCTGCAGCCAGGTACCACTGCCCACCATCAGAGCCAAGCTGCAGCCCAGGGGTTGTGCCATGATACACCCAGAGGCAAAGGGGTGGCTCTGAAAAATTCAAGTTCCTATGCACGCAAAACCCAAATAACACAGACAGCAGTCACAGGAGCCCACGTGTCCAGCAGTAATTCCGTAAATAATTTGGTTTAGGAGCTCAATCTATGTGACAGGCACGGAGCTGAAATGGAACAATATCATGGATACAGAGATCTAACCACAATTTGTGAATGTTGCACAAATAGCAGTATAGCCATGATGAGAATAAGCCATAGAAATAAAGCAAAGTTTGTGGGGAGAATTTAAATGTTTCATTAGACTAGTTTGCAAAAGCTGTAAAAAACACAGAAGTGATTGGACACACAAGCCCCTCTTCAGGTCTGAAATAGAAACAGCAGCTGCAAAAGCCAAAATCAATCCATCAGGATGAAAAAGAAAAAAAATAAAACAGTAGTAAATACCTGTGGAGGCCATAAGCTTGTAAGGTCCTTTGGAAAAGAGTGAGAAATATACTTATCCCTCCTCAAGGCTAGAGGAGTTAGCTTGGGATAGCACATATTAAATGAGAACATGCCTCAAAAGAGGCTTTAATCTGTTAGTATTTTTAAGAAATATGATTCCTAGTAACTGTCCTCCTGTTATGGAGGTGAGTCATTTTCCTTCTGTATTCCACCAAAAATCACCAAGACAGTGTGGCAGCACTGGGAGAATTCTCTCCCACTGGAAGAGGGGTGTTTCTGTCCATTGGCTGGGTCAACTCATCCTGGTCCATCACGGTTTTTTGGTCTTAGCTATTGTTTGCAGAAGGGCATATGGCACAGTGGATGGGCAGAGGAAATGTGTTGTAAAGGCTCCAAGGTTGATTTTTATTGTGAAAAGATGTGCCAAATTCAATGGTTGCTACTCAAAATACAGTCTCAATCCCTTTGATATTTACTGGCCCCAAGTATTTGTTTCTAGGCCTGAAGTTAGTGAGATGGAGCTATCTGGGAGGTAGGAGCTGTGGTTCTGAAAAAAATTCATTTGGTTTAGAATCATGTAAATTGTTGATGATTGTTTCTATAGGTCCCAGATTAGGCCAGTAGCAATAACGCTTGACAGTATTTTAGGTTCTTTCAACTCAAAGTTGCCATCCACATGTCCAGAAGAGCACACCTCGTTGGTAAAGGATATCTAAATCATTAAAATTATTTCCATGATGATCTCTTCAGATTAAATGAAGTGGGTTCAGAAAAGCCTGGATCTTTTGATTTTGTTCAGACAGGCATTTTTATCTCTAAGTCTCTTTACACAACTGGGAAATTTTAGTTTGATGTATGTTGATTTCATTGCAATAATATTCAAGAGAGTTTGATTGGGGCAATTCCTACTGAATTTGCTAAAAATCAATAAAGAAATTAATGTTTTTGCTGTAAATGATAAAGCTTTCACTTAAGTATTTAAGATAAGCACAGGCTTAGTGATAAATTCAATTATCTTGATACTTTTTTTTTTTTTTTTTTTTTTTTTAATGGGATGAAGCACAGAAGGTTGATATTCATCTTGGGAACAATCTGAGGACCAACTGGAATGCTATCAGAGTGTGAAACATGGTGGACAGACAGGGATATTCCTGGTAGACACAACAGTATTATAGTGGGGAAGCAGTTACAATCAGTAGCTTTCATTGTGGAGAAAACGTGTTCTCTGCACAGTCTTTCTTGTCTTCATTAGTAAGAGTGTCATACAATTGCATGTTTGCACAACTTGTGATTTCATATCGATTTTGTGAAACAGCAAAAAATTGCAATGACAGCTTTTTTTCTCTCCCCGTTCTTTTTCCTGAAGTAGTCAATATATTTGTCTAAGAAAGTTTTTTGTTTTGAGACTTCAATATCTTGCTTTATCTTCTTCCCGAAGTTCCACAGGAGTGGTATTTTGGAATTAACTTCTGACTCATTATTAACTACTCATATAGAAGTATGAAGGAAAGAGTCATTCTAGTTCCCTATATAAAAGTATGTGTATATATATATATATATATAAGTATGTCTTGTATATAAGTATCTGCTTGCTCTTCTAAGGAGGCATTTGGGCTTTTGGAGCAGACGGTTCACTTCAATTTAGCAGATATCTCATTGAATGAAGGTGTTCGTACGTTTCTTTATCAGTCAGGGGTGGGGATAGATCTTGTTGTATTAGTCAGTTCTTTGGTGTCTGTTATGGTTATTTTGGTGGCATTCTGGAGACTGTTTCAAAAAGACTGAGAAAACTTCAGATACACTTCATTTTAGTCTGTCTTTGTTTTCAGTTCATCAGTTGGGTGTAGCTAGATAAAGAACATTATTTTCCAGATTTTCTGAGCATTCTCATACCTAACTTTGACGGTGTATTTGGAATGTTTAATCTTAGTCAAGATGAGGGTCATGACTTCTAGAAGGTTACTGTGCTCCTGGAATAACCTCATAATTAATGAGGTTAATTTTCGAGCTAACAGTTTATCACCCTTCTTTCTGCTAACACTGTCTCCATTTCAGAGAGACAAGCTGCCTTTTCTTTTTTTGTAATCTAGCTTGTTAACATAAAGAAATTAAGTGCAGAGCAATTGCTCTCTACTTTAATTTTTCTTTGAAGTCTGCAACTTCCAGTTCAGAACTGCACAAGGCCTTGCATTCCTAAAAACTATTTTCTCCGGGCACAGTAATTGGTCCAATAAAAAAATATTACCTGTGCCAACAAACCTTGCCTTGTCATGAACTGCTACAGCTCTTGCTTCTTGCTTAAAGTGTGGTGTCATGTTTCCAGGCTCCCAGCTGAGGGAGAAGGTCAAAAGGATTATAAACAATTAAAAACATCTTAATCCCCATTAAATGGTGGTGAGTCACTGAGGAAAGCCCAGGGCAGATCAAAAGTTGCTGCAAGGAGACAAGCTGATAGAGGGAGATTCTGTGGGAAAACCCAGGGGTGACTCATTTTTCCAAGGTCTCTGGGCAGGGAGGAAGACAGACACCTTAAGAATGGGCATGATTTATTTGGGTTTTAAGAAGTCATTTTTCACTAGTAGTAATTTTGCCCTGAAAAAGAACACATTAAAGAGACTTCATATTCATTCCATTATTCACTACCCTTGCCCTGAGAGTGCATGGCCCTTCAAGGCTAAGACCTGGGAGAATGAGGGAGAAAGAACTGTTTGCATGGTTGGATAATTCAAGGATACATTTCATATTTCTATTATAATGATGCCTACAAAGTGAGCAGGTAGAAGCATCAATGTTTCTAGAGTCAAAAAATATTTTAAGGAGGAACTGATTTGTTTATTCATCATGGAAACATCCAAAACTCTCTTATTCAGTAGAAAACAAAAGTGCTTTGACAATACCATTACCTTGATGTGCCAGCCCACAAGGTAGACCAACACGTTAAGCAGAAATGTCCTGAAACCCTCAAGAGTGGATTGTTTCTCAATTGCTTGAATGTTTTTTTAAGTTTTCTTAGAGTACTTGGTATCTATCTACTGCCAGAAAAAAGATGCTAAGAGTAGCTGGCCTGCTAATACAAAAAAAAAAATCTTCCAGTCCCCAGAATCTGTGATTGCCTGAAAGAAATAAGAATATAACGCCCTCAAAATGGTTAGCAAATAAAGTGAGGAAAGGCATTGTTTCAAATTGATTCTGTAGCCTACAATTCTGTCACAGGTAGGTATAAAAGAACATTTTTTATTCTGCCTATGGCTATCATAAAATCGAATTATTTTTGTGTTGTTCAAGCTTTGTTTCAAATAAAGTAATAAAGGAAGAAATGATGGAGCTAGGGAAGAACTTCTGCATCTTTTCTTTTCCAAGCTCTCAGATGAATCATAGTCACACATGTCTGAGTAATCAATTTCACTTGTACATTTCCCAAACTTCCCAGCTGTAACTACGACAACCCAGAGACTGAAAGTGTCTCTTAAGAAAGAAAAGAACTCAATTCATCCAGCTCCTTGACATGCTGCTAAGAGTAATTAAGTGCCTTTTAATCGAGGTAGCAGTAGATAACCTTCTAGGGCTGCACTGACCCCTGCAAAGTAGATGTGAAGCCATGGGGACAAGCTATGTGTTCTGTCTCCAGCCTATTGCTTTCTAATCATTTCTAATCATAGGAAATGCTGTAAAAAATGGTATGTTATGGTGTAATTAAAGGCCATACTATATCATAAATATAAACATACATGTGGGTATGGATGGATGGATGTGTACAGACGATACCTCATTCTGCTGGTAAAGGATACATTAATTCTTGTGTTTCCTCACTTTGGAGCTATTGGCTTTGAAACAGTGATAACTTTGCTCTGATTTCCCTTATGAATTAGGAGAGAGGCCACCAGGTTGCAGCAGGTCTGTGGGCCTGGAGCAATCAGTGCTGCAAGAGGACAGCATGGAGCCAACACTGAAGAGATGCCACTCTGCTCCTGACTCCACCACCAGTTTCTGCTGGGGCCATGGCTCACAACATCTCTCTCCTGGAGAGTCCATCTCTAAAAGAAGGGCAGAGCAGATTGCACTTTGCAGAGCTGATGTGGGACAGCCATCCAGCTTGTGCCCAATGTCCTCCTTTAATCTGGGGAGAGCCATGTAGGCCTGACTGATGAGTTATGCAGTCTGAAAATAGGAAACAAAATGAGGCAGTTTTGAACACTCATTTTTGAATCAAAAGAAGTGAGAAACAGCAGAGAACTTAGCTTTCTTTCATACATAAATAAGTCTAGAAAATATGAGAAACTTATCTATGAGACTGAATGTGCTAAAGTTCACTTACAGGTTTCTGTTGTTTGCTGTGAGTTCTCCATAGCTGCTGAGGATAGTTAATGCTTGTTACTTAACATCTTCTGCCAGATAGAGAATTATTCATGGGAGCCAAGTGAATGCCAGCACTAAACAGACCTGATTCTTTGTGACTGGCATTTGTGTTCTCCTGAATTTATCATCAATCACTTAACAGTACATCTCAAGTAAAAAACTGAAGTCACATTAAATGTATCAAGCAGAAAGCTGATTAATGCTTACCAGTACCAAACTGACATTTTGCTACACCTACAAATGATTTTACACATGACTACATTTGGTTCAGGTGAATTCCAAAGCTATATGGTTTTTAACCAATTCATTTTTTCCATTTTCCTGTTTGTCCTGAGTGTAAATGTATTATTGTGACAACTAATATCCATGAATATTTTCTGTTGTATTCTGTAACAGTTTTGGTACAAGAATCCTTATTTGGAGAAAAGAAATGCTGCCCTAGATAGATTTAGTTTCTTCCTTCTTCAATAAATAACAGGTAAACTTAAAATATTTCTATATATCCAACACTTCTTAAGGTTATACTGACCAGTCAAAACATTGCCTAAGTTAGCAGATTTTTCTGATTTTCTGTCAGACCAGAATGATTTTAATGGCCTCCATGAATCCTTTCAGAGAATGTTAGTTGCCGTGGGGAAGGAAAAAACTTATTTAATTGGGTACCATTTAAATCAAAAGCCATATCTAGATATTTAGTAGCATCTGAACCAATTTCTCCCTCTTTTAACTCCAGTTCTATCTTCACCTTCTCCCTGAATAGGTAGGGAGAGGGATCATTAACTTAGCATGCTCAGAGGAAGGAATGCAGTGTGCGTTTGTGTGTGTGCATTCTCTGCGTGCGCCCTTCTCTGTCTAAACTGTCCATACCAGAATACAGTAGACTGAAGTACATGACAGATGACAGATAGCAGATCTAATCTCAGATATTGTCTTCTCTTCCTAATTATGCTAGGTAATAATTTTATAACAAGAATATAATTGTTTTCAGAAATAACAGTAATAGTTTTTTTAAAAAAGAATCAGTTTGTTCACTGGAGAAGTCCTGTTATCTCTGGGGGGAAAAAAAAAAAAAAAAAAAAAAGACATTTTGCACAACTTTTTTTAAATGTGGGACACTCATATGTCATTTTCATAGAACTCTATACAGGATGGGTTCAAAGCCAACAAAAGCCAAGGAAAGTTAGCAACTGCTTAGCATGGTTTTGCGTCGGGATTACACGTAAAATAGTGATTTTTTTCCTAATTTTTTTTGTCTTCTATATGCCTTTTCTGTTACAGCTACTCAAAGGAACTTTATGATAGAGCCCTTGTAAACTCCACATAGATAAAGAAAAGATAAAAAATAAAAAAACAGAAGAATAAGCTACTTCAGAAATAGAGATGATACATTAGATACACAATACACAGTTCTTATTATCACCATTATTCATAAGGCTGACTCAGATCAACAAGTAATGTGTGTTTATTTGAAATCTTTTTCCATTTATTGTTCTGTACAGAATCAGAGGTGATGAGGTGACAGTATGTCTGCTTTCTATAATATGTTGATTAAGAAAGAAAAAAAGAATCTGCCTCAATTCTATGAACAAGTAAGCATAAAATGCTTACTGTATTTCTTATGCATTAAAGAATCTGCAGAGGGTCATGAGCAGTCAGCACTCATTCAGACCCACTGACACGTGGGCATTTCCAGAACTCCCATTAACTTTATGATAAATTATAGACATAAAGCTCTGTGCATGCTGGATAGAGGATGAGGTACCTATTGTCAAAGAAGAGTGGACAAAAATGTGACCAAAACATGCCAGATTCAGACTTTACTTGGTGTACTTTAAAGGCTATTATGTTCAATATATCAAAATCACTCTTATTTCCATACATTGGGTCAATCTGTGTTTGCTTGTTCCTCACTTCATATTCCTGCAATTCAAGACTCGTTTAGCTAATAGCATAGTGTCAGAAAGGGAAAAAGTACTACAATTTGTTCATCTTTTATTCACAAGTGTCCTGCAATATTTTGTATTTAAATTATATACAGTCATTTTACACATCTGACTTCTCGCCATAGATCAGGAATTCCATATGGAACAGGTATCTTGCTTGTGCTTTCCCATTTCATTAAAGGAGGTCTTTACTTCAGGTGGTAATGGAGGTCTGATTCAGGTGGAAGGTTTTTTCTCTTATTTCCCCTAGACAGAAGATCAAAGGTCAAGTCCCAGATTCTTGCATACCTGTTGGACTGACCCAGAAAATGTCCTAGATTCCTACATACATTTAGACCTTAGCTAGAAGTCACAACTGTTCTCTGCATCTCATGGGTATAATTGCATTTTTGTATTTTTTCTTAATGCACTGTCAATCTGGCAATCCAATCCATTTTGTAATGTATGACTTTTCCCTGAAAACAAAGACGAGGTTAAGCATCCAAGATCATTACCTGAATGACAATTCAGCTAATCAGTGTTACAGGGTAATAGAAACCCTGGTCTAAAACAGACTGCTTATGCTAAACTTGACAGCTTTTCAGAAAGTAATTTCTGGGCTTTCCTCATAAACTATAGAGGAAGCATAAACTTCGGGCTCTGTACACTGCCCTGAGATCTGGACACTGAAAAGGTTTTTGCTAGCATGTTTACACTGCATTGGCTAAATGCCTGATAGTGTCTAGGGTTTGTACTGATGATTTACACTCAGATTTTTAATGAAGCTGATAGACAGATTTGTGACACTGAAAAATGATGAAATTAAGTTTGTAGCATTTTGAATTCGTGTTGACCAGGAAAGCGTGTATGGACACCTAAGAGGGCTCCCATGACGCAGGGTAACCTGTTATGCTGAACAAACTCCTACATTTGAGCCCTATCTAAGAATTTTAAAAGACAGCTATCCAAATAGGTCAATAAATCTATGAGTTACTACTGAGACAGTCACCAAACACAATAGAAAAATGAATCCATGCAGGCCCTAAAGACTGAAAACTGGTGTTTCACTATTTAATTAAAAGTAATTAGTACTTATATAAATACAGATACTGCTTTCAGTTGTACTTTCAAAACTGCATGTGGGACGGGGAAATGATCTATGTCTTCAGAATATTTTACTTTTGAAATAAAATTATTCTGTACTAAAAAGCCACAGCTTGAAAGCTATTAATATTCCATCATCTAGACAGCTGTTTTGTTTGGTGGCCAGACTCCTTTACTCTTCTCATTTCTCACCCTGAACATATACATGAGACCTCAGCAGAAATATTCAAGTGTGACACAATACTTGGGTAGCTCAGTCTCTCTGGAGTCCTTTAAAAAACAGTGAACAATAATTCAATAACTTTTCAGTGCAGACTTAAGCTTGGGCTGGCTTTGGGGTTCTGTTGTCCTGATATGTTTTTCACAGGCTTCCATATACTTACACAGATATGCACACGTTGTTTTCACACCCTAAAATAATAGAAGTATGTTACATCTCTGTAGGAATGCAAAGATAAAATAGGAAAGAGGAGATTCTTCGAAGGGTTTGAATTCCTAATATATTTCTCAGTTGTGTAGGGGTTAGGAACACCTCTGCAACCACGTGATAAATTCACAACAAAAGCCAGTGTTTCAAGCCAGCAGGTATCCATAAATGTAAGAAAACTGCAGATGCTGGCATGAATTGCACCTATATTGCAAATCCGATTCTCAGAGTCAGTTGCCGACTCTGAGGGCCTCATTCTTTTAAAATTTACTGAGCTGAAAGGCAAGACTCATGTCTTTCCTCTCACATCCAGTGATGACATTTTGAGCATATTCCACATGGGAGGATCTCTCTTTCTTGATTACTCTTTAAAGCAGATGTGTATTGATATACATCCTTAGTATATCAAGTCTCTCTGCCAGAATCTTCAGGATACCATTAATTTAGGAAATCCTTTCCTAATGTCCTAGCATTTTCTTAAATACCATCTGTTATATGTCAGCTGAACACACAAACTAGAAATCTGAAGGTATTGTGGATTTCTAGAGAATGGTAGTCATGCATCTATCAGCTTCTTAAATTGCGTTTCACACCTCAGGTTAAAAACAAATGTCACATCTTTATCTTTTCTGACTGAGTTGAACAGTTGGTACAGCCTAACTAAATTGAAGGTCATAGATTTATCTTTTCAGTAAGTCACAACACAAAGGTATTTGTACTTTATTTTGAAACAGAAGTCAATTGTGAAACTCAAGTCTATCCTAGGCCTGTATATTCATGTAAAATTTTTCTTCCAGAAAGTCTGCTTGAAGTCACAGCATCCATTTCACTGAACTCACTTCCCCCATCATGTGAAGACTTCATTAATTCAGCGAGTGATTTCAGTGGGAACTAGAACAAAAAGACTAAGAATCCAGAGCAATTTATACTGATAAATAACTGCAAGGGTTCATAATACTTCAGGTCAGAAAATTCTCTTTGTGTTGATACAGCAAGCATTTAGCCTCAAGAAGGCACCTTGTTACCTGAAAGTTGTGATGAGCTACAGCCACCTTAAAGAACTACCTGCAACATTTTTTTTCACACATCTAAATTTAGTAATTTCATGTATTTTTCTGCTATGATGTGATTAGTATCTTCCCAGAATTCTGAGACAGATTTTCTTTAAGGTCTACAGGGGTGGTGTGGATTTTGGGACAGATAGAGGCCATCATGAGAAGGCAACAGTAGAATCAAGGGTTATATATTTGAGAAATGATCTAATCATATGGTTTCTCCAGTCAACAGAGGATGAAAGAGTAAGTCATTGCTAGGTAGCATGGTAAGTGTGGTGTTTCAGTTACCAATTTCACAGACAATTTTGGCTAGGAAGCAGAGGGCCTGTTATAGAGTTTCACTGTTATTTTCTCTTCCTATCCTTCACTGCTATCCTCCATGCTCTGGGATGTATGATCTCATGAAATGGTTGTTCTTTCCTCCATCTGGTGGCTCTATCCACAGATATGCAGATAGAAATGAACGTGTACACTTTCTTGAAAAGCCTCTCCATCTAAACTGCTTCTTTTTCTTTGAGGTTCCACTGACTGCCTCTAGCACTGATTGAAATGATTTCTTATATAGTAGTTTAATGTTAAATTTTCTGTGTCACTCTTCTCATCACCTAGAGCAAGACTTTCCCATGTATAAGGAAGAGACAATCTGAATTGCACATACACGTGTAAGGATGTACTGTGCCCCAGTCTAATGCCCTGCTTGAATTCCCAGACCTGGCAACTAGAAACCAAAAGGAAAAAAAAAAGTGAAAATAAGCATAATTTCTATGGGGAAAAAATATACTCTACTAGGTGAGAATTCCTTTCTTAGATTTATCAAAATCAGAACAGGGTATCTTCCAGTGTGAATAAAGTAAAAAATAGATTCCTGTCACTTGTCAGTTTTCCTCTCTAGGCAGAAAATAAACATCAAATCCCATAGTATCAGTTTTTTAGTTACTTCCCAGGGAAGAAGCTTATTTTAAAAAAAGTTACTTGAGTCTCTGCTGTATACATTGCTTGGATTATCAACAAATAAAAACCACAGGCCAGCCACATAGGAGATGAAACATAATTAATCCTAGTTAATTATTGGTGGGGAGAGTTTCACTTCCTAGCATTCAAATCACCTGAGCCTTTCTAAGTTTTTTAAACATAATTCATCTTCAGTCACCTGTGCTGAAAATTTGTAAGCTGCATATCTACTTCATGCTGGATTTTGTGGATGTGTGGTTTTAAAATTTGAGCCAAAACCAGACTCAGCCATTTCTGAGAATGACACCAGGAGAAAATATATTGCTTCGCTATGCCAGAATATTAAAGTGATGGGGTTTTGGGTTTTTTTTACATCTGTCCTACATTTTCAACACAGACGCCTCAGATTTTAAAAACGAGTGCAGTCCAGTTGTTTCCCCAGCTGACATCCTCCTCTTCTTCCATCCTTCTGCATACAGTTTGGACTCATCTCCTTTAACACTGGGCTAGTTTAAATTCTTACCTCTTAGCCATTTGCACATGACATGCTTATGCCCCATGCTCAAACTAAGCCTGTGTTATTGGCTTTCTGAGACTAATTCCTATTTACTATCAGCCACAACTGCCTGAATTAAAACCATTAGCTGTGTAGAGCTCCTTTCATGCTTGTTAGAACTGTGTTTAACATCACACCATGTCTCTGCTGGACCTCTGTCTTTCCCCATGTGATGTATGCCTGCCACTGCTAAAGAAGCTTTGCAAGAGGCAGCTGGACAGATGCTCTCATAGGCAACTTCTTTACAACATCCCAAATGACTGCAGCAGCCCTTGGAACTACAGAATGATGCTGCCTAGCACAAAAGAAAGAGTAGGCTGGGTGGTAAAGTAGAGGAATGTGTAGAAAGAAGAATAATCATAGAAACTGAATAATCAAGACTCTGGATAGAAGTGAAGCCTCACAGTCATGTTCCAGCAAAACAATGTCTGTAGAATTTTTCCTTAATTGCAAAAAAGCTTGGTCATACCAATTTTATTTATACTATCTTTTTTAAGTGTAGGATGTATTACCACATTATAAGTTTGCTGAGTTTAATTCAAATACCAAAGTTCCTAATTTGGCAAATTACCAAATATAATGGGTAATGCTTCCAGTACTTATTCAGAGATGCAGGTATTTAACAATATTTTTTTGTCAAGAGCAAACTAAAATAGGTCCCTTCCCAATTTTAGCTTTATCATTGAAACTGAACTAAAAATTTACATCTATGTGTAAGCATTTGTCTCAGTTAACACTTCAAGCTTCCTCATGCTGAAGTTGAAATAGACTTCCCATTGCCTTCAAAAATATGGACCCATCAAAAACAAGTATATATCCAGCCTTGATATCCTCAGTTCCTAACACAAATACATTAAATTTCCTAGCATGATTTCTGTATCTTTATCTAGGTACTTTTAAATAAGGTCTGAATGTTATTAAAAGTCAACATGTTCTTTAAGTGGTAAAAGCTCAGCCTCTCATCTTCTTTTCCAAGGTACCATAACTACACAATATTAATAAAGAAACTAAGAAAATAGAAGGAAAAACTTGTTTTGTTTTGTTTTTAATTAAACAGGATCGGGAAGACTTATTAGTTATTTGCAAACATGAAATTTCCCCTTTGAGGGGAAATTTTGGCTTCAAATTATAACATGATGATGGGCATGGTGCAGGAACTTGTATTGAACAAAACAGGATTACTAAGTGTGAAATGTTCTTTGCATAGCAGTTCTTATTAATTTTCTGCCTTTCACTACCTCAGTCTGTCTTTCTCCTCTGACTAATCAATATTTTTCTATGATTCTTTATTATCATGGCTGAAGGGAAATTACCATTGTATTTGTGTGCAATATGAGGTAAACAATAGCTTATGGTTTTTAGACATAGTACTCCAAAATGAAATTGGAATTTCCTCGCCTTTTTTTGAGTCAATGTCCTTCAACAACATGCAAACAAAATGATCTGCTCTGTTGTGGGGGAGCACTCTCCTCATCCCATATTTCTGTGAGTCATTTCAGGTTCTGGAACTTCTGGAATCAGTGATGAAATCAGTTTTTTTCCTTCTGTACCTAAGAAAAATGGAGGCCCTCAGATAATCTATTATTTAAACAATTGAAAGCACACAAGTTCCACCATTTTTCAATAGTAGAACAGTTTCACCTGAGGGCGAAGTCAGATTTAAGATTTTTTCCTTTCAGATACTGGATATGTTTTTACAGAGGCATTGAAACAAAACAACAACAACAAAAAAGCACAAAAATACCTAAAACCAAAACCAAAACAAAACCCTTAGAGGAGATAGATCTCCTTGTTTGGCTAGAAACTCCAGAAAAAAACTTTGAGATACATGACTCATGCACATTGCATTGGAAACTCTGAATGTTTTAAGTGCTAAAAGTAAGAACTTCTCAAACTGGAAACAAGGAGGTTTGGGCTTCTTTTTGAAAAACTCAATGGAGAGAAAAATCTGTTTCATTGGTTATGACAAACACAATCTTGGAAGTTGCTTCTTCAGAAAAAGAAAATGCATGTTACAGCTTTATAGGAAGTAACTGGTCCTGCAACTGAGGCAAGTCTGAACCTGCTGTATTTTCACCTGAGTTACAGTCATGCTATCAGTGCACCAAGTGCTATCAGAAACCCCTTAAAGGCCAGTGAATTATTTTGGATGCTTTTGGGATGTATCAAAAACATTTTGTCACACAGGTTGTCTTAAGGTTTTTCTCCTTCTGGATGGCATGGAAGTGAGAGCCGGGATGAAGCATTTAAAATGTTGCAGTCCTTTTGCAGACCAGCTATTTGTTTTGAGACCTATTTCCCTAAAGGCTGAGACAGGTAGCAAGGCCATACACAGGCTGGCATGAGAACCTGGCATGTGCATTTTCTAGCTCATTTTCTGCCATTAACAGTGGTGATGGCTGTAAGCAGATATGGTCACCCCGCAGGAACCTTTCAGAGCTTGACTGACTCATTGCTTTGCTCAGCGTGACTGCTGGTGCATAATATGTTGAAGCAGCTCACCTCCAGGTGCAAACAAAAGCCTCCAGCAAATTAATAAATAAAGAAATGGTGCTATCGTTTCTGACACAACTGCTGTCTATATTTGTGCTGCATTATTAGGCTATTAATGCTTTTGTGTGCAGCAGGTAGTAGAAATCAAGAGAAACCATTAGTACATAATTTGTCAGGTAGCAGTGATGCTAGAGAAATGAAGAGCATACTCCGTTGTTTTTAAAAATGATAAATTGATCAAATTTTGCCATCAGTGAAAAAAAAAAGAAATGCAAAAAACCCTTCTGTTGCAAGTAAGCCAATAAATCAAGCCAAATAGGTTATACTGTTTTGAGGAAAGGAGAGTTTGGCAGCTGTTCAGAATGCAAAATAATTTGTCAAAATACCCACCCAAAATAAAAATCTACCAGTTATCTATTGCAGTACATCTTTACTACCTGGACAAGAATGTGGTGTACATTTAACTCAATGCACAGTGACTTTCCTGTGCAGCCTTCATTCAGCATTTTTATCTTAATGACTGCAATTGCACCAAACATTCACCCAGCTGCACAGATTGCAGTTGATCCCAAATAACTTCAGATTGAGACCCATATATAATAAGGCCTAAATACCTAGGGCTTCCTCTGAGTAATCTGAGAGTACATACAGGAAGAGATAGAGAGTGACAAGTCTCAATCTTTTAGCAAAGATTAAGCCTTCTTGTAGAGAAGGTGAGGAAAGGGCAATATTGCACAGGACAGTTTGGATAAGCAGTCCCAAATCCCCTTGGCATGTGTTGCTGAATACTGTTTGGGAGTGATTTAGTGTACTCTTATTAAAATGCTTCACAGCATGTTTCCTTTTTTATTGCCTACTTTGTTTTAATCTGTAGTAATTTCAACCATGTTCTAATCTGTCAACTTCACCGTATATTTACGAACACTCTTTATTCAAGTGGCTCCGCTATGGGGCTGAAGTGCAGACAATCTTGTTGATAGGCCCTTGAAATCAGCTTATTAAATTAGCTTCAAACATTCCTTACATTCACAACAGTTAATGTAATTAACAACACGAATCTAATTTTCCTTCAGTGCAATGTAGAAATAAGAATCTTGTTGTGCAAAAGAACATGGCTTGCCTCAGAGCTTGGCTCTACCTCATTTTGCTACAAAAGGCAAAGGAAGGTATGATCGTAGCATGAAACATGCCTATGGTTAGGCAAAGTATGCCTTAGGATTGGGCAGCAGTTCAGAACAAAAATCAGTATTAAACACCAGAGAAAGAGCTCTGATTTTCAGGAGAGTTAAGTCAGCTCCAAGTTCAGCCTGAAGGGCAGCACCAGCAGTGTCACACATCCCTTGAGCAGTCAGTTCCCCAGTTATCCCAGTAACACTGGGCTCTTTAATGGGTCCAAGTTTTTCCTCTGTCAGAAGAACACTAAATAAACAGCGGTCTGCAGGTCAGAGGAAGAGGAGGGAGAGGAAGCTGGCCAATTCCCAGCTCTCCTTCCAGGCATCTCCTTCTCTATGGCACCCCTGACTTTAGCAGCAGGATGTGCAGCAACAGCAGTGAGATAACATGGCATGGGCTGGCACCCAGTGGAGGGACTCCAGAGCCCCAGGGTATGTGTTCTCAGTAATGGCAAAGCCTGGACAAAGCCTGTGCCACTGCATCTGAGTTGTTGCAGTTGTTGGTGCCTACCCCAGTGAAGCTTGCCACCATATTCTCCAGTCATATATGTACAGCTCTATGTAGGGTGCACCTTGGACACAGTCTCTGGGTATTTATGGTGTGCCGATCACTACAATGCCTGGCTTCTTATAAAATTGTGCAGAACTTCAAGAACTGCTGATGCAGGAGTGAGAAAGAGTTTGATTTTTCCTTATTCTAGAAGGTATTCTTATCTAAGGGGACAACTATGTGGATAATTGGCATTTCTCTGCAGTAATCTTTAATGAGGGAAAGGAGGCTATAATTAGGCATTGGAAGATTTTACAAAGGAGTGTATGGCATTTTTCACAGTTGAAATCTTCAGCCAATTAGAGTATTGTATGGTATGCTTTCTAATATGGTATGCTTTAGTTTAACTTGATATTACCTGACCTGACAAAGGACTGCAGGGTTGGGTTCTGCAGCTATTTGAGAGTTCACACAGCTGAATGGCTGGTTATTATGGTCCCTCTCCTGAAAATTATTAATCTATTCTCTACATTTCAACGCATAACACATAAATTGTTTGAGCTCAAGAAAAGAATTCTATTATTTCACGGGAATTTATTGTGATCAAGTTAAAAAAGCTGCAGTACAGAAAGTTGTTCAGATGGATTTCCTGGATAAGAAGTTAATGAAACTCTCATCATTTGAATTCTAACCCAAAAAAAAAGGAAATCTTGGTGGTGTTTTCAATTTGACAAACTGGAAATGCCCAGAGGAGGTGACACTTATTATGGAGAACAGGTTCTGGGAAGTAAAAGGGATTAAAATGAAAAAAGGCTCAGAGGACTTGCTCAAACAGTTATGCCATGTGGCTCTGTCTCTCAAGCTCTTACACCCCCACACACTTTCTATGCACATAATTGCATTTTCCAAAAGACTAGTGATTTTTGGCACTCAATTTCAAATGCTTGCCAATGTGCCTTTGTCTTTAGATATAAGTAGGGGTTTTTTTTTGTTTTTAGGCAGAGTAGACACAGAGTGTTATGTTTCTGCATATGACACCCAAAAAGCTCTAGATTTTGTCATAAGGCCAAAAGTTTAGTGGATGTGGGGGTTGAGCCATCTGGGGGAGAAGTCTGTCTGTCTCTAACTATGGACTTACATCTAGCAGAGCACCTGTTTGACCACTGCCACTGTGCACGTCGTGAAGAAGAGAAATAACTAAACATTCCTTATGGCCTAACTCTTCCCTTCCTGTTACTGGGAATATATATCTTGTTCTAGAAGGGTTTTTATTTCTGATGTATGTGTGTGAGGGAAGGAAGGATATTAAAGTGAAGTACTATTTATTGATCATTTCTATGCTCAATGACATTTCCTATGAGAAACTGTAGGCTAGATCAATATACTCAATAAGAATATATAGACTAAACTAGCCCCAGGACAAATCATGATCCATACATGTGCTTCCTTCCTGTTGGTCCACAAAATGTATTCCAAAAACTTTATAGTCAGAGATACCAGATACCAATACAATTATTGTAGAACACTTGTAGTTTAGAGCCTTTCCTTTTAAAAATTATATACATGTATGTATGAGCCTCCACAAAGTTTCTTCTAAATGGCTTTCATTTGTGATCTGCACAGGACATAGGACCCAATGGATTTTACCACTTTTAGCAGAATTTCAAAGAAGACATTTTTACTAGATATGTAAAGCAGATGTAGCTTTGGCCATTCAACTGGGTTAAGAAGCTGAGACAGATATGATATAATAAGCTGCAAAAGAAATCAAATTAATAGCCTGAAAAGTTTGCAGCACACTTACTGTACTCTCACTGGATATCCAAGACCATCCAGCAGAAAATTTGGCTTTTTACAGTGTCCCCAAGCTATATGTACAACAGGGTTACAACATACATCTCCTTGTATCATTTATAACATACTGTTCTCAATTTCCTTTCAGGATTAAATCTAGAATGAGAAAGGCTTTACTTCATCTTCTCTCTCCCTTCCCCCCCCCCCAAAGAAAATTATAGCCACTCATTGGGAAATACATTAGAAAGTGTATTTATGGAAGTTGTGAGTTTACCAAAGAATGAGACATTAACTTCAATAATATCCTAATAGGCAAGTTCAGGTTCCAAACTTCCCTCCTCATGAAGCACAATTACTTTCACTAAGATGAATAGTTGTTAAAATGAAATACAGTGTGTTCACTATATCCCATATACATAAATACACAGAGTAGTGTTAAATTTGATTCTAAATTATTTAATTCCAAAGCTTAATGCATGCAAACAATGTTCAAAATACATGTAACTGATTTTTAGCTGCTGAAAACCAGGGCAATAGCCAAATTATGAAATTAGGAGTAAGAGAATACCATAGTAGCATGGTGCTTTACCTGAGTTAATGCTGCCTGCTTCTAGCAGAACTCATTAATCTTGATGGAGCTCTCAGTTAACATAGTTATACAGCAGCTGGCATCCAGAATTAGTTGTTTAGAGTTGGTTTGCATAACCCTGCACGACACACACTCTTTCAATATAGACTTACCACACACGGAACTCTTCAATTCAATTTATGAGGAAAATTCCTCACCTTGTACATCTAAAAGGTCACAGTAGTTCATCCCAGTTCTTCTGACTCTATTATCTGTGATTAAAATATTTATTAGTATTTCACTTCCTTTTAGGGAAATACCAAAGGCCTGAAAAAAAGTGCTTGTTGAGTAGGTCTATTTTTATCCAAAAAAAGCTTAAAGTTCCACAAAGACAAAGGGAATAGTTTGAAACTAGTTTGTACCATAAGCTTTGGAGGTGTTCTAGATGATGCTATCTTTGGACTTTTTATTTTCCATTGCTCTACATGTTTTATAGTAAATTATGCAAAGGAGATGTAATACGTTTCAACTCTTAGCTGAAAGGATTTGATGTTACTTGATGACAATGATCAGCAGAGTGGAAACAACTACATACATGGATCTGTAACTCCCTCACTGGTCTAAATTATAGACATTCAGAAGTCCTAGAAATCTTATAATAACCAGGAGTCTGAGAACATTAGCTAGAGCTAGGCAGAACATGTTTCTCATGCTATTCTGCCAGCTCTGCTCTGGTAAATCCATGTCAGGTCAGCATCAAACCTTTCTGCAGCAGATGAGCATTTGTTCTGGTTATGTATTTGGGAGGGATACATGGGACCTGCTAGCAGGATGACAGAAGGTAGTCACAGTCGTGCTGATTATATCTGCAATAAGAGCAGGATCTCTGAAACCAAACCATTAGAGGCTTAATATTTGCTCCTGCCAGACAAAATGTTTATGTAAAGTTCAGGCAGATATGAGGCTGGAGCAAGGCAATGTTCTGTGTATGAACTGTTATCAGAGGCTTGGTCCTCAACCTTAGCTGAGGCCTTGAAGCAAGTAAATCATACCCGTTATATCTTCAGTACTGTGGTGGGCCAGCCTGTTTCTCACTCTAAAATATAGTATCTTAAACCTCCTCCTCATTTATGCCTGCCTATGCTGATCCCTAAGGATATTCCCAGAGGTGGTATTACTCCAGCCATATCTCTTCTCCCTTGAAAGGAAGAAGGCAGAGACCAAAAGGAGTTATTAATTAATATCCATCAAATAACAAAAAATGCAATAAAGAATAAAATGATAGTGCTTATATAGGTATACAGGTAAGTATGCAAAGCAATCCAGATATAATAAAACATGATACAATGACATGAACTCCAGTTGTAGGCCAGTAACTAGCAGTGTATCCCAAGGGAGAGTAAGAGATCCAAATCTTATTTATATAGGATTTATATATTTAAAGTCTTCATTAAGGATCTGGATGATGAGGAAGAGTGAGAAGAGTACACTCAGCAAGTCTGCTGCTGACACAAATCTGGGCAGGGTGGATGATACACCAGATGGTCATTCTGCTATTCAGAGGGATCTCAATAGGCAGGAGAAATAGGCTGACAGGAACTTCATGAAGTTCAACAAGGGGAAGTGCAAAGTCTTGTGCCTGGAAAGGAACAAGCTCAGGCACGAGTACATGCTGGAGGTTGCCCATCTGGAAAGCAGTTTGCCAGAATAAGACCTGGGATGTCCTGAAGGGCATCAAGTTGAATGTGAGCCAACAGTGTGCCCTTGTTGCAAAAAAAAAGTCTAATGGTGCCCTGGACATCATTGGGTAAAGTAGAAGGTGAGCCTTCCTCTCTACTTAGCACTGGTGAAGCCACATCTGGAGCACTATGTCCAGCTCAGGCCTCTCCAGTGTAACAGAGACATGGACATATTGGAGAGAATCCAGTGAAGGGCCACAAAGATGATTAAGGGACTGGAGCACTACTCATATGAGAAAAAGCTAGGAGAGCTGGGACAGTTTAAGCTGGAGAAGAGAAGGCTCAGGGGAGAGGATCTCATCAATGTATATAAATACCTGAAGGGACAGTCCAGGGAGGATGGAGCCAGGGTATTTTTGGTGGTGACCAGTGACAGGATCGGAGGCGACAGGTACAAAGAGTAGGTTGCTCCTAAACTTCAAGAAACATTTTTGCTCCTAAACTTCAAGAAACATTTTACTTACTGTGAGGATGAGAGCATTTTGGAGATATCAAAAAGCTACCTAAACGTGGTCATGGACAACCTGGGTGGCCGTGCTTGAACAGCAGCTTGGATCAAATGACCTCCAGAAATCTCTCCCAGTCTCAACTCTGATACTATATGACAAGAAAACATAAGCGTGAAGGAGGGATACACCAAACTGATATGTCCAAATTTATGTTGTTCCACATATCATGACAGACTGAGGGAAAATTGCAGATAGACTCACACATATCCATCTCCAAAATCCTTCAGTAGTTCTCCTTTTCCTCCAGACTTCAGGTGAAAAACCCAGAACAAGGAGGACAACAGAAAATCTTTGAAAGGAGAGAAGGCAAATATATGCAAAGTTTCATTCAATGGTATTACCTTTCAATCTTCCCACTCATTAATCTCCCTTCTCAAAACTCTTTTTTTCTACAACAGGGATTGTAGACTATGTAACTGTATTGTCCTGCAATGGCTGATTTTCTGTATCACAGTTATATGGCTGCAAACAGGTTTGTGTTTGGACACCATCAGCCACTAATTTGTTACCTGTAGCTTCAAGAGACAAATTTCTGGTCATGTAGCAGGAAAGTTGCTGTGAAGTTGCTAGATCCCCCTTTCTCTTCTTCCCTGGCAACACTGTGGATGTCTCTAGCATTGTTTACCAGGCTTCAAATTTCAAAGCCAAGCATATCTTTTAAATAACTCTCAGATCTCTTGCTTTTCAACCACTTCACTGTGCCTTTTTAAGTATGAGAAACTAATTCTTTCCCTTAAGTGGTGAATGTTGAACTTTCCCTTTTACAGCACCTCCTGGTTTCACTCTGATGCATGCTAGATTTCACAGCCTGAAAATAGGAAACCAAAGAAAAATCATTATTGAGAAATTAATCCAGCATTGAATTCAGCAGTTCAAAATCTCTAGAAGTAAGCAGAGCACTCCTGTGAACCTAGTATGCTGTATGGCGACCCATGCTTCTTAAACCATAAGCCATTTGTTCTTGAGCCATCTGGATTTGCTTTGATTATAGATTGGCAGATAGCACTGCTGACAGGAAGCAAAATAAATGTCACCACTCACCATCATGGAGCTTTAAACAGAGAGATTAAATGTAAGACTCTGCAGGCTGCAAAGTCCCTCCTTTTTCTGGATAATGAGAGATTTCTCCTATTTTGCAAAGAGAGATCTTTCCACAATAAAACAAACTTACACAAAGTGTTCCATTCAACAGTTTTGTCTAACAGCCAGGCATTTTTCAGCACAACAGTACAGCCATCTATCTTTATTACAGCAAAACCTGACAAGGGAAACATACAGCAGTAGCCCTTTGATCTTTTATCACGTCACTAATGAGGAAGGAGTTTACAGGACATTGATGTCAGCTTTTCTATGAACTGAATGTTGCTTCCCACCATTCATTCAGTAAAAACAGGCTTGATTTTGATTCTAGGGAAATGTACACGTTAGTTAATCAGTCCCAAAACAGCACCCAAAAGACAAAACCTCTGAGATACACCTTTTAAATGTGAACACAGCATCTGTAAGACAGGTATACCTTTAAGGATAGTTTCCCTTTGTGATATCTTAGATGCTATATGAGCCATGCAAGAGATCACTGCACTTCACCACCAAGACACTGCAGCAAAGCCCAACAAGATGCTTAGGATCATTTCACAGTAGGCTTTGATTCTATACCAAAAATTTACTTATCCAGCACCATCTGTAAAAAATAAAATAAAATTAAAAAAAAAAAACTAAAAAAACCCCACACAAAACCCCCAAAACCAACAAAGCAAATTTATTTGCAGGTGGATAATAAGTTATACTTCATAAAGAGCATCCCAAGCAATGGCAAAGAGAAGGACTATGAAGCTTCAAACCTGTAACCTGCACATAGCCAGATATTTGCCTCTCACACCTCACCACTGCAGGTGAGTCCTCATTTGAAATATCTGAATGTCCCTTTGACATCCTTCATCTTGCAAGCCTTGCACTGTGTGAATGAGTAATTGGATGCAAAGAGAAGCTGATACAACTTTAATGAAGGAACTTTGTTTTATTCAAACAGCCACTTCTGTTTCATAAATTACACGTCTGAAATTACAGAAACAGTTGAAAGACAGGTTTCAGATTGCAAACAAAGAACCTACTAAGTTGCAGTGTCCTGGCTTGGCTTTTACAGAATTTGTCTTTGTCCTCATACTGTGCAATGTTTTTTTTTTATTGATGACTCAGTATGAAAGTGTTACTGTTAATCTTGTGGGTGTACAGATACCAGAGGAATTTCAAATGAAGCAGAGAATAATAGGTCATGTAAAAGAGGCTGGTAAAAAAAGGTCAAGGCAAATTTTGAGCAATTTAAAGTGTCCTAATGTAGAAACAGGACAAGAAGCTGGATGGGCAGGATAAGAAACTATATCTTTGAAAATTATAATTCTGAAATCAATTTGCAAGCCATAGTGGATAATCTGTTGAATATGAGCTACAGAAAAATGTAGCCAAGAAGGATAACACACCAGGGAAGTTCTATCATCTGCATAATTGGCACTAGGATACCATCCACTGACAGTACCCATATTTTGACCAGAATCATGTGAAATTAATTAAAGGATCCAAAACCACATTGTATAATGAATGACTCAAAGACTTGAGCTGATTAAGCTTATAAAGAACAAGTGGCTACGAGTTGAGCTGGACACAGTCTCTAACATATCAATAAGGGAAAACAAGTCAGTAATTGAGAAGCATCCTAACTAAAAGACAAAGGTTTGGAGAGATGCTGCACCTGGAAGTTCAGACTGAACCTGTTCAGAAAAAACAAAAAAGTGAGGTGCAGTTTTTTAACACCTCTAACTTGAGTCTGGCTAGTCTTTCAAAAGCTGAGGTCTGGCTCTTAAACAAATTCACCTGGCAGAGTCCTATGTCCTTCCTGTAGAGGAGGCCACAGATGATCTCATTGTTCTTCTCTGTAAACAAAATACAAGTGGTACAGGAAGAATTAAGCATCTTTACAATGAAAAAAAAAAATCAGTCAAAATTCTGTTCCATTACAAGAATAAAATGGCAATTATCAGATGGAATACGATCTGTACATCACAGCAGGGTCTATCTTTTCTAATGAATTGCCAGAAGTTAGACTAAACTACCTGGTTTCTCTGTTGTCACTTGAAAAAAAGATAAATTTTGCCATAGGAGTATTCATCTCATTTATCTCTTTCCTTGATTACAGAATAAGCACAAACAACCAGATAACTGATTTTAAGCAGATAAAATAGAAGTGGCCTGCCATAAAAGCAAAGGAATGATGGGTCACATGGGAAAGATTATTTCCTGTTAAATGAGATTTTACAAAACTTTACTGCATGAAATAATTCATAAAGATCAGAAATAACTGAATATGTTAAAAATAGTTTTCCTAGATTAAGAATATTTTAAATGACCATTAGCCATTAATTATGTCCTTTTATAATCTTCGTTTCCATTCTATTCAGGTTATCAATTGCTGCTGAAAAAGTGTCCGGGAGACTTAGACATTACTTGGAATTTCCATTAAAAAAAAAAACATAAGTGTTTAGGAGACTTGGTAATTTAGCCTGAGTTCAATCACAAGGAACAATAGTAATATTCATTGCTATGACAGCAGCAATCTTTGCTCACATCCTATAATTTCACCTACATAAGTGGTTTTACACTCTTTCAGCCTATGAGCTAAGCCTGGGGGTGAGATAAAGCAGCAAAACTCTGTTGAAATCACTACTATTTCATGCATGATTATAATATGATGAATACAATTAAGAACCACCTAAGAAATAGAGTTTCAAGTGCATATATATTTTATTTTTTTATATATTCATATACTGATAATTTTTAACCAAAATTCTTTCTTAAAACAAAATTACTTCGAATGAATATAACATTAATTCAGAACAAACTGCTAGTATGATATTTCATAGAATCGTAGAATATGCCAAGTTGGAAGGGGCCCATAAGGATCATCAAATCCAACTCCTGTCCCTGTGTAGGGCAACCCCAGGATCACACCCTGTGCCAGAGAGTGTCTTTAATTTTTAAGAGTGCCCCATTGAGGCCAAAGACTCAAACCTGAAGGAATTTTCTCTCAGCTGTGCATACCATGTAGAACATGAATTAAATAATCATGGGCTATGAAACAGATTAAAAGGAGTTTTCAGCTGCCAAGTGGGGCAGCTGAACTATTAGGAGTTATCAGCTGAATACCTGCATCTTTAATAGTGGATGAGCTATTCTGAGCAATACACAAGTGGACACAGAGCCAGATCTGTCCTTATCATTACTCATATGGCCATCCCCAATACCTGCTACCTCCACTGCCATGGTTTTATCCTATAAAAATAGTTTTGAATTTCTGTCTTAAATGGTTTAGGCTGTATTTGTTTCAAGCAGATCAGGTTTGGAGCCTATACTCTATCTTCCTTCAAGGATAAACACAGAAGTGGTCGTAAATCAGGGATACAGCAACTGTACGAGGGTGCACACATGTTCAGAGCCCCAACAGGCCACTAAAGCAAGTGAGGGCAGCAGAAGGTGCCCAAACCAGCAGCCATTTCCATGCTCCACAGGTTTCCATCTGCAGAAAGAGTCATCAGGGAGCTGCATCGGATGATTTTCCTTCCTACTTGCACTGGCAGAGCAGTTCAAATCAGCCATAAGGTAGCATTTTGCACCCGACCAAACCACTCAGCCCTTTTACAAGGTTCGGCTTGGAATCCTATTTACCTTGCCCAGGCTCATTTCTACCTTTAAAATCATGTTCTAGTTAAGTGAGCTTTTTCTACAAACTTAGGAGAGGAAATGTTCATTTAGGAGAGTGAAAAGCATTAAGATTGATTAATCGAGTATGCACCATGCTGAGCACCACTTCCAGAGGCAAGGGGTGCACTGTGTTACCAAATGATTATTTAATGACTCATAATCCCCGTGCATTAGATATCACCCCTGAGGAATTAGTTTCAAATGGGGTACTGGTGTCTACTCAAGATGTGGAGCTAGATGTCAAATCATTGTAATAGCTACATTTTTGCATTAGCCAACATTGAATTGCAGCACTTTGTAGCTGAAATGCACTCATGTATATACCCACTGCTGGACTGATGCATGACTGCAGGGTAAGAAGAATGATTTAACAAAAGCTTTTAGTGCCAAGTATTATACTTTGATGAATTAAACTTTGAACCACAATATTTATATTCCTGCTTTTGAATATCCAGTTCAATTTAGCTCTTGCCAATTGAGTTGGCTGGCTGCCCTCCTGTAATTGTTATCCATTTGCTACCTACATATAAAACATGTGCAGTATCTCGTGGCAGAATATTTTAACAAACATGTTAAAAAATTGAAGATGTCCAGAGGCAGCACATTTTGTGTGCCAGATTTGCAGGAGTCATCCCTTCATCTGCCTTCAACAACACATTTTACAGATTATTTAATGCATACTTCTATAGAAGGAAAAAAATTAAAAAAAAATACAAAGCAATGAATTTAAGTTTTTATTCTAAGGAAACTAACCACTGGACTTATCTCTTTGGGTTTACTAAGAATTATAAAGTCTTAAGAGAGAATCTATATAACATTTATAAAACACATTTCATTGTCACAATTTAGAAAAGTATTTAAGAATACATGAATGGTTGTGTGTCATATCAAAAGTCTAGCTAGACCCAGCTACAGCTTTCTGATGGATGCTAACAAAGTTGCCAATAAAAGTTTTTCAATTGAACTTAACAATGGATTTCAAATAAACACTGCGAGGCAGAGTAGGGATTAATTACTAAACTGAAGCCTGCTTATGAAATTATAAATATGCTGCCCATCATTATACTGCCATGCAAAACCAAAATAATACTAATACTACTAATTATAATAAAAATATCTGCCTTGTGTAGATTTAGTAATCTTGATCCAAAGTGACAGTAAATGGACACGGGAAAAAGCTACAGATTCTGAGGAAAGAATTCTGAACATGTTAAATTTTCAAATTAAGTAACTTTTTTTTCAAACTAACTTAATAATCCATATAGAATGGCATAAAGTGTTTGGCAAAAAATTATGAAGAATAAAATGTATTATCTGTAATCACTAATAGCTCCTTGTTTACGTCTAGTGCACAGAAATACTGATTTGTATGTGCTAATGAATTAAGCCACTGCAATATCAATCTTTGAGATGACAGTGAGGTCCACAAAGTCTCAGAGATCAGATTAAACTGTTGTGATAACTTAACTTTACCTAATTTTAACAATCCAAAACCTAGGCATCTGTTTGGTTTATGATGGAAGGATACAGGCACTTACAGAGACCAAGTCCAGTGTTTAAAGCAAGTGGTGTATATTGCCCAGTGAAGCCATTTTTTGCCTTGGTTGCTACTGGCTCTAGAGGAAATCAAGACTAGAGACCTACCTTTTAAACATCAGTGTCTGATCTATAGAAGATTTGAAATCAAATATTTATTTTTTTTTACTTTTTAATTATGGATTAAATTTTACCATCTTTAATCTGAAGAGTAACAGTGCTTACCATTTCCAGAGTACAGAATATCTGTACTAGTTAAAATTAAATGTTTTTAAGATAATATGGATTAAATGTTTTCAAATATTTTCTGACAAACAAAACAGATAAACTTAGAAGAGCTGAAGCAAATGTTTCTAAATAGAAGAAAATGTTTGAGCTAAAAAAAGTAGCTCTGAGTGAATCAAAGTTGTGGGGGAAAAAATCACAAAAGACAGTTAATTCTTTCTTGTTACTGACATTTAAAGAACAAACAGTATTTTACATTGTTCTGCAAATGTATTTAGATCTGCTGATGACAATTCATTTGTACATTTAACTGACAAATAGCAGCATATTTGACAGTTCATGTTCAGCCAAGTGTGATCTGGAAGGGTCTTCAAATGTACATACAAGGATCTGCTGATTTCATCCCATAGTTTCTTTAAGTAACATATCATACACGCTCCTTTCACATGGATAATTGTCATAGTATGTGGGCTTCACTGTCTCCCTTTTAATTAGATTTATCATTTGTATGGTAGATGTTAATGACTGGGTTATTGCATTATCATTTATGAGGGCAGGTGGAGTGCTGCCCGATGCCACAAGAAGAGAGCTTCATGAGCACTGAATTATTTCTAATGGTAGATGTGAGGGTTAAGAGGAGTGGCAAGCAGGGCTTTTGCTCTAGACTTTGGGTGAAACATGGATGCATGCCACATCTAAATACCTAAAGAGGCAGCATGATCTTTCAAGATGCTGGGCAACAGCCTTCATTCCTGCTGGCTTCACCGATCACTGAAGAAATTGTTTTGAAAAGAAATAACAAGGCACAAGACAACAGGCACACACTGTCATACATTCAGATGGCTGGAGGAGATCAGTCAGCTCTGTTATCTTTTAAAGCTGCTAATTAGGCAATCCATTTTGGAAAAATGTGTGATGTGTTCATCACTCAGCCTCTAATGGACTATGAGGGATGTAGATTTTCAGAAGTTTGTAGCAAACTGTTCTAAAGATATATTCACTGTGGTTTGGATTAAAGAACCAAACATAAAAGAAATACTTAAGTAGAATGATGTTTACTGTTGTCTTTCTTTCTTTCAGGATACCAAACCTGGGAGGAGTGTGTCCGGGACAAAAAAAATTAGACACCTAATCACATTACAGAGTGATTGGAGAAAGGTATCTAAAAATTAAAATCATACCAGAATTCAGCCAGAAATCCAAACAGAAGGAGTTCTATGAAAATCAGTCTAGCTCCTGGTTGATGACACATGCCTTAGGACGTGCTTCTGCAAGACTCAGATGCTGAGCTGAAAATAATAGTGTGAGCCGAAGTGCTTTAGGTGACCACTTCCAAAAATGATGGTGACACCCTTCCTCGTGGCTAGTTACCTACTATCTGAACCACTGATTTGGTGTATGTGAAACATAAGCCTGATTAGTCTTCAGATTAAGGATATTCAAATCCACAGCTCCTGTAGAATAGTCCAGACAGAAGCCACCTTTAAAAGTTTCCTTGAAGGCATGCATTCAAGAATGTAAGATTCATGAAACCAGGACCTCAAGAGAGACCCTAATGCTCTAGCTGAGTGTATTCTGAACAGTGGGGACCAGAACCTGCACCTCCCCTCCCTGGGTGTTCATGCTCTGAAACTCATAGGCAGCTGAACTTCACCCTTCAGACATGAGCTCTGAGTAGTCAGGGCCATTGTGATAACCTTGGATTGTTTGTGGGAGGCACATGGCAGGTGAGGCCACTCAAAGGGCTTAAGGGTTTGTAAGTTTGCAAGTCCCACCTGGGACTTCCATGTAAGTCAGCAGGTGAAGTGCATCTGCAGGAGCATAACTGCAGGTTCTTTGGCAGCTCTCTGAAGCCTAAAGTGGTTTAGCCCATTTGTTTGTGAATTATAGCTTTGATGTAGAAACCTAAATTTCATCTCAGTTGTTCAGAAATGCTTTATTTTGGTAACATCCCCTCTTGTTCCCAAGTAGTCTGACAGGAATTGAGAGTACAAATGGTGTTGTATGGGAAAGCAGGGATAAATCAAGGAAAAGAAAAGCAGGATAGCACTAAGCAATATCTGGCCTGATTTAGTGTTTTTGCTGTGCAAATTTGTTTAAAAAAAAAATACCCGGTACTTATTGTGTTGAAACCATAGCTTTGTACATCAACTCTTTGCTGTGTGAGTTACACTGTCACATCCTCAAAACAGTTCAATGTCCATTACTGACATGGATCTGGATCTCCTTTCTCTTAAAAACTGTTTACCAGTTGGGGTCTGTATCATTCCTCTTGGGTACAGTGCTCTATCTCATTGGATTAGAACCAAACTACCACTATACCAGAGAGAATTTATTACTTCAAATATCCTGTGTCTTATTGTGTCCTAACTACTTACAGAAAGCATTCTCAGAATGAAAACTTGTCTGAACAATAATAGATTTTATAGCTGACCTCTGAATATTAACTATATGCCTTCAAAACAAAGTCTCAGAAAGGTAGTCCTTCCTTTAACCCTGCAGACTTACATTGTGAAAGATATGCCTCAAATCAACAAATTGCTATTTATAGTCTTGTATGTACTTTTAGGATCTTGAGGTAATTAATAATTTAATTGGAAGGAGCTAAAGGGTCAAAATAGGCTGCAGAAATAGTAGTACCAACAATAACAAAAATTATTACAGTAACCAACCAGATTGTCCATAGTTTTCTATCCATAAATCACAAAGGCATTAAGTATCATTAAAACAAAGATAAAACAAAGAGAGATGACTTGCCTGAGGTGACTGAACAAGTTACAGCATTCAGTCACTTTTGCTGACATCTTAAACCAGCATCTGCAATCTCACTTTGCCCAGAAACATGTGAAGTCACTAAAAACTCTCCATTCTGCACATGAACATTAAGCTGCTTCTGTGGGCATGAAAGCCTGGAATGACATGATAGGTACCTTGGGAAAATGTGTACATGTGAGAGAAAATAAAAAGGTTTGTTTTTCTTTTTCATTCAGAAAGAGACACTACAACATGGAGGAGGGAGAAGAACAAACAATTGAGAATCAAAGCATATATTTTCCAGAATGAAAAAATATTAAAAAGAAGAAAAAAGCTTCAAAAGACTATAAAAAACACAGGTTTCAGAAGAGGTGGAAAGAGATAATAAGAGAAAATAAGAACAGCAACAAAGGGAGAAATTATAGAGCTTTCTTTGTGGAAAAAAAAGTAGGACCATTTGTGTGGAGAGGAGTCAAGCCATCCACAAGAGCAATGATGAAAGGAACCTGATGAGAAATCTCTGTCAGCTGCAACTTCAGGCTGTCACCTATGAGCCACCCATCTACCAGCTGCTCTAACATACCAGCAAGCCAATTCTTCTTGTTCAATAGCGTGGGCCCTGGAATGTTCAGCAGCACCTGGGTTTGATCAGCTCTGTGCTGATGGGGGGTTTCACTGGGGAGCAAAGACACTCAGCAGGATTCCCAGTCTGAAGACAGCTGGGAGGGCTTCTCAGCAGGTTAAGTGGTGTTGCAACCAGATTCCTTCTGAAAACAGTAAATCAGATAGAAGGCAGTTTGTTTGCCTCCAAATATCCACAAAATTTTTTGAAAATAAATGACAAAAAAAGCAAGGGTCACTGATTTTTTCAGCTGTTTAAGGGCAGGGGGAAATGATGACTCAGTTTGTACATTATTTGCCAGTTCTAGGGCTGCAAAAGCAAGTGACATACAGCACACATCTGGAAATAGCCTATGAAACTTCACAAAGTAATCACAAAATAAAGGCAAGGTTAAAATGTGTTCAAGCAGGAGGAAATAGCCATTTCCACTGAGAATGCTTGTGGATGAGTAGAATAAAATCACTTTACCTTGGCTGACCTGTCTTTTGAATGACAAATAGATAAAAAGTTTCATCCATGAATCACTGGCAAGGTCAAAAACTCCCACAACCCATATCACACTAATTAAGGAACCAGTACACTGTATAGATTTCCATGTAACTCCAATTTAAATTGAATTTAAATTCTCTAACTTTCCCATACTCATGCATTTCCAACAAAAAAGTTTGTACAGGCTTCTTCAGGAAAATAAACAATACATGCTGAGCTGCATTTGACAGTAAAAAAGTATTTGGTGAATATCAAGCGTGACATTTCTGCTAAATGAGAATGCTCTTTGTGTGTCTTCAAGAGGCTGGAAGAGCATGGTGTCACTGACAGAGATTTCCACGGTGTTTTTTTCACCTGCTTTCAGCATAAAATTCTAGGCACAGACACGTATTTCACACAGCATGAAACATATAATACTCCTTTTCTATTTCTGTTTATTTTTTGCTCTCTGTATTTTAAGTAACAGGAAAATTAAAGGTAAAGATTTTCCACAGTTCAAGAGTAAGATTTTTCTAAATATTCAAAAGTTAGAGCATTTGGCTCACCCTTATAAGTATATGGGCACATTTTACAAGTCTAAAAAACTCGAAAGCCTCTGAGAAGGTTTGATTTTATGTTTAATGAGTCATTGGGAGTTTAAGATTTTAATGTATATGATTCTCAAGCTGAGTTTTCCTCAGAACACAGAATTTCATTGCTCCTATAGAAGTCAATGGGAGTCTTACAGTATAAAATATATGCAGATGTTACAACATAGGATAAAATCTGTTTGGAAGTAACTTTCAGATACTTTCATGGAACTGTATCAGTCACAGAGGAATGATAATCTAAGTACTTCTTGGAACAGACCAAAAGAAAGGCCATAAATAATTCATCCTTAACATCTTACATACTTTTGAATACCTGAGGTGGTATTTCACCATAATTGTATACTAGGCCATGAAATGAATATTTTGCAAGCCTAATATAAAAAATGAAAATAGAATTGCCTTTATTGCCATTTGGACCATTCTTGTATTTATAATAATTACTGTCTTTGAGAAAGCTCAAAATTACTTTTTTTTTCCCCCAGATTTTGGATCAGTCTGTATCAATCTGTTCTTCATGGTAATCACCTTCCTTCTGTTAGATCTTTTCCAGATCTGTGTTCTTCTTATGAGTGAGGCTCCAGATTCCTTCTTGAGGCACTGACATCATTGTTCAGGCAACTTCTGCTGCCTCATTGTCAGTCCTATCCATTAGGTACATAATTTAGCACAAATTAATATAAGTCTAGAAAGGAGTGGATTGGCAGGGACCTTAAAAATCATCACACTGAAGAATTTCTCCCTAATGTCTATTCTAAATCTCCACTGTTCCAATTTAAAGCCATTGCCATCTTTCCTATCACTACATGCCCTTGAAAGAAGTCCCTCCCTAGCTTTCCTGTAGGCCCCCTTGAGGTACAGGAAAGCAGCTAATAGGTCTCCCCAGTGCCTTCTCTCCAGACTGAACAACCCCAGATCTCTTAGTCTGTCTTCATAAGAGAGCTGCTCCAGCCCTCTGACCATCTTTCTGGCTTTCCTCTGGACTCACTCCAGCAGGTCCATATCTTTCATCTGTTGTGAGCTCCAGAACTGAACACAGTACTCCAGGTGGGGTGTCACAAGAGTGGAATAGAGGGGGAGAATCACCTTCCTTGACCTGCTGGCCATGCTGCTTTTAATGCAGCCCAGGATACAGTTGGCTTTCTAGGATGCAAGTGCCCATTGACAGCTCATGTTGAACTTCTCATCAACAAGCATTCCAAGTCCTTCTCCTCAGGTCTGTTCTCAATCTATTCTCCACCCAGCCCACTTCTGTGTTTGGGATTGTCATGATCCAGGTTCAGGACTTGGCCTTGGTGAACTTCATGAGGTTGGCTTGGGCCCACCTCTCAAGCCTGTCAAGATTCTTCTTAATGGCCTCCATTCTCTTCTATGTGTCAACCACACCACACATCTTGGTGTCATTGGCAAATATGCTGATTGTGCACTCAATTCCACTTTCCATGTCACTGACAAAGATGTCAAACAGCACCCGTTTCAATACCTACCCCTGAAGAACACCACACACCATCAGTCACCATTTGGACATCGAGCTGTTGACTACAGCTCTTTGAATGCAGCCATCCTGCCAATTCCTTGTCCACTCGGTGGTCCATCCATTTAATCCACATCTTTCCAATTCAGAGGACATATGTCCCTGCTTACTGTAGGAGGGTTCAACTAGATAACATTTAGAGGTCCCTTCCAACCCAAAACATTCTATGATTCTATGATTCTATGTTCTGCAGGAGCATGTTGAACATTTTGCACAAGTCCAAGTAGGTTTCATGCATTTCTCATATTATCTACTGACCTCTTCTTTCGGGACTGGACACAAGAGTCACATTATCCTTTAAGACAAGAATTATTATTGATGTATACAGTCTTTGTTGGCATATAAGCAATCTTTCAATTACACAAGAAAGTTAAGAAAAGGATCTTTTTCTTATTTTCAGGCTTTCTGTGAGGCCTGATCCATCCTCTGGTTTAAGTTTGGCTCAAAATGAAGTTTCAATTTTCTTGAAGTCACTTGTGACAAAAGCAGTGCACCACTGGAAGCAAAATTCTTATCTCAACAGATGGGTTGGTGTGTAAGTGATCCGTAGTCTTCTGGTGTTGACTGTCAAATCTACAAATCAAGAACATCTGTTATTGCCAGCATCTTAAAGTCCTCTGCTTGAAAAAATAGAAGATACTGGAGCAGAATTTCTCCATAATTTGCTTAACTAGGAAGAAATTTTTTCCTTAATGGTTGATACTGCCTAACTACCTTACCATGGGCAGTAACTATTTTCTTAGGACCTGGCAGCTCACGTGGAATATCAGAAGACTAGACACTCAAATCTACATCCTGTGTGTACTTAGTCTGAGGGTTCATTGTTAGCTGTAATTTTTTTTCAACTAAGAGCTTACTTAGTGTCATCATTTTTCAAGGAAACATTAGTACAATAAAATATTTCCTTGCACATTGTAGATAATTGTCTTTTACCTATTAGGTCTTTTTCCTTCAGTTTGTTCCAGAATTATTTCTTCAGATTGTTTTGCTGTAATACTTATTAATATCAATGAAACAGCAGTCAACTGAAATACTTCCCCCAGCCCATGAAATTATTTAGAACCATCACAGTATCATTTTTATGTATTGCTCTTTCATTCTTTTCTTGTCATCCTCATCCCTCATAGCTTCTTCTAATTAAAAGACTTAATTTTCATGTGCCTGCACCTCATCCAGCTTCACAAGGTCTCAAATTTCATGGTGCTTTGCAACCCAAGTGGAATGTTCAGTTCCCAAGTGGAAGGTGAGTTAGTGGTGATGTCTCAGCACCCTTTTTTGTGGTGGGTTTGTATGAAGAAAGGCTGATGTACAACAAAGATTCAGGGCTACAGCTCTAGGAATGAATAAGCATGCACAAATTATTTCTTTTCATGAAAGTATGAAATATAATATGATAGAACTGCCTTTTTCAGTGTATTTGTACATGTATGTTGCTTTCTAGGTGCCTCAATAATGAAATAGTTAGATGAATGTATATGTTTTGTCACTGGAAACATTCTCTGCATGTGCCTTGGAGCCTTCCTGAAGTCTGACTCAGAAAGTCTTAATAGTCTTCAGATGAAATTGTATTTTCAGAATAGTGTACAGATGGATTCTGAAGACTTGCATGAATGTAAAATAGTATGAGCTGTTTACTTGAATAGGTCACCAAATCACAGTCTGGTTTGAGTTGGAAGGCACCTTAAAGATAATCTAAATCCAATCCCCCCCGCCATGGGCAGGCACAGCTCCCACTAGACCAGGTTGCTCAAAGCCCCATACAACATGGTTTTTAACACTTCCAGGGAGGGGACAGCCATAGCTTCTCTGGGAAACTTATTTCAGTGTCACTCCACCCTCACAGTCAAGAATTTCTTCCTAATATCAAACCTAATTCTACTCTTTCCCAGTTTGAAACTATTATGCCTCATCCTAGATATTGGATGATACCTAAACAGCAGTGCTACAATAATTAATGCAAATTTAAATAAATACTACTTTTTACCCCCTCAAATGTCTCTACAAAAGAATATTCCCATACTTAGTAAGAAAGCTACAATATATTTGCACCAATCTTCAAAGAAAGAAAAAAATGCTTTTCATTCACTGGCTTAAGGAAAATTAAAGTAAAACTAAAATTTACAAATGCCTTCACATTTGTGAAAATGATTGGAAACCAATGCCATGCCAAAAAAAGCAAAAGAAATCACATCTAAATTCCAGATGAAACAGCAGGTTCAGGCACAGAAGGAGAACTCATATTTCTTCCACAAAGGATGTTCTACAGCTATTTTAGGGGCAATAGGATTAGGACCATGAAGTTCACAGCCAACCAGTTCATCACTATTTTGCTTGAGAACCATTTTTCATCCATCCTCTCTACACATAATCAATTTACTTAACTCTTCAAATCAATTTACTTAACTCTTCATTAGTGTTGCTTGTCTAATTATTTATAATGAAGTAAGTAACAGAGCACTGAAGAATGTGTAAGTACTAAATTAAAGATGTAAAGCATTGTAGATCATCCAACTGTTAAATGAAGGTATTCTTATCACTGGAATGTGTAAGAAGTATATCCAGTTAAAGGGGGTTCTAGTTTTATCTCTCACCCATGGACTGCACATCATTCCTTTGAACATTTTTCTTTGATAATTCTAATACCTTTGCACATTCCTGAATATCTGCCACTACACTGTTACTGCTTATTGAGAAATATCCCACTGTAAATGATCTATTTGACTGGGCTTCTTTTGTATTGACCAATTCCTCATGTTGGAATTTTAGCTGATGAGCATCAGTGCCTATTAGAGTTAAAGAAAAAGTGCTCCCTTCATTGAAACTGCAATTCAACTGCTAATTGAAAAATTCTTAAATTTGATTACAATCTTAGAGGAAAATATGCATGTATTTTAACATTGTGTCTCCCATTTACACTACATTTTCTTTTTTGATTATCTGGGATGAATGACAAGTGAAATCGTGGATCCCCTCATTTAACTACAAATTTGCTAATGATCTGATGGATCCAAGACAGTATCTTTCTGTGAATGCAGATAGCATCAAAATTCACATAAGCAAAATGAAAAATTATTATTTTACAGTGGTTTTCTGCTGCATTAAAAAATATTTTATTATTGTCACATCAAATGGATATGCCCACCTCCATGGTGTTATTATCGGTATTCCCTGTGACAGTATTAACACTTCTTTGTTAGACCCTGTAGACAAAAGTAGAACAAAATAACTTTTTACAGACAGAGAACTGGATACCCATCAAGACAGAAAGAGACATAATGAGAAATGTGATGGTATCATGGCACAGAGATGAGAGGAAGGCTTAATTCACATAAGCTACCATATGAACAGAACAGAATAAAACTGTGGAGGCAAGTTTTCCTAAAATAGAAGCTGACTAGAATGTTGCTATTTTAAGAAATGAGGATATACCGTGGTAGCTTTTGTACAGATACAAGAAAGCATCTTGCTTCTTCCTAGACTTGTAGAAGGCCTTCAGAAATTCCTTCAGACATATGGGTTTTGCATATGTTGACCTGGTATAATGCCTCCCAAAGTACTTTGGTGATTGACATCTTTTATTTCCTCATCTGTTTAGCCTCCAAAGTTACCCAAGTGAGACCAAGATCAATAGGAGGGACTTCAGAATTATCATGGATTTTCCTAGTCCTTTAGCAACCTTTCTACTCTGCATTTGAACTTATTGCTCTTTGAGCAGCCCCCAGTTACCATCACGTTCCTGAAGTACAGGCTGAGGGTCACAGCTGTGCCTCCTCTGTGCACTAGGTAGAGCAACACGCTGCTTGAAAAACCCCATGCAGGGATACAGCCCCTTCAATTAAAGCTCCATCACACATCCACCAAATCTGAGCCTATTATTAGAGGGCAACATGAAGTCAAGCACCACCCCCATACACACATCTGCGAAAGCCCTATCACAGAACCACTTTTGGAAATGTCAGCCATAATAGTTACAAAGAGAGCAAAGACAAGCAGAGGGCCAACTGAAGGACCTTGATTTTTGAGTCAAGGACAGAAAATCTAAAGGATATTTGCAGAAGGAACAAACACTTTGGTACAGAGAGCCACCCGTGATAGATATTTAATGTGAAAGGTTATTGACGCAGAACATCACTTTGCCTCCCTAGAGTCACCTAAGATTAAGAGGCTAAAAGCAATGCTGCATGCAAACAAAAAAATGTCTTTGTCAAGGAAGGAGACATCCTTTCTTAGCTACATGAAACTTGGTGGATTTTGTGGTCAATGAAAAGCAGCTCAATACTGACTCGCTGATGTACTTTTAAGAAATATACATAACACAGAGTCATGCCTGAGACACTGTACTCTAACCTCCAGGTGTACTGAGAAGGCAAAGAGATTTTGTGCCTTTTCTTTAGTTATGGTGGTCTTAATATACCTATGAAATATTCAAACACTTCTGAAGCTGGAAACATTCCTTAAAAGAACATGTAGTTTTTAATGTAATTTTAATTATTATCTTGCCAAATTTCTTTAGCACAGGAAAAACTCTTAAATTCAGGTTTGCAACAACCTCTGACTCAGACTTTTAACACAAATACCATATGGGCAAGAAAGGATTATAGCTCTCTGGTGCTGCAGTTTTCTCTTTTATATTCTACCTTAAAACCACATACAACTATGAAATAACCTTGAAATTTCAGCCAACAAACATGTATCCTTTACAACACCGCTCTTCCAGACATAATTTCTTTCCTTTCCAATTTCTGAATAGCACTTCTTTGGCAGCAACCTTAGCCTTACTCAATACAGAGGATTTGTTTGTTTATTTTTCATTATTTTCTATTCCAGAATAGTGGTAGAAAAAAAAAAAACCGTTGGTATTTGAAACCTATTTACTTTGCCTCCTAGATTGCACACAAACATTTGAAAACAATTTTCTAGCAGCAGTAATTTTTTTTTTTAATAGGACTTGGTTACTTACATGTATCTCATCATTTTGTATGTGATTTGTTGCAGGATAACATTCTCACAAAGTTCAGTTAGAGGAGTTTTTTTGGTGCACTCTTAGGCTTTTGCAACTGCAAATACAAAATCAATTAGGTTTTGTCAGAGTTCATGCTGAACCTAAAATGAAAGCATTGAGAGGTCAAGGCAAAATATTACAGCTGTTCCCAAACAGAGTTTCCACAGAAGTTAGATAAACCTAGTCTCACCATCAGTAAGCTTGCTCATAATCTTTTTACTGAAAAGTCTTTTAAACATATGTCAAATGACATCTACATGATTTCAATTTGCAAATTTTTAACCCCTACTTTGCAAAGGAAAATCAGACAGGGAGAGAAATTCCAACCAGCCCTCCTAGTGGACGGCTGTGATCCTACAGTGAATGGATCATTGAGGATTTAGGAATCTCATCTGAAAGGATAGAGAAGGGTAATCTAAAGTGAAGCTAGTTCCAATCTATGATGCAACAACCTACAAATGTTCCTATTTTCAGGAATTTATCATTGTCTCTTCTTGTTGGGAATTTAATCAGGTGTTATGGCAAACGGTGGTAATAAGAAACCCCAGTCAAATTTAGCAGTGCCAAAATACCAAGTTGCAAACAAAGCATAAAGCCCTTATTTACAGAAGGAGTTGGTTCTTTGAGAATGTATCTTAGCCACAGATACATTTGACAAATATTTTAGAAATTGATAAGCCTTCACTTGTCCTCAGCCATTGGATAAATCAGTGGCCTTTCATGAATTGTTTCTAAAGAAATCCACAAGCCAGCAAACAACCTGTCATGGCATATGGCTGCCGTTTGGACCACTAATCTAGCTGTGAACTATTACATATACAGTTTTGAGGGATAATGAAGAATAAATTTAATCTTTGGATTCTTCAGCTGCATATGAACAACAGTATAGCTGTACAAATATTTACGTCCGCCTTAGTATGTGTTAAGGACATAAAATCTGCACTGCCACCACAGTATGGGAAACATCTGTTATTATGGTAATTCAACTAATAAATTACAGCATGCCTTATAGTTCAATCTATGTAAAATTTGCATCCTCTGGAAAGTTTAAAAAATACATGAATACATTTTAGAAAGCAATGCAAATACTGAGATGTTGCAGGAACATATTAGGGGCCATGTCCTAGGCAGCCTTCATGCCTTCATGCCTACATCTTCATGCCTCAGACCTTGCTGATGTCACAAAAGTACAGTGGATTCTCACCTCACCAAGGGTTAGATCACAGCTGAGGATCTGTGTCCCTTACTCCCCCTTACAATGGCAACCTTTGGAGCTCTGTTTAAACTGCCTGTGATAGTCATTAGGGAGGGAAAACACCAGACTGTCTGAAAAGTGGCCAGTCTGACCTTAACTTCACACATCTCTGAAGCTCTCAGACATTCAAACTGCCTTTTGCACCATCCGGTCCATGTGTTGCTTAGCTTGAGGTTTCTAGAAGAGAAGGCCCTGTGTCCTCATTGCATTGCATTGACAGAGTCCACGAGTTTAGGGATGGCAAGAAAACTAATGTTTGTTTGTTCCCAACCTCACTTCACTCTGTTCAGATTCATTGCCTTGCACAGTACCTATTGAGGAGCCACGGTGATGGGACAATGATACACATCTCCACAGATTTGGACATAGATACAGAGGAAAAAAATGCATTCTACATGGAGATGTTGAGAGAGAGCACAGACCACAGATGGTACCCAAGGCATAGCACCTTACACTTACTGAAATTGGAGTTTCTGCCTAATCCACTGAACTAAGTAGAAAAAAGCCTGATAACTACTTTGATTCAGATTCTGCTTGACATTTAACCATAACTCCATGTACATAACAGCACACAAGAAAATTCTTCACTCAAGTACAGTCCAGCAGGGGAGTGTATAATTAGATCTCAACATAAATTAAGATAAATAAACCAGTCTGATACTGCAAATACACCATTGCCTCATCATTTAACTAATCCTTTTTTTAAAAATACATTTTGCAATAAAATACACTTGAAAATAAATCCACAGAAAATATCAGCCAGTACTATAAACTCAAACACAATGTTTTCTAGCTCATCTTAGACATAGCCTTTATTTTCTGCACACAGATATTTTTATGTTTTATACTATATCTCCCACTGATGGAATTTCACATAGTCCTGTGAGGAGACATTTTCCCACAGCAGATACCATCTTGACATTTTAGGGCATTCATTGACTTAATTCAGCCACGTACCTAGGACCAAGCATACTCTATTTTCTTTCAATTCTGTTGTAAGACAGCATATATTTTGATATCCTTTACAGCTGGCAGAGTCTGTGTTTCATCAGATAACCTGTGTATGGCATGATATTTGGCCATATGTATTTGGTTGTGACTGAGCTAGGCTTACAGTTCTATCATGAAACAAGCAAACCATGTTCTGCCTTGAGGAGAAGCAGGGTCAGTGCTGCCTCACCCCAGCATCACAGGCCATCACATCACCCTGTTCATTTTGGCATTGCTAGCTATCCTCAGAAGACTCTGTGTAGGAGAAGAGGAGAGAACGTACAGAAAGCCTGGATGAATTTCCCTGCTATTTCTGGAAAGCAGCACAGTGAAACTGTGATCTCCCCCACGCAGAAACAGAGCCTGCTTCCCTACAAGAAAGAACACGTTTCTGCTGAAACTCCATGAAGAGGACTTACTGAGAAGCAGTGCTAAATATTACCTAGCTTGTCTTTTACTGTTATATTTATTAGAAATATAATAAAAATTATATTTCATATCATAACATGTAATAAGAGGGATTGTGCAATATCAGTATGCAGGGGCCAGGCTGCTTGTCAAAGCTTTACTCAGATGTTAGACTGTCTTGACTAATCCTTCTAAATCCTGTCATCAGCTGCCATCGTGTCAAGCTATATCAGCCTTAAAAATGAAGAAATATCTTAAGAAAATAATGCCTTTAAAGGAATAAAGCTGAATTTGGATTTAGTAGGAAGATAATGACTTCTCTTTTGTTGAAGAGCCATCTCACGCAACAGGTACTAATTCCCAAACACACTATTTGTTTCTAACAGCTGCTCAGGAACATTTTTTAATTGTTTTGGGGTTTTTTTTAGACACGCAAATAATGTTTTACCTATGACATTTCACCTACATCATGCTCCAAGATTGAAACAAAACAAAACAAAACAAGGGAGATCCAGCAGAGGTAACTGACTTGCAGCTGAACCTCCTGAGGTCTGGGAGCTGATTGTAAATGAAATGCAAGCTTGCATTTGAATATGTACTCTAGTGGACCAATATTATATTGTATCAGACAAACCTGATATACAGCTGACTTACTGTGCAAGGATGGGTATGCTGGAGTCATCTTTCATTAGCAGGGACAATTTCAAATAATTGGTGCAAGCTGATTGCCATACACAAAAACAAACAGCGCTTCCAGAGAACTGTGAGAAGATTGTTTCCATTTTGCTTCTGAGAGCTATTGCTGAACAATTTATTTATCTGAAACTAAAGCTAAATAAATAGTAACAACAGAACCCATAGAGTGAAATCACGGAACCAACCACACCAGCTTCTGCACTGTAATCACATCAAAGAGAAAGGACTTTCCTTTTCTGTAAATTGAGTTTATTTCTCCAGGAAGATGAAGAACATAAACAGTACTGTTAGTACTATTCAAGAATCTTTGGTGTATAGAAGAAAAAAAAACAAAACTAACTCTTGTCTCTTATGTTAGTCAGCATATTGGTCTGACATATCCAAGTTACATGACTTCACTGAGGAGATCTCAGAAGAAAATAATCTCTCATCAGATGCTTCATAATTCACAGGGTCATGTATGAATGCAGAAGGAAATAAAGAAGAGCTTCAGTGAGTCAGTTTTTTAGGCTTGTTGTTTACCTATTCAAAATAAAAAAGGATGAAAGAAATTCAAAAGTGAAGCACAATGGATTTCCAACCTTTCAGTTTCAACCCACTATTTATAATTTGGTTGAGCAACATGAGTGCAGTCCTAGTTTCCACTGAACTAATCATACAAAGTTGGAACTTAGGTGAATTTTTTTAGGTGGTACAGAGTATCTTAACCATGAAGGCAGAGGATGGCATAAAGAACAGATGCCAGTGAGTTACAAAACATCACAGTGGCAATTTAGAAATAATGATGATGCAGAGGGGGACCAAGGGGAGGAAAATGTCTATACTATATAAGCATATGAAAAACAGTAAAAAAAATACCTTTGTTTTTTCTTTTCCCCCTCTCCACCTCCCCCCAGTAGTAGGCCATCATTACTTAAATTTCCCTACTGTGGCTCTCCTGATAGATTAAAAAGGTTCTCTGATCTGAACTGTACTAATTTACATGAATGTTTGGTAACATAGTAGCTGCATCAAGAAAAACTCTGCAATATTGTCTATAATATGACACCATATATAATCTTTCAGCTGCTTTATCTTTGGTAGTTAATCACCAGCTGTAATTGTCATCAAGCACAGAACACACTACAGGTAGTCTTCAGCACATGAGATTGATGGGAACAATGGTAGGAGAGGCAAATAGATACCAGATAATTTGTTCCAGGATAATTTGCTTACTGTAACTTCTTTGGACTCCCAGGGTATTTTTCTAAAGATCTTAAATGCTGCAGACTTTTCTGCACACATCACAAATCATATTATCTGTTTCTCTGCCCTTTGTACAGAGGTAGTCTATCTTGCCAGTCCCAAAAATATGAAAATCATTAGTGAGCCGTAAGCCATCAAATTACGTGTTTGGATGAAGAAAAGAAACAACAGTATTTTTAAAAATAAGTGTAGAGGTTCTTATCTTGTTTCTGGTAAGATCTGGTTTATAACGTCAAGATAACAGATAAAACAAATGGCAAGATCTGTTTTATAAAGTCAAGAAAGCAGTTAGATAAAACAAATGCTTTCTTTACTGTATAGTGACAGCTTTATTTGGAAAACGAATAAAGAAAAAATTATACAATGCAGTCAAGCTGTGAAGACGTAAGGATTCCATGACATGCAAAGCCCATAGGCTCATACCAGCAGCTGCTAGATGGGGGAAGGACAGAATGAAAGATTTATGTTGTGGTCCTGTTGTTGCATTGTTCATCCTAAACTGTATCAAAAGGAACCTCCCTAATTACCCTGAAATGGGTTAGAGTGCAGCTAAACACAGACAAGAATAAATAACAGTAATAACAGCAACAACAAAGCTAAACAGGCTGTAAACTCCCATAATTGAATTCATAAATCTGAATCTTTTAGAGGGTTAGAGCTAGGGCTAATGCGGCTTGACCTAGAGTGATTGTTGATGCTGCACCCGTTATAAGCCTCCTACTAGCCAGCAGTGAATAGGGAAATAAATAAATAAAGCAACAAGACTCTCAGGAGCACTTTAGGAATAGCCATTTCTGCCTGCCACAGTTATCATTCAGCCCGCAGCATCTCAGCTTTATATGGCTAGAGACAGCAATCTAGTCATTGCACTGCAGCAAGCTGGGAAAACACCACCCCAGCTGCTGAAATAGAGGAACTACTTCACAGACAGTGGGCAGCTGATAATTGCAGATGTCAAACAAGCTTATTAAATGGAAAGATTGCTTCCCTCCACCCCACCCTCCCCACAGCAATGTCACAGTAGTCCCCAGCAGTGATCTGAGATGCTGCAGCTTACAACACGGTTACAAGCCTGAGGCTTGATCCTGCAAAGCACCAGCAAGACTCTTACTCTCTCCAGACTCAGTATCTATTCACCATTCTGGTCCCTGAGAGAGATGACTTGCAGTAATAAAGTTTGCCTTGGGAAAGGTTGGCATTGTGTGAGCCCTTGCTCTGCAGAGCACTTTCTGCTCAGCATTACATCTTGCTCTATTTGCCTTTATTTTGTTCTTGCCAGTATTATTTTTAGAGGATATCAGAAACTGCATTGCTGGTAAATGTATCTTCAGGACATTATTTTTCTGAAATTTATACTGCTCTTGAACAGCAGCTAGCTGATGCAAAGTAGCACATTATGTGGTCTCTACAAATAACAACAACATTAATAATAATAACATTTTGATGGCTTTGCTAACGTATAGTAATCTAGTGGCTTGTAAAAGATTCATATAGCACCTCTGAATCTCTGCATCTTTTACAGTGGAAAGTCTCCTTTTGGTTGCTCAATGCCCTGTGAGTTCAGGTGGCTATTCAGCATGGCACAGAAAGCACCCAAGCACCCCGAATTCCAGAGACAGACACAATGCAACATACAGATCAGTCATGACTTTGGGAATCATGTAAAACATGCATCGATGCATAAAATAATACAAGAAAACAAGAGAAAAAAGATAGGAAGTACAAGGTCTGTTCTTAAAGCTGTCATCTTCTCACTAGTAGCAAGACAAACAATCATCTGTCTCCTTTGGAGAATCATCATTGCTAAGTACCAGAGTCACATGGTACAATTTTTTCTTTTTAATGCTATCTGTTATATAAAATGTTTATAATAAAGGTATTGTTTAAAAGGGGGGCAGAAGATGCCAAAAATGCTCAACTATCACTATCACCAACTCAACCCCAACATACTTGTCAGAGAATTCATACTCAGGCTCAAAACTTCCTCCAACTTACACGTTTAACCTGCACTGAAAAACTCTTAGAAATATATTATCTGCCATTGAATCCACCAATAACGCATAAGACAGGATGGCAAACACTGCTCTTTCATCCCTGTCATCTTTTAGGAAGTTCTTGGACAATATTTTCCTTTAACACTAAGCTAAAATTCCTGACTTCAGTTGCATCTGTCTTAGTCTCACAAACATGTTAGATGGCTCGTTTCTCTCATCAAATAAGAGGTACATGATTCTCTACACATACAACTCAGATGAAAGTGCTGCCACCAGTAATAAAAAGACCTCTTCAATAAATTTGCTAGAAATAAACCATGCCTTTCTTAGATAGGTAATATGCCAGTACGCCAAACATGGTGTCATCCCAAACTTCATTGTGGGCAACACTGGAGCTCATTTTGGCATGTGGGAAGAAGACCCATTTCTGGTTTCCATGGAAATGTTTTGACCAACAAATAATGTATAAAGCAGAGGATGTTGTACACTGAAAGTTGGTTTATTGGCTTTTTATAAGTAAAGTCTCAGAGGCCCTGAGTTTAGGAATTCGAAGTAGTACTGAGAGTTTTGTCCAAAAATTAAAAGCAGATGAGGCATAGCCAGTTTAGCTCTATGGAACATTTCTGTGCATACATAAGAAGTTGGTTAGCTTATTTTCTAAATATCTCTTTTTGAATTTCACAGAAAGGCCTTCACTTCTGATCTTATTCTACAACATGGAAATATCATTATCTTTACTCTGTCACCAAACTTTGTATATGAACAAACATAGAAGAAAACAAGAAACCTTCTCTGTGTGGACACTGGTAGAACATGCTATGAGTTCTCTGTATGAAGGAGAAGATCAAAGTAAACATTTCCCAGAAAGGAAAGGAGATTCCTAGATTATACTTTCATATTAAAACTCCTGCCTGTGTAGCAGAATTTAAAACATATCCTCTGCATTGTACAGGCCCAGTCCTTCTAATCACTTCTAGACCCTACAATGCTTTATCACCAAAAATATGGATTGGAACTAGATATCTTAATCTTTCATTCATTAATCATTTGTAAATACCAAACCTGTGTGCAAAGCATGATATATATTTAAAAGAACAACTAATGCAGCAATTTTTAGTATGCAATGATGAGTATGTGAAGTACTCACAAGTTAGCTAGAGGTCTGAAAAGCATCTACATAGATCATCTCCTCAAAATGAGATCCTCAAAACAGAATAAAAGACTTTTCAGCTAGAAATAATAAATAAATAAAAAGCAGCTGCATTTCTTTAGATCAGGAATATGAGTGTTTTTAACAGAAAAAGCTCTCAAAACCACTGTATCAGAACTCAAATTTTAAAATCCAATCTCTCCCTGGCCATGATATCATACCCTATAGGACTAGTTTCAGTGAATTCAGCCACTGTCTGAGGTACCCTAACCACTGCACAGCCCTTCAGTCCCCAGAAATTTCCCTTTCCATTACTGTTCTGAGGTCTATCTGCTTGTTACACCTCTCTGTGAGTCCCTCTCCACTGTGAGAGACTCCCTACAGAAACTCAGCCCAAGGCTCTGACCCTCCTGGCTGCCAACCCTGCTGTTTGCATCCCTGAGCAGGCTGCCATGGCCTCTCCCACACTTGCAGGAGTTTCTGTAGAAAGCCAGTCATCTTATTTAATCATTAAAATTAAAATTAATAAATATGAAAAAAAAAAAAAAAAAAAAAAACCACAAAAAAAAACCAAACATCAAATGCGCTGGCAATCACAAATCCCCGTTTCCCTTCAAAGGAATCCAGGAAAGATAAGGAAAACACATCTGTCAGACTTTTACTGTCAACTTGTAGTCCAATTCTCCACTGGAAAACAGCTGGGGGTAGGAGATCAGAAAGTGAAAACTGCTTCCTGAAGATTGCTAATGCATGATGACAAGATGATATCATGGTTTCTGCTTATCCTTCAGCCTAGTACACCTTATAACCTGATTCTGTTCTGCTGTGAGCAACATTCAAGCTTAGTGTCCTTATCTCTTCACACTCAGGCAGTCAGAAAAAAATATATTCCTGCATTAAAGAGGTCACTTGGGCTTAGTATAAGATACAGTAAGCAACATAAATTATTTTTTTTTCGCTAAAGTAATAAAAATCAGTTAAATATTTCTATCAAAGTTCTATCAGGAAATATTTTGTTAAGCACGTAGCTACTATAATTGTTCAGGACCAATGAACAGACTCACCTTTTTTTTCCCTTTTCCTTTTTTTGCCTTCTTTTTGTAATAGTACCCTCAGATTCATTTAATGCACCAGGAAAATAAAACCCCAAGTTTTATTTAGAACTGTAAAAACCTTACAACAAGTTTTTCAACACAGAAAAATAGAACATTTTAATTAATTTTTATGACATTTATATATACCATGTGTACTCTGGAAACCATGAAGCTGGTCTATTATTTATGGAAACATCAGACCAGAAATAGGTGTACATGGTTTCAGACAAATCTAGTGGACTGTGCAAATATCCTATTCCTCCCTCAGCTTGTTTAAAACCTGATACTGAAAAATTAACACTTATTGCATTGAATACTACATAATGATGCAAAAAAATGATATTCCAAAAATAAAGTAATTAATACTTCATCTCCAACACAGATAAAGTGCTAATATTGATGTTAAACGACTGTATTTCATGCCAAGTAGCAGTATTTCTCCTATCCTACCACAAACTAATTTATTTAGGGGCCTTCAGCAAAGCACCATGTTAAAAAGCTGTTTGGCAGAGTATCAACTGGGTCACTTCTTCTGTATATTCAGTGATGATCAAACAGCTCTAATAGATTTGCAAGGTACTAATTCCTTTTCAAAAGCTGTAGTGGTTTTTCCTCATTATATTGTACTTATCCTTGCGTCTATTAGTCCTAGAATGGTTTCAAACAGTCAAATTTATCAAATTTATAGATTGTCTTAAGCTTTCTAAATTCCCCATACTACTTAAATCCTTTTTGAAAGTTGGATTTATATTTGCCATTTTATTCTCATCTTGTACGACAACTGATTTAATCAATAGACACCATAGCAGAACTGAAAGTTTTCATTTTTGTATTTATGTTCCCTTAAGGCATCCAAGCAAATAGCACCTGGTTCTGGTAATTTTTCTGCATGCACTCCATCTATTTCTTCTAAATCTTATTATTTTGACACCATTGCATGAGAAAGTACTGTTTTAAACTCTATCCATGTAACACAATACCTTCTGGTTTGAATGTCTTCTTGGTGGTGGCACTCACTGAAAATAATTGGTTCAATTTTTCTGCATTTTTGCCCTGTGAAAACTTCTATTAAACCATGATCATATACTGGCCCCACAGTATTTCCAGAAGACTTCCTAATATATTTGACAAATAAATACATTTTTAATTTTTATGCCTTTACAAAATAGTTCCCCGAAGTCTTTTTGTCCTGCCTTATTAATTTTACATTTAACTTGGTTATGTTCTTTTTCCATATGAATGTGCTCATTTTAGGTCTTTTAACTCCTAGTAATACCCTTCACTTTGGTGTTTAACTTTAAAGACTTATTGGGATTTGTTTTTCTAATTCTCTTTTTCCACAAGTGAAACACATTGATTCTGAGGTTCCACTATGTTATGTTTAAGCAATCCCCACGTTGTTCCAAAAATTTATTTTCTTTCTTTTGGCTGTTCCTTTTCACTACTTGGAAGTAGTTCCTTGATTTTTATGTAGTTCTCCATCATTGCAGGGAAAGGGCTAAATCTGAGTGTACTGTGATTATTGTGTTGGGGCTACTTAGAAGTAATTCGAGACTTGTTTCATCTGGTGTTCCAAAGACTGCTGTACGAAGCATGAAAGACTGAAAACTAGTCTCTGCAGCACACACCACACTGTAACATCCACCCTCTCCTCCTGGAGGATGATGCTAGTCTTTTCTGTCAGTGTGAGATCTGCCATTTCTTTGTCATTGTCACAAACAAAAAATTTCAGTCCATAGAGACTTCGTGCTACTTCTCAATGGATTTGCTTGTCTTATTTGATTATAAGGAGTCTACAGCCAGAACTAAAATCACATCGTCTAATTCCAAGCTTTTTTCTTTAGTCAGCATATTTCTGTTCATGCTCATTTCTGTCCCTCACAAACTCTTGCAAAACAATGAAGTAGACAAAGCTGTCATGGTGTGAACTTCAGCCATCATTTCAGTGCCAGTTTGAGGTCTCAGTCCTCCAGGCCGAAGGATCATGGGGATCAGAAATCTTTATCCTTTATAGCGTAAAGCTTAGTCCTTTCTTTGAGCACAGCATAGCAAGTAAGTGTTTGACTTTACTTTGTGCTGCTTTCATGCCTCACTCAATGCAAGATAGCTCCACTGCATGAGCCTCCAAACACAGAGACCAGAGCCCTGTTGCTCACTCCAGACATGGAAGCAGGGAAGGGAAGGGAAGGGAAGGGAAGGGAAGGGAAGGGAAGGGAAGGGAAGGGAAGGGAAGGGAAGGGAAGGGAAGGGAAGGGAAGGGAAGGGAAGGGAAGGGAAGGGAAGGGAAGGGAAGGGAAGGGAAGGGAAGGGAAGGGAAGGGAAGGGAAGGGAAGGGAAGGGAAGGGAAGGGAAGGGAAGGGAAGGGAAGGGAAGGGAAGGGAAGGGAAGGGAAGGGAAGGGAAGGGAAGGGAAGGGAAGGGAAGGGAAGGGAAGGGAAGGGAAGGGAAGGGAAGGGAAGGGAAGGGAAGTTTCATTCCTTACTTTTCCAGACATATGAGGAAGCACAAAGTGGGAACTCTTCACTGAAAGAGTTAGCTTGTCATATTTAAGCTGCAGGATAGGACTTAGAGAACTGAGCCTATGAAAGGGACTACCACTGAATGCATCTGGGACAAAGATTTCTAAAGGGATAACACACAGCTTTCTTTGCTGCAATAAACTAAGCCACAATTTTTCCTTCTCAAGACTGAATCATAGGAGAAATTGCCTGTCTTTCTTGTTTTATGGGGAAGAGGGCAAGAATTACATGAAATCTACATATGACTTGCAGCACCAAAACAAATACAGTCCACATCCACACACTCTAATAAGCTGTACTAATTTGAGGCAAGGTAAGTTTGGGTGTTTGAAATTAACAGTTCAGCATAAAAATACTAAAATATATTGAAATATCTTAACCTTAAACTTGAAGTTAAGGCATTTACCTCCTATATGGTGTTTGAGTTATAAATGGAGCTAACATCACAGAGAAAATAAGCCCTTAGCCATTTTCCTGTGAAACAAAGAAAAATGTGAAAATCAACTTCAAAACCAGTTAATTTACTCGAGCACCTGCATAGCCATACTATGCACTAAATGTTGCTGATTAATTAATGAAGTCTTTCTGATGACATCTCCCTGTGAAGGACATACAATCTATATTTCAAATTACTTTTGAAAATTTAATCATCAGAAAGTATAATTTGCTCATTAGTTAGTAATAATATATCAAGTTCCTCTGCCTGTCCCCAAATAGGATGGATAAAGACTAATTAAAGGCATGATGCAGAACATGTGGAGTCCCAATGATAGCATAAAAATTAGCAAAGGAAGCTATAAATCCTGGGTATATTATATATGCAGCAATATGTTAGTGATGGACAATGCATCGCTTAACACAGATACTTTATACAAAATAGGAAGAAATAGCTTCAAAATATACAGTCTAAATACAGATGTTTCTCATCCTAGCTTCAACATGACATTTCTGTTTGATATGTTTTTTCTTAAAAAATGTATCAGTTGTGTCTGTAAAACTTTTGAAAGAGGTATTTCTGTTCTTACCCTGCAAACAGTTAAGGGAATTTTTACTGGGTGATAGAGAAATCTCATGAAAAGTACAACATATTTTGCATTGCCCACAAACATCTGTGGATATATCCTAACTGGAATCATCACCCTAACAGTAGCAATTACCATCTGCCTGGCAAATGTGCAGAGCAATCTCAGGAACAGACTGTGGTATTTTGCCACAAACTTCAACAAGCACAGTAGTCAGTGTCCTGCAGGAGGGAACAGAAGAGCTCTTCTCTCTCCCTTGACTTTCTAGTTGTCCTAGAGTTGATGCCCACATCTGTGACTCTTGGAGGAGGAGGAAATCAAGCTTGCCCTATACAAACTCCCAGCTTCTTGAAAACAGGGCTCTGCCATCTCAGTGCCTTGCTGCTAATGAAGCTCATAGCCCTCTCAACCCTGAGCATAAGGCCTGTCCCACCACAGAATATATGAGTCTCTTCCACTCTGCAGAAGGGTAAAAGCCAACCAGTCCAAGTTTAACCTTAATTAACCTATGCTGAACACTGATGCTTTACGTTATTCATCTAATCAGTGATAAAAGACATTTACATATATTTGCTTGAAATTCCTCACCTTAAATCTAGTTAGCAGCACAGAAAAATATAGTTTCCAGCATTTCAATTTTTTGAGATATCTGAAAGCAATCAAATTCAATTTGACTTCGCAGCAATTCATATTTGGAAAATATACAGAGCTGCATAATAACTTTAGATCACCATAGGAAATATATCTAACTTCTAATGGGAACCAATAGCATTTATGTGAATAGTCACAGTACGTAGACCAGAAAATTAAAAGGCAATTTTTTTCCTCTCTGACTTACTCTGTCACTTGAATACCGGTATCTATAGAATGTAATGAGTCTGCATATGCTTTAAACTAAGATTACTTTATTCACAGGTCTGTATCACATATGTAAGTCCAAAGGAAACTGTTCTTACATTTTTGGTTTTTATATTCATACCACAACTCATTCCCTTTCAAAAAAACAGTATACACATTTCATTTTTCCTCTTTTCATATTTTCTGTCAGCAATACCTCTCACAGACAGTAGAATTATTTTCCTTCCCAGCCATAGTAAGGGTTTTTTAAACATCATTGATTCTCATTGTCATTCTTCTCTCCTGACACAAAGCATACATACCTTAATTTGCATATTAAAATCAATGTCACAGTCAATCATTAGATGTTTAATAAATTTGTAATAATTGACAAGGGTATTTTTCTGCCTCCTGACTGCTGCATAATATAAATGATCTTATAAACATCCCATTTGCTCCTCACAACATATCCCCGCTTGCAGAGGAATATAGCTGTATTTTAAGGAAGCAGGATCCCAAAAAGGCTATCTGCCAAAGTTACAGAACGTGCAACTAAAATTCATCTACAGGAGTAGGCAGATGTCAGTCAAGACATGATAGAATTCACCCTGACTCCCACACAGTCCTGTGTCTTCTTTGACCTTCTTTTTCTTTGACCTTCATCAAGGTCAAAGACAGCTGTACAATGAATAATTTTCTACAGAAGTTTAGTAATTAGTAGTAATTTCTGATTCTCCAATATACTAATTTTTAACAAACAGATTTCTCCCCTGCCCCTTGGCTTTGAATGCCAAAATAAATTTACTTAACACAGAAAGAATACATCAAAGCACCTTTAAATTCATAGATGTCAAAAAATTTCAGCCACTGTCCTGCTCACTTCACTATTGTGCTCCTTCATTAAAAATCCTTCTTTTGGAAATGCACTGTAATTTTGAAATCTCTCTCCTTGATCCAGTTCTGTTAATTTTCTACTTTTCAGTGAAAACTAATGTCTGAGGTTTTTTTATTTTTCATCAACAAATATTTATCAGCCCTTTATTTGTGTGCTCCAGCCCTCTGATCATTTCAGTGTCTCTCCCCTGGACACGTTCCAGGAGCTCTGTGTCCTTCTTATGCTGGGGACTCCAGAGTTCCCTGGGTCTTTTTTTTTTCTAGTTTTGAAAATGGGGGTTATTTCCCATTATGTTTCCCCTTTTTCAGTCAGCGGGAACTTCACCCTGGAACTTCAGTCACTGCCTGACTTCATAACTGTGATGGACAGTGGCTTTGCAATATGGTGGGCAGTGACTTTGCAACAACAACAAAAAAATTGTATGTATATTATACATATATATATCAAAATAAAAACATAATTAAAAACTAAAAAGAAAAATCTTAGTATCCAAAATTATGAGAGAGACATCAATTTTGTCCTCTAACTGGTAAGTCTTATCTAGTGTCAGATAAGGGGCACAGAGCATCAATCTCACTCTCAGAACTGCCTTCACAAAAATATTTCCAAGATCCACACACATTTTCTATGAAGGTGAATTGATTTTAAATATAGGATCGAGATGGTATCCGCAGGTATTCATTAGCTGACACCATCTGATTAATCTCTTGGAACTGCTTCTTACAGTTCCTTCATTTTCTAAGAGACTAGTGCTTACTAACCAAGTACCTACTCTTCTCTATGATTCTCAGCATCCAAAAAACCTGCTTCTCTATTTTGTGCTTTTGCTGTTTCAATCTCAAATAATGAGTCTTTTTCACTTCCTAGTTGGTTAACAGAGATAGTTCTAAGTAACACTACATACATTCTATTAAATATTTTGTTGTCACTTCTTTTACTGATTCTCTGGGCTGGAAAACCTGACATTTTAAGCTGCCCTTATAACAAGACTGCTGCACACACCTCTCCTGACTCCTTTCTGAACTCATCAGTGTACTGTTAGAGGGACAAATATAGAAAGCCTCAACTCAGCTTCTAACAACATGCATACAATACGCCACATGCAAAGACTTTTTACTTACAAAACTGGGTTGCATGAGAATGAGTTCCACTTGCCAGGATGAGTTCTGTAGCCTGACTTGATCACCTGGCAACTACCACTTCCAGTAAAAGAGCTTTCCTCTGCTCACCTCTGCTGCAGCATGATCTACTCCCACTCTTTTGCCTGCCCATTAAAAACAGAAAGGTAAAGGATAATTAATGATAATTGCTCTTAAAAAAAAAAAAAAAAAAAAAAGAAAAAAGAAAAAAAGGAATATGCCATATGCCACATAACAGAAAGTTAATCATGAGATCCATTTCTGTCAGTAAAATTGCTCTCAAATGCACTTACTACAATGACCCCATCTTGTCTATCATGGTCTACTGTCAGTATTTGTTCTGCTAATGGTTTCATTTAAATAGTAAATTTCGGAGAGCAGAAATTTTTCTTCTTATGTATCAGTGTGAATAAATACCACATTTTTCTGCTACACTGTGAGTTAGCTTGTGCTTGACTGCTACAAACACCTGAAGAAAGAGGGATAAAGGGCCAGTCTGCTCTTGTGCATCTCAGAATTCTGTGTGAAATGCTTTGCCTTGGGTTTTTTTCTGACATAGTACAGGCTCCTAATTAAAAAGAGAGACCTGGCCAGTTACCATATGGCTGAGGGAAATTTCTGATGCTATGTAAGAAGATATCACAGTTTTCAATGTTTCTTCATGTAATAAGGTGATTCTGTGAGGCATCAGTCAAGGTGATGTTACCATTAGATCTGACAGGGGAAGTAACTGTCACTTAAGTGTCACAAGGATCAAACTACATTTCAGCATTTTCAAAATGTCAGTGAAAACCAAGCTATTATATTTACACAATGTTTTCCTAAAAATAAAAGCCGCCCCCCCCAAAAAAACCAAAAACCCTCCCAAATGAAAACAACAAAAACCAAAACAAACAAACAATCAAAAAAACCAACCAACCAAAAAAAACCAAATAACACAGCAGAGAAACTGGTTTCTCTCAGATGCAGCACAGGCCTTATGCTTACTGGTGTGGGCTGCCTTACTGCTTTCACTGTAACTCACATGGGCTCATAAGGAGTTTATGAAGCAGCTGCAGAGTTCTGCTTGGCTGCACACAGGAGGCAGATACTGAAGATTCCAAAATGCAGTTAAATCCCTATTTCCCAAAACTGACTGGAAGATCTGCCTCACCTGTCTCAGGGGTCGAAGTTCCACCTAAAGGTGACAGGCTGTAAAGCTTGGCTGCTCAAGCAGGCATCACAGCTTTCCTGCTGCCTTCAGTGTTTTGATGGGTACCTGAGTCTTCAAAAGCAGGAAACAGAGGAAAACAGCTTCCTACAGCTTCTTTTTCAATCCTCCTTATGTGGTGTCAAGAGTTTGCCTTGCAATGAAAAATGTCAATCTTATGGACATAGCATAGGGAAGCATGCTTTTTTTCTTTTTTTTTTCTTTTTTTTTTTCTTTTTTTTTTTTAAATCTTCTTGATTTCCAAGGTAAACAATTAATCAATATTTCTCTTGGAACTGAAAATCCTTTCTCAGTCAGTTTTAAATTCTTATATGACTTTCAAAAATGTAGTTTATCTTCCTAGGGCAGTAATTTGCTTTTAGAAACTACCTGAAATTAAAAGAATCTACCCAGATAGCCACTTCTCTGATACTGGCAAATTATCGTATCAGAACACATGAAAGAAGAAAATGTGGTGAAGCTATACTCTTTTCCTTCCTTTTCTGTGCTTGCTAAAGCACTTGAAGTAAAACATCTATTAATCTTTTAAAAACATTGAATTTAATTACCCTGACTAATGTTAGCTTGTACCAAATGTTACAGATATGTTTTCTTTCATACAGTACAGAATGTTCTTCTAAATTTAAGTTGGAGTAACTAAACTCCAGTTCTTTGAGCAATTTCCACTGTCAACTGGCATGAATCCAGCTTCTCTGCAGTCATCCAATCACCGAGTTTTCTTCACCCAAACAAGTTATGAAATGCAATAGTTTGATGTTTCTCTTTCAAAGCCCAGCAGAAGTACAGGGTAATTTTCAGCGAGATCATTACAGTTTTTAGTAGAAAATTAAAAAGTGTGCTTTTCCTCAGTGACAACCCTGCATCTTACTTGTTTTATATTTTCAGGGGATCTAGATTGGGTTAGGGTGGCCTGCAGATTACAGCACTTGTATTCAGATAAGGTATTGCAGGGTTGAGCACTCAGCAACTTGAGCTCTCACATAGGGTAACAGGTTGAAGAAGATGAAACTGGATCATCAGTGGTTCTATGTTGCCTCCAGCAGAGCTCCAGAAAACCAGATTGGCTGCTGCCTCTGACACCATGGGTTGACTGGTAAATATTGGGTGGCAACTAGTCCTGAAGAGGTGCTGTGTTCATCATCATTCAGAAACAGCAGTCTCTGTCCTCACCTTTCCTATTCCTTTGTCAACAGTGGCAAAATAAGTCTTATTTTCCCAGGGCTCTCCTGAGATCTTCCTATTCCCTCAAGTCCCATTGCACACCACTGCAAATCAGGCTGGACTGGAAAGTGAAAAACAACAGATGTTTCCTGACAAAAGAAGTAGAACAAAATGTTGTGTTGTCTACTGTTTAAGCTCTTAATCAAATAGAAAAAAACACACACATGTACATATATACACACAGACACCTATAACATTTTAATATTACCCTCCCTAGGTTTGGTCCTGTGGTGACAGGAGAGTTGGATTCGATGATCTTCAGAGGTCCCTTCCAAGGCCTGACATTCTGTGATTCTATGTTTATTATTGCAAGGAGGTAAGAGATAGAAAATTCAAAACGCATTCAGATCTGGCAGTTACAGAGTACAGGAAAAAAAAAGATAAACTCATAAATCTGTTTGCACAGCTAAGTACAGACGTGCAAATTATTAAACTCTTTGAAGCGGAGAGTCAGGCAAAGTGGAAGGTATAAAGATTGTTGCTTTGTATAATCCTGGCTCTACGGTACCAGCTCCAACTGGGATTCTGAGGCTGTCCTATGGAGGGCCAACACATTTTCTTCTTAAAGAACATGAAAGTCCTTTTAATCCAATGGTGAGATATGGAATGCAAAATGTTAATGAGGTCCCTAGTTCATTGAACTTATCTTTGATCCAGTCTGAATTATGATTATTCTGTAACAGCCATTGCAAACCACAAAACAGAAATGAAGCCAAATATTGCTGCTAGCTCGTTCTCTGTACCAAGAAGTGATCACTACTACTCATTACAAAGAAAATCCACACTGCCAAGAAAAGTGTAAAATTCTTTATTCATTATCTCCTGATCACTTACCTGTTGGCTATTGAACACCCAGTAGTTTAGTCAGTACTAAACAGCCTTTTTTTTCTTTTTTCAGCAATCAACTTCTTTGCTTTCTCAGTGAAGCAATGTAATTTCATAGTATTTCCATTTTCTATTTGTTTCTTTTCACTGGACTTAAGCTGCAATTACTGTTCTTAATTGCAGCTTAAAATTGTTGAGTATGGGTCACACACACTCTAAATGTAATACTAAACTTTGTCTCAGCATTGGTGGATTCAGACACACAAGAAGCTTGAAAGAGTCACAGAAAAGGAAGAAGATTCCCTTTCTCAAAAATGTTGTGTTAATCTGCCAAGAACTATTATAGGCAAAAGAAAAACCAACAATAAAAAAACAGTTATAAACAGTACAGGAAAGATTAAGATTCAAACTTAGGCAAAATGCATGATAAACACAAAGAGACGGGGAAAAGCACATCTCATGAGAATGAAGAGAAATAAGTTCATGTATGGATGAGAAATCTTTGTTCACACATCAATCACTCATCACAACTATATGCTGTTTCCAGAAGGATACAGCAGAACCAAGTACAGAGAAGGATGCATAGAAGAGCAACAGTGCTCAAGGCAGAAACAACATCTGGACAAGAAAATAGTAATAGACCTAAAGCTTGCAAAATCAAAGGAGGATGTGAGAGAGGTCTACAAAACATTCTTTTAAAGTAGGGGCATCAAATAAAATTTCCAGAGGACAGGTGTAAGAAACAGGAGGTGTTTTTGAAGGACATATAGATCAACTTCAGATCTCATTTGTCTGGGAACCGTGTCCAGGATAGTTTATATGCATTCAACAAACTTCTCTACACAGTTTTGCATAGGAAAAAAAAAAAATCTACAAAAGGTTACTAGGCATGAAAACACACTCTAGCTCAAGAAATGCCTAAGTCATGCAAGCTCAGCAGGACTACCCAGGGGAATATGCTTGTTTTTTTATCTTTTTCCATTTTGTGCTGGTCCCTATTAAAGAGAGAGGACTTGGGTAGGTGGACCTTTGGTCTGAATCAGTATGGTGACTCTTGCATTCAAATTACTTCATGCACTTCATTGTTCAAAGAACTAAATGCTTACCTTCCTGCCTGTTGTCCAGAGCTCAATACTCAGCTCTTAGTTTCTACAAGTTTTATTATTGTATAGCTGTTTCCGCATTATATCAGTAAGAATGAATATTCAGTATTGTGTTTTATGAAGAGGAAGACCTTGTTGCACAATTCAATATAGACATCAGCTACCTTTCAAATATTTAAATCCACTGGTGGAACAAGTAAGATCCTGTGATTTCTAAATATACACTCAGCTTCTTTGATGGATTAGTAACTGAAGGATTTTCACATGTTGAGGAGACAGATGTCAGAGACAAATTAATTGCCATGCAGGAAAGAGAGAAGACGATAAGAACCAGCCATAGCTCGGACAAGAGACACACAGACAAGATTCAGAAATCTAGCACCACAGACATGGTGAAGATTTTGGAGGTCAGAAGCACACTTCCATGTAGGGGCAGCCCCGCTATCTGGGTAGCCTGAGCAGCTCAGCATCTAAACAGTAGACAATCAAAGCTGAGTTTGGGTGAAAGAAATTGTGAACTTTATATGCTTTTTAGGCAGGAAAGTCATGAAGTGTCATACTGAATGAGACATCTGGCAATGCTTTCTCTGGCTGCTATAAGGGATCTCTTAAACTGGAGGATACAAGACCCTGCCTTGAATCTTATACCCACATCCATACACCCAGAGCACAATGTGCTATTAATACAGGGTCTCTGACAACATACTGTTAAGTGACTAAAATGGAAAATCTGATTGCAACCTGCATGAAAAAACAAGGAGAAAAATCATGTAGAGAAACCCTGCACAGAGACCTGTTAGCTTATGAATCTGCAGCATGCAGCATGGATAATAATCAGAGGGAGCTGATGCCATGATCCATCAGGAAAACTATGACATAGTGGTTATCACAGAAACATGGTGGTATGCCTCTACATGTCTGGAGTGCCACAGTTGGTGGCTACAAGCTCTACAGGAAGGATAGACAAGGAAGGAGAGCCAGTGGGGTATTAAGAATTGTTACCACTGCCTAGAACTTGAATGTAGTGATGACAGGGTGGGTGTCTTCAGATCAGGATTAGGCCAACAAGGCTGATGTTGCTGTAGGAGTCTGCTATAGGTCTCCCAACCAGGGCAGTGAGGTGAACAAAATATTATATAAACAACTAGAGGAAATGTTGCAGCAGTATGCCCTTATTCTTATGGGGGATTTCAAGTTCTTTGACTTCTTTGATTTCTTTGTCACAGGTCCTTTTCAATCATGATGATTCTGTGTTTCTATGAAAGTCCAGCTCCCTCCAAAAGTAAAGAGAAAAGTATGAAATAAATAGAAGAATCTGAAATACTGGGGCAGAAATGGAGAAAATCTGAAATCTATGACTTACAAAAGACAGCAGAGTGAATAATAACATATATATGGAAAAAAATAAAATCAAAAATTCAAAGTAAAGTTGGCATTAAATATACTCAACAGAAAATGAAAATGAAGGCAATGCATCCTTTCCTGACCCAAAGACAGCACCTCTCTTACACTTTTTGTAAAAATTTCTTTTGTCCTCCAATTTAGGCTTCATTCTGTGGGCTTCATCACAAGAATGTGTTTCTTGTTTTTTAAACAAGACATTGGAAGCTGACAGAAAAAGCCAAGAAAGCTTTTAAATAACTGAGAAACATTCAGTAGTGCTGTCTTTATTCTTGAAGTGCCTACACAGAACAAAAATAATGTGTTTTAAATTATCACATGAATGAAAGAAGTGCCTCCACTTACAAACATAAATAGCTGTTGCAATACCTTTGGCTTTTAAGTTTGGGGATATCTTTTGCTTTGGGCTTCTAAAAAAATCAACTTTTTTCTTCATTGCTGGGCACAATATTCCAAAATTCTGTCCCCACCGTAGGGCCCACTTAAAATAAGACCTCACTCTATCTTATTAATGCAGTCTGTCAAGCTGTTGAGGTCAAGCAAACTGTCCCAAACAAATTTTCTCAGTAACTGTCTACAAAAAGGTATGACCATACTCCTTTTCTCATAGGAACATACCATGAGAATGGCAGCAGGACTGTGTAAATCTGCTCCATTCATTTTGCCACTAAGAGACTGCTCTTTGGAAAGTGGATTATTGGTGAACAGTTGAAGTGGTCATTTAGATGCTTTGCATCATTGGGCTGGTCACTCTAAAGAAAATATTAAGGAAACCCAGTCATCAAAGGCTAACAAGATTTTAAAACAGGGTTTTAAAGGACACCAGTCTGCTCTGGGTTAATAGCAACTGCCCTGTCCAGATGCAATTTTATTAGAGGAGCTGAAGGGACTCTGCCCTATTCCCTGTGAGCACTGTTTAGATAACATGATACAAGAAAAGTCATTGTGCACAGCTGCCTCCCTTCATCCCAATTGCAGCTGGCCACATCCACCTTTGTCCCATCCACCTTTGCTGTCATTAATGCAATCTCAATTATTGCTACCAGTTGCTGTTTAAGTCTAAGAGTCAAAGGTGACATTAACATAGGCAAGAATTAGTAATCTTACAGTTTACCATAAACAAATGAGTTTCTGCACTGTTTTTTCTACCCTGGAAGATGAAGGGGATGTTTTTTAACATACCAAGGCATCAATGTTCCCATTTCTTTTATAGGAAAAAATTTGACTAGCATGCCACAGAGTAGATAGAGAACTTGAGGTATGTCATGCAAATTTATGCAGAGTCAACTTAAAAGAATAGAAACAGAATTTCTATATATATGCATGCCAATTACACTTTATGATTCCATTTTTATTTCCCCTTCTGTGCCACTCACCCTTCAGTTGCCTACTTATCAATTCACACAACCACATATGGGGGACCACATCTTCCACTTGCACAAACAAACCAAAACAAAACAAAACAAAATGTAGCTATTTTTAAGGATCTGTCAGCAACTATTCATTCAAAAATCATTCAGCGCACTCATCTGAGGTTGCTAGGTGACAAACTATATATTCACCTAACTCCTTATTATCAAAAGTAAAAAATTAGAAAAAAGTTGGAGAGAAGGACATTACTGATTTAAATACTGTCCACATAAATCTTGTCAGGGATCCAGAAATTTGGGCTGTTAACTTGCTCATACCTCAGTGAAACTTTATCTTCCTCAGGCACAGGGAGATCTAGTGTCAATTAGAAAGAAACTCAACCACAATTCTCAAAATGTTTTTTATTATCCTGATTTGGAGTCCAAATATTTGTTGTAAGTGACACTGCTTAAATGAGAAGTGTCAGCTAATTTTCAGTTTCAAATGCTTTTTCTTTTCTTTCTTTCCTTTTTTTTTTTTTTTTTGTTTTGTTTTGTTTTGTTTGTTTGTTTGTTTGTTTCAGGAAAACATGAATGAAAGTTTTGTGAATGGCTCTAAGACTGAGAACCTGCAGGAACACATAAAGCAGTCAGATTACTGCCAGGGAAATCCATTAAGAGTGTACTGTTATACAGCAGGTCCCACTGGACATTCAGCCACCTTATATATCTTGATTGCTAGAAAACCACCACAGATGTTTTACTACACTTTTATGAGGCTGACTTCCAAGGCTGCTCATGATCTGAAGATAGCTCACTTAATAAGTAGAAAAGGCAGGTGAGATAATGAACAAAGGATAATGGAATCATACAACAGAAGAGCCATCAGTCGTAGAATCATAGAATCACAGAACCGGCTGGGTTGGAAGGGACCTCAGAGATCATCAAGTCCAACCCTTGATCCACTACCGCTGCAGTTACCAGACCATGGCACTGAGTGCCACATCCAGTCTCTTTTTAAATATCTCCAGGGATGGAGAATCCACTACTTCCCTGGGCAGCCCATTCCAACTTGAGACCATGCCCTCTTGTCTTGTTGAAAGTTGCCTGGGAGAAGAGCCCAACCCCCCCCTGGCTCCAGCCTCCTTTCAGGGAGTTGTAGAGAGCGATGAGGTCTCCCCTGAGCCTCCTCTTCTCCAGGCTGAACACCCCCAGCTCCCTCAGCCTCTCCTCACAGGACTTGTGCTGGAGTCCCTTCACCAGCCTGGTTGCCCTCCTTTGGACCTGCTCCAGGACCTCAATCTCCTTCCTGAACTGAGGGGCCCAGAACTGGACACAGGACTCGAGCTGTGGCCTCACCAGGGCTGAGTACAGGGGCAGAATCCAAAACTCTCATTGCATCCAGTGCAGAGTGAAATCACACAGTTGATTCCTCAACACTGAGCAAAGCTACTGCAGCTGCCTGCCTTTTTCACAGTGAAATGTGCACCAAGGAGTGGTACAATGTTGATGCATTCTTGTACCTTCCTTTCTTCTAGACCTGCGTGATGCTAACTCTCTACTGTAATACCAAAGAACACAATTTGCAGTACATGATACTGTATGCAGACAAGCTGGGTACACTGACACCACAGATACTTGTTCCTGGAATAAAAAGAGATACGCATCTACTGCCCAGGCCATTGCTTTCTGTGTAAGGGCCCTGCAAAGCTCACACAAAGTCAAGGACAGATTTGGTGTGTTTGTTTCCAGACAACTGCAGGTCAGATGCTGGGGGTGACCAGGCAGGAGAGAAGAAAGGACAACAGCTGTTCTTGCTCTCTCTGGCCTGCAGATAATGGTTGTTTGTACTTTTGGGGGTAACTGGCAATTTAAGGACAGTGGGTGATAAAGGGATGTTGGTGTCCACCCCATTTGCCTAGGGGGGAGCTGCTGCATCAGTGCCAGATTGAAATTATTTGTGTGTTTCCATGCACCCCAGGGATACATGCAGAGCATTCTTTAAGTGTGAGTATTGGAAAGTGACCGATCAGAAACAACATAAAAATTAATATCTAAATATTGGTCACTCTTTCTTCTCACCTTACCCCCTTCTTAAGAGTAGAATTTTAAAACCCTGTGTATAGTTAATTTATGGATCATGCTTCTACTCCTTCCACCCACTCTATGCAGATTTACTTGAGCTCTTTTACAAGCTCTGGTTTAATAAACATATTCATAAAATAATTTATCTTCTCTCCTGCTCTGCTCTTCATTTATGTGCAGATTCCTATGATGGCACTCCTTCATTTCTCTATGAAAGTGTTGTCACTAAGAGTTCCAAATATTTGATTGGTTCAGTCTTCTAAAATTAAACTGTGTTAACTTATGTTTCATTCAGTTTGATGTGGTTTGGTTTTGTTTCCGGGAACCTCCCAGGTTCCATCTCTCCTAATAGAGAATAATATTGGTCTCAGTGTCTAGCCTGGTTAAATCAGAAAACTCAGCACAAAAAAACCTATCAAGCAAGATGTCAAAATACTCACCTTGGAAGAAAAACAGCACCATTGATTTTCGTGTGCCACATCTTCCTGCTCACTGACATATTCTGATTAAAGGCTTACAAGTATAAACCCAGAATGACTTCATTGACTCTGGCAGAATAACTTCAGATTTACAGAGCTGAAATCAAGATCTCAGTTTGGTCCCCATTTTCTAAAAAAATAGATCAATGTATAACATTTCCCACATAGAAGTAGAATGTGTGAGCATGAAACCACAAGAAAAAAACAAAAAATAAGGAAGTAATAAACTTTGGGGCATGTATCCACCCTTTTACAGTTCTTTTTCCTAGCATCAGGCACATATTTGTCCCTTCTTGTTGGCTGCAGTAACTCATGGTGTTATTTTACATTGCTTCATTTCTTTTTTTTTTTTTTTTTTTTGTTCATGCCAACAAGACCATGAGTAGGCATCATATAAGATAAATCTCACTAATTTTAAAAAGAAAAGCTAGTGAACAGGAGGTGATAAATGCTGTGCTGCCTACTCAGATTCTGTCACATAAGATGTCACTTTATTTTAATTACATTTTCTGCCAACTCACAAAAGCAAGCTATTTGTACTGCATGCGATCCTACCTTTTGCTATGGAATGTTTCTACATAGCCAGTTGCAAAATGCATCTACTTGCTTCTGTCCCAGTTTTTTTCCCAAATTCACTTTTGTGGCTGCTTCCTGATGTTCTATAGAAACTGCCTCTTCAGGAAATCATTGCAAAATGACTCAGATTATTTGCACATGGAATTATTTTTTTCCATGCAATAATAAAATTCATAGGGAGTCTAAAAAATCATCTGCATTTTTGATAGTTTTGCTAATGTACTATCAGAGATAGCTAGTTTTAATAAAAAATCTACTGGATTAAGAAACTGAAAGCTAAAAAAACTCTTGGATCCAGAAGGCACTCACAGAAAATCTTTGTTTGCACGGCAGTAAAGATTTCTTGTCATCCTAGACGGTGAAGTAAAATGATCTTCTAGTAAAATCAGGTGTTTGCTTGACTGCTAAGGTTGGCAGATTCTTTCAGCAGAAGGGCAACCTATAGCAGAACTGGGGTGGTCAATGCAGGTCACTTAAAAAGTGTCCTGTCCAGACAGGCCACTGACACAGTGATAAAATCCAAGACTGAAAAAAAATAAAATTCACTTTGCAAATGGGTACATTTAAAAAATTAGCCTTGCTAAAATAAATTAAACCAAATCCTGAGGAGCATGAAGCAGAACTCAAGCATAATGACTGAATCCTGGAAGAGTTTCTAACACAAAGTTCATACTGAATTTAGTGCTTCTGTCAGTGAATGCAATGGAACAGTGGTTAATCAATTTTATTTGAAATAAGCTACCTCACAAATTACTTTCAGTCACAGAATGAGAAGCAACAAATTATTTTTTATCATTAGCCTATTAAACTGGAAAACATATGTACAAATAGGAGAGTGAATTGTAGGATGGAATCTGTAGTAATTAAGAGTAGAAAAAGAAAGAACAGCACAAGAAGATGCAGAAGAACAACACAAGAAGATCAGGTAGCTTAACCAGACATCTGTGGGGGTGATCAGATAGATGAATTATCCTGCAGACAACTTCAGATTCAAGATGGGGTAGTTAAGCTGAATCAAAATGTCAGATCACAGTCTGAATGCAAAATTACCTTTCTGAAGTAGTCAGTGTTGCAATTTTTGTACTATAACTGTCCAGTGAGATTTTTATTATTTCTTTTAATTTTCAATCTTGAGCAAAGGAAAAGCATCATGGCTTTCTATCTGACCATTTACTTTTCATTAATCACAATATCCTTATTATGAAAAAAAAGAGAGCTTCAATTACGTCTTATGTAAAAATATAAATTGCCTAATAGTTTAAATTTGTTTATGAAACAACCATCAATTCAATAATCTATTCTCTCTGATAGGCCTTCTAGGGGCTCTTCTCAAGCCTAAGTGAACTTCAGTGTCTGGAGTACTCTTCTGTAGAAATACTGCCTAACCCAAACTCCAGATGTGTATAGCAGGGAAGCTTAGGGTGTTTAAAACCACAACTTGGCTTGTTTTCCTGGACCCATCTCTACTACTAGATTCAGCAGAGTACTATTTGTACAATTGCTGGAATATGTCCAACTCAGGAAAGGATTACTGAGGAACCTCAGTATTTGCTTTCTTGACACCTCAGGCCTCTTCATGGGGAGAGGGCATGTAATTTTCTTGACTATAAAGCCAGACCTTTCTACTTCCTTTAGACTAAAATTCTACTTAAATGTCGTTTACCTCACAGGACTCTTTAAATTAAGTTTATTTATAGTTAGAATAGGCATTCCTTTGTCCTTGTATACATTTACACATTTTAAAATAATAAATAAATCACTCATATAATCTATATAAAATCTACATTTTCTGTTTAGAGTATAGCATCTAAGCACTAAGTTAACAATATATTCACAGATTTTTTGCATTTCCCAGAAGAAATTTCCTCTGAATATTCTGATAACTGGGAGAAAGTCACTAAAGGTAGTCCAAGCCCTATTTTCAGTCAGTTTCATGGAGATTTATATCTGATTCTTCTTCAAATGATCCATGTAGCATTTCTCAGCTCCCTTTCTTTGTGTCATTTCTAAAGGCCCTTTAGCAAGAGAAATTTTTTAAAATCACATTTTATTTTTATAATAAGTGTCTTCCTTTAAAAAAAAAAATAATCTGTCAGTAGTTTTGCAGGGGAATTGGGACTTGGAGGCTATGGTCCTATTCCTGCTTCTTCCTATTGCTCACTGTATGGCTTTACACAAGTCACAGCATGTCTCTGTTACCTCAGCTACCCCTTTTTGTCTTCCCATGCTAAACTGTGCTGAGACTGTGCTGAGACTGTGCTGGGGATTGTGGCATACCATCCATTCCTATGGTGCCTTACACAACGAGAACTTGATCACAGCTGGGGTCTATAGACACAGTAGGACAACACAAATAGCAAGAGACCTTGAGTGGGGAGGAGGAGCAGGAGAGAGAATTGGCACCGAGTTCTTGTATAAATTCTTATAGGTTCCTGATAGAAATACAATAGAAACAGACTGAGAAAAGTGTTAGAGTGTCTTTATGTCAGCTCCAAGAAGTACTTTCTAAGCACTCTGCTTTCTGGCTGCATCTGCAATGAGTTCACTGAGGAGGAAAAGAGGAGCAAGTTCTGAATTGGCATGAAAGAATCAGGTTCCCCCATGTGACTGTAACACTTATACCAAGAACACAAAGAGGACTATCTGAAAAACAACTCTTTGAGATGAGTACTATTTCACTTGACTTGCCAAGTCACCTGATATCAGTGCAAGAAGGAAGGAACAGAGCTATTTAAAAATGTTAGTGGGGCTCCATGCGTGGGACTTCAGATTCCAGGTGATCTCTAGGAGAAAGATGTGCAAAAATATCCACCCAAGTTGGCAGCAAGGCAAAAGGAACCACAGAACCATGGTGATATTATTGATAGTGGTAAGGAAGAAACTTCCCTTGATTACCACTTTTCTAACAAATATTAGATAATACTAACCTGTAGATCATGAAAACCATTAAAAGATTCAGAACATCTCTTTGTACATCTGGTCTTATTTATGGAACAAAGTCTCTGGCAACCTCCCTTCAATCTACCAGCATGTCTGAAATGACATCATTGCTAAGTCTTTTCCTTCTGACTGATATTTAACTGATAATTCAAACTCATCCAAAGCTGTTCAGTCTTTATAGGTAATAAAGTTAGTGTCAGCTGAAGCAAGATGACTAACATAACAGAGTCCATAGCTATAAAAACACCAATAATATGCCCCTTTGTATGACTTGAATTGTCTTTTGACACATTTACCTAATTTATGTACCAGATGTCACATATCCAAAGTGAACCCTCTATTGCAATTATCTTGTTCCAGCACATAACAGAAAAAGGTTTGGAAATTATCATTTTCCCTTGTGACTACTTATTAGAAATGCTTAAAGACCCGTATGTTTTGGTGCTTTTTTCTGCAAGTGAATCACCTCAGCTATTTCAAAGTGCTGTGCTGTGCTGAGAGGAATAACTATACCATAACACAGACACGTGTTACAAAAATAGTTCATCAGCTTTTCTGACGTGAACTCAGGATTCACATGTAGAAATGTACATGTGCTTCTGCATTTCTATTTCTGCACAAAACTATCACAGTTGTTCACCCACGAGTATTTTAGCTTCCTGAACCACAGGAGGCTTACTTTTATAATTATAGACTCACATGTCCTGTTCTGAATGCCTTTTCCACCAAAACCAGATCTATTACTTTATAATTTGACTGCATAAGCCACAATAACATTTTTCTGACCTAAAAGTAAAGGTGCCTCAGAAATCCAAATTTTTCAAAATTTCCTGCATTATACACAGGTACACTGTATAAAGTAATTGCTCAAAAGCATAGAACAGTGCATCAGTGTTTCATACATAAGTGTTTCACAACAGCTATAAAAAGATAAGTATTTGCTTAAGCTACACATACTACATCTTTCCCAGCTGAAAGAATTCTCCACACCAAAGAAAATATAAACATCTTTGCCTAGAGATAAGGCTTCTAATTTTATTGGCCATATAAATGGAAAAGCAGCCCAGCTACCTTGATAGTCATTGACTTTAAGGCCCTGATTATGAAGCAGTGAACACAGGCAACTTCATTTTGCACCTTCAGTTATTTTCAGCATACTTAAAATATTTTTTAAAACACTTCCATATGTGTATCTGTTGGTAAATATGTTTTTATTGAGAGGTCTCCCTTAAATTACAAAGTAACAGCAATTTGTTTTCCTCTAACTGAAAGCAAGATATCAGTGGCTTTAGATACACCATGGAAGATCTCCAATAACAAGTCCTTTGAAAATAAGCTTTAGCAATCTGGAAAGAACAAGCTGGATCTATCAGTATACAAGCCCATACTGTTCCCACCACATGCAGTTCTATCTTTCCATTCAGCTAAAATTAGGATTCCAAAGAGAGGATGTACATGCCATCTGTGGGGGAAAAAAACATTAAAAATGCCCAGAGACCTTGCCTTTTTTCTTTTCCTCATAGTGGAAGGGAATAAAGACTCCTCAGTCTTTATTGAGTCTTGCAAGCAGCTCACCAGACGTAGTGCTGCCTGCATTTCCTTATGAAAAGATACAGGGGTTGAAAGACCATTTCTTCCATGAAGCCATGCAGAATATGTCCTCTCCACAATGATTGCTCTCTGTATATGTGTATGTGTACATGTATATGCTCTTTCCAGTATAAATCTCTCTATCTCTCTCTGAATAAGTGAATCTAAGCTTGAGAATTCCTGTTGTGGAAAACAAATACATGCTTTTTTGATGAAGCATATAATTGTAATGGTTCTCCAGATGCCAGAATGGAGTTCAGTTTACCAACACCAAAGAACAGAGCTCACACCTCTTGCACACCTCTTCCTCTCACCACTTAGATTCACCAATTTACCACAAAGAAATGGAGAAGCAGCTAAGAGAAAGGGGACAAACAGGCATCTGCCTCTCCCTGGAGATGGTTCTGGCTATCTGTCAGTCAAGGAGCATTCACAAGGCTTGGAGATGTTTCCTAATCACAGCCCCACTGAAGCTTGGGACAAAACCACCAAAAATATTAATTTTTCCTTCTCTTGTCACCTCCTCCTAAAATAATTCAATAATTTCCCTTTTTCTCTTCAACATAATTTGGTTTTAAGATTATCTGTTCTATGCTGGTCATTGAATCATGATGAAATAAGCTGCAAACCATTTAGCTGGCTTGACTCACAAGAATTAGTTACAAAGAGTAAAAATTACTCAGACTTACACACAACAGGTAAAGACACTAGAATTATAACCTAAAAAGAGGTATTGGGGGAGATGTGAAAGAGAACGGGTAGAAATCCTGTCCATAGGTAGCAATTGCAGTTACAATATTCTAAGTTTGCATTTTTGACAGCTTAAATAAATTGGGCAGTTCCCTGCTGAAATCAGAAGAAACCAATTAACATGTAATGAGAGCAATGACAGGAAGTTAACACATTGGACTCTCTGGTTTAGAAAAGCACTCTTTGAGTGCATCGCCTAAAATATCTCTCATGAATTTGAGTAACCATGTAAAAACAGCTGAAAAACAAAGCGTAACTTAGTCATCAAACAACAGCTTTACAGCATCCAGGAAAAGGTTTCTCTAAATTGGTATTCTGTGTTCATTTCAATGCAAGTTAGACACCCACCTGCCAGTATATGTGTGCAAGAGAATATGATAGTATTAAAGGCAACATCAAAAAGCAATACTGTGAATCTTCCTACACCTTACTAGTAGTTCTGTTACAGTCATACCAGGTGGAACAGGACTAATCCAGCCTCTGGATCAATAATCCTTGGTGTCCTGCAGGTAACAGAATGAAGAAGTACTACCAGATATGCAGAGGCAGAGGTGAATGTGGAAGTGAGAGCACTGTGGTGGATGATGATTCAGAGACATTCAACCAGGCAGCCCCCAAAGAGTTCTGTTTCTTTCTTTGACACTGGGATGACAGGTGGCCCCATTTAGTTTTAGGATGGGATGGTCAATGTTAAGGTGGCATTGACTTTACTCAGTACAATACCCTAACATGATTCCTTCCTAAAATACCAACAGCAGAAAGAGAGGTCAAAAAGCAGAGGTAGCAACAGGATCGCAGGTGAGTACACAGATATGCAGCTTTAAAAAAACTTAGGGAAAAACCCAAAACAGCTTTATCTCCCTAAAGATACATTACACACACACAAGCATTGTTTTAATCTCCTAGCTCTACTTACTCACACACTGCTAGTGCTATCCAGTACCTTGCATCTGAAATAAGCTCTGGTAGCTTTACACTTCAAGAAAGAAGCCAAGAAAGGAAACTCCATTTGTACACCAGGTTGTTATAGAAGCAGTTTCCTCACAGTGTCCCTTCCACACTTGAAATACAAATGAGGTTTCAAACAACTAAATAAAAGTAATCCTAAAAAACCCAGAAACTTACTGATTGACAACACCTCGTTATCACATCTTGCTTTTATTATTTCCGTCAGATTGTGAGGAGAAAGCACTAAGCACTGGAGCTGCAAAATATCCTTAAGTTGTTTCTATATAAGTAACAACGTTTTTGCTATTGATCCTATTTTGTTGCGGAATGCTAATTTACAGGCTGGCTTAGCAGAAACATCAGTATGTAACACAGAGACAGGACCTTGTTTGTCCATGATAGTTTGCACTGATGCAATCTTGAGTGGCATATTATGGTGTTATTTATGTTCTCTTAAGTGGCAATTTATCTGTCTAGAAATGTGGAACACGCATACTAGCATGTTAACTATCCATTTGCTCAGAAAGGTGATAAAAGTAAACTACAATCTAATGAGGATGCTATACTAAAACACGTGATCGTCAGATCTGGGAAGCTGTTAAGTAAATTCAAATTCCACCAGGGAAAGATAAAAGACTGCAGCAAAGTCAGATGGGCAAATAAGTTGTATCGTTTGGACAGTAACAAAGGGATAACAGGGACCACAGTGCTATGAACTGAGCTTTTGCAGCAGTATTAAGGAAGCAATCTCTGTGTCACAGGTAGGAAAAAAAATAAAAATAAGCAGATGAAATTGAAGACAGCAGAAAGAGCATGGCATGGGACATCACATAATTGCAAGATCTTCTAGGCAAAATCCCATTTTCCTTCAAATAAAAGATAATTTTTTTCTGCTGTCCTCTATTTGGAACTTTTGTACCATGTAATAGGAATTTTGTCATGGTGACCAATTAAATGTATCAAAAATGCATTTCACCCACTCCCTTGCTCTCCTGATGCAGGATCAATACCAGGTACAAAGAAAATGTCTGCCCCTAAAAATCAGCTCACTGAGGAAGCTCTAAACCAGGCAACATTCACAGCCAGGATGCCACACAACATATTTTCCACAGATTCATATCTTTTGTACCCACTATCACTAATGCAAAGAGCAAGTGAAGATCTACTGCTAGCCAAAGGCACAGAGTTGCAGGAAAATATACCAAAAATATCAAAGACTCTTCAAGCAAACAAACAAAAATAGCCTGATGATGTCACCAGATTACGTCACATCAATGCTGCATTCCTTCTTGCTATCTCACCTGTGTTCCTTTACTTGTTTGGTTTACGAATAGAAGTCTAAAATCGTACATCTACACAAACATCTAAGACCTGATTCTCCCTGTAAGGCTGTCCCTCCCTCATCTCACAGTAATTAGAGGGAGACTGAGGCACATCAACTCTGCATGGAGGTGCCTTGCTTGAGTTTCATGATCTGGGAGGAATGAGCTTCATTTTCTTGGGCCTATAATTTTTTTTCCCCCTACATATGCACACCCAACCAAGAGATGAACCCTTTTAGGGCCTACCACAGTATGAACAAAAAATGACACTTGAAGAGTCACCTTTCAGTTAGCTGGGCACAACTGGCAATGTGGGCTACATGATACCCTGGCAGATATGGTGGAAACTGGCTTTCTTCTGTTACACTCTTCCTGGATTCAAGCCAACTTTAAATAAATCAGGCCATGCACATACACCAGGAAGCTGAACCCCATTGTCATTCTTTTCATGAAGTTAATCCACATGTTAATACAATCTCCAAAGTAGTGCCTAAATAGAAACAAAATCTCATTTCAAAATTTTAGAAGAAATGTAATTTTTTTGTAACTGTTCTAAATGTAAAATATTTTTGTTATTTCTTTCAAAATTCTGTCTCAGCAATACTTTCTTTTGAAGTTCTAGTGTTTTGGCAGCATGTTATATCAGACAAGAAAAGTTTTTCCTGGGAATATGTCCTACAGTTCTCTGGGTCATTGTGGTTTTCCTTATACACTGTGGTGGTATGTAAATATTTCCAAATAGCAGTGTTTTTATGAAGTAATATTTTATCTGAAGAACATATTCTTGCTATCATCTATGTAAGTGCTTATTGCCCTGGGAACAAAAGTACAGGTATAAAAGCAGCTCTACATGGATTCCCACTAATGCATGATTTCACATCAGAGTATTAATTCTGCTTTTAGGAACGAGAAAATTTCTGCATCTCCACCCTGAAAGGGGGAAATCTCACATGAGTAAAATACAATTATTTGCAGGAAACTCATGTCTACTTATCAATATCAAATAAATATACTTGCTTGCACTAGCCTACATTGTTCTTTCCCATTATAATAATGAAAGCACATATGTAGAATATCCATAATATTCAAGGATCAGTTAGTACCTTCATTCAAGCTTAAAGAAAAAAAACATTATAGCATCAGTGGAAAAACTGAAATTCTTCTAAGAAGCCAAGATGTTCTGCTGTTCTACTACTGAATGCATTCGTGCACCTGAAAACACACATGACACTCAGTTTTGGTTGGTGTCCATATCCCCCAGTCATTAGATAGTGCTGTAAGAAGTTGGCTTTATTTGTAGGCATAGGCAGAGTTTTAGTGGATACTAAATGAGCTGTAATAATAAAGAGGATGTCAGGATATGGTCATTAGCCACAGGAGAAGTCACTAAGTCTCCTTATATCCTTTTTCTACTGGGAATTTGTCACACAATGAAAGACACTCACAAGAAGAGGTTATTAGACTTTGTCCTGTAGCAGTGTCCTGTAGTGAGCAGAGACAATTGCTAACATCATTCATATGACATGCAAATCCCTCACTGGACATTAATTTTGACTTTATTCTGACTGTCTCCCAGTACATGTTTAAGATACTTTCGGCAGGAAGATTCCATTCCAGATCTCAGGACTACCAAGATCCAGGCATGCTCAAAGTCACATGCATAGAGGAGCTTGGAAATAATTATCAAAGACTGGCACATTTTAATAAGTGAGCACTTGTGTGTTTTAAGAAAAATGGTGTAAGTAGCAGTAGAAATTAGATGTATCTGTTATTCCAAAAAAAATTTTTAAATTCACTTCTTTTTGAGGTCTTCCACAAATCGTGATCCTTCTTTATTTTACTATCTTTCTTCCCAAACCGAAGCTGAGTTCAGAAAGGTTATTTCATCTTACCATGTCAGTAAGAGGAGGAACTTGGCCATAATCCAAGTTACACTAGCTTTGAACTTTAAAACTTTACCTGTCTCAAATTTTATCAAAGACAACCTTCTTCTAGCAATCAAGTGACATCGTTTATTTTCATATTAACCTTACTGGCAATGTATTAAAGATCCTAGAAAGATTTGACCTTAAAGTAAAACTGGAAAATTTACTCTGCCATGGTTTCTGGAGATTATCATTTGTACAAATCACTGTACTGATTGGAGTCTAAATTTTGAAGGGATAAATGCAGTTTAGCACTGATCAAGACACAGAATAAATATATAATACTTTACACAGGAAAACAAGAGAGGAAATGGAAAAGAAACAGATATACTCAGATCTGAGGTAGGTGCAAATATGGAAGCTTTGCCATGAAGCTTGGGGCATACTAGCACAAAACACTTGGCATAGCCAATAAAACTAAGTGCAAGCATCCCAGAAAATCAAAATTTCAAATTTCATATTTTTATTAAGGTAGATCTTTATTTAAAAAAAAATGAGAGCTTGTGAGCTAGAGTAAAGCTTTATAGTCACAGTGCATAGAATGTCCTCTGATAAACATCTGCAAGAACAGAAAAACCTTGAGCTTTGCAACAGAGCACACAACAGTGATTTGTCCTCCTCATGTTCTAATACAGCTGGGGGCTGATTAATCTCACCAGATACCAAATGGCTGTGATGTTGCACTCATATTGAATACATTTCCCTAGATGCTGCCTTCATCACAGCAGTTTCTCATGGTCCAAAAGCATTTCCCCAAATCAACAAGTCTTGATTATACACAGGCGGTTTGTTCGCTGCTTTTACAGAACCTGAACCTTTTCCTTTGAACTCAGTATCACTTTCACTATCATATTGAGAAGAAGTAAGTATAGAATAAACAAGAAATTCACCAGTATGATCGTTTGCTAATACCATCACTTGCTAGGGAAAGAACAAACTTATTTAAAGAATAAAAAAAAAAAAAGAGTTTGTGCACAAGGAAGCATAAAAAATACAACAGGATCTATTCATTGATGCTGCATGATGACTTCAGAGTTAGATGCCATAGCTAGTTGCTTACTTGTTATCAGCACTTTTGCAGAACTTAGCAAAACCCTAAGAAAAAATTTTAAAAAAAATCAGACACGATGTTTTGTCTAGTGATAGGAAGCCAGATGGAAAAGAGCTATGACAAGAAGCGTAGAAGTTCATTACAAAGAAAAAACCCGTTGTTGAGTGCTTTTGCTCCTTAGCCTCATGGACTCCCAGGAGTCAAACGGGCTCAGGAACAGCAGCTGAATGGCACAGAACCTTTGCTTTCTAATTCTCATAGACACTCAGATGATTTTTCAAAGTCTCTTAAAATACAGTTTTCAGTTCTCAGAAAGTTTCTTGGCAGAAATTTGGACCGATGATAAACAAGCCTCCACTGACTACATTTAAAGACAGAAGAAAACTTTCATATTCTAAATTCAAGATGCTTTCATGGGATGAAGGAACACAGCAATAAAAACACAACCACTACACTACTTCTTTTTACAAATGTGTTCCTAACACAGTTTCTTTGAATGTGGAAGGTTGTTGACCTTCTATATGGAAACTAGTAGGCAAGTGAGTTTTTGATTGTTTATGAAAGCCTTCTCAACACTTCTATTTCATTCCAGAAGAAATTATGATAGAACTGAATACATCCAGCTTGAGAAGTAACACTGCAAACCTAATTTTTCCTTGACACCTCATTACACTCACATTCAGAACAGCAATAATCAGCACTCTGATTCTCATTCCACCTGGAAAGAATTAATTTATCTTCTGCTGTGTGGAGTTATTACTGGCAGAGGAAACACTAATGACAAAACAGTCTTTAAGACATCTGAAGTACACGAGAATCTCCTGTAGCAGAGGAAAAAAAAGTAATGAATCATATGAATAAATGCAGTTTACTTACGGACTTGTTTGAAATCTCATGTGTGAAGTACTCATATTTATAAAAAATAGGTTTTACTGAGATGTTCAACTTTCTGTGATCTTGGTGAATATCTAAAAAGAAGGGAAGTCAATATTACAGATGGCAAATTAAACTTCTAATACAGTGTAACCTTGTTTACAAAGTGAACAAAAAATAAAAGCTAATTTTTCTTGACCTGAGTAAACCACCATGAGGACAAGACAGATAAGTTCTATGATGAGGTAAATCAACAAGGGGTAGCTCCAATTAGAATCCAAGTTGTGTTTCCTATTTTCTCATCGTGCGCAGGAATAGAAGGGGAAGGAACAGTCAGTCAGCTGATACGGTGAACACGGTGAACTATTGCCCCCTCCAGACCAACAGCACATAATATTTTATTTTAGTCTTACTTGTCAAGATACATAAACTACCGTTGTAGTCAACTTTGGCCTCTAGGCTTTAAAGCTCATCACAAATAAAATCTAGCTGAGATCTTGTAGTTGAGTTTCAAGCAATGAATTCCATAAGGCAACACACTCCTGAGCCTCTGGAAACAAAGCCATAATGAACATATATTGACATAAATTTATCAGTCTCAGCCTTATGTATTACAAACTTCAGCATCATTCTAGGAACCATGATGATACCGCTTAGCTTATAGACCTCTCACAGATGTTGGCAAAATTTTAATGGAAAATACAAAATTAGCTGGCACTAGCTTCCAGCTCATGGTTAAACAAAGTCCATTTGGTGTATCTTGCAACTTGATCACTTAAAACATAGTAGCAGTCTCATTTTCAGTGCAATGCAGGACTAGCAAGCAAGGCCTTCAAATGTTCAAGCTAAGATTAAAACACATAACTAGAAAGAGGAAAATTTTTCTGCAGGATTCAGGGGATGATATTCAGAGGACAGATAGGTAGGTATTTCTTTTACTCATTACCACCACTGTCAGTTTTAAAACAGAATGAACATAGAAAATCACCAGGAGCCTCAGAGAAGTCACAAGGTGTAAAAGAAGACATACTTACCTCTTTGTCAGCATACTGCTTTTTCATATTTGCTGCTGACTTATTCTTCAGCAACTACCTTGCACTCGCAACAGTGCTCTGGCATCTAAGTTGACACAGCAAAGTGAAAAATTCACAGATTTCTGACACTTCTTTTGAATAAAGTAGCTGATATTCTGTATGCCTAAAACCAAGATTCAAGTAGCTTGTATGATTTATAGGTATGCCAAATCCAAGTCACAATCTGGCCCTTAAGTATTATTAAGTAGTCTCTGAAGCAGAGCTTTTTTACATAATTTAAAATTGAATGAAACATATCACTAGAGAGCATACTGTAGAATAAACTTGTGTCCTGACTGGGATGAGGAGAAAGGAAGAAAAATTAATGTTTGAGTTAGCAAGAATGCACAGTGTTTTGCAGTTGCAAATAAATTTGGCATTTCATGAACAAAAATAAGAAATGCCCGGGGGAATGGAGGGAAGGCACAGATTCAAACAGTGCCCTAGCAGAGAGAAGGCAGTGGCTGTCACACATCTTGCATGAAGGGCACACAATACTCGAGTGAATTACAGAGTAATGTGTTTTGTTTCTGCTCAGCACATTTCACATGCCCTTCATGAAAACAAAAAAACCCAGTACTGCTGCAGTCCACCACTGGAAGCCAATGAAAACAGGCAAAAGTTGAATCCTGTCATCTGTGTGGAGATGCATTACAACATGACAAGAATCCACAAGCAATAAATTTGTAATGCAAAAAGGAATCATAATTCAAGGCCTGCCCCAGTACATTTCAGGTTAGAGCTTGAAACTGTCAGAAAGCCAATGGTTCCAAAAATTTTAACACAGAAAGAAAACAATTTTGAAGTGGGGTCATAGGAAAAGACAAGGGCTAAAATGATGTACTGCTCAGCTGTAAGTAGTACCTTTCACCTCAGTTTCAGAGATTTACTGGGTGTGGAAGATGAGGGGCAAATGCCAGAGGAGGGTTCCGTGAATGAAAATACAAAAAAAGAATAAAGGTTAGTTGTTACAGTCTTCTCAGGCTAAGGTGTTATTCAAAGACAAAGTAGCATGGTGTTGAACAACATGTTCTGAAGGGCATAATATTGGCTGTAGTTTGCTGTGCAAGCATCATGCACAAACCTGCAGCTTCTTTTGATAACCAAAGAGCTCATCTCAAGCTAAATATCTTTCAAAAGATAATCACAAAATATACAGAACACAGGTATAATTGCCCTTTTTATCCATATGAAAACACTAGCTATCATCAGACAAGGCATGAAGCACAAAATGAAAGTTCTTCAACATTTTGCAAAACCATTAACACTTTTTCTAGTCAGAAATTAGAGGTAGAACTCAAACAAGGCTCGCATAAGCTGTCATATTTATGGAATAAAGTAGTGGGATTGTAGTCAAATTACATGTAGTCAAATTACAGATACAGCTTTATTCACCTGAGGACTCCATTTGGTCTATAATGTGCTAGTGTTCACATCTAAGTTACTCAGAAAAGCAGGGTGTCTTTTAAATGAATGAACATCATTTACGATAGGTTGTTCCATGTAAACAGTTTAACATTTTGCTGCAAAAACTGAGATGTAGCTTTTTTCCCACTGGTATATCCTGGGTTGAATGGATAGAGTGTGATTTTAACAGAGCAAGAGAGTGCAGACCCTCTCTCTGACTCACTGAATGTTGACTCAAATATTTCATACAAAATGCAATGAACCAAACTCTAGGGAGTGAGGGGGTCCATGTCAGTATGTCTCGATGCTTATGGAGAGGAAAAGAAGTCTGCTTTCTACACCAGCTTTGACCAAAATAGCACTTTAAAAATAGCTCTAAGAAGAGAGGGGAAGAGGAGGGGAAAAGAAAAAGAAGAGAAGCACTGGAGGAACAACTGTCTGAGTATCTGAATTCTGGAGGTGGGGGGGGAAAACAGTAGAATAAATACTTCAATGCAAATGAATTTGCTGTTACGATACTGAAACTGAAAACTGAAACACTGCAGAGTCAAGAAGCTGGTGAACCAATATTAAAAAACCTGTCTGCATTCCGAAAGTGCTTAGACTCAACTGCCTTTTCCATACCTATTTTTTCTCCTTCTTCAGTTAACAAATGCAAAGTCACACTGTGGAAGACAACAAAGCTCCTGCTATAGTACTGTTCAAACCATTTCTTTAAAAGAATAAAAATAATGCAGCTACCTAAAGGACTCAGAATCACTGTAATGACCCTAAGCTGGGATCACTTCAGCCTCCTACTGACAGTTAGGCTAAAAAAGGAAGAGGAGAAAGAAACACACTCAGATGCACACTTTTCTTTCTAGCATGTATTTTCACCACCTGCTTACAATAGCCACTTGTTGTCTCCATCCTGTACTTTGATTGGAAGTTCTCCATAGCAGAAACCATTTTCATCCCCTCCCCAGAACAATGCTCTCCATGGCATTTGTAGTAGAAGTCAAGAGCTACAGTATATGTAAGAAGCTAACAGGTATTTAGGATTGATCATTATAATCACATTTATGCTCAGGACTGTCATTATGTCTTAGTAGATGCTACTTTCTCTATGCTACTTGGTATAAAGCTTTCACTGCAGTGTGTCATGCAAGCCCAGGCGTTGCATAGCAAGGCACCATGTATGAGAAAGACATGAGGAAGATGAAGGAGCAAAAAGGTAATTAAGTTTTCAGCAGACAGACACTAACCCACAGAGACCCTACTGCCATAAATACAGCAGCACATGGCAGCCTGGAATTGTTAAAGACCTTCACATCTCAGCCCAGTCTTAGGCTGCAACTTGGCATCTCCAGGGGGAAATCAGGACACAGCCATATGGGAAGAGAGGTGAGAGAGAGCCAGGAGTCCAGAGAGAGGGGAGCTGGCAGCCAGGAAACAAAACCTTGGTTTAACTACATAAAAAGCATCCTGTAATGTTTCCATCTGTCTTCCTCACTATTTTGTAATTTTTCCACATTAATCATTTCACCCAGAACAGGGCAACACTGTACCTCAGAGATGAAGTCTTGTGTTCAGCGTTCCTGTGGAGAATCAAAGAAAAGAGTCAGGAAGATTGCTGATTTGATCATGGCTTAGCATCAGAAGAAAAATCACAGCTTAATTCAGTTGTTACTTTCCTGAAAAAAAAAAAAAAAAAAAAAAAAAAGAAATCTACTTCAGGTGTAGTAGAGCACTCTAGTACTCTGTTCCTACTTATGTAATGTATTTCAGTTTTTTCCCATGCTCGTTGTGGATCAAGTGTACCATTCCCCTCCAAGCTGCAGTCACTGGTTCACTCTAGCCAGGGGCCACTTCATCTGGACAGTATGCATAATATTTGGAAACATTTTGGTTCACCACCACTCATCAAATACTACATGCCTATAAAAGCACCAGTACAGGAGTCATTCATAGCCAGCCAGAGACAATTTGAACAGAGAGAAAAAATTCTTGCATCTTAAGACCATCCAGCCTTGTATGCTAGCTAAAAGACAACCCAGTCATAACCAAAGCAGTGAGAAGTAGCCTGGGGGGTCCTGTAAGTAATCTGCCACAAACAACGTGGGTGCAGTCTATTTTACCTCACTTTTTTATCAGCACAGATATAGATAGTGAAACTCCTGCTATCAGTTGCCATTTGGAGGAGCTTCCAGCTCCACTGATTGATTGTAGACAGACTTTAAGGAGATCTCCTAATTTAATAATCTCAACTAATTGCCTGAACAACAACACTGTGAATATTTCCTCTGTGTAACTAAATTCATGCTGTTTATTCCAATTGAAACAAACACAAGAAATTCAGACAGGATTTGGCACTGGGATGCTTCTAGATTACCTGCAAGAACAGCTGAAAACAATATAATGTAGAATTACAATATCTTTTCTTAATGTTTGACACTATTAACCATAAACTTCATACAAGACTTTCCACCACAGAATCTACAAGTGTTTAGGAAACAAACCCTTGAACATTTGATGTGTGAAGATAGTATTACTGTTGTACCTAGCACATGGTGAGCCAGACAGTGCTAAGCATGTTTCAGGCTACATGGACAACGAGCCCGAATTCTCCTGGTTTCCAAACAAGCTGCTTGAGTAGGAAGCCTGGTTTCTCTCTATTGAGCAGTGTGAAAATATGAAGCAGATAATACATGCTCTTCTGTCTATCAAAAGACCCATGAGTAAATTAAGAGCCTTTAACACACAGCTTTTAGCAGGAGAAACAATCTTCCTAACAAATTAAAAAATTTTAAGCTTGGCTTAATCAAGGTTATATTAGGATAACATATCTAGAAAATTTCAGCAGTCATTTAGATACTTCTGATAATATTTCTGAAGAACTGGTTTTTCCAATTTCTTTTTTTTTTTTTTTTTTTAAGGCTCCTAATCCAGTGGAATACCACTAATTATTTAGAAGTTATTAGACAAAGATGGATGTAGTTCAAGATTGGAGAGCTGGGAAAAAAAGATACAAAACAACACGGTAGTTCACTGAATATAGCAGTATATATAGTTTCTACTTCTCCCTGGCCACTGTTAGACCAAAACATTAAGATCAGTTGTCTCAAGAACAGTGTTGAAGAGAGTTTCAAGGAGCAGAGAGAGTAAAAGTAGAGGCATGGCACTGAGAGAATTAAGGCATGACAGAACCATGAAAATGTGACATTTTTGAGGATCCAAATCTGGTAGACAGTCATCAAAACTGGCATAACATATAGTTTTACAGAACTTGATGGTAAGACGGGAATAAAACTCAAAAACAAAAACTAAAAGGGCCATTTCAAAAGAGTGCAAGTATTCCAAAGCAGATGGCCCTTGGAAAGAGAGACAAGACTAGGAAAAGAGGATGAACAGATGTTATCGATGCTTCATCTAAATGACTGGTAGTACTAAAATCTACACCAAAACTAGGACTGATGGGAACCCCCATCACCCCCAAGGAAAAGTATGTGTCACTACCAGAGCTCACTCACTTGTCTAGATATGCAATTGGATAGCCAGAGCTAAAGACAAATTTGGAAGTCAGATGGAATGCAGAGGAGTCAAAATAAATGAAGCAGAACCAGCCATATGAAAGCAGATGGCTTAAGATGCTGCTGGACAGACCTGACTCCTGCCTCAATGTCATTGCAAGAGTAGTGCCGTGGGGATGCAGAAAGTGACTAATTAGAACACTTCTCTGCAAGCAGATTTTGTGACCTTGCCTGGTGCTTCATTTCCGATGAGAACAGTAAGTCTTAAGCACACAGTTGGGATTCACTCTAAGGAGTTTTCAAGAGAAGGAGCCATTTCAGTCCACTTAATTTCAAACTGGCACCCACAATGACAATGAAATCTTAATTCTGCTGGGGACTGGACACTGACAATTTTCTCGTCCTTTATTGTATTTTTTCAGAATCTTCTCCTTTCCAAAGGCCCAACTGCTATGAAAGGTTTAGTGACTGATTCAGGACTGAATTAGCTACTCTTGAAAAATCAACTGTGAACACATCCAGTGCTCTTGAAGTGACAAACAAGTGAAACTGTCAGAAACTGTCATGCCTGGAACTCCCCTACTCTGTTTAAGCTTAATGATCTGCACTATCACAAAGGAATTACTGAGTGAACTCCATGACCTCCATCCACTACCCTCCTTCTGGCCATAAAGAACAGCATGTGAAGCGTAGGCAGGCTTTCAGTCTAATAAGATTCCATAAGAACAAAACCTGTTACTAGCAGAATCAGCCTTCTTTGTCTGATTTGAGTTCAGGTCACAACCATGAGCATGGCAACATGCATGCTTTGTAATTTCAGTTCTCTTTGACAAGCCTGTTACCTCTGCACTGGGTTTTCAATTGTTTAAAACAGAAAGTGTCTTTTATTCTTGCAGAAAACTCTTTTGATGAGTTAGTCCCTCAAATCAACATACTTACCATAATCTTCTGTTAGTTAAGGAAAAATATCAATATGACTCCAAAAAGCACACAGCAATAGTTTCCACCGACAGTAGAATTTTTTCACAACCTGTGTTCATTCTTTTTTCATTTGAATCCTACTTACAGAGGGCTAGAATTGCTAGGACCCTTCGGAAATCACTACAGGCACTGGATGGATTTTTTAGGCTATAGCAGTATTCACAGTAAGGTAGAAAGCATCAAAATCCCTAATTTAAAGATCATTTCTGCCAATCAATTTTTTTTTTTTCTCAGAACATGATCTGTCCCCCATAGAAGCTATCTTTACTTGCCAAGAATCTTTGCTACAGGACCAGGACATCACCCTGGGCTATGCACTGTTCAGACCTTCCCTTCAAGTTCCCGCTGCTCTTTATTAGGAAAAAGATCTTCAAAAACCAAGACAGCAGCCCTGTTACACAAGATCACTATACCTTACAATGTATCATATGACTGGTCCTAACGTCATCACCTTGGGGCAGAGGAAAACAGGATGGTGATAAATGATAAAGGCCTGGTGGCTAGAGTAGGTGAGTATAACAGAGGAATGCACACACCACTTGAGTGCCATTAACAGTCATATCACTGCTTCAGTTGAACTAACATTTTTTAAAAGACAAATGACCATTTGACAAGCTGTTACTCACAGCAGGCCGCAAGGTAGACTGCTGCTCAACAGTCAGTGTGTATAAATGTGGTTAAAAGCCCTCTCAGACTTTGCTTGTAGTAGGACTGGACCACCAACACTTGCCTCTCTGAGATTTAATTGCTCCCAGAACATTTTCTAGTCTTATGTGACATTTTTAATGACTTTGATGTTCTCCAACTTGCAAACATCAGAAAAAAAGAGTAAAAGATTAAAAATATTTACAAAGATATCTTAGGCCAGATAAAGGAGCTTTTCTGTGGCCTTCAAAAAAGTCAGAATTCAATCTTGAAAATATTTCATGCTTTATTTCGACTTGGGGAAGAAGAAAATAAGAGACAGTCACCTAAGAAACTTGAATTATCATAGAATCATCAACGAATGGTTTGGGCTAGAAGGGACCTCAAAGATCTTCTAGTTCCAAGCCCCCACTATGGGCAGGGACACCTCCCATTAGCCCAGGTTGCTCAAGGCCCCATCCAACCTGGCCTTGAACACTTCCAGGGAGGGAGCAGCTACAACTTTTCGGGGCAACCTGTGCCAGTGGCCCACCAACCTCATTGTGAAATAATTCTTCCTAATGTCTAACCTAAATCACCCCTCTTCCTGTGTAAAACTATTGCTCCTTGTCCTATTGCTACATGCCCTTGTAGAAAGTCTTTCCTCAGCTTTCCTGTAAGCCCCCTTTTGATACTGGAAGGCAGCTATAAGGTCTCCTTGGAGCCTTCTCCTCTCCAGGCTGAAAAATCCCAAATCTCTCAACCTATCTTCAAAGGACAAGCACTTCAGCCTCCTGATGATCTTTGTAGCCCTCCTCTGGACTTACTTCATCAGGTCCACACCCTTCTTGTGTTGGATGCTCCAGAACTGGTAGGGTCCAGGTAGGGTCTCTCAAGAGTGGAGTAGAGGGGGAGAATCATCTTCCTTGACCTTCAAATCACACTCCTTTTGATGCAGCTCAGGATATGGTTAGTCTTCTTGGCTGCAAGCACACATTGCTGGCTCATGTTAAACTTATCAACCAGCACTGCAAGTCTTCATCAGGGCTGTTCTCAAACCATTCTCTACTCAGCCTTTATTTGTGCTTGGGATTGCCCCATCTCAGACACAGGAGCTTGCACTTGGCATTGAACTTCATGACGTTGGCACAGACCCACTTTTCAATCCTGACAAAGTCCCTCTGGATGGCATCCCTTCTATCCTATGTGTTGACCAAACCACACAATAGGGAGTCATCAACAAACTTGCTGAGGATGCACTCAATTCCATTCCATGTTTCTGACAAAGATGTTAAACCACACCAGTCCCTGTACAGACCCCTGAGGAACACCACTTGTCACTGGTTTCCATTTGGACATCAAGTTGTGTATAACTCCTTGAGTGTGACCATGTAGTCAGTTCCACATCCACCAAGTGGATGACGAATTGATACCTTATATCATTGAATATTTGATATAATATTTGATATCACTGAATTGATACCTATCCAATTTAGAGCCCAGGATGTCATGCAGGAGAGTGCCAAACACTTTGCACAAGTCCAGATACATGATGTCAGTTGCTCTTCCCTTGTCCACTGATACTATGACCCCATCATAACAGGGCACCAAATTCGTCTGGCACGATTGGCCTTTGGTGAAACATTGATGGTTTCCACCAACCACCTCCAACTTTTCCATGTGCCTTAGCAGAGACTTCAGGAGGATCTGCTCCATGATATAGTTAGGTACAGAGGTGGGACTGACTACTAGCCTGTAGTTCCCCAGATCTTCCTTTTTACGCCTTTGAAAATTTCCATGACTTTTCAAATATGATGGAAAGCAGCTTCCTCAGGAACTACAAATGGATCTTGTCAAGTCCCATGGACCTGGATATTTTCAGGTTCTTTAGATGGTCTCAGACCTGCTCTTCTCCTACAGTGGCCAATTTTCCTATTCCCAGTCCCTGCCTTTGCCTTCTGCAACTCGGGTTGTGTGGCCAGAGCCCTTGTTGGTGAAGACTGAGGCAAAAAAGTCACTGAGTGCCTTAGTGTTCTCCATATGCAGTATGACAAGGTCTCCTGGAGTGTGTCCATATCTTTCCTATTCTTCATTTAATCACTGACATACCTGTAGAAGCTTCTCTTGTTATCCTTGATGTCCCTGGCTGAAGTCAATTCTATGTCAAAGTGCAGGGGAAGTCAGGGCAGGGTGGGGCAAGGCAAGGAATGGAAGGGAAGACTTAAAGCTGGGATTTTCAGAAGAGGTTAAAAAAATTGATGTTGTCAGTTCAGACTGAATTGCAGTGAGAACTGGCTCCCTAACTTTCTTACAGTCTACTGCAAATCCAATCTGAAAAAAAAGGAAACACTCAAACACCTAATTGTTTCTATTTTTATCTAAGGAGTCTTAAAATTCTATTAGGGCAAGGACAGGGCTCTTCTCTCCTCCTTGTCTCCCAGCTGTATCACTCTCAGAGTTTTCATATTCATATTTATGAGGCTCTTTTGCTCACAGTTTTAGGGGGCAGCATGAAAAATAGCAGTATGTCTATTTAAAAACTTTCCCCTAATAGTGAAATGTTAAGATTCTGATATTTTTTGTGGGGGGAATACCTTTATCTGTTACGACAGATTGAGACAGCCTTCTTCTGTGTTCTCCTGTAGACCAGCAGCACTATTTGAGAGCAAACAGCTCTTCCAAAACTTGTTAGGTTTTAAGTATCTTTGCATGACTGTAAATTAAATTCTTTAAGTATGTCTAAGCTTTTCTGACCAGAGCAGCAACAAACATTTATAGTCCTGAGAGCAGAGTAGTCTGGTACAAGGACTTTTGAAAACAAATGGGCATTCTCAACAACAAATAAAATGGAATTTTTCTCTGATGTGTAAAATTCTCCCATCTCTGTTCTTATATGGGAAGCATTAAGATTATATTAGCTTGAGGCACAAGGACTAAAGAGCTCACATAGCTACAGCTCTAGAAACTCAACCAAAAGAATGGAAGTCACAAATTTTTTAACTGGTTGAGAAAGCAGAAGTCTGTTTACAGGCACAAATTCAAAGATTCAAAAAAGAGAAAGGTGTTTTATAGCACACCACATGAATTACAAACATATTAGATGTATTTACCCTAACACTGCCAGAAGTACACACATTAAACCAGCTGGACTGTATAAAGTAACAGTTATTAAGGTGAACCTGTCTTATAGTCTGGAATAAATTCAGAAGAAAATGTTTACCCTTTTAGTATAGATCATTTATATTTCATGTGTAAAAAAAGGTTGGGAGAGAGAAATCTAGCTGATTGGTTGAAAAGTCTGATGATTCATTAAGGAGCTAGCTAAACAGACCTCCATCAGGAAAGAGGAATAAGGATATTCATTAGGGTATATTATCATTTGGGTATTTTGTTTGGTTTTTTTTTAATGAGAGAAGAAAGTCATGCAAGGACAGGGCTTTGGTTATGAGTTTCAGCTTGCTTAGTAAGTACTGGGAAAGCTTTCAAGGATGAAGCAGAAATAATCCCAAGTGTGAGAATGCTGAGTAGGAGGCAAGTGGCAATTTAGAGCTAAAATAACACATTTTTTTAGACACAGTAGGCATATTTCATTGTTCAAAAAAAGAGCTATTGTTGAATACCGACTTCTATTGAGTTGATGGAAACCTTGCTCTTTATCTGAAAGTACAACATTCAATTGCCACACTAGGAGCCACTGAGTCTCCCTGGCTTAAGCAAAATTGACTTAAAATTTGTAGGACTTCTAGTTTTTTGAGGACACAAAGAATAAAGACAACTTCTTTCCTTGCAACTGAAAAACAAGTATTTCAGACATACAAGAACATCTGAAATCATAGTAAAAACTGAAGTGTTTTTCCACCTGTTTTGTTTTTTTTTACTAAAGCTGTTAATAATTTCATCTACATATGGCCATATTTACATGTACTTTGAGTATCCAGAGTAGCCAGACACAGATCACTTTTGTATTCCTATAAGATCTGAATCAGATTTCAGAATGTCACATTTTATCATGATCAACGTCAGATACAAGCCATGTTTTTGGCCAATTAGACCTGTTCTCCTTTTCTGTTAGGAAATCTGGGTAAGTGGATAGAAAGGAAAAGGTGATGTCCCAACATTTATTAAACAACAGAATCAACAATCATGATTTAAGGTCAGACATCAAGCAGGGTCTTTTTAAGATGTCTTGGTATTATATCATTGCAGCATTGGATGCCTAAGACTTAGAGGCTGATTCACAATTCAGATATCTTGATCTGTTAAAAGTTAGAAAAGGTTGATCATTACTGTTAACCTGACTGAGAAAGGGTCAGAACCATATAAACAGACAAGAACACGAGATAGACTGAGAATCCAATCCCTGCCTCAGAGGCCTATCCTATGCCTTGAACATTGGACAACAGATAAACAGCAAATAGAAATACCATTTACTGGCTCAAAATTAAAAACACCGAACTGTTTAGGCCTCTTACGCTTTTGCAGGATCTGCACAAATGTGCCTAAATGTCACCATGTGTTGGATGTAATGTGCAACATATTCTGCAATGGGCTGCACTAACCCACATGGTACAGCACTGGAAGACATATTCAGGTTAAAACTAAGAGAGAAGGTGCAAAGAGAGAGTAACACAACAAAAAAAATTTCAAGTAACCTTCTTAATTGGCTGATTTCCTTAATGCTGTCAATGAATTAAGAACTAGTTCTTTCTTTTCCATATGAGAAACCTTTGCACTAGCAATACTGTAAACCTGCTTCAGTTTTCTCTTGACACAGATGACCAATTGCAGGAAAAAATTTAAAATCAAAAAGACCTGAGGGAGGCAAATAATGCTAGGTTAGGTTACTACATGAGCAAAGTGAAACAGACAAGCAGAAAAACCTAAAGGAGAATTAATAGCAGAAGAAATGCAAACCATTCAGACAAGCATGTTGTTTCCCCAAGAGCAGTGCAAGAGCTTTGGGGATTCCTGGTATTCAGCAGTGATGATGCAGTAAACTGTAAACGTAAGTCAACTTTGTTGCCCACTAATCAAACACCCCATTAAAAATTAGCTAGAGCAGAAAGCCCTAGCAGAAAATTAGACAGGTAGGAAGCAATTTTCTGTAGTTCTTTCTGAAATATTAGCATAAATCCTAATCTCCTTCCAAGGGAAAACTGCCCTTCCACCAAATCAGAGGTCCTGGAAATGATAATTCAGTGACACAGTAGCTGACAGCTCAGTGGAGAACGATTAGATGGCTAAGGACAGCAGAAATGGCTCCTGAAGTGTCAATGTTTGAGCTCTGACCTGCCACTTGCATTTGGATTTGTATGCTCCTTAACACAAAAATTAAATTTTTTAAAAGTTTTCTAGTGTTCTTCCTTGTCATAAATTTTAAAGAGAGGTCTTTTCTTCTATCCAGTCACTTCTCTTCTCCCACAGTCAAGCTTAAAAATACGTTTTTCTTCTGGGACAATATATGATACAGCCCATTCACAGCAGCATGTAGATGAACAGTGCTTCTCAGCCTGGGAAATCACTGTCCATCTTGTGTCACAGTGACTCACTGTATTGTTGCAACTGCTTCTTTATAACCAAGTAAAAATTAGAGTAGACTATGGATATTAATTTATTCCTTTTATTTCAGTGTTTCTTGGAAAAATGCACATTTATGTGAAGTAAAGAAAGCATTTTCATGTAGTTCATGGAGAATAATCTATGTCTCAAGGAACATCTTTGGATCACCAGGTGGGAATCACTTTTGGAGTAAGGAGTAAGTTATTTCTTTAACAGTGTGATGGCCTGATGAAAGCATTATTCCCATAAAAGCACAGTTTCTTAGGACCACAACTAGACTGCTCCTGCTATTCTGTCTTAGTTACAACTCGTTTGGCTGTCTCTAGTGCTAACACACTGACAGAGACCATTAGCAGTTCTTCCCACTGACACCAGTGGGAGACACACAGCCATAAAGTCAGATCAGGTAAAGGTCAGAGCGCACAAACCCTGTAGCATGGTAGCTGAAAAGAAAATGTTACACATCTGTTAAAAATGCTACTTGTAAAAATCAACAATTTATTAGTTTAGGCACTGGCTCTCCTCATCTTCTTCAGTTATACACACACACATATTTAATGAGAAGCAACTTTCCTCATCAATACACTTGCTCAGCTTGGCTTCAATGACTCTGACCAAAGGCATAAGTAGCAGTTTGTCATCTCTGCTCACACATATCTTTGGTTCAGATGAAATACCCTCTTTAATCAAGTCCTAAACAGAGCTCTACTCCATCAGTTTATTTGAAAGCAAAACATATTTGGCACTGTCTTTGCTCATTCCAGCGTAAATTCAAGGAAAGGAAAGAAAGCCCATTGTAAGTAAGGATACAACAACCATTGCTAAAGTTTTTTCTACAATACTGAATACTTAGGAACTTTGGATCATTGCTAGATGGACACAACCTGGCTAGTTTTGTTTGGGTTTTTTCTCCATTCCTCTGAGGAATTCTCTGAATTTACTGCCTGTTCTCAGACAAACAGTGAGAGTAGTGAGCAATAGTGAGTGAGAATCACATTGTACTTCATGTTCATTTCTATTCTCTTGCACATCCCTGAAGAAGTTTTCTCTCAAGAATTGCTTGAAAACCTTTTACAAAAATGATAGGTCCTGAAGTCAGTTCAGTGACTGTTTAGATTGTGTTAGCTCAAGTAAACTGAGGCAGATTAGCACAAAATCAGGTGTGTATTTCTTAATGCCATTAGTGTGCTGTGGCTTTCTGAATTCTATTTAGCATGAAAGCCTGGTTCACTATATGAGATGTTTTCTTTGTCTTGGTAGTTATCCTTGGTAGTTATTTAATATTTTAAACATTATTAAAGCTTAAAGCAGTGCAATTACTATTTAATAATTATGGCTAGTACTAACAGCACATCTGCTTGGTTTGGAAAGGTTGGCTCTGCTTCAGGAAGGCCGGGCATCGTTTTGGAAAGACCTTTGACACCACATAAAACTTCAGATGACTAAAAAAGAAACTATAAAGTTTCATGATCACAGTTCAGCAGTCTCCCAGCTCACTCTTTATGGTTACCAGGAAGACTCTATGAAACATGAACAAGCATGTAGCATGTAAAACACTTCAAAAAATAATACTAGTTCTTCAGACAGATTAACAGTTTCCCACTTCATTTTTTTTCCTCCTGTGAGTTCAATAAGGACTTTCTGTTTTTAAGGCATTGGCAAAGCACTCTGGGATTCCATGGAGTTCTTGATGCCAGATCTTCCCCTGACATAAAGAAGAACTAATGGCTACAATCACCTTGCCTACAGCAGCATCAATGTTTTTAAACTAGAAGCCTCTGGATTTTTTAAGGATCGGTGAGATGGTATTCGCAAGGAAGCAACTTATTAACAAGGATGAGGGGCCTCAGGAGTGGATTGATCTTTCCCATAACTGAAACATTCTTTGCAGTACATTTCATTTCAAATTCATATCGGAAAAAACAATTACTGACACTCACATGCTAGAATTGATTAATTTCCTGTCCCCTCTGGCTAAAACCTTTCATCACAGAAGACTGCATAGCAGCACACCACCACCAAGATAGAAAAGTATTGTATTTATTTAGTCACTGGCAAATAAAATGTATATACAATTTCAGTGAGGGCCGCATCTGTTTATCTTTTCCACTTCTGTTCAAAAACTAATGAGTGAACTATTCTCCATTATTCTCATGTATGATGGGATATTTCCTGGGATCTACTGTTTCTGCATCACTTTAAGTCTTCAGGCCCCTGAAACAGTCAAAGGAAAGACCACTTGCACAGGTCCTGTGGAGGGGGTTTCTGGCGTCAGATCATCCTACCTAACTTTGGTGCCTATGATGAGAATTCAGTTGCCCAAACTCTTTTTATATTCAGTGAAAAAGGCAGGCACCTTCAAAAGAGCCTATTTCTCATCATTAATTATAAAGGAAACCAAAGGCGTCTATAGCTATGTTCTGCACCACTAACCACATCTATATTACTAGAAAAAGGTTGCTTCCCAGTTTCCAGGGACTACTGACACGATTTGGTTGCCTCATGATAGGACATAGGATTGACCACACCTTGGCCCAATTATACTCTTTATCTCATATTTTATTTTCCATACAAAGGAAGCCCGGGCAAAAGGTGGGAAGGAGTGAAGCATTATGGTACATTTCAAGAGGCCCTCAGCATAATCCTTGTGGATCATTTGCCTTGTTAAAAGTAAAGCCATGTAACAGACTCGCTTTCATCTCACTCCTTTCTTTCTTTTCATTTTCTTTCTGCCGTGGCATGATGTATTCCTGGTACAAACTGTTTGTTCCTATACTGGGAAAGAGAGATTGGACTGGCTGTGTTCTCCTGTTTGAAGATGCAAACCTTGCAGATTTCATCAAGGGTGGAAGACAGCTTTGGACCTACATCCTGAAGGTTCATTTAAACCCACAACACAAGGCATAAATGGCATCTCATGTGGTCACAGCTGTCATGGCAACTCCCAGGGACAATCTCAAGTTCTACCATAGAGAGCTAAGTAAAGCGTGGTCACTATAACATAGAGGTCAGCAAAATACTAACTCATATCTTCCCTCCCTTATGAGTTTGCAGACAACATTCAGTGGTATTCTGGCAGCACTGGGGCTGTTTAGGTTAACAGCTCAGGCATGTCTTTACAAACTGTGAACACAGTGAGGACTACAGTGTGCATGGCTCTTAAGCAGAACCTTTATTCTCTCTTAATTCCAAGAGGAAGCAAAACCAGGTAGATCCTTGAAACAAACTGCATTTTAACTCCCCTCCAATTTGAAGCAAACAAACCAAAATATTACTGAAGTTGTTCTTTATGAGTGCTGATATGCTCTTAACAAACTGAGCTTCTTAATACAGTTTAAAAAGTAGGGGCAAAAATGCTCTGGAAAGTGGTTAAAGATCACGTTAGCTTCCCATAGGCAGAGCTTTAAAACACTGAACTGACTTTTTTTTGAGAATGGAATCCTTTTTATGATACTCTAAGGGCAGTTCCAGAAAACAATTTTCAAGACAACATAAATTTAAGTTTAAATGCAGCTCAGTTAAACTAAATTGGACTCATATAGATAATGATCTGCACACACTGTTCCAAAGGCTCCAAAGCAAATTTCTTGACTCTTCCCATAAGGAATAAAAGAATGCATACTCACAGCTATTGAGAAGCATGGTTGCAAATGACATGGGGAGAGGGAAAAGGGGAATTGGCTCATGGCAGAAATTTTTTATCCAAAATTCAGAATTGTTTCTCAGTTAACAGGACTGGGCCAAAGGAAGAAGCAAATGTTATATAGACCAGTCAAGGTCAGGGACAGAGTCATGCAATGACCATACACCCTATCTGGCATTTTCAGTAAACATCAGGTTTTTGGGGTCTTTGCAACTTTTTATTCTACATTGTAGTTTTAAATCTTTGTTCTCATGCAATGCTGTCTTTTTAATGGGTTTTGGAAGGCTGTATAATTTATAAATTCCATGGTGGGCAAAAGCACAAACATAAGCCTTTGTTTTTAAATAGAGTCACATAAAAAACTTCTCAAAAGATTAAGCCAAATCAAGTCAGTCAATCAATATTCTGAAGCAGAGCCTGCACGATTACTTTTTTTCTGTGTTGTAATAGGGCCACATTGTGTTTTATGGCCATCGTTAATCATTAAAATACTTTTCTGCAAGAGCATGTGTCCATTCATAGCACCTGCTATCAGTCTTCTCAGCTCAGAGTCTTTCCCACTGATTTGTGTCTGTCTCCTGGCTACACATCTAGGCCCTTCATCATTCCCCTGGGACTGCTGTCAAATGCTGTGCAATGTTTCTCTGGCTCACAGTTCAGTCTGTATCCAAAGTCCTTGACTCCTACAATCAAAACCAACCTGTCTACGTTTTTTTCTAAAGAGATACCAGGGATGTCAGCCATGTTTATCAATGAATACTGCTTTGCCTTCCTCCAAGTATACAAGGACAGCTGCTGACACAGGTGTTTTACAAATAAATGAGAAGATGCACACCACTTGTCACTAGTGGGATCCCACTCAAACCAGTCTGTAGCAGTGGGTGCTCCACAAACAGGTAGTTAAAACCATGTTTTATCTGTTCACCAGGAATATGGTAGAGTGGCCCAAGGTCTCTCATTTCATGAGTTCTGAACACCCAAGACAAAAAAATGAAGGTGAAAAGCTCTCCCAAGAAGTGCAGTCTTTTTCTTCACTTACAAAATATACATTCACTTTCTAAATAATACTATAAGAATTTTGACTTGGTTTTTTGCCTAATTTTGTAATACACACTTGTGTCTTTTATTCTCAATTCTTGTAATTCTATTCTCATTTGTTGTAATTCTTATATAAGTTGTATTTCTGTTTTATTTTCTCCTTTTAAGTGCTTTCTCTCTTCTGCTGCAGCCTGGCCTCTTCTCATCTACAATGATAAGAACAGCTTTCACTTTTAGCATCTGTTTTTTTCTCATATCAAGCTGGCTGCTTCTTATTCATATTAACTTGGTCGTGATTCTTCATAGCAGTAAATGCAAGAGGCAATTTGCAGTATTTTTTGTATGATTAATAAACAGCACCTAGATCCTGATTTGTATACAGAATTTGTAGACATACATTTGAAGCATTTCAGTTTGTAATCAGGATTTTCTCAGTGTTCAATACTATCTACCTTTAAGTGTCAAATCATGTGAGAATTTCTTAAAAGCTTGCAATAATTTTAAAAAAAAAAAAAAAGGTACATTCATTATTTCATATGAATATTTTCAGAGGCATCTATCCATATTAGACCCTGACTCTCCTTCTCTGTCCCTATGTATCTCATTTCTGGTAGAGGAAAAAAAAAAGACAGGCAAGATACTGCTGAGCCATGGACGAAGGAGGGAATGACTTCTTTGTAGGTGATATTCCTTGAGCATACTCATCTAGATTCCAAACCTGCTTCACTTGCCCATGTCCCTTTCTGACTCAACAGTTTTTATCCCAAAGGAAGATTTTTTTTTTAAAGTAGTAAGCCAGTGAAAACAGGGCTCATTTTAGAATTACAGTTTTATTAAGCCACCACTGCAGTTCTCAAGTTATCACTTGCACAATTCCCCACCGGGGTGAAATATAACAACCACTTCGGAGTACCTAGCAACAGTACACAACAGGTTAGGACACGGAGTATAAAACAAGAACTGCAAAAAGATTTAAAGTGGGTGGTAAATAATTATCTCATTGATATTTGGTTTTGGTAAAGGGTTTAGTTAGCACTTCCCACTCTAGTGCAAAGCTCCACAAAGTCTTCCAGCACCCTCATAAGTCCATCATTAGTTTTTACATCCTCTCAGCTCTGTTTGCCACATTGGTGAGGATGAAAACACTAATCCACTCATGGCTGCCAGGTTTACTTGAGGTCTCCCCCCACAAAGCAGTTAGGCATGATTCTGCTCCACAAAATCCTGGTTAGATGTCCCTCAGAAGAACGTGAAGGAGCCTGCTCACTTTCCAATGTAATACTGTTTAAAAAATTGCATTAATTTCTTCACTTGGTCCATCTAAAAAGAAAAAACAAATCTCCTTTTTCTGACTACATCCCATGGATTTAAAACACGGGTTTAAATTTCAGTTGCCCTGTGACACTGCAGAACACAGCAGAGTTCTTCACTGCACCACCCTTCATGGGCAGTGGCTCACAGCTCTATGGGTATGAGTGCAGAACATGTGTGCCTCTTGGTCAGTGTGCTTTGGGCATTTTTTTTACTCTGTAATGGGCATCCTGAACTTTGTGAGAGCTGAAACCACTACAAATGAGCAGCAAGATAACATAACATGTTCGTTTTAGTTCAATTAGACTTTGTGATTGCTAGGTTCCACTTTGTTTACAACAGCTTCAACAGTTCTAAACTCTCCAAAGCCCCAGTAAATATTCTGGGTGCCTCAAATAGTTACAGGAAAGACCTAAATATTACCTGCCTCCTCTGGGTATGTTAAAGGCTTGGTGATAGCTGCATGGAGGAAATTCCTATATATAGACAGGTAAATTAAAGAGAGAATACTGAATAAGATGAACCACTTGTTCATCCCAATTTCAATAAGAGAGTAGCATTAGCTACAACCTACATTTAAATACAAGGTATCAACAGCTTTAATGTACTGTCGTAAGAGAACTTACCTTGCCTTCTTATTGCTTTATGGGCTCTAAGAAAAATAAAATCTTGTTTAGCATAAGCATCAGACAATTTTTTTAACTTACTTATTATTCTAACTACCCATTTGATACTAATCAGTTTAGGCTTTCTAGCAATATTATCAATCTTCTAATAAAATTACACAAAGATACATTAAAAACTTCTATGGAATATACTCACAGGATCACAGAATTGTCACAGTTGGAATAAACTTCTAATGTCACCACATTCAACTGTCAACATCCCTCTCTCCCTCCAATAAAATAAAGAAAATATATTTAGCAATATCTGCATCACCATGCCCACTAGAGCATGTACTGAAGTGCCTCATCTACAGTTTTCAGATACTTGAAAAGTGGATGGTGATTCCAGCATGCCCCTGTTCCAGTGCCTAACTACTCTCTCAGTAAAGAAATTATTCCTGATACTCAGTCTAAACCTCTCTGGTGCAACTTCGGGCCATTTCTTCTAGTCCTGTCATTAATCACTTGAGAGAAGAGGCCAGGACCCACTTCCCTACAATCTCCTTTCAGGTAGTTGTAGAGGGCAATAAGGTCTCCCCTCAGCCTCCTCTTCTCCAAACTAAACATTCCCAGCTCCCTCAGCCTCTCCTCACAGGACTTGTTCTCCAGCCCCTTCCCCAGCTTGGTTTCCCTTCTCTGAATTCACTCCAGCAGCTCGGTGTCTTTCTTGTAGTGAAGGGCCCAGAATTTAACACAGTACTGGAGGTGCAGCCTCACTAGAGCCGAGTACAGGGGCACAATCACTTCCCTTCACCGGCAGACTTGATATTATATTATCAGAGAGCAAGTGGGGTAGTGACAGCAAGAAATTAGAGCTTTTGACTTCTCTGCCTACAGAAACTCTGCAGTACTGTAGGTGCCCAAAGATGGTCTATTCACAGACTGTGTAATTTGGTGAATACTGTGCACTGGGAAGCATTAAACTGAACAAAAAAATAAAAAAGGAAAAAATATTGCTGTTGGTGTTGTTGGTGGTGGTGGTTTTATTACTATTTCTTCTTTTGTGAAAGGAATGTTTCTGGTAAAATCTGAAAACTTTTTCCAATTATTCCCAGAGAATTAGAGAGTATGAGACTGATATAGAGTCATCACAAAGCTCAAAACATTAACTTCAGATATACCACTCCTAACTAGTAGGCCATATTCACATTAACCTGAATATTAGTTTTTAATACCTTGAGCTTTTTATTTACCCACTTGAGAAATAAAAAGAATATTCCAGTTTTGAGACAGTGGTAAACACCATCCCTTGAAAGCTGGTGTAGCACAAAGCAGCTCATGATGTCAGAAAAAAACAAAAACTGGCATAAGTGAAATTATCCAAAATAATTCAGGTCTGTGGGACAGCAAGTGTCCTAGAGCTTAGGCAAGACATCTACGTACAAGATTCTCATTGCCCACCACCTTGCTCTATGATTTCCTTAGAGTGCCTATCCTTCCTGGAACTGAAGAATGCACCTCAGTTTATAGGTATGTGAAAGCATTGATTCTGGAGATGTTTACAGGGTATGTAGCAGTAAGTCATATTTGGTCATAGTTTCCACAGTCTTCTTTCTCTGTATTCCTTTCAGTCATTTTTACTGCCATTTTACTAGCATAAGTTAAATTAAGGTCACACTGATATTACAGCTGGCTGGCTAACATTTTCTCTGTGTATAATCCTTATATAGTCCAAACATACCAACATGAAATAAGTTAACAGGAATTTATCAAAAAATAAAACTACTCAGAGAAAAGGCCTCTTTCTTTGCTATAAAATGCGACCAGCTGTACATACTAAGCCCCCTGTATAAGATAATTTGTTCAGATACTCAAAAGCCATGTATTACTTTACACAGTTACTCACTGACTTTGCATATTTGGATTTTTCTAGTAAGATGTAGAGGAAAGAAAGAACCTTTCCTCAGTCAACATAATTTATTTTTTTTAAGATGATGGTCAGCTGTTTTTTCTGCTCTTATCAAGTGAATAATCATGAGCTACAGAGGAGGTGAAAAAAGCCACGTGGCTTAGATATAAAGTACAGCTCTCTGGAGGTGGACTATCACCTAGACTGTGGCTCAGTGAACTTTGTTTCTAGTTGAGGATAGTTGAGGATAGCTGTGTTGATATTTTTGAAATATCCTCAACTAGAAGAGGATGTTTAGACAAAGTTCAGTATTCCCTCTTAACCACTGTGACATCCACGAATTCACTTGAATATAATCTACAGTCTGACAATGTTAAATATCATTCTGACCTAAAAGCATAAATACACATAAATACAGAAAAATGAGAATTCATTATCATTTGAGTTAAAGAGGGGAAAAAAATACAAATACAATTTTCCTGACTTCTCATCCCACTGATGAATACTGACATCTTGAATGAAGTCAGTAATTTTCTTCATGTTTTTCAGGGTCTTTTTTGGGTGAAATATCACAATGACAGTATTCACTGAAGATCTCATCATTGCTATTTAAACTTTACTTGCATGGTTGAAAGTGTGTTTTGCAAAAGTTTGGTCAAAAAATAGTTATTTTATAAATATGAATATTTTGCCTTGGCTTGGCTAACAATAACCTCACTATATATTTCCTTCTACGGGTGTTACTAGGACAGCATCCCAGCAATCTGTGCTAAAGATCTCCACTTTCTTCACTTTGTCATCCTCTGTCCCTCTGGGCTGCACAGCAGGGAGGAGGTAAAGAAGTCAAGAGTGAACCTGAGCCTGAGAAGAAATGGGGCATGGGGGAAGGATGTTTTAGATTTGTTCTTATTCTTATTATCCTACTCTTATTAACTGGTAATAAACTAATTTCCTGAAACTGAATATATTTTGCTCTCAATGGTATTTGTTGGATGATCTTCCTGTCCTTATGTAGACTCATGAGCTTTTTGTTGTATTTTCTGCCCCTGTACTTTTGAGGAAGGCGGAGTAATAGACTGACATGATGGACACCTAGTAACAGTCAAGCTGAACCAGCCACATAAGGATAACCACAGAAATTTTAAAATGTCATTTTTTAGAGTGTTAATGTGTCCTGGGCTATTCAGGCAGATGCCTGGCACAGGCACACAACTGAATGCCATATGTAACAGCAAGAACTGGTCAGTGGCTCTTTGAAGATGAACTTCTCAACCAGTAGCTCTGTTCTTCAGGTCAGATGAAGAAAACATAGTTATGACATGTATTCTATTGTTAGATAGAATGAAGGAAAGAGAAATATTTGTGTTCAGTTCTACCTGCAGCAGTTCAAGAAAATTTCAACCAGTTGACAAAAAAAAAAAAAAAAAAAAAAATGCAACATGGAGCTTTTTTTTCACAAAATATAATGCAGGGCATGAAACCTCCAATAATCTCCGACTCCCATTCACACACACTCCAAGTTAAGAGGTTTGGATTTTTTTTCCTCTGGATGACATTTCAAGGACAGGCTGCCAAGCCCATCTGTCCCCTCATTTGCAGATAATTCTTGTTTGCATGAGCTTTCCACAGGCTGTTCAATTTTCTGGGAGAGAACAGTTCGTTTTCTTCCTGCAGTGGGTTTCCTTTCTGAGAATATGCTGCCCTCCCACCACCTGGGGAGCTGCAACCTTCATGGAAATCACTATTTCAGAAAAATAACTAAAATTAATACTCAGTACACTCAAACAGAACACGCAACAAATTGAAACTTCACGTCTAGCATGCTCATTCAACAGAGCATCTTGACCCAGAGGTCCATTTGACCTATGGTCTTCTATTTACATGACATTCTTACTAGAGTTTTGTCAACTGCCTAATGAATTCCATCACCACATTTGCAAAGAGCACCTCCACTACATGTGATCTGAAAACAATGCTTCTATCCCTAAAAAGCTATGTAACAGGTATGGCCACTCATAGTTCTGATGACTCGACCAACCACAAGAAGTAGAGACCTCCAAATGATGTCTTCAGTCATGATGCTGCATAGCTGCAGCTTTAATAACATCCATTTACAAATCTGCTATAACAAAATCAAGATTTTTTTTTAATTGCACGAAAATAACAAAAAAATGCAGATGAATTTTGCCTTTCCACTGCCAGGAGAACTGAGCACAGCTTTTTAAGGAAATCAAAAGAGAAAAATATTAGACATTTATCGTATTAGAAGACACTCTAACTCCCATAGAGGAAAATTAATCACATGCTCTTAGAAATAGCAACTTTTCAAAAACATTCTTTAGAATAACAACTAGAATTAATGTTTGTCATCAGATTTTGTAATATTCCTCATTTCCTTCAGTGCTGTGGAATATGCTGCTGTCTTCTTAGGACATGAAATATCATCTAGCCATTATAGATTACTAGATTCTCACAATGCATTTCATTTGATTAGATCTATTAATCTATTCTGTACGTGGGACAACTCACTGACAGAATTTCAAGAAATTATTCAGACTTATTATTTTTTGTCCCACTACTTTTCTTCCTTTATGATTTTTTTTCATTTATCTATTGATATTATACAATAAAAGAGAAAGTAGAGTTTTATTATATGAAGATGGTGTGTGTCAAGTTTCAACCCCAAAGGAATTCCTATAGACAAACCAGCTGCATATTCAAGCTTTTAATTTCCAGCATGAGAAATTCCAGGAGGGGTTTTGGAGGGAAAGAAGGGTATCTGAATAACAAGAATATTTATTGAAAAAAAGGGAATTAGGTTTGAAAAGGAACACACTTTGCTACATCAATCATATCATAACAGAAGTTGGAGATAGTACACATTCATGAATGAATATTGACTCATGCACTTGTGGACTAGAGTTTAATTTTCTCCATCATAAGATACATTTCTTCTTTACTAATTATCAAAGAATGCAGACTACTCTACACACTTAATGTCTTTTTTTTTTTTTTTTATAGCACACTAGAGATATGTCTCAGCCTATATATTTGTGTCTGTTGTGCAGAGTACCCAGTGCACTTTGTCCATCTTTTACTTTATTGCTTCTTGGCAGAACCTTCCACACTTCTCTTTCTCTGAAGCCCTTTCATCCTGCGTTTCACAATTAATGATGCTGTTTCTCTGTTGGTGCATACAGAAGGAGAAATTTCATTGGCTGTTGCTTAAGATTTGCTTGATACTCTGAATGTTAGGTTACTATCTGTCTGACTAAGCCAAGAAATTTGCCTTTTGAGAAACGCTTACTTTCAAGTTTGCAGCCTTCAACCTTATATGCTAAGTAACAAAAACCAGAAATAATTTAATTATCTTAACTAGGAACTGTTTTCCTGCTTAAAAGTTGCAAATGACAGCTACTTTCCCATATCCTAACCACTGAATACATAGAGAGGACTAAGAGGCTTAAATTACATCAGATGAGATTACATTAGACCTCTAGAAGAAAGATCTTCTTATTCTACAAATGATCAAACATTGGAAAATAGTAAGAAAATGAAGTTGTTGCCATTAGGTCATAACAAGCACCTTTACTAGGAGATTTTCAGGGAGAGGTTGTATTTCTTTATTAGGCTTAATTATACAATTACAAAAAAATTGACATTTCGTGGGGCATATTAATCCTTCAGATATGATAACAGTGCAACAAACATCAAACTAAGTGCAGGATGAGACTAAACTTATTGACTAAATAAACTGAGAGAGCAGATGAACAAAAGAGTGAAGGTGTAGCAAAGATAGTATATCAAGAAAATTATACATGGTCATGAAAACAGTATTTCAACTCAGCTTTCAATTTATTAATCCATATAAAAAAGTTTAGTCTTTTTTTTAGGCTATTTTCTGGAAATACACATCAAGGATCAGTACAAAGAAGTCAGAGATGGAGGGGCTTTTTGTTGAAACCATATTTGTGCTTCTATTTGTGCTACTTATTTCTGTTCTTTATCAATTGCCTGTCTAAACATATTCTGCTCCAGAGAGGTTAACCATTTTCACTCACATTTTCCAAGAACGTAGTGAAGGAAATAGACCACAAAAAACACTCTTGTGATTCATACAACCTCCTTGACAGCAGAAATGTCACTGCAGTGGAAATCTTTGTCGCTCTTACAAGCTCTAGGTTCATTTAGTGTTTGTTGGATGTCAGGGAATTCATTTCTGCCTATGTGTTTGGCCAGGTTGGGAGGCTGAAAGGTAGGAGACAGAATGAAGGAAAATGGTTTTTAAGTCTCATTTTCTTCTACATATATTGGTGGTAGCTTCAGTGAGATTTCAGCATCAGACATTGTGCTACACTTTCTTTTATGTTTTGCAAGACTTTTCTTCTTTCACCCCAGTGACAGGAAAATGGGTAACTCAAAATTATGTTTTACTTGCCTAGAGGAATGATTTTGATGTAAATTTTCTTTGAGTTTCTGAGGCAGGTAATAATTTTTTTCATGGACAGGTGCAATAAACATCCAGCCTGTCATACACAGTCGGGGGCTTTGGGCATTTTAGAGTTTCTGATATTTGTGGAGAAAGATGTTTGGGTCAAGTGGTTTCCTGCATGTAGTAGATTCTAAGCTGCAAATTCTATGATGCTCGTGTAATGTAAAAATTGGTGTTGTAGACTGGTACTCCTGGACAGTTTTGTATTTGTTGTTATTAATGAGATATTACAAAAGCAATTAAAAATCCCTATGCAGGTGAGCAAGGTAGTGGAGGTGATTTTTGTTAGGTCCAGTAGTAGTTCAGTAGTTTGAGTATCTAGCAAATCTTCCTAGCATTATTCCCACAATTTGCCAATTCATTCAAGAACTTTCTTGATGTCCCTAATTATGCCTAGAACAAAAAAAAAAAAAAGTTCTTGTTTAAAAAAGGGTTAATAAACAAAAGCCTCTACCAGATGATCTGCAAAGGCCTCTTCCCTGAATTATGCTTCATAATTCAGTGTTTCATACACACAGTAAGAATGTTAAGGATAATTCTCCACAGGGCTGAGAAATATCTTTGGATTCACAAGAGGGATAGATAATCCAGCAATTCATGGGGTAAGCATACAAACAGAGAGATGGTACTCTACTACCAAGGGAAGTACAGGATGGCTTCTTTCTGAAACTGGCAAAGTGTTTAACCAAACACATCTTCCAAAGTGCAATAAAGAAGACCAGTAAAATGAGGACACAGAGATAAATAAGATGGTCAAAACCAGAACTTGATTGCATTGCCATTTAAATTTTGTTTTGGAAGAGTTATGAATTAGGGATGGTTAATAAATTCAGCTTGATATTCCTTCAAAATTAAAAGGGGTTGGTTATGTTTGACTTAATTAGAAGAGGAGGTGAGCATCTTCAGGTGCTTCAGACTTCAATTAGAGATGAAAATATTCACTATTGTCTGTATACAATAGTGAACAGCAGCTGCACAACATTCTAGTAAATTTCCAGAAAATAAGACATCTTTAATCAAATCATGCTTCCTTATTGAGCTACCTTTTTCAGTGGAAGCTGGATGAAATTAAAAATAAGACTGAAAATCACAGACCTTGAGAAACAAGTAATCTAAAATTTATATGATTAGAACTTTTAACAAGATTTTTAAAAGTAAATACCATTAATTATGTTTTCCAAACCAACCATGCTAATATAGAAAAAGAAATAGATGTTAAAATTGCACAGTATTTCACCTTAAATTCCAGGTGAAAATAAATCTATCTCTAAAATATCTTTGCTTGGTCATATTTCTGCCTTCATTTTCTGGAGTTTGAATTTAGAGATTATGCATACTATCTCCAAACAAAACCTATTATTCATCATTCATTGCACAGAAGGCAAGACAGTGCTGATGAGGATCAGTGTTTCCTTGACAGATTCATTTTAGAAATCAGAACTTTTTCTTTATCCTTTAAAAAAAAAAAAAATAATTGAATTTCATCATTACTTAATGACAAATATGCATAGCAGGGAAGTTATCTTGTTTTAGCATAAAAGTTCTGTGCTCATCTACTACAAGATCTGACTGCTTGGAAAGAAGCATGGCAGCTCTCCCTAACAAAACCAGTGCTATTTCATACGAATGATCCAGTTACATTGAGGAGGAACAACACACTGTACAGCTGTGGGAGGGGAAATCAGATTTTAGATATGAAGCTTACAGCTGTTGCCACATGGTTTGCCCATGTGCTCTAAGTATGTTGGACAGCATGAGGTTCAGGGTACATACATCTGCCTTCTAGGTGACAGATAGCATGGAAATGTCTCCTAATTTTGAATTACATAATCACATAATCCTCACTTAAATAAACATGAGAAACCTCAGTTCGATTTCTGTTCTAATGTGTGATGCACACTGATATTTCATGCAGTGTTAAGTGGGCCAAACCTACTGTTTACAAGTTAGTCAAATATATCTTCAGCCCACAACATGGGCATAAATCCAGTATCAGACACAAAACCAAATACTGGCAAAAGTAGCCAGTTGCAGGAAAGGTGTGGATCCTCAGAGGCTGGACTGATGTTACCAGGATTAAATGTCTGTATCTGAAGGAGTAGCCTAATTTTCTTTGGTGCTTTGGAGAGAGGAATTTCTGGAACACAACTCACTTCATCCCAAGATAGTTATCTAATGTGCATTAACATGAACCCAGCCCTTAAACTATGTGTTCATTTGCACTGACTATAAAGAATGCTCAGAGTGATCTAGACCAGGGCAATTTACTGTTACAGATGTCTAAGGTTAGACAAAATGAAACTCACATTATGTGATTTCTGGAAGATTAACTGAAACATTGACTTGTCTTTGTTTATTTATAAAGATACAAAGTCAAAGAAGAAATTCAACCACAGAACTCATGCTCAAATGAATTTTATCCACCGTAATGAACTGAGATTACATTCCATTTATGATAGTACCTAGGATGCTAAATAATCACCATTTAGTATGAAATGTGTGCATGGGTCACACTGGAATTTCCTGTGGTAGTACAATATAACTATAATTGTATAGAAGGCTGATGTCATTACAGAAGACCTGTTCAAGTATTATTTGAAAAGATGCTATTCAACAGCTTTTTAAAATGCTTTATATAAGACTTTCTGACACAAATTTCAGGTTAAACCTGAAGACCTGCCTTTTCTCAGAGAAATTGCCAACTGTTGTAAAGAGTGTGAAAGTCTTTATCACCTTTGATATCTGTAAGTGCCAGTGATTTCAACAGACACTTCCATACAGATTAAAGGTAATATACACAGCTCTGGCAAATAGCATTATCACTTCAACTTTACCTTTAGCAATGCTATGATGCTGTTTCTTTTTGTCTTCACAGTAGGGAGCAAAGCAGAGAAAAGACCTCCAGTGGGAGCCAGGATTCTTCAGCTAAGCTCACTTGTTAGCATGAATTGTAACGCGTGAGCCATTCACAAAACAGCTGATACCTGCTGATTCAGCCTGACAGATGCTACCAGCTCACAGCATATTTTCAAAGAAAGTGATGCAGGAGTAGTGGTAGGCAAGCAGGAGTCATAAAAAGCCCTATATTCAATGAAGGTCTCTCCTAAGTAATCCATTCTTGAATACTCCTCTCTCACAGATCCTGAACCTAGCCTATATATGTACGTGTACATCCACCTCACCAGATCATCCTGGCAGGTATTACTCTGCTCTTCATGTGATCCACTGATCCCATCTCTAATATGCTGTAGAAAGTCAATCATGCTCCTTGGTGATAGGTCAAGTATTAAGCAAACAGAACCGTATCACTTCTGTTCTAAAGGCTGAAGCACAGGGAATCTCTCTCTAGAGATAGAAAAGACTCTCTAAGGAAAGCCTGCAGGTACTTGAAGATTTAAGAACAAAATATAGCCATTGGATTTTTAAGAGAAAGTTGTAGCATTTTTGAATATTAAGAATAGAAAGATTTTCTCTTGTGACCAGCATTGGAAGAAAATGCAACTTCTCTGTCAATGACTGTGGAACGGTACAGGTAGCAACAGTACAACTGCTGCGTTACATTCCTTGTGGATTAAGCATATAAAAAAAAAACCACAAATACATTGCTCTGGTTAGTGGTGTCTAGTGAGTTTTGGCCACTACCTCTCATTTCCTTCTCATTTCTTCACAGCATTAAATTCCTCCTTCTCTTTCTTTGACTGTGGAAGAGAAATTTGCATGATTCAGAGGTCCTGCTTGATGACCTGATTCACAGCCAATAATATCACAAAAAAACCTCACCACAGTTTCTCATGTGCGCGGTAAATAAACTGAATTCCCAAGAGCTGAGGACCGCATGGATAAAAATGATGTGCTAAAAGTATTACAACATATAGAAGAACAATGATCTAATGGTTCAGGATAGCTTCATCAAAGCTTAGTCCAAAAGAACAGTTCCTGAACTCTTGGGAATAGCCTGTAGCCCCTATTGTGACAGCCTAAACCAGGACACAAAGAAATGTAGACAGTCCTGGGTAGCTACCTCTTATACTTTGCTCTACAATAGCTCTATAGCAGCTTTCCAGCTGTGGCAACACAAGGCACAGCCCAGCTCACCTAGCAGCTCCCTAGCACATATTCTGTTCTAAGCTGTAGTTAGGCAGCTAGAACACAGCACTGTGTGTAATGTGCACTTACAGCCCAGAAAGTGAACCATATCTTGGGCTGCATGAAAGAAGAATGTCCAGAAGGTTGAGGGAGGTGATTCTCCTCTTCTCCTCAGCTCTCGTGAGACCCCATATGGAGTACTGTGTCCCAGTTCTGGAGCTTCCAACACAGGAAGGACATGGATATGTTGGAGAGAGTCCAGAGAAGGGCCAGAAAGATGACCAGAGGGCTGGAGAACTTCCCCTATGAAGACAGGCTGGGAGGGTTGGGTTGTTCAGCCTGGAGAAGAAAAGCCTCCAAGGAGACCTTATAGCTGCCTTCTGAAGGGGGCCCATAGGAAAGCTTGGGAGGGACTTCTTTCAAGAGTATATAGTGATAGGATGAGGGGTAATGGCTTTAAGATGGAAGAGAGTAAATTTAGGTCAGTCACAAGGAAGAATTATTTCACAATGAGGTTGGTGAGACACTGGAACAGGCTGCCCAGAGCTGTGCATGTCCCATCCCTGGAAGTGTTCAAGGCCAGGCTGGAAAGGGGCTTCAAGCAACCTGGTCTAGGGGTAGATGTCCCTGCCCACAGAGCAGGGTTGGAACTAGAATAAGTCCCTTCCAAAGGTCCCTTCCAAACCAAACCATTCTATGATTCTACGGTTCTATGACAACTGTCACAAGTGTATTTATAATAGATTTCCACTCACAGCTCTGCCAGCAGTACTGCTGTCGAATTAAAGCTTTGTCACACCAAAGGAGTAGGTGAATCCTATGACATTTAAACACTGAACAAAAGCATTAAGTATATATATATAATCATAGAATATACCAAGTTGGAAGGGACTCAACAGGATCATCAAGTCCAGCTCCTGTGCCTGTGCAGGGCATCCACATGTGCCTGTGGGCATCATTCAAGCACTTCTTGAACTCAGGCAGGCTTGATGTTGTGACCACTTCCCTGGGGACCTTGTTCCATTGCTCCACTGCCCTCTGAGTGAAAGATCTTTTCCTAATATCTAACCTAAATCTCCACAGATTCTGCTTCATACCATTTCCCCATATCCTGTCTTCAGACACAGGAGTGAAGAAATCAGTACCAGTCCCATCTCTTCCCCTCATGAGGAAGCCACAAACTGCAGTGAGGTCAGCCCTCGGCCTCCTTTTCTCCAAACTGAACAATCCAAGTCACCTCAGCAGCTCATCATAAGTCATCCCTTCCAGACTTTTCACCATCTTTGTGGCTCTCCTTTGGATGCTCTCCAACAGCTTGATGTCTTCTCTACACTGCAGTTCCCAAAACTACACACTGTACTCAAGATAAGGCCATACCAGCGCAGAGTTGAGTGGGACAATCACCTCCCTTGACTGGCTGGTGACATTCTGCTTGATGCACCCCAGGATTTGGTTGGCCCTCCTGGATGCCAGGGCACACTGATGGCTCACATTCAGTTTGGTAACAAAAAGGACCCCCAACTTCCTCTACGTTACATGGCTGTCCAGCCATTCAATCCCTGGTCTGTACTTGCCACCAGGGTTGCCCCATCCTACCTGCAGAATCTTGCACTTGCCCTTGTTAAACTTCATGTGGCTGGTGGTTGCCCATATCTCTCTAACTTGGCAAGGTCTCTCTGCGGGGCCTGCCTGCCCTCGAGGAAGTTGACTGCTCCTCCCAGTTTTGTCTTATCCACAAATTTGCATAAAATGGATGTCCTGCACCCACATCATTGATGAAGATGTTTAAGAGGACTAAGCCAAGAACAAAGCCCTGCGGGACCCCACTAGTGACAGGTCACCAGCCTGATGTTACCCCATTCACTGTCACTCTTTGTGCTCAACCTCTAAGCCAGCTGCTCACCCATCGTATTGCACAGTTGTATGCTGGACATTTTATCCAAGAAGTTACGAGAGAGAGTAAAAAAAGCCTTCTTGCAGTCCAGAAATACTACGTCCACTGGCTTCCCTTGATCAGCTAGGTGGGCTGCCTTGTCATAAAAGGAAAGAAGTTTGATAAGCAGGATTTTCCCTCATGAAGCCATGCTTGCTATGACCATGACTGCGTTGTCACCTCCAGGTGTTTTTTGGTACCTCTCAGAATATTTTCCGTAATTTTACGAGGCCCTGAAGTTAGACTGACTGGCCTGTAGTTTCAAGGGTCCTACTGACCTTCTTGAATACTGGAACAATATTAGCCAGCTTCCAGTAAGCTGGTATCTCTCCAGATTGCCAGGACCTCCCAAAAATAATTGAAAGAGGCCTAGAGATGACATCAGCCAGCTTTTTGAGGATTCTTGGATGCATCCCATCAGGTCCCTTCTACAGATCTAACTGTAGAAGCAGATCCTGTACAAGTTCAGAGCCAGCTAAGGGGGGATCCTTGTTGCAGTAAGTAATAGTAAGTAGTAATCCTACACCAGCTGGGGAGATGCTTTCAGGTACATATTATGATGTGACATTTTTTATGGTTAAACGGTAATTATGCCTGATTCAAGAAAAAGGAGGAGCAGTTGACACTCCTGAAGGCAGAGAGGCCCTGCAGAGGTATCTAGACAGGTCAGAGTGCTGGGCAATTGCCAGTTGGATGAAGTTTAACAAGAAGTGATGGATCTGGTACCTGGGACATGGTAACCCTGGATATTCATACACCCTGGGGAGAGAGGGGCTGGAGAGCAGCCCTGCAGAAAGGGATCTGGGGGTTCTGTTGGATAGCAAGGTGAACATGGGCCAGCAGTGTGCCCTGGCAGCCAGGAGGAACAACCAAGTCCTGGGGTGCATCAAGCACAGCATTGCCAGCTGTCAAGGGAGGTGACTGTCCCACTTCATTCTGCACTGGTGTGGCCCCATCTTGAGTACTGTTTGGGTGCCGCAGGAAAAAAAGGCCACAGAGCTATGAGAGAGTGTCCAGAGGGGGGCTGTGAGGTTGGTGAAGGGTTTAGAGGGAAAGCCACATGAGGAGCAGCAAAAGGCACTTGGTCTGTTCAGTCTGGAGGAGAGGAGAAAGGGGAGACCTCATCCCAGGTTACTGCTTCCTCACTAGGGAAGGAGGAGGAGCAGGTGCTGACCTCTTCTCTCTCTGGACTGACAATAGGACCTGAGAGAATAGTAGGGAGATATGCTGAGGGAAATTCAGATTAGATACAAGGAAAATGTTTTACCCACCTCAGAGAGTGGCTGAGCAGTGGAGCAGGCTCCCCAGGGAAGCAGTTATGGCACCAAGACTGCCTGAGTTCAAGAAGCATTTGGATGATGCTCTCAGGCACATGGTGTGATTCTTGGGGTGCCCTACACAGAGACAGGAATTTGACTTGATGATCTTGATGGGTCCCTTCCAATGTGGCAGATTCTATGACTCTATTCTAAAAAAATGAAAATTCTGTGATACCCTTTTCTGCAACTGAATTGCCACTACATGAGTATTCTGTGAAATACGGAAACATACTTGAAACATCAAAGTCAGATTGCTTATCTGACAAGGAATATATTTTAACTAAATGATCTACCCAGACTTAATATAAATTATTAGTTGTCCATTAGATATACTGGTGATACAAATAATTATATGTTTCACATAACAGACCTGTACTTTGACATCCATTTACAGATTAATTAGCATTTCTGGCAAGCTCCTAGAAATAGAGCATTCAAAGTAGTAGTAACAAAGTCGTTTTGATCCAGGTCTTCTCTTACCCTCCTTTTACCCCATGACTCTTTTATTCTCCACACATTTCTGCATTACATTAATGGGAATATTTAGCCACTCAGAAAGACATAGAGTTTTCCTTACAGAGATTTCTGCAAAGTTTTTTTCACTTCTTAAGAATAAAGGAAAACAATCCAAAACTCTCTCATTTCTATTCATTTATTTTTTTCAATATAACAATTCATCCTGTGCCAAAAGCCTGGACTATAAAGAGCAGAACAATTTGGTGGCCTTGTTGATTATGAAGCATTTTATAGACATATGAAAGTATCATCTGCAAAGAATTTTGAAGCCAGTGCTGACCAAGGGAAAGCAACTAGTGGAATGTAAAAAACCTTCCTCCATTAAATGGTCCTGGCTGCAAATCAAAATACAAAATCATAATTCTCTTTCCAAACAGGACTTGGAAGGTCTAGGTCATGCACTAATAACCACATGCATTGGAATGAAAACAAACTGTAAAACCTCAAAACCTGAATTTTTGTCCTCTGGACAGCTTTATGGCAAAGATCAGCTTTTAATATGAGGTCAATGACAAAGAACAGAATGTTTACCCATGATTGAGAACATACAAGAATGATTTTTTGTCTGTTTTCATAAACACCAGAGAAGGATTTTAGAGATGTCTATGGAGAGATGAGTAGAAGGAATGCCGTTCTCTGGAATCCTAAATTAAGGAGTTTTTATTACTTTGCTGGTGTTGAAAATCATAAAACTCAATGGTCCCTAAAGGCCTAGAACAACAGAGAGAACAGAGGAACTGGGGGTCTACAATACATCTGAATTTATGTCCATATGTGATGTCTAATATTTTTTACTATGCAAGAGGATTGGAGTAACTGGAATTATAAAAATGAGAAAACCATTACTATGGAAACACTGCTTACCAATTGCAGCCTCCATCCCAATATTACAGTCTTCACTAACAGCTTCTGGTTTTAAAGTTTATGAATGAGTTAACCATATAAACCTAATATAACAATTTATGACTTCCACATTTAATTTGACATGACCAATCTATTTGAAAGACTTATACCAGTGTTGGAATGAAACATGAACCTTTCCAAAAGTAAAAACTAAATAGCAGAGACTCCTTCAACAATGAAAGGCTATTTAATATTGCAACTGTTTAATATTTGTAACTGTTTAATATTCTATGCTCTTTATTGAGACCATACAGAGTTTTATAGTGAGATACAAGTTACATAAGGACTCATACACACAAGTTGTGTGAGAGAAGGGTTTTTTCCCTCAAAGAGCTTTTCTAGATGGGATGTATAGGATTTAAACAAGGATAGCTGTTTTGTTCTTCTTTCTACAATATATGCCCTTCTGCACTGAAAGGCCTTTCAGTAGATAATAGTGCAAGCCAAACTGAATTATGAAATTTGAATTAAGTAAGAACTTTGTCACAAAGGCATGGCTAGTGTATAGTAGGGGCACTGTCAGCATAGGTTAGCCCAGAGAAACAATCTGATTTCTTATTGTTTACCCTTATCTTACTATGTTCTGGGCCAGTATTCCATGAAGGCAAGCCAATAATTTTGCCAATCAGAAACTGCAAAGTAAATCATAACAGTATGCAAGTTAAACTTTCTGTAAAAATGTATGTTTGCTAACTGCTTTTTAGAAGGATGATGGAGAAAACTGGAAAAAGAGAGGCTGGAATCCACTGTACTTCATGCAAAACTCCTCTAGGAATTCAGCTATCTGCTCAAGAACAGGCTGAGACAGAAAAAAAGGAGCAGAAATTCCAGTTTAAATTAACTCTCATGCTTCTGCTGTTATTATCAGCTGCTTCACCACATTACTGCAGCTGTGCCAATGATCAAGACATTTGCTGTGCTGTGCAACATATGAATACAGGGTAATAAAAAGAGCCTCACAAAGCTTCCAATTATAACTTTAAAGTGTCCTTTTAGTATCAGTCCCCAGAAGACACCTTCTCTGCTGTTTTCAGAATGGCATTGTGGAACACCCCTCATTTACAGCATGCCCTGCAATACTTCACATGAAGCTGAAGTTTCACGGGATTACAGACAAAAGCCATACACCAGTAGTCAAAAATCAGGAGGTGACAGACGGCCCAGGTGAACATTCTCTTTCCCTTCCTTACTGGAAGCCAGCACTCAGGACTCTGATGAGAAGAATTACATGTCTTGAGCCCAAATAAGAGTGAGCTTCATCTGTAAAACACAGTCAACACAGCAGCCTCTCTATGTTAAAAGATACTATGCACTTGATACTACATTAGATTCCCTTACATGATATTAAATAGGGATTTTGTGATCCCTTATCTAATATAACGAAATTTTCATTTAAGACCATCCCAAAACAAACTATGATTCCCCATTATATTTATCACCCTCCCCAACACAATTCAGCTCTCAGTTATTCTTTCTTTAGTTTCTAATCCCCTAACTAGAGAACTCCCAGAGGGAAGCTTGCAAAATGGATATGATAATTTTACAAAATTATTCACTTTTCATGTACTTTAATTAACAAACTTCTTAGTCAAGCAAATAATGTTACTAATTAGCACAGGTGTGCCTACATCACTAACTAAAAATAGGAAAAATACACTCCTTTGCGAGTTCATCACTTTAGATTACTTTTGTAGCCTTTCATTATCTCCTGTATTTTGATTTGAGAACTCAGATCTTCCTTTTGTGACCAAAGCACATACAACACAACTCTTAACATTTTTTTTTTTTTTTTCCGCAAAAATGCAGATGTAGATATATATCTTCCAGGAAACCTAAAGTCATTACACTGAAAAAAATATATATTATTTTATACTATTAAATAACAGATGCTGTCCCATGAGCCTACCCTTTTTCAGTGTAGTATTTGATCCATCATAAATATGCCATTTCCTGCCTACCGCTAGAGTCTTCAAACTTGACATTCCTTTAGCAGTGTGTGTGTATCTGTTGGTTTATCATCTTCATGGTGTTTGTAGCATACCATTTATGCCTCAATATTCAGTTGTTTTCTCTAGTTACAAATATTTTCTTAGAGAAGCAAGAAACTATGAGTTTTAAAGCAGAAAATCCCTCTGCTGATCATCAAAGACAAGTTATAAACAGCCATCTTTGAGACCTCTGAAATAAAAGACTGACTTTATAGAAGAAAGCACAAGCTGACCTACTTAAGAGTAAGACCATAAAATTTCCCTCTAATTCATATGGGTAAAGCAGAGGCATTAACACATATGCACGAGGGAGTTCTGAAAATCATGCATAAATGTTACCCTGAATAGAAGTCCATATGTTTACAGCCATAGTCCCTCCTTTTCACCCTCTGCTACAGTAAACTACTGTGCATGCTAGCTGAGAACACTGGTCAGATTCTGGGTGACAAAAATTAATAATCCCTGAAATTGTTTAAAGGAGTTAAACAGTTGCTCATATGTCCCTTCGAAGCCAATCCTATTGATTTCAAGAAGGATTCAGTCAAGTCACAAAAGCACAAAACTTTTACAAATCCAGGCCCTGACATATTCTATAATTTTCCATAATGGAATTATGACACTGTGTAAATCTTTGTTTGTTGAAAAGTGCTGGCAGCAAGACTTATTGGGAAATGTGAAACCTAGGACCCCAGTATCTGAAGGGAAAATAAAAGGTTTATTACTTATGGAAAGGACAGGTCAGGAATTCATAGAACAAGAACTGACAGACGTAATCTTAACTTCAGCAGAGAATCTTGACAAATCTACTTTCATTCATTTACTTAAAATTTCCCCTAGCACCTGTCCCAGTCTCTAACCATCTTAGGTTAGAGAAATTCAGCAGGAATTTCACATTTTAAATCTTCAATAATTCAGCTGTTAAATTAGTCAGCCAATCAACTATTCAGCTATTGATCTGCCCTACAAGGAAATGAAACTTTAATGGTGGACAGTTTACCTTTCACAAAGAAAAGAACCCAAGTTGCTCACTGCAGCTTAACATTTGGTCTCTATCCAAGTTTCTGGGGAAAAAAAAAATTTTTGGTTTTTTGTCCATTTGATCTTCTTAAATTATCCTGTTATAATTCCATAAAATGAGAAACATCTGAAAGTTTTGAGCTCTTTGCCACCAGGATCAACATTACAGGTGATGCTTATCTACCTCATTCGCTTCTTGCTTAGAAAATTATTAGGACTGAAATGATACATTGTGCTGGAGATAACTAAATACTCTCCTCTAAAAGCTATAATGGAATTTTTAAAACCCAGTTGTATTATTTTTTTTCTTGCTCTTCCTGTGTTAGGTGTAATTTCTTCATAAGGGACCCTTCAAAAAAGTTTTTATTTCCCATTACAAGTTTCTTACTTATGACCTACATCTTTGGTTTTGAACTTGCTACTTCCTCCTCCTGCCTTTCTCAGCAACCATTAGGCTGAAAGACCATCTCTTTCATCCTCCTCTCTCAAGACCCTCCAGATTTCTACAAAGACTGAGTTTGCTTTGGAATAGTTCCTACAGTTTGACATTGATGTACCAAAGAACTCAGCAGAACGAGATTCAAATGTGAACTTATGGTCAGATACACTATGGATTGTATTGTAGTAGCATGAAAAGATCACACATGGAAAAAAGGAACGTGTGTTGCAGGAGTTCTTTCCTCTTCCCCATTTGTTAAAGTAGATCTGTCTCAGACCTTTCCTCAGCCTATCACAAAACCATTGGCTATTTGTTGAGCCCACTTTGGAGTACTGAATTCAGCTCTGGAGGACCAAGGGCCTCATAATTGCCCTGTAAGGGATTTTAGCTGTTTCTAATCAATAATTTGTATCTTGTGATTTTAAATTGCAACAGTGCCAAGCCCTACCACAAGAATTCAAACAATGGCACTTAAAAGAGAAGAAAAAACCCACTACTTTTCTAATTTTCAGTTTAATGTGTACTGAGTTTATATAAGCTTGTGTAGTTTTTTTTTTTTGTCAATCACAAGTATACAAATAATAAATAAACTTCATCAAGTTATTGGAAAATAGTCACTGAAGAGGGAAAAAATATCAGTAGCTTTACATTAATGTCGACAGAACTTGAATCACGAAACTGTCAAAGATAGCTTATTAGTTACTTTAAATAGGCATTCAATAATTAAAGTACTCTGAGGAATAATTACAGGCTATATTAACATGACAGGAGTTTAAATTTGTAAAGCTAAGAATACATGGCATAAAGTGCCAAAAACGCATTGAATTAATCCCAATTTCCTATGCATATACTCCTACCCTTGCATTTCTCCTCCTTTTTATGTATGTACAAAGAATAACCAAGCACTTTTAATCTAGATCAATATATGTTTTTTTAGATCTTTGGAAAAAGATCTGACCTGAGAAAGAAACATCAGTGAAATCAATCATCAACTGGGAAGTGCCTTCTCCAGAGTGAAACTGCACAGAAATGCAGCTGTGTGGCAAACAGAAACTAGATGAACAGAAGATGCTCCTTACACAGTCTCTCCCTATATATCAGTAATATTATGCTACTCAAAATGAATTTCTGGAATGCCAGTGTTTCCCACAGCTCATAAAATCTTGAGCACCATCTCTGAAAAATATGTATCCCATCAGGACACCATCTCAGTTGAAGACAGACAACTTTTCTCTCCTTTTCTTTCCATAAGCTTAGACAAGACAAAGCCATCAAGAGACATCAAAGTCTCTGCAGAATAATGGAAAAGAACCAGACACAATACAGGATACTTGGTCTGATTTTGGATGTCTCTTCTCTCACAAGTCTGAGGTTTCCTTCTCCCAGATGCTCCTCTTTTTCCAGATTGTAAAGTCACCAGCTCCACCACCTTTGTATTTTTGTACTTCTCACCAAACAGACTGGTTACAGAATTGTCCATGAGGAATTTGCCTGGATGTTCTCATGCTTCTTTTCAGCTATGTCTTTACAGAGAGGTACAGCTCAACACCCTATCAGCTGAAAAATGAACAACCTCACATGAGATTTACTGTCATGAAAAATGCTTCTCAGGAATTTATCACAGTCAGAAACAGAAAAAGAAAGTACAATACATTACCACTGCAATTTAGTGTCAAATCACTAACTCCACAGTTCATTGCTGAGAGATACCAAAGTGTTTTTCTCCTTGCATTGAAACAGCCCAAATTTTAGAGCAGTCACAATTGAAATATACAATGGTAAATGAGAGAATGTAATGGGAAAAGCATATGCAAACATGTAAATTGTTTTAATTTGCATAAAAACTAGCTACCATTTTACATGGCTAAATATTAGCACTAACATATGTGAAAATAAATTTATGTAAGCAGGGGCTGCTATGGCTCTATTTAGTGTTCTAAACAAGTAGCTTGAATTCCACAAGCAAGGAGTATCTTCAAGTCCATGCTGACTTTACGATAATTCCAAATTACTCTGAATATCATGAATATCATACTCTGAATACTTGTTTCAGATCTCATATGCATATTTTTAGGCAGAAATGCAAGCCACTCAGACTAAATGTTTTGGCCTATGGATGAATTTGACAGTAAAATGCAGCTACAAAAGGTACACCTGATAGGGCAACAACAGTATTTTCCAAATCAGTGTGACTGCGGCTGCTTTGATTTATTTGGCTTGAAAGAAGGCAGTGCATCTTTTCAGAAGTATGTATCTTTTTTCTCTGACATTCTCTACTTTATTCTCTCCAAAAGTTGATGTTCCAGGTTATGCGGGAAGTTTTGTTCTCAGTCTAATATTAACCAGTTTAACAATTAGTTGCCACTGAAGTGAAACTTTTTATTTACATGCTATTTTCCCTTTAAGATAGAAAAGACAAAGCATAAATACAGCATTATCCAAGTAACTACTGGAAAAATATGTTTTATCTGATGTAAAATTTGATTCTTTTATTAGTTTTTTGCTTTTCTTAGCTTTTTCTTCTCTCCTTTTCTTCTCTCCTTGTCCTTTTAAGGAAGATCCTTTAAAATGAAACACTCCAAGCAAAATATTATGAGCTCCAAGTAATGAAGTACTACTGCACTCAGAGTACGCTACACAGCTCAGCAACTACCTGAAATACTGGACATTTTCATCTCTATGATTTCCAAGTGGAACTGACACCTTTATTCAGCCTGATGCTTTAGAGACATACTTAGCCTTGAAATACATTAATCTGCAGAGAAAGCAGGACTTTTTTTCAGAAGTTCAGCTGACTTGACTACAGTGCAACCATCCTTTGATTATACTGCTAATAATCATAATTTCTCATGCTAACAGATACAACTGTATCTAGCAAGCACTGCTAGTAGTTTCAGGGTAGGAAATATTTCAATCAAAATTCTGTATGATTTGATTATTTTCCCTCCACTCAAGGAAAAATAATCTTTGTGTAAAGATTTCTGTAAACAGAGTTCTCTACAAATGGTAATTTCTGACTTTTCATATCACTGTTAAACATCAGGATCCTTGACCTGATTTGGTTGATATATGTCTGAAAACAGGTTGTGTGGTGAGTGCTCTGGGTCAGAAAAGTTCTCATTAAGTAAAGTGTGCTTCTCAGAAATCTGAAGCAAGACATTTATTTCCTCAAGACTCCAAGTGAACCAGGCATCAGAGGCAGCATTCCCTCCTGGGAAGCTGCTACTAAACCGAGGCATTAGGAGTACATCTGCAAATACTGAATTCAAAAAGCAATGTTCTACACATTATCTTTGAAGTTTACACCACGGCCCAATGGGTATAATCATAAGCAATCCTTACAACTTCTTCCCCTAAAATTCTGCCATACCCCAGGCAACCAACACTTGTATACACAGGAACTCCCAAATATCTTATTCATGTCTGAGTATTCATGCAAACTGTAAGAAGTATGCACCAACAAGCAAAGAAACAAATTAACTCTGAAGACCTTGACAGGATAAAAAAAGGCTGCTTTCTTTGGATGAAGACTTAAACTACTGCTTCCTCAGTGAGTTTAATATTTTCCTCCCACAGTAGCTTTATTTTTTTATTTTTATGCTTTCCTGTGGCTCAGTCTGAAGTGCCTTCTTCTGTGCACTTGGCACTGGCTCTTTCACTGTCCAGCTGCTTTCTCTTGCCATTGACACTGGGATGCCCTTTCGATCAATGGAAAAAATTTACAAGTACATTACAAGCAAAATTACAGGCAGTCTTCCTGCTTGTCAGGAACAGAACTGAATTATGATTTCCAGAGGCATATCTTCCACAAACAATGTATGCAGTTTGTAATTTCCTCTTGGCAAAAACAGTATATCCAATCTCTGCTAATTGCTTCCTCTAGACACCCTTCTATATAATGATTCGCACCCCCAAAGGAGAAAAAAAATAAACAAAAACAAAACCAACCATGAATATGCTGATCATTTTAGGCAAATCCTTCTCAGTTTAAACTACCCATGGGGAAACAACCTTGGACACATCCTAGCAGCAGAACCTTAATGGTATCCACTTCCATCAAATGCAGCAGGATTTCACAGATGTTTAATTAATTTCTATGTGATACAAAGCATGGGTAAAAGTGCTCAGAAACATTTCCTGTTAGGTCAGCTTTGAAAATTACACCTAAGCTATCTTTCAGAAACAATTCATTTTTTAACCTAGAAGCAAGTAAGTTATATGTCCTGACAAGACTTAGAGCTGCCCAGTATTAGCAATACTCAACACAAGACTTTTCTCAAATACACATTTTGGCAATACTGTATTTTTGCAGTACTGTGTCCAGTTCTGGGCCCCTCAGTTCAGGAAGGAGATTGAGGTCCTGGAGCAGGTCCAAAGGAGGGCAACCAGGCTGGTGAAGGGACTCCAGCACAAGTCCTGTGAGGAGAGGCTGAGGGAGCTGGGGGTGTTCAGCCTGGAGAAGAGGAGGCTCAGGGGAGACCTCATCGCTCTCTACAACTCCCTGAAAGGAGGCTGGAGCCAGGGGGGGGTTGGGCTCTTTTCCCAGGCAACTTTCAACAAGACAAGAGGGCATGGTCTCAAGTTGTGCCGGGGGAGGTTTAGGTTAGATATTAGAAAAAATTTCTTCACAGAGAGGGTGATCAGACATTGGAATGGGCTGCCCAGGGAAGTAGTGGATTCTCCATCCCTGGAGATATTTAAAAAGAGACTGGATGTGGCACTCAGTGCCATGGTCTGGTAACTGCAGCGGTAGTGGATCAAGGGTTGGACTTGATGGTCTCTGAGGTCCCTTCCAACCCAGCTGACTCTATGATTCTATGAATATCCAACTTGTTATGAAGCTGCAAAATCCAGACTCAGAGTACACATGAGTAAAAGTGCCAGTCACGAAAGCACCACAGAAGAAGCTGATCAGTCAGTCTATATTTAATGTGTCAATATTGCCTAAATAAGTGGCACCTAGTGGATTAGGCACCTGATAAAACTCAGGATATTTCATATCTATTACTGGCTCTGGCTATAACCTGTTATATGACCTCTGGAGAGCATAGTTTTCTCATGCTTCCTATTCCTCCACCTAAATCCCCCAGACATTCTAGAGTGCTTCCAGTGTGAGGTTCTGTTCAAAAATATCACATTTTAACATGCATATCCCACAAGCTTCCTAGGAAAACTAAATATTTACCAGTACAGATTGTAAGCATGCATAATTGATATAAAGGTTTCCCAAGAGACCACTCTTCCTATCACCTTCCCACTCCTAAAATCCTCATGGCCTTTTTTCTCTTCCCAATACGTCTTTTGTCTCTGTCTCTCATTTTCTAAGGGATGCATTTCCAAGCACTACTTCTTTGTAGGGGTGGAAAACTAAACACATGGAAATACATGCAATTAGCCAAATGCTTGAGTGTTGCAGCTGTATTTCTCTTTTTCATGAAAACGTGAAGAATGGAATACGTGGAGCCAACATAGATCTATGGATATATGATCCATGTGATTAAAGCTTCTCAAAACGGTGAAACTAAGACGTTTTCCCAGTGGTACATTCCTGCACAGGGACTGTACACATTCCAGGGCTGCTCCAGCTTATAACAGCAGTGGCATCACAGTGGCCTCTGCTTTTTTCTAACTAAGATATATACCTTCCCTACTTGCTACCTGATTCCTGTAACACAAAGTTAACAAGAAGTAAATTCAGTCCAGCCTCTTCTTTTTTAATGATTGATCTGAATACAAATGTCAAGATTCAGGCAATGTGTGAACTTGGGTAGTTCGGCCTATACAAATGTACACAGAGTATTAGGCCCAAGCTTAGTATTAAATTAAGATTATGTTGGTTGGATAACTAGAAGCTGATGGCATGAATCAGAAAAATTATTTTTTGATGGTAGGGGTTGGTTCTCTTACAAAAAAGATCACTGCATAAACCTATGTGGTGACAAGTGTCAGAAAGCAAGATTTAAAAACTAGAGAAGGCAAAGACAAGAAGAAAGGATAGATACAAAAAGAGGGCTTTATGTAACATCTGAAAGGTACTCAAACTGAAATATTTTCAATTTATAAAAAGTATCTTGAAGGCTAACTTCTTTAATTCATTTCTTTTTTAGGATTATTGAACCACAGATAAATACATACCAGATTATGTTGACTGCATAGTGAATTTCATCTCCTGCTTGATGAACATTTAGCTCTGGTTTTGACTCCTCAGGTTGCTGCATCTGTGGTGGCAATAATTTTTCAGTTGTTATTTGTTTGCTTGAATTCATTACTCCTCCAGCACCTCACAACAGCAATACATTGCATTCTTATCTGTGGGAAACAACAGAGAAGTTTAAGACCTCATTTTTGACAGGCATCTTTTTGAAAACTACCGTTCAGGAGGAAGTGGTTTGTTACACATCAGTTCCTTACTTTTCTAAAAATAAAAGAGCAGCTAACACATTTAGTACTTCCAGAAACAATGAATTTGTGTACATTTACTAATTTCTAGACCCAGTGTATTTTATTAACACTTTCACCTACAAACTCTTGCAGATATTTGCTGCATGAGATACATGGTTTAATGCTGGGCTGGCAATTAACCAAATGACAGATGCTCTCTATTAATCCGCCTCCCTGATACAGAAAGGAGAAAGAATAAGGGAGAGAGACTTACAGGCTGGAAACTACACAACACAGCTGTAATGAAACAATAATGATAAAAAAGAAAAAAATTATTAAATATATAAAAATATACAGAAAAATGATGCCATGCTCCTCCTCCCTTTCCCCCAGTAATTCTCACGTCACCACCAAGGCTGCAGGGCAGCCCTGGGAAATTCCAGGCTGGACTCCTGGAATCAGCAGCAGTCGGGAGCTGGAGGCAGGAACACACAGATTCCGGATGGCACGGATCAGGACCACAGGCAGAGGAATGGATGGAATCCTCCCAGGATGCCAAAGCAAACGGGGACAGGCGGAAAAGGGCAAAAGGAAGGGGGAAGGGGGAAGAAGAAGGGGCTTGACCATCATGATCCCTCAAATTTATACCAAATATTACACGTATGGGACGGAATACTCTGGTCAATTTGGTCACCTGTCTTGTCCATCCCTCCCTAAAGGAGGGTTGCAGTTGTGACCCCTTTACTCACTTTCTCTTTCTGGAGCATAAGATGTTTCTCAGAACTGAGCAGTGGCCTCGGTTCTGCACACCAGTCTCTAGCTGCAACTATAAACATCGAGTGTTATCAGTCCTAGGAGCAGACACTGACTGAGAAACTTGCTGTTAATTTCAGCAAGTACAGATACCTATGAGAAACTTATCTGACAGCAAAATTACAGGACAGAAAACTAGCTTTTTCCTGGAACAAACCAGGACACATAGCAACATGCATCAAGACTGAGGATAATAAAGGTCTGAACTCTTTCCCATCAGACACTACAGGAAATAGTGGCACCTATTTTAGTGAAATTACAAGGAAGCTTTTAATTCTTTCTATATTTAGATTTGTGTTGTACACCAGTGAATATAATGAAATACCATGTCCAGTGACTTCACTTTGTTTGACATCCATATACTTGAAAAGCATCTGCATCTTTTTTTCCTTTATGGTCTCATTCAAATGCAGCAATCACTAAGAATCTGAAGGGACAGACAACACACTACACATTAATCGAGGAGCTATAAACAGAAACAACCCCTATTCTAAAAAATACGTTTAATGCCACCTAAAGCACTTGAAAAATGCAGCTTTTATGAATTCATTTAACAGAAGTTTCACAATAATACACAGAGTGGGCTACCTCTGATTCATTCCAACCACGCGAAAGTCACGCACTTTGCTCTCACATATGGTTAGCAGCCTACAGTAATTGTTCCAGCCCTCAGTGAATGGTTTATTTTATACTTTATTTTGCATACAAATACATTAATCCAATAGACCAGTTCCAGACCACCAACTTCAGAATCTTCCACAGCTGATGACCTGAGGAAGGATGTGATCAAGCATTCAAAAACTAACAATAGGAAAACGGTCACCTGAAAGAGTAATATAATTTTTTCTTCTCTGTTTCTATTTCACATTCCCAGTATTTTCGGTGTCCAACTATCTTCAAACAACAACATAAAAACATGAACTCTTATCCAGCACAGTCTTTCAGTTTTGGTACATACCAACAATTGTTGCAGATAGTGTAATACGTTACAGAGATTTCTACCTTCATTTTTGGGGAAAGGACAGACCTAGATGATTATTTGCATAAGTCTCTAGCTAACTGGCCCTTATTAAAAATTTTTAAAAAGAAGCAAAAAACAAAAAAACCACACCATAGCATTATTTAATTTAAAAAAGAAGTGGGGCTTGGGGGGAGCAGCAGGGTGATGTTTTCTAGTTTTACATTGATGCAAGCATCTCCTGACTGTCCCAAGTTTCTGAAGACATCAGACAGCAACTAAAATAATTAACACTTTTAAGGTCAATGAGATTAGATACAATACAGTTAAAAATTTCAAGGGAAAACAGCTGGAGCACTATCTCAAGAGAAGATTCTCCAGCCAGTAGTGATCACATCTTTGGATTTCAGAGGTCACTGAATCACAGAAGGGCTGAGGCTGGAGGTTACCTCTAGAGACTGTCCAGTCCCACCCTCTGCCCAAAGCAGGGTCAGCTGTGGCAGATTGTTCAGGGCCATGTCCAGTTAGGTTTTCAGTACATAGAAGAATAGAGACTCTGTCTGCACAACCTGTGTCAATGTTTGAACACCCTCACAGTAAAAGACTTTTCTAATGTTTACGTGCAATTCTCTGTATTTCAACTTGTGCCTACTGCCTCTCTCTCTGCTATCAGGAAGAATCTGGGTCCACCTTCTTTTATTCACGTCCATCAGGTATTTAGAGACAATGATGATGAGCTTTCTCATGAGCTTTCTCTTCCCAGGCTGCACAGTCCTGATTCTCTCAGCCTTTCCTCATATGACAGATGCTCCAGTTCCTTACTCATCCTCGTGGCTTTGTGTTGGACTCACTCCAACATGTGCATGCCTCTCTTGTGCGGTGGAACTAATACAGCTCAGGACTGATACAGACAGCCCTGTACCAGTGCAGCCCTGCATACTATTGTCCTTCTTTGCTGCAAGAGCACACAGTTGTCCTCAATATGCCTTCATTGCCATATGGGGTTACACCTTCCAAGACACAAGACTCTTGCACTTCTTTTTCTTGACCTTCATGAAGCTCCTATCAGTCAATTTCTCTAGCCTGACCTGATCCCTCTGTATAGCAGTACTGCCTCCAGTGTACTTGTGACTCCACAAAAATTGTTCTGACTTACATAATGCTGAGAGTGCTTCTGTTGTGTCATCCAAGTAGTCAGTGTAGCCATTCAACAAGATAGGTCCCATTAAAATATCCTTGAGGGGAACTACCAGTTAGTGCCCACCTGCTAGACTTTGCATTACTGAGCAGGACTCTGAGCCCAGCTGTCCATTCAGTTTATACCTTTGCATTTATTCAACCCATACCTCACTAATCTAGTGATAAAGAAACTGTGTCCAAAGGTCTTGTTAAAGTCAAAGTATACAAAATCTCCATCCCCTACACAGTAGAGAGAGTCACTTAATCACAGAAAGCAATCAAGCTGGTCAGACATGATATGCTCTTTTAAAGTCCACACTGGCTGCTACCAATCGCATTCCTGTCCTTTCTCCATAACCTTCCCAAGGATTAAAGCAAGGCTGACCTAGGTCTTCTTCCTGAACCTTTTTTTAAGTAAGTGTGACGTTTGCTTTTCCAGTCATCTGGATTCTTCTCCAACTGCCGTGACCTTCCCAAGAACAGGAGCCTTTCCTGCAGTGTCTGAAACAGCCATTAGAATACACTAATACACTTTTTATCCCTTTTTATTTTTTTTTTTTTTTTTGGCAAAAGGTCTTTGAGGGCATTAGCAAAAATGTTTCCACACTTTAAATAGTGAAGCCAGTACCAGATGCTGCTCTCCTTGGAAGTGGGTCTTGCTGTCCTTTGATTGAATCAATCTCAGTCAAGTCAAGATGGGTAAGTCTCAACAAGAGCTATATATACTATACCACTGTGCTGTGACAATCTTTTTGCCAACACTGACAGGGATTACTTCTGAACTGAGCATAAGTCCTCATGCAAAACCATGTCAATATGAATAATGCAGAATTTATTAATGAATAGTGCAGAATGCACTTAATAGGGGTAGTGTGTTTTAGCTGATCGTTCAAAAAGTAGTCTTCATGTAGCAGTGTATTTATTTCCAGACAGTTAAGATTCTAATACATGCTCAGTTCTGTACCAAAGGAGGAAAAATCCTTGTTTCTGATACAAACATAAGAAACTGTGAGTAGTTTAGGAACAAGGTAATTCGAGGGACAAGAATTAAATAGTTCTTAAACTGTCTGAGTCTGAGTAGTTCCAGGCAAAATAACTGGAGAGTAGTGTCATGAATATGCCATCTTATGTTAAGTTTCTATGTACTGCGAAAGTAAAAATAATCATTCCAGACTTACTTCTCACACCAAACCTATTTTAGGCAGCTCTGTGAAAAGTCAGCTACCACCAAAATGCCTCCCTGTGAGTCCAGTTTCAATACAACCAGGGCAAACTTTGAGCAATCAGAATTGCTTCCTTAGCAGAAATTTTATATATGAATAGTATGAGTAAGTGTAAACCTCTATTGAAATGCATTCTCATCACCCACAGTTATGTCCTTGAGTCAGAGAACTGCAAGTACAGTACATTCTGATGTTTCTTTTGCTGCATCCATGCTGTTGATTCTCCTACCAGAAAAGTTTTCAAGAGCACCAAGCTGTTGTTATGACTCATAGTAAACACCGACGCAAAGCAAGCAGCCCAATGCTCTTCTTCCCTCATTTCTCTCACACACATTCAGTTAGGAGAAGAAAAAAATAAAAAAAAAAACCAAAACAAAATAAAAAACAAACAAAACAAAAAACAAACAAACAAACAAAAAACAAAAAAACAAAAAACAAACAAACAAAAAAAACAAAAAAAAAAAAAACAGAGAAATGAGAAAGTAACAAGGATTCAGTTCTTATCAGCTTGTAAGTCCATGGTGAGAAAAGAGAGGGCTGGAGAGGACTAGACAAGAGACGAACAAAAATACCATAGCAATTCAACACATGGTGAGGAGGTGGAGTGGGATAACATTACAGAAACGAATGCTTATGACTCTCGCATCATCGCCCCCAAAATAATCAGCCAAGAGAGATAATTATCAGGTTTAGTTTAAGTATATATATGTGTGTATATGTAGAAAGCAACAGAATGAAAGGACTCGATCAAACCTCCACCTCAAATGAGAGATGGATTTAAGCTATTACTTAGGAGCCAAACATAAGTTCTAGGTGAGATCAACCTCTAAACTTTAATTGCAAGATTTCCAACAGCAGTATCTGTTGTAACATGAATTAAGTGGGTTATAGAGCACAGTGGCAAGATCAAAGCCCACAGCTCTAAAACCAGTTATAAAAATCCTCAAATAGCACTTCTGAATGTAAAGGTTTAAGAAGTTCAACAAAACCTAAGCTTCACCCAAATTATGAGCTAAGAAGTACTGACTAAGAAGAGAGATCAAGGACTCAGGGCTCTCCACAGAGACAATCCATACCTGCTACTGCAGCTACTCCTTCATGGGTCTTCAACCAGATGGGTGAAAGAATCTGTAGCAACAAAAGATGCTCATCACGTCTGATGGTCAGGCTGCCTTTTTTTCTGAATCCTTATTTAGGAATGTGAGATTCTTGCTTGAACTTCGAGCCATTTAGTGAAATAGAACACTTTTGCATTTTCATTATGAAAACAAGTGAAAAATAAAATGCAAAATAATTAAATAAGCTTGCTACACCCAAACCCAAATCTATTTGTTTTCTGACTTATTATCATAAGATATTCTGAAAAAAGACAGAGGTGTAGCTAAAATGTAGGCTGGCGATGTACTCTGTAAACAAAACCAAAAATACAAATTCCCTCAAAAGGTTTATCTATTTCAGAGTGATCATTGCTAATCTTAAATAAAACAATAAGAAGATACAGCTATTCAAACATTATATTTTGTAGTATTTGAAACAATTTCTAAACCATTATTCTATTGTTCAGTTAAAAAACAACAGTCAGGTAACATTGAAGTATTCATCATCAGAGCTGTCCCTAAGCAAATTCCACTAAACAAATTTTAGAAACACAGTTCCCTTAAGAAATGTGAAAATAAATGTGGGTCACTTTTGTTTTTTGAATTAAATGCAGAAGCCCATGTAACAGTCTGATTCTATAATAAATTTTCATTTGGGCATTAAAAAAAAAATTACTGTTATTCAAATTAAAACTTTCTCTTATATCTCTTATATCTTTACACGATGATTCACTCCATGAGTGAGCCACTGCCATTTACAAAGCCAACAAGATCCCCAACTGCACATTAGTTCCAAGATGACTTTTAGACAGGCCATCTCTTTTCTATAAGGAATGGGAAAATAATAGTGCCACAAAAATGCTGAGGTGGCCAATAAATAGTTCATCTGCAAGTCCAGTCAGGCAATTACTGGCTGCTTGTAAATTTCCATTTGGGTTTCTATTGCTCAAATTCAACCTCAATATTCCCTGTCCAGAATAGAAATTTTAACTTGGGAGAATTCAGAAACCAAATTATCCATCCAATAGACAAGGTACAAAATTGAATTCCCTGTTGCAGAAATGCATGTGAAAATTTCTGTGTTCAAAACATCAAGATTAAATTAATTATATTTGTGTTTACAATTACATATTAGAAATTCATACCTTTTCTGTGTATAATTTTGTTTTTATCATTTTCTTCTCTGGAAAAAACTATTGTAAAAAGCCCTTTTGCAAATGTTCCCATCAGCAGGAAGATCCTTCTCAGTATAGTTGCAATCAATATAAAGTCTTTTCTGCACACTCAGCAACAGATTTAGGGACGCAAACCAGTGGTAGGTGGGCCACATGCAACTACTAAAAATGTCACTTTGTCAGTTAATGTTTGATAGCAAGTACTGAACTATGCAGCAGGAATAACTATAACCACAGAGGATAATGGAAAAATGATTGAAAACTTCCTCTAGCTTAAGGAAAGCATCAAGAGAAGTTTCAAATGGAGCGGAAATGAGAACTGAAGAATCATAAAAACAACTCATAAAATAGTCCTACTCAGAAAGACTAAGGTTAAAAAAAATCTTGCCATGGGGCTTAGGGGACCCACCTACCACAGATTTTGGGATCATGGCTGGCAGAATGCTGAGTTTCTGTGTAGAATGAAGATTTAATGTAGCCATGGGAGCTATCACCAGTCAAGAATTACCTCATTTCTTTTCAGAGTGGGGGATCTTGTAAAATTTAGACAATTTTGATTCAGGATTAATGTGTTTTAATGTATCTCCACTTACTATTTTTTCTGTGCTACTACCTTTTCACCAAACTACAAGAAAGAAAGTTCCAGACTCTACAAAGTGTTACAAGAAGGGGCTCAACAAAGAAATGAATGCCTGAAGCTCCCTCCTGTTGGGAGAAGTAGGGAGCTGACACTCTAGTCTTTCACATAACAGCAACTTTCCATGGATTGAAAAGGACTTTGCAGAATTTGCTGCAAGCCAGGAAACTACTGAGTTGTCTGAAACCAGAGGAAACAAGAATCCAACTGCAATGACACAGTGGCTAAAGGAAATTTATTTATGAAATTTTATTCCACCTCCAGTCACCTTCAGCTGTCATTATTTAAGGAAAAACATACTCTTTAAATTTATATTCTCATAAAAGCTTGGTTCTTTTCAATTTAAAATCTTGTGGTCTTCTTTTAAGAGTTTACTGTAGGGAAAAAGTATTGAGCAAGTCCACCACAAAGTTCTAGAGAACTGGTCAGCTTCCCCAGTTATATCAGACATGGCATTACTAAAAGGCTAGGAGAAATTGAGTTCCTTTCCTAGCACTAGCTGTTGTGTATCACCTGCTCTACCAGCCATTTAGATCAGGATGGAGTTTACTTAAACACCTGTCAGAGAATACAAGTGAAAATAGGCACTATGTAGGATTTCTGTTGGGCAAAATGTCCTAGGTGGATATTATTCCCTGTCAATTTCTGTCACTTTCACAGTCAGCAACACTGTGAGTAGCTGTAGCAGCATTTTCTGGAATTAAGTATATTAGATAAAAGCAAGACAGCAGGAGGAAAAGTTTAGACTCTTACAGTGGTTAATCTGATTTAATAGATTGCCTTACCAGGCTAAGAGATCTGGCATGTGGCCTGTGCTGCAGAGACTGCAGTGGCATGCATCAAATTATGTGTACCTGGCATCTAGGTTTTTCTCCTTTCTGCTCTTCATTCTGCAGCTAAATTTATAATAGAGTATGATCCCTCTTTCTCATCTTATATACATGCACAAGGGGGGGATGGGGTATACTGCACAGTTCAGTGAGGGGCTATTGCTTTGAAAGTATAGGAGAGCAGGCTTTTTGAAAATACATGGCTGTTGGCCAAAGGTTAACATCTATTTGCAGCTTCTGTCATTACAAGCCAGCAGTATTTCAGAGAAGAAAACATAAATAAAGATATCTCAATACTCTTCTTTTTTAACAATAAATTAGGACCCAAGAGAAATAAAAAAAAAAAAAAAAAAAAGAAAAAGAAAAAGAAAAAAAAAGGTAAGGAATCTGGAAAGAAAACTTATGCCAACTATAAAAATTAACTCCTGTAATAGAGATAGAACTAAATAGGCTGGTGGTCTCTCATGACCCTCAGTTTTTCTCAGTGACTCCTGAGAGTAGTTTAGTCTTTCAGCAGCTTTTGATACACACACGTATTAGCTGCTTACCTAAAAGAAGGCACAGAAGGATTTTATTCTAATTGCTGACTCCTCGGAAGCCTGTCATTTGCTCTTCACACAGGAAACAGTTTAGCAAAGTGCTGCATGCAATCAAGTCCCACATACTTCTTTCTACTCAGTGTCCCAAATGGGCAGGCCTAGCATCAGCTCTGGCTGGCTTCTGGCAGTGCCTACACTAAGCAGCACATAAATGCTATTAAAAGATGCATGTATTATTCAGTGGGACACTTCCCAAAGTTCACCCACTAAATTGAGAAAAAGAAGTGCAGAAAATACTCAGGTCAGGCTTATGGGTATTCATATACAGAGAGAACCAAGCACTGCAGGTCATCATTTAAATAAACTTGTACTTAAAGTGAGAAAGGGACAGTGTAATACACCACGCATTTCGGTTACTTCTGTAATCTGGTGGCCCACTTTAAAAAGTTCCTATGAAGTGTCTTGCTCTCACACTCTTATGTTTTTTCCTCTCAAATACTTTTTTCCACTCTTTTTCACTGAGCCATAGCGTCATAAACACCATTAAGAGAAACAGAACAAGTTCAAGCAAATCAGCCAGCTGTGATCTGATGGGAAGCTAAAGGCTCTGGATATCAATTTTCAGAAAAAGACCCTGTACCCTGTACATATCAGCTGGGTGCATTCAGTGTCCTCTTATAGTGCAGTACATAACCATGCCATGAGAAAAGAAACACTCTTCTCTGTCCATAGGGTTCCACCAAAAAGTATTCCAAGGGGGCCCTCTGAGCTGTCTCTAATCACACTGCAGTATAGTACTGAGTAGAGCTGAGCATCTTTGCACAGGTTGTCCTCTATGCTGGCAGCTGTGCAGGCCACAACACAGTTAAGTGACATACTGCAAGGAACATCCAGATGCACTCTTGTCCTCAGCTTCAGTTTTAGCATTTCATCTTGCTGTGGGTTTGAGCTGTTTCACAAGTTTTGAAGATCCTTCACAAGTTAGATGTTTGGAACTGCTACCCCATAGGGCCCAGGGAGAGAACTGGAAAGTAAAAGGGCATGGAAATTAGCCAGTGCTGTGTGTGAAGCAGGAATCACAAACCTCATCTTGGCACTCTACTTCACTCAGAGAATAATTAACCCATACTGCTTTCCAAGAAAATTGGTGCCTGTACACAGTTCGTTTAAAAAATGTGTTGCATATGTAGCATATATTTTTAAAACTACAAAAAATATGCAAAGTGATTCACTTCATCTTTTTCACTGAAAACCAGACTACTCAAAAATACATTTGGTTATAAGTTGTTTGCAAGATGGTTTTCAAAGCATAGGCCTGTGCAGTTCCCCATAGTCCTTGGATCCATCCCTTCTTCACTCTCAATCTGTTGAATTCATCAGCAGCATAAATATGTTTCTCAATCTATACATTTTCTTCATCTATTTACTTTCATTGACACCGCTGTGTTGGCTATAAGCCACCTATTATAATCTTTCTGTGCCCAGAACAAAACTGGTGAAATTGTTTCATTATCGTATTACCTGAAGCAGTTATTTTGCTTGGAGTCTTCTACACTTATATATTAACCTTGTTATGAAAGAGACCAGATGGACAGTGTTGGAAAAACCACATCCTTGTTTTCAACAATACATACCATAGGTTATCACCTCTCTTCTTCCCTGCATCAGGAAACAGTATATTTCTTAGAAAAAGTTTAAGGGGCATAGAATGTGGAATTTTCCCGTATTCTGTAAGCAGACAAGTAAACTGGATTACAAAATGGTTTCCAAAATAAGCATATTTCATGCCAGTGGGATGGAGAAGCCTACTGTAAATATGTCTAAGGCCTAGGTTTCTTCAGACTTGTAAACTCAGCAACTCTAATTCCACAACAGTTTAGGCAGACACCTCTTGTGTTAATTATCTGTTGTAAGTTGAAAGTTGGTTTTTTTCCATATTAAAGGTGTAATTTTCAAGATGAAACTGTGAAAGCCTCTTGCTAATTTTCTCTGGATTTTGAAATTAAGGATAATAATAGAGACTGAAGCAACAGATTAGTAATATTCACAAATACAGTGAGATAGCTGCCTCCATATTCATGGAGAAAATTCCCTTTGCCCAGTAGTTTGTCCACTCTATGCCTTTAAGCACTACCATCTATTTTTTCAGGCTGATGTGCTATAATTTAAATGCAGGAAACAGTGAAATAGTTCTGATATTAGGAATAGGTCTGCCTATTATTCCAGTAGGCTTTCCCAGTAGAGAAGAGTAAGTGGCAGTACAGGTTAAAGAAAAAGAAAAAAAAAATTAGTTGCTGAAAGCTGGGTTTCTCTCAGGATTTCCTGCAACTGAGAAGAGGGGATGTCACTTTTCTCACCTCCCAGCTAAAATGCAGTATTTTCTGTTTAATAGTGCCCTCTAGCGAAAGAAAAATAATTTTCAGGCAGATGAGGTGACTTTCAGCAGGTTAAAAATGAGGTGGAAGAATATCGTTAAACTATTTGAGTCGATATGTTAATTATCTTATTGCCACCAAGGGACTTTGGTGTTAATGTATGCCTCTGCTATGCTGCATGCGAAAAACAGCCTTATTGTGGCAGCTGCTCCTGAAAACCCAGCTGAAAAATTGTACTTTGAGTCCAGGGCATAGCATTATAAGGCAGGTTAACCAGGGTGGGATGAGAGGCACAGCTGCATATGCCTGTTGAAAGCTAAGACTACTTACTGTCTGTACCGTGGTAATGCAGCATTTCTGATTCAGGCAGCTTTTATGCATACAGGAAGGTGGACATCCTCTACACTCCATAGTCAATACCGTAGCTTGCAATAAACATGGTCAACTGAGAAGTCTAAAATAATCTTTAAAAATGTATTTTTAAGCACCTATATTAATATTTTCAGAATGTAGCCATAATGTATTTTTTGAACTGTCATGAGAAAAATATGTTAAAACACCCAAAAAGTTATGCAAATTATCATGTGGAGTTTTTATATACAGCTGAAAAAATAAGCCAATAAGCTGGCTTTTCTTAAGTTTGTATTGGTAAATCTGGCCATTGTTTTTTGTCTCATATTGTATCCTTTTATGCATATAATTCAAACACATGGAATAGTAGATAGAAGTGAAACATAAAACTTAAAGGAGCTATTAGCTAGATAGTTTTATACAAGAGAGGACTACAGAAGTTAGAGCTAATTAAAATGTGACCCTTATGTAAACTCTCTCCTTCCTCATACGTTGAGCTGCTCTGAGAGACATATTTCTTACTGCTAAACTTGCTTTCAGACGTGATATAGAAAAAACAAACCACTTTATTCTGAAGTTTTATAGACATTTTGAAGATTTTAAATAATAAAACAGGAAGAGAGAATTCCCGTTTCTCCCTCTCTCAACTAACCCAATTACCGGACTTCAGGTCTGCTTAAAAACTATGGGTAACCAGTAGAAACATTACTGATGCTGTTACAAAAACTCAGTGTTCTTTGACACAAACAGCTTGGCCATACCTCACCACTCAGAAAACAGACAGACAGAAGACAGACATCAGCAGGGTGCCTGCTGCAAAGTATCAAAGTGGTAACAAAAATCCTTGCCAGTTTCTCCAGTCAGGGACAGCTGCAGCACCATCAGTGGCAGAACTCACCTCCCTTTGACCAGCTTCTACCTGAGGCCTGAAAATGACAGTGCAAACACATGCTGAATCCCATTCGGCTTACAGCTAGGGCCAGCTGGGGAAACCTACATCAGGCACTGGAAAAAAAATCTACGGCAGACCCTTGCAAGCCCAGTTGCAGCAAAGCATACATTAAGAATCTCCAGCTGAATCAAATCCCTATTGAGGCAGGCAGCTCTGTCACGAATTTCTCCACAGGCTCACCCCCACATTGAATCCACTACATTTTAATGCAAGTACCCAGGCTAATGTGCAAGTTTCTGCTTCTTTGGTGTTATCAGTGTGTACCCCCAATTGAAACCAATGTTGACAAAAAAATACCCTAAAATTATAAGTCGGCTGGGGGGAGGGAGGGATTTTCTTAATGCTGTCACCATTTTCTCAAACTCGTGCAGAGGCTTTTTGCTTCCCCCACCTTTTGACTCACCTTTGCCTGTTGTAAGGAAATAAAAATGGGCTGCCCAGGGAAGTAGTGGATTCTCCGTCCCTGGAGATATTTAAAAAGAGACTGGATGTGGCACTCAGTGCCATGGGCTGGTAACCGCAGCGGTAGTGGTCAAGGGTTGGACTTGATCTCTGAGGTCCCTTCCAACCCAGCCGATTCTATGATTCTATGATTCTATGAAAAAGGGTGTTTCACGTTTGGTTGGTAGAAAAGAAGTCAGCGCTGTATGAAAAAAAAAAAAAAAAAAAAAGAAAAGAAAGAAAGAAACACCAGACTATTAACTCGGCACTGATCATCACCCCACTAAAATAGAAAGCAGCCCGAGTTGGGGTTTATTTCAAAACCCCCTGCTCCGAAGGCACAAGAGGAATGTAACTGGTTTAGTGTCATTTGATACCAGCAGCCTGAAAGATTCTCCGCCCCAACCAAAACACCGCCCCGTTCACACTTCGCGCCGGGACCCGGTCCCGACCCGCAGCAAATGGCGGCCCGGCCAGCAGCCGTTACCCCGCCCGCCATCAGGGCAACGGCGGCGCGAGCTGCAGCACCGCCACCCTCCGGTGGCCACCGGCACCGCCGCTCAACCGGCGCGGGGCCGGGCCGAGGAGCGGCGGGGGCGAACGGGGCGAGCCCCGCGGCCTGGGGAGCTCCGGGGGTGGCGGTGGTACCCGCGGCAGCCCCGCGCTTCTCTGTGAGGAAGATGCCCCCGCGGGTGGCAGAGGGCAGCGCTCAGTCGGGGAGATCTGCGGTGGGATCAGCGCTAGGCAGGGCGGCCCCGGCGGAGGGCCCGCGGGTTGGGAACGGCGGCGGTGGGGGTGACCGAGTGAGAGAGGTGTGCTGCAGGGTGAGGTTCATCTCCTGATCCGCTTCGGCCGAAACAAGGCGAGGCAGATGCGTGTGTTCTGAAGCCGAACTCTGGTCACCGCTGGCGGCTCTGCCACCCCCTTGAGTCAGCCCGGCCCGCCGCCGGGGGGCTCCGTAGGCCTAGGGCGGGCCCGTACCCCGTGTCTCCCGCCATGCCGAGAGCTCCGGGGCCGCGGCCGGGGATTCGCAGCCGCCGCTTCTCCAGCACCGGCAGGCGAGAGGACGTCTTTCCTCCGCACCGCAACCGGAGGCTGCCCTTATCATAGAACCGGCTGGGTTGGAAGGGACCTCAGAGATCCAACCCTTGACCACTACCCCTGCGGTTCCCAGCCCATGGCACTGAGTGCCACATCCAGTCTCTTTTTAAATATCTCCAGGGATGGAGAATCCACTACTTCCCTGGGCAGCCCATTCCAATGTTTGATCACCCTCTCCGTAAAGAAATTTTTTCTAATATCCAACCTAAACCTCCCCTGGCACAAGTTAAGTCCATACCCTCTTGTCTTGCTGATAGTTGCCTCGGAGAAGAGCCCAACCCCCCCTGGCTCCAGCCTCCTTTCAGGGAGTTGTAGAGAGCGATGAGGTCTCCCCTGAGCCTCCTCTTCTCCAGGCTGAACACCCCCAGCTCCCTCAGCCTCTCCTCATAGGGTCTGTGCTCAAGTCCCTTCACCAGCCTGGTTGCCCTCCTTTGGACCTGAATATATTATCCAGAGCCAGCTTCTGACACTGTTGCTATCCTGTACCGTTTTCCCTACTCTATTTTTTTTGTTTGATTTTTTCTCCTCCCCTATTGGTGGTCAGAATGTACAGGATGATGCTGAGCAGGCAATGGTGTGGAGAGTGATAGGGGTAAAAGTGAGCAGCTGCAGGGACAGCTGGGTTGGGGAGGACACAAAAGACCATGTGTGCAAGGGCAGTGTGACAGCAGGAGGCAGAGACTGTCAGCCCCACGGGGAAGATTGCGAGGGGAGACTCGGAGGAGAAAACCCTGAAGTCCAAACTTTCATCAGCCTGAATCTGAAACCCTTCTAAACCCCCATACTCCATCTCTACCATCCTAACCCCCAAATGCTGTTCTAGAATCTCCTCCTCCTAGAGACAGTTCCACCACAACGCCGAGCTGAACTCCTTGGTTCAGTCCCCCCACAGTTCTCCCATACACTTTCCATCAGACCTCAGCCTGCCCAGGGCAGCTTTTCACTCCTTGACTGATTTCTTCACTGGGAGCATTGCACGAAGGCTAGAAACACAGTCTTGGCAAAGTATTTTCTAAATCAAAGAAACTTCAATTTTCCCAGTGCTGAAGTTAAAGAGTCCCAGATTAACAGTTCTGAGACAGGAGCTCGTGGACCTTTTGGCCTGATCTGTCAGTTTCTGTAAATTAAAATTACGGTGTCTTGCCTCTTATTTCATATGTATTGTCTTGCATGTCTGCAGATGGCTTCCTCTGCGCAAAGCAGTTACTTCATAAAACTCAGCCTTTAATTCCATCTTGCTATGAGCTTATGATACCTGAAGTGGTCTAGTCTCCTAAGTCTCTGTGCCTTCATTACTTCAACATGTTCCCAAGTAATATAGTGTCTAATATTAAACTGGGCCTGCCAAGGCCATGCTGGGATTTTGTTTTTTTCCAGAACTCCTATTTGCAGCAACAGACAGGAGGCAATGAAAGAATAGGTAAAAAGACTGTGAAACTGAATTTACGAAAGAAAATTAACTTCACCATTTGGTACTGGCATACTATGTATTTTTATGAGTGGATTCACTGGATTCTCAAGCACCCACTTCATTGAGTCAGAATGTGAGGGACTGGAAGGGAGCTCTAGACATCACCTAGTCCAACCCCCCTGCCAAAGCAGGATCACCTAGGTCAGGCCACACAGGAACATACCCAGGCACGTTTTGAAAGTCTCCAGAGAAGGAGACTACACAACCACTCTAGGCAGCCTGGTCCAATGCTCTGTCACCCTCACGGTAGTTTCTCCTCATGTTGAGGTGAAACGTCCTATGTTCTAGCTTAAACCTTGTTCTATTACTGGGCACCACTGAAAACATATTGGCCCCTTCCTCTTGACACCCATCCCTCAGATATTTATAGATATTATTAAGATACCTTCTTCTCAAAGCTAAACTGTCCCAGTTGTCTCAGTCTTTTGTTCAAAGGAGAGATGTTCAAGTCCCTTAATCATCTTTTTATCTCTCCATTAGACTCTCTCCAGCAGATCCCTGTCTTGAACTGGAAAGCCCAAAACCGGATGCAGTATTCCCAGTGTGGTGTCACCAGGGCAGAGTAGAGGGGGAGTAGAACCTCACTAGATCTTTGATGCTTATGTGTATCATAGTGCCTGTTTATCTCATTCTTTATTGCCACACGCATTTCATACAGCCAGGCTGAATTTTACCATAACTCATCCAGCTTCTATTTATACTATAGCCTCCCATGCAGATAAGGCTCGTTTGAATAACAGAATAGATAAAGTCAGAGGATCTGGAAAAAGTCAAGTAGAAGTCCCCTTCCTCTCCAAGCAGGGAACCCAGCAATTGATGCACACAGTAGATTGTTAACAATGTTACATCTCACTGCTTTTCCAGGTAGACATGCACCCAGCAGCATGTACAGAAGCCTTCCCCTATTCCACCCATCTGTATTCACTCAGTGCAGATGAGCACTAAATATTCATTCTTGCTCGGTTTTTATTTTGCATCAATAACACTGGCTACATACAGTGCAAAGATGAGATTCTGAGCATCTAGGATTTGCTGTTATTTCCATTTGAAATGTAGTTACACAGTGAAGCAAGTATTCAATATTAATCTGCTTGAAACGCTAGAGAAGTTAAGTGACAAGAAGCTGGGAACGATGATTTAGAAATGGCAGATCAATTATGCATCTCGGAGAAAAACAGAGACTGAAACTGTAAGTGAAATGATTGTAATTCATCCTATTTTGAACCAAAATTTGTGTAACATTAACTTACTGGTGAGCAGGCAGACTCATCTGCAAATAGTGCTGTCTGCTGAGCAGCCTGAAGGCAGTTAACAAAGGAGATGAGTACAGACTCACTGTGAGGCAGAGACTTTGAGACAGCTGCAGGAGGGAGACAGGAAAGGATGAACACTCTCCCTGGGAGGTTTTCCACATAGATTTGGCCAAGTGAGCAAGTCCAAAGGCTCCCATGAAGCAGGTGTTAGCTGAGACAATTTCTGTTTGTACAGGAAAGACGCCAACATAACCAGCAGGGACTGTGAATCATCATGATGAACGACTATGTTAGATTAGATCCCTGTACACACTTGAGAGGTCTAAGGTGAGTTCATAGGGTGTTTTCTCAGTTAGCTCAGCCCTCAAGGATAAGCATGAATCAGCACTGATGTTTTCAGCTTTTCCCAGGCTTCCCTCAAGAGCAGACTCAGCCCACACATGCATGTGAGTGCTGGCCACCTGTGTAGCCTGCCCACACTTTGCTAGGACAGTGTGTACACTTTCCTGTAAGGAGCAATGCACCCGTGCACTGATGGGATTGTACCACCTCCCACCCCATGTCTTACCACCACCACAAGATGTGACTAGAGATTTCTGCAGGTGTTTAAACATTTCCTAAAATGTTCTTTGTACACAAGAAAAACGAATTAACGTTTTCTTTATTGGTAAAATTATTGACAGCAAGTATTAAAAATTCTTGGGGGCTGATGAGTCTTTTTTTCTGCCTCTCATTTTAACCATAGGCTTTTCAGTGTATATGTCTGGCTGAGGGAAGAACTGCTTACTGGAAAAAAATGAGGTTGAAATTTTTATTTCCACACCAGAGATTTTTCTCTAGTTATTAGCCACTAAAACCTTTTTTTTTAAATTTGCATTAACAGAATTTTGTATACATTGATGTGGCCATAAGAGACACACTTTATTCATGTATTATTTTAGGATATAGCCATTGAGCCTGTGGGGTAGAGCATCCAAGAGATTTCCACTCCAAGCACCAATTTCTTACAACAATTAAGGTGGAAAAGAGATGTTCCAGGGAGTTTCTCTGGCAAGGCAGAAATATATGAAGCTCCAACGATGCTCCTGTCTTTGAAGGCTCATGGCATCCTCCTCTGGACTGCATAAGTAGGAGAGTTGCCAGCAGGTCGAGGGAGGTGATACATGTCCTCTACTCAGCACTGGTGAGGACACATCTGGAGTGTTGTGCCCAAGTCTGGACTTCTAAATACACTGGAAAAAGTCCAGCAAACCACCACGATACAATAAGAGGATGGAACATCCTTTTCTATGAGAAGGCTGAGAGAGCTGTGGCTGCTCATCCAGAAGAGAAGGCTCAGGGGAATCCCATCAACCTATATAAATAGGTTATATATATATATAAACCTTACAGAAGAGTGCACAGAGGATGGAGCCAGGCTCCTTTCAGTGGTGCCCAGTAAGAGGACCAGAGGTAAGGGGCACAACCTGAAACACAGGAGGTTCCCTCTGACCATCAGGAAACACTTTTTTACAGTGAGGGTGACTGAGCCCTGGCACAGGTTTCACAGGAAGGTTGTTGGGAATCTTCCGTCTTGGAGATGTTCAAAAGGTTGCACCAGACAACCTCCCGAGGTACCTTCCAACATCAACCAGTCTGTAATTCTGTACCTGTACCTGAAGAGTGAATCCAGTGGCATATTTCTCTATTGCCTTTATAATATGCATAAATTACTGAAAACAGTATTAAAAGGATGCACACAAACAGAAAAACCACAACAACCACCAAATTTCAGCATTGCAATATTTGACATCTGCACTTTCTGCTGTAAGCCACTAACCTAAGATATTCTAAATTTTGCATATTTTGTCTCATTTAAAAATAGGCCAACCAACTCCACAGGAAAAGTTTACCCATCTAAATGTTAGACAGAAAAATTTTTCCCTTCTTCCGTTAGCCAGGAGGAGCTGCAGTAGTTGAACGCACCAAATTACAGTGCTACAGAGCATGGCGAAGTAGTACCTCAGTGGTTGGATTTAAGCAGCTGCCCACAAATGGGAACATAGTGATAACTAGCTGAGGTATTTCTGATACATCTGTTACCTTGATACAACAGCGAATGTAGATGTTCCTCATTTCACAGATGGAGAAACTGAAGCACAGAAAAAAAACAGTGTTGTGTGATCCATGAGTCAGGGTAAAGAAAACGGAAGGAAGGATATCAGGAAAATCTCTATGGCTGAAAAGAGTGAGAGAACAAAGAGCTGTGAAGAGTTGGGCTGTCAGGCTTATAGCTCTAATGTGTATTTACTCATTTAAATGCACATAAATGGCACACTTAGAACTGAAAAGTTTGGTACCCACATTTTTAACTCACTAGTGGTTCTGTTTCCCTTGAGTCACTCCTAATGCTCTGGATATAGAGAACAAAAAGAAGAAAAAAATAGCTCCAAAACACACAGAATACAAGTATCTTGATACAACAGCATCTACAAAAAGAGCTGTGCATGGTTCTCATCTAAGTTCACTTGACAGTGGTCCTGCCAGAATGATTATGTTACGTACTGGTGCCAGTATCTAGCCATGGTTTTACACGGAATGAAATGAGTCATAGAAAGTCATGGTGACGTATACCATACTCAACATGAAACAAATAAAAAACATGAACCAGGAGGCCAAAATCAGGGTGGAAATCTAACTGGTACCTCTCGGAGTCTTTCTTGAAATCAGAAAGCTATAGGACTTAGGACAGGAACACAGGAATATAATGAAAATATTTTTGCACAGTAGGACATTGTTTTGAAGCTAACAAAGAAGTGGCCAGGAAACAGACACAATCAGGAAAGCTGTGTGAAAAATAGTGTTCCTGTAAAATTTTTCTAATTTTTTTTAATTCCCCTTGCTAAATCACAGTATTCAAAATCTCAAAAGTATTTACAAATGAACATGTATATACAAAGTATATACCATATTTTGTATATACAAGTATATACCAAAAAACCATGACTAGACAGAGATCACACTATATCTTTTCCATTTTAATAATTTTGACTGTTGTGTTTTTATAAGTGGCTTAATTTTTAAGGGAAAAAATAATTGGCAAAAAAGAACTGGGCTTATTTTCAGAATGCTAAAGCAAAATGTCAAAAGTCACATTTAAAAATTAGTCTTTCCCATAAACAGGCTTCTGAAAAAAACAATTTTTGAATGAGAAAAGCAGCCACTGAATGTTCTGAGGTAGCCATAGTAATCAAATAGCCTTTTCCACACTTCAGACCCTATAGTACAGAGTTGTTTTGAAACAATAGTGGTATTTGTTTTCCTTTAGTGTTCTCACTTTTTCCTTTTAACCACAATACATTTATTGTATAGTAGGTAATATAAAGACAGTCGTGAACATTCATGCACATGAAAGAGTGGAAGGAAGAGGTGGAATTTTCCTTCCAAATTTTGCATCAATGAAACAATGTCTAAAAAAAAGCCATTGCTGCTCTTATAACAACTACAACTCTGAATGCTATAGATTAGTGATAATGGTCATAGAAAAAGATGAAACTAAAGTGTAATGTCAGAAGATCAACTGGCACCATCTAATACTTCAGAAACCAGACCCTTTAGCTGCCAGTTGTCTCTATATTTGGTCTTTTCATAAATCATGAATCCTTGGCATTACCCTACAACCTGAATATATTCCATATATGGATAATAGAAAAAAAATTGTTCCATCAGCATCATTATGTCTTTTTTCTGGTGTACCCAGAAAAAATAGTTTTTAGAAGAAAACCTTGAACTAATCATTAAACATCTCTCAACTGATCTCATGCTCTATTAATGCAGTTCCTACAAGAGAAACATATTAATCTTCATTGAAAGTGTGCATCAGTGAAGAGCAGAAGAGCTGAAATGCAATTTACAATAAAAGAACCAAAGTGGTTTATTGGGGTATACATCAATCCTCTAGTGGAGTTAATGAAATGTACAGAGGAACCTAATAACAAATTCATAGATTGTTGCATATAACTCCTTGTTAAATTTTAAAGCTATACAAGAAAGACAGGGAACTGTAATCAAATTATATTAGCAATTCAAACTCCAGTTACAAACTATAGACCAGCTGACTGTCCACAAGAGTCAGGAAGGATTTCAATTTGAATGGTCACATTTTATGCAGATAACAATAGTATGAAGTGTGACCTTTCTTGGGATCATCAGAAATGGCCAACAACTTGATAGATAGGTTATTCTGATCCTTATGAGCCATAGGCAAATGTAGCAGCAAGGCAGAAAAGACAGCAGAGTGGGGAATTACTCAGGGTGACACAAATGGAATACAGCATGTCATCTATATCTTGCCTGTTCAGGGTCCAAACCTAAATGGCTGATTCATTTAACCTTTAACTTCCTTAGTATTTCTAACCCAAGCTATTAGGGACAAGGACTAATAAAATAATACTCTATAGAATCACATTTAAAAAAAGTAACACCAATTAGATGTTTTACCCCGTAGCCCTTCAACTGTAGTGCCTGATGCAACAAGCATTTACTGAAGGCAGCCCACACATCTACCTGTCCTGCACAACACATCATGAGCTGAAGGCAGTAGCAGAAGATCAAAAGTCAGCTGAAACATGTCACAAGAAGAGGCAAGCACTTTTAAATTAAATTCCCAGGTTGCCTTAGGGTGTAAGTAGCACCCTCTTGTTAGCCAGGAAAACAAAAACCGTATTTAACAATCACTGACCTTCTGACCTGAATAAAACTTCCTGCTTCCTTCAGATCTAGTGATTAATTTAATCCCTACTCCGTAAATGCAGTACAGTGACAAGACAAGCAGACGCTTCTCAGCATCCTGCTGTGTAACCACATCAGAAAGCTGAGTTAGGTTTTCAGAGAAAAGGAGGGGAACTGTCTCCATGCTGTCAGCAGTGCCCTGATGTACTGGATCACTGTGATACACGTGGAATGCAAGCAAACAGCAATGCTGTGTCCTTCCAGAACATCTGACAAATGCACTTCACCTGCTGCATCCTATAATTACATCAGCCTCTTTGCATTTACCTCATATTGGTGACTAAGCGCTATTGTATGCTCAGACAGGACTTTCAGGTGTCTTTTTGTCACCTCTTGCAACTACAGTCTTTAGTTTACTGGAGATTTTCCCATTTTAAGTCCTTAATAGCATTTGAACATTGCATTTATCCCATTTCTATCTCTTCATAAATGTCTCTCTTTTTATTATTGTAGGGGAGAAGGACATCACTTTCTCACTACTGATACAGCCATTCTTTAACTGGTAAAAGTGAGCACCTTTAGTCTTTACGACATTCCTGAGTACAGACCTGCCCCTTACTGCAAAGACACCAATTAATATTGTGACCCCTAGCACTTTTACTCATTCAAACCAATGGCCCCTTGTGCAAAACAAAGCAGTAACTGGAGAGAAACCATGGGAAAGCAAAAAGAAGTGAGAAAGAATAAGTTTATAGCAACAGTAGGATTGCTTATTTTCCTTTAAATGATTACTTGCTGTCTATTCCTCAGTAAATATCCTGAAGGTAAAAAGGCAGTGCATTGCAGCCATGCAGCATTGCAGAACCAGACAAAATATACTAATTTTCTTTCATGGCAGGGCATATTGCCATCTTGTGGCTGTTTTGTCTATACTGTTCTGAAAATGTGAATAAAATATGTGAACATTTCTTTTTATTTTTAGTAAGCTTAACCATTTAAGAAATGTGAGAGGTCAATCACAAGTGGGTAAGGTTTATCTGAGCTTTTCTGAAACTTCACTCTGGCTTAGTACCATTCCATCAAACTATTTCTCCTTCATGTGTGCAGGCTGTTTTTCTGAGCTGTAACCTGTATCTTGATTGCCTCACTGATGTCATTATTTCCTATTTTTTTCTTTAATGTTTAATGAAAGGAAATTTAATGACATCTTTTCTTATAGGATCTTATCTTTATGTTTTAATGTATTTTGCATCTTCTGAAAAGATAAATTCCTCTAACCAGAATCTGTGAAATCATGGAACTAAATTTAGCAGGAAATTTGATATAACCAAGAAATAAAATAATTAGCTAAAAAAGCACCAAGTATATGTGAAGATAAAAGCTGTGTTGTGGAAGTGTCTTAGTCATATGATTATATGTACTCTTAATAGAGCAAATTTTTTCTGAGGTATATCTGAAGAATACACACAAACAGTAAATATCTGCACAAAATATTAATTCCAGTGATGTGCTCTATGGATCATCAACACCACTTAGTCTCCCATAGCATCATCTACATGGAACTGAATTTATTTGCGATCACCTTATTTTAGGAAGGGGTCTGTACTTGGTAATATACATGAGCCCAAGACATGTTTTCCTGAACAGAAGTAGACTTGGGCTGGCACTTTAATGCCTTCCTGGATTAATGCCTATAAAGAGATCTGTGTTGATTATGAAACTGTTCTACTTTTGTGACAGTGAGAAGAATAAACCACAAAGTGACTCTCAGTGATTTCATCATTGCTTTGATCTTGTCCTCTTTCATAAAGATGTAAATCAGATATAACTAAATCTAGCGAAAAATCAGTGAAAGCAAGTGAAGTTATGTTGGTAGGAGAGACACATGATGACAAGAAAATAGCTCTCAGTTGCCACTTCACAATCTCCCCTAGAAAATATTCTGGATATTGAAGTCTTTGACATGCACTCTTATATTGTCTGGATTTGGATGTTTAATATTTAAGAAACCTGAAGTTTCTTTGGTCTTAGTAAGTTGTTGCTGTTGCCCAGGGTGGACATCAGTAAAGGGATATATTCTGTTATGTTGTCCTTGGATTATAAGGGAACAGAAGCAAGCCTTTTAGCTGCTGGGCATTCCTTAGTCCATAAAAATGAGTGATGGAATTTACCTGATCAAACATTGTTGCAGTCACCCTTGATAACAAGGGAATTAGTAATAGGACTGAAAAAAACCCAGGCTTTTTTGATCTTGCCTTCTGCAAAATGAAGGCTGTTTTCAGCTTGTTTGTGACACTCGTACCTGACCTGCTGGTCCTGAAGATGGCTGCAGCTGCTTCCCAGCAAGATAGCTGTGTACTGTTGCATACCTTCAGTGTTTGTGTAGGGATTCTGAAAAAAAAAAACAACCTTTGTCAGCTCTCCTTTTCTTGTAATCAGCTCTATGGTTGTGGTCAACTGTGTTACTCTTCCTTTAACTGAGACAAAAAGGCCCAATGCTCGCAGGCTTCCGAACAGGAAAGGTGAACAGTCCATGGGGCAGAATATGACCCTGGCATAAACTACTGTTGCCCTTTGCAAACTGTTGACACCAGTATCTACTTCCTAGAGCAGCTCTGCAGCAGTCTCACAGCTGCAGCAGACAAAGCTCACACTAAGCTAAAACTCATCCAGAAAAAACACTGCTGATCTTTACAGGAAGCAGAGATGAATCACTTCCTTTTTACAGTCCTCTGTCCCCCATTTTGCTTCTATGTGAGATTGGAGTAGAGAAATAATCTTGACTTTCACTTGCTGCAACGTAAGAGAAAAACCATGGAGCAGATTTCCAGCTATGGTTTCTCATTCAGCTGTGTTGCTTATGGCAATTTAAGCAATCCCAGGCCTCCTTCCTCACCCCCTCTTCTGCATCTGTGTTGTGCAAATGCAAGTGGTTTTGCCCCAGGCTCTTAACAGGCAACAGGTTCATTTTCAGACAGAAAAGTAAAACGAATTGGCTATTTTCAGTCATACCAGGTCCCTGATGCAACTGACTACTTGCCTGCATGAGAAATAATGCAGGAGTGAGCAGCCACAGAAAAAGAGACTGGGTAGCAGACAGAACCTATTTTCTGTCATGAAGGACTACCTGAAATATATGTTGATCTGCAGCTGTAGAGTCCTCCATTTTCAGAAAGCAATAAGCCTTCAGATAGATGTATCTTGGAGAGTTCAGGCTTGTATAGGACCATCTTTGTAATGTGATTTGGGCAATACAGAGATAGATTTACACAAAAAGAGATTTCGAAAGGGCCTTGGTACTCATCTCCAGTGGATCTGAACATCTGTTCTGGAGTGCAATTTTACTTGTGTAACAATTCCCACAGTTGCCTGAAGGGAGATGAAGACTCAAGTCCCACAGGATTGCCACCTTTCCCTAGATAAGCAATTAATTCCACAGGTAGCTGTAGCAGACACTGATGTGCCCACACAGGGGGCTGTGTTATACATAAAGCATAAACAAACCATTGAATTTCACTTTCTGCACTTTAGATGGTGATAAGGGGAAGTGAAGCAGATTGCCAGGCTGAATGAACTACCTTGTATTCCAGGTGCACCTGTGATTGCTGGTGTCAATAAAATGCATGGCAGAAGGTGGCATTGAAATCCTAACTTCATTTAAATTTTGATATTCTGCAAACATACAGGCCCTGATCTAGGCATGAAAATGACATAGCAGCTTCAAAAATAAGGAGCTGAGCTAAGCCTCCTATTTTTTCAGCTATGCTGTGACATCTGAACCAATTTGCAAGTTGCAAAGTTGAGCACAGTGTGACTGAGATTTAACAGATTATAATTTTAAAATAAATTTTAAATAAATTATTCTTTATTATAATTTAATTTTATTATAATTTAACATTTATGTTCTATTTACCTAAAAGCTGTGTTGGGAGGCGTTATGTATATGAAGTCAAAGTATAAGATGATGACACTTGGCATTTCATAGAAGCTGATAGCCACAGGTAGAAGCAGAGGACATAGCTATGATGCAGCAGTATTGTCAGTGCTGCCATTCTTAATTCAGGTTGACTGCAAGTGCCCAGAGGTTTGTTCTTGTTCATTTACTTTATTTCTGCTTTATATTTAGAGCAAACACTCTTCCCTAGACAGCTGCAGGTGGGATGGCCCTTGGCTTTCTATCCTGGCACCTAAATATATAAAGGCCTTAAATCAAAATCATTGGCCTGCTTAGTGGATGAGGGAAAGGCTGTGGATGTTGTCTACCTAGACTTTAGTAAAGCCTTTGACACAGTTTGCTGTAGCATTCTTCTAGGGAAAATGACTGCTCATGTCTTGGATGGGTGTACACTTTGCTGGGTGAAAAACTGGATGGTCAGGCCAAAAGAGCTCTGGGGAGTTAAATCCAGTTGGTGGTGTTCCCAAGGGCTCAGTGTTGGGGCCAGTCCTCTTTAATATCTTTATCAGTGATCTGGATGAGGGGATCTAGTGCTTCCTCAGCAAGTTTGCAGATTACACCAGCTTGGGTGGGAGTGTTGGTCTGTTTGAGGGTAGGAAGGCTCTACATATGGATGTGGTCAGCTTGCATCCATCAGCCAAGGCCAATGCTATGAGGTTCAACAAGGCCAAGTGCACTTGGGTCCTGCACTTGGGTCACAGCTGCAGGCAATGCTGCAGGCTTGGGGAAGAGTGGCTGGAAAGCTGCCCAGCAGAAAAGGACCTGAGAGTGTTGGTTGACAGCTGGATGAATATGGGCCAGCAGTGTGCCCAGGTGGCCAAGAAGTCCAACAACATCCTGGCTCATACCAGAAATAGTGTGGCCAGCAGGAGAAGGGAAGTGATTGTTCCCCTGCACCTCAAATGCTGTGCTCAGTTTTGGACCCCTCACTGCAAGAAAGTTATTAAGGTGCTGTAGCAAGTTCAGAGAAGGGCAGCAAAGCTGGTGAAGGGTCTGAGGAACAAACCTTACAAATAGCAGCTGAAGGAACTGGGGTTGTTTAGCCTGGAAAGCAAGAGGCTGAGGGCAGATCTTTTAGCTCTCTACACATGCCTGGAAGGAGGTTGTAGCAAGGTGGGGGTTGATCTCTGCTCCGACATAACTGGTGATAGAACAAGAAGAAATGGCTCCCAGTTGTGCCATGGGAGGTTTAGATTGGATAGTAGGAAAAAATTTCTTCACCTGGATATTAGGAAAAAATTTCTTCACCTTGTCAGGTTCCTTGTCAGACACTGAAAAAGGGTGCTCAGGGAAGTGGTGGAGCCACCATCTCTGATCATATTTGAAAGACATGCAGATGTGGTGCTTAGGTACATGGTTTAGTGGTGGACTTGGCAGTGTTTGGTTAACAGTTGGACATTACAACCTAAATGATTCTTTTGTTTCTATTCTTGAATGGTAAAGCCACTGGAAAATTAGGAGGATCATAGATTACAGTCATTAAAACCAAATAAGATAATAGAAAACATTCTTTTGGAATTTTTATTATCAGAAATTGTCTGTTAGCAGTACTGTTAAATCCTTAAAGGTTAAATTTATTTAGAATTGTGTTCATTTGCAATGTTTCACTTACGTAGCACTTTGTAGAAATATAGAAACTGATTTTAGGTGAATTAACCTCAGTATCTGAAGTGCCCTTGTGATATCAGCACTGAATTCAGTGGCAGGGTTTTGAGCTTTCTGAAGCGTTAGTCCATCCATGACAGGAAGAAAATCCTAGAAGCAGCAGGAGATTTTATATATACAGTTTGTTGACTCATGAAGAGCAGGAGACAGGCATAAGTGTTTGGGCTTTGCTCTGGAGTTTGGGACTTAAATCAGAATGTAGGTCAGACAACAGAAATTTACTTTCTCGGGATCAAGTCTGTCAAGGCAACTGCAAAACTCTGTTTCTTGTAATGAAGTTGTCTGGAATCCCCAAGGAAAAGTTCTTGTTTTCATTGCATTTTCTTCTGTGCTAAGCTATACTAGTAAAATGGCCGTGTAACAGATGCAGGTTTGCTTATGGTACACTGGAAGGCAAGAACTGACAACTTGCTAATCCCCAGAAAGATTTTGCACTAGAATTCTGTGCCCATCCCACCAGTCTTTCCTGGATGATGGATGGGGCTTGATTCCTGCTCTGCTGATGTGTGTAATGGCTGAAGTTGCAGTGTAGAAGTAAGAATCAATAAGTACCTGTCACTTTTCTTAGGTTAGGGTTGCAAGAGAAAAGGTTTAACCCTACCAGTGAACAAGACTAAAGTAGTGTTACATGGCATTGACAGGCATTCACTGTGAGCAAAATCTATTACTCTGCCAAAAATGAAATTGTGAAAGAAAAGGATAACTTTGAAGTATTTGTCTCCTTCCTGAAATGACACTCACTGCTGTTGGAATTCCATGTTTATCACATCCCACAAGCTGCCAAGCCAGATCTGCCCTACTTTGAAATAAATTATAAATTCAAATTGGTTTAATCCAGTTCTGAAAAACTCACCAGGAATCTAAAAGTCCAGGTGGGTGGCTTCATCATCAGGAAGAGAGGTTTTGAAAGCTTTGGAACAGGAATTGAGTGAACAGGGCTGTATTATTATATATAATGTATAATATAATGTAGGCATTAAATGTTGCGGAAGGACACACACCCCCTTCCTCTGATGAATGTCAATGGAAGGAGGGAATGATGGGAAGGACAGCAACTTGTGGAAGAATAGTAATCACTGGAGATTGCAGATGTGATTCTGAACAGATAAATGGATTTTGATTAAGTATCATGACACCTTTTTATCCTTTTCTTATTTTTCATCTTTCTTTTCAACATGGAGTGACCCTTTGGGTCCAATCTCAAACCCTACTGAATCCTGCCATCATTCAGTAGACTCAGTATGACAGTTTTTAATTCTCTTCAGAATTTTTCAATTTCTATTCCCTTCAAAATAACGCAGCCAGTAAGAACATTTGTTGACACCTTTCTAATGTCATGACTATTACCAGTCACACTCAAGTGCAGTTGCCTGAAACCATATGTCCATTTTGTTTTAGGAAAACAAATTGATTTTCTGAATGCAGTAAGAAGAGCTTAAGGCTTAGTTCCTGCTCTGCATACTAATATCAGGCAAAGAAAAATCCATGGCTGGGTATCAAAAAATGTAAACAAAAGACGAATTAAGATATTTTAATTAATCACATTGTTAAGATGTCCTAATTGTATCATTAGGATATAAACAACATTTGTGGGATAAGCAGCTCAGTTGGATCTGCTGCCTTTCCACTGTCTCACCCTCCACAATTAGGGAGAAAACTTGCATTTATGCTTGAACACCCCTTAAACTACCATGGATCCAGATCCTTGGTATCCTATTAAAAACCTGTATTGCTCCTGTGAGACTTCTGGTGTTTCATACATTAGTTTTTAACACACTACACCTCTAGGAAAGAAATAAGTCTGAGTCTTATGTATTTACTTCAGCCTTTAAATGTCCAGAACTATGCATAGTGACTGTAGAAGTGCAGAGAGAGGAAGGCAGAGTCCATCTTGCAGACCTCAGGAAAGAACCCTTCAGTTGCTTTGTATTACACCACCAAGAGCCCATGGGGCTCAGAGCTCTTAGTGCTCAAAGTATGTATCATTTCAACCAAGTCCAGTGTTTTTTGATACGTTACTTAAGCAGGGCCACCTTACCCACAATATGTCACAACTAAACCAAGTATCTCTTCCTTTACAATAAAGCTGAAGGGTAAAGAAAATAAACTACCACTTTTGACTCAAATCTAACAAGTTTTCCCAGGACAGAAATGTACATCATAATTTCTTGGTGGCCTCTCAGGGATTCTCTCGGGGTCTCTCGGCCTCTGTCATTCAGTATGTCAGGCACCTGTCCAAGGGTGTCAGCAATGGCTCACTACACAGCTCAGACTTCTTCCCTCTTGTAGGCTTCCTTTGTCCTTGTCAGACTCTTTTCAGACATACAAACACATGAGCTGCCCCAGTGCATGAAGCTAAATGCCAGTTTAGCCCAGAACATGGACTCAACAGCACTCCAGTATTTCAGAAAAGTGTGTGAGAAATGGAAGTATACTGATATAACAGAAGCATGCAGTGATAAAATAAATTCTGTTTTCCATCAGCTAGCTGCTTAGGAGCTGTTTATTCAGGAATTTGTACGGGACCATAATGTTTCATACAGATAACTGGATTTTTTTTTTTCATTTAATATCTCTTTTTTATCCATCTGGCCTTCTTTTGCAAGCAGTACTGGGACTGATTTCGAATAGTGTGCTACTAATTTTGAAAAGTGCTTCCTTTCAGGTTTTTTAAACCTAGTGTTGAGGATTTCATTGGATGTCCCTTCAAACTCAAGGAAAAAATATTGCATGTTTCTCTACTCACCTTCTCTAAACCATTTGTAGTTTTACAGGCTATTATCATATTACCTTCTCATCCATCTCTTTTCCAGACTAGAGAGCTGAAGTCTGTCTTGCTGTTGTATGTCTTTGATCACCTTGCATCCATTCTCTCTCTCATCTCTAGCTCTCCTGTACCTGCCTTGAGGCTACTGGGAAACAACTGTACACTCATCCAAGCTGTGGGAGCATCATGAATTTATGCAGTGACATAAGAATATTTTCTGGCTTCACTCCAACACTTTCCCAATAATTCCTAATGTTTCATATATTCATTTGACTTCCCATGGCCCCTGAGCTGATGTTTCCAGAAACCTAGCTACAGTCATTCTATAGCTACTTTACACCCTGTTGGTATGGATGTATGTATGTATGAATTGTTTGAGTTATTTTTAGTCTGTTTGCCTTACTTTACCCTTATGAGCATTAATTTTCATTTGTACATTTATTATCCAGTTCCTCAGTATTATGAGATTCAGCTACAGCTCTTTGCAGTCAGCTGCAGATTAGACTGTTCTGAATAATTTGTTATCAGATGCCATCATGTAAGTGCTGTATTTATCCCTTTTCCAGCTCTTTCCAGTTTCATATTTTCCATTCTCTGTCCCTTACATAGATTTCTCTAGAACATGTCCATCTCCCCCTTCCCAGTCCTTTTCTAGGCTTCCTCCTCAGAACACCATCCAAAAAAGGCATGTTTGAATCCCCCATTGAGCTATCATCTCTACAACAGGCTGTCTGTGTGGGATTCATTTCATCTAACTTTAGATGGTGACATCTATTTCTGGGCCAAATTCCCTCTATAATCAAATAGAGAGGAAATAGGCAGTGCTACAGTGGAAGTGATCCAACTCCAATGTAAATGTCTAAAATGCATCAGATGACTCATGTCCTAAAAGTGTTTATTCCTCATTGACTCAGGGAGTGGAGCAGATTATCTACGTCAGAGGCGGAAACATCATAAATTAGGTGAGAAGAATCCCACTTTTCCCCCTCAGATCTCACTGGGCTGCAACCACATAATTTTCCACATAAAAATCCAAGAACCACATTCTTTACAGACCTGAAACCTGCATTGAGGAAGGACTGGGCTTTGCAGAAATTTACAGGGTAACATCTTTGGTATTCCCCACACAGGGACAATTCAGCTTCCTTTGTGCTCTATGCTGTGCAGCAAGTGGCCCAAGCATAGGGGGTATTTCATAAGCCCCAACATTTATGCTTGCATTACTCTAGCTCCAGAATACTGCAATGCCACCGCAGTTGCTATCAGAAAGTTTTAACAGGACTGATCTTCCCTTGGAATGATTTATTTCTGCTTCAAACATTCCATTTGCTTGCATCATTTCTATAGCATCATGCTTCCCACAGAGAGAACAAGCTTATAATGGATATACGTAGTTCAGCTTCTTTTTCCTCTTACTCACCATCCTTTCCACCCAAAATCACCCTTCCCAGCACTCAAGTGTCATGCCTGGCAGGAGATCATTCACTTAGAGCTTTTAGACTGTTCCCTCCACAAGTTAATGATAAAAGCTACATTTCTAAAAAAACAATGTCATCAAAACCGACCACTGAAATATCTAATATAATCTTGAGACACTTGACAGTTAAGTTACCTGTGAGATCTGTTTTGTAAACAGTAATATATAGGGAAAAATCTGCACTCAAGATATACAAAACATCTTCTAAAAAAATCTAATTCATTTTCCTCTATGCAATATTCACCAGAGCACAAATATCCAGGGAGAAGCTTGTTCTAAATCTTCAAAATGTTACTGCAAATTATGTGCACTGGTTAGTACCCTTAAGCAACTGAACTACTCTGAAAACCTAGCTTATAAACATACTTTTTTCTCTCCCAAGAAAATATTCAGAAAACACATCCAATAGAAAGTTTTTTATTGTTGTTTGTTTTGGTTTTTTTAAAGGATTAAATATTTTCATCTCCAATTAGTCTTTAAAGCATTCTTCTGGCCCCTGCTTGGATTAAATACTGAGTAAGAGTAATGAAGGTATAAGATAGGTAAGATATGTAAGATAGATAAGATACATGAGATATTAAGATATAGTATATTGAGAATAGTACTACTTACCTTAGGAGAAATGACTGTGTATTGGAGATACCAACAACACGAGCTTTTATTCTGGACCTTTCTAAGGTCTAGATTAAACCTCTTCATTACAGCTTCACTGGGAAGACCCATATCCTCAGAAATGGCAAAGGAGTACAGCTATTACTCCTGTAGTTTGAACCGAGGAAGAACACATCAAAGGGTTTTTTAAGAACAGTCAGTGATAAAAAGGACAGAACATCATTAATCTAATTATTTAATTGTTAATTACTAATCTAGCACTTAATACAAACATCCAGTACAGTTTTCCAACTGAAGAATGGGGGACTTAGTCAAGTCCCTTGTATACTTCCAGGAGCTACCAGTGGTCTGAGATATCATAGAGTCATGGAATGGTTTGGGTTGGAATGGACCTCAAAGATCATCTCATTCCAACCTTCCTGCCATGGCCAGGGACACCTCCCACCAGACCAGGTTGCTTGAAGCCCCATCCAGCCTGGCCTTGAACACTGCAATGGGGCATCCACAGCTTCTCTGGGCAACCTGTGCCAGTGTCTCACCACCCTCATAGTGAAGAATTTCTTCCCAATATTCAATCTAAATCTACCTATAAAGCACTAGAATTCAGTATAAAGTCCTGCCAAATGCCATAAGAAGTATGACAGGGAGATGGAGATTAACCTAATATAATGAAAAATATAAAGAATCAGGTGATTGCAATAATAAACTGTTAAAGTATGAAGGTAATATTCATCTGTGCTCAGTGGTAGAATGTGGATGTCCCCAGCTGAATGCTCACCTCTGGCCCATTTTTCAGCTGGTGGACTGAAAATGAATATTTCTTCAGTACAATTCATCTCTTCTTAAATTAGGACACAGCTGCGGAAACCCCACCTCCAGAAACCTGTCTTCTGAACATCCTCCCACCCTTGGATTCCCAGTGGTGATTTTCACTGAGGAATTTTCTAGCTATTATTGAACGCAAATGATGTACCTCAAAAATGCTATTATTTATCTACTCATTCAGAAAAATTCATTCAGCTGTATCATTTTGTAATTGCTTAGGACGCACACCAGTGTTAACGGGGTAGTTTTATCTGAAATGTATTCCTCCATGATATGTAGAGAAGTTGTTCATAGGGCTTCTTCTTCCCCCATAAATATTTTTAATCTTAGGAAGTTAACTGACTTAGAGTTAAAAACTTAAATTCTGGCATTGGATATATATGACAAATAATTTCTGTCATCAGATGTCAGTTTCAACAGTATTTGGTTTAGCCATTTTGAGAGATGCTGTGAGCCATAGGAGCCAGCCTGAGTGCAATTACAAGCTTCACACCAGCAGCAAGCAAGCAAGCAAACAATTGGTGTGATGTTCAAGTCCAGACAGTGCTGCAGCACATCTCCCTGAATCAGGGAAGCTGCTGTAGCAGCATTGCTGTCCTCTCCTGTCAGTCAGCACGTATACCCAGCTGAGAAAAAGAAGTGTGAGACATCAGCCAGATTGCGAGTGGCAGGGGACCCAGGGGGAAACCCTGGGCTGGATGCAGCTACAGACTGTGGGGAGCAGCCATCCTGCTTATGCTGCTGCCACACAGCTCACCATCCCCACTGAGCTCTGCATCACACTCAGATCAAAAGACAGAGAGTGACTGGAGGGAGAGGCAGACGTCTGCCTCCTGAGTCCACCTTGTAAATCTTGCCCAGAGTGCTGAGCATTTCTCCTGAAAAACAACACTTCTCTATGGATGCAATATATAGAAGGGATGAGGTAACAGTTAATCCACATAAATTCATGAAAAAAATCATAGTAATTTTTTTTGTGGTGTGAATATGACCCAAGCCAATGCCTATTTACAGAGGACTCGAGCACAGAGTTTCCAGATTGGCTTCCTAATTCAGTATCCTCCCCTTTTACTTATGTAAATACCAAAAAAAGAAAAAAAATCATAACTCCTAACATTTTTTCAAGGGAGGTAACTGAAATCTCAAGGAAAGGCATATAAAAGACATTTTAGGAAACCTTACTTAGAGCTTTTGGAGATTTCACTGATCCTACAAGCGGAAAATTTTTTAATAATCACCCAGATGCTGCTTTTCACAAGCTGTAATACATGTTACAGAGGTGGCTAAACATTTTCATCATTTTGCTCATCAAAAAATGCATTAGTCTCATTTTTATCACTTAATTCCAGATGAAGTCTTGGAAAAGTTCCCTTTAACTACATGAGATCAAAATTTTACCGCAGGATAGATTTTTCAGAACTGCTGCTGGCTCCTAGCTCTGAGAGAGATCAATGGAAATCTCAAGTGCTTGAGAATCAGAAAAACTGGGCCTTAGATATAGGAATCTCAGACTGAGCAAAAGCAGAGATACCTCAGTTCAGACTCTTCTGAAAATTTGCCCACATGTATAGGAATTTATCCCTTTCAATGTCTGTGTCCACGATCTACTTACTGGGCTACAGATCCTAACCCATAGGATTTTTATCGTAACTATAGCTAGGGTAAAAAGCCAAAAGTGGCTTTTTTGTCAATATTACAATCTTCTTGTAATTTGAGTGCCTGGGGTCGCTCAATGCAACTTCACCCTGTGCAGACTAGACATAGAGAAAGGGAGAGGATTTTGACGGAAATCAATACTATACTTTAAAGGAGGAATTATGGGGAGGGTCTGTCTGCTTTGGTATCTCCCTCTAGTGTCCCAGTGCCGATAATGGGCTTTGACATCTTGCCAGCTCTGCCATCCTAGAAAAGAGGTCATGGCTAGTTCAGCTCAGAGTCTGTCTTGCTAATCTACCATTAACCACAGCACTCTTATACAATTATTTCTGTCTGACATTTCCATCATGAAACGGGTATTCAAGTTAGCTTACAATGCAATAACCAGTTTTGTTACGTGTGCAGCTTTTTGTCGTCTCCCAGGAAATAACTGGCATTTTTTCTCCCATGCGTGGGACAAACAAGTAGGAAGTGAATTTGTACCAAAAACCCAAGGAAAGCAAGCAAATCTCACAAGCTCTGAAAATTGAGTAGAGTGGGATATGTGTAACAAAGTAACTCTTTTCAAGGAGAGTTGACTGATGTGAAGTTTGAAAAGCAGCTAAAATTGCTGTATGAAGAGAGATACCATTTATTCTGAGCATGATGAGTATTGTGATTTGGCTTACTGCAAATACATGTTGTTCTATGCCTCTTGACTATTACATATCATATCATTACATGTCTTCTGAGACAGATGCTTTCTAGCAAATGAAAATCAGAACCATTGAGTAAATACTAGATGAAACAAAATGCTGTATTTTCTGTATTGCTTCTTGAAAATGTTTTTCAGTGAGCTTGATAGAAAAATATTATTGATAAAATTACAATAGATTATTTAAAAATTAAGTTGCAGGGTAAAGAACAGAGAGAATTTTTCGGGTGAGGTTTACAGACAGAAAATTAGGCGAGAAAAAGGTAGAGTCAGGAAGATGTCTTGCTCTCTTGCAGCAGTACTTCAAAAGCAATAGGAAGGAAGAGAATGAAGGCAAATCCCACAAGAACAGAAAAAGTACAAAAAACAGGGTCAGGTTTGGACAGCTAGGCCCATATGTCCAACTGGACTGGAAGATACCACACTATCAGTGACATGATACTGTGGTACCTTTATTTTCTTTCCCCTGTGCAGTACCCTTCGCCCCTCGTGTCTCATGACTTCCTCACACCTCTCACTGTAATAATCCCAAAGTCTTAATGACTTCTTTGGTCTTCCATGCCGTTTATTCTGTTCCTGATATCTCTGGAAATCCTAGAAGCTGGAAAGACCCATCCCAGTCAGTCCTGCTGCCACTACAGCAAGACACAGACACCTACCTGCAGCTGCTGCTCCCCATCAGTCTGTTCCTTCTATGCTCCACCCCATGCTCAGAACATCCTGTACCAGATGATGTGCTGCTCTGCTCAGTCACATTTTTCCATATTGCTCATTGTTCCACTTTTCCTTCAAGCCCTTAAAGCCCTTAAGAAAATTGCCACAAAAAAAAAAAAAAAAAAAAAAAAAAATTCTGCTTAAACAGTATTCCTAAGAAACGGTTCCTTCTCTCTGTCTCCTGCTATGCCAGGCCTTTTGCTAAGAAACTAGATGTTCTTCTATAGATTACTTCCTCAGTACATGTGTGACTTTGTTAAAATTAGTGTGTGCTTCCTCTCAAAATCTCCTTGTTCTATTCTGGTTTGTTACTCATCCTCATTCATGGCATTGCAACTGAAGTGGGTTATTTGGGGCAGGGACGCTGTCTTTATTTCTATCAGGAAAATTTACAAAGCTCTCCATAACTATAAAATAATAATTATTCCAGCATTTATTGCTGGGGCAATATTAGGGGGCTACAGAGAGGCTTGGTCATTTCAAGTCCCATAAGCCCTTCTTTTTAATGCTGTCATTCTACAAAGCTTTTCTTCAAAGGAGAGTTTTTGTGGCCAGATGCCAGAGAATTATGCAATGTCTGTAAAATGTGAGGCACAGAATGGTTTAGTACTTTCTCTGTGAGTTGAAAATTCAGGCTACTTTCATGTACCAGGATAAAAGTGGTTCAAAGAAATTGTGAAGCTGCCATAAACATTCTGTTACCATTTGCCTGTTATGAGCTAATGCTGAAATAGCTGTGGTGGTGCCACTGCCACCCCATCACTGTGTAGGCCAAGTATCATTGCAGAAGGCATGAAAGTGGGACACAAGATGCTGTAATATTCTGAACATACTGCAGCCCACTTGAACCGAGGAAGTTGTGCAATTAGTTTAATTCAAAGTGATAATTGAACCAACTCATGACTATCCCTAGGATAAAAAGAGGAGATGGTTTGGTGCTAACTTTGTCTCAGACACTTTAGGCCTTCAGTTTATCTTCTTTATATATTTAATTAAGCACATTTGAAGGACAAAGCTAGAGGGTAGTGAACTTTTACAACTCCCATTGAAATGAAAAGCAGCTATACATGTTCCTGAGGTTTTGCAAAAATATATTAATCCCATAAAAAATACATTAGATTACCATTAAAGTTCTTTAGAACTGACAATAAAAGCAAATAAATTTCTAATTAGGGCTGCCCCTCACTCATCAGACACAGACTGGCGTCTCCTTCCCTACTCAATCAATGCTTTCCTCTTATTCTGTATTTTCTTATTTTTAACCTCATGTTTGTGTTGCGAGTTCTGGATGAAACACACTATAAATAAGCAAGCTGCTATTATTGCTGATTACAGCCAATTGCCTACTCCTGAAAGATTTTGGTTTCCTGGGTGTCAGACTGATTTGAAAGGAGTTGCTTACATGAGTGAGGAGCTCTCATCCTCATCCTTGCAAGTTTCTCCAGACTAAATATAGGCATTTGTGGCAGAGATTTCATCCTGTCTGTTTAGGAACTTGCAAATACACATCTTATGTCAAAGGCACAGTCATGATTGTGCCAGATGATAGGATAAAACCCAATGGAAATGACTGCTCACTTTGGAAGACAAGGCCTTTAATTATATCGAATGGTAGATAATAAAAATTGTGGCAGTTCACACCTGAATATACACTCCATTTCATGTGACTTGAATTCCAGTAAAATGTGTCATATTAAGGGAATTAAAAGCTGATTATTAGATTGATAGGGGCACACAATTTAGATAACTAGATTATTTCAGCAGGGAAAAATATCCATCATTTTGCAGACCTAGAAAAAGTACATAAAATCAGTGTTGACAATATTAGTATTTCCATATAAATAGTGGTAAATAATACTGCAACACAGCAGTAAAACAAACTATAGTTTTTCTGAAGACCTTGAGTAGACAGATACAATAAACTTTTTTGAACAAGCAGATGTTTTAATAGTCATAAATACTGAGTGTGGAATCTGAGGCACTCTCATATGATGGAGATGAGATCTTAGAAAACATGGGCGCTATAAATATTGTACAGGTCCTGACATATAATCAGCTAAATATTTGTTTCCTTGTATCAGCAAATAAAACCTTTTATTACTGTAGCTTAAAGAGTGAATATAATCACTGTTTAAGATCAAGGGAAATTTCAAACTCTTGTATCTGAGCATCAGAGAGATATTGACAGAGGAGATAGCCCTCAAAAAAAAAGATTCAAGATGCAGAAAAAGTATTTTTTTTGTCTCTCCCAATGGAATTTGTATGTTCCAGCTTTGCTTTTTATGAATGGATTAAGATTTGTCAGCAAGGAACCAGAGACTGAAGGAAAGCATTGCTGTATAGGATTCTCTGTGATTTCCCATCACAGATATTTAAGTACTGTGCTTCCTGTTGAAAATAGTGATATGGGAGCGTAGCCAAGAGGGCAGCTCATCCAGAAGTGGTTTTAGACTAAAGAATGAGAAGTCATCAAAAGTACCACAGCGGAGCAGCTCACAGTAAAGAACATCATTGCACCCAGTGGAGAAGAAGGTGGACATGAAGGTGCAATCACAACAGAATTCTTCCATGCTTCCCTGCCTGCACTGAGAGGCTTCCAATGGACACAAAGCAGAGGAGAAACTTTAAAATCATACACCGTGGACAAAGGTGTAATGGAGAGAAGGACTGAGGAAGAAAAGAGAAGTGAAATCATGAAGGACACAACAGGGCATGAATAAGAGGAAAGAAAATAAGAAGAAGCAGGCTTAACCAAACAGTATCAAGAAAGATAGCTCATCTTGTAGAAGAGATGCACTGTTATAGTGTTATTAGCATAGGAAGAAGAGAATTGTTTAAGCAGTTAGAAGTGTGTAATGAAGTCTATCAAACTTTCCTGTCTCTTGCCCCTGTCAGTTTTAATAAGGATCAGAAAGTAATGAAGGGCTGAGGATCATAGCAAGAGAGCGGATGTTCTTGGCTACCCTCACACTTCCTCTCCTCTCTTGGTCTCAGTTTATTCTTGTATTTCCTCTGCAGCTCTGAGACCTCAACTCAGTGTCTTATACAGCATTACACGAGCCACCCATCTGGAAGCAGCCTGTCGTGCAGGCAAGAGAAAGATGCTGCTGCCTTGCAATTTAGATATGTGGGTGGGGGGGAAAAAGAGCAACTCAAGAAGCTGTGGCTGTGAAATACTGGCTACTTTGATTATTTTTACACAGACTTCCCCCTCTATTTCCTTGAAGAGCTATGGAATATTTATGCTCTTATCTACTCTTACACCTTTAGAGTTACTTTGAAGGAGTAGTTTTAGCTCTGTCTTTCATAAAGTTTGATTGCTTTTTAAAATTTTTCCACACTGTCTCTTTTCACAGTAATGAGGTTCTATTTTTATTGTATTTATATGCATATGATTCTATGATTCTGTGATAGCTGTATAAGTAAGATGTGGCTGAGAACACATTTTCTGCTTTTGTTTATTGTGTCTTTTTGGCTTGTTTCTTTTGGCCCTCAAATGTATTGCTACAGAATCATTTTCTTTAAGTGAGAAAAAATGGTAAATTCTGTCCTTTTTCACTGCAATCATGACCAGGATGCCATTTTCCTTATCTCACATTCCTTTCTCTTCTGGCTTCCTAACTTGCCTTCTATCCTAAACCAAGCCCTGATTGGATGCAGTCAGTTATCACTCCAAGTGACTCCCAGTCTGCAATTGTTAAGGAAATATAGAGTAGTAAACAATTACCCAGCAACAAATACAGGATCTCTTTTGTTGTCACTCCTTCTGCTTGTTTCATATGCAAAGCACTTGAGGAAAGACAAGGTGTCTGTATTGGATACAAAGATTTTCTTCTGGAAGAAAGTACTACTGCTTTTCCATTTCCTGCAGTCAGCAGTCCCAAAGTAAAGTTAATAACCAAAGGCAGAGGTGGTGGCTGAGAGAGAGGAGGAACTGCTGGAAGTGAACTGACCTGATTCTCTGTACCTATATGGAGAGGTTACCTACACTCCTCACCCAAGAACTTCAGGTTCAGTGTCTCAAATTGCATGTTATATGTTCTTGGAAAGAGCATCAGTTTCTCAGATTGCTGAGGCCTGTGCCACTACTTTTATCTGAATGTCTACACACTGTGATTGGCATTTCTGGCTTTGATATTAAAATCACCATCTCACATTTGGCACAGAGCTTTGGAGAAGCTTTTCCAAATGATGGCTACACAATACAGCTGCCTGTCAGTGAGAAGGCCCAATCCCAGGGGAATTTCAAATCCTGACAAGCTGAGAATTCAGCTGGCATTCCTCTGGCTTTTTAATGTGTTTCAAAAGATGGTTACTTTTTAAAAAAGACCTGTCTCCCTAAGACACCACTTTTGTGGTCACAACATAGTAGTCAAGGTAAGATACAAACACTATCAAGATTATAAAATACAAAAACATTCACAGGAATGTTCAGTTTCAGTAATAACGCATTAATCAGTAACAGAAATAGCTCTTGATGGATCATTTACCAGATAAAAGAAAAGCAAAAGTATTTGGAATTTAGAATATTTCTTTCTCACTTACCATTAGTGTAAGTCCCATCAAAACTGATGAATTTATCCTGCACTGTGCTGGTAACTGACTACAGGAACTCAGAATTCTTTCTAGTTGTATTGGTAGGCTATTAAAGCCTCAATTTTACAAGTCTAACAGCTGGTTTCAAAACAATTGGCCTGGGAACTTCCCCTCACTTCAGGAATTAATTTCTCCATTGGATGTAACTAAGACAAAGTGTGATGATCTTCAGGGTCCTCTGTCCATTTCTCAAAAGCCTGTTAGAGAAAATGTTCAATTGGACAAAATAACTAAGAGAAACATTTTTTTTTTAATTTTTGATTCTTTACTAGAGAACCCAAAGTATGCAATATTCTACATCTATGTGCAAGATCTGTGGGTAATTCTAAGACAGGATCATTGAAAATATTAATACACTATGTCATACTTTGTGACCAACAGCTCTCTACATGGGTCAGAGAAAAAACTTAATTTGAAACCTTCAAATGTGTTACCAAGGTGGATGTGGTTTCAGAAGAAGTAAACTGAGTACAGAACACACATATATTTTTTTTTGTCTGAAAATAAATGCATTTCCAGAGTGGATGAAGGTTCTTTGCTTTGCTATAGGGGCTTGCTTAATTGGATAATGTGTGTTCCATCAGCATATGATTTTTGACCTGCAGTTTGAGGAAGGTGTCTACTACTACTCATATCTATTCATTACAACCCATTTTGTTTTTCAGTTCAGTAGTCTGAAATTAATCTTCTTATGAATGGTTATTTTCTTCTACTTTTGGCTTTCTTATTATGGTAAATACTTCTCTTCCTCCTTTGTAAATTCCCATTTCACCATGAGAGTTCCTGTGTTGGCGCCAAATATTAGTTGATAAATACTTTACTGCTGAATTCTTCATTATATTCTTTTGCATTGATTTCTTCCAGCATATGCAAAGCAAATTATTTTTGTACCAGACCTACATTATCATTAAGATTAAGATTGAATCCTTAATTTTCTATTTTGTCTGGTGGTTGCTTTCCTTGAACCTTAATAGTCTAATAGATAAGACTACAATCTTAGCAGTCACTGTAGATAGTAACAGTAATTTTGATTCAGTTGCACTGAAAAGTGATATATGATATTCTGTAGATTCAAAAATATCTATATACTGCCTATTAAAATTCTGACTTCAGTTTTTACTTCAAAAACAGATGCAGCACAATCCAAATAGATTCAGCATCTGAGCTTCATTAATACTAAAGCTCCTTGCAATATCTCTGAAATAATGAAGCACCAGTCAGAAAGAAAATGTACAGTATGTCAAAAAAAAATGCTGGATGCTCCATCATGCCAGCATCTAGTCTATTTATCATTTTGAATCTGGCTTGTTGACCATTCTTTCAGTCATCTCTCCTTTCAAGATGTTCAAAATAGGAAAGCAACAAAAGCAAGTCTTCTGAGTCTGAATGTCTTCCAGAAAAGAGAAAACGTAGTAGGGAAACAGTAGAGGAATACATGTATATATAATGTGATGCTTGTTTTCTTTGGTGAGGAGGGCAGAGGTGAAGTGAAAAGGAAAGAAGATTTTAAAAGACATCGGAAGGAGTGTACCTGGGATGCAAAGGCTTCAGTGGAATATGTGAGCTGTACAATAAGGAATCTAGAGCCTAAAGGACTGGTCAGATTTATAAGTATAGAATTTATAAAACATACATCTCTTGCATGTTCTTTCAAATGAGGAAATTATAACTGTAATCAGAGATGTATCTTGACAGGTCTCTGATTTCTTGCCTGTGGATATTATCTTGAAAGTCTATTACACTGAGCAATGTAGGAGCTTACAAGAGCAGTCTTACCCATAAATTAATGAACTCTTCCTCCTCTTGATTAATGGTTTTGTTGAAAGTGCAATAGGAACCAAAAAATGTAAAATTACAAGAAGCAAGCCAATGTGTCTTTGAGACAGAGATGTCCAGTGATAAACATGCCCTGAGCCTGAGAGCCGCACAGCATGATATCCAGAGAGCATCTTTCAAAACGTCTTGCCAAATGTAGGCAATGATAGTGTGAGATGACTGTTTCCAGAAGATGAAACATACTTTTCAAGTGCTTCATTTGGGAAGGAAAGCTGTAATGTGCCTTATGAAATGTTTGTAGTTTCTAAAGCAATGCATATTTAAATGCATGCCCTCAGGGAAAACTGCAAAAAGGGAGTTGGAAGCCACACCAACTTCTACTTTAATGGCATTTTCAATCAAAATGTCACTCTGCTCTTGAGCAACTATGTTTTCTTTAATGATGAATAGTACCTTTCTGTAAAGGCTTGAGCAATGTCCAGGAATTTTTTCTGGTAATCTCCAGTATACTAAGGAACCTCAGTACTACATTAATCATTTTTAAGGATATTTCAACAGAAATGTTGTTTTCTGTATTAATGAACAATTTCTTCCAGCATCAACCTTTTTAAATTGTTATGCACTGACATAGATTTAAGTTTTGTTTTCAATTAAAACAAAAATTTTCTGTTCATCTTCTGAACCTCTGTTCATTGACTGAGATCATGTCTTATATTGTTCATCTCTAATAGCTATCCTCCCAAATACTGATGTCACAGTTCAGCAACATGTTTATAGCAAACATAATTTCATCCTTGTTAAAGCGGTGAATTTTTCAGTGACCTTCCCCATAAGAAGGCTTGTCTTGAAGACAGAAAGAATAAAGACATCAGAGCTGCAGGAAGAGGACAACGGGGTTTAAATTTGCAGCCCAGGCAGTCACTCAAACTGGGTCATCATCACTGAATAAAACACAAGTGATTAAGTCCCTCTGGGAAATGACTACCAGACTTCTGTGCAAAGTCACTAGCACCATGTTATCAAACATTTTTAAAAATACTGAAAAATGAAGAAATGACCAATTCTCTGCTAATGTCAGGAGCCAGCCCACTTCCCACTGCCAGCACTTCGCCAGAGCTTCTGCCTGGAGACAGCCTTCACTCCACACACAGCACAGAGCAATAGTTTATGTGTACTATAGGGAGACCTCTCTACCCCAGAGTCCAAAAGAAGATTGCAGTGGTATAAACCCTGTACTAAATGTTATTTTAAAACCCTTAGGAAAGCTGTCAGCCCACTGCGCCTGTGTCCTGAAAGGGATGTGCAAGCAAACAGCCCTTCTGAGATGGAAAGCTTTGCTCCAGGCAGCAGTGACATGAGAGCCCTATGGGATGGCTGAGCACTGACAGGTCCCAGCAGCTGTATCAGGGCCACAGCAGAGAGCATGAGGGTCTGGACAGCACGGGAAGAGGATGTGGGATGGTGTCATGGAGGGTGGCTAAGGAGCAGTGTCATTGAGGTCATGGATGGAGGAGTGGACACAGACTTCTGGGGAAGCCAGAGCTTGAGGTCCCTGGGTGTTCCCAGGGAAAGGACATGAGAGGGATGCACAGATCCCTCCAGCATCTCCCTCCAATTTGCTCTGTGCACTCAAATATCAACCTTAATACATAGTAAAAAACACAGTTAGAAGAATCTGTTTAACCTAGATCTCACAGTTGGGATTTTTTTGTTGTTGTTGTTGTTTTGGTTTTTTTTTTCCCCAGCAAGATGATTTCACTGCAAGAAAATTGAAACTCCAGAATGAGAAATGTGAAAAATGTTACTGAAGCCAGATGAAGTATTTGAGTTTGGTTCAATTACCCAGATATCTATAAATTCTATTCTTTTTACTGCATGGATTAGGAGATCCACAGAGAGTGTACAAGTTTCAGTGAGTCAGAAGATAATTGGAATAATCAAGTGCTTCATACTTCTTCTGTTACAAGGATAAGCATCTTGTGTCTTGCATTGTTCTCCTATAAAATGTAATTTCCTGCATTAAAAAAACCCAACAAGTTTTAAACTTTGATCTTCAGGTTGTTCAGATAATCCAGACATTTACTTGGAAGTGTGGTAGAGTGCCTAATGTACTGAAGCACTAATTGCATCTCTCTTCACTGATGCCTGCTCTTAAAAATGTTTTCTGAAAAAACAAGCTGCTGTCATTTACTAGTGCATGGCAAGCTTAAAGAACCATAGTCTTAAAAAAAAAATTCTGCCTATACAGACTGTGCAGCTGTTGTACAAGAAAATAGATTTGACAAATAGCAGATTGAAAGGGTCAGTCCAGTAGGGAAAAAATGGAAAGAGAAGAGTCCAATCATCTCCTGGTTAGTATTAATTTTGAGCAAGACAAAATACTGCTTTTGATGATAATTATTGTTACAAAAAAAAAAAAAAAAAAATCAAACAACCCAAACTTCTAAAAAATAAATGTTTTTCAATAAATCAAGGGCGCGTAACAAAGCCAAAATCATATCTTGCTATAATAGTTGCATTGTGATGTCACTTTTCCAACATTACAGTGATGTAGTGAGGTTCTGTCCCAGTCACATTCTTTCTGGGCTTTCTTCCCCCATCTCTATCACTATATCCAAGAGTGACACCCTGTGATCCACCCACTTGAAACTGAAAAGTCAGGGCATCCCACCCATTTACCAGATGTGTCATCTCCAATGTCTCCAAATGGACTCAACCCTCCCACAAGCCAGGCTTCTGGAGTCTGTGTCCAATATGATGCTGCAGTGACTACAGGGAAGCCTCTTCAGAACATATGATGTATGAGTCCCTGGTGACATAGCACAGAGCAAAAAGATTGAAATAATAAAACCTCTGCACTTATTATGCTGTCCAACTCCAGATTTTCCTTTTATTCTGACTAACTGAGCATCTAAAATTGCATTCGAAGATTTATGTCCCTCTTCATCAGAAGTTGGGGAGACACAAGCTATGCCATTTTCAAGACAGGCTGAATATCAGATCTTTTATTCATGTTAGTATTTTGGTGATCCCACCTGGATATCATCTGTGCTAAAAACATGAATTATTGCACATGATGAAGTCACTTTGTGTGTATGAACACTGTAGATTACACAGGAAATCTTACTCTTCTCATTAAGCATCCAGGAATTGAGCTGTTGCCAGATTTCTGGATATCCAGTAAGAGTGCCAGGTAGAGTTAACTCTGCACAATAATCATCAAGTCCATGACCTCCTAGAAAGTTGCTAAAAGGTCACACTTGTCAATTAATAAGTAGTATTAGTAGAGTCTTATTATAGGTAGAAATCCCTACATTTTTCATAATTATATGTAGTAAGATTCCACTATAACCAAAACAAAACAGATAATTTGTTACCCTAGTGCTTTCTTTAAAGCAATAGGTAATGTCAGTGTTATTTCATAGTTCTCTTGTTTCCTGGCCCCCTCTGCCCACAGATGTTAATATAGAAAAGGATATTTTTTCCTCTAACACTTTATGTTTGTTTTGTGGATTTTAGAGATATCTCAGGAATTTCATGCAGTTTTCTCAAACTTTGTCCTGCAATTTTACATCTTACATTGCAGATAAATTGATAGGTCAATGAGGATACTCTACCCAGTAGATTTCCCATACACAGTAGTTTTCACTCCAAAGCCCCAGTATTTCAAACAGTTGCAACACTTACAGATCAGCTACTGACCTTAATTTAACAGGAACATCTATTATCACTGAAATGTGTACCTCAAGATGCATCAGATCTACAGCCTAAGCAAACCAACCAGTTCCAGACAGATATGTAATTTTTGGTCTGATGTATCCCATACATGATTTCTAGAAACATTTTCCAACACCTGACACTCTGTGAAAGACCAAAAATGCACATGTGACTTCTAATTCCTAAATTATCATAGGATCACAGAATAGTTTGGATTGGAAGGGACCTTAAAGATCATCTAATTCCTATCTCCCTGCCATGAGTAGGGACACCTCCCTCTAGACTCCAAGCCACATCCAGTCTGGCTTTCAACACTTCCAAGGAAGAGGCAACCACAACTTCCCTGGTCAGTCTAGATGTCTCAGGACATCATCACAGGAAATAATTTCTTCCTCATATCTAATCTAAATCTATTCTTTTTCAGTTTCTGCTGAATTTCTTGGTAAACTTTTGTTTAGTAAGAACAGGAATTACTCCATCTTCAGCAGACAATACGAAGAATTAGTTATTTGGTTCCCTGTGATGATTAATTGTTTATCAGAACTCTTCAACTTTTTTTTCTCTTCTTCCAGATAATCCTTAAAAGTTGGCTGAAGGTGTAATATTAAGATGTATGTTAAGGGGTTTTCTGAGATAGGAACGAAAGAGGAAACATCCCCACCACTGTGGAAGAAGGTTCACCAAGTGATTGACTAAGTAGAAAGAGGTAGAAAGTGAAGGTGCTATCGAGTCAATACACATGTACCAAAGAATGAGTGGGCATTACTCACATAGGTATGAATAACACATTTTGATGTCTGTGCCACTTCACGTTAGTGCAGGGTGTTTCACAAGTGCTCATGATTATGGAAATAGAAACAGATTGTGAGTCAGAGAAGAAGTTGAGTCAGAATGAATATGTGAAGTGAGTAGAAAGGAATGATCAAAGCCATTAAGTTTGCCTGTGAAAGGTAGTAAGGCAAGACCAGTCAAAGAACCAAAGCAGAAGGGGCACCCAAAGGGCAGCTGGGTAAAATTGACAAGATGTGTTGACAGCTAAAATTACAGGTTTTTCTAGTATCCATAGCAGTTACATCTGCATGTTACAGAAGCTCAAAGGACAGTTTATATAAATCTTTTGGGCAGTTTTTGTTGACATTATTTACCTCTGCCCTTGTGTTCATTATCTAAGGCACGTTTATACCTTGAATGAACAAAATAAAATACGAAGTTTCTCCATGACAGTGTAGGAAGTCAACAGCAGTGCTTGCACAGACTGTGTACACAAAGGAAACATAGATATATGACCTCTTGATATCTGATTTATTTCACAGAGCTTGAATGCTGCAACTGTAAATTCAACAAGGGAAATGTGCTAAGGAAACTTTATGTAGGTGAAAAGAACCAAAGAAAATCAAATTTCCTTATACGATATTCATAACTTTCTGGTTTTGCTATTTCATAGATAGCATGAAACTAGACTATATAGGGTAGACTATATAGGCAATCCCAGCACCCATCTATGCATGATTCTATAGATATTACAAGGTCTTGAAGTTGCAGTTGTATGTATCTCTAAGCATAAGAATAGTTCTGTTGATATCACTGGATGAATTATATGTTTAGCATGTGTTGTAGCATTGAAAATTTTGAGGACTATGTACTAGAGGATTTTTTTATTTTAGCAAGGTCAGGAAAGTTTAAGAATTACTTTAAAATAAAAGCGTATTAGAAGCTAAAGCCCATTATTGTCAACAAAACTGTGATCAAAAACTATATGCTGACATCACAGGCTCCCTACCTCAATTGAAACTAATTGAAAGCTTGTTGACAGCACTGACCAAAAAGCCAGGGAGCACATCAGTAAGGACTTGCTATCTGATCTTAAAATGACTTCTTCAATTGATTTGTTGAAGGTGAAAGTGGCAGTATGTGGACAAATCCAAACACTCTCCAGCCAAGATACGGCAGTTTCAGATTGGGAATCCTTCTGTGATTTCTACCCCAGGAAATCCACCAGCCCCTCCAAGCCAGAGAGCCTGGAAGACGTTTGCTCCACAAGTCTTTTGGGTCTATCTGCTCTGCACTGCTGAACATAAACTGCTCTGCACAATGATCAGTCCCAGATGGCTCCTGAAAGAGTCTCTCAAACAGCTCCCCAGACAAAAACAACAACAATAATCAAACTGTATTAGAATTTTTCCAAATGCCAGCCCATGCCTCAGTTTATGGTGTTTGCCATAGCATATGTTGTCTTGTATAGCATCAATTTCAAATTCATCACTTTTTCCTGTATCATGTCTCTTTTCTTCTGTGTTTTGGATTTTGTAGTATCAACCACATCTGAGATTTTCTCCATCTGGTGCCTCACTTCTGAATAGTGATGTGAAACCTTTGGACAACACGACCTAGGGCTTTAAGCATCTGCTCTGAGATCCTTGTAAATTTACAACATTAAGTCTTGCTCTGGACCAAGTACATTCTTTTTCATGGTAATTTATAACCTTCATACTTATGTGTGTAGTTACCTGTCTCATGCTTTGCTCTCAGACAAAATTACCCATAAGATAACATTTTTGCTACCTGGTGTAAACACAATTTGGAGCCCCCAACCTAAATGCAAGGCTGACTTATCATCTGCAAATCAGTCATTCCTTGAATCAATAAAAATCACCAAAATACCTTGGCAGGACCACCTATCATCAGGAACAATGCTACTTTTTTATATCCTGATACCCCTTCTGGTCTGTTTCTCCATTTAGATTGTTCCCTTCCCTTCCATAACCTTCCTCTAAGAAAGGTGTCTCCACCTCAGTTATAGTTTCTTGGGTGTTTTGGTCTCAAAAAAACTGGTCATGAAATTATCTTTTAAAAATTATGTGACTTTTTGTCATATTCTAAAATCCAGGAGGGAAGAAGCCGTTAAGCAGGAAATGAAACTTTTCATTTTCAGCACAAAAACCCACAAAAATGGGAACATGGTTTATTCACTATTATCAAGAAAAATGTAAAATGTGAACCAATATTTCCCTAAAGAAGCTCCCAAAATTATTTAGAAGTGGGATGCTTCTTTGTCATCAGCATCCTAAGAGTCTTCATGAGACTATCAGCTAATTCTGCATATGGTATGTTGTAAATGAAGTATCACATGAAAGTTTTTCTTTTTGTAGCTGAATCAAGTGATTAATGCAACTCTGCTGTGCTCTTCGCCCTTCACTTAAATGAGTCACACAGGCTGGATAATGGTGGCCTTACATGCTTACATTCAGTTTGGATTTCTTGAATACTTGTTAATTTTTCAGGGCCACTTTAATCAGGATGTTATATATTAAAGGGGGCGTGCAAGATTACAGCTTTTGACACTCTCCCATCTTAAAAATAAATTTTGCAATTATTATAAGATGAAATCATCTCCTGTTTTTTCTGAGAAGCGGGGAAAATCTTTGTTTTTTTAAAAAAATAAAGAATAACTGGTCTCAGACTTATGCTATTATGAGTTTTGGAACTAAGTAATCAACAGAAATCCTCATTAGGATGCTAACCTTCTCAGCCCATGAGCCAAATGCTCTGAATCTCCATCTTGGGCAAGAAGAAGCATACACCAACAAGCAGGCAACCACTGTTGTACCCTCAGTGCCATGGCAGCTCCCCGAGTCTTTCCACATCTCCATTGGAGAGCTGATATATAGAACAGCATATATCACCCTTCCCCTGTTCCCTGCCTGCATTTTCAAGGCTCCCCTCAGACTTAACTCACAGGGGTACCTGACTTGACACAGTGCTAGGGGTGAGAGGGCTGATGAAGACATTCAGTATTTTCATAATTGCAGAACAAACAAACAAAAAAACCCCAAAAAAATCAGAGAGCAAAAGCTAATCAGCCAAACCAGCCTTTGTGCACTTCTGCAAATCCTATCAAATGCTAGGCTGTGGTGGCAGCCTGGGGCTTAACAGGGAGCTGACAGCATCTGTGGCCCTCATCCCAACTTTTTGTTGAAGTTCAGATCCTGGGAGCATCAAGTATCATTCATTGTTTTCTACTGTAATCTGTGTACTTAATTAATATTTAACACTCCTCAAGCACAGGTCTAACCACAAGCAGAATGTTCTTTCTCCTGTGCAGGCCCTTCTACTTTGTGTCAGTAGTGAAAATAGGACCAAGTAAAGTCTTTCCATGACTTTGGTTTCCATGGTTGCCAGTGTTGGTATTCATTTCACCAAATACATATGACTACAGCACAACCATCACTGCCTCTAGAGCACAACTTTTTTCACTCTGCAATGTAAATTACAGAGAGTGTCTATTGCTTCAAAAGGGACTTGATACATGTACTTGTCTGAGCTGCAGATAACTAATATTTTGATCTCATTTAAAATGTCATCTCCTAGCCTTACCCAAGGTTTCCACATGACCCTATATTCAAAAGTATATATGGTTGGCCAGGCCATTGACAGTCATAGCATAGCCATTCACTCGGAAATGTAACAAGTTATACAAATATACAATGCAGAGCATTGATAGAAATTTGAAACAGGTTTTTTTAATGCAAATATTTGATATGATAAGATGGCAGAAGTCTTACTTGTAAGGAAATTCTATTTATAGAATGAGATAGGATTTTACTTCTAGCATTTCTCCATAGAGAAAGAAACACACTTGCCTTTTTGTGTCTGAAACATTCGTTTATACCACTGCAGAACAGTCTTCTGAAATCTATTGCTCCTAATCGTTCATCGAAAGAAATGTAGAGTGTCTGTACAGAGACTGCACACACTTGTAAAAAGATTAGCTTGTATTCTGTCTCATCTGTCCAATTTAGAAAGGCTCAAGTCATCGACTAACTGTGTTTTTTACTGTATTCTTAACTGTTTTGAACAGTTCTCAGAAGAAATATTGTTTGGTACACAGGTGAGAAGACTTTGGAAAACATTTTATCTAGCTACAAAGGTGGTCAACACAGGTTCACACTTAGTAACTGGAACATCAGTGGGCTGGTTCAATATAGTGCAGGGTTTTTGAGAAGCAAGCAACCAAACACTTCAAGACATTCCTAAAAAACTGGAAAGACTATAGCAGAAGACTGCATGGGCTGCTCAATAGAAAGTCCCTACCCTGCCTATTTATGAATTATCCTGAATTCTGACTTTCAGATAAAATATGAAGCTGATAAAATTAACAAGGAGACAGGCATGGGAGGTTTTAATGACTACTATCAGAGATAAACATACACAAAAAATGAGAGAATGTAGCTACACGTAATAAAGCATAACAGATTGATTTAGCTCAAATTAACATAAGCAGAGTTAGCTCTGGTGGTTTAGGCTGCCCCTGTGTTAGCCTATGGCTGTGCCTGAGCTAATCAGCCTTGTGCAAGGTAGAAGTCTTTTCACATGGACAGAGCACATTTTGGGACGAGCCAGTATCTCCATGTGACAATGTGCTGCATGATTCAGACGTAGCTCTTCACTTCATTATTGCCCATCTTTCTCAACTCAGCCCTTAGGCATGCAGTGAGGACATCCCAACACCTGCCTGATGCTCCATTTCCAGAAGCAGAAACACATGCCCTGAGCAGAGGTCTCTCAGGCCACCATGGTGTCACTAAGATCCAGGTGCTCCAGCATAACCATGCTTTAACTCCTGTACAAACCACCAGGAACCTTCCGGTGATCACATAACGTGCTGTATTTTGGACCAGAACCTCCAGAAAAGACTGCCCCATCTGAAAAGTAGTGATTGCAAGGACAAGGTGCACTTTACCTCTCCCCATACACATCCATAAATTAGCCAAAGTGCCTCTAAAGCTGCTTTACATAGTTTTGTATTTTCTAATAACTTGACGTGACCAAGGTGAGAAAGAACACAGACTCTTAACAGAAGGGAAACTGGAAACTCATTACTACAGTCACCAGGAGGAAGGTTTCATTCCTACATCTGCTTGCAACAGAAGAGGAACAAGTTCTGCCAGAGGAGGCTTGAGGCTGAAAATCTCTTTCTTCAGCTTAGGACCAACACTGCCAGAATATTTTTTCAAATGTTAATGACCAGTGACCTCCTTCTGTGAGAAGGAGAAGCACCCTTTTGCCATCTAGACTATCATCCCAGCAGAGCTGGTACTGGAGCAGTTTGTCTGGAGCCCAGATCCATGACACTGTAGAGAGATCCCTGAGGCCCAGGCAGATGCCTGACTTCTCCTCTTTGTTGCTCTTGCACATGGATACCAGTGATACAGCCAGAGAAAAAAGTGAGTAGATTAAAAGTGATCATAACTTTTAATGATCCAACTTGTGTTCTTGGTAAGCCTTAAAGTCATAGGAGAATTCCTTTCCCCTTACTTGTTTTCCTGTCTTGGAAGCTGAGCTGCTAGGTCAAGATCTAGCATTTAGGGTTGCTGAGAGAGGTTTTGCCAAAAAGTCACTAGGCCAGATCTGTCAGAGCACGATAGGTTATTGTCTGTGGTATTGCCCAGGAGGCTAACCATATCCTGGGCTGTATGGTCACCTAGTCAATGGAGGTGATTCTGCCCCTCCACTTTGCTTTCACCAGCAATACTGTGTCCAGTTCTAGAGCCCCCAGTACAGGAAGGACATGGAGGTCTCAGAACAGGTCAAGAGGAGGGCCATAAAAATGATCAGAGGGCTCGAGCACCTCTCCTGTGATGAAAATCGGAAAGAGTTGGGGTTATTCAGCTTGGAGAAGAGAAGGCTTCAGAAAAACCTTATTGTGGATAATAGATATTTTATCAAGGCTGATAGTAACAGTATGTAAACTGAAAGAGGTTACGTTTATGTTAGAAATACAGAAGAATTATTTTACAATGCAGGTGGTGAGACACTGGCACAGGTTGCCCAGAGAAGCTGTCACTGCCCCCTCCCTGGCAGTGTTCAAGGCCAGGCTGGATGGGGCTCTGAGCAACCTGGTCTGGTGGGAGGTGTCCCTGCCCATGGAGGGGGGTTGGAATTAGATGATCTTTAAGGTCCCTTCCAACTCAAACCATTCATTGATTCTATGACTCTATGATTTCACAGATGAGATCACAGCTCGCTTAGTAAGGGAGCTGTGTTTTTCATCTGTATGTGTTTACAGCATAGGAATAAATGAAAGGTAAATAAAGAAAGAAATTACCTTTTTGCTTTGACCAAGAAAAATAAATAATCCATCTATTACAACAGAAATAAGAATCTTGAACTGATAAGAGGGGAATTTCTGTCATGGAAAAGATTATATTTTTTTTTCTTTCAAACCGGATTGAGCTCTAAAACCATCAGTTACCACAGAAGATCCCTCCTTATTTTATATGACTCCAAATTTTTCAGCTCAATAAACACCATTTGGAACATTTTTTTTGTAGAAAACCCAAGTGTGTTTTGAAGTGATAATTTTTTCATTCCAAAAACTTTTTTCTCCAAAAATAACTGAACAAAAATCCACTGAAATCTGTATCAGTTTAAGAAATACATTTCTCTAGCGCACTCTTCTTTCTAGAGACAGCTGTTTGACAAATGTTTCTGAGCAGCTCTCTTGGAATCTAGATGTGGAGTTATGAGAAAATATTTCTTGTCTTTCTGTTAAGATCAGGACAGTTTAATTGTTAGAAAGCTTTAGCTACAGCATGTGTGTCATCTCCATCAGGAGACAGAAGTTGAGGTATTCTATCCTCCCTGTTTAATGTAGTGACTATCACAACATAAAAGTAGCCAAGCTCAAAATAGTGGAGACAGATTTTGTATAATGTGATAAAGCTTGTGAGCAGAGCTCTTCTTTTATTTCAAAATGTGCGGAGAAGCTACACCTTAATCTTTTAAAATATATAATATACACCTATCAAATGCAGTGGTAACCACTTGCAACAGTAAATCTGCTTCTTTAATGCTTATCTTCGTCTTTTGTGTCAATATGGGAGAGTCAGAGTACAGTGAACATCTCCATAAGGAGTGGAATCTTGTTAAATAAACTTCGCCAAGACTTTTACAGGGCTATAATTAAAAGATATTTTAAAAGAATATTTATTTCACACTTTCTGTTCATGATCTGTTAGTCCTGTTCTGCATTCTGAGATGAAAATGCAGCACCAGCAGAAACATTTACAACAGTCCTTTCCACTTCAGTGAAAGATGTATGTCTCTTTTTTTTTTTTTTTTTTTTTTTTTTTTTTTCTTCCCAGCCATTACTATTTCAGCAAAGTGTCTTTGTGGAATAATCAAAAGAAAACATCCCAAACATTTTTGACATAACTTCTTTTTTTTCTCCCTCCATCTCAAACAAGGGCCAGATGCACACTCTGAGACTGAGTCACATTGAGGATTTTTTGGTTATTTAATGACAGTTTTTAATTAATGTATCTAAATAGTGGTAGAAGTTGACAAATTAAAAGATCACTCCATGCTCACAGGAGAGGTAATGATGGAGGGAAGCACAAGCAATCAATACGAGTTTGTAATCAGGTACATTTCAAAGAGAGAGTTTTTCCAAGTGTCTTTGTGCATGTGGGATTACTATAGTCTTTGAATTTCAAATAATTTTTAAGATCTGGCTATGGGCAAATTAGACAATCAGGTTGCTGTGCAATTGCATTAATACTTTGAAAAGCTCATTTAGTTATCAGATACAAACACTTATCTTGATAAAATGCTGCCAACTCGGTGTACCGACTTATTTTTACCTATGAATTTTGTTGTTGACAGATTGGGTGGGTGCATGATTCAGTGCTTAGCACTGGTAACATAATTCATCTAGGTTGCTGAACAGTTGTGTAAGATGAGGCTTCAGCAAAGACTCCAGCACTGTGAAGTGTCTTCCATAGGACTTGGCCAAGCTCTTAGTACAGCTCGGAGAGCCTTGCTGAGCCGAGGTTTGGTGCTGTTTTCCAGCTCAGCCTACTGAAGCAGAGACCAAAAACATCTGCCTGAGGTTGTGCCAGACCCTTTGAGTTCCACACATGGCCACAAAACTCGTTTCTGTACATATCTGTACTCCCCTTCACACCCACCAGTGAGAGCCTCTGAGCAGCTGTGCCTTCTCCCTGGCTTCCCTGGGCAGGGGGATGGACCATAGCCAGGGGATGAGCACAGCTCAGAGACAGATGCTTTCACAACAGCCTCCCCTGCAGCACAAGGTTTCCCTGTTGCCATCTTCATCACATTGCCTGGCATGCTCATCTCATGCCTTCATCACCTGCTGTAAATGCCCATCCCCATCGCTGAGCCAGGTGCAGGATTCCTGCACAGGACTTCACTAACTGGAGGGGTCTGTTCTGATGTGTCAGATCTCTACATCTGTTAGATTATGTGGGTTTGGACTGTCAATCGGTCTCACTGACAAAGAAATCAATTCTCACCACAGAGCCAAGTGGTTTTGCAAAACACGTTCTGAATCATATCAAGCCTTTGTAAAGCTGCATTTGTGACCTAGGCTTGATAAAAGGGAGTTGCAAACTAAAGTATAACTTAATCTTTAAACCTCTTGCAAAGTCAGCTAACTGTACAGAACAATAGTAGTCAAATGAAAAGGGGGTGTTGTTTCAGTCTGTGTATATAAATCCTCATGTCAATGAAGAACTCCAACAAAAGTAGTCTCGTTTTTTAAAGGAATTTTTAAAGAATTGTTAAGAATTTTCATCTGTTTCCAAGAGCCAAAGCTTTGTACAGACTCCTTTCACTCATCCTTCAGGAGCTGAGCTCCATTTGTTGGAGGAACAAGCATTCAAAGTAATTCACTTTGATTCACTCCAAGAGAAGTTCAATACCTGTGTTCCTTTGAAAAATATGGTGTGATAGTTTGCCTCTTTGGATCCCTGAGTCTATTCTGGTTTGCCTTTAATGTACACACAGTTAAGAGGAGGAATTATCACCATTTTCTAGACTCAGAATGGAAGATGCACAGAAGTTGAATTGTTTACCCAGGAAGGCACAGAGAAACAGTCCTGCTGGGTTAGAGCAAAGATCCTCTCAGTTCAGGAGATGGTCCTGAACAGTGTCAGCAATGGAGCCTTAGAACAAGGCTGTAAGTAAGGTATTCTGAGTTGTATTTCCCCTGTTTTGCCCTCCCAGCTCCTAGCAGCTGTTACCACAGACACTTTTTGAGACAGACTTGCATCCAGCGGACAATGTTCAACAGCCCTCAGTAGAGAAGTGGGCTGTTGACTTGAGAAGAGATCAGATCCTAATTTTAAGCTTCCTGCCTTGTAGGCTGGATCCTTATTAATGATGTTGAAAGCCTGGAGTCTAGTTCACCTTAAGACTGAAATCTCCTGAATAAGCAAACATGAATAATTGTCCCCTGAGAAGCTGGCAAAAGAACTCAGCCTGGCTTCAGGGGCACAAGATTTTTGCATGGACTGTCTCATAGAATTTAAATTTTTCCATCTGCAGCCTGGATCTACTAAGGTGAACAGAAATACCACAAAACCCCACAGACCCAACTGGGCAGTTAAGGTTGATATCTATGAGACAGAGCAAGGTGATTCACTTATCACCACCATTGCATTCAACATGCTCTATAAAAGGAATCACCGAGAGCTTTCAAGAGCACTTCAAGGTTTGTTTTGCTGCAGTATCCATTGCAGAGGACTGCATTTTCCATTATAATGCACTGCTTTAGAATCAATCCCTACAAGGTAAAAATTTCCTAAGCTATTGTGGTATTATAATTTTAATAAATATTTTCCTGGTTAGTTATAAATTTGTCTAGTTCTCTATTCAAGTGAAGCAAGGAAGGAGTTGCTGCAAGCAACGTCAGCTAACAGAGAGGATCAACAAATTCACCTGCCAGGCATCATTCACTCATCAGGATGGCTTTCATTTACTTAAAACTCCCACTAGTGATTAACAGTACTTTACTTGCCCACCAAAAAGAAAAAGCATATTTCTGAGAAATTAGCTGCATTACATCTTGTAAGACATTTGTGGCAGAGGGAGGGGAAGGTTTTGCAGCTCGTTCCAACAAAAGTAATGCCTTCTCTTAAAGAAAAAAGTCAGAGAAGCACAGGGGGAGAAACAAAGGATAAGTGGGAACGACACTGCAGCAGCACAGTTCCTTGGAAGCTGGGCAAAGTTACAGGAACATCTCTGGTTTAGTGAGTCAATGCTGCAAAGTGCTAAGCATCTCCATTCCTGATGTAGTTAATGGATACCCACAATCTTCAAGAAGAAGAGTTATTTCCAAACTAAAAATTGTTTTACTCAGCCCTTTCTCTTTGCTGAAGCAAAAAAAATCACTGAGCTCAAAATCAGTGAAAAGCTGATCCAACAGCTTATGCAAGTGAGTTTCTTGCCAAAAGAAGGAGTGCTGGAACAAATTAATAACTTAAGGAAAAATGGGAATACAGTGGTAACATCTAAAATTATTTAACAATGTGTCTGAGTCCAATAAAAATATGATATTTTTTACAAGACTACGGAACATGTATTTATATTTCCAAATAAAAACCAAAACATAAATGTCATCTTGGCAATTATTAAGCAGTTACATTTATTTCTAAAAAAAGAAACAAACAAACAAATTAAAGGGTATGTTCATGTAGCACAATGCAGCATCATCTAAAGATGCCCAGACTGGCCCATAACACTGGATGTTGGAGAAGGGTATTGCCAAGCAAACAAGGACACTATCAATGTAAATATAACCTCCTGCTGCTGCAGAAAGCTGGTGAACCAAAAGACGGGCATGCTGTGGTGGCCAGATGCCTTCTAGAATCAGAATTACCCTTTAGAGAGCTGATGTGAAAATTTCTGGAGGGCACTGCCATTTGCTATATAATCCTAAAGGACTTTATGTTCACCTAGAAATCTTATCTAAACCTCTTTCTGGTTTATGGAGGTTTTCAAGCAGTCTTGTAGACATTGTGGGGTTTTTGCCTCTTTGCCATTATGTTCTTCTGTGTACTTTATTCTGCATTGAAGGGGCACAAGCTCATAAAATGCAACTGATGCCTGTCCAAGCTAAAGTACTTTGAGTGTTTCAAAAACAAGCAAATAGAAAAAGTATAAAGTTAACATATTCAGGCTCCTGTGACAATCCACATTGCTCATAAACTTTGTGCCTGCAACCCCTGTGAGAGTGCTGGCTGGGAAGGTAACTCCATTTTGGCTAGACAGACCTTCACCTTGACAGATATCCTTTCATCTCCTTCTTCAACAGAAATTCCCAAGGGCTGCTAGCATAAACCTAAAAATAGACACTTACTAAGCAAAATGGTTCCTTCATAAAAACATAAACATCTTGGACAACAGGAGGGGACTGATTCAACTTATCACCCTGCAGATCTTCTTGGTGATGAAGCTACATGCCCAGGGTCTCTGTCACTTGGGGAGCCAGAGCAGGTTGTGATGTGCTAGTCACATTGCACTGAGATCTGATGGAAGATATTTAGGAGCAAATGAAGTTTTTGACAGAGAAGAGACTGTTGGAAGAAAGCTGCTTTAGACAAGAGGTAGAAACAGCTGGATGAGCTAAGGGAGAACAGTGAAAAGCTAAATTTGACATGCATGTTTATACTTTTTCTTAATACATTTTTATAATATTTCCATGAAAGACAGACATCCTTGACATGACACAACAGACATCATGAATTCAGACATGAAAAGCAGATGCTCCATGGCAAGCCTTTGCACAGAGATTTGCCCTTTCTCACTCTTTCTCTTTCTTCTGTGATCATAACAAGCAAATCCACTGTTTGCTATAATCTCATCTCTTTCCCCATTATGACTCTACTGCTTGCCTTAGCACCAAAAACTGAAGTCCCAAGATACCTTGGGTAGAGGAGCTGAAGGATCATAGTGAGACTCAAGGCTAATTCTCCTGATTAGACCAATGTATTTTCCCTCCTGCTTGTCCTGTGGTCCTCTGAAATCCACCAGCAGATGTAGAAAAACTTACAACAATCTCCCTGTGCAATAGCCCTGCCTTCTTTTCCCAGGCGTAACAGGTAGCAAATAGCTAACACATAGCCACAAATGTTTGATATTATTCAGCTTCAAGATACTTTAAATAAATGTGGCAAGTGATTTTGATAGGTTGGATTTCTACAATAAGGAAAAAAAAAAAGAAATAGCTGGATGTACAGGATTTAACTTAGTCACTCTGCTTGAAAGGCACCTCCTTCACTCCTTCCAAACCATGAGGGTGTATTTCTTTTAGGAAATGTTGTAAAAATACTGCTAAGTGTATCTCCAGCTTCTTCCTTTTCTTGGTTTACACAGTTAACAGATCAGTTAACAAATGTGTTTCTCCTCCAAGTCATATTTCCTTTTGTGCACTTCTGTTTGTAGCAATGTTCAGACTGCCGCAGGCTACCAAAATGTTTTCTTCTTGCATCTTCCTATTTCCACAAGATCATTTTAGCAGGGGCATTTCCACTGTCAGTAAAAGCAAACTGTTACTGTTTGTACCAGGCAAACCAGAAGGAGAAAACAAATCATTAATCTATGGCATAGAAGATATAATTTTATGACAGAACTTCGTAACACCATACACTTCTTTTTTAATTTATTTTTTATTACATTTATGACCAGATAGGAAAAAAAAATTAGAAACAGGAGATACTCACAGTGACAGTGTGCTGTCCTAAAGCTGAAATTGCAGATGCTTTTCTGCCAGCAGCATCCACAGCTAAAGCTGTTCCCCATACTCTCAGCACCCTGATGGGTGTGAGGCATCAGGGCTGCCTGGTAGGGCAGGGATGGGCATTTGAGAACAGCAACACCTTAACTCAGATGAGCAGCAACACATCTGCATGCCTGGCTGCAGCCTTGTCCATCAGGGATCACTCTAGTCCACAAGTCCCATCCCTACTTTGGTTCTGGATGGTATGAGACAGCAGTCGACCTTCCTTGTGCTCCTCTGCCAGGTGTGATGGAGGGGAGGCACTGGCTTTATTATCCTGACATAAATATGCCTGACTGTTTCCATTCTTTGGCAGTACTTGGGAAGGGAGTCAGGCTGTTCACCCTCTGGTGCACTGGACCTATTTAGTGCTTTACATAGAATCATAGAATTTTCAGGGTTGGAAGGGACATTTTAAGACCATCTAGTTCCATTCCCTCCTGCCATGGGCAGGGACAGCTCCCACTAGATCAGGTTGCTCAGAGCCCTGTCCAGCCTGGCCTTAAAAACTCCCCGGGATGGGGCTTCCACCACCTCTCTGGGAAACCTGGTCCAGTGTCTCACCACCTTCATGGTGAAAAATTTCCTAACTTCCAATCTAAATCTACCCTCCTCTAGTTTGAATCCATTCCCCCTAGTCCTATCACTACCTGACATCCTACAAAGTCCCTCACCAGCTTTATTGTAGGCCCCCTTCAGATACTGAGAGGCTACAATAAGGTCATCTCAGAGCCTTCTCCTCTCCAGACTGAATAACCCCAACTCCCTCAGTCTGTCCTCACAGGAGAGGAGCTCCAGCTCTCTGATCATCCTCATGGCCCTTCTCTGGACACAATCCAGCACATTCGTGTCTTTCTTATCATAGGGGCTCCAGAACTGGATGCAGTACTCCAGATGGGGTCCCATGAGAGCAGAGGGGGAGAATCACTTCCCTTGACCTGCTGGCCACACAGCCAAGGATACAATTAACAGTACAGTGACATGGATACACCCTCACTGCCCAGCACACAAGTGTTGCACCTCTTAGTCTGGAGAAGAGGAGGCTCAGGGGAGACCTCATCGCTCTCTACAACTCCCTGAAAGGAGGCTGGAGCCAGGGGGGGGGTTGGGCTCTTCTCCTGGGCAGCTATCAGTCAGTCAAGAGGGCATGGACTTAAGTTGAGCCAGGGGAGGTTTAGGTTAGATATTGGGAAAAAATTCTTTACAGAGTGATCAGACATTGGAATGGGCTGCCCAGGGAGGTGGTGGGTTCTCCATCCCTGGAGGTTTTTTCCAGGAGGATGCATGTGGTACTCAGTGCCGCGGTCTGGTACCCACAGGGGTAGTGGATCAAGGGTTGGACTTGATGATCTCAGAGGTCCCTTCCAACCTGGCTGATTCTGTAATTCTTGCAAGAAAGAGCCTGGGCTGAGCACCAGGGGTGGCTGCCAAGTACCCTGCTCTGCAGGAGGGGTTCTATTAGCCTGCAACAGCTCTGCAGGCATAGCATGGCTCCCCAGCACATAGCTGGGGATCTTAATCTTATTTCCAGTGGCCCAGGGGAGGAAAGGGCTGATCAGAAATATTGCTTGTTGTGCATTAATAAGGTGGATTCAACATCTCTGCTGTTGAATGATTCCCACAGAAAAAGAAAGCATGTGCTGTCTCTCTCTGCTCCCAAAACTCCTCTAATAGCTTTACAGAGCAAATGGTTTGTGAATATCTGAGTACTTTGGACAGCCCTTCTTGGGTTTTTTATGGACCTCTGTGCATCACAGTTATTAATCACCCGATTCATTGATAATGCTGACACAGAGACAACAAGGTTATAAAAGTACACACACTTCAGAAACTGGATCTGATTATTGGTTTTGTTTGTAAAGCTGCTCAGATTGTGGGAACAGGGAAAAGCTCTAAGAGGGCAATTTAATGTTTTTTAAGTCAGATGAAGTGGCTGCTTCTTTTAGTTAATTGCCAACTCTATTTTTGAGCAGTAAACAGAAAACAAATTCTATTCTATTTCCCATAGTGAGCCAATTCCAATTAGGGTAATTACCACGGGATAATTGTAGACTACCTACAGTTAATTAGGGCTCCACTGTGTGTTTACCACACTCCAGGGGTGTAAATATTTTATGATAACCACAGCTTCATACGTTGTTACAACTTAATTTGGTATATTACATCATTGTTATTGGGAGGGTGGGAGAGAAAAAGAGGCAAAACCTTGACACACGATGGCAAACTGCATCAGGCTCCTTCCCCAGCAGTCAACCACCCTGCCAGATAATGTCTTTATGCTGAAAATATTCCCTTTTTTGGGTCATCTTATGTTCAGTCAGCAGGAAAAACAAGAGAACCATCATCAGCACTGGGCTTTGAACTTTTCATCTTAATGATGAGAAGAAAAGCAAAGAGAGCTGGGAGATGGTGCTGGGCCTGACCCTCCCCGAGCAGTCCCATCTCTCTGGGGCACTGTGCCCCTGAGGCCGTGGGCACTCGCATCCTCATTCCACTGAAAAACACTTTGTGAAACACAAGTAATCTCATCAGGATGAAGCAGAGAAAGCATGATAAATATCTGCAAGTTTTATTTGGTATTTTGTTGACTGGCCTCCTTCAAAATGTGTTTTGCATTTGGTTATAATTTCATAAAAATGTGACATCATGAGTGGGAAGTAGGAGGGAAAGCTAGCATTTGACTTCTGCACAGGAAATTCCACCTGCAATCAGAACTGATACTGGGAATATAAACCCCACAGAACCCCCTCAGTTTGCTAAATAGCCCCTCAAAAATCTGCCATATGTGCAGAAATTAGCATTTTATTAAAAAAAAGAAGGTTCTCTAAAGCACATGTCCCTATGTGGTTTAAACAAGTGACTTTTTGTCAGTTTGTCAGTTGTGTAGTGTAACTATTAATCCGTAAAATATTTCTGTAAACATACAGCCGATCAGAATCCCCATCCCAGATAGCAGGTAATTTTAAAAATCCATGCTTTCCGCTTTGCTCTACAAGAAAATATCCATATCTAATATGGTTTTGGTGTGAGCACTCATTGCAGTTTTCATCTCTATCACTACTTTATAAAAAAATAATCTCATTCATCTTTAAATAAAATTTTAGTCAAAATCTTAATATAAAACCTTTGTCAGAATACAGACTTAACCACAGCAGCTGAGGTGAATAACTCTCATTGCCAGTCTCCTTCAGGATAAATTCACATTCAAGAGTCTGCTGGTTTTCCTCTCTGCTTAAGTTTTTCTTTCCTCTGAATAGTACTACAACTAATTTGGAAACATTCTGCTCAGAAAACTCTGGTGTTCTTCAGAAGGGAAAACAAGGTTTGCAGCAGAGCTGGTGAAAGCTTCTTTGTATGCCAGTACTAAAGGGCATTTTTGCTGCTAATCATCTTCCGCTGGCTTCTAGACAGGATGATGTATCAGACCTGTATTATTATTAAACTTCTGAGTATAACTCAGCAGTTAGATGAAATTATGAGAACTGTAGACAGCCATGAGAACGATAATGTTTTATTCATGCTATGCATTTAACCACCGGCTTGTACAAACTGGGGAACTAAATGTTCTTCTTCTGCCCCATTTTCTGCGGAAGCAGGGGAAGGGTGGGAGCCCTGTCAGCAGTTCCCATCTCCTCTGGAGAGAGACCCAGGACACTTCTTAACCCTTAAGTATGGCAGTGATTGCTGGTCCCCTGTTCAGATGTAGCCTCTGGGTCTATCCCACACATGAATCACTGTTGGTGACAAAAGCACAAGTCTCTGTGCATTCCCTGGCTTGTTAGCACCCTCTTATCCCTCGTTAAGGATTATTTCAGAATTATTTCACAATCTCTAAATATAGTACAATCATGCTTACAGTTTCAGTGGTTATGAAGAAATCTTCAAAAAGACAGAAATCTGTTGAAGCGATACTGGACCATTTCCTGCATCTGCAGGCAGCCTGAAACAGCACTATTGCCAGCTTTGTAGTACCCACTTCATATTGGAAACACCAAATGATGCAAATTTATACTAAATCTTTTTTCTTGTGTCTGAGTTGTTGATGCTAGCAAAGTTTGAACTGATTTGGAGTTTTGGTAATTTTCTGAAAAACTCTCATTTCTATACTTTTGACAACTTCATCGACTGAGTTATGACTGTCTTCAAGAGAATTTAAGAGACACCAAAAATTAAAATTATGGGGTGACATTAAAAAAATTTAAATCATGGACTGTATTGTATTTTAATATTACTGTATGCATCTCTTTCCCCAGTATGACTCCACTTCTTGCCTTAGCACCAAAAACTGAAGTCCCAAGATACCTTGGGTAGAGGAGCTGAAGGATCATAGTGAGACTCAAGGCTAATTCTCCTGATTAGACCAATGTATTTTCCCTCCTGCTTGTCCTGTGGTCCTCTGAAATCCACCAGCAGATGTAGAAAAACTTACCAACAATCTCCCTGTGCAATAGCCCTGCCTTCTTTTCCCAGGCGTAACAGGTAGCAAATAGCTAACACATAGCCACAAATGTTTGATATCATTCAGCTTCAAGATACTTTAAATAAATGTGGCAAGTGATTTTGATAGGTTGGATTTCTACAATAAGGAAAAAAAAAATAGCTGTATTACAGGATTTATCGTAGTCATGGACTGTATTGTATTTTAATATTACTGTATGGATTCAGTGACATTGAATCCACTGTGCAAGATTTAATAATCCTCTGTTTCGTATTTAATTTAATTAATTTTTTTTTAAATAATGAAAAAATTTTATTAGTGTTGCCACCATCTTTCTATTATGCTTAATCCAGAGATCCCACAGTCATTTGCTTCCAGGACATGACTGAAGGCCAAGCTGAGACACTTAGTTTCTGGACAACTTGGGAAGAAGAAAGGGCAAAGAAATCACATTCATTTAAGAATTTTTGCCAAAGGTGGACAAGGTTAAATGGCTGTCGTCTGCAGAATGAACATATTGAAGGAGAGGTGTGCTGCAGGGAGGCAGAAGTCAGGCAGCAGGGATCACAGCTGGGGCATCTCAGAAACTGGCTAGGGAGATGGAGGCCCAGAGAGCAGATCCTTCCAATCACTCCTTGCCTTCTTCCCTGAGCATCACCAAGGCCTGCCACATTATAGGGAACATGCTGGTCTTCCATGAAGTCCAAGAAGCTCAGGAAAGAGCCTGTCTGTTCCCTTCTGTTTCCTTGCAGGTTCACACTTTGCACAAAATGTGCATCTGAACTTCAGCTCCTGAAGGTATTTTATTAGGTTGGCTGCAAACTGGAGCAACTGAGTGAAATGTTTCTTTTCAGTACTAGAGAAAATTACCAGCTGTATTAAACACTTACAGCTCCATCTTGAATAAGATTAACTAAAGTTACCTGACAGTCATGCTTTTCATCTCCACTCCTCATTAAAAGTTCAGCATTAGTTGTTTGCCAAAAGTAAAGCCTTATTTAAATATGTGACTGAGAAATGATTTATTTCAAAGGTAAAACTAACAGTTCTTACAAGAAAACCAAGGCTCATGTTGATAAAATCCCCCTGATCCAATCACATTTCCCTTTCTTGAGCTCATCCTACTTATAATAGCTTAAGTCACCTCTGAAGGAGAAAAATAATCAATCCACACATGTCTTTGGAGCAAAGCAGAATTATTTTTAGCTTGCATTTTGTGGCTAAAGCTATAACATATTGTTCTGCTTAGCGAAAGCACTCTATAAATGTGGCCTCACAGAGGCCTGCTTCAGCAAATTCATCAGCTGTTCATTTCTGAAAGAGCAAGAATAATTACAATTAATGAAACCCTTGAAGAGTATATTTCCTTTAAAAATATTTTATAGCTATACCTGAGATAAAGGCCAGTCAGTAAACAGCTGAGAATTTATAATCTCAGAGGATAACTGTTGTACACAGCCAATCTTCTTTAAAAATGAGGAAGAGATAGATAATGGAATAACTGCCATATGGATACACTTTTAAAGTATTTTAAATACATATTTTTTTTAAAATCTCAGGAAGAAAGTATTTATGCATAGTAAAGGGATTTGTAAAACAGTCAGCTGTCATTACTGAGAAGTTATCCAATCTTAAGCCTAAGCAAATTCATCTCTAAAATTGCGTCACAGGTGAACTGATCACACTTATTTGGGATCTATAAAGGAGCAAGGAAGGCAAAAATAGCAAAAGTATGAGCCTCATCCTGGTTTATTCCCACTCTGTGCTCTAGTAATTGCTCTAGCAATACTAGAATAAAAATGCAGGGGGCAATGTGGCTTTAAGGTAGTTTCTACATCTATTTAAAGGTGACTTTGAAAATAATAGAAAGTGATACACACAGAGAAAACAGAAACTCAGCAAAATGCAAACCCCATACTCTGTGCTCTCTCCTGGTCTGTGTAAGCCAAGCAGGTGGCCATACCAATCCATCAGCACCATGGATTGGTTTTATTCACTCTTTCCCAAAACCCACCCTGGTCAGGCTGCAGTTCCTTTGGCTGTGTTCAGGAGCAGCCAGTTCCTCATAAGTTTCTATTTTGTATCTGACTTCCTTTAGAACCACTTTCAGCTGCTTTGACAGTCATACTCTGAAGGCTTGAAACCTCCTCCAATCTCTTAAGGGAAGCCATGTCCATAAAATGCAAGCCTTTCACCCCAAGAAAAAGGCTGTGATAGAACAGTATTGAGCAAAGCAGGGCAAAGCAATTATAGATAAAGCTGAAAATATGGCCTGCAGTGTGCTTCATATACAAACTCTGCTGACCCAGTTTAATGAAAATGGGAGATAGCCGATGAATTACATAATCTTCTATACTTCCTACTGCCTGCATGGCTTAACTTGCCAGATACTCAGAGCTGCTGAGCTATTGTTTTCAGAAGAAAGGGTGTGGGTGAGTTTAATACTCCTTCGTGCCGAGTGAAGCATTCCCTTCGCTCTCCCCTTCAAGTCATAATGTGCGCTGACTATATCGTCAGAGGAATACTTTTTGCCTTCCAAGGGCCTTCCCTTTTATGTGTATTTCTAAACTTTGTAAATGCTCTATTGCATTTCAGAGCAGATGCCAGCATGGACCTCTACAAGCATCACTTCATTATTTCTCAATTACATAAACTATACTTCTGAAAATGCTTTGTTAACTTTATTGTATCCATGCTTTCAAAAAGGGGTTTTTAATTATATCCCCTGCTGTCTTAGGTATCCAGCCTTTTAATAGGAAGCAAATTTATAAAATTAATTTCACAACAGTCTGCAACAGCAGTTGTATTTATCAAAGGACAAAAAAAACCCAGGATGTTTTTGTCTATACAATTACACATCTTTAACAGAGAAATGAGAGACCTAAATGTGTCAAACTGTGATCACAGTAGGCATTGCAATAATTCTTTTATTTTAAGGACAGAAGAACTTTGCTTTTTAAAAAAAATTAGTTTTATTTCTTGGTATTTTGATGACTGCTCTATTGAGCCTAAACACAGAGAAAAGACTGGGTATGTGAACACTTGAGTAACTCAAATCCAGAAGAGTATTCATATAGTCTAAACACTCAGTGAAAAAGAAAGTGTTTTCTAAGGCAAGGACTCAAGAAGCAGCTTCCATGAAATGTGATCATATTAAGGAGCTACAGTATAGCCACAGTAGACTTTATAATAACCTCACTTAGACCTTACAAACAGACGAAAAACAAAAGGCATGCCTATTTTATCACATAGATTATTAACGGTGCAACAGTAAATAATCCACTGTGAAAGTTAAAGGTGAAGTGATTTCAAATTGTTGTGCCTGTAGCAAAATAGGGTTGACTATTTGCCACTGATGTACTCTTCTTGAGCCGAAGATCCCATTTTGCTAGTCTGATGGAACACGTCACAGAGAACTAAAACCTGCAGAAAAAAAGACTGAAATAACAACCAGGCAGATCATAAAGAGCCTGCACCATCCATTTGTACACAGTATAATAGCAAGATGAGTGATTTGTACTTCATCTTTGCTGAAGATGTATACTATGAAAAAGAATTGCTATAGTTTAATCTAAATCTAAGTCATATGGATTTATGAAGCCACTAAACTCTAACCCTGACAGTGGAGAATATGGTGTAGCTACAGATGATAGACTGCATCATAACAAATGCGTGAACTATTTTCATCCTTTTATGCAAGAAGCAGTTGGGAACCAAAGCATCGTACCCTGAGCCATGCTCCAAGATGATGGAGTCATGTAAACTCATCTAACAAAAACATGGTGCTTAGCACCCAGCCAAAAGCACTGCACCTTCAGAGGAGACTCTTTCCAGACACATTAGAGTTTTAGACCTAAAATATGACAAATGGATATTTTCACCTGCATGTATCATGGATATTTCCACTTCTATACCGTGTGAGCTTCATAGTCATGTGCCATTTTCCTTTCTTCAAGAAATTTTGCCCTGAAGTTCCTTTCATATGTCATCAAGAGCATCTTTCCATTACCTAAAGCCCATACCTCCATCAATCACTTCAATATTTTTACTGCTTGCTAAAACAAATGCAGTGCTGGAAACTATAATCTATATGGGTAGTAACTTGGGAAATCCACCTATGTTCAGTTGAAATTATACTACATGTTAGCTTTAAAATTCAAGAAGAGTGGAAAATTTCTGGGTGAATATATCTTTATTTTTGGAGTTTGTAAATGTAATTGGGTTTTTTAGGAGTGGAAACATCCTATGACAAGGGTTTATGTGAAGCCAGACAATTTCCTCTTTCCAGACAAAAAATAGTCTAGAACAGAGAATGAAAATCAATAAACCAAGAAAAAAACGAAGCATCAGTAAAGGAGGTTCACAAAGCTGCTTTATAATATTGTACACTGTACAATTGGAGATTGCCTGCTCTTAAGAATTTGTTTATCAAGGACCCTCTTATTGACTTTACAGCTTCTAATGTAATCAGACAATATTGTCTTTATAACAATGTAGCTTTTTACTGTCTACACACAGGTATATATATATATGTCTATTTTTATAGACCATTTAGTACTATATATGACCAACTCAATATCACTTCCAATAGCTTGTCCATAAAAACAAATAGTAAAAGTAAGAGAGAAATCCTGTTTCAATTAAAGATAACAAATACTTTGCTATTCTTTCCAGCACAGGCAAGATTTCCCCAGAAAAGAGAATATTTATTTAAACTCAGTTTGATTACTTGGCAGAGTAACACATTATATCATTGTCTTTCTCCATAGTTTCAAGGGAGAGAGAAAGCTTCTTCCAGTCATTTTGAAATTTCAACTTGATATGATGCCATTATGAAAGTTTTAGTTATTTCTCAAGTGGCTGGGATATTTTGGAAAGTAAAGAAATAGGTGAAGAAGCCAACTAAGATATATTAGACAACCTTGTTTTATTGCATTTCGTCTTTGATATTCCAGTTATTTATGTATCCCTTGTCATTACTATAAAAAGATTTCAACGCTATCAATTTACTACAAATCCCCTGCTGGAGTGTTTTTATTGCCAACACACCTAGCTGATGGATCATTTCACAACTAACAGCTGACAAATTCAGGTTTCATCAAATGAGGGGATAGAAGGCAAATCATGGGATTAGCTTTAACTGAGTCTTCTGGTGTTCCTATATATCTCAGTATTTGTCAGGTGTATATTTGTGCTGCTGAGAAGTCACTTGAATCAAATTCATCTCCCACTGTTATTTTTTCATATTCCTGGAAGGACAAGTGCAGACCTCTGCTCTGACATGAAATATGGAAGGAAAAGTCTCTGATCTCAGTAGTGGGGGGCACAAGATTGACAGAAAGCAGTGCGCTCAGCTTCCTGAGCCCGAGCATAATGCCCAGAGGGGATGGGCAGTAATGAACTAGAAGGTCCAACTGAAGGTAATCTGCTGTGGACTTTGATGATGGTCTTTCCCACCTTTTCTGTAGCTCCTAATTCCTGACTAGCAGCAAGCTAGACGAGAAAACGCAGCTAGATTAGATGCATCTTGATTTTACCTACAGCCATGCAGCCAAAATCACTGTAGCAACTGCACAGCGTAAGATGTGCCACCAAACCCTGTCCTCAAAAAAAAACCAAAATAAAATACGAGATTCACTCCCAGCACTAAAGGGTGTCAATAATACGAGTGCCTGATACAAGTGTTAGCACAAGAGATAAAATGGTTCTCAGTGCAAAATCTGAAAGTTGTAAAACAGACAGACATACTCTTCATGTTACTCTCCAGGAAAGCAAGAGCAACTCTACAGGTGTCATCAAACTATTCTAGAATATGGCATGGAATTTTAGATACCTTGTTGCACAGGCTAGCAGAATTAACCTGAAGAAAGATAGACTTGTAGAACAGGCTGACAGTCAAGCAGGACAAATAAGCAATGAAAATAAAGTTGCGGAGACCATGAAGAGGAAAATATCTACACTCCAGAGAGGGACCATAAGTATGCTAAATAGTACATAAAAATATGCTTTAAGTGCTAGTCCTATAACATGGAGAAGAATATTCAGTTTTAAAATTAGTCTAGCTTCTAACAGTCTGTTCTGTTGCTCTTACAAGTCTTGTCCAAAAAAGGGGCTAAACACATTTTTCAAAGCTTATTAAACAAGATATATTTTGATGATCCTGAAAAAATGTTTGGAGAAGTGTTTCATTAACATGCAGGTAAAAATGATGACCAGACAGGATCAGTCATTGTTAATTCATCTGGTTTTGCTATAAATCCCTGAAGTAGTATATAATATTCCTCTCATTTTGTACAAGTCTGACATCATGTGATAAATACTACTAGAAACATAATGAGTGGATCAATTAGCCATGCATGGCTTCTTATCTGTGTGCATTTTCAGCTTTTTATAACAACAAGAAACCAGCTAAAATGACAAGGCCCATTTTGTCAATATTTATGGGTATAGGATTCATATAGAGAAAGAACTGCTCCCTGCCATCTGTGATAATATAGCCTACAATTAGCTAAACCTGCAGTTTACACTTTTCAGTATTCATAGACATATTCTGCACATAGCATACATCATCAACAGTAAGGAGGTTTTTTGATAGATCATAGAATCATAGAATGGTTTGGATTGGAAGGGACCTTAAGGGTCATCTAATTGCAAGTAGATTATTACGGGCAGGGACACCTCCCACTAGATCCCATGTAGATGGAATATTTTTATAAGTAAACTATATATCTTAGATGTATCTTATAAAAGTAAAGTATATATAGTTCTATGAGTATATAACATATATGACATATATGAGTATGTGTATGTTCACTTGAATTAAGTACTATTACATATTTCATTTGATTTCTTCCCAAGACAGGGAACCATTTACAGTGTCTGAGACAGAGCTGAGCCATATCAGACTATATCTGTGCCTCCTGTAAAATTTATTTCTTAATAGTTAAATAAATAAGCTATCTGTTAATCTGAGTCGTTATTTCAACAGCATTTCACTGTGAAGAGTTGATTTATTCTCTTTTCTTTACTGTGAATTTGATTGACTGGAGATTGGAGGGGGGATGAGGCAGGGCAGGGGGAATTAGGGAGCTACCATGGTTTGTTGATCCCAACCTAACTACACTAATACTGGATTCCTTACTCACACTACGTTGCTGATGCCTGAAAAACAGCAGGAAAAAGACAAATTGTTTCATCTGTATTCTACAATGTGAGTGGCTTCCATGAAAATTATTAGACAATCCAAGCAAGGAAAGAGTTTCCCATGCAAAGGGAAAGGGTTTGAGTAGACAAGTCTCCTTCAGACAGACTGAAGGACAGTCCTCGGTGATTAGTGGCTCAATCTACATGAAGAAGAGTAGCTTCTTGGCCAGGAAGAAGAGTCCTTTTTCACACTTACAGATCGAAACACATCCCAAGAGTTCAGGTGTGCAGCTTTAGTTTGGATCATTATGTCTCCCAGTTCAAGTAAGAATCTATTTATGACTGGTATAACTTTCTCAATTAGAATCTCCTATATGCATCCTTACTGTACACAAGGCACTGGAGAGAACAGCTGAAGAGCCAGGAGCAAAACTGACAAAATTCCCCAAATTAATATTAATAGAAGTTGAAACTACAGCAGCATCTGCCTCCTTGAGCTGTCTCTCATTTTCTAGAGGTGTACCTAGACAGTCCCAAGGGCATAAATAGGTGGAGCTGGCTCCTCTGGCTTCCCTGACAGCTGATTATTTTGCAGTCATTGTAACAGCTGGTGTTTTTAAAACTGTCAGGTTGAGTTTAAAAAAACAGATGGGCATTTTATGCCTCCAGTTTGCTTTCAGTACACTGCAACTCACCGTATAATTTTCCATACTGGAAATGATCATTGATTATGGCTGGGGGAAGGGAGGAGTTGGGAGGATCTCAGAAGTGCCAAAAAACAGTGAGCAGCTAGAGAAGATAATAGACAAAAAATGACCGTGAAATACCAGTTGCACAATTGCCATCTCCCAGAGGAACCCTGATAAGAAAAACTGCTTAGAAAGCACTTTGAAACCTTCCAGTGGTAGCACAGACTGTTATTACTATTATAATTTCCCTCCCTCCTGCAAGCTGGATGGCGTAGTCACTGGAAGCCAAAAATGACTCACTGAATGGGCATGTGTTTGTGTCTGATTGCAGGCACAGAGAAACCTCAGAAGATCCCTGGCTTCAGTGTGGAAACTGAGGAAGGAATTGGTGTGTTGCTGTACTCCCAGCCCCCCTGCCAGACCTCTAGAGCAAAGCAGGGGAACTTAAAAACTGCTCCAGCAAAGCTTGCTGGTTTTGTTTCAACCAGTGTGGGGCTTCAACCCCTGAGGGCTAAAGCAAAGAACTCAGAGGAGAGAAAACAGAGAGCAGGGGCTCTCCCAGGACACCTCTGGCACTCGGGCCAGGCTGAGCCACTCTCATTTTGAATTTGGGCTTTGGACTCAGCCGAGAGAACCATCAGAGGGTGGCTCAGCCACTTGTGTCAAGTGGACATTAGAAACGGGCCCAAACAATCCTTCTCGTGGTTCTCCCACCCCTCACATGGTCATTTTGCCTGTGTAACAGGGACCCTGCATGCACTGCCATCCCCATGCCAGCTTGGGTGAAATCACCATGTAAAAACAATGTTTCTGCTGGGAAAAGAGGGTTAGGATGTGCTAGCTAAAGGCCAGGTACAGAGGATGGCCTGAAGGAATTAAATGACTAGGAGGTATTTTGGGAGACATGGAAGGATCTTGTGCTGAGAGGTAATTCATGTCCCACATCTGTTCCTGGTCAGCCAAACAAATGACACTCCGTTGGCATTTACAAGTGTAATCCTTGGCAGCTGTTAGACAGAGCTGGGCAATACCCTTTGTGAATGCATTAATAAAATACACCCTGGTATTACTAGGAACAATGTCAGCAAGTTATTGTTCTTTAAATGCTGCAATAACATTGATGCATGAGGAGCACAACTCTGAACAGAGGTTTTACCTTCAGCCAAGCTTATCCTTGCTCTGAATTCCCTGGTAAAAGAGGACATACTGCAGCTGTTAATTGTGCCTGGTATGTCCAAGTGCTTCAGACATGACTGCAATTGGTTTCTTTGATGGGAGGAGGAACGTGACTTATGCAAGAACAAGAAAATGACATATCCTCTTGCAAACTACTAAGTACATTGTGTGCCATGACAAAGGCTGCAAGAAGGGGAGGCGGCGTGCACAGCTAGGATCTTCACACAGTATCCCAAGGATACTTCTAACATGTCCTTGACCATGGTTTTACACGCCTATATAACCTAAACACATCTGAAGAAATCTGCAGCTGCAAGGATGAGTGAAGCAGAGTGCAGCCCTTACAGAGAATGCTGGAGGAGTGTGTGTCCTGGCTCACTCTGTGGACCCATCCAGGTCCTCACATGGGAGTTTGAACTCACCTTCAGCAGTGCAGAGGGAGTATTCACAGGTGACCTCTGCTCTCATCCCCACAAGCAGATAGAAACTGGGAAGGAAAGGAAACATTAAAACTCCTCTGCGGGGGAGGAAGAGAGGATGCACAGTCCTATGGCTGCAAATAAGTGTTTTCTGCAGGAGTCTTCCATCTTCTTATAGACTCATAAAAGTGACCATTATCTGCAGTTTTTCATATGAGAGCATTAATCCCAAAAAGCAGAGGACATCTTACTTTGCATTTTTCAAAGTAAAAATGCCATGCCAAAAATATACACATGAATAATTCCTCAAGAAAAAACACAGGAAGCTTTGCCAAGTGCTACACATCAGGAAGCACTTTAATCCACATGACCAAAAAGCATTGTGTCCATCAGTACTTTCATGATAACAGGCTTTCCTGTGCTTGAGCAGCTAAAATATATTGCTACATGTACAAAAGGATTGGTGACATTTGTTTTGCAATGCATTTCTGACATTCTGACAGATCATTTCTTACAAAGGTGCTTAAGCTGATCCAGACATTCATGCATACATATGAGATGATAGTAATTCAATACTGCAAAGTGAATTCTATCTCCCATGATTACTTGTATCATTGGAAAATTAAATGTGTTTGAGGATAAAGAATGTAACTCACACTGCATTATGGTTCTTCAAACACAGAGCTGATGTAAATTTTCATCAACTTCCTCTTAAGCAACAAAAGAGCACAAAACTGCCATCCAAAAGCAGTGACTGTCGTTTTCTTCACTTAACCATCAGCTGTTGAAAGAAAATAAAATTCACCAGAAATTAAGATATTAAGGCTTTTAAAAGTTGAAAGAAGAGAAAAATAAGGAAAGAAAAATATTTGCAAATATCTCAGTAAAGCAAATGCACATTTAGTGTCTTGCATGTGGTAATATCTTTTCAATGAAGTTTTTGATATAATTTACTTCTACGTCACATCTGTGCCAACCAGAAGTCTTTCTGATCTAAAAAGCCTCTTGTCTGGGACATTATTACTCTCATGAAGAAAAGAGGACATCCTGAGGCAGGACTCATGAAGAGGACTGCCTAACAGAAACATCTCCTCAGGTCTGGTCACTCTAAAGCTTTGCAAGAGGAGAAGCAGAGAGCAATGTGGCAGCTGTGACCACAGCCCTGTTTACTGTTTCATTCCTCAGGGATCAGTACTGGGACCAGTGCTGTTTAACATCTTTGTTGTAGACATGGACAGCGGAATTGAGTGAACCCTCAGCAAGTTTGCCAGTGACACCAAGATATGCAGTGTGGTTGACATGCTGGAGGGAAGAGAGGCCATCTAGAGGGACCTTGAGAGATTTGAGAGATAGGCCAATAAAGCCAAATAGAAGGTCCTACACCAGGGTTGGGGGAATGCCAAGCACAATTACAGGTCAGGAGGAGTATGGATTGAGAACATCCCTAAGTAAAATAACTTGGGATTGTTGGTTGATGAGAAGGTCAACATGAGCTGGCAATGTGTTCTTGCAGCCCAGAAAGCCAACCATGTCCTGGGCTGCATCAGAAGAAGTGTGGCCAGCATGTCAAGGGAAGTGATTCTCTCTCTCTCTACTTCACTGTCCTAAGACCCCACTTGGAGTACTGTGTCCAGTTCTGAAGCCTCCAACACAAGAAGGATGTGCTGGAGCAAGTCCAGAGGAGGACCACAAAGATGATCAGAAGGCTAAGCACCTCTCTTGAGAATACAGGCTGAGAGAGTTGGGGTTGTTCAGCCTGGAGAAGCAAAGGATCTGGGAAGACCTTACAGAGGCCTTCCAGTACCTGAAGGGAGCCTATAAGAAAGGTGAGGATGGGGCTTTTTATAAGGACATGTAGTGAAAGGATGAGGGATAATGGTTTTAAACTGGAAGGGGATAGATTTAGGTAAGACATTAGGAAGAAATTCTTCACTGTGAGGGTGGAGAGACACTGGAATGGGTTGCCCAGGGATGTTGTGTCTGCCTCCTCCCTGGAAGTGTTCGAAGTCACGTTAGATGAGGCTTTGAGCAACCTGGTCTAATGGGAGGTTCACCTGCCCATGCAGGGAGGTTGGAACTCGATAATCTTTAATGTCCCTTCCAATCTATTCTGTGATTCTGCCAAGCACAGGAAATGGTCACAGCCAGGTGGGTTCACATGTGGTGCCACTGGCTGTGCAGTGCCTCTGACCTTCAGATGGGGTGTGAACTGTGCCATTTCCTTTTCAATTACCACAGGCAGGTGGTCCCCAAGGAGGGTCCATATATCACTACGCTCTAGACTCTGGTGACTTTAAAGTACATTTCTGGCACATGCCATCACCACCATTGTGAACAGAGTTACACTTGCAGAAGAGAACTTTCCTGTTGAAGAGGAGCCTTCAAAGACACCTGTGATAGGTCTGATAAAAGCTGATAAAAGCTGTTGTCCATTTGTCATGTTTCTGAAACTTTTTTACCGGTAGAACTTAGGGAAAGCATCTTAAATTTTCACCACAGGCCATCAGATCACACAGGCATTTCTACACTGGTATGGGAAAGGTAGACACAAGCAATGGTGACTTTCTTCTTCTTTCAGACTTTTCCATCATCATGAGTCTACAAAAAAATCCCTGTCCTACTAAACAGCTTCTTACGTGGGGTGATTTAGTGTTACTGCTTAAGTAACCTGGATATAGTATTTAGAGTCCAAATGCTGCTGTGCAATTTAAATGCTCTATTCAAGGCCATAATTAATCAAATTAACCAAATCCTGAGTTGGTGGAAGAGATGGGGGCATTTCTTGACACTTCCATGATTTGCAGTGAACATGGTGGTCCCCAGCACTACCCCCAGCTGTGGTTTATTGGCTTCGCCATCAGACACGATGGGGGAGCAAGGAAAGACTCCCAGCAGCCTATGCTAGGAAGCTCAATTCCTGTCCCTTGCCAAATTTCCCAAGTCTGAATGCAGGCCTGCCCTCACAGGGATAGAAAGCCACACAGAAGGAGAGGCAGAGTGGGAGGGCAGCAGGAATGAGGACAATGCAGAGTGAAGAATCCCATCCCCCCCAAGGGTGCTGTCGAGAGGACAGTTCTGCCAAGGGCACAGGACTGGGGTGCACTTCCCCTGAGCTCAGGGAGTTCTACAGGCTACCCTTGCCCCAGAAGCTTTGCTGGAGACTAAGGAAAATGCCACTTTACTGCTGGGTTTGTTCTGCTGAGGAAGAAGAGAGTGTGTGTGGTCTCCTGGCTTATGAAATGCTCAGCGTTTTATTGCTCCTTAGCTTTAGCGTATCTGAATTGCAGCAGCTTGTCTGCCATTCGGACCAAGCATGCCTCAGCTTGAAGAAAAGGAAATTAGCACTGAGGGTTTCAAGCTAAGACCATTTCTAAACTAGGGTAAAACTGAAGCGTTTTGACACATGCAGCTAATTTGAGCAGTAATCTAAACAGTGGGAATAAACTCCCTCATGTTAATCCATGAGCAGCTAATATCCACTCCAACTACAACTTTTTCCTCCATAAAAGGGATTGAATACTCTTTCCTTAAAATTTTGCCCTCAGGAATCCCTGAGGATTTCAGCCCATGTTCATTCACACTCATGAAACATCATCTTTCCCTAGTGGGGACAGGCCCTCAGCTAGGCTGAAAGATTCATGAACAGTAAGTCTGGAGGGAACCCAAGGACCTTTGCTTTGATAAACCACAGCAGCTGGACTGCCTGAGCTGTGCTGAGTATTAATCAGCTTTATTTAATTTATTTTTTTTATTTTAAGAAGGGCTAATGAAGGTCACCTATGGTAAAAACCATAGCAGTGGGCTATCTTTGCTAAGCAAATCCACTAAGAATTCAGGTGAGTTTAAATGTATGAAACTGTAACACCACTGACAGAATATAATCTAAAGGGCAGGATGCATTTTCATCTTTGAAGTATTGATTGTGGCTGTTACTGTTCTTAGAGAAGCAGTCAGATGCCAGTAAAAAGGCAAACTGTTACAGTTTTGTAACCAGATTATCAAAATAATCCTAAAAAAAATCTTATTACTTACCAATAAAACATCAATAGTTTAAAGTAATAAGATAATTATTTTGCATCAATGCCACATAAAAATGTAAGCCTACCCAGTTCAGGAAAACCACGTTTGAACAGGTAGAGAAAGGTCATGCAATTATATACCATCTGTTCCTGTGGAAATTCATACAAACGTCACCACATAGGATGGGGAAAGACTCTTCAGCTGCCCCACAAAGGATGAACAAGTCTGTGCTTTCTGCAAATCTTTGAGGTCCATCTTCTGTACACTACTAGCGTGAGATTAAGTTTTCTGTGAAGTATGTCTGCATCTGTCTGGTGGTTCCTGAGGGTTTCAGCTGCAAGTCAGAAGCTCACACTGTGAGCTCTCTTCTGAGAAAGGAGATGTTTAAATTGCAGAGGGAGAGTGAAGAGCTAGAGCTCAGATCCTTTGGCCGGTCCATGATGCTGGTGAGCTTCTGCACACAGAGGGGCCTCTCTCCTGAGAAGAAGTTTAATGACACCATTACAGGTACAGAGATGGAGTTTCCTGAAGAGATCCAGAAGCTTTGTCCAACAATTACAATGTACTAACTGATCATTGAGGTCTTTCAGTTAGACAAGAGTCACAAACTCTTAGCAGTGGGGTTTGTAGTAAGATCCCCACTGTATTAAGGTGGTGACTGGTTACTAGAAAGAAACACTGAATGATTCTAGAGGAATGTAACTATTTCTAGCAACCAACAGAGATGTCTCCGTGGTGGGTTAGGGTCTGCCTGAAGATGCAAAGTGTTTTTCACATACCCTCACCTTGCTGCTTTGACATTCCTCCCCAGCTAACCAGTGCTAGTGTTTTGACATCTGGCCCCACAAAACTCACCTCTGGGTGCAAGTGGGTGCTGGCTGATTGGGCTTTACTGGCTCCAGAAAGAGAGAACAAAACAAATGTAATGGCTTTACTCTAGGCTCACCTTTTTGCAGGTGATAAAAGAAGGAGTTATTCTAGAACAGCCAAAGGTTGCTCTCTTCATTGCAAAACTCTATAGGAGGTTCCCAGAGACAGAGCTTAGTAATGAAGCCTGATTCTAGCCTGGCTCAGTGTCCTGGTTTGGGCCAGAATATAATTCATTTTCTTTCTTGTAATTTTACTTTCAGCTATGTCTCTTGTAAGTACCTGCACTTGCTGAAATTAACAGCAAATTTCTCAGCCAGTGTCTGCTCCTAGGACTGGTAACACTCGATGTTTATAGTTACAGCTAGAGAATGGTGTGCAGAACCAAGGACACTGCTCAGTTCTGAGAAACATCTTATGCTCCAGAAAGAGAAAGGGAGTAAAGGGGTCACACCTGCAACCCTCCTTTACGGAGGAGTGAAGTTCAAAGGTGACCAAAATTGACCAAGTGGAGTATTCTGTTCCATGTGCATCATACTAGGTATAAATCTGAGGAATCATGAGGGTCAATTTTTAATTTGTCCATGGCTGGTGTCCTGGGAGACACCATTTGTCTGCCTTTGATCCTGATCTGTGCCCTCCAGAATTCTGCCTCCAGCTCCTGTCTGCTGCTGATTCCATCAGCACAGCCTGGAACTTTTCCAGGGCCTCTCCTGCAGCCTCAGTGGTAGCATGGAGAGAGGAGGAGGGGGGGGGGGAGGGGCAGGGGGAGAAACATGATATCTCTTTTGTATGTATTTTTATATATTTAATAATTTTTCATCATTACTGTTTCAATAAAGATGTATAGTTTCCAAACCATAAATCTCTCTCCCTTATTCTCTCTCTTTTCTCCATCAGGGAGCGGAGGGGTGATTAATAGAGAGCATCTGTCATTCGTTTAATTGCCAACCCAGAGTTAAACTGTGATGCTCAATCTGCTTGTCAACAGTTTGCTTCAAGGCAAATTTTGTGTCCTTTTTCTACAATCCCTAAGTCAAACCTTGGTCAGTAAAACTGTAGCATCAAATACTTCAGTAGCACCCCAAGAGCTGATTGCCAGCCTCTCCCAACTTTATCAATACAGTTCTTTCAGTTTTCCTTCCTCAGTGCCTATGAAGTATTCAGGCTTTACCCAGAAATGTTTGCCTTTAATATAGCAGGTTGCTTTGATACTGATCATCTTTAAGCTACTGGCTCCTCCTACCACTTCCCTAATTCAAATGGCAAATTACTCATGCGTATCATGACCATAAAGAGACCTGTCCAGATAGAGGTGAAGCATTCATGGCTTATCTTGGGTTGAGGGGTTATTTCAACTATTCAATGCACTTCCTGGTTGTTACAACATTCAGAAGTCTGATCCTGTATGCTACTAATTACATTTTTGGTGCACATACTCTTACTATGTGTCATTAAACAATCACTACCATTACTTTGCCTCTTCACAGGAATTACATGTGATGCATAGATATTGTAGGTGATGGGCACTGTAAAAAGGCTTTTAGTCCAACCAGCTTCCACTCCACCCCACCAACACACAGGACACTATGGTGCCATGCTGACTGCTTCAAAGAAGAGGAGACCATACCCTCTGAGCCACAAGTCTGACGTCTGCAAACGCTGATCTCCTGCTTTGATAACTGCTCTGCGGTTGCTAAGACTGGTGTTGCCTCAACAAATTTAAAACAGAAAGGGATTACTTCTTCTCCTGTGTTTAAGAGTTACAAGAAAACTCAGCTTGTAGCAGATACTCAGCAGAACCAAATGCTAATCATAAATATAGGTCTGAGAGCACAAGCCTAATTATTGTACAGGGATGTTTCTCCAAGATGATGAGGTGCAGAAGCAGTCAAACTGCTTGGCTCAAATTCTAAGCTAAAATACTCCAGCAAACATTGCTTCATGATCCTAAATCTGCTGTAATTTATATTGTTTACTACATGGTTTCCAATGTCCTTCTTAAACAAGTTGAGAAAACTGACATACGCACAGTCAGAACTAAAAAGACTCATAATTTACACTTAAAATGCAAAGATACTGAGACAATAAAGAAAAGTTTAAGTTTGTGAGACATTTTATTGTTGAATTACTTTAAAAAGTTTATCTGTGAAACCTTGGCTTCCTGAAGCAAAACTGTTTAGTTCTGCTGGGGAGGCATGAGGGATGAGGGAGGCATCCTGGAGCTGAAGGAACAGAAGGCTGTGCTGCTCAGCTGTGTTTCTACATCCCAAGCAGCTCAGGCTCTCCACACCCCATGCTAACCTCAATGTCAGTGTTGGGTCCCTTCAGTCACACTTGACCAGGTCTTGCTCATCTCAAGTCACTTCCTTTGGCATTTTAGGCCATTTCCATGGTGGTTGGTGACCAAGATTAGGTTCAGGGCAGGTGAAGCCAGCAGGCACATGCCAGGGCAGCAAACCCACCAGCACATAAGTGCTGGCCCCACTCTGGGCTCTGCCCCTCCACAGACTCTGGGCACAGCTTGTGCATCTATACCTGTTATGTCTTTAATGTGATGGCAACATGCAATGTCTTTGGGGTAGGAGAGTTGCAACGAGCCTTGGTCCTGGTAGGCCATAGGCTAGAATGCCACTTCTTTACTGGGCCTCTAATATCTCTCTTAATATTATCTCTATCTTCAGCTGTGTATGGGGTGGTTCATAAAATCTATCAGTGACAAAATATTTTGTGAACTCCATCCAAAACTAAACTCTTGCTTTTGTTGGCTTTTTTTTTTTAAATCATTCTCTTTTCCTTTTTTTTTTCTAGGTATGTGACATCCCTGGGGGCTAATACTTTTAAAAATCTGTGGTATATATCCTCGGAGCTCTGACAAGAGGAGTTGTATCGATTTGCTGCATGTTCAGGAAGTGAACACCAAAGAGGAAGAATGATTTGGCTCCTGAAACCCCAGCTTTTCAGGCATTGCAAGATGTGGTCTTCCCAGCTGGCAGGCCCAGCTGGCAGGCAGAGCAGTCAGGGCATTCACATGACAGAATCACAAGCCAGAGCTGATAGGCAGAACTGCAGCACCTTCAGCAGTGTAGCCACTAAAGAAGATAAATTCACACACACAAAGAAAAAGGAACAAACACAGTTTCTTGTTTTGCAACTTCATCTACTCGTAACTATGCAGTGCTATCAGATAAGACTGTTTCCAGTTTTAAAACTTACTAAATCACTTTCACACTCTGTACACTTTGGAAAGACCCTGGGTTCATTTTGATCATCTTCAGATGCTGGCTGAGTCACTGAGATGGCAATTTGAAGAGAAACTGCTCTTTCACCAACCTATTGTATCCAATATTGTATCCAATTGTATCCAATGTAAGAGTGTGAATGCAGATTTTGGGGTACTCTCTGAAGAAAAAAGGACAAGGATAATTTTCCATATATATATATATATTAAAAAAAAATCTGGGAGCCTCTATAAAGTAGTTCAAGCACATACAAAGGAAGAAAGGATTGTTGAAGTCCATATCCAGAAAATGCTCACATTATGCTGAAAAGAAGCAAAATAAACAAAGATAAAGACTAGAAGCTAGAAAAAGAAAGACAAAAAACTGCTTGCACAATGATGAAAAAGGAAAAAAAAAAACAGGTGCTTGAGATCAACACTATAATGAAAACTGTTTGAAGACTGAGATTTGCTGCTTCCTGGCATTGGCCCTTTTATGAATCATCGATTACAAAAGTTAGGGGAATTATTTTTAAAATAAGCTGCAACCCCCCCTTTTTTTTTTCTCTTCTACTTTTCTGCTCGGGCACTTTCTTGCTTTTCCATGTGATGCTGCAACGGGTAAACTGGTAAACTGGAAACCTCCCTTATACAGTGACTGGTTTTGATACGTATTAGTTACTCTAGAACTCTACTTATGCAGCTCAAGAATTGTGTGTGCTGATTACAAAATTAAATCCATTCTTGAAATCTCGCTGTCACTTCTCTGGAGTTTCTCAAAGATGCTACCCATGAAAAAAAAAAAAAAAAAAAAAAAAAAAAAAAAAAAAAAAAGAATGTAGGTCTGTGCCAAGTTATTGTTTATTTCCATAGCAACTATGTGCCAAGAAAAGGTAAGTACCGTCAACGTGAAATACTTATCTTCTAAAAAACTGAGAGGCCTCATACAGACAATGGAAGCAGCAATATTGCTTGTTATCATACCCAAAGTCTCCTAATGTGGTGTGTCCAAGTTCACAGGATCTCTGTACTGATCATAAGAATAGTCATTCAGAACTCTACCAAAGCCATCTAGTCAAGTATCTGATGGTGAGCGTCTGAAGATCCTCTCCCAGAATACTCTTCCATCCCAAGCAATGCACTAAGCAATCATTTCCTGAGTGAGAGCTGCATGTTTACCCTCAGCATTAAATAGGCTTTGTGCTTTGCTCTGTGATTTTGGTTTAGGTTGGATTTTTACTTTATTTTAATTAGTTTGTCTAATCACTTTATGAATCAATGTAAATTTTTAGTACCTAGAATATCTCCAGGTCTGGGTTCTACTGAACCCAGCTGCCTGGTGATTTCCTTGGATTCTCCCTCTTATTTTAGAAAAGCAAAATGATCCTTCCTTATTGATCTCCACCCCATACATGAAGTTGTAGCCTCTTTCGTATCTCCTCTGAGTCAGTTTTTTTCATAACTAGAGTCCTTGTATGTTTGATTTTTTTTTTTTTGTATTGACCCTACCTCATAAATTTGATTGTCATTGTCATGCTACTATGTTCCGTTTTTTGGGGTGAGATGAATGCTAAAAATGTCCACAGCATTTAAAATATTGTAGCCTAATGTTGTTTTATGGGTTGTGCTCTCTTCCCTTGTAATTTGCTTCATACTGACTGTCACTCAGAACTGTGCTGATGTGCCTGCAGAACTTGCTATTATAACTTTGGAATCTTTGTGCTAGCTGACAATAGCTTTTTCAGAGCCCGTAATTGCATGTATTAAATTAGGATTTCTCTTCTTTCTTTTTATATTTTCATACATCTACCCCCACCGTGTAATGTTACTCAGTATCATAAGACGTTCTAGCAACTCTTTACACTTTGCTAGCTTTTGCATTTTCCAGAAGGAAGAGTTCAGAACAGTCATTGAACTCTGTCACTTAATTTTCTACCCCTTTTCCATTCATCTGTGAATGTGGTGAAGAGCTGGGTTCAGATAAGTCCCTGTGGGACCACAGTGCTAAGAAAGTTACTTTTCTGGTCAGAAAAGTAACCACTTAGTTTTTTAATCTGTAACATATCCATCCTGGTACTGTCCATCGTGTCCCACTCTTAATTTCTTTAAGACCCTTTGGTGAATGACCTTGTCATGTATCTTTCAGAAACCTAAGGAGACCATATCAGATGTACATCCTATATCACCATGCTTGTTCATTTCTTCAGGGAACTCAGATAAATTTATGAGAAATTAATTCCCTTTACAAAACCATTAATAACATTGCCCAATGAATCATATTTGCCTACATACCAAATAATTCTGCTATTTTATTAATGTCCAAGACCAGTCTATAATCTTCAAAAAATCCTGTAATGCCTTTCAACAACAGGCACCATCATTTTCTTCATTTCTTCTCCTCTAGTATCCAGGTTATTGGTTGCAGGTAAGAGATAAATGACTGCATACTTCAACTAGTTGTTCAGCTGTTTCACATTTGCATCTCTTTAGAGCTCTCAGGTGAAAAAAATGGTCCTGATGATAGCTCTCTGTTAGTGCTTGGTACGGTGGCTACTTTGGGGGCAATATGTCTTTTCATGGGTTTGCCATTGCCAAGGCTCAGTCCATCAAAACTGCTTCAGGTTCAGGACACTTTGAAGTAATCCTTCATTTCAATGAAAGTAACTCAAATGAGAGTTGTGAAAAGATCAGGAGAGGAAAAAACATAACAACCTGTTACTGGATGACCACAGAATGCTTCTTTCAAAGGCTGGACATTTTAAACCTCCTTATTTAACTTCCCATGTTGTTCCTTGAAAAGCTCAGTTGATCAGCAGAAGAGAAAAGCAAGAGTTTGTGTTCAAAACAGCCTCTTTTCCCATTCAGATGTGTTTCTTTTTCTGTCTACAGTTTCCTGGTTCCAAAGGAATGAGCAAACATAAGAGCATGGTGCATAGGCATGTTCTTTTGAAGTAGGATGAACCCTCACGAAGTAGAAGTTTCTGTAACAAAGGCTTTTTATACATTGCTCACATATAATTTAGTAATGAGTAGTTACCAATGTAGTTAGGCAGTTGTGGACCCAATTATCCAATTACTGCAACTGAATGCATAAACAGAGTAATTGTAGAGAGAACATGCTCATATACTTTGAGTTCATGCTTTTGTAAGCCTGGCATTACCCTTTCAGTGCTATGTCAGAGTGGGAACAGTTCACCTTGCTTATTAACACCTCTGTCCTTGGGGAAGGCTTAGCACGTTTTGGGGAGAAAACATTCTGGGTTTTCACAGAAGGAAGTTAATGGTGGAACTATCACAAGATATCTGACAAGCAGGAATATTAATTTTCTCAAATTTAGATGACATTGAAGTTAAATTTGCTGGCTTCTTTCAGCTTTCTATGCTCCAGGTTCTCTTTTGTGATAAGATAATTCTATTCCTTATAGATGGTAAAAAGTCATTGCAGCCTCATCATCCAGAAATCTTCGTGCAACTGAAATAAATCCCCGGTGCAAACTGAATATTCTCCTTCATCTTATCGGAGTGTTAGAGTTTAGTGCATGCCACTAAATACAAACCCAGACCCAACTCACAACAAATTTTAGCATTCTTCATGTTATTCCTCTTGACACTTGGGTCTGGCATCTGTCAAGTCTGTGCCTGTGCAATAGCAGCACAAACAATTAGGCAATTTTTTTTCAAGACTCAGGTTCATGTGCAAAGTTAAATAATAACCAGAGTAGATTGTATGGGCAGTTGCAAAATAAATCAGAACAAAATTTCATACCAAGTGGGAGTGGGGTACGTATTCTTCCACAAACTGAAGTAATGCATTTCCCTCCACATTTACGTTTCTGGCTGTGAATTTCTGTGTAGGAAGCCTAATGGCTTGGGGAAATTACTGAATAAAATGGCACTGCAGGAAAGGAGATATTCTTTGTGGGGTGTTGCAAAGGTAAAATCACAGACTGTTCTGAATTGCATGCATAGAAGGTACCCTATAAGCATAAAATATATGTGTGGTTTTGCCTTGATACAGCAATATTCTTACAGTGTTAATTGTTTTCCTGTTAATCTCCTGGATTCCCGCAGCGCACAGCTCTCCTCCAGTTGTCCCTTATCCTAAAAAGAAGTTGATCAAACTCCAGGACCATGTTTATCTTGCTGGAGGCAATTAGTTAGGACCAGCTGTCAAAGCCACAGCCGGTTCCGAGAACACATGTGTTTAGTTTGTCAAGTAACAGCATATGCCTCCCAGAAGATAATGATACTGATCTTAAACGGGAACTGAGACTTGTTTGGTAGAATAACACATGGAGAACCAGATTACACCATAACCAAATACTACGATGTTTCAATAAATGATTCAACTTCAGGCCTATTTTTGGTTTTGTAGACTGTTACCAGAGCAGATGCTTTTAATATAAGCTCCAGTTTATCTATGCCCTCCCAGTACTTAAAATTTTGAATACTCCTTTTGAATTTAGTCCTGTCTCTATTTTTAAAAGCTCATTTATCAGATAAGTGCAGCTGAAAGACCAAGAAACCTCTGAGCTTTGAATGGATGGATTAGATTAAAGTGTTGGGCATAAGAAATGAAGATTTTATCCGATTATACAACTTCCCCTGCACATTAGTGTTTTCAACACTTTGTCATATTTATAATCTGTTTAGCTGCAATATTATTAGAAACAGTAGTTAAGTGTTGCTTATGAAAGAAAACCAAAATAATGTTACCAATTTGTGAGCCAGAAATGTCTACCTCCTACTGAATGAGAACTGTCAAATAATAGAGAGCTCTTTGAAATCTATAAAAAGACTCCTGTAGCCACGTATGTTCTACATCAGATCCTTGTAATTCCCAACAAATTTGAAAAGCAAAATCAGAGAAGAACAAATTAGGATCAAGGCCACAGCAATTGCTAGGTACAGGTTAGAGATAGGAATAATTCATTCTGGGAACAATTATCAGGACTGAGAAACTTTGTATTTGGGTTGAGATGCATTATCAAGGATGAGCTTTATTTCCTTGCTCTCAAACATGCTGCCTCCCCCCAAGAGGCTGTGACGGCCCCAGGAGGGAACTGCAAAGGCCAGAGGCTTTTCTTCACAAGTGCCCTGAGGAAGAGAAAGTGCTACCAGGCTGGAGCAGCTTAATGGGAAACTGAGACAACCATCTGGAAGGAAGGGAAGTGCAACCCCAATGCAATGACCTCTTCTGAAATTGGGAAGTAGAAAAAGAGCAACAACAAACCACCAAAGCTTGAGCTGCTGGTAACTGCATTGCCTTGCAAGGAACAGGGAGCTTATTAACAGTAGGTGAGTTAATGTCTTGGAAAGAAGCAAGACAAGGAAGGCTTTCCCTTTTCTGAAGAGTAGGTGTCTCAAGCTGCATGTTTGGATATGTGAATGTGCTTTCTGTGCAGAATTTTGACTGTCATCTTTGACATGTAAGCCAGTGCACAACTCCTGAGCAGCAGAATAGTTTGGATTTTTTTCCTTGATTTTGAACTGCTGAGTTTTGAATTCTAAGCTATGGTAATAACCTGTTTAATAAAGAGTATTCCTTCCTCCAGGGAAGGGAAATGGAGCTGGAAGCTCACAAGAAGGGTAATTTTGAAACTCACTATCTCCACACTTAATCTTCAAAATTATTGCGAGAAGAAAGGCAAGATCATAGCAACCTCTCTCCTTTTCAGATAGCACACTGTGGAGTGCAAGACAAAGGAGAATATGGACAAAAGAAGAAATGAGAGACAGGAAAAGAACTGAATCTTTATAATGATGTTATTTATCTGAATCTTTATCTGATGTTGATCAGATTTTTATAATTATCCATGTAATATCTTAAATTAAAGTGATCCTCAACTGTGAATGCAGAGGCTGCAAGTACATGGCCCTTTTGTGTAAAGAATTCTTCTTACTCATCAGAAGGAGAAACTGTGCAAGCAATCCAAAAGGAGAATAATGGTATTAGTCACTCCTCATGCTCTGAGATTAACTCCTTTCAAAACACTGATTACACCTCTAAGTAAAGCCCCAAACTGGAATTTACAAATCAGATGGGAAAGTGTGATTTTAGCAGTTCAGTTTCAGATCCTAGCCATTCTCTTTCTACATAACCAAGAGCAGCTTTTTTAAGTTTACAAAGTTCCACTATATGTAGTTATTCATCCTATATAATGAATTTTCCCTATACATTGTATTATGCTTCATCCAATCTGGTAGCTTACTGCCTACAACTAAAGTTGTGTACTGTATGGCAGCCACACAGCCCCAATTACTGAAGACTATTTGCTTTTAAACCTCCTCAGGCATCTGCACAGAGAGGTCAGGCTGAAAACACCATACTGAGTGTAGGACTTTTTTGATTTCTCTGGTCTGTTTGGCCTCCCAGTTGACACAGAACCCATGGGAGGAGGCAAGGACAGTTCTGGCATTGAACACAGGATGCACAGGAACAACAAAGCCTGACCAGCCACTTTCACATGTCTCTCTTTGACACCTCTCTTTTGACACACGAGCACGCGGCAGCAGAGAGCGGCAGCGGCACCGGGGTGTGTTGTGCCTTTAAATTCGGAGAACTGAGAAGGAGTTGGGCTTCCCAGAGAGGGAATAGCCAGGCATAGCTAGGATACCCGAGTCTGAGCGGGAATCCTGAGGTAAGAAGGGCTGACGTGGCAGGAGGCGGGGCTGTGAAGGGCGGCAGGGTTTAAAAACCGGCCATCTGGCAGTCTCCTCTGAGCACGCGGCAGCAGAGAGCGGCAGCAGTCTACAGAGGGTGAGGCAGGCACGAGGACAGGCAGGGAGAAACCAGTATCTAGATACGTCATGGTCACAACACGGCCAAAAGCCATTGTGAAAAAGAATGTGGGGACGCAGACGGAGCTCCCAAGCAGGCATGCAGCAGTGCAGGTCTCTGGCTGCAGTGAATGCCTGTGTCTGGCACTGGTATCAAAGGGAACCAGTGACTCTGCATGTGTGCGGTGTGAGCAAATAAATGATCTCCTTAAGCAGGTGGTTATACTGACAGAGGAGGTGGAGAGATTGCGAGCCATTAGAGAGTGTGAGAGGGAAATAGACTGGTGGAATCACACCCTGAGGCAGGGGCAGATGGGAGAGGTTGAGGAAGCGACGGATCCCCTCCCCTCCAGTCACCAGACAGAAAGAGAGGACTTAAGAGTTACGAATGAATGGAAGGAGGTCCGGCCTCGGAAGGGCACGAAAAAATCCTCCCAACCCCCTCCACCCTCCCAATTGTCCTTGAAGAATAGGTATGAGGCCTTGGAAATTCAGGGACAGGAAAACATAGTGACAGAGGTAGACTTACCTACCGAACCACCTAGGACTCGTCAGTCACCCCGTGTCCTTAGGACTTCTTCAATCAAGAAGGAAAGAAGAGTAGTTGTGGTGGGTGACTCCCTTCTGAGAGGGACAGAAGGGCCCATCTGTCGACCGGACCCATCCCACAGGGAGGTCTGTTGCCTCCCTGGGGCTCGGATTAGAGATGTTAAGAGGAAACTCCCTAATCTTGTGGGTTCCTCTGATTACTATCCACTGCTGATTTTTCAGGTTGGCAGTGATGAAATCGTCTCAGGAAATGTAAGGACAATGAAGAGGGACTTCAGGGCCCTGGGACGGCTAGTTAGAGGATCTGGAGCGCAAGTAGTGTTTGCCTCCATCCCTCCTGTAAGAATGGGTGGGGAGGTATATAGGAAGAGTTTACTGGTTAATGAGTGGCTAAGAGACTGGTGCCAAAGACAGGGTTTTGGGTTTTTTGATCATGGAATGCTGTATGAGACACCTGGCCTGGTGGTGGCAGGTGGGATGCACCTGTCCCAGAGGGGGAAGAGGCTTTTGGGGCAGGACTTAGCAGGGCTCATTGAGAGAGCTTTAAACTAGATGTGAAGGGGGAAGGGGAGAAAACTGGGGCTGGTAGGGACAACCATAAGAACGAACCAGGATCCGAAGGCAGGTGGTCTAGGGAGGATTTAGTCCCACCAGTGCACTCTGCTTGTTTCCTGAAATGTCTGTATGCTAATGCACGCAGCATGGGGAATAAGCAAGAAGAGTTAGAGGTCTGTGTTCGGGCTAAGGGATATGATCTGGTAGCGATAACAGAGACATGGTGGGATAGGTCACATGACTGGAACGTGGCCATGGATGGTTATGTGCTTTTTCGGAAAGATAGGGCGGGGAAGCGAGGTGGTGGAGTTGCTCTTTATGTGAGAGAGCAACTAGAATGTGTTGAGTTTTGTGCAGGGACTGATGAGGAGCAAGTTGAAAGTTTGTGGGTAAGGATTAAGGGGAAGGCTGGTGTGGGTGATACAGTTGTGGGGGTCTACTACAGACCTCCTGACCAAGGCGAGGAAGTTGATGAGGCCTTCTACAGGCAGCTGAAAGCAGCCTCACAACTTCAGTCCCTAGTCCTCATGGGAGATTTTAACTACCCTGATATCTGCTGGTTGACTCACACAGCCAGCCTTTCACAGTCTAGGAGGTTCCTCCAGTGCATTGATGATAACTTCTTAATGCAAATGGTGGACAAGCCGACTAGAAGAGGAGCGCTGCTGGATCTTGTACTAACCAACAAGGAGGGCCTTGTTGAAGCAGTGATGGTCAATGGTAGCCTTGGCTGCAGTGATCATGAGATGGTTGAGTTCAGGATCCAGTGTGGAAGGAACAGAATACCCAGTAGGGTCAGAACCCTGAACTTCCACAGGGCAAACTTTGGCCTCCTCAATCAACTGTTAAAAGTAATCCCATGGGACAGGGTGTTGGAAGATAAAGGGGCTCAAGATAGCTGGTCAATATTCAAAAACCACTATCTGCAAGCACAGGATCAGAGCGTCCCTATGGTTAGGAAATCTAGTAAGGGAGCTAGGAGACCAGCATGGTTAAAAAAGGAACTGCTGGGAAAACTTAAGTGGAAAAGAAAAATCTACAGATCATGGAAGGGGGGGCTGGTCACTTGGGAGGAATACAGGACTGTTGTCAGAGGATGTAGGGAGGAAATTAGGAAAGCTAAGGCCTCCTTGGAACTTACCCTTGCAAGTCAGGTTAAGGATAATAGAAAGGGCTTTTTCAAATACATAGCTAGGAAAACTAACACTAGAGGCAACATTGGCCCATTAAGGAATGAGCTAGGAGCCCTGGTGACAGAGGATATAAAGAAGGCAGAGGTGCTGAACGCCTTCTTTGCCTCTGTCTTTACTCCTGCAGGGTTTCCGCACGAGCCCCAGATTCATTTAGCCCCAAAAGTAGTCAAGATAGATGAGGAGCTTGACATAGTAGATGAGGATTGGGTTAGGGATCAGCTGAGTAATCTGGACATCCATAAGTCGATGGGTCCAGATGGAATGCATCCAAGGGTGCTGAGGGAACTGGCGGAGGTCATTGCTAGGCCACTCTCCATCATCTTCAGTAAGTCATGGGTAACAGGAGAGGTGCCTGAGGACTGGAGGATAGCAAATGTCACTCCAGTCTACAAGAAGGGCAAGAAGGAGGACCCGGGTAACTATAGACCGGTCAGCCTCACCTCCATCCCTGGAAAGGTGATGGAACAACTTGTTCTTGTCACTATCTCCAGGCATATCATGGACACGGGGGTCATCAAGAGCAGTCAGCATGGTTTTATCAAGGGTAAATCATGTTTAACTAACCTCATAGCCTTCTATGAGGAAATTACTAGGTGGATAGATGATGGAAGAGCGGTAGATGTGGTTTATCTTGATTTCAGTAAAGCATTTGACACCGTCTCTCACAGCATCCTTGTAGATAAGTTGATCAAGTATGGGTTTGGTGATCAGGTAGTGAGGTGGATCAGGAACTGGTTGAAAGGAAGGAGTCAGAGAGTTGTAGTCAATGGGGCAGAATCTGGTTGGAGGTGTGTGACTAGTGGAGTCCCTCAAGGGTCGGTACTGGGACCGGTGCTGTTCAATATCTTCATCAACGACTTGGATGAGGGTATAGAATGTACCCTCAGCAAGTTTGCTGATGACACTAAGCTGGGAGGAGTGGCTGACACACCAGAAGGCTGTGCTGCCATCCAGAGAGACTTAGACAGGCTGGAGAGTTGGGCAGGGAGAAACAAGATGAAATTTAACAAGGGAAAGTGTAGAGTTTTGCATTTGGGGAAGAACAACACTATGTCCCAGTATAGGTTGGGGGCTGACCTGCTGGAGAGCAGTGTAGGTGAAAGAGACCTGGGGGTCCTGGTAGACAAGAAGATGACCATGAGCCAGCAATGTGCCCTTGTGGCCAAGAAGGCCAATGGCATCCTGGGGTGCATTAGAAAGGGTGTGGTCAGTAGGTCAAGAGAGGTTCTCCTCCCCCTCTATTCTGCATTGGTGAGGCCGCACCTGGAGTATTGTGTCCAGTTCTGGGCCCCTCAGTTCAAGAAGGACAGGGAAGTGCTTGAAAGAGTCCAGCGCAGGGCTACTAAGATGATTAAGGGAGTGGAGCATCTCCCTTATGAGGATAGGCTGCGGGAGCTGGGTCTCTTTAGCTTGGAGAAAAGGAGACTGAGGGGTGACCTCATCAATGTTTTCAAATATGTAAGGGGTGAGTGCCAGGGAGATGGAGTTAGGCTTTTCTCAGTGGTGACCAGCGATAGGACAAGGGATAATGGGTGTAAATTGAAGCATAGGAGGTTCAAGTTGAATATCAGAAAAAATTTCTTTACTGTGAGGGTGACAGAGCCCTGGAACAGGCTCCCCAGGGGGGTTGTGGAGTCTCCTTCACTGGAGACATTCAAAACCCGCCTGGACACGTTCCTGGGAGATGTACTCTAGGTGGCCCTGCTCTGGCAGGGGGGGTTGGACTAGATGATCTTTCGAGGTCCCTTCCAACCCCTAGGATTCTATGATTCTATGATTCTATGATTCTATGACCCCTGGACTGCTGCCTAGGGCACACCAGTTTTCACCTGCAAATACCTGAGGCTAGTGAAAACTAAGCAATAAATTATGTTGTGAGAAAATACTAAGAACCTGGCAAAGACACCTAGAGAGAATACCACAGAAGTTTTGGGAAGAGGACAGGAGGAAGCAAGAAGCAGGAGCAAAAAAGTTTGTCAAGTATTAGACACCCTTCAATCAGAGGATGCCCAGTGTGAATTTTTTTAAATTCTAGCCTGTGAATTTCATCACAATAACCCTGAAGTAGAAAATTTCCATGGATTCTTATTTAAGTTTCCATGTTCTCTAGTGCCTGAAGTAATTAAGTTGCAGAGTTGATTCTTGCTTTGTTTTCACCTCCAGACATCTAGAGGATGCACATCACAGGTGCCATTTGAAGACACCTAGAAAGATGAGGTTGTCTCAAAAAAGCTTCTCTTCTTCCCTCTTTGCCTTTTTTTCAGGCCTTTTTGTACCTGAATCTTCATGGTGAATCATGGAATCATAGAAAGTTAGGGGTTGGAAGAGACCTCGAAATGGGACATGCAGTATTCATGTAACTTTAGATGTATGCTTGATCTTTTGCCCAAATGAAAGTTTAACTTATACCCTGCCAAATGAAGACCATAAGGACAAATGACATCAGTGCTCAATAGTTTGAAACAGCGTGGTCAGACTAACAGAGCAAGGGCTCAACCTGTACTGAATGTGAGTGAAGCATGTTGGAATCTTTTTAACATGGATGATGTTGCTAGAAAAAATCCTAATATAGTTTTAGGCTTATAAAACTACATTTCATTATAGACATCCAGAATGTACAGCTGGTAATCCAGACGAAAATGACTTCACCTCAGTATACACATGGACACTGTATTACCTGTATGTTCATTAAAAGCACATGCATTTAAAGAACATATAAATTGCTTATGCACAGCAAGACAGAAAATAGCAGTGCTGAGGTTATGCATTCAGTTTCATGAGAGTCCCTTTCACTATTCCTTAACTGGTAGTATAACATTTCTCTCTATTTCTCTATTTCTTTCAGCATATCAAGACATGAATTCATATCCTCACTTGGCCCCAAAACCAGTCATTTTTATTTTAATTGTTCCTCAAAGCAGTTATTAGTGTATCAATAGATGTCCAAATATTAATATAAAACAGAAATTTTAAAAAAGGAACAAGACTCATTGCTGCTTTCATAATGTCTCAGTTTTCCTCTTTTTAAATTACAACTTCCCTATTCACCTCCTAAAATAAAAGTAGTTCTTTGAAATATATATAGCTGAACGAGGGTCCAGTTCACTTTCTGTTAAATCAAATTAGCAGCGTTCCCAGTAATGTAAATGAAAGGGAAAATGAGACTCCCACTCACCACCTTAGCTTCCTTTTTTCTCTTCCTTCTTAAATTCGCTATCCATTCAGCTTGGTTTCTGAATGAGAGGGGGCTTATCTGACCACAGTTTCTGTCTGCCCACTTTTACTTATGAGCCCTCTGGCTAAATCTGCCTTAATCTGAGAGAGCTACTGATGTCCAAGAGATTATGTTTCTAAGAAAGTTTTTGGGTAACAGCAGAGAAGAGACAGCCGGATCAGTTGTCCCTCTGGGAGAAAGGGACAGTGTGAGATGGGTAAGCTTCTCCCTCTGTTTTGTAGTCTGCACTCTCTTGCTAAGTCAGTACTTGAGAAGCATGGGTAGCAAGGCTGCTTTCTGGCTATTAAAGAACACATAGAAAGATGAACCAGGATGAGTGCAATAGGAGTCTTAGGAAGACTGGATGATACACTGAAAATTAAGATTCACAGGTGACAACTCACAAATTAAATGGTCTGTAAATTTTTTTTGGGGGGGGGGAGGTTGGAAAGGGGTGGTGGTGCTCAGTTTGATAATGACGCAGTCATTCCGCAAATCTAAGCTTTGAAGAGAAATCCAACTGAGTCAAATGAGTATTTGACTGAGCTAAAACTGAGCAGAAACTCCGGGACTTGGCCCACTGGCAGTTTGAGCTCACTTCCTCACTGCATTTCCTCCACAGATATCAAATGAATATTTCACCGGAGTACCAGCTTATCTCACTCAGGGCAGCTGTGAAAGCTCATCTCAAGTCCAGCTTCTAAAAGTACCATTTTACCTGGTGGTCAATTTTTCCATTTTCCCTCGGTGATAAATTCAGCAAAACTTTCATTTTTGTTTCAGAAACAGGCTACACCAAATCCCAGGTCTTAAACGGGAAGGCTGCTGTATATAATGTCTCTTAAATATGAAAGTAGGACAAGAAATATGAAAATCAAATCCCATGGCCCACTCAGTTGTGGGAATTTCTTTCATTATGAAAGCTAGTACAGCCAATGTAGCTCAGCTACAGCTAAAAGTTTTCACATTCCTGGTCCACTTTTCTTCACAGCTCCCTTGCTGTTTATAAAAGTTTAATTTAAAAATGTTTATCCCATATACTGATACCACAATCACACTGACAAAATCCTCTCGCATCTTCAGATAAATCCTATCCTACCCCATGTTTTTGAGTATATCCATCTTCTTTCAAGTTTTTTACTTGTTTGTTCCCTTTCCACTGAGATAGGGCAGACCCCCTCCATCCCAAATGATGCCCAATCTCCACCAAAGCAGACTGGTTGAAAAGACTGAGGAAAAAAACCTCATTGAAAACTTAAGCCTTTTTGCTTAGTTGTGACTAGGATTAATTCTCTACCCATCGACAGGCCTGTGCTTTTCCTGAACTTTCTCTGAAATTAGCATTCCCACAGAGTCCATCTGGTTCCAATCAGTGCACCTCAGCAGACTCAACTCCAGCTGGGCTTTGGTCTTCCTGATTTTGACACTAAGTACCTAACACTGCTTTACACTGCCTGTTCTTGTTTCTACCTCTTCTCCGTTCCCTTCGTCTGCACTAGTTCAATGAAAATCTGCCTATCTAGCCATGCTTCTTCTGAATTTCTGAAATTCTACTGAAATTCCCAGGCTTCCTGCATGACAAGATGGTTCATTCCTGAGTTCTCAGTAAGTTACCTTTAGAAACCAGCCAGCTCTGCTGGGCATCCTTCCCCTTCACAGCAGCTCCTCAGGGGACCATAGAATCATAGAATGGTCTGTGTTGGAAGGGACCTTAAAGATTATCTAGTTCCAACACCCCTGCATGGGCAGGTTGCTCAAAAGCCTCATCTAACTTGACCTTGAACACTTCCAGGGATGGGGCAGCCACAACTTCCCTGGGCAACCTGTGCCAGTGTCTCACCACCCTCATAGTGAAGAATTTCTTCCTAATGTCTAACTTCAATCTACCCTCTTCCAGTTTAAAACCATTATCCCTCATCTTTTCAGTACATGTCCTTGTAAAGTGTCTATCCCCATCTTTCTTGTAGGCCTCATTCAGGTACTGGAAGGCCACTACAAGTTCCATCCAGAGCCTTTTCTTGTCCAGGCTGAACAACTCCAATTTTCTCAGTCCATCCTCATAGGAGAGGTGATACAGCCCTCTGATCACCTTTGTGGACTCCCTCCAAGAGCTCCATGTCCTTGTGTTGGGGGCTCCAAAACTGGACCCAGTATTCTGGTAAGGTCTCACAAGAATGGAGCAGAATGAGATCATGCCAGGCAGTCCATGAACAAGCCTCTGTGCTCACCTGAAGCCCAGCACCCTCTGCTAACCTTCCAGCCTTCCTCTGGACCTCAGCCTCCAGCCCTGTGTGACCAGACCTCCCACCAGCTCTTCACTGCTTCTGATCAGCAGGTTGAGTCAAAGCTGGACCCTGTTCACTTCATCTGGCGTTTCCATGAGGAGCAGCCATCTGTGCAGAGCAGGAGCCTCCTGGGTTTCCTGCCAGATGCCATTGTTGCCCTCCCAGCAGGTATCTGGGCAGCTGAACCTCCACCCCAAGGATGAAAGCTTGCAAGAAGCCCTGCTACTAGGCAGGAGCTTCTGCTAATTCCCAGACAGCAAGCACCTGTCTGCCATGGGTAAGCATCGCCTGTCTGTACCACCAGGCATTGCCAGCCGTATCAGCTATTAAACTTCATAAGACTTTCCATGTTAGTTGCCATGGAAGAGGCCACCTGGTCTTGTATTTTTAGATCGGTCCGAGCCTTTCTATCAATTACAGTGAGACTTAATAAAATGAAAATTCTAATTGTTTAAAAATCTGGAGCTTTGAACTCTTTTCTGAGAATAACAGCAACATCAACCCAAATTGCTACTTATCAGTTGCTAATGCAATTGGAAGATGAGTTTACAGCTTTCTAGTTTATTCTTATTTTTTAATTCTTTGCTGGCATGACACTAACATGTCTTACCCTACTCCAGTCAAAGAATTCTTTCTTTTTTTTTCATTTTGATACAGTATCTGGGTCTGGGTGGTTAAAAAAAATGAATATTATTGCTCAGAGATTTTTTTTTTTAGATTTAAATAAGAAAATGACCATGTCTGTACTATGACACTTCTACTAAGCTCAGCTACACTTTGTTCAATCTGTGATTACGAAACCACTCTTTAGTAAAAGTTAAGATCCGTTTGAATGCACTGTGGGGGCAGGGAAGAGTTTCCAGGATATTGGTAATGGAATCTTGTGTCCCTGACAGCAATAGCATGTCTGAGAAATCTCACTTTGGGATAAAAATGGTATAATTATGGGGGGGGAAAAAGACACATTGGCTTGGCACTGGCAGCAGTTTGTCAGACTGGGTGGCTAAACCAGTACAGTCTGCATCAGTGAGACATGGCCCTATTACTGTGTTGCTCTGCATTACTGTTTTTATAGCATCTGGAATATTTGGTGCCAAAATTCAGATTCAGAGAATCTGGAACTTGATGAAAAAGTGGTTACCTTTGAGACTCTTCTCATCTGAAAGATGTCAAGACTGCTTTTTAACACGGAGAAAGAAATAGATATCTGTGTACTAAGCCTGCACAGCTGCTGATTGTCAGACACATATGTTTAAGTAGTTTTAGTTTGCAGAGTCTATAAATAAAGATGAAGAGTGTTGGTTTTAATGTTAACATCTATATTCTTCCCTTTCTATATGATTCTTTTTGATCCTTGAGGATCTCACTATGCAGATTTTCAATACCAGAAACACTATCCCAAAATGAGATCCCTGTTCCAAGGGATAAATAACAAAGTGGAGATAGTCTAGAAATACAATTAATTCTCATAAATAATTATTAGAAATGGACAACTTCAACCCATCTAGTCTAATATATTCTGTTCCAGTCATGGGTATCAGCTACCAGTAAGGTTTCTAGAACTCAGAAGCTGTGTGGTGCTTTGCTGTCTTTGTTGCTGTAGAGTGAAAGCCTACAGTCCTTGAGTATTTGGAGTTTTAGGGAACATGTGGAAATTAAGAGTTTTTCCCGTAATGTCTTACTCCTTTGCTTCCAAGGTTTTAGCTGACTGGTGTTTGCTATGTAACTTTGGAACACAGTATTTGTTTACAAGGCATTAAAAGGGAATAAAAACATCCTACCTTACTCTAGCTGTCCTTAGCTAATCAGGTTTGTACATTGCCTAAATACCTGAATGCTGCCACAAGAAACTTGATTCTGCTATCTACAGGGTCCTATTATCTTCTAAATATCAACATTTCCCAGCAAGCCACTAATATTTCTATTTTGGTTTAGCTTTAGTTTCACCAGTTATTGACAGTGGCTCTGTCTGTCCAAGTAGAGAGGTTAGAGACTGACCCAGGATCAATGGACTGGATGGAATTTCCCAGTCTATCAAGTTCTACCTATCTGCTATTACAGGCAAACAACCTGCATCTTCCTTGGGCCAAGCTTTGTTTTAAAACGATGTAGATTTTGTCATTTCTTATTCCCATAGCTTTAAAACAACCAAATCTTTATTGCTCTGATGGTTATAAACCATCCTAGCCTTCAATCTACATTTATTCATGTCTAATTTATACTTATTCATTCCTGTGACAGTATTGTTCTTTAGCATAAGTGGCTCCCTCTCTTCCAGGTGTTCTGCCTGTTTTGCATTCAGACAGTAACTATGACCTCTTTCAGCCTTTGCTGTTCTAAGCTGAGCAAGTTCTCTTCTGTAAAACACTTTTTTATTATCGTCATCACTTCTCTGCACCTGTTCCAGTCTGAATTCCCTCTCCCTCAGTCATTGATACCCAGAAATGCAGACAATACTCCAGATAAGGTTTTGGCAGAATCACACACACCTGCATGACTATGTCTCCTTTTTTTTTTTTTTTTTTTTTTTTTTTTTTTTTTTTTAAATGAAATTGCTTCAATTGATATATTTAAACACTGCACTTCATAGAGGCTTCTCATTAGTAGCTCATAGTCAGATTCTGATCAGTTAATAGATGCCAGAGCACTTGATCCCCTCCATCATTCCCACCTGGCACTCACACAACACTTTCTCCATTATTTTTCTGCAGGGAATGGTTTCATTCATACAGTTTTATCCGTTTAAATGTCTTGCACAGCACAGATCTCATGCAAGAGGACTTCTGCCAACTAAATCAGCTCTTCCTCACACCTGTGTGCCCACACTGTCAGGGAATTTAGGATGGTGAGAAGGGGCGAGAAGCAGCCTGAAACACGGGCCCTGCCTCTGACTTTCCAGGGGGAATGAAAAGCTTGGTTGGGCCCACAAGGCCCAACCATTAAGGAATTGTCTGCATGGCCACACTCAAAGAGTAGTGGTCAATGGCTCAGTGTCAAAATGGGAACTAGTGATGAGTGGCACGCCTGAAGGATCAGTACAGGGATCAGTGCTATTTAACATCTTCGTTAGCACACGGACAGCAGAATCAAGTGCACCCTCAGTGAGTTTGCCAATGACACCAACATGTGTGGTGTGGGTGACACACTGGAGGGAAGGGAGGCCATCCAGAAGGACCTTGACAGGCTTGAAAGTTGGGCAACCTCATGAGGTTCAACAAGGCCAAGTGGAAAGTCCTACACCTGGGTCCTGGCAATCCCAAACACAGTCACAGGCTAGATGGAGAATGGATTGAGAACAGCCTTGAGGAAAAGGACCTGAGGGTGCTGGTTGATCAGAAGTTTAACATGAGCCAGCAATGTGTTCTTACAGCCCAGAAAGCCAACCATATCCTGGGCTGCATCAGAAGAAGCGTGGCCAGCAGGCCAAGGGAGGTGATTCTCCCTCTCTACCTTGATTTTGTGAGATCCCACCTGGAGTACTGTGTCCACTCCTAAAGCCCTCTACACAAGGAGGACATGGATATGCTGGCGAATGTCCAAGGGAAGGCTGTGAAAATGATCAGAGGGCTGGAGCACCTGTCCTGTAGGCTGAGAGAGTTGAATTGTTCAGCTTAGGGAAGAGAAGGCTTTGGGGAGATCTTATAGCAGCATTTCAGTACCTGAAGGTGACCTACAGGAAAGCTGCGGTGAGGGGACACACACGGCACACTTTCTATAAGGACCTCTAGAGGTAGGACAAGGGGTAATTGTTTTAAACTAGAAGAGGGTAGATTTAAGTTAGACACTAGGAACAAATTCTTCACTATGAGAGAGGTGAGATGCTGGAACAAGTTGCCCAGGGAAGCTGTGGATGCACGACTGGAAGCTGTCAGGGACTGCTTGGATAGGACTTGAAGCAACTTGGTCTAGTGGGAACTAGATGATCTTTCAGGTCCCTTTAAACTCAGACCATTCTATGATTCTGTGCTTCTATGATTTGTTGTCCTACTGGAGAAAGTACTGAGTAGATAAAGCCTCTTCCAGATATGCTAAGTTTGATACCAAATGATTAACATTATTTACTCACATTTTCAAGTTCATCTTCAGGCAGTGACCCAATATTCAAACATGCATAAGCTACATGTGTATCGGTCTTTCTAGAGTTTGCAGGTTTCACAGACTGTTAAAAGTTAACAGCACATATCTCAGTATAACAAAATTGTCAATGACAATTACCACTTTCTGGTTTGGAATTTTAGGATAGAGATGTTTAGCTGCATTGCCATAAAAATGTACTGAGGTTGCACTAGAAAAAAACGACCCTTTTAATTAGCCCAGCCTTACCATTCTAGAGTTTTTTGAAAGTATGTTGTCTGAATGCCTCTGAAAAAAAAGGTATTAAATATGTTCTACAAAACAACACAAACTCAAAAACCTGGGGTAGTTTTATATTTTTCATTATGTCATAGCCCATGCATCCATCTGTGACTTACTACATCATAAGTGCTATAATAAGTAAGTGGATGTGGGCATCTATTTAATTTAGGCAAGTCCTTGCCACCTTTTGTATGGAAGCAGTTCCTAGTCCTTAAGAATTGCGGCTAGGAATTGTGATAGACAGTAAATCTAATGTATTTTTAATTGGGAACAATAGCTTTAATGAAGATTTGCATTTTTAAAGGCATGTAATTAGCACCAGTATTAGCTTCTTCACAGCTAAAAAGTCAACCTTTTGCTGAACTTGAGTTTTGGTTTTATTACAGAATCACAGAATGGTTCAGGTTGGAAGGGACCTTTAAAGGTCATCTAGTTCAACCCCCTGCAGGAAGCAGGGACATCTTGAACTAGATCAGGTTCTCTAGAGCCCTGTCCAACCTGATCTTGAATGTTTTCAGGGATGGGGTATCTACCACCTCTCTGGGCAAACATTTTCATTGTCCCACTACCCTCACACTGAAGAATTTCTTCCTAACGTCTATTCTAAATCTACCCTCTTGCAGCTTAAAGCCATTATCTCTTGTTCTATCCCTACAGGCTCTTATAAAAAGTCTGTCCCCATCTTTCTTACAGGGCCCCTGTAAGTATTGAAAGGCCACAATAAGGTCTTCACAGAGGCTGCACTTCTCCAGGCCGAACACCACCATCTCTCTCAACCTTTCCTCATAGGTTGAGACCTTGACCCTCTGACCATGCCTGTTTTGATGCAGCCCAGGATACTGTTGGCTTTCTGGGCTGCAAGAACATGTTGCTGGCTTATGTCCAGATTTTCATCCACCTGTAACACAAAGTCCTTCTCCACAAAGTTTTCAATCTCTTCATTCCCTAGCTTGAACTCATTTGACCTGCCCCAACTCAGGTACAGGACCTTGTGCTTGGCCTAGATGAGGTTCATGAGGTTCACATGTGCCTACTTCTTAAGCTTGTCCAGGTCGCTCTGGATGGCATCTTGTCCCTCAACTGTGTCAGCTGCACCACTTAATTTAGCACATCTGCAGACTTGCTGGAAGTGCACTCAATCCCACTATCTATTACATTGATGAAGACATGAAACGGTCCTGATCCCAGTAAGGATCACTGAGGGACATCTCATGTCACCAGTCTCCATTCAGACGTGTAGCTGTTTACCACTACTCTCTGGATGTGGCCATCCAGCCAATTCCTTATCCATCAAACAGTTTATCTATCAAATCTGTATCTCTCCAGTGTAGAGAAGGATGTTGTATGGAACCATGTCAAAGAGCTTAGAGAAGTCCAGATAAATTACACTTGTGGCTCTTCCTTTGTCCACTGATGTAGTCATTCCACCATAGAAGGCCACCAGGTTGGTCAGGAAAGATTTGCCCCTGATGAAGCCATGCTGGCTGGCTCGAATCACCTCTTGGTCCTACATGTGCCTTAGCACACCTTCTAGGATGATCTGTTCTGTGATCTCCCCAGGCACAGAGATGAGGCTGACATGTCTGTCGTTCCCAGGGCCCTCCTTTGTACCCTTTTAAACAGTGAGTGCAATGCTCCCCCTTTTCCAATCACGAGGGACTTCACTTGACTGCCATGACTTTTCAAATACCATGGAAAGTGGCTTGGCAACTTCATCAGCCAATTCCCTCAGGACGCAGGACGTGACTCGTCAGGTCCCATAGACTTACCTATATTCATGTTCCTCAGGTAATCACAGACTTTATCTTCTTTAAAATGGGAGGGACTTCACTGCCCCAGTCCCTGCCTTGTGGTCCATCCACAGTGCGAGGTCTGGGGAGACATGTTGCCAATGAAGACTGAGGCAAAAAAGTTTGTTGAGTACCTCAGCCTTTTCCTTGTCCACTGTTAACCAGTGTGTCATGTTCATCAGGGGGGTGTACACATTCTTTGACCTTCTTTTCTGTCTGACATACCTATAGAAACCCCTGTTATTATTCTTTGTGTACCCTGCACTCTGTTTTGGCCTTCCTGACCCCATCCCTTCACAACAAGGTAGTTGTAGCACGAGTGGCAGGAACCAATGGATGAATCAAATACATAGCACAGGCTCTGATCTGACACATTCCCATTAGAAAACCTGGGCCTTACTCTATTTTGCAAGGCAAAATTTCAAAGTGCCTAAGGTAAGAATAATTTTTCTGTAGTTTCTTCACTTTTGCTTTATTTTTCATGCCTGTTTAACTAATGCACACAGTATCAAACATGGAAATGGCTTAGGTACCCTCTATGTGCCTCCAGCCTTTAGATGTAGTTCAGTGAATTTTAATACATCGCTATGAAGGTGTGAAACTCAGTCTAGTTATTACAATATTTTTAACATCACCAAATACAAAATAGAACAATATTATGGTTGACAAAGTACTAACACATTATTTTGAACAACTTAAGAAACTTCTATCCATCTAGAAGGATGAGTTCCTACTTCCTGTAGTGCTGTTTCCTTATAATGTCTATAATTTTTTTATTTTTCAGATATTGTTTCTTTAGCTGAAATTTCCTTCAGCTTGTACCAAGCTAAGTAACTTCCAGTATTAACAGTGAGGAATTATTTACTTGAGCTTTCTCTGGCTCAGATCCTGAGGTTTCTAACTTACAGTTTATTTGGTTCTTCATCAGACAATACTTCCATAAGCTTTCAATGGTCTTTGCCTTTCAAAAGCCACAAGCATAATCCATTTTATAGGATGCAGAGCAGTTTATGTGAAGAGTTCACCAAACTGAATGCAGAGTTTAAAAAGCAAGGCTAGGCACAAACCATTTAGATGGTGCTGTGGGGTGGAACACGAAGTCTGTCCCAGTTTATGACACACATCCCTTGAAGCATGGAAATTTTTTTGTCCAAGTTGAAGTCCTTTACAAGTCCATGAACAAAAGGAAATATTCATTAATTTTCATTAATCATTACAGTCTGCAAAAGAAATGCTTGGATGTTTTCACAAAAAATGTGTGTGTGTTGGTGTCGTCAATTTAATCCACATATTAACATCTAAGATAGTAATTGCAAACCTTCCTCATCCTGCATAAATCTAGGGGGTTTCCTAAAGCAGGATTAAATTAGACTACCATGGTCTGCAATATTAGGATGACACTCATCTCCACAACATTCTAAAAATGCCCACAAAGCCAGTATCTGATGTTGAGTACAATGTCTTTTAAATGCGTTGTGTTACACAGACAGCTTCTAAGTTGACAGATGCTATGCAGCAATTCTCTATGGATGCAGGTTGCCGTTATAAAATGAAAGTTAAAAAGTTAGATTGAGTTTTGCTCCTAAAGGTATTTATTTGAATTATGCCTATGGTTTCAATGGGAAAAGAATTGTATTAATTGTTTTAATATACTAGTACATTATCTTTCTACTCATATTTAAATTAAATGTTGCCATTAGTTTTTACAGTTTCTTTATAAGAAGATACATTCTGCAACTGAAATTAATCCCAGAGAAAAGAGTTACAAAAGGGTATGGTTAATGTTGTCACATCGGTTCCTAGAATTCCTTGCTTTCCACTACAGAAATACACAGTTCTGTCAATAAAGTGCATACATATGATTAAAAGTGTGACAAATTTAAAAAGTTATTCATTGAGGCCATAAAATTTTAAAAATATGGCAGCATTTTTTCCTCCTGCATCTTAAAAAAACGGTTAAAAATTGCTAGAAGTAGCTCCCAACCAAAACTCTAGAAGTAAGAACTAAGAACAAACAAGCTAAGGGAAGAAAATATTATATCCAATACTAATTGGCACATAAGGATTACAGAAAAATAAGCTGATACTAAGGCAACACTATTTAAACATCCTGAGGAAAACCACATGACTGAAACAATCTGTATCTTTTTTCTTATTATTATTATTTCTTGTGTGTGTTCTTCCTTTCTCTAAATACTCAGAGCCATTCATTGCATTTAAATATGCCTTATCTTTCAATTATGGACACAACTCCACTTTGCTTGCTTGAGTCAGTGGCAGTCAAAGCTAAAATCCCCAGAAGATGGCTAAAATGCCCAAGAGGCTGAAGGAGCTAGAGCTCCTCTCATCTTCTGCCAGCAGAGGATCTGACCCGCAGGTACTTATATAAAAGAAAGTCAAAAAAAAAAAAAAGGAATTCTATCAGGGTAAGTCTCCATTTGCTGCTACTTTGTTAGTCCAAACTAAGATGCAACTTTTTTTTCTTTTTCTTCAAAATGTGTGTAAATGGAGACATCAAAAATATCTGTGGGCAAGAGAAATTCTGCCCAAACTCACAGGTGCATGGAAAACAAAGGATAATGAAACGGGCCCAAAAGGGTCCATTTGCACACTGATTTTCCACAAGGTTTCTTCATTTCAGCTTAGAGAGACATCAGGATGCAGGCCAAGAAAGAAAAATAAAAGCATCTGAATGATGGATCTGCAGCAAAACCATTGCTTGGTGATATCACTGGTGTTTCACCAGATGCTGAGGCTGAGGTTAAGGGAAAAGCTCAGTCATCCCAGACAACAACTGGACCACCACTCTGGCCTAGTATGAAGGAAGAAGACTGTTGACAGTAGGGCAGCTCCTGAAAAAATTTATATATTCCTGCTTTAGGCAACATCTTCTCTATGATAACAAAGTACAGAGTTATTTCAGACTCATTTCCTTTTCCCTTCATGAACAGGAGTACCTGTACCTCCAAAAAAGAAGGTGAATATTTAAAGTCCCAAACTCATAGCCAAATAGCAGGAATAAACATAACTACTTTACTTCAGACCTAACAAGTGAGTCAGCAGTCAGATTCTGCTTCCTCTGGTGAAGTCAGAAAACAAATTAGGCTGACATCATGCTTCTAATGGTGATGACATGACTGAGAGTGGAGTTATTTTCAGTCTCCACAGCACTGGCAAAGGAGAAGCATAAAAAGAGAAAGAGAAGCTGAACTTTTTCTCATGCCTACTCCCAGCATTTTCACTTTGCACCCACTCTCTCAAATTAGGCATTTTTTGCAATTGTTATTCCATGCTTAAATGTATATATGCATGTTTCAAAGGCTTGTAACTAAATAAAAGTCTTTACTTTCTTTCTTTAGGGAGCACCAACACCTAAGGTTTATAGAAATTTTAGCCTTGTGGGAACCATTCATCCAAATACTTTAGAATTGCACCTAAATAAAACAGAAAAGAGCTTAAACCATTTGCCAAAATGTCCAAAAGTGACTTTATATGGTCTTCAGATGCCCATCCTGTCAGCCCCAGAAGACATTATAAAATGTGACTCTACATCTGCAAAAATATCTCTCCCTCAAGTGCTCTCCTTACTTTTTAAGTGGAGGTGAAAAAGCTCCTGCTTTTTGACAGTACAAAAGCAGTGCCTAGAAGAGTTTTCTAACTTGGAATAAAATACACTTTCTGGGACAGTGGCTGCGAGAGACTGTTAAGGTGGATACAAGATGACTCAAGAGGATTTGTGGAAGAGAAGAGCTTTCTAAGAGAAAAGCCTGAAGCACAAAGTGACATAAAAAATGGATGAGGCTGAGAAACAGTAGGAAAGTCAATGCAGAAGGATACTGAACCATGAACAAGATAAAGGATAAAATGAGAAAAGTGACATAAGCCAGGACAGAGTTCTGATGAGCCACAAAGCTGAGCAAGACTAAGAAGCAGAAAGAAGTGAAGGTGCAGAAATGCCATGAGAGAAGTGAGCAGTCTGGCTTTGCTGGTGAGTGACGTGAGGCGGTGAGAACATTGCAGCAATGGGACTGCAACTCCTGGCAGTGGCAACAGACAGGAAATGCTGAATTGCAAATACTCAGCTCCAGAAGGTACACGATTTAATGAGAAACTGATGACTTGACAAGGAGGATTTAAAAGGTTTCTGGAATGGCAAGTGGGAAGTTATTAAGAGAAAGGGTTTAGGTGTGAAAAGGGGAAGCAAAGTTTTGACTGCATCACATGCAATGTGGATATCGGTAAAAATAAAGATGACAGGGCAGGAAAGAGGAGATGTGGTTAGTGAGGATACTGATGTATGTGAGCTGTGTAAGCACCTCAGATCCACTCAATGTATTGCAGGGAGAGCAGGCGACCTGCTTCTTCCGGCACCAAGTGCCAGGTGAAGCAGTGTGAGAAGGATGAGTAAGTTGAAAGAAACACAAGAATGAAGTTAAGAGAACCAGGTCTGTCTTCAGAAGACAAAATAGAGAAGAAATGTACAGAGGATTAAGAGGACTGAGAAAAGGCAGTCAGAGCTGGCTAGAAGGAAATTAGTGACAGATTTCTTGCTTGTCCCCAAGGACAAATAAACCCAATGTGGAATGTAACTCCTTAAACAAAAACGTTGATATGTCACTAATGTAAAAGGGGTTTCTGTGGGGAAAAAAAAAATGGACAAATTTTGTCATATAGATGAGTGTTGCTTTAAAGAGCTCATAAAGAATCTCTTTGTCTTGAGAAACTATTAAATAAAAAAAAAAAAAAAAACCACCAATCTGTACCAATGCAATTAATAATTAAAGAATCCTTGCAACACAGTGATTCAGCTCTCTCTGGACATGGCCATCTTACTGCAATTTACACTCTCTCTTAACCAATGAAATTAGTAGTAGCTCTAGAAAGCACAAAAGAATGAGACAGTGAAATACTGCGGGAACACTGTTAACACTGAGCGAAGCCCTCATTGTAGCTTTTGTTCAAATGTGTGCAGCAGAAGAGCATTCATTCTGGTGAAGCAGGCAAAAGCACATCATTCCTTCCTGAAAACTGGGATTTTTAAAATAGCCTCTTTGAAGTTAGACAAAGCTGCAGTTTCGCTGAAAGCAAATCACTAGAGGAGGAATATAATCCTGACAACTCGTTTAGTCCTTTCTACTGTCTGCAGTGATGTAATACCAAAGACTCTATTAGCTTGTAGACCCACTTATAAGCTGAAAAATTGCTTCTTACTGCAAACATTAGCTGAAGCCATTGGAAAATTTATCTGGTTGTAATGGATTTAAAAAGACACTGAATTGTTGTTTTGTTTCATTAATCTTGTATCAAGTGATTCTGAAAAAGAAAATATTGGTAGATTTATACAGTTGCTTAGAACATCTCTATGGCTTGTCACTATTAACACATCAGCCTTTCTGTTTTCATGTGATTCACTAAATATTGACAGAAAATTTCTTATATAGGATTAATTGGCTATTCATTTTTGCTCCTTAAATACCTTTTAGAACTGTTCTGTTCTTTTTCCTCTGCTGTTTAAAGATCCATCTCTTATTCTCAGCTTCCCCTTTCCATTTCTTCCCACATCTTAATTACTTTCATTTTCACTTACTGGAGAATGACCGACAAGCCAAAAATTTTCCACAACCTCCACTACCTATGGTATCTTGCCCAATGTAACAGTCAAGTCTGCACCACATCTTAGCTTAAGCACACTAGAGCCCACAACTTGCTACAGCCCAGACAGCACAGTCTTACAGTTTCTGGCTCACTTTTCATATACTTCATATACTTCATATTCTTTTTGCAACCCCAAAACTCCATGTCATATGAACACAGCCTTCAGATGTTTTGCAATACAGTTGCTGCTTCATCTTAGTACCCCCTTTGGCAAAGTTGTGACTCTTGAGCAAGACCCTGAGGGCAGGGACAGAGTGTGGTACCCACAAGGAGGACAGGGTTGTTCCAGCTAACATGTTTCTCTTCCCTCCTTTTACCTGGCTTTCATCATGGCCATACCTCCCTTAAGTAAGCTCTTTGGGTGATGGAAATTGAGTGAATTACTCGCTGTAGAACTGTGTCATTGTATGATGGCATGATTGCTGGGGGTCTGAAATATCCATATTCAGAGTAGATACCTTTCACCAGTAAATCACCCATGGGGTACAAGGAAGGGCGTCTGTAGGGACTCTGCCAACCCTCAGCTCACACTGAGTGTTAGAGAAACACTTCGGGCTAAGTCAGCCATCACTGAAGTTCCTTTTTCACAGAAGTCATACATCAAAAAATACATGAGAGTGTGAATCCATCATATATCTGAACTATGAGGGGACAAGGGCTCAAGCTGCAGCTGCACTGGAATGGCAGACATACAGGGAGATGAGGAAGATACTACATACATATAGCCTGGTGTAGAATATAAACAATTACAATCCTTTGTGATTTTCATCTGAAGAGCTGACAATTTTTACTGATCACTGGGGAACATGGACATGGTCACAAACCTGGGACCTCCTCTGAAAGGCACCGATTGGTTCTCTACAGAGGAAGAGGCTAGGCACAAATGCGAGATGCTGGGAAAGAGCAAGTCAACTGTTTTGATAGAACATGTGGGTCTTTCAAACGAGCAGTGATAGCAAACTGTATTTTTAGGTCTGATAACTTCAACAGATGGTATTTCGAAAAAGATCAGCAGACTGCTGGGAATGAAGATCAGGTGTTGCCAAGCAGGATAAAGGACAGCTGTTATCTCTGCCAGGAGAATCCTGTTGAGTGTAATTAAGGGTCAGGGAAGAGAAAGTAAAGCTTTCTAGATTCAAAGGGGATTCTTGGTTCAGAAAAGGGAGTGAAGAGTAAGATTTTTAGATTACTTGGTGGGTAGCTTTTGCAGAGACCAAGGGATGAGGGGAGGATATTTTAACTATTTAATTAGGAGAGCATAAAATCAGGAAATTGAGGAATTAAGGTCAGATGCTGAACATGCTCAATAAACCAGACTTTGCTTGTCAGTAGACTTTAAATCAGACCTCATTAGATAAGAATAACAGAAAGGCAGGGGACCATTGAAGTCCTAAATCTGCAGGAGGAGACAGGTAAGGTGCACATAATGCTGTGCCCTCTGCTAGGCCTAGTGTGTTTTATAGCAGTGACTTGTGAAGCTGAAAAGTTTGTTATTGCTATTCTGTCTTGTATAATATATTTTACGTCTATCACCTTTGTATCTTTTTCATGTGAACAGCTATGCTGTGTTAATATATAAAACCCAGAAGAACCCCACCCCTTAGAGACTGATCCTTCTTCATATTCTACTGTTTCCTTTTTGTCTCAAAATACCACAATTTGGAATTCTGATCTGCTCCTCAGTGTTCCTCTGTAAGAGAGTGACAACTTGTATTCAGTATTTGGGAGCTGGTTTCCATGTAATATTTCAAAGCTCAGTAAAAGATTTCTCATACTCTGTGGTGAACAGGATAAGCTTTGTCATTCAGAAAATAAATCTGAGCTATCTGTATGTACAGAAACACTAAAATGAGAACATATGTTGGAGACAGGTATGCTGTAATGAGACCATATTTTATTGAATTCCAGATTTCCACTCAGGATGTAGAAACCACAGGCACAGTATTTCCTGCTAGTAGAGTGACCACAGATAAAACTCGGAACAGTAATACCATCGAGGCTGATCCATTATGCTTTACTCTTTCAGTGCAATTTTATGTACGCATACTTACACCCAGAAAAGCTCATTTTAAGTGGTGAGTCAGACATAGTATCTCTACTATATGTAGGATTTATATGTACTCTTATTGTCATTATCACATCTATTACACTTGCAGGATCAGAACTTCAAAGAAGCTCCTGCCAAAGGAAATTGTAGGAAATGTTTGCATTCTTGTACAATTTCATCATCCAGGGGCCTGTAATGGTAAAAGCATCCTTCAGCAGATGTTGTTTGAAAGGTCAGATTAAGTCTTAATACACAACATACATTCATTTCAGTTCCTCCCTTTTAAATTACTGATTATAGCTAATTAACCCTTGTTCATATAGCAAATCCTTCTGGTATCTCTGCTATGTCAACTCACACCAACTGGAAACTTCTTGCAGCACTCTCTCCTTTGGGTCTTTGCTTTCCAAACATCGATGAAGCTATCTCAGTCCCAGGTTAAGGAAACATTCATTATATTTGTAACTATAAAGCACAGAGCAACCAGTTCTAATTGGCACTAAGGCTTCCTTAGTCTATTTTGGCAGGATGTATTAATAGTTCTTCAATCAAGGCCTCTTCACACTTTTGAAAACATCCTTAGTTGAATCTCATCTATATTGACTTACTAAATTACACAATTGTCCTCTGTGATCTACTAGAAATTGAATCCAGGTGCCTTCAGAGTAAAAGACTCTTTGCAACTACTGTATACAGACAAACAAACAGTACTGATTTTGTTTAACTCCTAGAAGGTTTTTCCCATGTAAATTTGGACAGTAACTGTATATTTATATTTTCTTGTGTGTTAAATTCAAATTATACACTGCAGTACAGCCCCGCTTGTATTTTTTGAAACTGATTTTCACATTTTTGGAATGCATTTACTTTTTCACACCAAAAACACTATTACACCTTCTAGATGACTTGGATTGTGGGTTTTGTTGCCATAGTTTGCTTTGTTTTCCCCCCCTTTCATTTGTATTTTAAAAATGCAAGTTCAGGTTCCTAAATATTATAACAACTACCTGAAACGAGATCGTGGTGAGGTGGGTGTTGGCCTCTTCTCCCAAATAAATTATAGGATTAGAGGAAGTGGCCTGAAGCTGCACCAGGGGTGGTTTAGACTAGATATTAGGAAGAATTTATTTGCTGGAAGAGTAGTCGGGTACTAGAACTGGCTGCCCAGGGAGGTGCTGGACTCAACATCCCTGGAAGTACCAAAAAAAAAAAAAAAAGTGTAGATGTGGCACTTTAGGACATGCTGTAGTGGGCATTGGTGGTTTTTATTGTTGATGGTTGGACACAGTGATCTTTGAGGTCTTTTTCAACTGTGACAATTCTGTGATTATCCAGATAGTAATATTAGCAAACTAACCCTTGTTTATACTTACCAGCTTATTTTTGGGTATGACTATGGTGTTTTACTAACTCTGCTATGAATTCTACCTTTATTCCAATGAGTAAGCAGGAACTAAACAAAGCATTAGATACCAGTAATTACAAGCAGGCTTCCCCAATTTCTGCTCTTTGCAGATGAAGATGCCTTCCATGGGGAAAGACAGATAAGTCTTATGAAGCTGATGTCTCCCTTTCAATAAGGTGACATTTCAGCAAGACTTTTTAAAAGTGAGATCAAAGAATGGTGCAGCTTGTGAAACCCAGCTAATTCATATGATGACAGGTTAACGTGATTTTATACTGCACAGTCATTTCAGTGCCATATGCTACCCTTTTCCTAAAGAACATGATCAAATTTTCCAGTGCAGTACATGTAAAACATTTCTGTGGATGTAATACAACTGCAATCACTTTTGCAAAGGTGAAATTAACCCCCACAACTAAGACAGTTATTAGTGAAGACCAGTCAAGTAGTGGTGGCTGTGCTCGACAGGAAGAGGGTAAAAGGAAAGGTCTCCTGCAACAGGTAAAAGCATAATCTGGCTTTGGCCCGAGACAAAAGGAATGAAAAACAGAAGCTGCTGTCTTGAGGCAAAATATCTTCAGCATCTAACTCTGAGCTTAACAGGATCTGAAAGGCAGAATCCCCCGCATCTCCTAGAGTCATCTGATATGTTTCTCTTCCCTGTGGAGACAATTTTCAGATAATTTTCTTGCCCTGAAATATGTTCTTGAATAGGAGCTCCTATTAAAATCCTGATGAAGCTTTCCCCTTTATAAAATTTAAATGTGTGGTGTGATAATACCCAAAGCCCTGAACAATAAAATAGCATACTTCTGCCTACCCTCTCTACTTCAGTGCCTGAGAAAAGGTCAGATTTCTGTTGTTTGCAGCACTCTTACTGCTGCAGAAGATGTTTGCCCTTGTTTTTCTGGATTCATAGAACGCAGTCACTGAAAAACAAAAGATGACCAACATACGAAGTTTAAACACGCTAACTGAAATGTGACACCCACTCTCCTAAGAAGAGTTTGTAATTCAAACAAGTCATTTGGAATAGCTACCAATGGCAGGAAAGGGTTAGACAACTATGAAAGGAAATGAGTATATACAGAACTTTTTATTTAGAGGAAGGATGTCTAATCATTTAAAGAGAAATTGAGAAGACTATATTAAGTGCAAGCTTAGGTTTAGGGTTTTTTTTCTGTTGTCATTTCCACCTTCAAGCTACTCAGGTTCTTCTCCCTAGTGAAACATCTCAGGTATCCATACCTGACTGTATAATTGATGCAGGTACAAATGCTCAGGCTTTGGTAATGTAAAGCTAATTATCCCTTTGAGGGAATAGGGACTCATGTTTCCAGAGAGATGGAAGGAAATATTTTTTTCGTCATGAATTTTTACATGAACTCAGGGATTTTTTTAAAAGTCTTGATTTGGGTCTCAAACACAATGTATGACTGCAGTGAATATAACATTTTTATTCAACATTCTAGCAATGAGTTTGAGAATGAAGTAACCTGCTGTAGATGACACCACAAAAACTTATTCCTTGCTTTTAATATTATCCTATTAAGCATAAAGGCTGCAAAGCACTATTGAATGATCTGTTTTCTATTACCTTGTTCTAACTTTCACACAAATAACTGGACAGAGTTTTGCAAATTGCCTGTTTTCAACCTAACCTCTCTTCAATCTTCAACTCAAACTTTGACAGCGTTGATTAGTGGGTTTTGAGGAAAACAAAAGGTTAAAAGGGCAGGGTTAGTTTTGACATAAATCTATTCCGCAGTCTAACTCACCACGTGGCAGCACAAGCAATTGCATCACTTCAGAAGAGGCTGATGCAAGGGCCAGACTGAACAGCAGTGAGCAAGGGGAGGAAGGCACAACTGCTTCTCCTGGCAATGGTGATGGCTTCAAGTGATCATTCAACTCTGACCTTTTACTCCAGATATGGAAGTCTCTGTAGTACCACCTGAACTCTGATTCATTATGAGCAGCTCTCTATCCATTCCTTTGTGCCTCTTTGTAGATAGGAATTTATGCTCGCATGAATACAAGGTGGGATCAAAAATGCTACCAAGCAGAAACACAAGTAGCTTGTGTTCATCACAAGAGCGTGTACATGCACACACACTTTTAACTGCTAGCACTCTTGCCATTACTCCCACCCTTAAAAAAATTCCAGATATTTAAAGAATGTTCACTTTTATCGTGGATGGAACAAAGCACGTGGCCCGTCAAAATCTGAAAATGCTTCAGGACACTGGGGGATGTTGAGAACAAAGTTGCCTTCTGAAATACAGCTCTGGAAAACTTGGCTCTGAGGACAAGGTTTCTGACACCAGTAAAGCATCTTCAGTTGCTGGTCTAATGTTTCAAGGATTCTTCTGCATCAGCAAAACCACATGCAACATTGCAGAACGATGGTTTTAGAGTGCTCCACATTTTAAAAGAATTATGTAGGACAGCATATACTCATGGATCTCGGAATTTATTTAAATCAGTTGCTGGTATACTAGCTAAAAGCTGAGGACAAAAAGTAAAACAAATGTTGCTTTCAGAACCTATGGGAGGTTTTTTCACAGCTTTATCTTCATGTCTCTTAGCCAGCAGAAGTATAAATTTCCTGCTTCGGGGCAGCTCTTACTCATTCAGTCCAACCGCTACTTAAATGGTATTGCTAAAAAGCCAAATTCCCGCATCTCAGTTCCTTTCCCGCTTTGCCTAATGACATTCTACACAACACTACCTCTTCCTCCCTGACCTCACTCGCCTCTCTACTTCTCCATCCGCCCTTGAGTTTACGCAAACAAACTTTTCGTTTCCACCAGTCCCTCCCCGCCGCTTACCCTTCTGAGCAGCGGCGAGCCCGGGGCCCCGTCGGAGCACCCTAAGGGCCCTTCCCGCTGGGGCCGAACCGGCTCAGCCCGGCAGCGGCAGGGCCCAGGGTGAAACCCCACACGGTCGCTCCCTACGAAGAACGGCGCCCCGGCTGCTGCTGCCGCCCCTCAGCCCAGCGGGTCTGCCCGCCAGTGCTCTGCCCCACACAGGGCAAAACCGACCGAGGTCGGAGAACGGCGAAGTTCGGAAGTGCCTCGCCCCCGAGAGCTCCGGCCCCGCATCGCACCGCCCGCAGTTACCCAACGCTTCCCCCACCCGTGGCATGGCCGCGCCCGCCACCGACTCGGGCTTCCCGCAGCGCCGCGCTCTCGCCCTTGGCTAGGCTCGCCTCGGAGAGGCTCGTTGTCCCCAGTTCCTGCAGACCGGACCAGACCGGCACCTGCAGGCGGGGAGAACCGGGGCGGTGGGTGACCCACCCGGCAATAGCGTGCGCAAGCGCCCTTCCCGCACAGGTAGAGCCCCGGCGCCATGTTGTGAGCGGAAGCCGGGCGGGAGCGGCGGGCCGGGGGGAGGGCGGAAGCGCGGCTCCGCCTGGCAGCGGGGAGGGGGCGGGAGGACGGACGGAAGGACGGGCGGCCGGCAGCAACAGGGGTGGGCAGCAGTCGCCGCAGGAGCCGCCGGTATATCCAGTTAGTGTGTCCCGCGCCCTCCGGAGGGCTCGTTGTCTGCCTCGCCGCCCCCGCCTCGCCGCCGGGGTGCGGGAAAGCGGAGTGCGAAGGCTGCGGGAGCCGGACGGGGAAGATGCCCCTGGCGCAACTGGCGGACCCTTGGCAGAAGATGGCTGTGGAGAGCGCGGCCGAGAGCAGCAGCACCGAGGTACGGGGGGGAGGGCGGGCGGGCGGACGGACGGGGGTTGTTGTGGGGAAAGTTGTGAGGAGGGACGGGATCTGCCACTAAAGGAACGGGCTGAGTTTCCCCTTCGCAGGCGCTCGGGGCGGGAGTGGTACGGGGAGGGGAGCGGGGGGTAGCTGCGGGGACGGGGCGCTGCGGGTCGCCGAGCCCCAGAGCCGCTTGGACGGGCAGAGGAGGGTGAGCTTCGGCGTCTGCCGCCCGGGCGGCCCCTGTGCGCCGCTTCCTTTGCGGGGCATTGACTCACGGCCAGGACCGGCCGGGACTCCTCCGCGCCGGGGCTCGGGGCGTGTTTCACGGGACCGGGCTGCTCCCAGCTCGCTCCCTCCCCTTCCGCCCCTTTCCCCGGGAGGGAGTAACCTGCTTCTGCGGTGGCGGCCGACCCGGGCGCTTTTGTTCCAGCGCGGTGTCTGGTTACTGTCACGGCGAGTTTCCCTTCTCGGGGCGGCCCCGCTGCCTCGGCAGGCGCGGACCGGGGTGGGGGGGCCGAGAGTCTCGGGGGCCTTGCCCGGTGCCCTCGCCTTGCCCGGTGCCCTCGCCTTGCCCGGTGCCCTCGCCTTGCCCGGTACCGCTGCTCCCTCTGCGTTGGCCAAGGGCCGTCCCAGCCCGGGTGCCGCTGCCCCCTTATCTAAGCGGGATGGGGTTGTCTCTGCAGTTTCGCCGGCGTTTGGGAAGCCGCAGGGAGGTTTCTCCCGGGTGAAGCTTTGTGCTTGGCAGAGTTGATGGGAAGATCCCTGAGGTAGGCAGCGCAGGGTGTTTTCCCGCTGTGAGTAGCGGGGAGCTGGTGTTGAGCTCCTCTCCGTGAGGCAGGACGCGTCTCGGCTCTCCTGGGATGGGGTCATGAAAGAGGCTGGAAATCGGATTCACTTGTATCCGAGGCCATAAATGCCTTCGGTTATTTTCGGTTTTTTTCCTACAGTGTACTACTGTGTTGATTTGAATCTATGTAAACACTACACCTACGCAGTCAGTTGTGCTTGCTCCGTGATTCCCTAGTAGCCCACAGTGCGTGTGGTAGTTCGCCACCAGACTGGAAAGAAATCGCTTCCTCTGACAGTGCAGCTTCAACCTGAACCTGCTCCAGCTGATACGCAGCCAGGCGGCTCCGACTGATGCTGATCTTGAACAGTACGGACTCAGGCTAGCTCGGAACAATTAGTCACAAGGTTAGGGCTTACTCCTTAGTGAGTGGAGCCAAGAGAAAGAGGCAAATGCAAAGTTTCTGCAGTATCAGAAATATTTATCCTTTCGATCTTCCTTCTGCGTAAAGGAGCTGCATCTCTGGGATTCAGAGGAATCTACAGTTCTGATCTGAGAGGCAGAGCTGTCTTTTAAATTCTTGACACTTATTCACCGACTTCTGAAGTGAGGATCTTAAATGTTGTCTTTGTTTTAATGGGGAGTAACTACAACAGCAGTGTGATGCTTGGGGATGGGAAAAAAAGGTGTCAGGGGAGATATTTCTGCAAAATCACTCGGATGAATGATTTAGAGAAAAGATCTTTTAAGTGACAGTCTAGTCTTCATGCTTACTGCTTGTAGTCTGTGTAACTTCATAATGGTATATATGCTGGAAAGTTATATATATATACATGCTATTATATATGCCATATATAATATATGCTATATATATGTGCTATAGCATTATTATATATGTGCTGGAAAGGTAGATTGTTATTTGAAATATGTATGTGTTCATGAATAACTATATTTTGTTACCTGTTGTCATGTGTTTCAGGTATGTTTTGGTTTTAAAAAGTGGTCATCAACTTCTGAAACAAGTGTATTTTAACTCTTCCTAAAGATATATAGTTAAACACTAACACTGACATGGGACTATCACCAAAAAAGTTGTAGGACCCCCAAGAAAACATGAAATAGCAACTGAAGTTATGGGTTTGCACTCTAAGGCCCTACTCTGGAATAACCACTCAGTTCTTGAAAAGAGCAGACTGCACCTGCAAAAGCTTCTCAGATGGACTTCAGATGGAAAAAGGTAGACTTAGAAAGGTTGCTAGCCTGAAAGGGGTTTTTAAGGAAAAATATTTTAGTGAAAATAGTATAAGTTGAATAAATAAACAAATTACCTAAATACATAGCTTATATTTTCAATTTGCACAAGTTGTGTTTATCTGTATCACTGTGATATCTTAGTTACAGACTCTATCCTGCAAGAGAATTCTTGTGTAAAAGTATCTTTTACATCCACCTGGAAAGTCATTGGGATTTCTGTCATAGTTTGTTAATAATTATGTCTTCAGCTGTAATACTGAGCGAAGTAAAGCATTTCTGCTAACCTCTCAGATTTTCTGACTGTGTTATCCACTTGGAATTATAAGTTATTGAGCTATAAAACTCATCTCGCACACTTTTCTTGTCTTAAAAACTCTTGAGTTTTTATATTGGATTATTATTTTGTTTCCTGGTGTAGTCCTGTGTTTGTTTTTATAGTGATACCTCTGAGGAGGTGATTTGCTGTGATGTGTGAGTAAATTTAGTAGAAGGAATAGCATACCTTTAACTAGCATTACTTTGGAAGACAGTATAATTAACCATTAACAGCTGCTGTAAATTAAGTGTAAGATCTGTTAAACATGTCCCTTCTTAAGAAATAACACAAAAAAAGTTTTTAGATAAAATGAGGCTTTATAGTTTTCAGACATCATTTGCAGGACTTCTGTTTCTACAGCTATAAACTATAAACTGTCCACATTACATCTCTGACAGCTTTTACAATATGTAAAGTCATTGCACTATTTTTAAAATAATTTGTCCATCTAGAATACTATGGTGGTTTTTTTAATAAAAAAAATTTTTGTGTTTTAAATTGCCACATCTGTAAAGCCTGTGCAATGATTCTGTCTTCTATTGGCTAAGTGTACTCAAGATTTATAACTAGCGTGGGTTTGTTTTTCATGGTGGGAATGTGCCTGTTATTTTAAGTCAACTGCTTTCAAGCAAATTAAGTATTGATGACTTGAGTTTGTAGCTGAATGCCTGAGTAACCAGCCTGATCCTTTGATCTGTGCACCCAGCTATGCATATTAATGTCAACTGAAGGAGAATTAATACAATCATGGCCAAAGGCAAATTTTGGCATTGACAGAGCTGGCCATCATCAGGATATGGCATTTGCTGGACTTTCTAGGAAGCATTTGTGGTGTCTATCTAGGAGTTTTTATTTAGGTGCTCTAAATTTGCAATTGAGAAAGAATTTCTTTTGCAGAATTCCTTGTTTTATCTTCTGCATTTAGAATTACTTGAACCCTGCATGAGACAAGGAGTGCTAACATTTAACTTGTACTAATGCTTTCAAGAACCTAGTATAATGTAATTTTTGCTTTGTAACTTTATTCTCATGTTAACATTTTTGTCCCTTCTGGCATGGGATCTGAAATTTATCAGATGATTTGCAACCTGCAGCCACGAGGTTATACTTCTGGTTGTCTCTTTACATGCTGTACAAGTCTGTGTAATCAGTGTTGCACTTCTGTCACTCGGGAACAAAGGCTGTATTTACATTAATTTCCTGTATATCAAACACAAGTAAACAATTCAAAGCCGAAGTAGAATCACACAAATGAAACAGGCTATGTGGATTTTGTGTTTGTTGCCTCTCTGTTACAGGCAGAATTCTCAGCAGTGCTCCACCATCACTTCTCAGACTCACCTGGTGTCAGTGCAGTGCCTCTGAAGCCTGAATTGTTCACAGATTTGTGGAGCAACTTTTTCTTGCACTGGGTTAAAGGTGGCTATTGGCAATATAATTCCTATGTCAATAGGTAGTATACCCTGTATTCCACAAACCACTGTGATAGAGAACAGATGTTACATATCTGCAAATACCGCCCTGAGAAACATATCATCTGCATTAAAGATGTTTAGGTGTGTGGTGTTTTTTAATTTAGCTTTTTCAGATCCTTAATGGTAGAACTTTACTGGTTTTTAGTTAACACATTGTTACTATGTGACATAGTACTGATGTTCTGCTGTCAGCTGGGTGGGATAGGAGCAGGTAGGTGGTTAACTGGTGAATTGTGTGTGCTCTGTAGCTTTTTATTTTCTCGTGGAAGGTGTTGAGCTTGACTTCTTGAATCGTCCCATTAGGGCTTTTTATGACATTGACAGCTCTAGCTTGTAATCATTTTGTACCTTATAGCCTGTGTAATATTTCTCACTACTGCTGGGACATGGTAACACCAAGTAGATGTATGCAGACTGACATGTTTAAAGGCATGTCTGATGTCTTTGAACTGATTGTGATCTGTCTCTATAACTGTAGTGTCTGTAATTTGAAATGCCAGACATATTCACAATGGTACATTGACTAAGGTGGGAATTTAATTATATCTGCAAATCAAAAATATTGGCTTTGAGTTGATTCATCTTGACAGTTGGCAGATCTAGCAGTTTTATGAACTCATTCAAGATACTGGTTTGTGGGTTGCTGGGTTTTTTTGTTTGGTTGTTGTTTGGTTGTTTTTTAGTATAATTGATAGCAGTATTCAAATAGTAAAAATTTTAAGAGTTACTCAGACACAAGCTAAACATTGCAATTGATTTTTTTTATCTTGTTGACTTGAAAGAGGAGAATTTAATCAGTAAACCCTATGAAGTTAAATTCTCCTCAAGGAATTCTTAAGTTTATATGAACTTAAATTATTGATTACTTAAAATATTGTGCTATATGCTTACTTACATGACATTGCTACTTATTCTCTCCGTGCTTGCTGAAATAAGATTAAATGCCTCATCCATTGGAAAGAGAAGGGGGTGAGGGGGAAATCCTGTTACAGATGAGAAAGTGAGGCTTAACAGTTTAGTGACTCCATCGAGCATGTTTCTTTTCTAGACCTAAGAGATGAACTCTGATTTCCAGAGACCTACTACAATGACTCAACCACAAAGTTACTGCTAGCTCATTCTTATCAGTAACACTTACCATATGTTCCCTTTGATGCAGGGAACCCCCGGTGCTATGTTTAATGCTCTGCTTAAGTCTTTCTGGTGGAAATGTGCTGCTTTTTTAATTATTTGAGTGAAGCCATTCAGTTGTGCAAAAAGTAGCACGTGAATTCAAAATACATTATTATTGTGTAGGTCTGTTTTGTGACACAGTTTCTGAGGTTCTATTTAATTAAATTTCCATATAAACTTTCCTTGCAAGCATTATATTTTTTTTGAACATACGTAAGTATTTACAGAAGATGGGAGAAAGCAGTATTTTGTTGTGACTTTGGACATCCAACAAAACATATCTTTGAAAAATAAAGTTGTCTTGTTCTGCAGGCTCAAGAGGTGATGGTTTCAGAATATAATCAGATCATGCTGAATATTATTTGTGTTATTCCTTAGATAACATGGTTGCCAAAATTGGTGACTGTGAGAACTTAAAATTGCATGGTAAACAATTTTTTCATTTCATGGGGAGTCTTTCTCCTCCTGTCTTCCAGCAGTTGACATTTGTTGTACAGTCATTTTGGAAATGTTGAACTTTAAGAAATAGCGAACTTGCTCCATAGCTTAGTCTCTCTTCTTAGTGGAATTTATTAAAATAGCTAAATGACAAAATGAGTTTAAAAGGGTGGGGCTTTAGTTGGCTGCAGTATTAAATTTCAGCCTTTTTCATTTAGCATGCAAAAAGATTATAAGAAACCAATTCATGCTGGAAGATCTGTCTGCATTGGAAGGAATTGCAGCACAAATCCTTTTCTTTGCCCCTTGGCTGCCCCCAAGCAGCCCCCAAGCTCACAGGGGAAGGACCTGGTATGTACTCCCATGTGTGTGCACCCCAGTTGACTTTGGAAGAAGCCCAGACCAGGCACAGGGCATTTTGGTGGGCCAGGGACTGCAGGAGGTGGTGATGGTAAAACATACCTACCTGCTTGTGCAAATAGACTCTCAAGAAAAGATTTGTATACTGTCAGGTGCTAGAATTACTGTAAGGCTAATGTCTGTGAGCAGTGGCTGGATATATTGAAGTGATTTTTACCTATTAAGCTTTTCTTCCCTTTTGGAGCAGTGGATGAACAGAGAATAGGTGGTGTGCTTGTTGTTGTGGGGCTTTTTTGTTTGTTTGTTTTTTACTAAGGCTGATGAATTGATGTGATCAGTATAAGAATTTGCCACATCTATAGGCAGGGAACTAAATAAAAAGATTTGTTTCCCTGTGTTTGTCATTTGGTTTTTTGTTTGCTTTGTTTTAGTGTTTTGGGTTTTTTCTAAACAAATGAACATACATGGTTGGAGCTTGTTGTAGCTACAGAAAGTTATTGGCCTAGACAAAGATTTTATGATACTATATGTTTGGCATCTTGGATTATGCCATGGCACTTAGTCTGACTTCAGGCTGAGTTAATTCAGATAATTAAATTCTGAGAGCTGCAAACTTCTTTTTAGTTCCTTTTCTGAGGTAACTTGGCACAGGACTGGACAAATGCCAGTGCTGAGGAAAGGGGACTGCTTTTCTGTATTGTTAATCTGCACTCTTGAGTCATATTAGATAGGAAGGTAGTAGTGGCAGGCAGACAGGGTTTCCAAAATCAGCAAGTTGCCCAAGTATCCTAACTTAAGGAAGTTTGGCTTTGTACCTACGTGATCTATCTGCAAGTTAATTGTTTATGGATGAGGTCAGTTGTATACAGAGAGGCAAGTTTCCGTGTCCTGCTACTTTTTTTAATATTCATCAAAGGAAGAAGTCACCTCAGTCAGTAAATTTTACAATAAATGGTGTGGAATTAATGGAACTTGGAGTAACAAAGTTTTACATGAAAGAAATACTTGCAGTAATTCTGTTTCATAAAAATAAAGACTCGTATCTTAGGATTTTTGTTTTGAAAAAAACCACAGAGTTTTTAATGCTTGCATGTACTATTTTTAACATAGCATATGCAAAATGTGTTTAATATATTCTGTGAGCTAAAGAAGTGTAAGATGATAGCTCACTTCTGTTACGTATTGTAAGTTTACATCAGGTCAGGATTTAGGTAAGTGCTTTGGATCTGTGTGGCTTCACAGCTCAGGAGTTACAACACAAGTCATTAATTCAGATCTTATTAAAGTCTTATATTTTAGTTCAGCACTGGAATAGATTGTGAAAACTCCATTACTGAAGATTTAAGAAGGGCATAGACGTAAACATCTTGTGAGTGACATCATAGGAATGCCTGATTGTGCTTTGCTGATAGGCTGGATGACCTCTTAAGATCTTTTCAAGGTCTATTTTAAATTGTTTTTCTGTGGACCTACAGATTTTTTCTCAGTGTAGCTCATTGCTAATTTGATTGTGCACAGTTCAAAAGGCTTTTACTGAACGTAGTTCCATGCATTGCCTTGTATTGCAAAAAGCAAATTTGTTATGAAAGTTTCAGTGGGAATACTATATCCTGTGCTGCTTTGAAATAAGCCAGAAGCATTGTTACAGCTTTATTCAATTCGAGGATCCCATGGTTCTTGAGCTCTGTCAGTTGAGAGTCCCTTGAAAACACCAGAGTGTAAGTGCATATGCATATATATATATATATATATAGTGTTTTAATGACTAAATATGGGAAGTTCTTGTGTGTTTTGAAATATTTATTTTTGGTATCCTAAACTTTACTTCAGAAGGTTTAAAGCGGGGGAAGAGAGTTTTTTATTAATCCAGTAACTGTGTTTAAAAGTTGTTGAATAAGTCTAGTTGAAAACTAGAAATTACCTGTGAGAAAATTCAGGCCTATCCATGTAATTGATTTAAATTATAATTGCAATGCATGGTTAAATCATTGCCTAAGTTACTTATTGGCATGTTACAGCTTTTAGATAATGATTTTAAATGGTGTGGTTCAGATGTCTTATCTTGTCTTTTTAGTTGTGTTCTCAAAGCATCATCCTGCACTGATACACCATTCATAGGTCTTGATTTATCCAATTGTAAAGTCTGTTTCTTAAATTGTATCTTGACTAGGGGGTATGGTTCTGCTGAAAGGCACCAATTTCATGGAAAAAATAGTTATATAGCATACTGAATTCTGTTAATAGTATAAGGACTGGTTACTAACTTATATGGTCAGGCCCAGTATTAATAATTAGGAAATGTTGAAGTTAATGGCAGAAGAATTATACCAAAAGTAATAACTGGTATTGATTTCATAAAGGTTTTTAAAATAAATGACAATTGTAGTTAGGTAAAAAGGTTAAAAGATGTGGCAGAGGGGCTATGTAAACATCAAAAAATAGTCCAGCAATAGTCTAAATGCACAGCTGAGATGGTTAGGGAGTGGAAGGAGATGTTAGATGATGTCTAATATCAGAGAAGCTTTGGGAACAAACTTATGTCCTTCAGAAATATATTAAACTGAACATGAAGTTCAGCAAAGTATGTCAAAGAACTTAGCTTACAAACAGAATGTGAGGTTTGTGATACTAAACTTAATTCTAAAACTTCGAGTGTACACTAACAGGAAAAATAGGGAAAATAAGTAGTTCAGGAAACAATGTATTGTCCACTTACTGTTTCCATTAGAGTGGGTTAGATACCTGTAAAAACGTGTGTGATGGTAAGTGATGGGTACCTGATACTATTATTCTAGTAAGATATCCTGTACCAAATTGGTACGTTCAAATTGCTGTTTGGGATGCTAAATGGTATATTTTATATATAAGACTAGCCATGTGGGTCCAGTGCTAATCAGGATAGATAGGAATAGCCTTAGGTTTATAGATGCTCATGATAGTACAGTTTTGCCAGACTTCTGAGATTAATTGAATCTCTTAGGGTAAATGTTGAAACCATAATTATGAATTACATTAGCACTGTAGATTATTATACAGTTATAGTGTGTATATAGGATATTCCCTACTTTACAGAAAGTGGTTAAATGGTTGCTAATGGATGTGGGCTACATTTCTTGATGTACTCCTTTCTTACAAAGGATTTAATATGATGATACTTTTTTAGTGCTGCCTAACATACCTCACAATTTGCTACCTCTTGGTCCCTTTCAGTGCAGTTGTTTGTAGGCAAGTGAAATAATGAAGCAAAAAAAAAAAAAAGACAAGCTGCCTTCAAATTATATTTTAGGCAAGGCAATGAAATGATTTACTATATCCTAGGAGTTCTGTGGGTTTAAACTTGTAATTTTTGATTGCTAGAAATATTGATGGTTGATTTCCTGTTTTGTAGTTGCCTGTCATGTCAGAGGCTCTCTTGGTTGAGAGGCTCTCTTGGCTCTATTGGTTCATATGGGGGGCATTCATGTACCAACTGGCTGATGCAGATTCCCTGATGTTTGTCTGCTTTACACTTGGTCACAGAACCTGTAGGATCTCTTTTCTGTTCCTTTGCCACATGCCTTCAGGAAAACTGCTGGAATCCAACTATGTTTAAGTATTAATTTCTACCAATTGAGTGAAATGTGGCAACAGATTTAAAAGCTTTTGGGAGTCAGATCTACATAGCTAACTTAATTAGACTGTTTCCACTGGAAGTGGAATTTTAGTGGTTTGGATGAACAGTTTGTAAGTTACCTTTATAAGGCATGTGCCCCTCTTTCATGGCATAACTTGCTTGCTGATGTGTTTAGGTGTAAAAAGAAACTTTTATGTGGAGATTTTTGAAAGTTGCTATTCTTATAGTTCTTTTGTGCTCTCACCTGAAATATGATCAGGTTTTGAAGCCAGAGTGCTGGAAATAGCCAGATCTTTGATCCATTCTGCTTGCTTAGTGTCCCACTATGAGCGGAGTATATAGAAGAGTAATCCAGGTCTATAGTCTCTGTCTTTTGAATTATACTGATCTGTACATGTGAAAATGTATTCAATATATTCTCTTGCTCTCCGTTCATAGGACCAGTCTGTCTAGTCCAAATGTATTATATCACTGAGACATGCCTTTGGTTCTAGTTAGATACTAGAGTGAGTACATCCAGCAAAATGGAATCTTCCTAATTTTCTCACCCCTTAAGCATGCTGCTGACCTCCTCTCTCCACAGTGGTCTAACTGTGGCCATTTCTGATAGAAACCATTTGGCTATGCCTTTTAACTCATAAGATAAGCAATACATTTTGTAGAGTTTCTGAATACATAGCTGCTTTACATTTAATAGTATCATATACCAGCAAACCATAAATCATATATACATAATCTTCTTTACCTTACACAGCTCAGACTGAGAAAAACTGGTTCTACCATGCAGTGATTTCTTTAGCATAATCATTGCTTGGGCAGACCTATTTTAAAATGTCTTGCTAATCCACTGATCTTGCTCAGACGTTGCTGCATAGCACGCATGCTGATTTCTTGAGTTGGTTCTTAATTCCAGTAAGTGTTTTTTGAGTGTGTTGTTTGTATTCAACTGAAAAATAACTGAAAGCCATGAAGGATTAAATGGGAAAACTAGATTGTACAGAACAGTTGGTTTGTGTTGGAGAAGTTTTCCTGTAGTTTTGTTTTTTTTTCTGGTAGACTGATAAAATGTTGAAAATTCAACAAGGTTAAAGAGTAGAGCCTTTTTGAAAACAACAGTTGATATCTCCTCATCGTCTTCAAAGAGAGGCTTGTCTCAAGTTTCTCATAGCCTGTTCCACTTTCAGCTATGTTTCAGTTGTCTTAAAATAGTAAGCATGAAATTTTAATAAGCCTACCGTGTAGTAAAATATTACTTAAGCTGCAGTTAATGCACATTATTATTTGGTGAAATGGTTGTTGTAGCAGGAATCACTATTCCTGAAAGTCTGCATGTGGAATCAGTTTAGAGCACATGGCTTTGGTACACAATTTGCCCTATTTTAGGCCCCAGAGTTTAGCCATCATTAGTTATTAGGACACTACAGACTCCTCCTTTCCAGCTGGAATCAATTGTATTATTTGTTCTACTGTTTTTGTCTCATTTTTTCCTATTGATGAGACACTTTGGAAGCTGTCTTGTAGCAAGGACAGAATATAGAGATGTGTAGCTAAAACACAAGTGTTTATTTATATGTAGGCATAGATTTGAGAAAAGGGAAAGGAAGTGACTTATGCCCTTAATGATAATTATATGTATACACAATATCCTTTCTTATAAACAGGCTTTATTTGGAACAATATTTTCTGTTCCTTAGCTAAGCTGGTATTATTATAGTCTTCTAGTTGATAATTTCAACTTTTTACTTATGTTAGGACAGTACAATATTCACTGCTTGTATATTGTAAGTAAAAGATGCTACAGTGAGGAGAAATTAGGCCTTATGGAGTATCATCTTATCAAATTAGCTGTATAACTGGAACATGTAAAGCTGACAGCCCTTGATGGACACAGCTTATAAAGAGTATGTTCACCTCGGCAGGAACCTATCATATATGAAGCTGATTTCTCACTAGTGCTTTTCCTTTATGGAAAGATGAGTTCTAGACTAGAGTCATACATGAAGTCTCTGGTGTCCTCCTGAGGCCAGGTAAGGTGAGCAAATGGCAGGGTTACCACAGCCAGAACTTTGCACCAGATAGACAGAAGCTGAACCTTCTTCATCTCCCCACCCCCTTTGAAAAAAAACAACAAAAGCCTGTGTCATATTTTAGGAATCCATAATTCTCATAATTTAGCTTTATCCGGCTGTGTCTTTTAGCAAAAAAAATGCTCAGAAGAAGTCTTGGTAGAGCGCTGGTAATCATCTGAGGTACCACTTTCAGTGTGTTTGCAATATTTCAAAATGATAATTCAAAAGTTGTTGGGCTTTCATCTGTCGCTTCATAGAAAAGATTCTCCTCCAGGCATGCACAAGCTGGAGGACTATATTAATCAGAAGTTGTTACAGAAAAATGCTAGGAAGGTTCCACACAACAAGTCTGTTAAAAAACTTAACTGTGTAGAATGAAGCTAAGATCTCTTGAGCAGTTTTTATCACCTTTCCAACAGCTAGAAAATATGTATTCATACATGCATATAAATGTATTTGCTTAGGATAAAGTTCTGAAAAAAATAGATTAATAAGGCCTTCTGTTTTCTAGGGAAATAATGCACAAGTGAACTTACAATTCCATTTGTAATGGAAAATGTAACCATTTTTAATAGTTTTTCATTTGTTTCTAAAATTATATTGAATTGATGTTAAACTTCAGCAACAAACTAAGATTTAATACCATACCGTAACTTAGGAAATATGTATTTTTCCTTGCAATTTGCTAAAATCCATGCTTGTTGTGCAAGCAAGGTAATTCTAAGTCTTTGTGGGAGAAAAAGTCTCTTAGAGATTCTCTTTGTATCACTGTCAGGGAAAACAAAGCATCTGTTGATCAACTAGGTATTAAAGTTTTTTGGGTTTTTTTTCCTAAATCTTTGTGGCCACATTTCAAACTCAAAAGCCTATTTCTGTCTGACTTTTTAGAATCATTCTTAGAAAAGATCAGAAAGTAGAAAATGCTGATAGAATTAGCATTGGGCTCATAGTTTTTATATGGCTATGCTAGAGTTACAAATGTTCTTGAAGTAGTTATTTATGGTAGAGAGTAAGGACTGCCTTGCTACACAAGGTCTTGCTCTTAGATGGAACCTGTTTATCTGTTGTGGCTTTTTGCTGTTCAGTCTTCATCAGGTTTAACTTTTGCAGAGGTTGTAGAGGAAAATAATGTTATTGTGTAGTAGTAAGGCTTTGAATGCCAGATTGTGTTTTATATTTCTTACTGTCACTTCATGCAGTTTGATAATACATGAGGATTAAATTGAGAGTGGCATTGCGTGCTAGAAATATGCAGTCTTCTCTATTTACTTTCAGTGATTGTTTTTTTATAAAATACGGAGAACACTTGATCCTGTACAGTAGCATGCCATAACAGCACATCTGCAATATATTTATTTCTGTGCTCGGATTCAGCATTTCTGGTAACTGGATGTGTCTGCTTTTTACAGAATGGGCAGCAAATTGTGGATGAACCTATGGGAGAAGATGATATCAACCCACAAACTGTGAGTAAAAGATGGTTGTAATAAAGATAATGCAGTATCATTGTGCACTGGTACTACTTAATTTACAGGCAGTTTGCCACTAAAGTGTATTTGTTCATGTTTACTTCATATGTGATACAACCTAAGATCCTGGTAGTTTTGAGAGATGTTTTGTCCTACTTTCTTGTTTGGGTCAGTATCCTCCTGTTTGTTCTGATGAACTTTTATGCTTTCTAGCTAGTGTAAAAAAAAAAAAGATGGGGCTAGCTAGAGCATTCCTGAATAGGAAGGGAGGTTGAGCTCCTGTTTTCTTATTTTGGCAAACATTAAAAACACATAGTTCCTTTTTACTGTCCACTCTTCCTAGTGCCAGTGAGCAAAGCATTTCCATGGGCTTCTGTTAGTCTCATCAGTGCATAGGTGAAAATATTTTACAACGATGAGTTCCAGAGCATTTTTTATTAATAGGTAAAGTTTCAGTTGTGGTCGTGTCACAATAAAGGATCTTCTCATGGTTAAATTTCACACTGATTCAGTTGAAGACACATCTGTGTTTACTGTGTGAAATATGATACAGCATGGCAGTGTACACTGTAGCTTCTCCCCCTCTAGTTTGATATGCAAGGTATAACAGCACTGATCACCTTTGTTTTTCCATGCTATCATAATATTTGTTGGCAGTATCTGTTTTTGCCCTTTTGTTGTTAGCATTAGTCATTTCATATTTTCCTTATTGACCTGTGTAAAACTAGATTATTTGCATAATAAATCTTCATTACACCAGAAGAGTCATTCTATTTCCTTTTTCCATAGAACCAAGAAACCAAGATACAAAGTTTTAGGTAATCTTCCTGGGCTTTAAATTGAAAATTTAGATGTGTAAATTGAATGAATACACATTGAAGTGTATTCATGAATAGCAAAGCTAGTCTATTAAGGCCAACAGGTTTCTGAAGTCTTCCTCTGATGTGGATTCCAACTTTCCTCTTGCAGTGCTAATTTTGCAAGGTTAGAGAGGAAGAGAACGTATGTTCATTGGATTAGAGCTGACAAAGCCAAGGGCTTCAGAAATTTTTGCATGGCTGTACTGCAATATCACAGTTGTAATATCAATTTATAGATGGTGACTTAAGAACCCATCTCTGCCTCAGGTAATATGCTGAATACTGAAATACACTTTGTGAAATTTTCATAGTGATGAAATAGCCAAAGGCAGAGGCTGAAATACACTAGTTTAGATCTTGAGTACTTGCTGCACTCAAGCACATGTAAGAGTAGCGTGATCACTCTGAGGCTGAACTAGCAAGTGAACACAAAAAACAAGTATCCCTTTCTTCATTCTCTATAACTTTTTTTTTTCATTTCCACAGACTGTAAATTCTAAAAGCCCGTACCTCATATTCCTTTCTTCTTTCACCTCTCACTAGTCTTTCAGAGGAAGATCAAAGGTGAAGGACTGTGAAACTAGTTTCCATTGCTCTTGTCACTAAGAGGAATTAATCAAAGGAATTCTTAAACCTAGCCTTCTTGAAAACAGAAGCTAGCTGCTCTTGCTGCTAAAGAGAACATTACATGAAGGTTTATTGATAATTTAAGTTCCTTATCTTCATGTCAAACTTGCAATTTAATTTTTTTCACATGTGAAGGTATCAGTGAGTTTAGCTTTCTTATTGCAATGTCTGTGACTTTTTCTCAGACATGAAGGCAACTTTAGTGTTCACCTGTAGTTTTGTGTTAGTACCAGCTGGCTGTTCAGGTGATAAATGGCCTTACCAGTACAATTTTTCGAACTCCACATTTGGTTGGAAGTCATGGTGCCTGTGCTGGTATCATGTGCAGATTTCATTATGTGATTAGCTGGTCAAAGCTGTTTCCATCTAGGCAACATGGATATAATTTTAATACCACAGCAGTTTATCTGCTGAAGTTGTGGACAGAGGCAGGTTAGTATTGAGCAGAGATCCTTTTTCCATCACTGTTTTCAAACATACCAGTAATAGATGTAGTTTTATAAGCTGATGTGAAAATTGGGAGATTAAAAGCCTGCACTGTATAACTTCTTTTGATTTCTTATACCATGCAAGGCTTTGCTAAGTTTAATAAAGGGTAAAGAAACAAGGCAAGAGGTGACAGATTACTCTAATGCAGTGTAGAAGGGTAAGAAAGGAATAAAATTTGTATGGTTAGAAGGCAACACCAGGAGATAATTTGTTCTAATATTCTGCATAACAGGGACTACAGTGCTTGCCTGAATTCTTGTTTGAACAAGAAAATTTGGTTTGGAGAAAGTGTTTGGTTGTGGTTTGGTTTGTTAATTTATTGACTACAGCAGTTGCCAGATGATGATTTCCATATATTTGATTTTCCTTGTGAAGCCTGTGACTTCACCTTCAGCTTTTTTTGGATTGTGTTTATCTGCTAAAATTACGTTATTTATTGTAAGGGTTTTGGTAGTGAAAACGTTTTGGTAGTAGGGGTGTGGCCTCTGTGAGAAGAGGCTAGGGGCTGCCCCACCATGCGGGATAGAGCCAGTTAGCTCTTGCTTGTGCTGAAATGACCCAGCACCAGCCAAAGCAGAAAATGTCAACAAGGAGGGGCAGTGAGAGAGTGGGTGGGTGGGTGGGTGTCTGGCAGCCAGCCAGGGTTTAACCTGCCACAAAGATCTCATTTATTTCAAGATGTGTTAACTGCAGGTTTACTTACAAGTGCTTTCCCATACTTTCTTCAGATATATCCATCCCACTGCTTTTTAAAGGAGCCATCTGTTTTAACACACTCTCACAGAATCATTTAGGTTGGAAAAGACCCTTGAGATGGGTCCAACTGTGAACGTAACACTGCTAAGTCCACAATTAAACCATGTCCTTAAGCACCACATCTACACATTTTTAAAATACCTCCAGGGGTAGCGACTCCATTGATTCCCTAGGAAGCATGTTGTAATGCTTGTCCAGTTTGCACAAAGATTGTCCAAAGATGAAATGTTTTGGTAGGTGTGTAAGGTATGCAGGTTCAGGATGGAGAATTGCCATAGTTCTGTGGAGGTAGGAGGTGAAAACTTTAAATATTGTATCCTTTTCCTGTGTTAAATGGATAGTATGCTGATAATACAAATCAGATAAGAAATTAAAAATAAATGTTAAAGCCTAATAATTTTATCTACATAGAAATAAGTTAAATTTCATTTTTTATATATCTGTTCTTTTGATCAGAAGTAAAGTTAATTGACAGGAGAGTCTGAGTTGCATAGCTTTGATTCAAATTCAGTAGTTTAAGAAAGGCAGGAGCTATGATGGTACAGGTCTGTTTCTGAGGAGCCCAAGATGCTATATGGTTCAAAGTTTTACTCCTCTTACAAGTGGAATCATTCAGCACTCTAGTTTTAACACAGTTTATATACTGGTTATATTTGGCTTTTAAGCTTTATGTGAACATTTTTTATCTGATGATCTGAGTCCAGCAGGAAATGTAAGAACAATTGAACAACTGGCTGAAGCTTGACCTAACATGAGAACTTAAGTGAACATTACTGAAAGAAGGGGAAGCTATTTAAAGTCTTTTATTTGCTACTTTTCTCACTCTTGTGCTGTCTACCATTGTTTACAGTATCTATGTGTACATAGAGATTGAGTAATTTAGCTGAGGAAATTAATTGTTTTGTGCTCTTAGAATCATGATGCATGCTCTACTACTAGGTAAAGATAACCAGAAACTAAGCTGGTCCAGCAAGTGCCTTCCCATTTTGTATATATGTGAAGAGCATATCATCTGTGCTGTGTTGGTTGTTGTATTCTGTTACCTGGATTCAATTTAGCTATTAAAGCACTGAGCACAACAGTGGTATTACCATTGTACTATACTAGCTTAAACATAATTATTAAACATACAAAAATGTTGGGTTCCAAGAATTTGTGAGAAGTCATTCTCAGTAATACTTTGTAAATTTTAGAAGACACCTTATCTGTATTTTTGGTTACCTGCAAACACTGAAGGTTACTTTTTTTTTTGGTACAGGCAGGAGTAGAACCTATTCATATAACTGGGTTGAAAAACTCTCCACTGGAGGTGATTGTGTAGTGTTATTACACTTGTATTCTTTGATAAACCTTTAAACAAACCCCTACTTTTAAATAAGCAGAATTACAGCATACATAGAATTAAACAGAACTAAAGCATAGAATCATAGAATGGTTTGGGTTAGAAGGGACCTTAAAGATCACCTAGTTCTCACCTCCCTGCCATGGGCAGGGACACCTCCCACTGGACCCAGTTGTTGAAAGCCCCATCCAGCCTGGCCTTGAACACTGCCAGGGAGGAGGCAGCCACCAACCACCTCATCTTGCAACCTTTAGCATATGGCATGGAGCAGGATATTAACATATGATGATCTGGCTGATGAAAAGCTAAAACTCAGTGGCGGCCACTCTCTCACTAAAAACATGTAGCTAAGATAATTAAGGCCAGTCAGTGGGTGGTCAAAAGATAGTGTAAAAAATGCTTGCAAAGTCAAGTCAGTAGTTAAAAAACCTCTTTCAAATTTTCTAGTAAAATTTAAATAGAAGAACTTCTGTCGGGAGAGACTAAAATTATGACCTCTTTCTTTGCAATCAGTGTTTTAATAGAAGAGTTTATAATCAAAATGTGATCTTAGGAAAGGCTTTAAGGTATGTTAGAAAAATAATTTGAAGCCTGTAGGCAATATTGTCTCTTCATCGTAATACCGAACAGACAATTATATGTAGTAATAACAGAGATTTTAATGCATGTATATTGTACAATTTACCATGAATTTGCAAACCACGGGTCAGCCTGGTGGAGGGCATGCAAGGAGGTGTTAGGACAAGGGCAGGGAGATTGCTCACCAGTTACAGTCATGGGCAAAACATCCTCCTATCATTAAGGCAAAAATACTAAAACCAGAGTTATCTGGGGTAATCTCATTTGTTGTGTCACCATCCATGAAAATAACAGAAGATAATTGTTGAAATGAGGTAAATCAAGGGGGCAAAAAGCATAATTAAACGGTTAGATTTTAAACATTGGAGAGCAGCTTTAAAAGATTTTTAGTTTTTCATCTCAGTTCAGCATTGTACTAGTTTATTTCTAAAACTTTGTACATTAGTAGGTTGAAGCTCTGTTTTGGTGCTGCTCCAAATACTGCTCTTCAGTAACTTGGTAACTGTTTCCAATTACAAGAATTATCATGTGTGTTAACATGGCAATTAACATATTTCTGATTATAGTTTTGATATGTATGTTTTCCTTTTGCTGGTATAACTTTTTTAGCTTTCTGTGTGTCTATTTCTGTCAGTATCTTCTTGTAAATTCTTAGCTTTGTGATAGAGGTTGTAAGACATAGCTGCACTTTTTTTTACAGAAAAGTTTGGGTTCACTAGTATTCATAGATCAACAAGTTTGGAATTTATCATTTTTAGAGACTGATAATTTTATCTGAAACAGCTACTGGATAGTTTATCAGTAATACAAAAAGTGATAATATTTTGTTAGTTTTACTAACTTAACTTTATATATCTCTTAGTATTTCACATTGCTTACACACCATTGTATTTGTAATTATTGCCTGTTTGTATGGAAGTGAAACTGGGGAAGCTTTCCTTCAGCCACAGCAATGCAGTTGTTTGAAACCATAACATTAATTCTGTATAACACCATGTTCCTGGTTATGAAGAAAGCTGTCATTTCTGTTAAAGCCAGCCAGTAACCTGGCCATATGATGAAAGTGTCCACTGTGTAATGGAGTGATGGAAACAATCTAGGTTACAAAGACTAAACGCAGACTTTGAGGTTATCCATAATTCCTATGCTCCTCCTAATGTATTTTACAAAATATACTCAAATATATACATGCATATATTCGATTTTACAATGAAATAAGTTGATTATTGAACAAGTAAGTTTCCCAAGCAAACAATTTATGTCTGTTGTTCCCTTCTCCATGCCCATATTTTCTGATATAAAAGGTGTAAAATACCTTTTTTTGAAATTGGAAGTTCCTTAGCTTCCAAAATACTGTGCTGTAACCTGGATGAATTTTGCTGGAATCTTAGTGAAGTGCATGCATCTTGGGTAAGAATGGACTTAGTGTTTCATGTGTGAGAAATTACAGCATGCTTGTAGACAGTGCAAAAGTTTTTATTCTGAAGTGTTAACTGGTAGGTATCAATCAAGCCTTGGAATATTTTTTCTCTCCAAATATTGTCAGGTGTTGAGCAGTGGTCACAGCAAAATTTCTTCATCTATGTCTTCTAATTGATTTTCAAACTGGCTTATTTTGTACTTAGTATCTTAGGTGCAGCATACTTCCTGGTCCTTGCTCAGAAAATGGAGTAATTTGACAGTGCAAGCAATATTTGAAGTCAAGCTGCTTGTTACATGAAGACAGATGGTCTCCCTGAAAAGCTTGTAAACTAGCAGATGGAAACTGCCACACCCACTGATGGATAGAATATTGCTGTTTTGACTATAAAAATGTGTTTATTGTGAAGAGAAGTATATTGTTAAGCTTCTGAATACTCCAAAATCTGGCTCTCTGTTCCTCAACTGCTGACCTTCCCCAAATGAGGGCTTTTCATTCCTGTATGTACTCCATCTCCAGAGCCTCTCTTGTCTAACAGCGTAAAGACTCAATTTGCCATATCACACTTCCTGGACTGAAGGTATGGGCAGATTGTCAGTCTACCTAATGGATTCCACTTAGATGAAATGCTTCAGCTTGTTCTGGTTATGTGTAAAAGTGAGCATCCCCCTGTGGTATACACACTTTGTTCAGTAAAACCTATGGATTCACACGTTCTGCACTGCTTTGACAGTTCTTCCAGCATCTTTCAGTTGTCCTGCTCTCTGGAGGCTGAGAGCCCCATTCACTTCTATGTCTGGACAGCAAGTCTGATGACATTCTCATTTTTGTGAATTCAGAGCATCTAATTTAAAAGAGGCAGGAAAAACTGTTAATGAGCTTGCTGTGTATTTCTGTACTGGAGGAGGCAGTGCATTGTGCAAGCGGAGCTCTGCAACTGACAGAACTGTCACTGACAGGCATAGAAAATTCCTTTTGTTTTGGAGACAGTTGTGTTTGTGATAAACATGTATCATACAAATCCTTATCAAAGACTTCAAGGTAAGGAGAGTAATTTGCTGGAGCTATTTGTCCTTATTATCACAGACTTCCCTGTTGGGGACTGCTGCCCTCTAACCTGTCTCTTTCTCATACGACGGAATATTTAAAAAGGGCAAGCTCTCTTCTCAGAAATTCTCAAAATGAATTATGTAGCATATATCTTAATGTTTCTGGTTGGCTGGTAGTGCTCTTTGGGAACCATGCAGGCTTTGTTCTCCCAGAACAGAAGAAATTTCTTCCACCTGCTGCAGACCCCTGGCAGTTATAGGAGAACTATTGTTGGGCAGTAACCCCGCTGACCCCTGAGCGCTGTGCTTTGTACTTCACTGAGAGGTCACATAAAAGGTTTGGGAGAGCAGTAGTCAGTAATTGTAGGAGTGTTGCAGTTGAAATGCCTTATTCCTGCCACCCTTGCCAGATAAAGCTTATCTGGAGCAGAATATGCATGCATACCCTTACAAGAAAAAGAAGAAAATGGTTATTTATTCACAATGTCTTTTCATCTTTGAAGTACCTTGTAGTTAGTGTAGGTCTTACCAATTGCTCTCCATTTCTGCTTTTAGCTATCCATGCTACCATAGAGTTTAATTTAGTGATCTGGGGACTCCTGAGCACTCTGCTTTCAGTGCATTCATACCTGTTCTTGACAGAAGAAACTAAGGTGGAGATCTTGAATATTCTCCCTTTTATTTGTTTTTAACAATAACTTTGTTAAAAAATTATTTATTAACAAAATAAATTTGTTTCAAAGTGTGAACCACTCTATTGCTGTTAAACTGCAGTTCTAGAGATTTTCTCTTTTGAGGGGCAAGTAGCTGTAGGCTTAAAGCAATCGAAGAGATGAGAGCTTCAAGTAATTTTCGTACTATTTATGAAATACTTGAAATCCCTGTGTTGCAGCAACCTCCTTGTGTTGAAGAAGCTTTGTTTACCCTAAAGCAAATATTGAATCATTTTTCATGCTGTCAATAGTAAAGACTGTTTCTTCCAAAAATGGTGTAGCACTCTGTAAAATATACATTGAAATTGAGGACTCCAGGTGTAGCAGTAGTTTCTGAATGTCTGTGTAATCTATAATAACAACTCTGTATATTCAGTACAGAGAATTTGAAAGATCCATCCCTGTGGATCCCTGGATGATGTAGAGGAGTACAAGAGACCACAAAAGAAAAGCACGGTTCTTCTTGTGGAGTTCCCATAAAGCCAGTCTTTATTTCATCTCTGTATTTGGGCAAGAGGGTCTTTGCTTATGCTGGGGAAAAACATAATTTTGATTTTAAAGTCCAAGTTAGAAATTCATTTTCTGGACAGCCAGGATGGTCTAGAGATAGAAGCAACAGGTTTTGTCACTGAAAAGAAATAAATGACTGGCTTTGCCTTGTGAAGAGAAATTAAAATTTAAAAATTTGCAGTGATCCAGGTATCTATTAGAACCAAATCAAGTAAGGTCATTTGGAGGGTTTGTTTCTTTTAATGTCTTCTGCAAGAAGACCAGTGTTTTGCTGAGTGTTTCTTTGGTACAGCCACTAAATGGACTGTACCTGGATCTGTTTATTTCTGAGTACTTGTATATGCCTTTGGTTAAATGTTATTTGCCTTTATTACATGCAGAAAAGCAAAAAGCAGTCTTGCTCCATATCCTAGTGGAGCAGGTACTCTGTAATTGTGTTTTTAATACATACCAGAAAAGCCAAAGATACTGTCAATATTCAGAACAATAACTTCTGTAATAAGTATATAGAGATCAAATTAACTTCATTGCTAGCTGTTAGAAGTAAGTAGAGTGAATTCTTGGAAACATTTGAAGTTTTTTTTAAACATTGGAAGAAAACTTAGGTATTTTAATGAGTTTAAGAAATTTTGCACTCTCTGCAGGGTAATATAATATTGGTGCGTAAGTCAGATGTTTGAGCTGGGTGATCCAATTCAAATAATTTCTGCAGTCTGTGTTGGCCTAACCTCTATAACATCTGTGTAGCATTTTCTGTGTGCAGGATTTCAAAGGGATATGTGCAAGGTCCGTTTGGTCCTCTTACAAATCTAGTAAATAATAAGAGTCATTAAGCATTAAGAAGTAGCGATAGATGGTATCTTAAAGTATTTTATAAAATTAACTTAAAATTCATAAAACAACAGTTGACACTTGTAGAACTAGAAGTAGTTGCTATTCTGCTTAACTAGCGAGATGTGGCATAGTAGCATGATTTCTCAAATAGATGTTGATCTTTCTTGTTCTTTTGTGGGAAGCAGGAATAAGTAACATCTGCAACAGCATATTGCTATCAGGCAATCTGTGGAAGTTTCCTGTGCTGATCTCTACAGCATCAGCAATACGAGTTCCACTGCTGCCCAGTTTTTCTTTACCTTGGCGGGGGAGGAGGAATATTGAAAAAGCCATGTCTTCCGGGGGGCTTGGGGGTTTTTGGGGGTTTTTTTGTTCCCTTGTTTAGCACCACCCCAAACCTCCCCCCCCCATCCCTCTCCCACCCCCGCCCTGTATCTCTCCCCACCCCCCAGCTGTGCCTGACTTGCCTGACAGGAAATTTTCTAATTGCCGGAACAGCTGGTCACAGCAAAAACGCCAGGGCTCTGGTGCTCTCTGCTAGACTTGTGATCGCTCAGTCAGAAAATCTAAACATCATGGTTTCTTAGTCATGTTCAAGTTTCTGGCTCTACGTGTTCGATCTATTCGGGTGAGCTAAGTTTCTTATTTAAAAGAATAAGGGGGGAAAGCACAAGTTTAATTACGCGTCTCAGTTCAAAGCTGTTTTAGGCTTTCACTGCTTTGGGATTAGTGATGTTTGTATACAAAGCCTTTTGTGTTTTCTTTTAGGAAAAAAAATAATTCTTATGTGGTTATATTGTGTAGAAGTTTCTAAGATGGCTGTTGATAATTCAGCCTTATTGGGAAATTTTTATCTGTATGGAAATACTGTAAAACTTTTTTTCCCCTCTAGAAATGTATGACTTTAGATGCCTGTTAGGTTTTTTCACCTAAGAGTCTAGTTTTATTAAAAACATTTGTATTTTTTAAATTAATACTTAGTGGTTATTTTAATAGTTAGATTTTTATGTAACTGTAAAATATGATTTAGTGTGGAGTAACTTGAAATAACTCAGGCTTATTAATATGTTAAATTTACTTTTGTAAACAATGTTTAGCTGCAACATGTGTCACTGTTCTTATTTTCTGGTTATTTCAGCTTTTAAATTATAACTTAGTCATAGCAGACAATTTGTATAATTTGTCTTGTTGAGTGTATATTTGAACATTAAAGGGTTGCGTTTTTTTTAAGTTGAGAAAAATCTCTAGTGGAGAACTGTGTTATGACCAAATGCTGTTTCTGAACTGTATAACAATATGTGTAAACATGCAATGGGACAGAGCGTTTTTATCATTTAAACTCAAATCACTTTTCATGTTTCTCTTCCTGTAAGTCTGCAAATACTTTTCAATGAAAAAGCCAAGCTTTTTGTGTACTTTCTAAAGACAAGTAGGTCTATTATTTTGTAAATAGGGGTAGTATTTTAACATCTGTTAGCCTATACACTGGTTAAAACTCACTGGTTAAAACTCGGCAATGTAGAAAATTAAATTTGCTTGTCATAACTGAAACACTAAAACAAGATATGGAAGTAAACCAATTGAGCATAGACTGCAATATGTACAGGTTTTTAATGTAAACCATGTAAAAACAACATTTATCAACTCATAGTCTTTATATTACAGTTCTTTTCCACATCAAAGGTATTTCTTAGAAGTCTTTGATTTTTAAAAAAACATTTTATCTGCTTAAGGCAGCATGATTATATTGTCTTTAACATCCAGTTGATTTTAAAATACTAAGTGGTGCAGCCTGTAAACATTTTAGGATATAATCTCAATAAAACAGGAACCATTGCTTTCATAGATTAGTACTGAATATGCTCATGGATGTTTTTTTTAATCATTGATTTTATTTTTTTTAATGTTTTGCTTTGAATAATTTATTTAATTGTGTTGTTCTGAAATGTTAGTGCTTACAAAGTAGGAACAAAACTTATATCAAAGTTACCAGGAAATGAAAGTTCCACCCAATGAGCATTTTTTTCCAACGCTGACATGCACATTCTAGTTCATGAGATAATTTCATGGTATTTTAACAGAAGAGAAATGAATTACAAAACTGCTTTTTGTGGCCAATATTGAGTTTTTAAAATCCTTTCAGGAATTCCTCAGCTTTCCCTGCTGAACAACACATCGCTCACATTTCTTTTGAGAAGAAAGGAGTAGGGTCCTCCTACTGTCCTGGCCTTTGTGTTTACTTTTGGAGACAGAAAGCAGCTCCAGAATTACCCTCCTAGCCTGGCCAGTCATGTTTATCCACAGGACCTCATTCTACCTTTGACTTGTTGCTCTCAGACAGAACTCATTCTGCAAACTGCTATCTTGCTTCATCTATAACACCAACAGAATGGGGAGAGTTCAGTCTCAGTAACCACATCTGCAGTCTTCATTATATGAGTTGGCTACTTGGAACAAATGTGGACACAGACATCTTTCTAGATCTCAAAACTGTTGTAGTAGAAAGCCAGGATTGGCAAAGTGTGGGCAGTATACAGTAAGAAATAAATACAGTGATTTTTTTTTTTCCTGTATTATCTCTAGTCATTCTTTTTGCTCTTATAAAGTTAACGATTTTAAAATAAAATCAAATTTTAAAAAATGAAACAGAACATTTGCAAATAGCGTTCAGGAAATTTTTCTCTGTCAGGTAAAACAATGGATACCATCTGCGAGAAGTAATTGGATGTCAGTTGTAAGTTAAGTTTTTCCATCTTTCAAAAAGAAACAGACACAAATTGTGAAAACCTGTATTTCTGACTACAGATGTCCACATTAATTAGAACTTACTTCTGCTGTATTCTTTGTATTTTTTTTGCTACTAGTGTAGAACAGATGACAGACACAGAATATCCTGAAGTCAGATTGACTTAATTTTATGCATGGCGATGCTTTGCTTTTTGTTATATTAGAATAATCACTACTTCAAAAGCATGCTACTTTTTAGAACAGTTGTTTGTGTACAAGCATTTAAGTAATCATAAGTTCTATTAAGCAACTCGAATTTAACATTAGTCAAAGAATGGGTTTTATTCCATGGTTTAGCTCATTAACATTGTGTACTGGACTAGTGGGAGATTGTGAAATGCTTGTTGGACACTGAATTTTTTTAAGGCAGTTTTGAATTTAAAGGTAGAAGTATGTATGAAGGTATATGGAACGTGTTTCAGATTTTAAAAAACTACCTAGACTGGTGCATTCCTTGTATTTTTAACTCCCCAAACTTAATGAAGTTAATATAGTTAATAACTCCCTTTAACATAATAAAGATTTCCATGAGTCCTAGTACAGAAGGTAAAAGTAATTGGTTTTCAGTTTGTTGACTTTTTACTTCAAAAAGCATAGCTCATACAGGTTTTATTTCATCAGGTAATACTGAAAATTCATCCTACATTCATAACAAGTTGAGAAAGTAAAAATGCATCTAGGAGACTTCCTGTCTCAAGGGAGGGGAGGAAAAGGAAATTATGTATATGAGCTGAGGAGCTGTGCCAACACTGAGTCATCCTTTTAAAACCACTTGATATCCAATAAGCATAGTGTCCTCACAGGGCATAATTGCTTTATATAATTTAAGCACCAAGGTTTAATATCATAGTCAATATTTCAGGAATTGTCTCTCTTTGGTTACAAGAATCAACATTACTATACTTGTGACAGAAAAATATTTTGCCAAATACAACAATGTCCAAGTGACCTCTGACAAGCGTAGTGAAGGCTAACAAGAGTAGTAAAAGGGAACTTGCAATCATGATTGGAGCAGTGTGGAGTAACTTTCTGGGACATCCACTTTTCTGTTTTCAGTCTTATCTTTGGTTCGACTGGATGTACATGTGCCTCATGAACACGTTTCTTTCCTTGGAGGAAGCAAAACATTCCTGAGAGAGAAGTGAAATCAAACCTGCTACTTCCATAATGAAGATGGGAAAATCTAGTTACCTATCTAATTATGACACATGAAAATTGATAAAAGCAATATTTTTTGCTGCTGCTCAACTTTCAAATGGAAGTTTGCAATTTTTATGAATTGGATTTGCTTTTTTGAAAGTTGTGTAGTCAATAGTATAGTCTGATACTGAACTTGAGTTTGTCAGAAAAGTTAAAATTACGTGTACTGGGACAGTAATACAGGGAATTTCACTATGAAGTAGTCTTTACACTAATAGAAATTACTACTGCCTTTCTTATAATAAAAGTATTACACTTTAATAGTTGAAATATGTATATCTTTATTTCAGAAACTTAATTCTAAAATTTATATTAGGAATGTTGTCATATCTTGAAAGATGGCTAATGTTTGAGGAGGGTGTTCACCATACTGGCAATAAAGATCTGACTTAGTTGTTACTAAAACTGGCAGAAAGATTTTATTTTTTTTTCTCATTCTGGTTCCTGACTGTATAGAATTTGAAATTCCAGAGTTAGAAACTTTCTTAATGGTGATTCCAGCTGTACATTATCCCTATGCAAAATAAATCTATAAAACAGATTTTAATTTATATAAAAATGTTATTTTAAATGGCAGAGTCATGGAACAGTTCCTAGGAGAGTTTCTGGTGGGAATACCCCAGCATTTCTTAATGGATTAATATTGTCCATTTAGAAGGAGTGTTAAGAATAGCAGTATTGGCACAGCCAAATGGTAACGTAGGTATTAGGAACAAAGACTCCTGCACAATTTTGGGGGAGGGACTTTGGCAGACAGTGACTCTGAAAGGAGCAGCAACAGCCCTGAACACTCAGCTGAATGCAGCCTCCCAACTTGTCTCTGCAGGTCTGGGCAGGAAGATTGTGCCTAGGAGTAACATGAGGCTATTCCTTTATATGCAGAATAAACCCAATCCGTTGTTGTTGTATATAGCAGGGATGCAAGGGCTTCCAAAATAACTTTAATAATCGAGTATTATACGCGGAGCTGGAAGATCACTTTACAGTGAAAAATCTAAACAAAGTCTCACTTATCTGAAGGGGAAAATTAAGTCATAACTGAGTTTGTAAATCCCTCTGTAGAAAGTGCTTCTGACTGTACCTTCTTAACTCTGACCTGCAGTACAGAATTAACAGATACAGGTGAAACCTGCATAATGTTGGAATCAGGAATTTCAGTATTATTTTCTGAAGTAGTTCCCTATCCTGGCTCAGATAATAAATTATTCATTGAGACTAGAATTAGTTTATCAGTTCATTGAATGTTTACCTTAGGTCAAAGTTTTAACACCACTTTAGCAGTTTTTGGTCAACATGTCATCAACAATATTTGCTGTCCAGGAAGAACTATTTTTGAGTAACAAGACCTGTCTGAGAATTTGTTTTGTGTATGCCAGATTTACCTCCCACTGGGTTTCATGAACTCCAGTATGTATAGTCATGCTTGTCCTAGAGTCCTGTGCCTCTTATTATAAAAATACAGTTTATTTTAAACCCCTACAGAGAGGCAACTTGGTTCTCAATTCCAAAAGCAAACATACTATGGATTTTTTTTTTTCTTCATAGAAATAGCATTGTAAAATTCATCTGCTTTGTTTTATTTACAATTGTTGTGAGGGTTAGTGTTTTATCCTTGTTCCTTTTTTTGTATCGGTTATTTCGAAACTTCCATCTATTTTAGATGGAAAAGTGGTTGGTGGCATTTTACTTTTTCTCATTATGAAACCTTTTATTCAGATGTTACAGTGTTGGTGTTGTATTTCTTGATATATTTCATATAGCTAGCAAGTGTGTAGAGGAAAAGTTCATCATTGCTGAGTTGTCTGCTACTGAAATGGATTGTGCTTCTGAGGAATTTTTCATCAGCATCTAGGTGGTATTCATTTTGTGGGAAAGAGCATGCAGCATTGTTTTGCACTCATTTTTATCCCTTTTATTAACAGAATACGGATGTTGTGTGTTATCTTAAATATCCTCTTCCTCTCATGCAAAGGACTTGAGATAATACACAGTTATTCATCACATATCATGCAGTAAGAACTTCTGAGGTTTTCTAAATCCATACATGAACTATTTAAAAAAGAGAATTTTCTCAGAAATCTGTTTCTGAATTTGTCAGATGCTTCCTGGTGAAGTTTGAGTCTGGTGAAGGAGCCATTTATTTTGCTTAGCCTTTAACTGCTTTTGCTTCCTTTTTTGTCATCAAAATTTTCCACAATAGTAGTCATCAGAATTATCAGAAATGCAATGCCATTCCTTTTGAATTGTTTTAGTGTGGTAAAAATAAATGGAAAAAAATAAATAGAACATTCTTTCAAAAAACGTTAATCTACAGATACTTGTAACATGTACTGCACATGTGCTCGATGCTACAAAAAATAAACTGGCAGTTGTTACACTGTACATAGTTGACCACAAATACATTTGTAAAAAAACCCAAATAAAAAATTGAAAATATCTTTCCTAGCTCCCTTCAATCCTCAGTTTTGTTGTTGCATACATATCTTTGTTAGAGATCTTACCTATCTTGGGTTTGGTTAACTTGCTGTATTTCACCTGATTCCAGTTTAATTTCACTGAAGTTGATGATGCAGTCAGTATTTCTGTTCAGGATGGGTCTAGTTAGCTTTCAGAGAGTCACATTCTATTTGACATGAATTCATTTGGTACCTTAAGCTGTAAATGTTTCCCTAATTTTTTTACTTATTTTTCAAATTTTATGTTACTTCATGACTTTACACTTGTTTGGTGTTACTTATGTGTAGAAGCTATTTAAGTAGACCATTCCACTATTTTTATTGCTGGGAAACTTTACATTTTTAGACAGCAGCTGCTTTTTCTCTATAGTGTAATACATCATAATCTTAACTTACACTCCTCAATAACTTAAAAGTATCTACTCAGATCTTTGTCACTCATTGTGAAGCTGATTAAAAACCTGCTCTTTCAATAAGTGTTCTCTAAAATATTCTCAGAAAAGGGTCTGCAGGTAAACTCATCTGTGTGAAGCAAGTAATGTTTTATGCTGTCCATCTTTGCATGGGCTAATTCTTTGCACACAGAACCACTTCCAGATCTCTTACCAGAAATTCGTAAACATGAGGAATAAATTACATGGGATTCTATGTGGAGATAAGCTCATGTTTTTCTCTAGCTTTTCGGAGTTAACTGAGAAATGGTTACCTACTAAAGCTCTTCTGCTTCTACTTCCTTTAGGGTTTGAACTCCAGTTTCCTTTTAATACATTATCTAGTAGCTGTTCCTGTAATGACATCTTGGAAACAAATACAAGTTGTTTATGTTATAGCAAACTTAATTTAGTCTTCAATTAAAAAGTGAACATAAATCCACATACATTCAATTACTAGAACAAAAGAGAGTATTTAATATTTGCAAAATACCTAAAACATGGATATTTTTTTTTCCAGCAACATGATTAGGCTAATATTTTTTTTAACATAATAGTGATTAAATAGGTTTTCACTGCTTGCCTAGGAGGTGTGTATCTTTTTTTTTTTTTTTCCTGACAAGCATGTTTCCTGCTGTAATTTGCTGCTGATTCCTAAATCAGAAAAATGAGTCAAATGACTTTTGATTTTCTCATTTAGATTTGATTTGTCTGTGGAATATAGTCCATTTGGTGTTCTTTCCTATGTATGTATATATTATTGTGTGTAGATTTATATTATAACATACATTACTATGAGCTCAATTACACTGAGATACTTACTGACCATAATAGTTCTGACTTGCAAATGGTGTCAGTACAGGAAGTTATTCTGAAATAGTCTTGTTTTAAATTCATACCCAAACTTACTTGTCACTCACTTCCCTTCTAGGACAGTGTTGATTGAACATTCTCATCCTGTTAAAGAAACTCAGAGTAATGTTACCTTCTGTTTGTTTCCTTGTATTCTATATTTAGCTTTACAGTAATGGAAGCTTGTAGCAAGCACTTTAAGTTGAATATTTTTGCTTTTTGGTAGATGTGGCTTTCTGTGACATTTTACATTCTAGTGTGAAGAAGGACTTGGCTAGAAAAAGAGATTTATTTCTCAGGACTTTTATTTAGATATTGATGAAATATATTTTGAGAAAAGGGAGCTCTGCAAGGTTATAAATAGCAGAAATTAAGCATAGGCAGTTCGATGTAGTTGAAACTGGAAAGAAGATCTCACCTTTGCAATGGCCAGATCACTGGTGACTGAGTGTATGTAGTGCTGTGAAAGTTGTCAGGAAATGGAAGAAAGGAGAGAAGGACTAGAGCCATTATCACACTGTATGTCAACTCATTTAATTTTAATTTATCACATTGGACAAATGTTTTCCAAATATCGTATTATGATCAGAAGCAGAGCTGAAGACATTGAGTACCAAGCTGAATCCCTGTCTTCTCTTCCAGCTTACTCTAATACAGCTTATATCAACCAATGTAATTACTGAGGTTGGCTGAGAAAGAGGTATCCTTTTACTGTGTGAAAGGCTTGTATTTTAATTCCAATAGTGGGCACAGTAAGAGTCGGGTACTTCCATATATAATTTGCTTTTCTATATCAGGCTTAGCTTTTGTATTTTTAACTGCATTTGCAAAATACTTTGTAGGTTGAAATAGCAAGCATATGGCAATTATGTCAGAAAAGGAAGCTGCAAATTTGTGAGTAACTATTCATCATAAATCTTGCACCCAAACGTATGTTACGGATGAGCTGAAGTTGGATATGGCCCGACAACCATTTCATTTAAAACAGAGTTGTATTGGGTCTTACAAGGACTGGAAAGTAGCTGAACCCTGAGAAACTGTGAAGACTGGGAATATTCTCATTGTATCAGGAACGTGAAGTGATGGTGTGGGTTTTCTGGGTTTTGTTTTTTTGAAGGTGCCCAAATTAACCACTCAGAAATTGGATGCATAATAATTGTGTTGCACTAAAAATATTTTTTATTTGTATATAGAGCACTAGCTAGTGTCTTCTTCATTGCTTGCTTTTGTCAAATTTTCTGATGCCGTTAAATCAATGTGACCACTTGATTGCATTGTGTCTCTGAATCTGGGAAGATAAAAGAAATATTTGAGGAAGTTCTGCTTCACACAGTTTTTACTTTCCCAAGATTGCCAGGGAGCTAATAGATAAAATGGTTGAGCTGAAATGGATCAAAGTATCCAAAGTAATATGTACTTGGCAATCTGAGATTGTCTGAGATTGCAGTAGTACGTAATTCAACTGATCATTTACTAATTTAGAAGATAAAAATACTATTGCCCACCAGAAAATAATTCACTTGACAAATAAATGGAATCAATACTACTTAAAAACTCTGCAAAAGTTTGAAAAAATCTGAAAAGATTCAGCCTTGAGGCAATTGTGGTAGCATTTGAAAGGAAAAAATAATTTAGATTTATTAGTAATACATGAGCACATGTGCAAAATTTTGACTGGGAAATTTTTTTTCTTTACTTTCTCATTTTAAAAGTTGCCAGGATGTTCTGTGCATTATTCCAAAGTGTATGTTGGAATTTTTTAATATGCATACACAGTCTCACACATACACACTCAGGTTTTGTTACTGGCAGTTTGCTTCCAACTTCAGATGGCATCTTTTGAAAAAATAATATTTTGAAAGAGCAATGTTGATGCAGGAGAGGCATGTGTTAGAGATGTGTATGGGCAGTTGCTGTGCACTTATACATGGTACTGAAATGACCAGATACAGATTTGCGTAGTAGTTCATGTACATGGATGTCAGTGGGCCCTGATAGGATGCATAAACCAGTGCTGAGGGACCTGGCAGATGTCATTGCCGGACTGCCCTTTATTATCTTCCAATGATAAGATGTGCCTGAGCATTGAAGGAAAGCAAATGTCACATCCATCTTCAAAAAGGAGAAACCAGGGAACTACAGGGTGGTCAGTCACATCTCGATCCCTAGGAATGTGATAGAACAACTGGTACTGGAAAGTATTTCCACATCTATGAACGACACAATTGCAATTGTGTTTAGTCAACATAGATTCACAAAGGTGAAATCAGGTTTGATCTACCTGAAGGGAATATGCAAAGAGGACTGAAACAGGCTCTTTACATGTGTGTAAGTGCCCAGTGGCAGGACCAGAGGCAGTGGGCACAAACTGAAACACAGGAAGTTGGCTCTCAACAGCAGGAAACACTTTTTCCACTGTGTGGGTGACCTAGCCCTGGCACGGGCTGTCCAGGGAAACTGTGGAGTATCCATCCTTGGAGATACTTAAAGCTGCCTAGGCATGGTTCTTCTGAGAGGTGGCTCTGCCTGACCAGAGGGCACTGGACCAGATGACCTCCAGAGATGCCCTTGGAACCTGAACCTGCCTGTGATTCTGTGAAATACATCTGAGAATTCCTCATTTTGTAGAGGAAAAGTAGTCTTGAATTAATTTATTCACAATAGCCGATAGAAGGGATAGGAAGAGAATGCACAAAACATAGAAATGGTAGTTTGTATATTTGTTTTATGTACATGAACTTAGTCGGTACTGCTTATGTTGTATTGCATGTAATGTCTAGGTGTCTTTTCAGATGACTAAGAATGCAGGATCTTGCTTACTTTGGGGCAGTTGCTGAAAAGTTCTGAAAGTCTTTCCTTGGAGTAAGGAGTGTTGATTTTGAGGGGATTCTCAAATCCTGTGCAGTAAATAGAGAATTAAGTGCAGGAACACAAAGTCTAGAAGATCCACTCGAGAGCTTTCTGTTTCTCTTTTCTCACAGAAGAGGGGTTGTTGAAGACTGGCAGTTTTTATAAATTAGCCTCTTCTTGAGAAGAGAGAGTCAATTTTTTTTCCTCACCAGAATTTTCTCAGTGCACAGTGGAGAGTTAGCTGCTGCTGAAGTGGGGGTGGGAGGGTGTGCTGCTGCTTTGCTGGAGAAATGTCTGGAGCCTCACAAGGTCTTATAAAGGTGAACATCAACATTGCTGCAGCATATTGGTCCTCATTCAGATGTTAAAAAGAGATCTGGTCTGTGTGCACTCCAGGTGTGCTTTAAGAGGACTAAATTCTCAAGAATATTGTTTTTCATTAATGGATTGTGAATCTGAAATGGAGATTATGAACCAAACAATATAGGCCCAAGCACAAAAGCTTGGGAATCACCAACTTGTTATTGTCAGGTATTACTGGCTGGATTCTGATGCATCCCTAAAAGTTTAAGCCACATAGTTACTAGACTAATCTTATCTTTTGTAACAGTTCTAATTTTTGTGTGTATGTTGTCTTAATTATGCAAATAATGTTACTTAGTGTTCTTACTTTACATTTGGAAGCCTGTAGTTTGTTGGATACAGTAGCACCAGTATTTTTCAGCATACTGTGAATTTATAAACATTTTAGGAAGATGCATCGTTAACAAACTTATTCCACTCTGTTTTGGTTTTCTCTGTCAGGATGAAGGAAGTATCAAAGAAATTGCAATAACTCACCATGTAAAGGAAGGACATGAGAAAGCAGACCCTTCACAATTTGAACTTCTGAAAGTGCTAGGACAAGGATCCTTTGGAAAGGTTGGTAACTGTACCCTTGTGGAGCCAATTGTTCACGAGTATAGCACTGAATAATATTAGGAGTGAAATATAACAGCCACAATATACCATTAATGCAGAGCTGCAAGTGAAAACTGCTTTCCAATCAGTGCTAATTGCCCACTGTAATTGTGGCAAATTGTTTTAAAGCAGTAAAAAAGCTCTGTAGAAAAACTGGTTTGATATGAAGTAATTTGGTATTCACTGTTACAATGGAGTGAAATTTTTATGTAACCACTCTTCTGTTTCTGAGGGGGTGAGGCTTGAAAGGTGTTTGTTTTTTTGGTTTTTTGATAAGTATTCCTAGTTGCTGTCTTGCTAATGGGAGGTTATCACCAGTACAAAAGCTACAGGCAGAATTTTATTTTTATAGCAGATTATAAATTTAAAGATGAAATTTTATGCAATAATGGCTGATGAAGTAAATCTGATTCATCCTAGTTGTGTTCATGCTCATTATTACCTGTCATAATTTGTTTTAGTCACAACATACATAGACATTTATTTGAAGATCTGTAAAAGACTCAATGTTTCTGGCATTTTGCAAGTACAATCCACACTGTGATATTTCAATTAACCTTGGAAATCTAAATATTTAGAAACTATACAATTTTGTACTCAAGCAATTAAGAATTCACTGAGAAACCTAATTCCAGTTGTGGTTTCCTATGTTGTTTGAGTTCATCCAGAGTCCTAACCAATTTTTTTATCTGGAAGTCTTCAGATCAGGAGAGGTAAATCATTCAGGAGCAAGGAAATGCAAGTTGATAATTTCAACATTCCCTTTTCTCGATACGATTAAATTCAATGCTGTAATTGCTGGGGGGAGAAAGGGGAATGCACAAATTGAAAAAGCAAAAATAATTAACTGTCTAGCTGACTCAAAGTCTTGCAAAATGCCAGTCTTGTCCTCAGTTGTTTTTGTGTTTATGCAAAAAGGATTAATATTGCAAAACCCATAATCCCTTTTTCACAATAATTTGGGAAGTTGCTGCTACTTCCCATTCAGTTTAAAAACACTGATTGCTTCTCAGGGTCTCTTGATGATGATCTGCTTATGGCTGGATAGTGCAAAGAGATGTAAATGTAAACGGGAACCGGAACAAAAAGAGACACAAATTTGATTTCATGTGACATGTTAAAAATTCTCATATAACACAACATGTCTCTGTGTTTTTTCATAAATAAATTGAAAACCTGTGGTAGATACATGTTTTTCTTCTTCATTTCTAAATTTAAAATTTGTCTCTACTGGAATTCAACTGTATTGTGGATATATAAAACCATCCCACTCAAGAAGTCCCATTATGCTAAAGAAGGAAATTAAACACATTTTAATTGAGGCTGGGTTTACTTCACTGATATGTACAAAACTCAACAGAATCACGTCATTAAAAAAATACAGTTTTGTGAAACAAGAGGTTGTTGTTTCAATATTAGAGTTGGTTTGTTTAAAATTTTGTTACACTTTGATCCATGTAGTTTTCTTGGTAAGCTTTTGTACGCAGTTTTTTTTTCCTATCTCATAATTATTTTGTTATCACTCTATGTGCTAACTCTATGAAATCTTAGGAATTCTAATAAGGAAAAACTAGAGTTTAATTTTTAAAAGCTGAATTTTGTATTTCAAATTTTTCTCAGCTTCTGAGAGAAGCCAAATTTGTCCTTTCTATGATTTCTCACAGAAATCAATTCAATTAAATTTAATTTATAGAATCATAGAATTGGCTGGGTTGGAAGGGACCTCAGAGATCATCAGGTCCAACCCTTGATCCACTACCGCTGTGGTTACCAGACCATGGCACTGAGTGCCACATCCAGTCTCTTTTTAAATATCTCCAGAGACAGAGAATTTGAATCAACATTTTAGATTACAAGATGAATAGTAGGCAAAAATGAAAGCTTCTTTGACAGTTTTAATTTCCTAACAGTAGTAATACTGGGAGGAATAATAAGGTTGTGTTTAATTTTAAATAATACTGACTATTTGAATTTTTTATCAAAGTGTAGTGGTCTGACTTGCCCTTGTTTTCTTTTAAGAATTCATTTTCATTTTCAATGCAGGTGTTTCTTGTCAAAAAAATCTCAGGATCAGATGCTAGACAGCTTTATGCAATGAAGGTATTGAAAAAGGCCACCTTGAAAGGTAAGTACTGTTTACAGAGGAAAAAAAACCAAAGATAAGTCAGGGACATTATACCAAAACTTAATCTTTACACACATGCTGTTCAACAGATTGTATCTTAGACTGTTCTTCTATCGAACAGCAGAATACACTTCCTTGTACTTTAAACCCAGGAGGACTAAGCAAACACCATTACTATATTGATAGCTATAGGGGAAAGTAGGTTTCTTTCCAAGCTAAGTTTGTTAGGTGATGATGGTTTAATGGAGTAGTTGTGTCACATCTGCCACCTGACTTGCTCCAAAGCTGTTATTTGAAACTTAATAGCCTTCGTTTTTTCATTTGCTGTGTGTCACCAAGGAGACAGTTAATACCTTTTACTCAGTTTATTTTTAGGTCATGATATTTAAAAGTGCATTATATCAGCTGTTTTATTCTAAAGGTTCTAAACAAAGGAGTTTAAAGTCTTTCTGTAAAATAGAAGTATACAGTACAGTTTCCCTGAACTTTTGGCATTTATTCTAGATGTACAATACATTTGATAAGATCTTGAATTAATCATCTAAGTTAATGGAGCACAAATGAGTTGTTAATGGTTTTGGTTTGTTTCTTGTGTGATTTTGGTCTTGAAATGGTATCAGTAACGAAATATGTTCAAAACCGGGTAATCTTAAATCTGTCCTTTAGAATTACATAAGAAAAAAATGAATAATGTATTTTTTACATTCCTTAAAATGAAGGTGATATTTCACACTAGTTCCTTAACCAGAATATATATTTACTGCTTTTTGCCATTTTCAGTGCTTCTGTTTTTTTGAAGTTCTTCTAACTCATGACTCTTCTGAAATTGCAGTAATTTGGGGATGGTTCCTGTAGTACTTCACGTGTGTTACTGATTATTGTATTGTTTTGCAATTTTAACCTACAGTTTCATCTGAAAATACTCATAAAACAACAACTCATACTGAATTGTGAACTTCTGTTAAAATACTGAACCTGAAATTTTTCTGCTGAAGATCTATTGCTGAGTATCTCTCTTGCCGATCTCATTATGTATCACTGTCAGGGTGTGTTTTTGAACAGTTTCCTATCGTTTGATTTCTCTGTGTTTTGTGGCATGTGTTATTCTCGTTCTTTACTTCCTATTTCTCTGAAATTGATTTCCAGTCACTTAAGGTGCTTTGATATCCTAAATGGCCTTTCATTCTCAAGCCTGTTAATAGCGCAAAACTGGAATAAAAGGTCATTCAGCAGTTGCTTTTTTGAGATGTTTAATGGCTTCTTTCTATTACCTTTTGATTGTGGTTTAAAGTTATGTCTAAAAATTACCATACAAGCTGTGAATTTAGCTTTGCCTACAGATGTCAGAGACTGATAAAAGTACTGAAATTGGAAGCTTGGCTTTTGGTTGGAAAAGTAGATGTGAGCACAAATAATTCAAAGATGCAAAAAGCTTGAGAAGAAAGGTGACACTGGCAGGATCAGAAAGGTGACACATTATATCTAAATTTCCAGATGCTCTTGAGTGTCTTGTGGTTGCTGTTCCTGCTTTAGGAAGAGTGGAGTTGTGAGCAATGAAGGTTACTGTTGAAACCTTAGTAAGAAATAAGCTGAAATGTATCTTCTTAATCAAAGTAAGCTGCTTAATCAAAAGTGGTGGGCATAATTCACAAATTTAAAGAGAATATTTTCATAGGTACACAACTATATTAGCCAAAACTTGTAGATATAACTACACAGTCCAACCTTTTAGTGTTTAGTGCTAATTGAAAAATATCCACCTATACCTTTGTTTAGTGCAGACAAGTTTATTAATACACTCTGATAGAAAGCGTCATCTTTCAATGCTCCTTTATGGTGGGGACAGAGAAATAGGGTCAAATCATTGCTAGAGAATCTGGCGTCAGATGTGTTAAGAAAATTCAGTACATCCAGCTGTACACATGGGGAAACTAGTTAACCAAAGTCAGATTTTTAATGGCTAGTGCTAATGTCTGAAATAAACTCAGTTTCTTATACTTTGAGACTTTGTCAACCTGGGCTTTAGCTTTTCAGAAACAAAGCTTATTATCTATGTCACTGTTCCAAAGTTATAGGCACTTGTGTTTTGATTTTTTTTTTCCAACTGAATCTGTCAAAAAAAAAAAAGTATTTTGAACTCCAATTTTGTAATTCATATAAACCCTTGGAACAGTGAAATCTCACAATGATCGTGTGACATTTTCATTAGATTAGGTATAAAGCTCAAAATTCAAATGTGTTTGGTTTGCTTTTATTTCTTGTACTTCCATTTTCAGTAAACTTTTCTTCAAGGAGATGGAAATGTGTTAACTTTATTCATTCATGAAAATGTATCTATATAAATTTAGTTCACTAGTACCTCTAATATTGAGTGCCTATTAAGCTAGATTTCTGAAAGACCCTTTTGCTTCTTCACCTTTTTTCATGCCTTGTCGTGTTTTTGTATCTGAGAGCTCTGGTATGTTAACTGTACCAGGAGTGCTGGCAACTTAAGCTTTAGACTGGACTTCATTGCTGTGGGGCACTTCCTTCAGTACGTTGGAGTATTTGGGAAGGGGACGGGAACAAAATGTAGGATAAGGCAAAGGAAACAAACGCCACATCTTAAACCACTATGGCAAACTTTGCTAGCTCTCATCTGTAAGAGTTCTGAATTCTGTCTTTGTCCTGGCGGATCGGAGCTTTGGATGGGAGCCAGGCACTGACTGGAGTGGCAGGGTGATTGCCTAGGACAGCTGAAGCAGGTGCTGTGCTCAGCTGACCCTCCTGCTGTCTCCATGGACTGCCAGCCTCCTGTGCAGGGTATCTGCATGTGATCCTCAGCTAGTTCAGTCTGTAGTGACATGGGAGCAGACACATGTCCCCTTCTGAGCCATCATGATGGGACAGCACAGGCAGCTTGAGCAGTAGCTACCTCTGGTGTCTTGTATACTGCTCCATGGCCATGCTTACTCTCAGTAAACCTTTTCAAAATAAAAAAGATTGTTCAAAGTATCCACTACATTGAGGATTCTTTTAATCATAAATAAGTTCATCATAAGGGACCTAGGGTGGTACCTAATATTTTGTAGTGCAAGTTATTTGAATGAGTTAAACCAATATAAGTGTCTTTATGATAGTGTAATTGTATGTGTGTTACAAATTTGCTTTGCCATCATTTTGTCTCCCTGCTTTTAAACAGTACAGAAAATGGCTGCTTTTTCTCTATATAGCTATGTCAGTTTTGTTCTGCTGTTTATAAAATTAACCAAGTATAGGGCAAGACTGAAGGGTGGTTATGTTTTCTCTTGTGCTTTTCTTACATCTATTTACTCAGGGTCAGATTTTGCCAATAAGCAAAGAAGCTGAAATCAATTGAAATGCCAAGAGATTTATCAGAAAACTGACCTGTGAAAAGAAATTCTCCCTCAAGTCTTTTCTGTGTGAACTATAGTGACCTGCAGACAGTTATATTACTATGGAATACATTTTTAAAAATTTTGCTTGTATTCTGTTGTAGTTCGAGACCGGGTTCGGACAAAGATGGAACGTGATATCCTAGTAGAAGTTAACCATCCTTTCATTGTCAAATTACATTATGGTGAGTTGCAGAAAAATTGAATTTTTTATCATAAAAATGGATGCTTGTCAAGATGGTAACTATTATTTGCCCTGAGGTTTGGGAGAATCATAGAAAATTAGTGTGCTATCTAAAATCCTGAATGTTCTAAGACTTGCTGTGTAGTAATTCTAATGCAAAGCAAGCACATGGCTGACACCGTACCCAGTGTTAGATCTAGAGAACTCAGAGTCTGTAGCTCTTTGTTTTATTAAAAAAGTTATCTTTTATGTCTAGCCATTCTCTTCCAAAACCTCTTATCTTTTGTGTATGTTTCTCACTTTTTCAATTATTTCTTGTCCTTGCTGTATTTACTCTATAGAAAACATGTGCAATGGCATTACTTGCAGTTGCATCAGAATTGGTGGGGATATGCTTTTAATCTTAATAGTATGAACAAGCATAAAAAAGTTCCATGAGGAGGGCTGAGGAAGTAATTACTCTTAACTGTGCCATACAGCAAGTAAACTGAAAAAAGAAAACAGTTTCTGTTGTTAATTTGTTTTTTCGGTTTGTTTTTCTTTTAGAATAAAATGTTTCCTGTACTTTAAACTTCAGATCTCAATCAGCTCTCTTGTTGTGCCATAAATAATGTAGCTGTCACTAGCTTACTTCTCACTGTTTTGCAAACTAGACTATATGTCCCTGTTAAGGGAAACCTCCAAATTTCCAGAGGTTTTAGAATATGTTCATTAGTTACAAACTTGCCCTTTTAAATCTAGGCATTTTAATTTCAAAATCTGGAATGAAATACTGGCTATTTTGAAGTATAGGTTTGTGGGTTTTTTAAAAAAAATTCCATTGGTGATTTGCTTTACTATCACATGACATGAGGATTACTTTGTCTGTGATAGAGGGACAGTTAATTAATTAATTTAAATATTTTTTTCTACAAAGCAGAAAAAGGATTAATTTTTATAATGAAAACAAGGATGAATTATTGAAAATGTTATTCTTCTGATCACAAGTGAAGTCAGATTATATTTAAATTTTTTGATTGATCTTTTCAGCTTTTCAAACAGAAGGGAAGCTCTATCTTATTTTGGATTTTCTCAGGGGAGGAGACTTGTTTACACGTTTATCCAAAGAGGTAAACTTTTCTAATTTAAAAATTGCCTGTTAATAAAATCTTATTTTAAATTGCCTGTATTAGGAGAGTTTACTTTAAAATTCAGTTTTCCTTTAATAAAATTTAAAAAGAAAATAATTTTTAAACAGCTAGATTTTTGGTTGGTGGGTTTTTTTTGTGGAAAGTAGTCACTTCATGTAAACACTGCTGGTAACTTACAGTTAATGAAAAACGCCTTAGACAAGTGGTGTTTGTGTGCTGTTTTTTACACCTTTCAAAATTCTCTTCTCTTATTGCTATCATGTTTAAAGATGAGTCTCAGAAAGACCATGGATTTACATAAAGTAGTTGTATTCACTTAAACTCATTTGTGTCTGGATTTACTATTCAGAATTTAGTTCCAGATATTTATGATCTACATATGAACACAGAATTATATTATTTATAAATACTAAAAAAGAAGAATTATATTGTACTTAAAGATTTTTTAAACACGAACACACTGCTTCTGTCATGATAGTGTTACCTTTGTGTAGATATGTGAAATAATGACTTTTCAAAGTTTGATTAGCTCAAATTAATTTGATTACACCTCCTAAAATAAATGCTAATATTTCAGCATCAGAATCATTTGGGGAGATAAGTCTATCCAATGTTTATCTGGTATGGAGAACTGTAGCTGTTGCTGCCTTCCATTTTCCCTTGCTACAGAGTATCCCAGAGGGTTAGGACACCACTGCAAAGCTATCTGGTTATTTGGATGGGAGTAAATGCAATGCATTTTGTGTATAGATACATGATAGTTCTGTGCAGACCACATAAATTATAACAGTTCAGTGAAGCCATCTTTTTCAAGTTGCTTCTTTTAGTCTGTTTTGCCGCACATAAGTAGAAATACTTTTTTATTAAAAGACTTTTTTTAATTAAGAGATACTTTTTTATTAAAATACAGTTCCTTGTTGATTCCCAAGAAAGAATGCATATCACTTTCCTGCTGATAACTTCGTCTTAAGCCACTCAAATTTTGTAAGATTTAATATGATTAGATAAGAAATATTCATTATAGTTTCCGACTTTGTGCTAATTGTTTATAACTGGTGGAGCAAAATGGGCATGCTGTATACCATCCTCATATCAATTCATATGATTTTAAAATAGATCAGATTAACTTCAGCCTGAAAGTTTGTGCTTTCCCCCAGTTGACTCCAAAAAGAAAAGTGATTAATTTGGAGCTAGGTGTCTGCACTGCACATCTCTGAGGACTAGGAGAGATGAACTCCATACAGTGTTTTTAAAGACTGTCATGTGGGTGTATTGTGATACTCATGGGATCTTTTATTATTTGAGCTTTTAAATGCTTTGCATAGATTTTCCTACTTGATTGTGTCTGTACTAAATACTGGCTCTTTTGTAGAAGTACACGAGCAACACCCTTTTGTACAAGCTTTGGTATCACTTTGTCTTTAAACTACTAAGGGGAATATATATGGTGTTCTGCATTTTTAATTCTTGCTTAAAATAATGTTCATCTGTGCTCTCCATTGCCATATCCATATGCTGTATCTAAAGATGTTAGTGTTGAATTCTAAATAATTGGTTTTTTTAAAGGTTCAGAGTAGTTAATGCGGTAGAATCAAATCATGCTGAATTTTTAAATTGTTATCTTTTTCTAAATTCTCAGAAAAGTATAATAATAACATTCTCTGTCTGACCACAGCAGTTGTTGATGTAATTGGGACAACATGTTCATTTTATTGAGAATGTAAACAAGAATTAATTTATCTTCCTAGTAGAAAATGTGGGATTGCAACCTGAGATATTACCTCTGCTTTTATATAGGCTATTTTCGAGTTTGCTTTTTGATATAGCTTTGTGCAGTTGTGTTTTGGGCTGCATCTTGTGGTTATTACCGTGACTTCTTTTTCATAGTCCTTAATGACAGTCTCTTGAAAAATAGGATTCATGTACTCTTCTTGTCTCTCTGTAGGTAGAATTCAGTCATTTGGATTTCTTTATTTCATTTGTTGTCTGGAATCCAACAAAGTAGTAGTCACATTGTTTTAAGTGTGCTTCCCAAAATTTTGCAGTCCCTCTACAATGTGTCTGTTCTCTTGAACAATCAGAAGCAAATAACCTCAGTTTTGATACTGGCTTCAGAAGTTCAAGTATGTACTGTGATGTAGCATTGATTTTAGGATACTAAGTTTTGTCTAACCAAGAAATTTTAATTTCTAGGCTTTTATATAGAAACTAATTCAAGTATTATAAAGAACTGTTCTGCAGAGCCACTGTTACCATTGTTTAGTTGGTGCTGGTGTAAGCTTTACATGTAAAATACATTGATTTCCTTTTTCAGGTGATGTTCACAGAAGATGACGTTAAGTTTTACCTAGCAGAATTAGCACTTGCTTTAGACCATCTACATAGTCTTGGAATAATATACCGGGATCTAAAACCAGAAAAGTAAGACTCCTCTTCAGCAAATGCAGTGTATTGATTTGATTTGTATAGCACTTCTACCAACACACTTCTCTTTATAGCTCTTCAAGCTGTTTTAGGGTTTACAATGGAAACGATGTCTTGGCCTTTTGTATTGGTCATTGTAGTGGAATTTCTGGACTAGAGATAAACCTCAAACAAATGCATAATACAGAGTTACAGTTAAATGTTGTATATCTGCATTTGAAAGACTAGAAGTAAACATCTTTTCCAGCACTGTTTTTTAAACTCCACTGCAGTAAGAGCAGAATGGAGTTAAAATTTTGAAGTAAAATATGAAAGTGCTAAGTCACAAGTTTTATTTAGCATATTGACGATCATGTAATTACACTGAAAAATTAAAATAAGCTTGAAATTACCATTCTGGTATGGTGTTGTGTCTCAATATGTTAGTCATCCATGCTCCATTCAAATTATTCAATTCTGTCTCCTGTCTTTCCTCCAGTAATTTTTTTTTAGTTTTAGAAGATATAAAGAAGATAATGTCAGTGCTACTATCTGAAACATTTGAACTTTTCAGTTATAAATGTATGCTGAAGTGTTACTCTTAGATTGGATTATATTGTAACTTAGATTCCAGGGAGGAATAATAATGTGTGCATCTTCTCTCCTTTGCTTAGTCAGATAGTTAACATAACCAACTTCACTGCATGGAAATCTGTAATAACTGAAGTCCTGATATTCTTGGTGATCCCACTTGTCTGTTACGGCTATATGGAGAACTTGGAAAGTCAGTGTGAGATAACAGTCTCATGTAAAAGTGGCAAAAAGCAAAAGTACCACAGAATCTGGCTGTTACATGGAACTTCCATTAGGATAGCATGGGGTTTTTTTGTGCATCCTCTGCAAACAAACCCACAAATTTTAAAATGTTTAGCCTTGACTGATGAGGAAAGATATTCAGATTAGAAATTTGGAGTGTTTTGGCATGGGGGCTGCAAAAAACAGGGAATTAATTCTTTTTAAACTCAGAGAGTGTTAAGTAATTCACGAGTGAGCGAAAATAAACTTGCCAAGAAGAAAAAGATCTTTAAAAGCAAAACAAAAGAACATCATTACTTTTGGTAATGTTTACTTCCAGGAGGAAAATAACAACAGTGTAATTGTCAGAAGACCAAATAGCTACTTCCTCTAACCCGCTATTAAAAAAAAATAGTGATTGTATGTGTCCACACCAATTGAAAAGCCTTGGTTTTAAGCCCTGGGCATATCTGGTTAAACGGAGAAGAAAAAAAAACAAAAACAAAAAACCCAAAACCACCCTATCAAAGGTTGAAACTATTTGCCAAGTAAAGTTATGGATGAGACAGCAGTAACTCTCACAGGCTGTATCTTTACTGTGAGGCTGTTCCCACCATGGAAACTGCAATAAGGAAAAGAGAAGGGCAGGGGGAATGAACAGTGAGTACCAGGGTCTTCTCTCATCCCAGGTGTGAAATTCAGCTCTCCTCAGAAGAAGGAAGGAACTAAGTCTGCTGTGTAGGTGGTGGTTCAGAGTCCTGTTCTCAAACACTTTACATGCTTTGAATTATCATTTTATTCAGTAGTGGTTATGGATAGTTGGCACTTCTGAGAAGTAGGATCTTTTTTGTGATTGAAATAAATAGGCAGAAGCACAATGCCTGCTCTAAGTATAGGGCCTGTGGGTCCTGTGCTTTGGTACAACATGAGAATAATTATTATTTGATGATACTTGAAATGTTCAACACCTTTTGAAATGGTAATTACGGATGAATGCCCATTCTGTATACAAAATTTATGTAAGCATAAATTATACTATCATGTCTTGCTCAACTTAAGAGAAATAGAACTATATCTGTATTTTTAACAATTGTGTTAGTGGCATATTCTGCAGATGGCCAAACCTATAAGATCAAGATGAATATTACTGTATGCTGTGCTGAACAGTGAAATAAAATACAATATGCTGATTGTGTTTCATAATCTTTAAAAATAAAATGAAAAAAAAAAAAGGAAAAGAAAGTGTGCCACTCCAAGTATCTCTTCCTAATCATTCTTTTCTTATATACTCAATTTGTCTGTCTTTCTATATGCTGTTCTGTCTATTCCTAAATGTTGGTAGTATGTTGTCTGAAACAACAGTTAAAAGATATTGTAATAATTTCTATTATTCTTTTTACTGTTTTCTAGCATCCTGCTTGATGAGGAAGGACATATCAAATTAACAGGTGAATAAAGGGAAGTTGTAACACCTAGATCTTTTCTGTTCCTAATAAAATATTTGCATTTTCCTTTTATTTACTAAATAGTGTGAAATAAATGAAACATGTTAGTATTGAAACAAGATAGCTGCTTTATAAGTGTACTAGATGTTACCAACATGTGATAATGTGGGGAGAGGAGGAGAATACCCTAATTTCCATACAAGTATTTGGGTATCTGTATCTATGAATGATATAAGCATCACATTTCACATTATAGTGAAAGTTTTAACCCTGAATGATTTTAAAACAAAACAAACCAACCTCAAAAATTTAGAAATATTCTTTTTTCTTCCAGATTTTGGCTTAAGTAAGGAGTCAATTGATCATGAAAAAAAAGCCTACTCTTTCTGTGGAACAGTGGAATATATGGCACCAGAAGTCGTTAATAGACGAGGCCATACACAGAGTGCAGACTGGTGGTCTTTTGGTGTTTTAATGGTAGGTTTCTGGTAAATGTAAATAATAGCAAATCTGTGCTTTGCAAGGTTTGGTCAAACAAATCAAACATTAAACTACAAGGTGAGATTTAAATGAATTGTAACTACCAAAAAAATCTTAAATTACATGCAATTAATATGAATACCACAGAGTTTGGATCAAGAACTCAGACTAGGTCTCATGTCAACACCAATAATATGACATATTTTTCTTATCATTGAATTGAAATATCATACATCTATTTCAATTTGAATACTACAGACACTAATAGTAACACTAAAGTGTACAGGAAAAATACTGTCTTCCAAGGTGGGGAAGAAATTTAGATCAAATTTTGAATTTGAATTTATTCTCAAACTTTGTCATTAGTTTCCTGTGTAATTACAACTTAGTGAAATAATGACAGCCTTTGCTCTCACACTTCAAAATAGTCTAAATGACACTGAGCTGATACAGGATACAGTTTCTGAATTACTAACAGTATTTCTGCAAGGAGCTAACTTATATGAAGTTGCACTGTTGGGGGAAATAATATGTGTGTCAAATATGCCTTTGGAAAAGAAAAGTAGGTCATGTTTGGTATTTTAGGAATGCTGAATGTTGTTTTATATTCTTTGTGTGAACTTTTGACATCAAGTTTAAGTAGTTGTATATCTTAAGGAAATGTTTTTCTTTCTTAATGCTTCTGCTACATTGTAACAGTACAATTAATGTGTGTGCTTTGTAGTACAAGAAGGACTCTCGTGTCTGAAAATAAGTCATCCTATCACCTTTTAATCATCTAGAATGCTGCTGTGATCTGAAAACTGACTATGTAAAAGTAGCACTTGATAACTAAACTTCCTCCAGACTGACCAGCACACATACCCTCACAGCTGCACATTTTATGCAAGAATACAGCCAATTAAAAGTAAATTAGAGTGTAGTTGCAGAATATTTTTATTGATAAAACAAAAGTAGTTAAACCTCTGCTTTGTTTTATAAAGTTGGAAAACAATTTTCTGTTTATAAAATATTCATGTGAAAACTAAAACTTGCTGTATAATTTTAAATGTGACTGGTGAAGCTTTCATTGTATTAGTGTATACTTGGCTTTTACTTTGAATACAAAACTATGGCCTTAAAAAGCAGCTCTCAAAATTAGTATATGGAATACAGAGCAGTTTTTTCTAAGACATAATTTTGTTGCTTGCATTTCTGGTTTGCATTATAACTTCCATAGACAGTCTATGCTTATGCACTCTTAAATGATTCCTAATTAGAATGTGTTGATTAAGAATTCAAGTTGTTGGTGGTGTGATATGAGTACACATAGACATGAGTATCTAGATGGAAAGGAAGTGCATAGAAATGATGACTAGAAAGATATCTCAGCAAATCATTCAGCCTCTTCTTTTGCTGCTAGATATAAGGTACGTTTAAATCATTCTTTAGAAGTAGATTCCAATTTGTTCCTTAAAACAGTGACTTTTAAGGGATGCCAGACATTTAAAAACATTCACTTAAAGTCTTTAGGAGCGTTATTTGTTGAGGTACTCTCCAACTGAAATAAAAGGTGATAACTAGGGAAGGCCAATGTTTGCTTATTTTTGAAGTACAATTGGCTTACTGATGTTAGAGTATATTATTGGGGGTGGATGGCAAAGAACGTGTGCTGAGTAGTTTATACAAGTGTGTATGCTTGTCACAAATAGGAGCTTGCTAAAGAAACCTTTTATTTCAAGCAAGAACAAGTAAAACATGCAGTTCTCCAAATTTACCCTTAATTTTTTTTGCACTTTTTGAAAGTGTAATAAATGAAGAGCATTCTGAACTATGAACAAACAAAAACTTAATTTTTTTATTTAGTTTTGGCTTATGCCTCTTGTGTTTTTCTGAGAACTATCTTAAGTGTTAAAAGTAGGGTTTTTAATGTTGGTATTAAATTTAAAATTTTAAATGCAAGTTTATATGTAAAAAGTACTTAGAGTAAAAAATAATAGTAGTGAAGAGTTGGCATCTAGTAGACACTGAATACTTTTTAGAGTAATAAGAAATTTAAAATTTAATTTTAATAAAAAGGGGTTTTAAAGAATGCTGTTAGTGCAACTTCATGCTCCTATTGTAGATCTAAGAATACTACAGTCACACATTATTCAGTCTAGTTATTCATGTGCATTTATAGTGCTTAGAAGGATGAATCATACCAGAAAATAGGCAAATACTGGAAACCTTGTGTCTAGGAGGAACAGACTGCTGTCACTACCTCACTTAGATCTGACATCCTTGCAGTGTACTGCAGCCCAGCAGAAGTCCCTTCATATTTATCTATTTTTACTCAGTCACTTTCAGAACAAATCAGTATTTTAACAGTGTCAGTTGCCTGCTACCAGGCACTGTAGAATGTGCATGCACGTACTGTGTAGCTCCTACATGTTCCTTCAGGCTTTATTTCCACTGTATGCATAAAGTAACCACTTTTCATCATGCATGTCTTTGTCAATCAACTAACTTTTTCCCCCTTTCCAATGAAGGCTATGTACATACCAATTTTAAAAATTTTTAACTTTTTAAATATCTCTGCATGAGGAGAAACAGTAACTAACTTTTGAAAGGGGAATCTTTTTCCTTACCCCCATCCTCTTGAAAACTAAAATAACATCGTAGAGGTAAATCTTTCAATAAGTTTATTAGGCAGACATGAAACACAGAATATCATAGCCTAAATTGCTCAGATAAAAGCATGCAAAGCAAGGTATTGATGTAGGAAAATATTTCGCAGCTTTAAAAATGGCAAAAGCTGCTCAATGTTTGTAGTAATTTAAATTGTACAATGAGAAGTTGTTTTGCACAGGCTTGGTTGTTAACATGCATGAATTTTGGAAGGTTAAGATGCTAAGTAGTTTTGTCAAAAATTAGATTTTGTCCAGGTAATGTAATTGATGAAAGTTTTACTCTATACAGTTTGAAATGCTCACTGGTACTCTACCTTTCCAAGGGAAAGACAGAAAAGAAACCATGACTATGATTCTCAAGTGAGTACACTCTTATTTATATATCTCATCAGGTATTCTACAGGGATGCCCTCCGGGCTGCAATATCTAATTTCTACTCTTCCCTCATTTCCAAAGGTACTGGTAAATCCTCACTCCCTATTCCATACTATTAATTCCCTTTGCTTCCTATCTAATTTGCCTTTCTCTTCCTCCCCCATACTAGGTACAAAGAATTTCATAGTCACTCTTTAATCTGTAATAAAAACTTCTCCAACCATATGATCTTTCCCATCTTATTTCCATAAGATTTTTTTTAACATTCTTACCCTTTTTGATAACCTATGCATTTTTTCCTTGTTTTTTTCTTTTAGTATTTTTTTCTGAGAAAGTATTTTCTCTCCTTATCTTTCTATATCTTACCAGCTCCTCACCCCACTTCTTTATATTACTAGTGCTGCCAACAGCTTGCTTCCCTGATACTTCCCTGTTTGCTAAAGTGAATCTACCCATATGTACTCTACTATGCCTTGGCCAGCTACAATTTTCCCCTTTGCTATTTCCACTGTAGGTTTTGCATTAGCAATATTGTGGAAATTGCTTTCCTTCATGCAGTTAACATTCTTGGTTTTGCTAATAAAACCCTGCTTTTTTCCTTGCTGGTCCCCTACATATTCTCTAAACTAATGCAACCTGTGACATTGGCCCACTTTGGGGACTGTAGCTTAATACTTTGCAAACAATTCTGTTCCCTCATGTCATAGTTTCACTTCTCTGTTTCCAGCCATTTTTTACTAATACCAGTTTTTTCCCATGGGATCTCATAAAACTGATTTTAATTTTCTCATTTGCTTTCTGCTTCACTGTTTCACATTGTTCTTAGTCCCAATACCATTTGTCTACCTGTATATTGAAGCCAGCATTTCTTTTACACCAACAGCCTGTTTTGAAAAGTAAATATATGAAATTCTTTCATATTTTTTAAGTGATTTGAAAAAACACTAGAAAACAGGAATTCATTCTTTCCCTTGCATTTGCTTTCATAATGCATACTTGTGATGTTATTCTTTGCCTGTGTTTTTCCTTTTCATCTTACATTTGCAAATGTACTTTGTGGTGCTAATTTCTTCTGAAGCCTCTACACCATGCCAGTTTGAATCTTCACGTTGTGATTATTGAATGTCTTTAACTAAAAGGTTCTATCTATTCACAGCAAGTGTAAACTCCCTCTGACCACCTCCTGTTTACAAGAAACTAGTCAGAGATAGTTCTGCTGCACTCATTTATTTCAAGAGCCTTGCATTTTTTTCTGTTCATATCTCAAGAGTTGCAGTTGTCTCTTCTTTTACCTGCCTGCATGTGACTCCACTGTTACTCAACAATCTTTCCACTTGCTACAGAAATCATCTCTATCCATCTGCCATGTAGAATATCCCTTCTTGCATCTCCCCAGTTAATTGACATTTATACTTTCAGATTTCATCTGAGCATGTATCTCTTAATTCTCTTTCCAACTTTCTTTCCTCACCTTGTAGTCTTTGTAGCTATTACTAGAGAGCTGCACAAAAAATGTGAAATTAAGTAAAAAAATTTTACCAGCTTTAATGTTCTGTAAGCTTACGATTATTACATACATATAAATTATGTATTGCTGTTGATAATATGAACAGATAAAACCAGAAGATACTTAAGTCTTTTCTCATAAGTTCACATTTTTTGTCTAGCCCGTAAGAATGACAGCATGTTTCCATTTTATTTTCTGCATACCGGTAAATGTACTATATTTCTCCTTGAACGTCTCATAAAACACTTTAAAATGGACAGCTATACATACAAATTCATATTTTCATAGTGTATCATTGCTTTTCTTACCTTCTGTTACTGAAAATCCACAGAAAATGTATCATTCTTACAAAATAATTATTCTTTCTCACAATGTTACCAAGACACGTTTTTGTTTATTCTTGTGTGTTTTACCTTAAACTGAAAAATTCTGCAGTTTGAAGAAATGATAGTTTGCATCAATGGAGTTAACTTTTTTATGGCATTTTTTTTTCTCCTTTACTGAAGAGGTATACCTTCAGATAAAATTTTGTCTTCATCAGGAATGTCAAAAAAAGAAAAAAAAGTGCTGTCACTCATGTACCTGTATAACCTAGGAACTTTGAGGACCTGGTGGTAGCTTTTTCTTCTGCTGTGACCAGTAAAGGGTTTCTTAAACCAGTTATGGTTTTGGCTGGGTTTTAGATTTTTCTAAGCAGTTGGCCTCTCATGCTGAACCTCCAGGGCTGTATCCTACTGTTGAAGCTGTTCTGGATTATAATAGGACATAGATTCCTACCCATTCCAGCACAGTCAGTCCTATCATATTTAGTTGTCTGTCCTCTGTCCTTCAATAACTTTGTAAATGATACCGTTGTACTTATGCTTCCTTCTTGCAGTGTAGCTCTCTGATATTTTGCTGTCAGCAGAAACTACATCAAGAGAGTGTGCAATGAAAGCACTGAGTACAAAGGGCATGAGTGAGAATTCAGCTGCCAGAGGTGCATGGCAACTGGGGAAGCATTAGAAGGTCCATTGCCCATTCCTTCACTCAGCACTGGTGGTCTTGATCTGTCTGTAGGAAGTTACTGAATAGCCCAAAGACAGCAAAGCGATGAAGGCTTCTACCCGACTTAGCTGGCTTCTGTAGTGCAGAAAAGAATGGAAAATCTAGTTAATTGTAGTTTTAAAGTAATGAGCAGTGAATCAATGGCAATGTGTATCACTTGCTGAAATGACAGGGAGGTGGACATCTTGGAATAGCTGCAATTCGAGGTCAATCAGGTCATCTCCTTGAAAGGAGATGAAAGCCTGTCGTGGATTGTTAAGGAAAAAATCATGCTACCAGTTGAATGAGAGATGGAAAGGAAGGAGGAGAAAAATTTGGTTAGGATTACAAAACAAAATTAAATGACAGAACTACAAAAACTTAAATCTAAAAGTTCAAGACCGGCAAGTTGAAAGGTGTTATTTGAAATAGATCAGGGGGGTCCAATAAGAAAGGAGTGAGCTTTTTCTCTTTATCTGTTCATCTTGCATTGCCTATACTACCTTAATTTATATCCTCTAGCTCAGGTTTGCTGTTGTTTTGCTTGTCTTATCGGTGTATGTTATACAGTAGTGAGTTTCTGCCCCTCTAAATTGTCTTTTGTCTTAAGGTCAGAATGGATTTGCTTGTTTCATCTCATTTGATAATAACTGGACATAAAAGTGGATCAAAACATATTGCAACTTTGTAAAATGTTATCCTATAACTATTATTTTCTATGTTACTACCACCTCTTCCGCTACTTAAGTTCCCGAGTCATTAGCAAAAATACTATACTACTTAAAACAGAAAAAAGAACTAGAAATTCTAGGTTTACATGACTGACAGCACTTTTGGTCTGTTTCTGATGTCTGAAGGCAATTTCTCAGTGATGGTGTTTATATGGATTTCTTGAATGACAGAGGAAAGTGGGAATGTAGATTAAAGTCTTACCTAAATGCGTGTGTATGCTATTAATAATTTTTATTCTCTAGGGCCAAACTTGGAATGCCCCAGTTCTTGAGTCCTGAAGCACAGAGTCTTCTGCGAATGCTCTTCAAAAGAAATCCAGCAAACAGATTAGGTAGAGTGTTTAGCAAAATATTTTAAAGCTAATCATAAAATTGATAACATCTGTGATCATTAAAGTGACTAAAAATTTCCATTGTCTTGTGTAAGACAGGCTTTGAACAAAGAACATAGTTTTCATGTTTGCTCTTCTAATGATAAACAAAATATCATTTCTGCCATCAATGCATCTAAAATTCATGCAGAAGAAAAGACAAATACAACTTTTCTAGTTATTCTTTTGTCCAATAAAAAAATAATTCACACATTTTTCTTCCTTATTAAAGGAGCAGGTCCAGATGGAGTTGAAGAAATCAAGAGGCATGCATTCTTCTCCAAAATAGATTGGAATGTGAGTATCCAATTGAAAATCTAATTCAGAACATTTCTTAATTAAGTGTTAGATGGTGTCGTATAACTGTTTAATTCACCCTGGCCTGTGCCTTTTCTTTAGAAATTGTACAGGAGGGAAATTCATCCCCCCTTTAAACCTGCAACTGGAAGACCTGAAGATACATTTTATTTTGACCCTGAGTTTACAGCAAAAACTCCAAAAGGTAAAAAGAAAAAAATTAATGTATGTATTGAAAAAGTGGAAACATTGTTCCTGGTCAGCTTGTGTGAAATGTCTTGTTCTTCCTGATGTTAATGAGCTAAAATAAAACTCACAGACAAATGTTTCATAATTCATAAAAGTTTTTGTGATCTTCAGTGTAAATATTTCATGAGGGACAATTGAGCTGTCCTGTGTTAAAAATAAATCTTCAGCAACAAAATATATACATAAATTCAGCTTTACTTATCTGAGTAATCTCATTTTTTAAATTCAAAAACAGTATTTTTATGTCTTTTCAAATGTAGACTTCATTTAGTTCATGATGGTGACTCTGTATACTATGTATATGTAGAAACTTTGCCACTCCAGACTTTGGGCAGCAAAGTTGCTATTTCAGTGCAATCTGTCTGCGTAGTTTCACACTGATCCGTTAAAAATATAATAAAAATATATTTGAGAGCTTCTCCATAAATATAACATAGTTATGCTACTACATATAAATGTTTTCTGAAAAGTACTTTTTTTTGTATAATGTTGTCTGACTGAAGTATAATCTTAGCAGTCCATGATTATCAGTTTTGTTTCTGGATGGTGTATACGAAACAGTTCAGTCATTATTTTTATTACGGTTCTCAAACACTTTATGCAAATTCCAGTTTCTGTGTACTTTATAAAATCAAGCTGTAGTTTGTTCCTCAGAGTAGACATAATCTCATATCTAAATTTTAAAAACTCAGCTTGTAAGTAGACGATGTGTTTTTCAGATTCGCCTGGTATCCCACCTAGTGCTAATGCACATCAACTTTTTCGGGGATTTAGTTTTGTAGCTATTGCATCAGATGATGAAAGCCAAGCAATGCAGACAGTTGGAGTGCATTCAATTGTCCAGGTGAGTATATTTGCTTTAAAAAAAAAGGTCAATAAATCAATATTGCTGTCTCTTGGTGTGGAGGGATTGCTTCCTTCATCATAGAATGAAGACCCGTGGCAAAGTCATTAGCAGCTTTATACAGGAAAAGTAATTCTATTCAAACACAACCTCTAAAAGTGCACGACCTGTTTCATTACTGATCAACAAGGGATGCGATTAGGTTTTAACCCTTTAAAGAAAACATTGTCATCTGTACTCTAATAACTCTTTAATACCAAGCCATAATTACAGACATAACAAAACAGACAGGGGAATAACAGACATATTGACCCTTTTTCCCTATGCATGAAAATATCATTTGGTTCCTACAATGCAGTAGAAGGCACTTGAGTGTAATGGTGAATTGTGTCTGGATCTTTTGGCCCGCTATGCACTTTGGAACCACTGACATAGTCCATCCCTACAGAGCCTCTTTAAATTAGTGTGCTAATCTGTGATACTTTGTAACTAATTTCAGTGTAACGTAAAATTCACTGTCACAGTATGCACACAAGCTTTGGCTTCCTAGCAGTATTGGAATTATTCCAATACAGTCTCCCATATGAATAATTGTGAGGTTGTTGCTTTTAATAGCCTGCTTGGGTTGCTATTCTTATGTATTCTATTACTGCCAATACTGCTTAGTTTTGAACAACAAAGCTTTGTTTGCTTTTGTGCGAGTTTTGGGTGAGACTAGAAAGGTGGACCTCATGCAAAATGGGGGAGAAGCACTCCTTGCCTCCTTATCAGGCTGAGGTCATTCTAAAAGTGTGCTTCAGCACTGGAGAGTTTACAGCCAGTGGGGAAAAAAGCAGATGCATGTACAAGAAAGAAAACAAAAAGACCTCTGCAAAAACTGTTGTTCTACCTTCTCTTACTGCTTCCGATTACCAGGGAAGACTGAGTTGTGAAAGCAAACTACTGAGCTCAGTTGTGTTAAAAAAACTATTGGTTTACATATCAGAATAAGAAGATCTGCTGTATCTTTCCCTTTATATTTTCACTGCAATAATAATGGGCAAATGGCTGAGAAAAATTTTTAAAAGCAGTTTATTCAGAAATTAATAGTTTTTGTATTTCTTTAATCCTCTTTTTATTTCTCAAATAGTCCCAACATCCTTGTTTGTCACATAGCATATTTAATGTGTAATAAACCATTAAATTTCAAAGGGGTTTAGCTCCCTTTTTAATCTACAGAAGCTGTCTGTCTTGGTATATGTATTAGAGTAACTTCTGCTCCTGCTTCTGTTCATGAACTTGCTAAAAGTTTCTACATGTTTTCTGTGCTGCTTCTTTGCCACAAAGTTTTAAGAATGAGGTTCTTTTATATTGTTTACTTCTCTTGCAAAAATCTTCTCTGTTGCCTTTTCTCCATGCCTCTCCACTGCTTCCTCACTCCTGTTTCCTCTTTTCAGTGCTGCAGGATACCCAGATGGTTTCCTGCAAATGCTTTGCATCCTTTGCAGAGACTGCCTCTGCTAGAATAACATTTCCTTCCCTTACAAGTGAACACTTGACAGTCTTTCAGCTTTTCATTTGTGTGAAAGGATTTTTTACTTCTATTCCATCTGATTTTTAGTTAATCTCATTCTATTCAGTATATCTGAGTTTTCCAGCTGGTATTCATGTATTCAGATAAGAGTGATGCTCCTTTATTAATATTTTATCACAATCTTTTGATCTTCATTATTTTGAAGAGTGTCTTTAAATTTATTAATCAGTAACCAGAAACATCATGTTGTCAGTTTCTAAAATACATTGTGCATTATTTATTATTTATTCTGAACTAATACCAAGCAGAAGGTAGTGCCTATTTAGGCCACTTTGACCTAGTACAGGCCATCAGTTCAAAATTTGAAGCAAATCAGTAGGAAATAAAAAACTTATTCTTAATATAAAAGTAATTTATTTAGAATATTTGTTAATTGTTAATGTTATTTTGGTAGCAGTTGCACAGGAACAGCATTCAGTTTACTGATGGATATGAAGTAAAGGAAGATATTGGAGTTGGGTCTTACTCTATCTGCAAGAGATGTATTCATAAAGCTTCAAACATGGAATATGCTGTAAAGGTAATTACTTTTTTATAAACCACACCAACTCTTTTCAGGTTTAAGCATCATAGATCTTGGGCATGATAAAATTTATCTCAATTTCCTACATTCTTTATGGCAAATAAATTATAAGAAGATTTTTAGATGCAGATGTGAATTATGCTAATCAACCATATGCCATCTACTGGCAGATATTTTTATAGAGTTGCTGTGGGTTTTGTTTTCTGTATGCTGATTTGGAGGGTGAAAAGCAATTTTCAGTCTTTGAAACACCTATATAACTAAAGAAAAACTGATGAGAGTTACATGACTGCTTCTTGAAGAAAGTGAAACAGGAAAAGCTTTTACAACTTTCCATCATTCTTTCAAAATGTGATTATTTTTATTTAACATAGTTATATATGGGGGTTCTGCTTCTCAAGCAGACCCATAAATTGACAGACAGCTTGGAGTTCATAACAGTGCTTAGGTCTGTGTACCTTCTGGAATAAACCTCAATTCTTTTCATTGTTTGCTAGTTTTTAACAAGGTTTTAATGCTTAGGGGTTTTTTAATGTTATTCTAGTGGTCTTTCTAGCACTTCTTTGAAGGTATTTAATGCTTAGCTGAAATAGTAGAGTTCCCAAAAGTGGAATGATATACCTATCTTTTTGTCTTTATATATAATATAACACTGTGAAGCTGAGTGGCAACTGTAAAAGCAGGAGCATGGATTAGCAGACTTGAAAAGTGGAGGGGGAAGTAATATTTAGATCCTGTACTGTGAGATGGTTCTCTGTTTCAATTGATTAACAGTTTACTACCCAAATATGTAAAATGTAAAGATAAATTATGTTTTGCTGTATCCTTGTACACAGATGGTCTACTGAAAACCTTCCAGTTTCAGTTTGGTAGTTACATATTTGTCATTATTCTGGTTCTGGCCAGAAACAGATTTGATTCTGTGCTTGCAATATGAAGTAATTTCTTGAAACTGGAAGAAAGTACTGGCATAGCTGTTAGTTCTCTAAGCCATAACAATTAATGTCAGGATTCTCCTGCTTTTCTGCTGCCTCTCTCATGGATTTTTTTTTCCTCAAGGAATCCTGTATCAGTGTCAATGTGTTAGGATAGTGGTTGTGCTGGCTTTAGTGTGTCAAAAGAAAGAGGGGTAAGAAAGAGATGGAGAAGATATTGGAGGAAATTTTACAGTTCAGAAAGAGAGGGGAAAAAAAGAACAAAACCACAACAAAACATTTTAAATAGGGCAAAATAATATTTTGCTTGTTTGCACAGGGAGAACTTCAGAGCCTGACTGCAGTCCCACAGCTATTCAAATGAACTTTCATAAGGAATGCTTTTCTGAATTATCATGGGCAATTTTTTCTTTTTTTTTTTTTTTTCCCCCCTCCCTTTTTCTCCTGCTTTTTCTTTTGCTGAGCTAGATACTTGAGATTAGCTTTGTTAAAATCACTTCATTAGCATTGTTAAACCAGTATCTCTTGTCAAATTAGGAACTTCCTATTTTATTAATGAATGGGTGACTGATGTCTTATCTACTCAACAGTCTTACACTATTTATCACAGCCTGAGTACAAGATCACATCATCCAAAGCTGTTTTCAACTGGGAGATTTTTTTAGATTTTTTTCAAATCTTTTTTCTCTGCCTTGCTATTCCAATTAAACTTTATTTTGGTTATAATCTATGCTCTTTACCAACAATAATGAATATTACTTACCTGTTTATGCTAGTAAATACACCAAAGTGTTATACTACTACATAGTATTCACAAAAATAATTATGCCTATTTATCTATTTGCTTTTATAGATCATTGACAAAAGTAAAAGAGATCCAACAGAGGAGATTGAAATCCTACTGCGCTATGGACAGCATCCAAATATTATTACCTTAAAAGATGTAAGTAGTGTGTTAAACATTCCTTAGTGTATTATAATTGCACATCACTTTCATATCCAAGATATTACAAACTGCATATTTGAGATTTATATTACTGTTTTTCAGAATTTAAAATAAAACAGTGTCCTAATGCATTGTATTCAACAATATCTTTTTTTTTTTTAATGAGATGTCTCTTTGTTGCCTTTTGGAGATGCTTATATTGTGGTATAGCATAATACTAAACACTCAAAGAATTCATCCTTCACAAATCTTAGCACAGGAACAATCATTTCACCTTGGCTGTATTTTTAAAGGAACAAGCAAGGTTTTTGGTTGCTTAGTTAACTTTGAATCTCCTTTTGTTTACATTAGTCAAAAGCAATTTTAAAGTGCATTAGTATGTAACTGAGGACTTGCTGTTTAAGGCGGCACAATACCTAAATTAATTTTCAGGAACGTTAGTGAGAGTTACTTGGTAATAAACAAAGGCTTTTCATATCCGTGGTCATCACTTTCCTTTACCTTGTATCTTTATCTGGTCTTTGTATGGAAGATAAGCTATTTTTTTTTCTTATACTTTTCTGACTGGGGAAACAATTTGACCTTAAATAGCAAAGAGTAGCTTAAGTTAGGAGGTAGAGGTTTCTCATAGTGAACAGAATATTCTGATGATCTAAAAGAAAAAGAGCATTGCATTTATCTCATTGATTATTCATTAAAGAGGATTAAAAATTAAAAAGGATATGCTTAATGACTTTCATAGTCTGCAAGAAAGTGGTCTGGTCCTCAGAATGAAACCTCAAGCAAAACAGCTGACCATTTTCAGGAGACAGAGCTCAGCTGAAGGGAGATTCTCCAGCATTTTGCAGTCATTAAAACAGAAGCTCATACTATGGAGTACTAGGCAACTCTATATAAAGATTCTTTACTATAATCTGTCTTTTATCAGTATCATGCCGTTAGGGCCCTTTCTTGGGGGAACAAAACAGGTCAAAACAATACAGGAGAAGCCCACCACAGAGCTTACCTTCTTGGAAACTGGTCAGTCCCACTTTATTCTGCTACATGCACTCAGACAATAAAGGTACATCAAAGTAGCTGTGCAAACACAGAACCTGTATCAGCATCCACTTTGCTTTTAGTATTGCATGCTAGTTTTATGTGTTATTTTAACTCATAATATAGATTGTGCTGTTTAAAGAGGAAGACAAACATATGGAATATGAATACTTTTCGCTGAGCCCAGAGAAACCCAAGCAGCCTTGAAAAGCTGCAATGTATACACTGAGTCATTCTACTTTGTGGCTAATTCTTCATCACCATCACCTGTCCTCTTCCAGTAGATGTCATCTTTCATGCACACTATGCAATAGACACATAAGAAAAGGAGACAAACAACAACAACAAAAAAAGCCTGAAGTCCACAGAGCAGAAGACAGTAGGCTTTTAATTCTCACTTATTTCTACTTCAGATCAATTTCTCAAGAACAGTCTATGGAAGTATTTCCAGTGTAAGGAAAGAACAACAGGATTCATATATGCTGGAAACTTGTATAATACCCACTACTGTGAAAAATTTAAACAATGTTAAATTTTTATTGTCCTAATATAGATCCGTGGGGCAGATTGCTTGCATATTCCACAATGTAGTGGTATGCTATTATAACTTCCAGAAGAATAAGGAGTTCTTGGTCTTTGGGCCTGAAATTCATCAAGAGCACCATGTATTTATTATTACGCAAATAAAACTCAGTGTTGATTTGACTGCATTTTTCATTTTGTTCCACACCAGCATTTAAATGTTTCTATTTTAAAATGTCAAAAATAAAGTGTTTCAGTATTAAGTACACATAATTGAAAATTATTGTTCTTCAATAGGTAATTTTTCTTTCTTGTATTTCAAGAATCAAGGCAGTAATATTTGGATCTAACTTCATGTTAATTTTCATTCTTGCTTAGCCCTTGTATAATTTAATTCTGAAGGTGTTTGGGTAGAAACAATGGATATTCAAAAGACCAAATTCTTTCTGCAATGCACAGTCCTCTAGGGTCTTTCCTTCTGATTGTTATCAGTGGTCTTTTTAAGTTACACAGTACATAAACAAAAGAAGGAGCTATATTGTGCTAAATCAGATGTCCTCTTATCCAATATCCTGCCTGGGATAGAGACCATTAGTGGATGCAGTGTAAGAAGAGAGGAAGCACACAGCTTCCAACAAACCAGTACCTAGAAACTTCCTGTGCCAGACCATTATATGTATCTTACCATTTTTTACCTATTAGAGCCCTTCTTAAATCTTGGTTCGCAAAGCCAACCCGTGGTGATGATGATGATGATGACCTATTAGCTACTGTTCTGCAACAGAACTTCTGTGCTGTTTTGGGTTATTTAAAGCATTAGCCGAAGAATCTTTCCAGAAGCATTTTAGAAAGCTTATATCCAGTATAAGAAAGTATATCCGGTCTCCCTATCCAAGTGCTTATTTGCAAGTTCAACAAAACACTCAGCATAATACCATGTACCACTGTAAACTTCAACACTATTTATTCAGTACAAACAAATAAGTTGATAATACCAATTTTGCTTGAATGTCCACCTGCAGTACTCAGATGTGTGTGCTTTATCTTATCAAATGAAATAAGCTTATTCCTTCATGTTCTACCAGGATTAGATGTAGCACACCTGCTAAAATGCAAGTTTAGTAGCTAGATCTATATAATTCTTTTTCTTAATTCTGTGTAATATTTAAAGTCTTAATCAAAGAACATTCTGATGATTAATCATTTATATTTCACAGGGGGAAACACTGCTGTTAAATGAGAAAATAAAACTTATGTCTTCCTCTCTTTATGTTCACAAGCTTGTGAAGCCTTCTGGAACTGTTTTTTTACACCACCTCCTCTTTTATTATTTGTTGATAAAATACTCCTTTTACTATAGTTAAGGGTACAAATATTTCTAAGTTTAGAACTTTAGTCTTTCCCGGGTATCTTAGGACAAGGAGATTGGGATGAAAGCTCTTTTTATAATTTAGCTGATAGGCATTTCTGAGTTTATTTTTCTACAACTTGCATAATTGTTGCTACTTAAAGTAGATTTTATTTCACAAGCAGTACATAAGAGAACAATTTCAACATCACCATAAAAATTGGTTGACATAATAATAAAGAATAGAATCTGTACAAGGTGTCACCAAAGCAAGAACCACTCCCTGGGTTGGAAGCCCAGGGAAGTGGAACTGAAATAAAATGCTTAAGTGTTCCTTAGTGTGTTTTAGTATATCTCAGTCTGTAGTGCCCCCTGCTGATAATAAAAGTAATTCTCAACTATTGTCTCCATAGGCGATAAAAACCATGCAAAAATGAAGCCATTTTCCATAACTAGAAGGGCTAAAATATGTCTTACTAATTTTAGTTTTTTATATTAGATTTTATCATAGCCCTTTTGTTTACATTAACTTAAGTGTTTACGGAGACGCTTTAAGGTGACCTTGCATTTATTTTGTGTGACTATTCAGTTGGAGTATCTCTGTTCCTGTTCATACTTTTAATTTGGTGCAATAGTTACTTTTAGAATTATCTCTGGGTTTGCCTTAATTTAGGTAGTTTCCATGTATCACTACTTCTTAATTTCCACCATATCTAGTTTATTATGTTTCATTAAGAGTATGTGGGGGAATCTACATGTTACTCATCCTTTTTTTTTCTTTAAACATGCCAGTATTTTTGTGTAATTTCATTACAGTATTACCTTTTTGTAGAAGATCTTTTGTTCATTTCTGAAGATGAACACTGTTTGGATAGTGCAGAGTGATAAATAGGGGGATTAATAATTGAAGAAAACAGCATTTTGGATGCACCTGCACTATCTCTGTGCACTTCACAGGAAGATAGAGAATAAGTATTCTGAAGTTCACATCTTTCTCTACTTTTTGCAGGTGTATGATGATGGAAAATACGTATATGTAGTAACAGAACTTATGAAAGGAGGAGAACTGCTGGATAAAATTCTTAGACAGAAATTTTTCTCAGAACGAGAAGCCAGTGCTGTTCTGTTCACAATAACAAAAACGGTTGAATATCTCCATGCGCAAGGGGTAAGTTTTCATCTCAGACAAAAATGCTTATAGAAGTTAGTGTTCTACTTCAGAAGTATGAAGTCATATATTTCTATGTTCTTCTGCTCAGCAATTAAGTAATTTTTGGTAAATAATTGCCTTGCAGCACAATTTTGTGTTGAAATCAAAGCATTCCTGATCAGCTGTGCAGGTGTCCAGATAATAGTGATGATGCAACTGTATTTCTTGTCCTACATGCAGTCTGTCAACAGTTCTGTGGAATGTGCAGAAAATGACTAATATGATATGAGAGGAAGCCAAGAACAAGTGCTAGAAGCAGTGCTGTTGCTTACATGTAATTCCAGCCCTATCCTCTCATAGACCTTGGAAACCGAGTATTTTCCACCTATTACTCTTGTAAAGTTTTCCATGTCTTGGTTTGGAAGAACTTGTTTTATGAGTTGTAATTCTGGCACCTTAGCCTCAGGAAGATGTAGTGGACTGTGAGGAGAAAGAAAGTTAATGCTTCAGGAAATTAATTTGTATTTCAAAGATAATGAAGGCAAATGTGACAATGCCTGGCAAGAATGACAAGTTATGTTGCATTTTTAAGTAAATAAGGGAGATGGAGAGAAAGCAGAAAGTAAGGGTGCAAAGTGAAGCTGCTAGCACCTAATTATCCAAGAAAAGGTATTTCAGAATGGTTAGTACTCATTATTTTAAGTAGCAAAAGTTCAGCACTAACTTTCTGGAAGCTATTTATTATTTCAGAAAACCTATGATCATAAGTTATCATCATACACCGCACATATGGTGTATCTTATTTTGTGATTCAAGGCTTTCTTCAATCATTTGCTTATGTGTGGGTTTTTATCTGAACCTGTGTGCTCAGGAGTAGAACCTTTGGCCAGCAGCATCCATGAGAACTATGAATAAACCTCCATGCCTCCTGTATGGAAATATAAATAATAGAATGCCATAAATCATAACCTGCTTCTGTCATATCACATGTGGCCAAAAAAAGGCACAGTGTCCATGCATTAAGTAAGGGATTTTTAGGAGCTCTTGTTTGTTTCTTTACTCTAGTTCTTTGTAAATACTGGCATTGTAAATTGTATTAGGTCACATTCTCCTTGGAACCTTAGGAAATTTTCAATTTGTCTTACATTAAGTACATTTCTACATGAAAGATAACCATATATGTGACCAGTGAGTACTTCAGTAGTCTGATTTTTCTCTGGGAGAGTCCCTGTTGTCTTCAGTGGATTTTCCTTTTGTAGCTCTTCTGGACACAGAGAGAGCTCATTTTAATATGGTAGTAGGTAACAGCTGGTTTGACAGATTCTGACTTGTGTACAGCCTCCACAAGTGTTCCCAGAAGGAGTTTCTTCATTGACATTCATAGGATACTTTTGAACTGAAAAGTTAGCTAAGGAAGGAATGAAATCTTCCTCCTCAGGGTAAGCAATAGTTCCAGCTTTCAGGCAAGCCATTCCAAAACTATTAGTGCCAGTATACAACAATTAAGGGTTGGCACATTAAACATCATAAAAAGAATAAACAGGAAATATAATGTCATCTTGGAGCAGAATACTGCATGCTTGTAGATGACTGTGAATGCTAATCAAAAACAAGTTGCTAAGAAATAAGAGAACTAAAAAGTCCTGTGTATTGTTTTGCTCTCCTCTGTTGCTCTAAAATAAGATGTACTTTTTATGCAAGATATAAAATATAATTTTAAGCTATATTGATATATACATATATATGTGGCTTGAGATATATATATTTAAATATATGTATTTTATATCTGACTTTATTTTCAAATTCACCTTTAGGAAAACAGCTTAATACAAAAAAGTATTTTATTTATTCTTTGACAATAACATTTTGATTGCTTAGGAATTTTACATTTCGATTTGAAGTAGACAGTTACACTTTTCCTCCCACTTGAGAATTGCTTCCCCTTCTTCCAAAAAAAAAGTAAAACTTAAACAGACTGGTTCTAGAAGCAGTCTGCCAAATCTCCAGCTTTGTGATGCTGCCATTGCCCACCTCTTCCTTTCTAAGCCATTTAGGATCTATTTATAAAACAAAACAAAACAAAGCAACACCAGTTGGAATAAAACTATGTGATTTTTTTCTTCTGCTTCTTGGAGCAGTAAAGGATGTTTCATCCTTTAGAATCCTTAGAGGAAAAGGATTCTCATTTATCTCAATATCAAAAAATGAGGGCTATCAGAAGCCTGTTCTCTCATACACCAACATCTGAAGCTAGGATGTTCCTCTTAAGAGCTGCTGTTCCAACTCAGATTATTTAATAACATAAGTATTTGCATGCTGAAAAAGCCTCTACTAAGTAGACTTACTGTGTTAAATAGCTTTACAGTCTACAGACACTCTCCAGCCTATTACTTCTTCATCTTGTGTTGCTTATTTTTCCAATACACTACTAGAATTTTGGAAGAGTGTAGAGCTTCTTGTTCTGCACATCACTCACAGAAGTTCTGGGGTATCTCCTCACTGTAATGTAATTACCTTCTTGAAATGTTTCACCACATTCTTTTCCAGGATGAAATGAATCCTCCATTCAGATTTAACCATGAAAAGCTATGTTTAATATTAATCAATACATAGGACAATCAGAAAAAGAAAGGCCTTCATAGCAGCTCTGTTTAAATATTTAAAAGAGGATATTTAGATCCACTCTGCTGTCTTACAGCAGTATATACCCTCTTCTTTACAGAGAGAAAAGCTTCTAGAGACTTAAAGCTAATTTGTCTTGTGAAAAAAAGTATAACATGTCATCTGATGTGAAATTCTGCCCTGGCACATTCCAAGTTTTAATAAGGCTTATTTGTAACATAGCTTCAAATACAATCAGATTCATTCTGCCAGAACTTTGATGGCTTCTACGGTTTAAGTCAAGCATTTTAGATCTACAAAAAAGACATTTGGGAACCAGTAAAGGCTTTTTTGACATGTCTGTCCATTAGGAGAATACCTCTTTGATATTTAGTTATTTTTCTGGAAGGACTGTGTTAAAATTCCTCCTTAATCAGGCCTTAAATGTTTGCACTGAGATTAATTCCAATTATCTGAATTAATAGAGTGGAATGTAATGGGTTACTTCAGCACCTAGAGTGTGATTATATAGCACTGTGGCACATCAGCAGCTATGGACATCCATTACATCAAAAGATATTATTAGCTAAGTGTTCTGATGTAAATAATCTTGTAGGTATGCATGTTAAAATAGAAAATACATCTATTCACCCATCAGACCACAACATCTGGGACTCTGTACAAATAGATTTGGAGGAAATGGGATGTCTGGAGGGGGCTTCATAGTTGGTTTCCAAGTTAGAATTGTAGTACTCTAAACACCATTGAGCATCAGAATGCTGCAGCTAATGTTAGAAGCTAGAAATCTGGAAGCTGATAGGATATTTGAAATTAAGTAGCAGATTTGATAATTATACTATAAGGCCTTCCCTATGTTTAGCTTATTGTACTTAGTGGTTTGGTTTGTTTTATTTTTTTAGGTTGTTCATAGAGACCTGAAGCCTAGCAATATTCTATATGTTGATGAATCTGGTAATCCAGAGTCGATTCGAATTTGTGATTTTGGTTTTGCAAAACAGCTACGAGCAGAAAATGGTCTTCTGATGACTCCATGTTACACAGCAAATTTTGTTGCACCAGAGGTAAATACCAGGATAGTTTATATGCTTCAATTTATTTTGATGGGATTCTTTTGCTGGTTAGATGCTTGTTTCACTCTTGTGTAACACGCTAACTCACGGTAAAAACCAAAAATTTGAAATCTCACTATTTTAATGGCATAATTAAAGTATTTCTACACATACTTGAAAAATAAGTAAATAAATGTGTCTCCCTCAGGTTTTAAAGAGGCAAGGTTATGATGCTGCATGTGACATCTGGAGCCTTGGGGTTCTGCTTTATACCATGCTTACTGGGTAAGGGTAAATTTAGTTTGCTTTGCTACAGAACAGCAGACCAATACAAACAAAAAGAATTATAAATGTATGCCCACTGTTGAAGGTGTTTCTATTGAGGTGCTGAATAATCTCAACTTTGGCTTCAGTGGGTGTAGAATATGCATTGCCTTTAGTAGAATCCAAGTTTGTAGGGACCAATGTGAAACATTCTTGGCTTTTCATGTCTAACCTATTTCTGCTTTTTGGTGATTTAGGGGTAGGATTGTTAAATGAGAAAATTAGCTGATTAAGCAGCATATATGTTGAAGGAAATACATGTTTGAAATATAAATGCAATGCATTAAGCATGAGTATGTACAAAATTCAGCCCCTGGACAGTTGAAGATGCAGTTAGGATATAGTAAATACAATAGAAATGCATTTATGTGTGCAACAGAGATTAATTGTATAGAAGATATATATTAAATTCCCCTATACTTCCCCATTGTCAAAAGATGGTAAAATGGTTGCTATTACACCTGCCAAATAGATTATCTTTCTGCTGGATTATTCAGATTGCCACTTTGGTTAAGAGTTAACATAATCGGAGACATTTTTGGCATTTAAAAATAAATCAGTGATGAACCTACTTGGTTTTAGATGTTTTTCTTTTGGTTGTGGATATACTGATAGCAGCAAGAATGTATTGAAGCAAGGAAATATGCTACATCTTCCTTCTAGTATCAAAACAGCATTTACTCTTTTTTTTCAGATTCATCATAAAGTCTTCAAACTTAATTTTCTAACAGCTTGTTTTATTATTTCACTAAAATATGAAGGCTTAAGGAATACTTTCTATAATTCAGGAACCACCACTACTTAGACTGCTATAGGAAAAATCTGGTTATCAGACTCTATATAGTGGGAATACCTATAGTAAGAACAGACCTGTAGTCAGGCATGTAGTCTGCAGTGTCGCATGTTTTCATGTTAAGGATAATTTAGGGTTTAGAGCTATTTGAATGTGTTGCCTCTAGTTAAGTGGAACTCGCTGAATATTATTATCAGATTTATAATAACTATTGTCTTCCAGTTTATGGAAGTTAATTAACATTTACATTTTCTGTTTAAATAGCTACACTCCTTTTGCAAATGGTCCTGATGATACCCCAGAGGAGATTTTGGCTCGAATAGGTAGTGGAAAGTTCTCTCTCAGCGGTGGTTATTGGAATACTGTTTCAGAAACAGCGAAGGCAAGTAGATTTGCTTTGTCCTTTGGGGGATAAGACACTGATGTCAATGTAACATGTTGCATATAATCTCTATGTTATATATGGCTGGGTAGGCTCCAACCAGTATTGTTATTTCAAAATACTGATCTGATCCTTTATGTGCTTACAAGTTTGTTTTCTATTTCTGATTCTTTCATGTTTGAACAGTCACACGCACGTAGGAAGACAGGTGTGTCATCTCCCTAGTAACTGGTGGTAGGACGAGAAGAAATGACCTTAAGTTGCACTTAGGGGATGCTTAGATTGGATATTAGGAAAGATTTCTTTACTGAGTGGTCAGGCATTGGAACAGGCTGCCCAGGGAAGTGGTAGAGTTGCTATCCCTGGAGGCATTAAAAATATGTGTAGATGCAGCAGTTCAAGGACATGGCTTAGTTGGCATGGTGGAGTTGTGCTGACAGCTGGACAGTTTTCCAACCTTAATGATTCTCTGATCCTATGATAGTCATTAACAAATGTCTTTAGAAATACAGTGTATTCAGTAAGTATTCACAGGCATGCAGAGTCATCCATGATGACAAATGATGTAATAAAACTTCATGTGGAAGCATGATATTCAAAAATAATCTAAATTAGATGATTACCATATGTTCCACTGATTCAGGCTAGAAAAAGAATTAATTTTTCACATTTTTCTGTTTAGGTAAGTTCTTTAGAGTTAACCAACCAGTTTATCCTGTACTGTCTCATTAGGATTTGATTGGTTTATTCTTTTAAGTACTTTAAGAACTTTCAATGCATAAATATGTTGTATCCAGTTAAAAAAAAAAAAAAAAAAAAAAATTTGAAAAAACCCTAACAAACAAACAAAAAAACAAAACTAAGTATTATATGTTCTTGTTTTTGCATTTGTACAAAGTAAAATTGTGCTCTTTCATGCTAAGTGATTTGTGATGTGTGTTCTAATGTAATGTTCTCATAACATAAACTCATTTTCCCACAAAACATGTCATTCATTTGATTGTAAAATCAACTGTCAGAATAACATGTTTACACTCATCTGGTAGCATCAATTTTGTCTCCCTTTAGCACCATTCTGTTCAGTTGTACTCAGGAGTCTAGAATGAAACAAAACCTATCAGCTATGGAAAAAAAAATCATAGATTCCTTTTTAGTAATAACTTTAAACATAATGCTTTCATTTTAATTACAAAACCAATAACTACTTAAATGGAAGTGTTCAGTATTTCTCCACAGGTATTTGCTTAGTGTAGAAATGTTTTTATGCTCGATCCCTACTAACTGACATATAAAGTAATTTATTATGCTGCTGTATACCTTTGTTTTCCACATCTCAAGTGTTGTATGCAATTCTGATTACTGTAATTTGAAAAAAAAAAAGATAAGTTTAAGAGATAGTTGAAAAGAATGTACCAAAATAATAGTAAAATCTTACTAAATGTCAACTGCTTCTGTATAAAGAGAGTAAATAGAATATGACATACCAGACAAAAGAGATCATTCGATTGATGATACAGAGAAAAGAAGACTGATTACTTTTTTTCTCATATGATGATTTTGCTAGGGAAATCAGGAACCATTAATAGATTCTGCAGAAGTTAAAAACCAAACAAAATTAAATATCTGATAATACAGTTCACAACTTAAATTTAAAACAGCTGTGACAGGTGTTTGAGAAGATGGGAAAACCAAAAGTATAAGCCATAAAATGAGTTCAGAGGTGATGAGGTAAAAATCACTAAAGAGATGTTTATGGCTACCAGTAGTACTAAAAATTAACCTTCAATTTTCGTTGTGGTTGACAGACACTGGGAAACATGCAAATTAAAATATTATCTCTGTTTTCTCAATTTTTCCTTTTTCGCAATACTCTTTTCCTACATATCTTTTGTTTGTCATTGCTAAAAAGAAATACTGGTATAGTGGAGCCTCTGTGTGCATACTTTTATGTTAATGTATTATTCCTCACTTAATTGAGTACTTTTCTGTTGTGTTACCAAACATTCATTAAGTCATGTAATTAAAAGATAAAGTATTAGCATAATTGGGGCAGGTTTTCATCTGTTTCAAACTGACGCTATGAGCAAATTTTTATGCCGCTAGAATCTTCAGTTTCAAACAGTGATCTTTTTAAAAGCTGGTATTTTACTGTAGTTGGCATTGACTATTTTATTGACAGGACCTCGTTTCAAAAATGCTTCATGTTGACCCACATCAAAGATTGACTGCAGCCCAAGTTCTCAGTCACCCCTGGATAGTTCACTGTGACCAGTTGCCTCAGTACCAGCTCAACAGGCAGGATGCTCCCCATCTAGTGAAGGTAAGTAGATATTTGTTACACTTGCTCTTTAGCCAAAATCAGTGTAAACAAAAAGAGGTGTGTTTTTTTTAAAGTTGCTGTGTTATGTGTTCCTCCAAATACTATTCAAAAGTTGTTATGAGAGAACTTCTAATATGTAATAGGATTCCGCAAAAACCCAGTCATGGAGTGTACATCTGATGCATTTGAAAAAGACATTTTCTTATGTGTGAAATTTATTGGACTTAACTTCCCTTAAAACATGGCATGAAGAAATCATTCTTCTGATAACTAAAAATGTTGTCAGGTGACTGTATAGGGGAGCTGAAAAATACTTAAGCTAGTTTTACAGTTTCAGAGGAGGTTAATCAAAAGTGACTAAGAAAAAACAGTGTACTTCCTGATCACCATATCAGCTAAAAAGAAGTCAGGAAGGTAGTGGTAATTATTACAGAATCATACTGTTCAGCATTGTCTGAAGTACAATCTGGTTTTGACCCTGATAAACTGATCACTTTGAACAAGCAGAAAGAAATCAGAAATAATTGAATTCTACTTCTCTGTATTCTTCCTGCATTCAGTCCTACATCCAAGAATCTGTCATGCAACATAAAAGGGATCTGAATAATATAATTAATACTCTCTCTGAGTCAGCTGTTAGAAACTTCTAGCATCCAAAAGCACAAGTGGAAAGAGGGGAAGTTATGATCCCACAGCTCTGATAACTTTCTAACTTTTTTTTTTAAATTAAATATTAATGTGCTGAATAATGTGGGTGCCTTTAAAATATTTAGTTGAAAACTGAAAAAATTGTATAAGTGATAAGCAGAGACAGCCCACTGATGGGATTTCATTCCCCTATTATTTCACAAAGCATGGAGAGAGAACTTAATGTAGCAATCTGGGTTCGTTTTTTTAAGCAATGTAAAATGGCTTTAGATTTATCTGAAAACTATTTATTACCCCTAAAAAATACTCACTCCTAACAATGCTGTCGTATAAGTAATGTAGTGGTATGTTCCGTTTTGCTGATGCAAGTAGACTGGAAGTTAAACTTGTTCACACGTAGAACAGTGTGTTCTCTAGTATGTGTATCAATTGCAACATACCCCTCTTTTTTTTTTCCCCTCTGCCTCACAGGGAGCAATGGCAGCAACTTACTCTGCTTTGAATCGTAATCAGTCACCAGTTTTGGAGCCAGTCGGCCGTTCTACTCTTGCTCAGAGGAGAGGTATAAAAAAAATTACCTCAACAGCCCTGTGAAGTGACCTCAACCAGATATTTGGTACCATGGCATAAGATGATAGCACAAATCATGGCGACAGGTAGCACATATCTGACAGATACCTGCAAGCACACTCTGTCCCAGCTGGTACCTAAAATGCTGCTGCTCCTGCTGCTGCTATTGCTTTCATCTATTCTCGCTTTAAACTGTTGATGGCAAGTTACTGATCCTACTGGAGCTTCAAATGGAGTGACAAGTGGAAACACAATGGAAACAATCACGTTCACAAATGAATAAACCAGAAGAATTACGAATGCCGCCTCTGTCAAAAATACACTGAATAAAGCACTCTGCACCACATAGCATTATTTTTATAAGGAATATTTTTTGTCCCTTAAAATATTCTTTGTTACAGGTAGAGATGGACAGTTTATGTTAAGCACTTAGCTTAAACAATCTGTTTATATTAGCACTATATACTTTGTGCCATCCAACATTTTGTATGTTTTTGTAAACAGTTCACAAGCAGTACATTTCTGTGCTGTTTTCTTTAATGTATACATGCCTTGTTTTACTTAGATATTATTAATCATTTTGACAATTAAGCCTGATTAAACAGTTCACCTGGATTAATCAGTATTGTTGGACAGCTCTAAAAGAAGCCTGACTGTTAAACAGCTATTGAATGTAATACTATGAATATGTATTTCTCCTTGCCTACGTCTTTTCTACATTTCCATGTTTTTCACACTGCATGTCATGTTATGAAAGTCAGGATACTGTTTATAGTATTCAAAATTTAAACAGTCGATCTCTCACCATACTATATATACAACAGGTAATATAACCCAGAGAAAAAGATAACTTGCTCCATATCTCAGTCTGTCTTTTGTTCCTCTGCCCCTCCCTTTTATTCCTTTCCATCTAATCTCTGGACTCAGGAATTATTGCTAAATACTTTCTGATAGAGGACATTTCTATGTTGTTTATTCTTATAACCCATTGTTAATATTTTATCTCCATTCTGTGACTTTTGTTTAAGCTGCAAAAGATTGTTCAGTAAATGTTGGCACTATAGAAGAAAGGCAGCATTGAAGGTAAAGCAGAACATAATGTCAGCTAATAAGCAGAACCCTGCAAAAAAAAAGTAGGTTTAAAAAACTGCGTTCATCATCCTTGCAAAACTGATGGATCTAATGTTCTGTCAGTTATTTTCTGATTATTTTAATTGACTTTCAAAAGAAAATGAGAGAAGAGTCATCCAGATCTGTCTGGGACTAGAAACGGTTGTTAAAATATACCATGAAAATAGTATTGTCTCAGTCAGGTAAAACAAAGCTGTTTGGAGTTAAGTGTTCTCACTTTTCCCCAGATGGAAGCAAGTTTGCAGTAATGGTGAAATACTCATTTTAAATACTAATACAAAATTTTAATACTCTTAGACTCTCAGTGTCTTAAGTAATTAAAGGCGTATCTTGATGGCTAGTCTTGAAAAATTAATTGCCCACATGAGAAAGTGCACTGGAATGTGTTTGAATCCAGTGAGTGCCCCACTCCACCAAAGTGCTATGCCTCATCAACTCGTTCCAGGCACGAAAATGTCTATTGGGAATTCCAGCTTTAATAAATACAGATCTTGGTGAATAGCTCTATGTGAACAATACAATTTTAAAACTTCAACGTGCAATGTTGTGTTTTGCATAAGAAGTTATTTCTGGGACTTAGTTGTATTAAATTTATTTTAAAACATAAATTTTATTCAGTGATGAATTTGCTAGTTTACCTGAAATCATCAGAGATTTGTCAAAAGGGAGAATTTCATTTGCTCTGAATGAATGTGAAAGTGTTCCTTCTGCCACAAGCTTTTCTGAGTTCCTTGGAGAAGCTCCCTTTGTTAGACTTGCAAAAGCTTCCACTTTTATTGCCCCTAAAAATGTTAAATAGTTAACACATCACAAAATTGATAAGGAATTGGTTTTATGAATGAGAATTCTTAAATAACCATTGATCTCATAAATTTGACCTTGCAACTCTTCCAGGCAATTAGCATTCTTCCCTTACTTGGTGCTCTAGCAGTGAAGTTCCATTTAGCTGTACAGATGCACCTACCCTTCTTTCAAGAAACATCTTTAACTAGAGGCAGGAAAGGGCAATTTTAATGTTTCTTTGTTAGTGTCTGCAGTTCCAGAGGAACAGTGTTTAAATGTGTTAATCTGAAGACTGTCATATCTAGTCAACAAATAAGATTGAAATAAAGGGAATGGCAGTACTTGCTAGTGTGTCAATAATAGCATTTCAGTTCAGGAAGGAATTTCTCCTGTGTTCTCAGTGTGTGTGTATATATATAGAAAGCTGGCCAAGAACAGACATAAAGGAGGAAGTGTTAAGCTGCTTCACTGTTGGCAATAGCTATGTTAAAATAATGCAAAAGTACTTACAGTAATTTTATTTCATCCATAATTGTGTCTCTCAGGCTCACTGGTCATTAGCCAAATAGTGAAGCAAGGTTAACTTGCACATTTTATATATTTACCTTCTCAAATAAGCTGTTAATTTAGTCTAGACTCTACAGATGTTGCTACCATTTTGTGTATATAGCAGGACAAGAGGAACATTTTAAATGCTAATAAAATGGGGCAGTAAAGTACATGCTAACTCAAATGTGTTGAAGTCTAGTTCCACTGTATTTTTAAACTACTTTCTAAACCAAGGTATAAAGGACACATCTATGCAGGCGGTCTATTATTTAAGCTAGACTTACATGGTTTTATGTACCTTGCCTCCTGTTTTGGATCCACGTTCACCACATTCATTTTCATTTTTGGTTTTGTAGCTGCAGGTGTTAGGAGCTATAAGGCAATCCAGTTAATGCTTCTACAAATCCCAGCACCTTTCTATTAGAATGTCAATTTCTGTGACATACGGTGTACATTCATTGCTGGACTGCTTCTTGGTCTGCAAAGCATAGCAAGAGCCTCTAGGATAAATAGTCAAAGGAAGAAAAAGGAGAACTGCAGATACAGGTGATTTTTCTGTATGTAGGTTTCTATATGTTGGTTGTCTTTTTTTAGTGTGAAATTATCACTTACTGTGCTTGAGAGCCTGAGAGAACACAGGGAAGCATATAGCTGTAATACTCATTAAATGCCATCTATATCCAGTAAGGGCAAAGTTCCTTATTGTAACACTGAACAAAAGTTAAAAGGAATTCTTCAAGACAATATTTAAAAGTTTTCTCTAAAGAGTCAAGGGCATAAGAAAATAGATTTATGTGTCTGTGTTTTGCTTTTGTAAATGTGGTGTACCAACTAAAGCTGTGCTTTTCTATTATTGGATGGAAAGGATTCAAAGTATGCTGGTCCTTGGTAAGCAGCAATGGTTAATAGATGAATTTTCACTTATGAAAATGATGTAAATGATTAGCTTTATCTTGTTGATACTCTTGACCTAATCAAAGGGAAGGTGTACTTATGAGGGATGTAATTATTTTGAAACCTAGCTGGGGGGGGGGGAGGGAAGGTCTCCTTAAAATGTTTTTAAAAAATGACAAAATCACAGATAAAATATTTTTCTACAATTCTATACAATCATACTTTATACTAGTTTTCTCAGCATGGCATGTAAGTGAGTCTAAGGTACTGTTCCAGAAAATCAGTGGTATTGTACCTTGTTCTAGACCATTACAAGAGCATCTGTTAGATGCTTGGCACTGCTGTCATCGAAGCGAAATGCTAGTTAAAAAGACAATTGTACTGAATACTTTAAATGATTGTTTTTTTCAGAGTTTGATCTAGGAAATGTTCCAATCATGCTATTAATGTGTAATTAAAACTGCTCCTAATGTAACTATGAGCAGGTCTGGAAAGGTAACATTGCTTGTACTCCTGTTTAATGGCAGGTTTTGTAGTCTTCAAAAGAAATTGACATTTCTACTATGAATAAACTTTCAAACATTTAAAGTGCTGTTTTGGTGAATAATTTGTTCTGCCTGGTTATAAAATTTATGTTTGCATGTCACTAACTGAACTACACTTGCAGCACAGCAAGTGTGCATTTCTAACCAGATATTTTTAATAAGCGTTTGTCAGTTAGAATGTCTCTATGTGACAAAATATTTAGTCAGATCACTATTAGTAAGGTACACAGGGACCTGAAGGAAAACCAATTGTATCCAGTAGGTGTTACGGACCAAATAAGTTTGACACAACAAGATCAGAGAACTGCAAGAATATTGTATTTTAATAGCCTGTATGGGCTCAGGTTCACTGTAAAAGTACAACTTAAGAGGAGGCTGCTAAATAGTATTTGCAGTGTCCACATTGCTCTGGATATTGAGAAGAGAGGCAAATCTGATAAATAACTATCAAAGTTTATTGATTAATTAATGAAGATTTAAACATTTGGAAAAGGAATATATACATGAAGTATTCCATAAATTTCACGACCTTATGCTTCAGCAGCTCACAGAACATGGAAGCTTAGGATGATGGTCCTCGCAACCTGGAAAAGATGGAAAATGTTTAGAAATTTTCTATAAAATAAGATTAATAATTGATGTAAGCACTCTGAAAATATGAAATATGTCTCTCGAATCAGTATTTTTTCTGCTCTTTTAAAAAATATACCAAACATATTCTCAGTTAGCAGATTTTTACCCCCAAAATTAACTAGCTTCTGTTTTGTATCATGCCTGATAGGGACCTAAAGATAAGACTGTTAGTCAGGTCACCTCCTGGTACATGGTCCAGACAAAGACAATAAATTTATCAAGGTAACAAGGACTGAAAGATCACAATAATTAAAAGAGAAGTTCTTGGGATGGCGAAATCTGTGCGTCATCTTTAGCAAGTCTGTGTGCCAGTGATTTATGAAAAGACAGAAAACCTTTTTGCTGTATAAAAACTCCAAGAGAAAAGAGACTTATTTAAAAAGAGACTGGATGTGGCACTCAGTGCCATAGTCTAGCACTGCAGCGATGGGTCAAGGGTTGGACTTGATGATCTCTGAGGTCCCTTCCAACCCAGCCGATTCTATGATTCTATGAAAGGAGAGTGTGGGCTCTCTCTCCCCCCCTTCTCTCTCACCACTTCGGCTTCAGCTACGGGACAGCACCAGCAGAACATCACCAAGCAGGAACCGCGGGTCCTACGCATCCTCTCTCCAGCCAGAGGCCAGGGCCGGCAGACGGTGATAAAACTTAATCGCTCTCTTGTTTTTCTTTTATTACTTAACAACTCTCTGCCCAAAGTGACTAATTTGTGTAAATTCTCTCCTCTTGTAAACTTGTTTTTTCTTTTAAAGGTAGCGTTATTGTCTCCTTTCCCTAAAATAAATCTTCGTAATTTGCTTAAATCATAAAGCCTGGTTTTTTTGTAAATTCGTGCAATGTCTATGAGTAGTGGCTGGTTTTTCCTCACAATCAAAATATAAATAATAGCAGGGATCGTAACAATAACTATGACAGACAATACATACCAAGGCTGTACCCAGCGGCCTTGTGAAGGGCAGTGATGGCAGGCTGTAGGAAGGGGGATGTGGGGAAGTTTGGTGAGCAGGCAGAACAGAGGCTACAGAAAGCCAGGGCCAGGAGGGAGGGCGGCGTTACCTCCCCTTGGATCTGAGATGCCTTGGATCTAAGGCAGGACCAGTGCAGACTTCGCCCCGTCTGCCTAAAAACATCTCAAAATGAATGTTTGGGATAACTGGACAATGAGTAAGCCTTAAGAAGTTCTGGGAAGGAAGAAAGTGTGTCTGCCTAACAGGTGTCATCCTGACGGTGCCATCTTGCCCTCACCTTTTCCCACCTTCGCACGCTCCCATTTGTAACCCTTCCTCACCGACGCCTGGAACAGCGCTTTTACCCCCGCCCCGAGAGGATCGACCTTTCTCTGGACACAGGTGAAAGATTTTTTTTTTATTATTTTTTTTTTTCTAAGGTTTTGACCCACCTCCCGCGTTTCCTTACAGCACACCCCAAAAAGTCCTCGCAATTCCCAAGAGCTGCCCTTCCCCACGCTAGCACCGGGCCCCGCGCCCACCGAGGGGGAGGGGAGAAGCCGCGGGGGCACCGCAGGGATCCCGCCAGCAGCCTGCTTTGGGGGTGCTCAAAAAAAACCCCAAATCCCCGAAGCCGCTTGGGACGCCCCCTCCGCTCCCTGCCGCCCCCTCCGCTCCCTGCCGGCGCGCGGCTCCACCCCCTGATTCCTGATTGGCCGCCGCAGCCCGCGCGGAGCGGATGCCTGGCCAATCGCGCAGCGACCGGCGCTCAGGGCGCCCATTGAGGGGGAGGGGGGGGGGAAGAGGGGGGAGGTGCGCCCCTGTCTGTGTGCGCGCACGTGTGTGGACGCGCGCGCCCGTATGTGTGTGAAGGCGCGCGTGCGTGTGTGTGCGCGCGCGCGCCCATTGATAGGCGTTCGAGCGCGCACCGGCCAGGCGGGCAGGAGCGGGCGAGGCGCACGCGCGGAGGCGGCGCTGCCGGTTAGGCGGCGGGTCCGCCCGAGCGCCAGGGGGCGCTGTGGGTCGGATCGGCGGGCGCGCGGCAGGAACGCACGAGTCAGCCGCAGCCGCAGCTCCGGTCGCGTTCCCGGTCCCGCCGCGCGAGAAGCCGCCGCCTCGCGGGAGCCGCGCGAAGCCTCAGCCGCCGCCCCAACCGCCGCCCCTGCCCCCAGCCCCTCCGCGGCGGAGCGCCCGGCGCCATGCCCAAGAATAAAGGTGAGGCGCCTTCCCCTCCCCTCCCCCGGGCCTTCCGACCCGGCCCGACCCGACCCGACCCTTCCTTGTAACGACGAGGCCGGGCCCGGGCGCGGCGGCGCTCGGAAGGCCCGGCAGCTTCGCCGTCGCTCACGTGGGGAGCCGCCGCGGCTCGATGCCCGCGGGCGGGGCGAGGAGGGGGCGGAGGAGCCCTCCCGCCCACCCCATTTCACCCCACCCCGCCGTACCGGCGGGTCCCCCGGACCGGTTCCCCCTTTTCGGCCGCGGGTCCCGGATCGGCCCCGGTTGTACGGGGCCTGGCGCCGTGTCGGAGGCCTCTGGGGCCTGGCCGGGAAGGAGGGGGAGGCCCCGGTGGGGTTGAGCTGTCAGGGGCGCCCCTGCCTGCTGGCCCTCGGGGGCGGCCGTCGAGGAAAGCGCCGGGTGTGCGTGGCTCGCCGAGAGCTGCTGGGGCCGGCTCTTCCTCCCCTTTTCCCTCACCCCCTGCCCAAAGGAGAATAAGAAAGAGTGAGAGGAAGGGAACGAGAGGAGGGGAAGTACGAGCTGCTCATCTGTGGTCTTATGGGGAGCACTTAAGCGTCTCCCGACGTGTGTGCGTGCCTTTTTAAAAAGAGCATCTTCACGTCGACCCAAGGCTTTCCTCTGAGTATTTCAGGGGGTTCAGTACTAAAATAACTACTCAAATTATTCTTCTGTCCTTTAGTGGTTACATGCAGCAAATTGTCCGACCATTATATATGAGATATTTGGTAGCAGCAATCTGAAAAAAACGAAAATGGCCATCTTGTGGAAGTCCCTGTTCAAGGCTGCTGTCATTCCAGAGCAACCAGGACATCACAAACAGTGGAGGCTCTAATTTTCTAATTACTGTGTTACTGCTGAGTTAAAAATGTAGAGCTAAAAACGTTAAAAGCACAGAGAACCCCACAAGCCTGATTATTTCGTTCACTGTACTCACAGATAGTAACATATGATCTTTTTTCACCCCTTTTAATTTAGGCAAAGGAGGTAAAAATAGGCGACGAGGTAAGAATGAGAATGAATCAGAAAAAAGAGAACTGGTGTTCAAGGAAGATGGGCAAGGTGAGTTGTTTGCTATAGTATGGCAATGGCATTTTAGTCAGGTATTATTATAAGTGATGTACACTGGAAGTTGATACACAAAGAAAACATCTGGATGCCTGAGAAATACAAAGTTACTGTGGAATAAAAAGAAGTATTGTTCCTAAGGCTCCATTTCAGTTCTAAGTGGTACATTGAGCATAGGAGGAAAACTTCAGGAAAAGGGAAATTTTAAAAAGCTTCACCACTTAAAGAATAAAGCTTGCATCTCCTTGACCTTACTGTGATGCCATGTGTAATACAGTAACGTAGTAAACATTCACTAGAAATCCTTTGAGTTTGTTCTCTGTGAGGCTCTGCAAGCTTACTTGATGCAGTTAAGTGTTGGGAGTAGTTGCTGTATGACTCCTGGATGCACAGTCCTGCTTTCTGCTTCAGACCAACTCTAACATTGCCTGGATCCTTCTGTGAGCTCTCTGAAGCCACTGGCCTGGCAGAACACTGCATCTCACAGTTCTGCTGTCCCTGATGATTTGGCTCCTGGTTTGAGATGTGTAACAATTATTAGAACAGGAGCAATAGGTAAGGTCCTTATTTGGATGTTGTCAGGTAACATAAGCCTTGGGAGTGTTCAGCTGGAGGGTGATGACTAGGATTCCCCTTTCCCCTGCCATTAGGTGACAGTGAGCTCCCCTTCCTTTTGGCTTACCTTGCTTTGTGTGTGTCACACTCTTGCAATTGCTCACATAGAGATGAATACTTGAGTAGTGACCAGTTAACCAGTTGCTTTGTTAGAAACACAGAAAAAGGACTTACTGTAAAAATTGTAAATAAAGTGACCACTGAACTAATTTTTAAGCTCCTCCTGATATTCTGTGACAGTTATAAACAAAAAAGCAGTTGATTTTGATGCACCTGTAGGACTATAAATCTTTTCTGACTCCTAAGCAAAAATCTACTGAAAAATTTTTCTAAGTTATTAATATTCTCACGTGATTTGTACTATCTAGCTTAGGCTAAGGAAAGATTTTAGAATTCTGAAATGCATTTCTAGCTGATTGAGAAAATATTTTTTCTAGTGAGTGTGGGCAGTCAGATGGTATTATAATTTGTACAAGTTTTATAATAATTATTATATAATTCTTACAGGCTTTATTGTTTTTACTTAAATGGTAATACATTATGTTGCAAACTTTAATAGTGTGTGTGAAGTACTTCAGTGATTTCTGGAACTTGCTGAGGGAAAGATATTAAATCTGACTGTGACTTGGTAGCTATAAAGATTATCTGTAGTAAGCATTTCAAAGGAAACAGAAGCATGGATACAACCAAGAATGAGAAGTGTTAGGAAATAGGCAAATTGTGATATATTCAGCAGTCTGTGGCTGCCCAAAGCTCCTCTCACCTGTTTGAGTTTGATAAAATGTTACAGCATTCGTGTAATTTTAATCACAGTGGCAAAAGTTACTAGTTGTTTCATGAAACTATTTGTTTAGAAGTTTTACTCTGTGCTACTGTTCTGTCTCTTACAGAATATGCCCAGGTGATCAAGATGCTAGGCAATGGAAGACTGGAGGCATTATGTTTTGATGGTGTGAAGAGGTTATGTCATATCAGAGGGAAACTTAGAAAAAAGGTAATTCTGAAACATTGCAGTAGAAAACAATGGCATATTGTATGATATGTGATTGTAAAAAACTAGTTATTTAGCTTGATACAAAAGTTATTAGTTCTACAGTACCGAATATCTTAAACTTCTGTTTTGATAGTAAACTAGTTCTCCTGTTTGGTTTGCTGGCACAAAATTAAGCAGGCTTTTTGGTTTTGAGGGAGAAAGGGTGAGGCTTTTGGATGTGCATATTTCAAGGGAGATTTTTTTGGCTGCTTACGATATACAAATTTTTCGTATTCTAGAAATTTGTATGTGTGTGAAATATTAAGAAGCTCTCTAACTGTAGATGGGGAATTTGTTGACATTTGGAAAATCAGCATGTTATAATCTCAGACTAGATCAGTACTTAGCTTAGCAGAAGAACTGTTAACATGAAGATTGACACCCAGCATAGGAAAATAAACCTGCAAAAGGTTTTCTACAGCCACCTTTTTCATGTCCTATTTCCCAAAACCAGTAAGAATCAAGGTTTGATATCCCACTTACTCTGATCTGTGAAGGAACTGTGTAATTACAGTCATCTCCTCACTGGGTCACTTATCTGAGAATAGTTCAGTAAGGGTGGCTTGGGCAGTTTCTTTATAGCTTCCCAGAGGCACCTCAGATGCCATCATTTCACTGTCTATATCATCAGTTCCCAAAATACTTCTGTGCAGAGCTGATCTGCAGAAGTTGTACCTTCAGGGAAGTCAGGGGTACATGTTTGCAGTCTTCACTCTACCATTTTTAGATGGTGTCCCCTCTTGCACTTTTTCAGATCTTACAACTTTCTGGCCTTAGCTGGTGTATGGTACAGAGGAGGTCCTCTCGGATAGATAGATAGATAGATAGATAGATAGATAGATAGATAGATAGATAGATAGATAGAGTCTTTTCCCAATAAAAACAGACAGTTGCTGTGTTCTGGACTGTTCTACCTGTCTGGTTTTGGACACCAGTGAATGCACGAATCTTGGTATCAGTGCTAGCCCTGCTAGCTGCCTGCAGTATACAATATCGGCTACCTATTCCTCATGTTAAAAGAAAGGAAGTCTCAACTGGAAGATATTTTATCTCTAAAAAAATGAGGCTGATGTGGGATAGAACTATCTTGTGCATTAACACTTCCTGTTTTGGAGGCTTCTGGCTTTGGTTTGACTAATTAGCATAGTCAGTTACTGGTAACAACTCCATTAATATTTCTGTGCACTTCACTGTTCTTGTCCATCACCTCATTTATCAGGTTTCTCATTCATTTTTGCCCATGTGGAGCTTAGTTCACAGTGGTGCTGTGGCATGATTTCTGCTTTCTCAGAAATTATGACTTAACAACCACCTTGTTGACTAGAAGGTCTTCAAAGAAGTCTGATTTACGTTAGTAATAGCTCCGTAATGTGTAAAAAACTGTATTTATGGCCTTGGTTTTGCTGGTAGAATATGAAATTGGGTATTTCCAGTTTACTGGTTAGAAAGTAAAAATGATAGCTGTAGTGAAATGATTCATGTCCCAGTAAACCTAAATGTTCTGTGTGGCTCTTTGTTATAAAACAAAAGCTGAATTTCTGCAATATAACAAATGTTTTCTCTTTCAGGTTTGGATAAATACATCTGATATTATATTGGTTGGCTTAAGAGACTACCAGGTAATAATGCAGTGTAATTTGCCAATGAAGAGTATCTTATAACAGTTTTCTTTAGAGTTAAATACAGCTGATACCATTAGGAAATCCTGATGTAGCTTCTGAATCTGTATTTAGTTATGCTAAATCATGACTTTTAGCTTCCTAGTATTATAGAAAGATTGTCATGAGTAGATGACAAATCCTGGTTCAACTTGTTTTTCTAAACTGCACCCCGAGACTTTGTGATTGAAGGTGCTTATTGACATCACATGGCAGCTTTTTTTTTCAGGTTCAGCTGTTTGATGCTTGGGATCCTGTAATAAAAGGGAGATTGAGCCAAGCACCAAACATTTTATTGTGCTAATCAGAATTTTTGGTAATCAGAATTTTGAAGCCTGGATAAACATCAAGGATTTTACTTTAAGAGGCCAATTTATCAGTGATCAGTTTCCACTTACATTTCCAGAAATTGAGTAGTGTAATTTTACCTAATGTGAAGGTTAATAGAAAACAGTTGTCTAAAGTTTATTAGATATGTGCCTTCTTATGAATGTAAGTGTTGTGTCATTGGTTATTTGAAGGTAGATTTTGCTGCTGAAACGTACATTAGAGTTGTAAAATATCTAAGATGCTGCAGTTTACAGTATGTATTAAACTACTTAAGGCTAGGAAGTTTTGACACTTTCTTACTGGCCACCGGACATCTCACACCACACTGTGTATTCTCTGGAGAAAGGCAAATTTCAAAGGAATGAATAATACAAATGTAAAAAATAAAAATTTATAAATAATAATATGAATAATATAGTTGTGTAATGTAATTTTTATTAATCTGCTGAGGTTATGAGGGAGGGTTGTTTTTTTTCATAGGTGATTAATAAATTCTAATGAATTTGTATTTAGGATAACAAGGCTGATGTTATTCTAAAGTACAATGCAGATGAAGCCAGAAGTCTGAAAGCCTATGGGGAGCTTCCAGAACACGGTAAGAATCTTTTCACTTCAAACTGCAAGCTCATATTGGCCAAGAATATTCTGTCTATCTTGACTTGATGTGAGTATACTTCTTAATTTCTCTAAATACCTTTTTAGCTAAAATCAATGAAACAGACACATTTGGTCCTGGAGATGATGATGAAATCCAGTTTGATGATATTGGAGATGATGAAGAAGATATTGATGACGTAAGTAGTAAACTTAGATTTTGTATCAAATGCTTGAAATTGTCATCTTTGGCCATAAAGCTGCTTTTCATTGTTTTGGAGCAAGTAAAATAATAGGCTGATATTCAGAACAGCTCACCTCAGCGACTGCTTCAGAAAGTGGTGTGTGCATTCCAGCTTTCTGTTCTCTATTTGGTCCTACTATCCTCCTCCAGTTGCTTAAAGCAAATAGGATGCTTTAAAATATACATATTCATTTTCATTACCCTTAAAATGTCCAAAAGAAGATGAAAATTTTTTGACCTCATAGAGCTGGAGTTAGTTATGCAGCAGCCTCCATACAGACGATAATGTGTTCATATTGATACTTGAGTGCGTGCTTGAGGAGTTGCAGATTTGCAAGTCAGCAGCTGTGGATGTGTCTGGGTATGTTCATACTGAAGGAACTGAATGTGGCCCTCAGCACTGTTCTGTAAAATCTAAGACCCTTACAACAAGCTCAAGGTGGAAAGCGAAGTAGAGGATACAAGAATATTGAGCAATTTTAGTCGGATTTCTTTGCATCCCCTGCACAGTAGGCTAGAAAGCCCTCTTGGAGAGCAGGCACAAAGACTGGTGGGTCAACTCCTGTGGGCATCTCCATCGAGGGAGGGAGAGCCATAAGCTGCTGATGGAAGCTCTGCCAGGTACCAGCTGCCTGAATTGGTCACGGGCTATGTGGCTGTTTTGGGGGAATAGTTGCTATTTGTGGGTTTCACCTGAGCCCTCTGTTGTTTTAACAACCTTGCTATCTAATAATAGCTATAGAAATAATTGAGGGATTTGAGGTTTTCTTAAAAAGCAAAGACTTGAAGTCTTCATTTCTGTTTACTTAAAAAGATGCATCTTAGTAGTTACTGAAGTTAATCATAATCCTGAATTTACAGATTGTCACAGTCAGTGACAGCAGTGTTACTACTCATCAGTAAGCTGTGATCACCATGTACACTCTTACACTGCAGTTGTAAAACTGTTATGATTCAAATTGTATAGTCAACTGCAGAAGTAGAATCTGCTGTGAAATATTTTCTAAGGTGACACACTTTATTTTGCAGTTTAAGGATGAATGTATCCACAGGGTCAACTGTCCAAGAGGATAAATTGTAACTTAGTGAGCCAGTGAGTTAACTTAATTGGATAGACTGTTCTAAGTATATCATTATGTTTTAATTCTTCATCTTTTTAGTCCTCTCTCTCCCTGAATGGGTAATATGACTAATTCACTTTAAATGCTTATGTTATTTTGACTTTTTTTAGGTTCTCAATGTATAAGAAATTAGATCTCATATATTTTGAAAATATCCAAGTTTAGTTTTTCTTCCAGCTTTTGCAAATTGCACTTTGGACTTGTCAGTGGTTGAGCTTACTGAAGATTTAGCTTACTAAAGCTGGAAACACTTCCTAGTACTTCAGGTTTCTAATATAATAACGAAGCTATTGTAAGACATCAAAGCGATAAGTAGCTGTAGGAATTTTGAAAGAATAAAATTTGCAAACTGGTGGATCTTTGTGGGAGATAATTTATTTAATTGAGCAGCTATGATTGTTTATAAGCTTCTGTCAGCTATGCAATTTCATGTGAATATCACGCTTTAAGACAGAAAAAGACAAAGATGTAAAATGTGAATAAACTCTGAGAATCATCCTAGTGGACATAGAATGAAGTGCAGCTTCCAAGGTCATCCTTCACCTTGGCAGAACCTTTCCTTTGTTGTTTATGTCAGGAGAATTGCTAGAAAACCAAACGTTTTGCCACCAGTTTAATTTGGATAGCCAGTACTTACAGAAGTTACCCTTAAACTGTCTTGTGTTTGAGTATTGTGGGCTAATTTATGTCTGTAATTTATGCATAATTATATTGGCAAAATTGCTCACTTGCTTAACCATTGTATCATAACAGTGTGGGAGGGGGGACATAAGAGGAGAGGATTTGTTCAGAGAGTAAGAAAATGGGGTCTGAACACTGAGGCATGAACTGAGGCAAAAACACTACTATGTTGACTTGAAGTCTCCTTTAGAAATGAAGAGAGAGGTGGTTGAAAAAAATACATGTGAATTAAATATATGGTGTGGTGTTTTTGCTTTTCAGATCTAATTTGGAACAGAGGTTTACATTCCGACTTTTTTTCCTCCAAGGATTATCTGCATTGATATTTTGATTATTTTTGGGTGAAGTCCCTTTCTTTTAAGAAGACTGAAAATTCTTGGTAAAGAGTGTAGTTTGTTACATCAAAAGGATTTATTTTCAATGTTTGTTTTAAAGTATTTATATTTCTTTAGAAATGGATAATGCTGGATTATCACAAAGGTTCAGTGAAACACCACAAATATCTCTTCACCAATTAGAGCTTTGACCTCTGGATGTAAGTGAGATACAGTGACGTGGGCTGTAAAAGACTGCATTTTTCCCTCTTCTGCTTCCATCACTACAATTCCAGTTAAACTTGTATTTTGAAATAAAAATTGTTATCCTGTAATTATCATGGATTTTGATTAAATACAATAATACAATACCCAGTTCAGATTATTATCAAATCGGACTATGCAGTGTCTGTCCTTATACCCCTTGTCTTGATATTAACTTTAAACAGATTTTGGTAATATAAAAGGAAGGCAGAAATCTGCATTTAAATTCATAATGCGCGATGAATCTGCTTTTTGTGTCTAGTAGCATGCTGCTATTTTTATACTGATTTTGATAATTAAAAACACTCATTATTTCAGAGATGTAAATTTGCCACAGTTAAGGGTAGGGAAGAAGTAAAGAATAAAAAGTAAGCAGCATCTCAAAACTGCTCTTCTGTGGTTTAAGAATACAGTCTGTAGTTGCAGAAGATGAACACTGGGTGGCATCCAACTTATCAATGACAAAGAAGTACCGACCATTAACAGATGGGTTCATACTGAAAAAAACGTAAAATAGGTTTTCCCCAAAGTGAATGCTTAACATTCTTGGTATGTTAAACATGTAGGATATTTTTACATTATAGAAAAGGTTATGTTAAGAGTAGAGTTTTATTTTAATCTTAAATTCCATACGTTGTAAGGTACAACAGTAAAATTTATGTGAAGTTGGAATTACAGTATAAATGAGAAAATAAATTTGTGTCAAATGTAGGAAAAGAATCTTTTCGTCCCAAATAGGTCACTGAAATAAACTAATGGAAAGATTCTTCTCCAACTTCAGCCTGGAGGACTCAGTTAAGCTGAATAAAGACTAACACCATCATGCAAATATTATTTTGTGGTAGCCTTAGTTTCTTTATCTTCAATTATGTATTTAACAACTATGAAAGCAAGTTAATGGAAAACTTCCTTTTGTGCCATAAAAATCTGATTCTTGACACTTGTATTGGTTATCCAGTCTTTTTGGTATGATGTAAAGTGACTACCCCAATAGATAAAAACAAAATTACTTTAAATATGGAGTGGTCTCATTGGTTTATATTATTTTTCTAAGGAAGAGTTTTGTGCTATATTTGAACTTCCAGAACAAAAATGTCTTGTCTTTGCCTTTTTGCCTTTCATTATAGTGTCTCTTTTCCTTATGTGGGTCTGTTATCTTATTCTGGGGATAGCATTTTTTTTAGTAGTATTAAGTAATTTTGCCAAAACATTTCTTGGGTTTTGAACATTTGTTGTAAAAACTTGGTAAATACTGAGAAAAGTTACTACCAACATAGCATTCTTACTCCACTGATCTTGAAGTATATGAATTTACTGTCTTTGTATGCCTGCAAGGTTCAGCTGTGAAGCAACACAAATGCTGTAATGTTTCAGAATAAGTTTTACTAACTGTTCCCTATCTCACTGGTTTCCTCACCTTCTTAAGCAGACCATGAGCAGCTCTGAAAATGGTTAAAAGCTCTCAAAACTGGTCTTGACATCCAAATGCCAGAAGTGTCTGTCCTTTCAGTTATGCTAGCAGAAAGGTTAATGATTAAATGACAGTGATTTTTTACTGAAAATACAGATGTTATGGAAATTATACTTGCAAAAATCAATATTGTATTTGTGGGGAAAATGTAAAGTGCATGGTCAATAGTAAGGAGAAACACAAACGAATACACTGCTGTTGCAAAGAACTTGTGTCACTGTACTGATCTTCTCCAGTACAACAGACTTCACTGTGAAAGAAAGCAGAAAATCTGTTTCTGGTAGAATTGGTTATGGTTTGTGTGTTGCCATCCTTGGATGTACTTCCTCATCTCGTTTCTCTGCCTGCTGCTAAAGCTCCTTTCATAGCCCAATCTAGGGAGCTTTATACTGTCCCTTCTTGTTTCTCTTCTCTTTCAGGGGGGAGAAACAATTTGCACAAGTAGCTCCTTTTTCCATGTCTCCATGCAAAGACCAGTGGTAAAACAGTAGCTGCCAGGCAGAGGATTGCAAGATTGCTGACTAAAGCCTTGAAAAGTGCTCCATCTGTAACAGTATTTTTTAGATAAATTTTTAATAATTCTTGTTTAGCTTTGGGAACTGCCGCTGGCTCTCTATAGAGTAAAATTGAAAGTAGGGATTAAAAAAATAATTTCCTGCAGCTAAAGTGTCAACTACGTGTTCTCTGAAATGTTTCCCACTTGGAGGTCTTCTCTGTGATTAAAACTTCGAAACATGATTGTTCCAAATCTTCTTTGATTCTCTACCTTATAATAAAGGCAGTTGTGGATTTGGTTGGGCAGCACTAATGCTTTTCCACCTTAATCCTGAGTCAAATATAACCCAGACACACGCACTGGAAAAAAGCATGTTGTTTTGTTTTTTTTTTTCAAATGCACACACCTCTGCCCTCCTTACTCTAGAGGAGGAAGAGCCCATGGTTGTTGGACTCTTTACTTGTTACTCTGGGTTATAACATGTTTAAAACACTGTAGGTGCTGCTATGCACATATGTGGTACTGTGTGCTGGTGCCATACGTGTATTTCCTGCATGGTGCCATATGTATATATATACACACAAATTAGTGTACAGTATACAACTTGGTAGAGGCTAAGCTGGCACGACAACCACTCTGGGTGGTTGCCACAAATCTGAGTGACAGGCACAAATGAAAATGAGTGGATGAGTGAGGGTGATGTTTTGCTCAGTGTGGGACCCAGCTGTGCTCCTGAGCGGATTCTTTGTGATGAGCAGTCAGGATTTGTCTTGCTGGGACTCATGCTGGGACTGCTGCTCCCTGGAGACCTCTGGTGATGAGGTGAGGACTGTTCTCAGGTAAGCTGGGGTGTCGACTGTTCCTGCTGTTGAGCAAGTGCTAATCTAAACTGTAATCATTTGCTGTTACCGAATATTAATATCAAAGGACTCGAATACCTCCATCATTGATTCATTAGATGGCTCAAGCCTCGGTTTTCATCTGTGGAGACTGGTATGCTATAGGTAATTGGACCACTTCCTAGAAGTGAGGACTTGAAAGTTTATGCAAGTGCAGCCTTTTGGAATAAGTGTGGGAAGGTAGAAGTAATATTTGAAATAATCCTGCAGTAGCCTCAATGCAGCTTTATTTGTCCCTTGAAACTTGAGGCCTGTTGATGGCTTTTATGAAGGTAGCTGCTGGCAAAGCTTACTTGTTTTGTTATAAAACCATGTGCCATGCCCTTTGGGGAAGGAGAGAAAAGAGGTGAGCAGGGAGGATGCCTGTAATTTCTTCTGTTGTTTTTTTTTTCATTGCAGCAAGTATGAGTCAGTTCCTGTTGATTAGTTGAGATCACTTGTGTTATATCTTAGCCATCAGATTTAATGCCAAAGATCAACTTTGTGACTATAAAATACAATCTCAACCAACTACAGAGGCAACCCAAAACCAGTGAGTACCTTTATATATTAATTACATCTAGGAAGTAGGTGCTAGCAGCAGAGTGCCACTAGAAGTATACAAAGACTTCCTTCAAGTGCTCGTTTGCTCCTGAGCCATGTTTTGGGATACAGACTTTTTAATTAACCCAGGTATGTTTTCAGACTTTTCTTTAGATGGTTAGTGGAACAAAAATACTTCAAAGAATACATGGACAAGACTGTGTTAGGTTTTTTCCTGTTTTTCTCATGTTTGTGGACAGAAAGGACACTTTCGCGGCAGTTTGTATCCAGGCTGACAGCTCCAGAAAGAAGAGTTTAATCAGAAGACAAAGAGCTTTGGTAAGAAGGAGCCTGCTACTGTATCTCTTGCCTAACACTACATTCTCCTTTGAAGTGCTCCTGCTGTGTTGTGCAGGCACTCATTCTTCCCTCTTGTAAATGTGAAGAGCTTGTATTTGTGTTTCTAGGCTGTGATGGGGTAGGAGTCTCTTCTGCAGTCCCCAGCACCTATAATCTTTAATCAGCCCTACTCGTCTTTATGGTTCTGTGAATGAGTTTTATTCCCGGTTGAGGAAGATCATCTGCAAAATGGCTTTGCATGCTTGGCCTCTGGAGGGAGCAGGCAAGCAAAATACCTAAGTAAACTTAGCAGATGAGAACAAGAAGGTTGCCTCCTCAATAGGAGTTTCTGTCGATGGATTTCAGAGACTCAGAGTTGCCTAGTGTCTGCAACTCTTATTTCTGGGAATGGAAACACTTCAGACATATATTTTTTTAAGGTTTTTTGAAGCATATCTCCACCTTCCTAAAGAACGAGCACGTCAGTACAGGGTGAGGTGCAAGCCTGTCACTGGCAGCAGCAGTGATGGGTACTGGTGGGTACCTCTGTGGTGGATACAGCAAAGAGCAGCAGATACAATAGAGGATCCTTGTGGGACACCCAGACCTCCATGGGTTATACAGTCTCTGCCATCAGTGGCACCTGCTCCTAGGGAGGATTCAGGTTTGTGACAACAATCAGGACAGTGCTGGGACTCTGCAGTCACTGTGTTTGGTCTTTGCTTAGAAAGAAAAGCCAAGACTTCAGAGTGCCTGAGGAAACAGCTTCTGACTGTAGGGTGTCATCTTCAGACTCAGGATACAACCTCACAGTTCTCTGCTGATAATTGGCTGCAGTATAGGAACCTGAAAAGAAATGAAAAGGAAGAAGTTACAGATGTTTTTAATGTATGTAGGCACAACCTTCCCATAGATTTAGCCAAGACTACCTTAAGCTCTGGACAGGTAGTTGTTTAGATTTTTAGTTGTTTTAGATTTTAGATACCTACAGTATCTTACTCTCCATGAACCTGAGGGTTATGAATTTTTAATTGAACACATGATTCTTCACAACTACATGGCATTTGGAAAAGAAAAAGAATGGGTGTATTTATTTATTTCAGTATTCATAAAGATGTTAGATGGTTCTGCCAGCTCTGTTAGCTAGAGACATCTTGAAAGATGCCCTAAGACCCCAGTCTTACTGTATCCCACTTAACTGAGTGGGTCAGAAGTAAATATTCACAAAGGTGTTGGAAACATGTAACAGCATAGGGATTGTTTCACTAAAAATGTGAGTATGCCACCTATAAGTGGAAAAAATTCTGTCACTGGTGTATTATTACACTACCATCAACTAATGAAACAATTGTTGAAAAGTGGAAAAAGCTTAAATTAACTATTTAATTAACTAGTGTTCCTCTATTTACTTATGTTGTGTAACCCTCCACAGCCTCCTTCTCTTCCCATCCTCTCCCCAGTGTTAAAGGATGCTATCATATTGCTAGGCATATGTTTTGTCTACAAACGTAGGAAGTGTTCTCAGACGTCATGAAATGTTTTAAACTAAGCTGCTGTAAAGTTACTGTTTAGGGCTACAAAAGTCAAGGTTAACAATGGTATTTAGTATAGGATGATACAAAAAAAATAATGTATGGTAACTAAAAAATAATATGACCAGTAGCTGAGTATGTGTTATTATAGGGAACTTAGGTTTACCTAGCAATAGTTACATAGGCAGATATTAGAGAATCAAAAGTCATTGACTGTGTCTGATTGAAGGCATGGGGAAGCACAGAGAAGAAACAGCTTGAGTGGTAAATGAACAGTAACTTTCTATTTAGAAGACAGCATGACTGTGATTACTTGCACAGATTGACATCCTAAACCAGTTAAAATAATAGAAGGGGTTAAAGGAGGAAAGTATGGCACCCAATAGTTTCCTAATTTAATACCTGAGCCCTCTTTGAAACAGGTAATTTCCCCATTGCTGGTTTTCAAACTAACAGTTGCTCTTTACTGAACAGTTTTTTCACTCTTTTTTTTCTGTACTCAACAAAACTTGTGCATGAGATGGGTGCAGAAGATGGGATGCATCTTTCCCCTTTTGTAGGCTGCTTGTGCAGTATTAGAGGGGAAAGTTGTGTGATCTAAAAATGTTTTTAGCTCAGGTGACCACATCTATATGTAGCACAGTGAGAATATGCCTTTGGACAGCAAGTTTTTAATGACTTCCTTTTTTGTGCTGTGAACTAGAGGCTAAGTGTCCTTTAGCCCCTGTTCCAAGCCTCTTGCATAGATGATGCAGTCAAGCATGAAGAACAAGGTGTAATCAAGCTAGAACCTGAAAAAATCTTTCATGGTATTGGGTAAGTTAACACTGATCCTCAGAACACACTAAAGAACAAGGTATGTGAGGAGAAAATGAGATCCAGTGGAGATTAGAAAGACAGATCTTGCATATCACCCACACAGTCAGATTATCCATCAGGTATCTTCTGGTTTTAGCTTCTCCAAGTATGGCTACTCTGCCACTCTCCTTTACATACATGATGTTTTATTAGTTCTCAATTGAAACCTAGAATACTGAATTCAAGGTCAAATCCACAATACAAGGAAGAATTCAGATGTGTGGAATATATGGAGATATACTACCCTCTGAGGGGTTAAAAAAACCCAATAGCTAAACAAGCAAAAATCCCACACCTCTAAAAAGGAGGCAATTAGATTACCCCTAACCTGAATATGGTGAAGCAAGTTCTATTAGTGGCGACACCTGAAAATCCTGTTGACTATAAATGGTGTTATTGTCATTTGCCTATGATTATAGAAATCATGTGGACTCTCATTAGCACAGCAACTTGCCTGTTGCAAGTACCAAAAAAAGCTCACTTTTTAGATGCCAAGTATGCAGGTGCCTCTGATTCATAGAATCGTCATGGTTAGAAAGGACCTTCAAGATCATCGAGTCCAACTATCAATCCTTCACCACCTTAACCACTAAATCATCTCCCAAAGCATCACTTCTACCTGGGATGGAAACTCCACCACCTCGCTGGGCAACCAGTTCCAATGGCTCACCATGCTTTCAATGAAGAATTTTTTTCCTATTATCTAATCTGAACCTCCCCTGGCACAACTTGAACCCATTACCTCTTGTCCTACCGCTGGTTACTGCGGAGACCCTTTTGAAAGCATTCTCCCTTACACCATCATCCAGCACTTCTACAACAAAGGTCTGTGACCAGCACAGAAGAGGCAGAATTTGTTCATAGGTCTTATTTGTTTCAGTTTCATTTAACTCAGAAGATGCTCTATAACTCTATTGTACTGCAGACAGAATCATAATTCTGCAATTATCTTTCTATTGAAATTTCTGTGTCAAATGGACTATTACAATTTGATCTGCTCCATCATGTCAAACTGTATTGAAAACCTGGTAAATTTACATTCTGTTCAGAAGGAACTGCCTTTCGTATGCAGCTTATTCTGAACTGATAGAGGCAGTGGCAGTCCATGGATTTAGAGGAAAATTGTGATCTTCAGTATTTCCTGATGGAGAAAAAATAATTTAATGCAACTGAGAAAGATACACTTTTTTCTGTATCATGCAGTGTGGGAAACTACTGGGGTGAGAATCAATATAATTCACAGCAGAATATTTCTATTCATATCAAAACATTTCCCACTGTTTTGATAACCAAAGGCCAAAGAAAGGCTAATTAGTAATTTAGGTCCTCTTTGTTTCAGAAATGGCAGAAGGCACAACTGGGACTTAATGTGGTGGAGAACAAAGTCAAATAAACTAGAAAGGTGAATGGGTGCCAGGGCAAGGGAGTGAGGGATGTGCAACACAAGTGTGACTTTAGTTCTCCTCCTTAGTTGCAGTCTCTTGCTGTAGCTTTAGCTCCAGAAAGTGGATCGATGAGAGGTGTTGTTTCAGTTACGCAACTCACCAAGGTGTTTCTCACCTGTTGAATCTTCTCTCTTCAAACAGGCTTAGTGACAATCTTCTACTACCACTCATGAAACCAAACAAGTTAATAAATGGATTATTTTAATAATAGGGCTTTAATAATAAGCTGGTGTAAAGATCTGAGACCTGCTGCAAAATCATAAAAACGCTGGTTGGAAGGCACTTCTGGAGGCTGCCTTTGAGTTCAATCAGCTCAGCCCTAGATTATGTCACTCTTGGCTTTGCCTGAGTCTTGACAGCCCCCAGTGACAGAGATTCCTCCACCTCTCCAGACAACCTGTTCTAGTGCCCAGCTACCCTCTTGTTCATTTTTAGTTCTGGTGCCCTATCTGAACCTCCCAAGCTGCAAACTGTGGCAATTGCCCTTTTGTTAGACCAGCTGACGTGCAAAAAGAGCTTGGTTCTGCCACTTCCTAGTTATCTTTTTAACAGCTGGCAGCTGTTGAGCAAGTGCCCTCTTGACCAGAGGTATCAAAAACTTAACACAGTATTTTGTGTATGGCCTCACCAGTACGAAGTAGAGATGATGAGCAAATTGTTCTCGATGTGCTGACCACGCTCCCAATGTTCACTGGGAAGCAATCTTGGAAGAGGATCACACACTGAAGAGTTTGAATTCTGGACTGGGATCAAGGCTAATTTGGTTGATAAGAACTTAAATTTTGAAGTAGGGAACAAAGCTGAGAAAGGTTAATTTAATCTGCATGATGATAATGTAGCAGGAAGGAGATATCAGAGGGTCAGAAAAATGCCAATACTGATAAAAAGCACTTGCTGGCTAATAGAGAGTGGGGAAGCATTGGCTAAAACGTAGCCTGCTGTGGCCAGCATGAAGCTATTACATTGGTACAATAATCAGAGGATCCAGAACAACCAAGTCAGAATGTGTAGTACAAACACCTGTGAGGATTAGCAGTTGTGGATGGAATATCAGGACAGAAGTACATACATCATTTAGGAAAGCTAGAAGAGGAAATTAAAGGTGGTGTCATAGCATTATCTGTTAATGACTTAAAGAAAGAAAAAGGGCAATATGCATAACATGGATCATGTTTGAGATAAAATTGTTTAGAGAAAGGCAGAAAAAATACTGTACTGAAATATCAGAAAGCCTGAAGTATCTGAGAGAGGTTGGGGAATTGGATTTAGACAGGGATGTAGATCTCTGTCACGTCATTGTTAGGAACTCTACAAATACGGAAAAGTTTAAGTCTTCAGATTGGCAGACCTTCCTATTTCTAGGTGTACTAACAGATCACTACACTACAGTAACAAAATATCCAAGAGTGCTATGAAAACTTGCTGTCGTATGTCTTGGAAGAAATATGCAGAATCCATAAACTTTTTTTTAACTACAAGTAAGAAATTTTCATAACTTTCAACTGATTTGATGTGAAAAGAAATTCTGAAACTGCAGAACTCTTACTGAATAGAAATGTTGCATTAGCCATTTTAATTTATTCCAGCTAGTTGGGTTTGTTGCATAAGGTTGTATCTTCAAGTTGAGCTTGAAGGCAGAGTAAATAACTTCGCTCATAATTATGACAAATTAATTTAAAATCTTTTTAACTGTCAACTCTCTGATATGCAGTAAAAATCTTAAAAAAAGAAAATACAAGATATGTACTAGACAGAATGCTTGCAAAACCAACATTATGCAGTTAGTGCCATCCTTAACATTATTTCCACAGAATCTGTCATGCTTATTTTTATTAACTCGGTAGTGATTATGAAATATTTTTATTTTCTATTTTGGTCTCTATGTTAGCTACAGAGGTTTGCAAATATTTACAAACCACATTCACTATGCTTGTTCAGTTACAACTCCCATAATATCCAAATCTAGAGGAAGCAGCATATTCCATGAATTGCTGTATTGGCAGGGAGGCAGGAAATGGATCCTTAATTGTATGTGGTAATGATCTTTAACCTGTGAAACTTAGGTAAGTTAATGTTTGATTAACAGCTGATGTTTAGTCAGGTTTTGAAAGGAAGGACAACCATCTAAATACATCTCTGTGAGACATTGGTAAATTTTTTATTTTATCTTTTAGCATATCTATTTCAAATTTCTTTGTTGAAGGTTTACACATTATGAATGGAAATAAATGATTTTTCTGTATAAAGGCAGATTGGGTAATTTGTTGTAGCTGTGTTGAAATCAGTGGAGCTTAGCCTGAAGATCCATTTCATTCTTGATGAAAAAGATTTGTCAATAGATCTGTTTTAAAATGCTCAGTATAATATTTTATACCCATTGATTTGAGATTCATCTCAGCGTTTTTTTCAGAAGCTGCTTGTTTCGAAGTTTATTGATTGCATTTCAATAACCAGGAGACCTTTAGACTGTTAAGCATCTACAGGCATAGCCTGATTTATCTTGCATTGAAAGCAACAAAGAATCACTGTGACCAGCATCACATTCTCTGCATTTGAACACTCCAGGTTACATGCATGAATAAATAAATGACACATTCTATGGAAGTTAAGTAAGAATAAAAATTGATTATGAAAGTGAATAAAATTCTCATATTTTACAATGGTCTTTCTCTCTCTTGCAATAAAAGCTATCAGAATTCAACTTCTTACTCTGGGCAGGTATTAAGTATAATAAAGTCACATTTCTAATAGATAAAAAATCAGTGAATGTTTATGTTGTGTTATGTGATGTTATGTTTATGGTTAGGTTATGAAAGCAGACCTAAACCACTCTTGCTCCTCTTCTCCAATTATTATTATGTCTGTCGCACAGTTATTTTATGGATAGTGCTCAAAAAGGCTGAGGCACTGGACTTACCAGGAGTAGGTGATGGGGTGAACACAGGGCATGCAAATGATGGCACTGCAAGAGTGAGGCAGAATTCTCTGTGAACATGCAGAACTAGTCATAAATTCATGTAGTTCTCAAGACTGCCTGGCTTCTTGGATCTGCCTGGTCTGTACATTCCAGAGGTTTTGTATTCCCATAGTCATCACAACTTGCCTTCAAGGCAACTTAATTTCTTATACACAGGATGGTAGTTTAACTGAAAAAGTAAAAAACCAATTATCTACTGTCTGCCATTTGATGCAGAATGATTATTATTCAGTGATAACTAAACTTAATTAGTTTCATGATATTTTAGGTATTCAGTCAGAGTAGAAATATCTTAGGGTTTAATATTCAGTAACCTTGAGAACAGCTCATTATTGATCTGATGTAGGTATGTTTCTGATCATGTTTCTATCGTACATGAATATGCCCCTTTATGAATAGATGTAATGCTGGGGAAGGAAAGATCCCCTTCCTGGCAAAATATGCTGATGCAGCTTAACAAAATTATTACAAATAATTGCAAATCCTGCAGGCGAGTATCAATCACTTCAGCAGGTGGTGAACAGAAACAGAGAAACATTTCTATGGCTGCAGGGCAGACATTCTTTCCTTCCCAAGCAAGACTTATCTTCTCCTGCCTCTCCCAGCAAATGCTAAGTCTATGTCACATCCTGTTAAAGCATGAAAAGCTAACAGAGCTTTCGTCTTTTCTTTGCCTAATACTGCAGTGAAGAACCTTTAGTTTAATCCCAGAATCAAAAGCAATCCTAAACTCATCAAAATCTCAATAGTTCATGTTCCCCAGTTATACTTGGCCACAAATCTGCAAAGCAGTTTATGACATAGCTCTTAAGGTCCATGGCTCACAAGGTTTTGAATCTGGAGAAGAGCAGGAATTTAGTGGTAAATAAGGAAGGCCTTATTTATGAGAGAACTTGTAAAATAGTACATATCAGCTTTCAGTGAAAAATTTATGAAAAAATACTCATTTAAATCAGGTGTGAAATAGGTTTGTGCTGCATTCCACTACTGCTTATCCCATTACTATGCTCAGTAAAGTAGGGTGTGTAGGCAGGGCTATGTTTGTACATGATTTAAAATGCTCATAAAGTAAATAACGAAGGATGAGGTGATGAGAGAGTTCATCTCTTTCTCTGTTTTCACTTATTTTTTGTAAAGATTGACCCCACCAGCGTTAACTTGTTGCAAGTCAAATAGCTCAGGATGAACTTCAAAAGATAACATACGAGTGAGAATATGCCCATAGCTCAAGGCATTCTAGGAGTATAAAAAAAATATATATGGCATAGTATATTGGGTAAAAGATGTTTGATTTAATAAATTGTGTGTGGGGGGGTAATATCTGTTTTCATGTGGAGGATAGCTAATACACTTTCTGCATTCACAGTGACAAATACAAATGAAATCCATTATGATTCATCTTAAAAAATATTTTAACATTAGGATGATATTATTCACTGAGTGACATTTCTTTGCTGTCTAAGTACATAAAAAGAAAGCAGAAGGATGTAGCTCAAGCTTTGCCAGACTGAGTTGCACATTGGTTCTGCTCTTCAAAGAAGTTTGAAAAGATAGTTTAATTCCTGCATATATTCTGCCTTTGGCTTGTTAGATAGTGAGAGACAAATAGAAATCAAAACCATTTCACTGGGACTAATTCAGCTATATTTTATAAAAACATTTATGACTTAAAGGTAGAGGTCCCTTAAAAATACCACTATGACTCTTTGTTCAAAACAGTGGTTTTAAAAGAGAGCACCATTTTGCTGTTGATATCTAGCTTCAAGACTGACACTACCAATGTGCTTTGAAGAACAGTTTCACACATCTGGAAAAAATCCAAACATTTTCTCAATTATCATACTGCATCTCAGTTTACAGTCTCAGTGCCTAAGAATTTTGCTTGTAAAACTGATGCTTCATGAGGAAGATTTCTTATCAGCCAACAGGTCCACGAGCATTTCTGCCATTTGCAAACCTTTTTTTCACAGCAATTCTCTAAGTACAATTATGATTTATAATGGTTTTTAAAAGCATGCTAATGGCAGCAAATTAATGATTCAGCAGTTGGCAGTAACTATTATTAGTTATTATGTTCTTCACTTATGACTCTTTTTAACTTGTAAGTCATCTTCTGTTTCTCTTAGAGGACATGAACTTAGCCCATGAAGAGGAGTACTTGTCTGAAAAAATACTTTGGCGTGACCACTCACTTTCATTCAGAAGTTATACGAGATGGAAAATGTGTCACTGGACTTCAAGAAATTTCAGAAAAGGAAGGATGATTTTAGAGATAAAGCAGGCAAATACTGTCTGTGGGAATTGGATTTCCCATCTTTGACATGCAGTGTTTGCATGACACTGGGTCAGCCTCTCTAACTGGAATACCTCGAGCAGCCGTTCTGCTTGCCTCACTTTCTTGGGTTCTCAGATTGTTGGCTCTTGATTCAAACTGGCCAACAAGAGAAGAAACTGCAGATCATCACATATTTATTATGTCATAGATTTGGCCAGTTTTTGCTCACTGTTCTTTTCCCTCAGAAGCATTCCTAGGGATAGACACCTTTGGTTGCATAGCTACAACCACAAGATATAAAAAACACTGAAAAAGCAAGCCAAGCTTTTCAAAATTAGTTTATGCTTTAGACAAATTTTACTTAAATATCTGCTAAGGTGGCAAAATTAGCAGGCCTTCCAGCTTCTTTCTGCCTGTGTCCTTATCTGACTTTAAGACTTTTACCTCCCAGCAGATTTACCTCTGCCATTTTCTCAAACTTAGGTTGACTATCAACTCTCATGGCTCACTTACGAATATTTGCACAGACCTGTTTTCAACAAAGTACCTGCCGAAAACTTGTGGTAAAAAAGAAAAATATTTTCCAGAAAAGAAACCCAAAGTGTTGTTGATTTGAACAGCACACAGCGCACTGTAAAAAAAAAGAAAAAATGTTTTAAGGTACAACAACCTGGAACATGTACTACCAGAGTTTCATTCACAAAGGGCAAATGGTGTGCCAGATGAGGAAGGCAGAATAGCCAATGATACAAAACCACTTTCCCGGTCACAGGGCTCCCATGATGTGCCTTACAGAGACAAAGTTGTGCTTGGGAGAATTCCTTCATTGCCTTCTAACTCGTGCTGGAGAGCTGATGCTCAGAGGCTGCCCACATCCCTGTGCACACACAGCTTCCCCCTGCCCAGACCTCTGCCCTCACAGGCAGCACTGCAGTAATTCACACCACTAGTCCCAGGGAGTGAGGAGAAACTTCCCTGTCCTGTCCTTCAGCTACCCAAGGCTGCAGGGCTGTCATTCCTTCCCCTGTCAAGTGAAACCTCACGTTACTCCTGTTGATGTGTTGCCTCCAGAACAGTTTCCTTTAATGTGATCTGAAGGGACAGGAGAGCAAGGTAGTGGGTAGAGTGTCAGAAAGGGACACGGTGACACCTCCAACTCAGAGCATGCAGACACTAGCTACAGTCCCATAACAGCTGAAAAAGGCCCTTTAGCTGCTCTGGGCAAGGAAATAATCTTGTTCTGTGAAGTATGGGCAAGTTTTAAAATATTTCATAACTTCCCTTTTTAAAAGTTGAAGATTTAAAATATTCCCCTGAGTTTCTCTATTTGTCATGAAGAAGGAAACACACATACTTCTGAAACTAGCTCCTGCTGTAAGTGCATTCCAAAGCTTTGTGGAATTTAAGTAACTCACTGCATCTGGTGCTTCAAGATCCATAAAGTATTCGAAGTCAAACCTGAGCAAGAACGGTTATGGACTTGTTTCTTGGGTACTGGTAGGTGCACATTGTATTAAATGCACTGGTGCCCACTTTAAAATATCCTGCCAACCTCTACAACATAAAAGAATTAACAAACAGCTATGGGCAACTTCAGATACATTTCCTTCTGTTAGTTCTTCCCTGTGTGTAAAATATGGTAGTAGGACTACTTCAACTTAGAAGGCTATTGTAAAAAATTTATTAATCCTTGAAGGAGTTATGAGAGTACCACAGGAAAGCCATCACGGAAATTAATTAACCTGCCTTCAAGGCAGTGTTTGAAGAAGAATGTACAGCGAATATGACATGAAAGATTCCACTTCACATGATGAAAATGAAGAGAAACATTGAAGAACTACACATTAATTAAATACATCCTTTGCATCAAATGAGGCAGGAGTCTTGTGGAAAAAACACTCCACAAAGGTAAATTCAAAACTGACTCATATCACATACTACATACAACACCGTAGGGGGAGGTTTTTTGAGTTTTAATGTTTTCCATACACTTTCTTCAAGTTTCCTTTAAGACCTTTTTTCCCCAGTCTGTATATTGGCGAGGCTGTGAGCCAGCTATCAGAGAAGATTAAAGCTGAAGGAGCCTGGTTATTTCTCCAGGTGACACCCTGTCTTAAGGGCTTCACACCACTTAAGACTCAGCACTGGAAGGCTCAAGTACCCTGGGGCAGATTCTCCTGTGGTCCCATCCATCCCTCTCCACCCAACCACCAACTCCTGCCCAAATACCCTCTCTGCAGTTTCTCCCATATCCCCTTCTCCATCTTCTGGCTATACTTCTCCATCTTTTTCTGTTTCCATTCATACCCCCCACATCCATTCTCTGCTTTCCTAATGGCCAGTCTGGAGACTCATCCTCTCTATTTCCTTTCCCTCAGTGCTAAGCCCATGTAATTTGCACTGAGACCTGCTGTTCTTCCCCATGTGTTCATCAGGCACCAACAAGCTAAATCTTATTTAAGATTACAGGACAGTCATATTTCTTTTGGTTTTGTTACCAAAAGAATTTTGTTACCCCCTGGAAATCAGAAGGCACATCTACAGTTTGACAGGTAGGATTTTTCTTCTGTAACATGAGCAATATAGAACAGTTTCATCTTTTGACAAGTAGAATAATTTTAAGTGGAGCCCCTTGACAGAAGTTTAGCCTGAGAAACATCTGGAATGAAAACATCAATTGACACTTTTAAAATTAGGCAGTTATAAACAAGGAAAACTAAATCTCACTGATAAAGAGACATTAGTAATACTTTTTACTATATGCACTGACAAACCCAAAATCTGTCTTGTTAAACATTTACAGAGGTCTATGAATGCACAGACGAGAACACCACTTGAATGTACAGATGGAAGACAAATTGTTCACCAGTGCCCCAACAGATTAATTTACACTTATTAAGAAACAGTCACTTTCTGAGAGACATATCAGGAAGCAAAACAAATTTTTACAATGTGGTATAATCTGTACATTCCCTTTTTTCAAGGACATGTAGTGGTAGGAAGTGATAGGTTTTGAACTGGAAGAGGATAGATTTGAATTAAGTATGAGAATTCTTTATTGTGAAGGTGGTGAGACACTGGTTGCCCAGAGAAGCTGTTCAAGCCCATTCTGTGATTCTACGCTTTAAAAAAAAAAAAAAAGGAAAATACTTTCCTCCTCCACCCTCTTATATTGACTGTAATCTGTACTGTATTTTTATCTAAAGAAGAATATGACAGGAATAGAATTGCTAGACAGAAAGAACAGAACAAAAAAGCTAATAATGAAAAGTGTGAATATTAAGTAAGTCTTAAAGTTCAGTTTTGGTAAGATGGCACTGGAGCTGAAGCAGTAAGGTTTTTTGGTGTCTAGCAGCATTTCTGGCAACATTTCAAGGCAGTGGAGTAGGAGCTGCCCCAAGGCCACAGGCCCAGAGGCCCTGGGTGTTTCTGCAGTGCAGTGCAGGGTCCCATCAAGGTCAAGAGGCAGCGGAAAGCGGCAAGGGAGGAGTGAAACAAACAAACTGTGTCTTAAACCTGTTTTGGTTTGATTTTGGTTTTTTGTTTTTTGTTTGTGGGTTGCTTTTTTTTTTTTTTTAACAGTTGCGTATAAATGCTAAGAAGAAAAAAAAAAAAAAAGAAAAAAAAAAGAAGTGAATTTATTTCACCTCCTCTAAAGCTGAGTACAACCAGGTGAGCAGACCCCCTCCCGCAGGCCTGCATGGGGGTGACCACCAGCAGCAACCTGGACGGGGAGAACACACTTGTGCCCTTCCCCAGCGCCATCGATGCCACCGAGACACCTGGATAGAAAAAAAAAAATAAATCTAGAACAACCGGAAAAAAACAGCAGGACCTCCCAGAACGCGGGAGGACGCGTTGTTTGTCTTTCCGAGACAAACCCATTAAAGGTGCTATCACCAAACCGGGTTCCGACCGAACCTTGCGGCCCAAACTGCCCAGAAGGGCGGTGGGCCGGTCTCCCCGCGGCCCGGCCCGGCCCGGCCTTCCCCGTCCCGCCGGGGGGATGCAGCGGGAGCCGGGGTTGGGCGAGGCTCTACCGAGTCCCCCCACCCACCGCCCTCAGCGCCCCGGGGCGGGGCGGGGCAGAGGCAGCACCTGGCGGCGCGGCAGCCGCCCCCGCCCCGCGGAGGAGGCAGCAGGAGCGGAGTCGCCATCGAGCGGCACCAGGGCTGCCGTCGGCCGCCGTGCCCGGCCCAGTCGCCGCTCCTCCTCCCCTCCCGCCGCACGGTGTCAGGTGCCGCGGGGACGGGCAGTGCGCCTGTGCGGCGGCCGCTGGGCGCCGGGGAGCGGAGCGGAGGGCAGCGCCGGCGGCAGAACTCGGAGGTTGCCACCGGCCGAGGAAGATGGCGGAGCCGGGGGCTGCGCGCAGTTACCCGCGGGCGACAGGTAGGGGATGAGTCTGCGGCACCGCAAGATGCTGGAGGACGGCGGCTCGCCCACCCGCCTGCCTTCGCTGCCCCCGGAGCCGTCCCGTCCTTTCCCGCCGCGGGCCGGGGCTGCCGGAGCCACAGGGGGCGGCAGGCGAGGGTCCCTCCTCCGCCTGCCCGCCAGGTGCCGGCCGGCGTTGAAGGTCCGGCCGCCATCTCGCCCGGGCCCGGTGCGGCGGAGGTGGGGAGCGGCGGCCCCGACCCGGTGAGGGATGAGGCGGGTTATCCCCGGCGGGAGCCGCAGGGGCGCTGACGCCGGGAGGCGACGCTGAGCGAATCTCGTCCCGGGTCCCCGGTGTCCCCCTTCCCCCCCTGTGCCGCCTTTGTGGTACGGGAGGTGTTTGCCGGGAGGTGGCTTTTGTGCGGCGGGTCGGGCTGGCCCGGCAGCCGCGTGTGCCGCCGCGATTTTCCCGTCTGCCGGCGGTGCTGGCGGGGAGGGCGGCAGCTTGGTTTTGTCCCGAAGTGGAGAGCGGGGAGGGAGCGATTTATAAACCTCATTTTCTGCGGTGCCCGGGCCTGCCTGTGCTGGTTGGCCAACCCGGGCAGCAAACTGGTTGAGCGGGTATCGAGTGCGAACGCCTCACTCCGAGCCCTTATTTAGGCACGGCTCCTAGGTAGGTGCCTCCTCGCTGCTCGGAGAACGTAACTTCTGATTTCCGAGGGCAGAAAGGGCGTGAGGTGTGGCGGAGGCTGCTGCGGCGTGCGGAGATACTTGTGGTGTGGGATCAAGTCCCCCAGCAGCAGGAGATGTTAGGACCAAGGCTGGTGGTCGTGCCCTTGGCTCTTGGCCTCCAGTGTAGGTGTTGGGGTGGGTCTTGGCTGCTCTTTCTTCACATGACCTCTCCCTGTGTCGACGTATGAGATGATAAAGGAGTTAGGCAGCTGCTCGTTATGCATAATTATCTGATACGGGGCCTTCCCTTTGTGCATGGTAAACCATCTGAACCTGGGGTGTGAGAGGGAATTAATTTCCCCCTTGTCCTAAGCCACCGTAGTTTCTAAAAGTAGCTTTACAATCGCTTTGGGAGATAAGAGGTGTTATTATCCCAAATTTGTGGCGTGGGAAGATGAATCCGAGTCTTTGACTGTTCTGAGGTAACACTGTGTGGGGAGCCAAGGAAGGAGCTGGGAACGCCTGTGTTTGCTGTTCCTCACCCTCCTGTGCTCGGCAGTCACTGCTCCCACTGTAAGCTCTTGTGGTTCAGCAGTCAAGAACTTCTAGGTCCTGAGTCTCCATTATTTTCATGTTTCACATGGGAGAGAAAGAAGAAACCAAATTTATGCTCAAATTTAGTCCCTTTTTTTCCACCTCCTCTCCAGAGCATAAGGAAATTAGCCCAATATTCACTTGGACTCTTCCCAGACATTTTTCTTCTTGTGTTTTTCTACTTTATACATTCTAACTTCAGAAGGAGATCTTGCAAAACACCTTTGCTCATTTTGTAGACCAGGACATTATTTGTTTTTCACCCTATATGAGATGGTGAGTCCATTGAGAAGGCAGCAGGTAATGTAATTAAAGATGGTATCAAATGAGTCATGTGTTGCAGAGTACGGACAGATGTGATCACCTCTGGTCAGTTGTTGACATTTGAACATTAATGCCCAAGCAGAGTGATACAGAGTGGTCTCAGCCAAATCTGTTATTTTATTTGACTGCTAGAGGATAATACATAATGTGGTGTAAAACATTATCTTTGTGTGTGGTATGTTTTACAGCCAACAGTGTGGGTGAGATTCGGATCTGTTGCAGCAAAGAGCTAGACTTTTTTTTCTGGGACCACACTTACTATTTTTGTAGCAATCACAACAGCCATTAATGCAGGTTGTTAACATAGGTGTGGAAACTATGCTCTCTTATTCTACATTTGAATCTACATCTTGGTCCTGGAGTCTTCATCTTGTTCATGAGGATAGGAAGAATCTTACCTCTGTGTTTCAAATTAAAATTCTGTGCTGTGCCCAAAAGGGATGCTACCCCAGTGACAGGCTGCAGCCATTGTTCCTCTTCCCAAACTTTGCAGTTTTCTGTCAGCATCTGAATTTTGGTCTTTAGAGTCCTGCAATACTGAGAGTATTGCTAGGATGGCAGTGAAAACGTGGTATCAGATTTATCCTGTCCATTCAGTGTCTGTCCAGATCAAACTGTAGCAAGCAAGTCTGCAGTAAGGAAAGGTATTTGCATCTCTTGGCTACTGTTGTTCAGTGGTTTATAATTCTGCAAGAAGTAGTTGAATTCTGTGGCACAGACAAACTATATTTGAAGAGCTCAGGTGTGTCTCTTTGCCAAAAATCAAGGGGATGCAGCAAGCAATAAAGATGGTACAGCCTTGGAAGACATAGCAGGAACATTTTTTCAGGGAGGATGTTAGGTGACCAAAATGTAGGCGTGAACTGCTGCTGCCATCTCTAGTAGCAGTAATGACTGAATAGCATTTGAAGGACAAACTGCTCAGTAATGAGTCTCTTGTCTTCTCATTTGCTGCCCAGTGAAAACTGCTTAATGTATGTTCCAGGAGTTGAAATACTGAACACTTCAGGTTTCAGAACAAAATATATTTTTTCGTCTTAAAGAAGGTTGATCAAACCTAAATGAATTTAAGAATAAATTGTGTTATGCCATCTTAGACTGTGTATCACAATTTGTTTGAAAGGAATCTTTATTATTTCTTTAGAATTTTATGTTGTTATTTTTTAGATCTTGGGAGTGGTGGTGGTGGGTTTTTTCCCCTTGATTTTTTTTTTTTTCTTTATAGCAGTGCTTTTCCAACTGGCCAAAATGATCTGGAGAAAGTATACTTAAACTCTTTCTTTTTGTACTGTATTATATTCTCTCAAATATGGACAATCAAGGTTGTTAATTGTAAACGTTGATTGACATGCTGCTTTTCATGTGATGTTTCTGTTTGCAAGTATTGGTTTTAGTTCAGAGCAGTTTGATACACTATACCCTCTCAAGGTTATTGTTTGATTAGTTAAAATACTGTAACAGCCATTGACTTTGCCTCTGTCCTTTCCAAAAAATATTAAAAAAGCATCTCTCTTTCCAACTAAGTTTTATGAAATTGCAGTGGAGAAAAAAATACCTTGCCTTTGAATTCCAAGATTGCAAAAATAAAAGGGAGGTCCGTCTGCTGAAATGCACATCAGGAAAGGCAAACATCTGAATAATTTAGTGCTTGTAAGACACTTGTGTACTGTCACATACCTCTGTTTGCTTTGGTGGGTGGCAAATCCATAGCAGTGGAAAAGTGACAGGATTGCTTTTTTAATATTGGGCAATTATTTCAAGACATCTAGTTGAAGGAGCACATACATATTTCATGTAATGAAACTATATATCATGCAGGTTGATTAAGTATGAAGATTTATGTAGTGAAGCTTTTTTGTCTCATAAATAAATAAAATACAATTATAACTTTCTTAGTTATCAGTCTTTTAATGTGTGTAGAGTAAAACCAATAGGGGAAATGCTTTTTAGATCTTATTCATACCTGTCATTCACTTACAAATGCCCTTTAAGGCTACAGAAAAGTAAGAGTGGGGCCTTTAATTCTATAAAATTCTGGACTGTTCTGGGGATAAAAAAAAAGATAAATTTTATTTCCTTTTTATGTGTTACACCTCTTTTTCAGTGTCTGTATTGCTGAGTAGCTTGTTTGGCTTGTTCTCTGCTACCCTGGTCTTGACCACTCCTCTTGAAATCTCTTTTCTTTCACCAACTCTTTGACAGGGTAGTCCAGTTTTCAGTCTTTCAACTGGCTCAAGCTCTTGAGCAGATCCTAGCAGAAGCTATTCTCAGTTTAAGTGCTATATCCACTTATATTGTTTGCATAGAATTTTTATAAATAACTAGACCATACTTGTTGGTGGGGAAGTGCAGCTGATCAGGAAGCGAATGCAAATGACAGGCATGCTAACTGCATTGAGTAACAACCAACTCAAGGTGTTTCCTCCTGTTCCCATTTTCCTCTTTTAATTGTCTCTCACTGCTCTTCTCTCAGCCTGGTAACTTAGGCTTTTGTGAGGTCTGTGTGTCCCTTAGTTCCTGTTTGATATAGTTATCTTTCAGGTGATGTGTGTGTGACAGGTTCTACTCAGTTCTCGGTGTACTGTGGTACACTGACTCGGGTTAGTAAAGATGTTGAGTCTGCTTCTGTTACACCCCCAAATGTAGCTTTTCTGTGAATCCCTCCTGCTGGCTGAGAGGGAAATCTAGATAATAGACTTAAATAGTGAAAGGAGTAGTAATGCTGTAACTCCAAGGTTATTGCTATAATCAAAAGCAAAGTTTTTTCACTACTGCAACATATATTGTTTTACTTGCAACATTTATGTCATTTAGTTAATTTCTGAGTTATTTTGCTGTAATTAACTGTGTTTGGTGTTTCTATCACAGTTTGATGCATGATCTCTATATTTTCTATGGTTGGAATAGTGCATGTGGAAAGATGGTACTTAATAGTTTTCCCAATATACTTGCATTCAAGGAGCTCACCCAGTGATACAGTGATACTTACTTAAATTGTTTAGTGGTCAGCCTATCAAATTGACTTTAAAACTTTGATAATCACAGAGGTATTTTACTGCATCGTATTACCCTGGACTGACTTTTTAGATAGGGTATTTAGAATATATTATAATATATTAGAAATACCTTTCACTGTGTTTTATCTCCAGAATGATGAATTCTAATGACGTGTGTGGGTGGAAAGATAAAAGGTAAGTAGACAGATTTCCACTCGGAAATCTGTCTCACAGTTAAAATGGGGTAAAAAATAAAGAAGCTGAAGATCATTGTTATGTTACTTAAAATAGAGTAACACATTTGTGTCTGCCATTCAAATAATATAGTTTTTCTTCATTTGCATCATGAAACTGTCAAGATCCTAAAACTCTAGCACCCAGCATTTTCTGCAGGTCTGAATATTTTAAGGATCTTAGCAAAGTGCTTCTTGCTGCAGTTAAATAGTAATCAAAATGTTTACTATAGAATTCTGCTATCAAATTTTGTTCTGTGTTTGTATGTATGTAATGCATATAAATTTCAGGTTTTCTGCAGATGTAATGAATGAATATATTAAAATACCTCTTTACATTTTTTCTTAATTTTCTTCCTGTAACTCCTAAATGAATTATCCACAGCTGATACTTTTACCTAACTATTTAATGTCATCTCAATAGATATAAAAAGCTTGTCATTGATACGAAGTCATGTGAAGTGTCTGTTTTAATTTACTGTATTATTTGCATGTCTTTTTTGCTTACTGAATGCCAGATCAAACTGTATTTTGTTCTAAATTCTGGGGCATCACTTTCTCTCTTGCACTTGAGTATCTGCGGGTTTTTGCTACTTCTTTCATGTGTTAGTATCTGTTTTCCTTTGTTCAAGAGGAAGTCAATTTTTCTTGTTGTACTAATGCACTGCAGACAAATGTCTGCTCTGCTGAGATTGATAGAGCATTTCTGTGATCTTTGCATAAACTTCAGCTATGTAGCAGGTAGGCACCTCTTGGCTTTTTAGCAGGTTTTCTGTGAGAATGCCCAAAGCAATGATGATTTTCTGATGTTGTGCAGGGTTCGCCCCGTTGTGTAGCTGTTGCTGTTTGCTTAGAAGTTATTTTGCTTTAAACTTTCTTAGTGTGCCAAGGTTTGTTCTTTGTATTCATGTTATTTTTGGGGGCGATAAATACAGTTGCCAGGAGCAAACTTCACTTATTAATTATTCACTTTTATTAAATGAATTCCTTGACAATATGGAAAGTGAAACTTTCTGTTTCAGTGTTTTGCATACCTTTTTTTATCAGTTGGGAAAATTTGAAAAATATAGCGTTGAGCTCAATTTCTTGTGGCAATTTAACAGAAGAGGTTTGCTGAGCATCACATATTTAGCTTATTTTTGAACTTTCTTTTTTCTATTACAAGATTAAATGCATGTTTGGTGCAGTCTCGGGCATTCAGATTGTTCTTCTGATGTGCAAAAGACTCTCCTTTTTCTGTACTTCAAGTACACAAATAGATTAAATTGTTCAAGCTTTTGAAGTCAACCCTTTCTTTAATAATTATATCTATTGTTTTATCAAATAATTCCTTTGTGCTTGCATTTGCCTTCCAAGAGGTCCAGTTCCCTTAATATGCATGAACTTGGTTTGATATAGTGGCTGTTTTAGTCTGAGGTGCTTTTTGAATTGGCCCTTCATGCCAGAGCCATTGTCCCCAAATGTACATTAATTCATCTACTTGCACAAAAAGTGAAATGGATTTTGCATCCTGTAACCTTAACACCATCATAGATCCAACATGAAACAACCAATGTGGAAGAGAGTGGATGATACTTCATCGGTCTGTTTTCTCATGTTTATGGAATAGTTTCTCTTAGATACTCCTTTTTCCTAGTAGCGATATTCATAAATACAATGAGGCTCTAGAATTTATGACTTCTGTTTGGGGTTTTGATAGAATGGAAAAGGATGTGTTGGATAAAAATATATGATACTATGTATCAGTTTGTGGATGCCACTGTAAAACCATCTCCAAAAATCTTCAGGAAAATAGTAGCAACACAAGTATATCTGGTTGTTTTGTCTGTTTAAATGCCAGATGCTGAAGGATGTATTGTGGTTGTGTTTCATTCAGGTAAGATTTGGAAATATGTCTTGCTTGGTTCCGTCATATGAATTATCAAATTACTTGTCTCATGCCAAGCAGAAGCTAGCAGAGCTTTTCTTTGTTTCAGAAAAACATTCACGCATATATTTCTAGTTTGCAATTAATTCTGGTTGTAGGTGTGGTGAATTACTGGAATTCTTAATGTCGCTTTCATCAAAAAAGAAAGATACAAACGTTCCTAAGGCAGTGAGGCATGCCTGAGTTTGTTAACTATCAAGAGTGCTGAAGGGGTCTTCACGTGCCCAGCTTTGGAGAGCTCTGCTGCTTTTTCACTTCAGAAGTAAATCAGGGATTGACAGGAAGCTGAACATGAGCCAGCAGTGTGCCCAGGTGGCCAAGAAGGCCAGTGGCATCCTGGCCTGGATCAGGAACAGCGTGGCCAGCAGGTCCAGGGAAGGGATTCTGCCCCTGTACTCAGCCCTGGTGAGGCCACAGCTCGAGTCCTGTGTCCAGTTCTGGGCCCCTCAGTTCAGGAAGGAGATTGAGGTCCTGGAGCAGGTCCAAAGGAGGGCAACCAGGCTGGTGAAGGGACTCCAGCACAAGTCCTGTGAGGAGAGGCTGAGGGAGCTGGGGGTGTTCAGCCTGGAGAAGAGGAGGCTCAGGGGAGACCTCATCGCTCTCTACAACTCCCTGAAAGGAGGCTGGAGCCAGGGGGGGTTGGGCTCTTTTTCCAGGCAACTTTCAACAAGACAAGAGGGCAGGGTCTCAAGTTGTTCCAGGGGAGGTTTAGGTTGGATATTAGAAAGAATTTCTTCATGGAGAGGGTGATCAGACATTGGAATGGGCTGCCCAGGGAAGTAGTGGATTCTCCATCCCTGGAGATATTTCAAAAGAGACTGGATGTGGCACTCAGTGCCATGGTCTGGTAACCACAGCGGTAGTGGATCAAGGGTTGGACCTGATGATCTCTGAGGTCCCTTCCAACCCAGCTGATTCTATGATTCTGTGATAGTTTTAAGAATACTCCAGTCTGAATAAACTAGCCTTAATTATTTGATTAGAATAAACTTCAAGTATATGATTATACTGTAAGTAAAATAAACTTCACTTTGAAATAAATCTAGTCCTATGAAACAAAAATATTTTGTCATGTTCCTAAGGGGGTGATGTGCCAAACTGTAGAAGGGAAAATAAGGCACTACTACAGTGTTTATTCACACATTGTTACTGTGATCTTACATCTCCTAAGTAAAGGCTTCTAGTTTCTCTTCCCTCAGGAGAGTGTTATCAACGAGTGATCTGGTTCAGCTGGACAGACAGAGTTGCCACAGTGAGGTGGGAAGTGATTCGTGCAATGGAATAGCCTGATAGAGTTTGCTTGTCACAAGCTGAAGAGAAACTTTTGCCATTGGTATTGGATTTGCTTTTTGAAGCATTGTCCTCCCATCGGTGGTGACTCACCTGCACTTGTTTTCCTTCCCTCATTTGTGTTGAATGTGGCATCTGTGTGTGTGTACAGACACGTTCTGTGTAAGGAGAGAGAGAGAAGTCTGGAAACACGCTATTGGGGCTCTTAAAATGCTTGTAAAAGGTAAGCCAATTATGGCTTCCAAAATAATTGACAGGTGGGCTGCTTCTCCTTTCTGTATCCTAAAGGGAAGGGGGACTAGGGCTTTACTTTAATCCTGAGTTTCTTCACTTTAGTACCACACTTAAGCCACAGGGCATCTTTTCCCCATGTGCTTAATGGTCTTTTAATAAATGTAAGCATTTCCATTATGCTTCCTGAGTTTACTAGTGCTAAGTGCTGTGGTTATAAGTAAACATGGCAATTTTCAGCACTTCTAGGAAGTGGTTTGTTGGTGCAATGAAGTAAATGGGTGACCTTCCTTTGGCATAAGTGGGGTTTTGATGAGTTTCTGGATGAAGATGCTGGATTGCAGGGTTGTGCCCCAGGATACTTCAGGGCTCTTTTAGCATGGGTTATGGCACTGAATGAAAGTGAATGATGCATAGGGAAGAGATTTTTGAGAGGAAGTATTCTGCAGAGAGGTTCGATTTGTTGAGGTTGGTTTTTGTTGTTGTTTTGTTTGGTTGGTTTTTTGTTTTGGTTTTTTTTTGTGTGTGTGTGTTGTTTTTTTTTTTTCATGGCATTTTGAAGTTACATACCTGAAAGAAAATCTGAATTAGAAATAACTGCATGGATTATTTGAGACATCTACAGATAATGGGAAGTTTGCTTTTCAGAATACTATCTATAATATAAGGGTAATTTTGTATATTCCTCCATTGCAGTATGTTTTCCCTGTTTTAGGTGATTCTGTTGGATTTTTTAATCTCTCTGAGGTTGTAATATCTGTTCTTATCTCTGTAATTTTCCTTGAAGTCTCCTACTGCCAAAGGGTGTCTTAAAAAAATGGGTTGCCTGTCTTTGAATATTCTGAATATTCTGAATTTGAATCTGTGTTGAAGTTGCCCAAGTGATGTGTAAATGGAATTGAAAGTCATGTTACACAGTACAAGCACATACACTTTCAAACCAAATTTTTGTCATGACTGGTTTGTTCTTAATGCTGAAGACAAACTGAAGACTGTGAAGGAAGTCTTCATGCAACCAAGGTTCCTTGTTATGAATGCTGCTTCAAGCATAGTGAAAAGCTTACAGGCCATGCAGCAACTCAAAAAGTGTTTAAAATAGCACAGTAATGTGCCTATGAGACTACTCGTGATATAAAACCTCTGCAGTACATAGATCTTCCATGACCTACTTGATGATAGTGGTCCACTTTTGCTATTGATACACTATTGATAAACTTCCTACTAGGTTAACTCTTTAATTTTGATAGAATTACTTTTTATTTTTCTTTAGTGGTGGTTTCTTCCTTCTCCATTCTTATCCACTCACCCTCCCTCCCTCCAGCTGGGTCACAAGGATGGCTACTTTAGTCAGAGCAACAGAATCACTTTGACTGCTCTCTCTTTCCTGGTGGCTAAAAGTCATTGAGGATAGGGTGTAAAATCCCAGCCAGTACACAGTATGCTGCTTAGTGTCCCAGAAATTACAGTTCCAGGAGCTAGAGATGCATCCAAAGGACCCGGATGCATCTTCCATCATATACACATAGACCCTTGCTCCAGCCTGCTCCTTGCTTCAGCTTCACAGTTGCACTCAAGTCAATGATTTATTCTTGTGTTCCAGCAGAGTTCACCCTGTTCCATCCAGCCTTGGGAGTGGAGGATGAGAAAAGCTATAGGGCAAGGAGGAGGCTGGGTCCATCAGATGGGCTCTGGCAGGAATCAACCTCTCACTGTCCCACCTGCCTTCTGCAGTGCAAGCCCAGAGGGATAAAGTAGCTCTTAAACTTTTCTTGTTGCAGCTGCAGGGGAGGCAAGGAGACCAGGAAGAGGAAAAAGGTGGTAAGGAAATGAAAATGCATTCCATGTTATTTAACCTCTGCTTCAGGCAATACTGTTCAGAAATGGAGGATCACCATATCAAAGAGCTCTTTGAAAATCAAAGGTAACAAAAAACCAAATAAACTGAGACGTGTTTTCCCTGTCTTCATGGCAGCTATCGGTTAACACGTGCTGCAGTATGATGCAGTTTCTTAAGTTATAGACTCGGAGAAGTAGAGGTGCATAAGTCCTCAAGGTGGTTTTCTTATGGCTATTTTGCACTGAAATGAATTGAGATATTGCCTAGTGATGCACACATCTTGAGAAACTCTGGTCAAAACTCCTGTTATATGAGGTAGTGCTTGGAAGATGTAATTTTTATGTTCTGACCTTCAGACCAAATGCCTGTGAACCACTGGAGCTGATTCTGAGAAGCAGCATTTCAGGACTGTACTGTGCAGTCCTTTGTAAGACTGGACAGCTGAAAAGTCCCAAGAAAGAAAACTTCTAAAGTAATATGGAATAAATGTTCAGACGCTAAAAGCTAGCTTTAACTCCATTTAGATTTGAATGCATCCATTAAGAAAAAAAACAACCCAAAACTTATTTATTTCTAAATACAGCTTGAGTGGGCAACCACTGATATACAGTTTGGCAATTGAATTTGGTATGGTTTCCATGAACTTGTAAGAGGGTGATGGTGTCAAGTTTGTAGAGAGAAAAAAACCTCTTCTAGTATGCATCAGCTAGCACTGCTTTAATAAGGTGGTGCAGAAATTTGGCTTCTGTCTCTGGATTTATCCAGGCACACTGTACTGAAGTAATCTGCCCCTGAGTCTTCAAATGTTTCATCAGGCACAGCAATCTTCTGGTGGCAGCTGACTTTTGCCTTTAGTTCAGAAGTGTTAAGAACTTATTGTCAAATACCATTTGTGTTCTCATGTAAGAGGCTTGGATGCTGAATTTTCTCCTGATATTTGTTGGTGGCATTAACCCTTCTCAGTGAGGTACAGAAGGGTTAGCTGTTTGTCCCATTGCCAGCTACCCTGGGTGAATCCATTGCTCTTGCTGTTGTCAATTCAGGCACAGAGAAAGGCAATCCTACTTGCATGTCCATAGGCCTGCTCTTTCTTTTTTAAGTTTTCCTTTTACATGCACAGGAGGGGATGTGACTTTTGCTGCAACTTTGGCTCCTCCTTTCTCCTTCCTAAATATTTACTGGCTTATGTTACTTAAGCAAACTCGACCTACTCCTGATCTCTTCTCCTTCTGTTTGCTGTGGGTAGGCAGGGTTTTGAGCCCTGACTTGGGGCAAACCTTTTGTTTTGTATTTATGTGTGAAGTAGAATTCTGCAAGAGTGCAGTATTCCTGAGCAAATGCTGACGTTCAGCATGGGTGGTGCATGGTGACAGAGGGTTCTGCATTCAGCAGAACTACTTTTTGTTGCCACTATCAAACAAAAGCCTTTACTTGTGCAGGTGTGTCCTGGACTTTGATCTGACCACAGTTATTAGTTTGTGTCTAATCAGTCCTAGCAAGGAGCTCCATAGTCAGCTGCCTTCTTTTAAGAATGCTGCATCTGATTGATGTATCTTTCCAGTGAGGCAAGGTTTGTGGACAGATAACCTCTTTTTAGGAGACCAACCAATTATAGTCCAAACAAGCAAGCCTGCTTGCCCATCAGTCTGGAGAAGGAGCAGCTGCATCTTGGTTCATGACACGTGAAAGTGGAGAGGAAAACAACATGAGGAGTGGATGGAGAAGCCTTGAGGCTGCCTTGGCAGAAGTATTCCTGTTCTTAACAGAGGCATGGGATGTCATCACCCAGCCTTTTATACTGGGACATGGCACCTGTAATCTTTTAATTGGCTATAGGTATGCTGCATGCTGCAGTATGGCAGCTGCTGCTCAGGGTGGTTCTCTTCAATTCAGTGCAGGTTGAGAGGGAGGGAATAAAAATTAAGATGTCTAGTTGACTTTGAAAAGTATTCTAGTGTGGTTCCTGGATTTGCAGAGTGAATATTGCTGTTTAAGGATGTATTGACTAGAAGAAGTTAAGACAAATCTCTTGGGATATAGAACAAAGTGTTGAATAAGCAACTGCTGCTGTTCTGGTATTACCATTGGTGGTATTTGTGCTTATGTACAAAACTACTGAGGTTCTCATTCACTTTCCACTAATGTGGCAACCCTAAAGTTTTATTAACTAAAGTGGTGTAAATCCAGATTAGCAAAGAAAGCAAACTAGTATAAAAAAAGAAATTTTTTTTTTACACATCTGTCTTATCAGTATATTTTGGTCCAGAATGCATACTTTCCTGATTTTTAAAAGTAACTAAACCAGGAGAGAGAGAATCCAGATGTTTAACATCCTTTTTTGGAGTTCTCAGATTTCTTGTTATAAATGCTGCATCTAACATATTTTTAAGTTCTTGGTCTTAGAGTTATTGATAAATACTTATAAATTTATAAATTCAGTGTCTACATTTAAGTAGACAAGGATATTGTTCTATATACTGCATTTGTTTTGTTACCCATGTTTTCAGCTTTATAAGTTGCATAGTGAATAAAGAGAAATTATACTACTCATTAGCTTCCATGAAAATACAGTCTCCTCTTCCCATGCTTTGAGATCTTTCTTAGTCAAGAAAGAGGGTCAGATGTGAGCTTTCTGGCTTCCTGGAAGAAGTGAAAACGTCAGCCATAAAGCTACTGCTAAGTGTTGGATTTTTCATTCTGAATGTGGTTGGATTTATGGCACTGGACTGCGAGTACATCTGGAGCTAAACTGCAGCAGGCAAGCGTGTTGCTGTGGCTCTCTTTGCATGGACTCTGCACCTGGGGACTCTGCTAATGTAGGCTTCTTCCATTTCTTTAAGTAGAAAGAAATTTAACAGTGTCAAGTGTATTGTATCATTAAAGCATCAGCATCTTTGCTGTTTTTCTGTAAGACTATTATGAACGTTTTTAGAGTTAGAGAGTAGAAGAGATCCTGCTGCCACCTAGGGCATCACCAAATATCAGATTTATTCCTAGCACATAGGTGCTCTCCTTCAGTGTTTCAGTCTTTGGACGGTTAGGAATATGCAGTAGTTATCTGCAAAAGCATCTTTTCTCTTACTTATCTGAGCTGCAATTCTTACCAGGAGTCTTAACTGGTACCCACTGTCAGAGCCTTACATGCCTGAGGGCAAATTGTTTTCATCGCATTTGAAGAGATGGGACTATACAAGGCCATGTCCAACTGCTTAGTTTCAGATTTAAAAGCTTTCAAAATCATTATAAAGCTACTCCTAATATTTAGCCTTGCTTTATTCCTCTTGACAAAGAGTTCAGGGCAGTGTAAATTTTATGTCCTGTTTTGAGTGTCATGTAAAATATCTTTAAAATTTTTTGCCTTTGAAAAAAGTGTATATTTTCATCTCCTACACAGATTGCCTGCTAAGTATAGAGAAGTAGCAGCTCTTTTAACATTCTGCTTGTAGCATGAGGGCATGTGCTTTTTCAAATGGTTGGCAGAACAGCAAGTTACAGACAGAAGGAGTGAGGGTTTTTTGCGTATGCACGTAGGAGATAGAAAGTTAATCCAAATGGATATGGTAAGCTATTGGGAAAGGTAGAGGTTTTCCTTACTATTTGCATGTCTCATCCTTCAAAATGTAGCTGAAAAGCATGCAGTACTTTTGTTTGACTGACAGAGTGAGAGCCATTGACAAATGTGTGGAGGAGAGGTTTGAAAGCATTTTAAGGTGTATGCTCGTGTGTGTGTAGGCATGGGGTAGACTATGGAAAAGCAGTGATAATTCAAACTCTTTTGGGAAGAGTTGGAAGCAATGGATATGAAATGGTACATTCTTTTGACAGGCTCAAAAAGGAATGTAAAGCTGAAGGTGGTTGCCTCCCTTAGTGTCCTGATTGTTTAAGGAAGGTGATAAGGGAAGAGACTGCAACCACAGCAAAGATACATCATAGGCTTGATTTCAGAGAGATGAGGAGGTGGGTGTCTGCAGTTCAAAGCTGTGATGCTGAGCCATCTACATGTGTTGCAGGTAGACCTGGTGTTGGGGAGACAGTATAAACAGCTGTGAGGCAGTGTGTGGTTAACCTCAACTTGTTGCAAACATGAAAAACTTTGTTTCAAAAACCCCTGTATTTGAAATATGCAGAATATTAGTTTTCTTTTTATGCCACTCTCACATGCCAATTACAACACTACTCTTAAATGATGATGATTGAGGTAGTGTGCACAGCATTGACAGCTTTGGTGTCAATAGTAAGGGAGGAATCTACTTGGTCTTCATTTTTCTGTAGGAGTTTTTAGGAGCTTTCTTCTGAAAAAAGAAAACAGAGTTGCTGCTTCAGGTATACAATGGAAAGTTCTGTCAAATTATCCAGTGATTCCTCTGTGCAGCTGCCTGTTCTCGGAAGAGCAGTGTCAGGGAGGAGAAGACAGTAGGAAGCTGACACTGATTTTTTGTTGTGGGAGAACTACAGAAATGGGAATGCATAATTATTTACATATAGGATGTACTTCTGTGTGTCTGAGGTTGCCAAGAAATGACTGTACTTATGTGTATGTTATCAATAATGAGCTATAGGTATTGTTTTCCTTAATCCTTCTCATGATGTATTGATTTTTTTTTTTCCTCTCCCAGCTTGAGTACTCTGCTATAAAAAAATCATTATTAGTTGAACCCACTAACTCAAGACATTTGCTCTGATGTTCTCTTTCTATTTAGCTTACTTAATGAGGTTTGAGTTTTGCAAGGAAGATACATTTGCTGATCAGTGACCGTGACTTGATCCCTTAGAAGGATATAGAGCTTTTCAAATTGCTTGGGGGAAAAAAAAAAGGTGGTGGGGTAAGAAGGCATTGGAAGGCAGATGGGTGTTGTTGTGTGCTTTGGTTTGTTGTTGTTTTGGTTTTTTTTTCTTAGATGGTGACTTAAAAGGAAGAATAAACCACAACATTTCAGTGTCAAAGTTCTGGAAAATTATGGACAAAGAAACAAGCAGTGAGTCTATTAATAGGTTGTAGTGTATTATTTAGCATGGTTCTTGCAACAGGATTAAGAGTATATAAGTGTGTGAATTACTTTTTTAAGGTAGCGTGGTACCATGGGTGATGCATTGTGTAACCTGATTTTCTCACATTTTAATTTCATTTCCATGTTGTTTCTGTATCTATCCTTTCTCATTACCTCAGCTGTTGGAACAACATTGGTATTAACATTTTTACAATGTTTTTAAAAAGTTGATACAATGTATTGAGTAAAATGGGTATAGGTTATTTATTTGGAGAGATTAATACATTCTTTTTCTTTGCTCAGAAGTTTGTCTCTGTGGCCAGGAGGACTAAATTTCTTTCATGATTAGTTGTAGTTTGCCAGGGAAAAAGTTTTGAAAACTATTTTTCAGCAATACTTCTTAATTTACTTGACAATACTAAAATGAATGTCAAAGAGAAGGTGGGGAGAAGTGTGCATTCCTGTTCCCTGTTTTTAATATCAATGAGTTACAAAAGGCTTAGTGTAAAATCCACTCTGAACTACATTTTTGCAGTGTTTTCAATAGATCTTGCCTTATATAGTTTAGTTAAGATTGTGAGTGTCTCCATAGAGTGAAGAAAATAATCCTAGAAGCACCTGGGCATGGACATTTGTAACTCTGAATTGTGCAGAATGTGACAGTTTTCTCCCCCTGGTGAAACTGCTTTTTTTTCCAGCTACTTCTGCCATTCCTAAAGAGTTACTCATCAAAAGGTCTCACAGCTAATATTTCTTTTACAGAAGGGGATTTTGTATTCCAGACACGTGGCTAAAATTGGGCAAAACAAGTTTAATAAAGTCAGACTACAGTAAAGGATAAACAGGGTCCACATTTATAAAGAATAAACTTGTCTACCACTGATCCAGGTGTTGTTGTCACATTTCTTCTGTGAAGAAATAGTTTTATTAGAGTGCAAGTAACTGATTTTCCTCATGGTCATGCTACCTATTAAGAAATAATACATAAGGTTTCTGCATATTCATTTTTATCTTTAATCAGATCTCAGCTTTCATGAAATATTTTTTTAAAAGGATTATCCTGCTCCTGTTAGATAATCCTGTGGGGAAAAAAATACTAATATATGAGGTTATATACTAGAACATCTACTAGATGTGTTGACTTAATCTTTCATCCTGCATGTAAACAGAAAGAAAAATGCAACTCAGTAAAGATATTTCTTTATTTTTCATCCGGTGGTAGCAGACTTGCCTTATGAAGTTTTTTTCCATGTGTGTACATATATATATACATATATATATATATATCTACACATATGTAAGAATTTTTGGAAGTGTCTTGTATTTACTTCTACATTCTATAGAATCCTTTCTCATGTAATCACAGGAAGAAAATTATATATATCTGTTTGGTTCAGTGGGATGTATTGTTGTGATGGGGGGGAAAGGATAATGGGATTAAGATTAAGTAAAGGTCGAGCATTTTATGTTAGCATTACTGGCACTACTGTTGTTTCCTAGTGACCTTTTTCAAGCATTGCTCTTGCTGTGCTTTCATTAAACTATGGAAACTCTGAGCTCTCTTCGGGTTTATTTCTTATCTCTGAGGTTAACAGGGCGTGAGTGCTGTCTATTTCATGCTGCTCTGAGCATTCTGCTTGAGCAAGTACTGAACCTGAAAGTATATATTGGAAAACTGGTACTATAACTATGTTGATTTGTTGCAAATAGCCTCTTTCCTGGGAAATGGTATCTGCTAGTGGGAGTTTACACTGATTTGTCACAGGTGAAGGTGATGATGTCGAGTACAGAGTTGTCAGTGTTAAATAAAAAACTAGGTTCTCTTCCTCTCTTTTAGGCATTCTGCATTGTAAATGTTTCAGTTTTGATGAAACAGGTTTTGAGGCTACATTTCATCTATTCAGCATTCCAAAGGGATAATTATGAACTTAAGTGCCTGATATTTTAGTTTCTTTGCTAAGGTGCCTTTAGCTGGTGTTACTTGTTCTTCTCAAAGCCTTGCTATTCTGTCTTTTCATTCCCTCAAGGTCTGTTCCTCTGAGGGTGAAGGAGTGCTGCCTTCGTTCATGAACTGGAAGGCTGCTGATGCAGGATATAGCCATATATAATGGAACTGAAAAACAGGAGGTTTAGGTAGTCTAATCTGTTAGAAAGTCTGGTTTTAGTGTGCTCTTTTAGAAGCCTTTGATCTTTAGCTAGAAATCAATCTTCAGATGTCCCTTCCCTCAAGGTATCTATGTTCTGTTTACTAATGTTCTTCCTTTGCCATCGAAAAAATGGAGAATTTGGAGAGAATATTTTCCCAGAAAATAAAACTTGCCTGTATTGCTGTTACATCTGCAGTGTCATTTTACAGCTGTTAGCAAACAGTAAAATGAGGGCAGGTGTTATTTTGAATAAACTTATAGAAAATTCCTTCCTGTTCCCTGTATGCATCTTAATGCCTCCCTGTCAGGAGAGTGCGTAAACTGCATTGCTGTGCACAATTAGGTGCTCTGCAGGAATTCGTCTGAGATCTGTCTGCACTGGTTGTCATGGTCTCTCTTTAGGAGGAATGGGGTAGGAGATGACAGGTTCTAGAATTACCCCTCTCTCCCCACTTGCTTTCCAGAAAGTGGGTGTAAGGAAAACTGGGGGCATCTAGCTCAATGCTGAGCATCTCTTTTCTTGGGCAGCTGAAGTTGAGATGACTCTCACCCTCCTTGGCACATTGGAGACACTGTAGCTGTCCTAATGCTCTTTATCTGAGAAAACAATTTGTGAGCCACCATCTGCTCTTCAAGAGATGCTGAGAGCTGTAGCAGTCACTTGACTCCTCACTCTCAGGCTTTCAGGCACACTCTGGTGATACAGGAGGATTGGTTCTGGCCCATCTACACGGGGCTGAGCCTGCTGCCAGTGTGCAGGTGGGCAGGAAGCTGGGAGCTGTTTACAAGTCAGGTTTATCATTCATGTTGCAAAGGCTGAGTGCCAGTCTGCTCTGGCATTTTCCCTTCTGTAGGAGCTGCCACTAGCTAGCAATTCATGGAGACTCTGCTCAGCCATTCCCTTTCTTGGGAACCTTTCACCAACTCAAAAAAGTGTGGTCAAGGAGACTTTTCTAGTGGCAGCAGCTTTGTTTTGTTGAACTGCTGTCTTGCTGAGTATGCTGATGGCTTTCCCTGGTGTGTGACTTGAAACACCCCCATCTAGGCAAGGGGAAGCTGCTAGGGACCTGTGTGATGGGCAGCAGGCAGCCAGGAGGCTATTGGTTTGGCACCAGTCTGTTGATTCCTGGCAATTTTCCCATTGACATCACTGGTTCATTTAGGAAGGCAGGCAGATTTCATAGGACACTTGTAATAGATGTACTGATATGTCCTGAAAAAAGTGATTACATAAGTTAGTTGCTTTTCTGGTTCTGAAATAAACGCTTGTTTTAATCATAAATATTATTACTTCTCCATATATACTGTATGTCACTACAACCTTTGACTGCTGTGGTTGCAACGTGTGCTACTTAAGCAAATAGTGTTTATGGTGCTTTAGCTTTTGTCAATATAGTAATTAGAAATGTGGGATGGGTGTTATAATGAGAGTTGGCAGTCCCTGCTTTAAGAAAGTCTGTGTGAGGTAAACATGTACACATGGAGTCCTGTAAAGCCTGTCATTCAGCAAAGCATTTGAGAGTAGGTTTGGAGGGAAAAAAAATTCTAAAAATCCTCTAGCCCTCAGGCTTTTGATCTTAATTTTGTTTTGATTATACAACTTGTTGATCCATGTACAGTGTTTTTGTTGCTACATATTGCAGCTAGTGAGGAAAAGAGTTTGGAGAAGAAAAAAATATGCTGGTGGATTAGTAGATGATGCAGATATATTTAGTGAAGACTAAAGCTTGACCCACTATATTAGTTCTACTTAGCTGGCTTGTATTAGGAACAGTGTGGCCAGCAGGAATAGGGAGGTGACTGTCCCTCTATACTCAGCTCTGGTGAGGCCACATCTTGAGCACTGTGTTCAGTTCTGGGCACCTCACTATAGGAAGGACACAGAAGTGCTGGAGAGTGTCCAGAGAAGGGCAAGGAAGCTCATGAAGGGTCTGGAGCACAAGTCCTGTGAGGAGAGGCTGAGGGAGCTGGGGGTGTTCAGTCTGGGGAAGAGGAGGCTGAGAGGAGACCTCATCCCTCTCTTCAGCTGCCTTAAGGGAGGTCGGAGTGAGGAGGGAAACAGCCTCTGCTCCTTAGGGAACTGTGACAGGACCAGAGGGAATGGATGGAAGCTGCACCAGGGGAGGTTTAGGCTGGATGTTAGGAAACATTTTTTCACTGAGAGGGTTGCCAGGCATTGGAATGTCCTGCCCAGGACAGTGGTGGAGTCACCATCCCTGGAGGCATTTAAAAGGCATTTGGACCTGGTCCTTAAGGACATGGTTTAGTCAAAGTGTGGTGACTGTGGTGTTGGTCAAAGGTTGGACTGGATGATCTTGGAGGTCTCTTCCAACCTAAACATTCTGTGATTCTGTGATTTAGGAGATAATTGTACAAGTTGTGTTAGAATTATTGATGATGATTTCAAATAATTTTAGAAACCTGAGTTCTATCCAGAATTTGGCATATGTGAAAAGATTACCTGTTTATAAATGCCTTGAGCCATTATTTTCACTGTGAAGTCCCAAATCTATTTGAAATGCAGCTTTCAGCAGAATACATGTAGAAAACTGTCAAATCTATGGGGGTTTTTAATGCTTTTTTTCCCCATTACTTTTAATCATCCTATTTCATAAATATATAAATATAATGCAGACTTGTAGGGATACTTCAAATCTGTCTTAAAGCAAGGAGTAATTTTTTAGAATGAAAATTTAATTATATAGAGACTATCCTCTTCTTCCTTATTCAGTATTTTCTATTTTAATGAGATAGAAATGTAATCCTCCATAGCAAAATAATTTCTGTCTTATTGATTTATGTTCAAAGGGACTTTTAAAGTTGTTCTTTAAAATCCTGGAATGCTTTAATCAAGAGAAGAATATGAATTATTTTATGTTTTTCCAGAAGTTAGGAAATCGCTTGATTTTTAAGATAATTATGTTCTTTATAATAGACTTTCTCAAACCATCTATAGTAATGCTGTTTCTAGAACATATGTTGTCTAACTCTTGAGCAGAGAAGCATGTAATTATCAGTTAGCCTTGTTGTATGTGGTAGTGTAGTAGTATGAACACAACAAAACAGGTCCCAAAGACAAGTCAGAGTTCTTGGTATCTGCTTTTTCCTTTAGAAGGCTATTTATTTATACTGTGTTCACTTTATAAATCAAATGAGGAAAATGGTGCTTCTGATAGGATCCAGAGACCATGGTTTTTTACTGTAAAAATGCCAATTCTTATCATGTTCCAAGGTAAGCAGAGATACTGTCTTAAAGCTTAATTCCACCAAATATTTTAATCTTCCATTCCTAATTTTTTCCTCACATCTGCTTCTTGCATGTAAATGTGCATACGTGGCCTAAGACACCTTTACTACCTCTGTCTCTAATTTTATAAATTTTCACCTTCAGGAATGCAAAATGTTATATTTACTTGTTTTTCATCATAATCAAAATATCCATATTTTTAATCTCCTCAATGTTGTTGTAGTATGTCCTAGCTGTCCAGAATTGGACTCTGGAAAGGAAGGCAATCCATGCATGTCTCATCCATGTTTGGCTCCATTGGTTTCAAGTTCAAATCAAGCGTGTGTGGTGCTGCATATCTATTCGCGCTCTTAAAATTCTGAACTGTGTCTAATGAACCAATTACATAGTGCAAATTTATTCCTGTGCTTCTTAGATGGACATCTTGTTTTTCCTTCAAATATCCCCATGGTATACAGCAGTTAACATCTAATTCTTCTGTCAATTAGACAGGATTGGAAAATGCCAGCATCCCTGACTGCATTTGTTCCTGCTTTTGTGAATGCTTCTTCAGGCAAGACAAGGAGAAAGGAGGTTCCCTTGCTAACCTTAATCTAGAGCTGTACCGTTTGCTCTGCCTGTTAAAAGTCTGACTTGCATCATAAGGCTGTTTCTTGAGCTTTTTTTTTTTTTTTTTTTTTTTTTTTATCTACCAGAGAATAGCTGAATAGCTCTCAACATCACACATAAAAGTACAGCAATACCAAAAACCTGAAGTCTTAACCCTTAAGAAGGAGCACAGTGCTCTGAACTCCTCAATGGCTCTAGGATGTGCACATTAAGGGAATTTTCACTGTATTACTCTAAAAGATTGGCTGGCTTTGTAGGGTATTCTGAACTAGGGCTTGGGCAATTGCAGAGAATAAGAACTAGAATCTTAAGAGCATGTAGATAAACCTCCGTAATGCCTTAACTTTATCTTCCTGCATACACTGTTTCCTTCTGTTTTTCTTTTTAAAAGCTTATTTTGCCTCTGGAGACTATCAAAGTGATGCTCTTTCTTCTCTAAGTTCCAAATATATATATATGCCAAAATGTTTAGCTTGGTCTGGGGTTTTATGGGTGCAAATCACAGAGAATGCTGCAGTATGATTTACTGTTGTAAAAACATCCTCTGTGTTCTCAAACGTCACATCACTAACATAAACTTTACAGATAAGATGAACAAGTACGCTAAAATGGATTTCTGTTGCTCCAAAGAAACATCCTTCCTCCTTGCCTTGGAGAGCCATCTGAGCCTTTGATTTTTATTTAACCATTGATGGTCTTAGGCAAGGGTATACATTCAGTATGCTCTCCCTAAAGTTGAAATATCACAAGAGATTTTAATAGTTTGAGGGGAGCTTGTTGTCATGCTCACACATAGTATTGTGTTTACAGTAAATTCAAGCATTAAACAAGATCCTAAATCAGACCCATCGGATTGTGTGGCCTAGGTGTGAAATGTCCTAATTTATCAAGTCAACACCCTTCTCTTAGCTTTAATGAGCTACGCTGTCACCTCCCTCCCTCACCTGGGACACAGCTGCCTGCTTCAGCTATCACCTGCCAAACCCCAGTGTTAGGTTTGCCAGTCTCAGCATGGGAGAGGCAATGGTGCAGAAGTGCTGTGGGGCTGGGTGTGCTGCTGAGGGTGTCCTGCCCTCAAAGCATTCCTTTCCTTTCCTTATGCTCCAGCTGCATGGGGTGGCCCTCCTGCTTCTCTCTGCCTCGCCAAGCCAGCGTACAGTCACCTTTTCAGGGTGGGCAGAGAAGGTGAGTGATTCACTGTGTCTGCCTGCAAACATAAAATAGAAATCTCCAAATAAGATCTGCTGCTTGTAGGTTTGAACTGCTTTGGTTAGGCATACTGTGGAGCTCCTGGATTAGTTGTGTACACACACACACACGATTTAGTTGTTCTTTACACAATGCCAAATATTTCTACTTCAAGCTATTTTGCTATAGTGAGTAGGATGAAAATTTTCTTGATAATCCTTAAAGAGCAAGTAGAAAAAAAAATTAATATTTTCAAACAACAGGTGTGTCAGATTTGCTGGGTGAATAATCTGCATCAGGTATCTATATAACACTCATCACCTTGATAATAAAATGCTAAATCATAAGGCTTTTCGATTCATGGATTGTACTTATTCTGTAGAGACTACAGTGCCTCTCTGTTCTGTTCTTTTCTTCTGGGGTGCTAAGCAGTCTTGTGGTGTAAATGGTTACTGCTGATACACTATGTTGAACTGATAAATTCTTCCAAATACATTTCCCAGGGGCTTATCTTCATGTGTGCATAGATGCATATACTGCAGATACACCATATTGAACTGATAAATTCTTCTAAAGACATTTCACAGGGGCAAACTTCATGTGAGCATTGCTGCAGCAAAGTAGAGGCATTTCTAGCTGTCTCGGGCAGCAAGCCAGTCCTCTTTGTGACACAGCCTTGCAGGTGGCAATTAATGGATTTCAGCACTACACGGAGCCTTCCTGGCTGTGGTGGGGCTGGCTATATGCCTTGATCTGCGGCAGGATGAAGGCGTGTAGCTATGTGATATATAGGATTTCTCCCACATCCCCCATTCCTGAAAGCAAAGCTGATAGGGTCTACAATGTAACAATAAGTCTTTTCTGTTACAGAAGTCTAAAAGCACAGCTGACATACTTTAAGTTGCACATAAAATCCCATAATTGTATGATGATGTGATAATGTCTTTTAGATTATAATTTCTTTTAAATCAACTTTTAATTAACCCAGGAAAAGCTTTTATACTGAAACGGAGCTTCAGTTGTCATTTATAAATCACTTAATTTCATAACAGCTTGAATGCCTTATGTCAAGATGCCTATTTCTGATTTAATGAATAATGGAAGAATTGGAGAACACTTCATGGTGGTTTTGTTGTTGTTTTGTTTTGTTTTAAAATTACTTTTTAATTGCATAATTTGACCAACCTTGTAATAGATTTCAACAACTGCAAAGTGTGAGGCAAACTGCTGTTGCCCAAATCAGTATTCCACACCTTGTGAAACAAATGGGTATGATCCACGCTTCATTAAGCCTGTTGACTGAGGCATATATAAGAAATTATGAAGATCCCTTCCATTTGAAATATAAAATAAATAAATGAGTATTCTTGTACGGAAATTAGATTCCGAGCACCAGAAGGCAGTTATCAAAAATACCATCTTGCTCAGCTTCTGTAAGCTGGCCTGGTTCCTCTCAACCCCACTTGAAACAAAAGCAATACAGTTCCAAGCCTACTATGGTTCTAACCAGATAGGTAGCTATACTGACTATCACTACTTAAATATGCATGGGTTTGATTGCTTTGTTACAAGGAAAATAATGCCCTGAGTATGTTAGTTATTTTTGGTACTGAATTTGGAGCTGCTGTAGCGTAGAAGCAGTAGCACCCAAATGATCTGCTCTGCTACAATTATGTGTAAGAGCCCGGTGCTACTTACTGTAAAAGGGAATTTGTTCAGAAATTGGCTACTTAGTGCTATGAAGACATTCCTTAGCAAAGAGATGATTTTCTTTCTAAAGGGCTGTGTACAGGCTTACCCCAAGTTAACTACATTATGATATCACAATATTCACCAAGTAAAAACTGTATATTTTCTGTAGCGATGCTTGGGGTATCCTTTTGTGTCAAAGCTATGGCTACAGGACTAGTGACCTTATGGGCTGTTCTGTTTAGTGGGTTTTGGTTTGGTTTTATTTCTAAAGAGGAAGCAGATACGCAAAGTTGACTGTGCTCCTTATTGCTTTCAATGAGCTGGTGCTTTTAATTGGCTTGTAGCTTGGGACTCGGCTACATGTGCATTGACTCCTCTTGCTCACTGAACCAGCAATAAGCTTTCTAAATTGTTCTGCTCACTCAATTCTCACAGCTGACAAGAAGAGCCTGCAGTGCCTGCAGCCAGCCCGTGAGGACCCTGGCTGTTCGCATCTCCTGCTCCCATTTCTCAGTGGGAATTTTTTTTTTTTTTTTTTTCAGTCTTTACAAAGGTTTTGTACTAAGCCTGTCGTCCTCAGTTTCTGAGCATTGCATTGAAGTGGCTTTGGTGCCCAGAGAGTTACTTGTAAAAGTGGTGTATCAAACAGAAATTTTTGTCATCTGTGCAGCATGACAAGAAGTTGTTGCTTAAAAGGTGGCAAATAAGGCTTTAAAGCAGAGGTACTTGTCTGAGAACTTAGAAGTGGTAGCTTTACAGAATTAAATGCCTTTGCAGACAAGGATGTGTGGGGTGAATAAGAAAAGAAATGTTCCTTAGAGTGGGTTCAGAGATGTCAGTGTCAACACAAGACAGCTTTAGCCAAGGATAAGAAAGTGTGCTGATTTTTCAGTATTTCTTAGTTACAAATTTAGTGGTTTGTCATTTTGCAGGTACTTCTGAATAATGTAATGTTTTCCATTTATAGTAGAAATTGTTATCAGTTATTTTTCTATATAGAAGAAATATACTCAACACTTCAGAAAAAAATACTGGAATTGCTGATTGTGTACGAAGCAAAAAGATGAGAATTCTTCTGGCACTGGAGGCAGTGAGCAAACTTGGGGGGTTCCAACTTAAGGTGAGGTTATAGTTCTTGCACTTAAAAAAAAAAAAAAAAGTCATCTGCACCTTTCTGCCTCTCATGGAAAACAAAAATAGATGGAGTTGGAATTCTGAGTATTGCCACAAGTCTAGTCATAACAAAAAGGATGCTCAGTACATCATCTCTGTCTGTCAGACTGCAGAAAGACTTAGTCAGCTACTTGGGTCCTTGAATCTTTTTAGATAAAAATAGGCAAATGTTGTTATAGTTTGGGTCAGGATAGGATACTCATACGTGCCAGATACTTATTCAGACAGTTTCTGTGTCATGTTAGGGATATGTGTGTGCTAAGTTCAAGAACTAATCATGAGTACTTTGTAAAAATTACCGTTCGGATTTCACTTTAAGGTACATTCTGGGTACTGACATTGGTTTTGATTTTTTTTTTTAACTTGATTTTTACACATTTATTGAAACTTAAGTAGTCAAATATCAGTGCTTATATAGAATAGGATAGGATCATTATTAAGGATGGAAAAGACCTTCAAGATATACATCTGAAGTGTAAGACAAGGTTTTGTAGGATGCACTTCAACTTAAATTTCATCTGTTCTTCTGGTTACCACGTTATCTTTTGCCAAACTATTTAAACTGATCTTGCAGAGATATAACAAATATTCTCCCTTAATACTGCATTAATATTAATATTATAGATAAAAGAGAACTATTTAAGATTAATCAACTTGCCGTACCAACTTAATGTTCTTTCAAGCATCCTGCTATATGAATTTTGATTAAGATAGAAGTGGAAAATTTAAAAATTGAAGCATACCTGTATTTTAGAATCAAGTAGAACTTGATTGTTATGCCTGTGTGATATTAAAATACTGCTGTATACATGTTGTGTAAAATTTCAGGGCATAAAATTCACCAGCTGCTCTGTATAGTTTTGAGATAATTGTGGGGTTTAATTTTGTATTCAAATAATAACCACTCAGTGAAGTTTGAATGATGGGGAGTAACATGGTAATATAGACAAGATAAATGATGATGCATGAGAGAGATGTATAGTTTAAAAAGTATCAGAGGAAAACAAATGGAAAGCTTGCTGTAAACTTAAGGTGAGAATAACAGGTCACTAGAGTATTTATATCTCATCTCTAAATTTAGCCATTTTTATTGAATGTTTTTCCTATTGAAATATTCCTGAAAGCTGTATATTGACATCTTGATACTAATTAAGAACAGGCATATAATTTTTGCATCAACTATTTCTGGACTAACAGTTCAAAAAGAAAAAAATGCCTGCTTTTCCAGTGGATTGAATACAAAACATATTTCTGATTCTTAGAGCACTTAGATGAAGTTCTTTAAAATGTAAGCTTTGAAATATCTATATTTTAATAGTATACAATTAATTTGTTTGCATTCTTTTTTTTTTTTTCTTCTTCTATTGGAATTTGAAGGAATTCTTAGTGTAAGGTATATTGGAGGAAATGACACTTTATAACCTTGCAACTCTTTTAAATAAAATAGACAGAAGTATTAGTCTAGTCAGCTACTGTAAGGAAACAAGTTCTTTCTACTGAAATTCAGTCTGCCCGGCCTTAATAATGATTGAGAGGGGGAAAAAAAAAAGAAAAAAAGCAGCATGTTCTTCAGTAGCTTTACAGTTATGTCAGAATATAAGAGATTTGGATTTATAACTTGCACAATTGCCTCAGATTATTTTGATGTGCTTGGCTAGGCTGCTTTCTCATGCTTACAATACTCCAGGATGTAGCTGCAGGTCTCTGTCTCTAGCTTCAGAAGCAGAACAACTTCCACCTCTTCTTTGTGCCTTTTCCATCCACACTGCAGCCTGGCTCTTTGCTCACCTCTTTCCTCTGGCCCACTGGGAAGACTTAATTTTTGGGGTCATACAGCAGCAGCACAAGACACTGGTGTTTCTTTTCCTATTCTTTCTTTTATACACCAGGCATTTAACTTGGGAAAGAGAAAGTGATGAGGTCCTCCACAAGCTGTATTTCAGCACTTAAAGCATGGCTGCAAAGGGGATGAAAGCTCTGTCTTCACAAGGGGCTACATGGAGAAGGCAAGGGTTAGTGGCTACAAGCTATACCTCCAGAGGTTTCGTCTTGATACAAGACATTTTTCACAGTGAGAACTGTAATCGCTGGAATAACCATATGAAGGATGTGGTGGTCTCTATCACTGGAAGTTTTTGAGATTTGACTGGACCCAGGGGGACAGGGTGCTAGATAATTTCATCTGGGCTCCTTTTCCCATGAAAGGTTGGACCAGTTAATCCTTTTGTGATCCTTTCTAGCCTGGGCTGTGCTGTGGTTCTGTGAACCTCCTCTGGAACCTGTGAACCACCCGCATCTTAAAAGGACAAAGTTGAGAAAGTGACAAGCAAATCAGATACTTGCTGTACCAAAACTGAAGTTCTGGAATAAGACCTAATGTGTGGTTTTTGTAAGGGAAGCCCAAAGAGTTTCTCTGTGTGGCTTGGAGCCCCTCTGGGCCAGGAGTGCTGGAGGAGGCTGGGGTGGGGAATTGCTTGCAGCTGGCAAAGCCCATGGAAATATCCAAACTGCATTCCCCACTGGATGGGGTGGCTGGGTGCCAGACTTCACTTCATGGTCCTCAGGAACGATGCATGTTTTCTGGCTCAGGGTTTCTCAAAGCTCCCCAAAACAGCAAGCATGGGGGGTGTGGGTTTGCTTCAGCTAGCACGCTGGAGCCTGGCATCTGCTTTTGAGGAAGTCAGGCAGCCCCTGTGGTTCTGAGGCTCCTTGGGGCAATTTGCAGTTAGGAGGAGAAGAGGTGGTGGCGGGATGCAGGGCAGTTGTGTTGGAAGCTGCAGGAGTTAGATGGGTCAGGTGTGGCAGAAGGTTTTTTTGTTTGAGGTGTGAGGGTTTGAGGGCAGAGCTCATTTGGATTTATTCTGGGGAGTGGGAAGGTAGGGGCCATGCCAGAGAAAGGGCGTACATGCATAGGCAGGGCCTGAAGGCCAGGGTGATGTTTATTTCAAAAAAGGAGGGCAGGGAGAAGTCTCCTCTATTTGTTTCTTCTTGTCCTTTTAATAAGGAGTGAGGAAAAGTGCAGAGCTCAGGATACTGCTGCTTTCTACAGCAGCTGAGGTAGGAACAGGTAATGATCATAATCACACTGGTGTCATCTCAGTGGCACTGCATATATAACCTGTATTTCTCAGGTGTATATAAATGCAACTTGGGGTTTTTTTGTTTTTTGTTTGTTTTTTTTCCTAATAACACTGGGTAACATTCACCACCACTGAAGTTGAATGTTCTTTACATCACAAAATACTTAATGTAGGTTTAACCTGCTCATTGCTGCCCATTTGGACAAATCCCAGTTCTGTGGGGAGAGCTGCTGGGGAAGGATGTTTGGAGGTGGTCAGTCCTGGTCTGCCTTGCATGTGGAGGTTGTGGCAGTGGGGTTTTTGTTGATCTTTCAGATAACCCTGTAAATTGGTGAACATCCTGGCTTAGAAATTTTGTTAAGGTCAGGAGAGTTAAACAAGCCTGCCATACAGTCTCTGAATAAACAAAAACAAGAGGTCTTTTAAAACATAAATGCTATGCTATTTTTCACTGCATGTGAAAAGTAAGCTCCTTTCTATGTTTTATTTTTCAGGTTTTGTTGTCCCTCCTACCATATATATGTAACAGATCTGTCTACACATGCATAATAAAATCTTTTTCTAAATCTTACTACTTAATCCTGTAAATCAATCCAAAATGGTTGAGAGAAAAAAAAAAGTAGGAGCTATTCCAATCTTTGGCTGTTCATGTAAAAGAGAACGCTTCCCGTTGAATTTTTGCCAGCAAGAAAAATAATCTTGAAATAATGATATACTTTCTGTGTCAAGTATATATATATTTGCCTAGGAGGATGATATATTTGGAGTGCTACTCACTGATTCTTATGTGGAAATCAGGTTTATATAAATCATGGTATTTAATCTGTTAATTTTTTCCTAGGGTTAAAAGATAGAAAGCAATAAGAAAAAGCCTACATTTGCTTCCAGGCAAAGGAAGCTCAGTTGCCAGTGTCACTAGATGGAGGTGACTTTGTCTGAAGTAATTTTGAGAGTGGAACTGAATGGCCTATATACATTTTCTGTATTTCTGAGGGATGGTAAACAGGTGTAGTATCTTCAAATAGTGTTCAGGAAAGTTGTCTTTAAGAATATAAAGATGTGTATATTTGAGAGCTCTTCTTCACGATTATTCCTTCTCTATTGGCTTGTCTGCTACAGTAGCTGTTATAAGCAAGGCTTCTTAGTAATCTGTATTTTGTTTTTAATTTAAGAAAACCCAACCCTGCAGAATGTTTTCTGAAAATAACTTTTAGAACTAGCTATGGTATTAAAGTTGAAAAGAGTGATTTTTATTTCCCTGCTGTTGTTTTTCTCAGCTGCACTGTGCAGAATATTGTCTCCCATCTGGCTAGATGTACATTGTATTAATAATTAGGGTTGGCTGCAAAGTAGGCTGTTCTCATTTTCATCTGAAATAGTTCCTATTTTCAAAATTAAGCTTTTGAAGTTTCCTCCTTAGTCTGCCTTTATTCAATTCAGAACATGCTGTAGTTGTGCTGTATGTAGTTACCGGTCTTCTTGACTTGATTATTTGTAAAAAAAATTTTGGACTTCTTTAATTGGGCTTTGATAGACACATCACCTTGGACTTCTGAGATTGTCCATTTAAACCTGCAGGTTTTAAAAGGGAAGTAGCCCTGATCTTTTATCTGAACTGCTCTCGTGGATGACATAAGGTAGGAGTCTGCTCTTCAGCAAGTGTGTGTTTGAGACCGTCCTCCAAAGTTTTGTTTTTTAGGGTGGTAAAATAAATATACTTCTGTTTCAGCACTCCACAGCTGCTGACTCTTGATGACACTCCAGCCTTTAGCCTGGGAAAATGCTACTGACCAGTACATCCTAAAACTTAGGAAGAAGAAGCAAGGTTGATAAAGGTGGAGGGGAAAAAAAACCCAGAACATTGCTGTGTAGGTATCTATCATTTCCTTTCCCCTGAAGTAATCTTTATCTGATCAATTCTCACTTGTTAGGCAGGAATGGCTGCTGGTTTCTTGGTGTGAGCATTATAAAGTATAACAGCTCTTCCTTCCCCAGCTGTTAGTGGCCCCATTTGCCGTGAGCAAATGGCTTCTGATTACTTGTGCACCAGCAGCCATTCCTGCATGTTAAGCAAGTTTTTTATTTATGACCATCTCTTATGCATGAAAAATATTTGGCCCAGCATGATCATAGCCTTGGGTAGTGGGCTTCTATGGCTTATCAAGATAGGAGTAGAAGAATGTAGTAGTACCAGTTTTTATCACTTCCATTTTTGACAAATGTTCTTCACACTTTATAAACCAATTAAAAAAAAAAAAAAAGGCAGATAGTGCCATAAGGTGTGTTTTGTTGTTACCTGAGTCACATAAAACTTGGGCACACATCTGTGTTTCAGAATTTCTGATACCTGGTATGCTATTTGCTATTGAGATAGCTATTACTTTACTCAACTGTCCTCCAGTGGATGGACTAGTCAGATATCACCCTATTAGTGGGGTTCTTTTGTTGTTTTATATGGTGAAAGATCATTTTATTTGGCAGTGATTCCTGGAAGCAAGAGCGGAAAAGAGGGTACAGGTTTTTTGTTGCAGTAAAAGGTATGGGAAATGAAAAGGATCCTGGAAGGAGGGCTTTTGTGGGTCCTCTGCCTTTACAGAGCAGGCAGCCCATGCCCCCCATGCACAGTGATGCCTTTTGGGAGCACTGCTGGAGATGTCAGGTTGAGCACACAGATTGTTCTCCCACCTGAAACAAAGGGGTAATTCATAATTTGGGTGTTGGAAATAGTGCTGTGCCTTCACCCCCTGTCCTGTCCTACAGGAGCTGGGCAGGGTGTCACAGCAAGGTGCTGGTAGTCAGGGCCATTGATGGTCCCATGCTGGCAGGGTGATCAGCTGGGGGATCCCCTGATGAGCAGGGGTCCCAGCTGGGAAGAGCAGGAGCTGGGCTTGAGGTGAGGCTTCCCGAGATACAGCCCAGCCCAGAGGTGTCCTGTGGCTGCCTTGCAACCTCAGTTTTTATGGCATTGATACCTTCTCTTTGCCAGAGGTGTCTTCAAGGGGGAGGGTGTTCTGCATAAAACCTCTAAATAAATGAGTTGACTGGTGAAATGGAAAAGACAGATGGGGCAGTTTCAGTGTTTACCTGGAATTCTTGTGCTGTACAGTAGAACTGTTACTGTGTGGATTATCAGGGTGCTTGGACCTTGGCATCTGTGGGGACTGCTGAGGGCTTCAAGGAATGTGGTTTGGATTTGGTTTTGCTTGCAAGTTCCTTTGCATTAACCTTTCTATTGCCCCATGTCTGTGCAGTTTGTATACAGGATGAATTCTTAATTAGGGTTTTCCAAGTAATGTTTAATAGCTTATTGCTTGTTAATTTAGTTTTATATTGCATGACTCATGAGAGATTATTTCCATCAGTCGTACAAAACTAATCTGCTGCACACCAGTAATTTTTGAGATAGGACATAGTTTCTTCTTTTTTACTATCATAGCAATAGGATGTTTTGTATATATGGTAGATCCTGAGTAACTATATTGCAAACCAAAAGAATTCTAACTCAAACTATTCTATGATTTGACAAGGGACCTTGAAGATCATCTTGTTCCAACCCCCCTGCATGGGCAGGGACACCTCCCACCAGACCAGGTTGCTCAGAGCCCCATCCAGCCTGGCCTTGAAGAATCCAGGGAGGGGGCAGCCACAACTTCCCTGGGCAACCCCTGCCAGTGTCTCACCACCTTCACAGTAAAGAATTTCCTCCTAATATCTAATATAAATCTCCCCTCTTCAAGTTCTAAACCATTGCCCTTTGTCCTTTCACTACACTCCTATGCAATAAGTTCTACCCCAACTTTCTTGTATGCCCCCTTCAGGTATTGGAAAGCCTCTATAAGGTCACCTCAGAGCCTTCTTATCTCCAGGCTGAGCAACCCCAACTTCCTCAGTCTGTCTTCACAGGGGAGGTGCTCCTGTCCTCTGATCATTTTAGTGTCTCTCCTCTGGATACACTCAAGGAGCTCTGTGTCCTTCTTGTCTTGGAAACTCCAGAATTGGACACACTACTCCAGGCAGGGTCTCACAAGAGCATAGTAGAGAGGGAGAAAGGTTATTAAAAGACAGCCTTGCTTGAATTTATGGATTTTTTTTTCTTTAAATTAAATTGGTAGATTGCTGGAAGGAAAAATAATTTATGGCTTTATAGCATTTCTGTAATTGTTACATATTGTGTCCATTTACACATGCATTATAGAAGATAATTTTTTACATCAAAACTTCTTAAATTCTGTAGGATCCAGAATAGGAATTATTTGAAATAAGTGAAGATGTTCTTGAAATGAGCAAAGGTTTTTTTATCTGTCTCTGTAGCTGTAATGTTAAGTTCTGGCAGCCTTTGCAAGGTCAACATTCTGGTTGTCTCAGACTTATGTGATACTAAGGGCAAAGATAAGGAATGAAATGTAAGTAGATAACTGGCTATGGAATTACTGTACAGCAAATTTTATTGGTACAAATGTCATAATAACTGAAGCACTGTCTGAAATGTAAACTTTTCTGTTTTACTGTCTTGTGGCATGAAAAAAAAATAAAGTAGGAACGAACATCATGCAGAATTTAGTGTTGACACTGAGGCAGGGAAGGACAACACCCAAGTTGTAAGAAGTAAAATAGGATTTTTTTTTTCTATCTATTTTTGATGCCAAGTGGATGCTCTGCTATGTGCCTTTGTCTGTAAACACCCTGTGCAGTGGTGTCAAATAAAGCTACATTTGTTTTATTTGCAGGATCAGCCAGGTTAAATATCCTGCCAATAAATTGGGTTTTTTTATTAAAACCACAACTGCAACACATCAGAAAAGGGGGGAGAGGGAGGAACAAAGAATGAGGGAAAAATAAAAAGTAACATTTAAATAGAAAATACCACCTAATCTATATCCAGGCTAATTGTAGACTTAAAAAGTGAAGTCTAAACACACATTAGAAGAAATGAAGCTGACTGGCCTTCATCTTCCAAAGCATATAATTACATCATATTATATGTAGCTCATTTAATTGTGAAACAGTCATTAAAGTGTTTTCAAAATCAATTAGAACAAAGTATCGCCTGCCAAGGATGTGTGACCTTCAGTTTCTGGCGTTCACCATGCATTTATCTCCACTGAAGAGCTTTCTTTTTATCTCAATATGCACGTCCTCACCACGTGTTACAAGACTGTCATAGCATCAAATAAATCTGTATGCAAAAAAAAAAGTGTGGCTGCATGATTAACATTGGTGTATTCGATGTGGTGCCTCCCCTAGGAGAAGCTTGTGTGAGTGAATTCAGCAGTAATTGTGAACCTTGGTACATTTATGCCACTGTTTCCTGATGCAAATAATGACTTTGTTTCCTTTCAGAGCTTGTTATGTTCTGTGCAAATAATTTCTTCAAGTACATCTGTTACCAACAGCTTTTTAGCTGAACGGTGCTCTTTGATAAACTGCAGACTCTCAGTCCTTCATTCTGCTTTTTATAAGTAACCCAAAACAAAATGCTGCTGAAAATTATTCTTCCATTGTTGTTGGTCAGTTTATCTTGGCAGTTTAATGTCATGACACTGACTTAATCTTCTTTTAAAGGGCTCATTTTATGAGTTGTCTCTGTCTTTAAGCCTGTCAGTTTAAATGTCAGTCAATTAAATAGATGCTCTGAGAATCAGTACAGCATAATATCATATGCTTGTTTTATGAAATATTTAAACTGTGTGTTTTAATGTGTGCTTTTTGACTAATCTGTGTCCTCTCATTTTTGGTTGCCCTTATTCTATATGAGTTATTCAGAAAATAATGTGCAGGGTAGGTATAGGTTTTTTATATACTTATATATAGGTACATACAGATTTCTGTATTTGTTGTCTTAGCAACTTCCATAATTTTTGATAGATTTTTCTTAAGTTGTGAACAGTTTCCTTTTTCCCCAAGAACATCCATTGTGCTTAGCTGCGGTCCTTGAGGTAGAAGGCCCTTAAGGATGCAGAATCATCATATACTGAATATTCTGATATTTCTTAAGACATGGAAATAAATAAGACCTTTGGCACAGGCTTGAAGTGTCTGACTACAATTTCAAGAATTCAGTAGTCTGCTTTTCTTCAAAAAGAGATAAAGCATAAAGGATTTGTCTGTCATGTTTGTGTATCAAAGAGGATCATATTTGTCTCCATATCCTGCTTTCTTCTCACCAGTAACTAGCTGTCGAAACACTGAGTTAACCTCAAACTTGACAGAAGCTGCAGTTGAAAGGTGCTATGTTCCAGCAAAGATGGTAAACACAGGTGGTGCCACAGAGTGCAGGAGGAGCTCACACCATATTACATGCCATAAAATTCATCCCTCTCAGATCCATTGTTAATGTCTTGACCTCTGAGAACACTTCAGTAGAAACTTGTGTGTTTTGACAGGCACAAGAGAATTTGGTGTCTAAGCACAGCCTCATAGGAAATGAGGTTTACTGATGCCCCAACAAGGTTTTTGCCAAGCTACTTGTTTGAAGAATTCAAGTTACCAGAAAAATAAGATTCTCTGGGCCAGACTTCCATATGTCTAAGAACAGAAGCTTGCTGTGCAAAGTGTTACAAGTTCAGGTGCAATAAATAGCAGCATTCATGTTGCATTCCCAGAGCTGTATACAGAGGCATGGAATATAACCAAGTTTGCCTGTAAACCAAATGGGTAGCTTTTCTAATATTGTGATGGAAGACCCGTACAAGCTTTTTAATAGAAGCTTGTAATTTTGGTCAAATACAAAATGTATCTTTTTGTTAAAACATTTAAAATCACTTTCTGCTGGTTTTGTATAGTGTTTCCTAAGTGTCTGGACACTGATATTGAATCACTAACTCCAGCACACACTTATGTGCCTCTGCTCCTTAGGGAACTGTGACAGGACCAGAGGGAATGGATGGAAGCTGCACCAGGGGAGGCTTAGGCTGGATGTTAGGAAACATTTTTTCACTGAGAGGGTTGCCAGGCATTGGAATGTCCTGCCCAGGACAGTGGTGGAGTCACCATCCCTGGAGGCATTTAAAAGGCATTTGGACCTGGTTCTTAAGGACATGGTTTAGTCAAAGTGTGGTGACTGTGGTGTTGGTCAAAGGTTGGACTGGATGATCTTGGAAGTCTCTTCCAACCTAAACATTCTGTGATTCTGTGTGCCAGTGTTGGACTTTGTTCTGAATCAAGTCAATTCTTATCCAGATGGTTAAGGGCTCAACAAAAATGCTCCAAGATATGTCATTATTTAAGCATTTGTATTTTCTTAAAAAATATTGGTTTGTGCCAGCGTCCCTGGTCTCTGAAATGAACTCAGGCAGAAGTTAAAAGTGTGAGTGTGAATATCTGTGCAAGTGCCTGAGTGTGTAAATGGCTGTGCCAGGGGCAATGCCAGCTGAGTTCCCATAGTCTTCCCCTGGTGCCTGCAGTGTCACAAATCCTTCTTCGAGGGACTTGCCCAGAGCTGGGGCAGAGGCAGTCTTGTCATGGCAGCAAGAATAGCCTGATACTGGCTTAAATACTTTTCTCAATTTCTTTCTCTTTGGGGCCATGAAGGTCATAAAAGAGGGCGAGAGGTACCCGTGCAAACTGGAGTCTCCCTTCATCCTCTGTAGCTTTTTTGCTACACATCAGTGCTGAAATTTAGATGAACTTTGACAGAAGTTACTGAATCTAGGTCCTGATATCCATGCTAAGCACTACTTACTGCATAGCTTAGTGACTTTTGTGTTTTAATTGGACTCTTTCTGTTAAGTGTACTGTGAATCCTGGATTTGGAGTGTGCTCATCTTTGCATATCAGTTAAGCACTTTGCAGACAGCTTAATCACTTTGTACAGGCAACTTTAACTTCTGTCTTATCCTTTAGTTTTATAGATTTTTGTAAATTACTGTAAAAGCTCAAAATTCTTAACCCTGAGAAAAAAACACACTTCCTCTTTTTGAGACTTGAAAAATCAGTGGATGCACAATCCCCAACCATCTCTTGTGTTGAAAAGTTTTGGTTTAGGTACAAAACAAATAATCTCATTCTGCAGGTTAAGAGTTTCACACAGAGTGATTTGTGTTCTGAAACTGAATAAACAAGACAATTTATAATGGGTACTTGGTGAATAACTCTGAGAAATTACAGGTTAAACAGATTAGCTTTTTACCACTGCAAAAGATAAGAATCTTTTAACATTTTTAAAGTACTGAAAATCCAATAAAATGCTAGTTAACATGGGGTCACATAACCCTTTCAAGGGATGCAGAAATGGTCAGCCTCATTTGTGCACAAATCAGTCTGCACGCTCTCCCTTGACCTTGAAAAATACTCTTCCAAGTACTAACTTAATGTATGCAATGCTTTCTGCCTGTTTTCACAAAATGCAGATATCTTTCCCTTGGAATAGAGCAGGACTTAGGCAAGGTGAGCAAGAACCAATGTGTCTTCTTATTAATACATCTCATTGTCCCCTCACAATCCTGGACTCCTTCAACAGGCTGCACCAGCCCCTTGCATAAATCAGGTTGTCTGTGTCAATGTTAAGCCAATCTCCTCTTCAGGATATTTGCTAAGCATCTAGAAGCTCTGAGCAATTGAGATCCTGTGAGATAGTTTAAGAGCTAAATGAGATTCTTGCTTTTGGAGCCCTGTCCTTTGGTGAGTGTGTGTTTGGTTTTTAACACAGACAATTAACGTTTTCTGTGCACAGTGGTTCGTGTATGATCAAGAAATGATCATACAGACTTGCAATCATTACATACCAAGGGGTGTATGTGAATGTAATAGTTTTGCTCTCTTTGTTTAGGGCAGTGAGGTTGCCAGCACTTGGTCAGATCTCAGCAGTGTCTTGCATGTGAAACTGTGTGCACTGAGAGCTTCTTGCCTGGTCTTACTTGAGAGTCAGAAGCTCATAGCTGAAGGACAGATAGAAAAGCAAGCAGAAGCTCCAACAAGGACATGGTAGCATCTTGATGGAAGACATAGAAGAATTAGATTCTCTGACAAGGTCAAATAACTGCTTAAGTGCAGTGGGAAAAGTTAATGTTCTGGATTTAAAACCGAGAACATTCATATCCCACCACTAAATTATAGGATTTATTAAGAGTTATATCTAGGGGCCAAAACGGGGGCATCCAGAAGCAGGAGCCATATGGAATACACATTGGTAAAGTGACCAGAAAAACAGATAAAACCATATGTCTGTACATAATTTTTTCATATGAAGTACGTTGGCATGGTACACCTACTAAAATGCAAGAAAAAAGGTTAAAATACAGGCATCTAATTGTAAAAGCTGTTTTTCTGCATGAGGATTTACTGTGTGTGTTCCTAGAATAAGTTTTGTTTTTTATAATCAATGGATGCTTTTCTTCTCCCCGAAGTAAATCTATGGGAAATATTAGTGTGAAGCATAGTAAACACAGTATTTTAACTCTCACTCCTAATCATAGGTAAATCTACAAAGGATGAAGTTCACTTGATCATGTCCACTCATGGGATTAATCATCTTTGCTTCACTTCTGAAGCGTCTGGCAGGTCCCAGGGAAAACATGCTTCCTGCATCTGATACCTGGTAGCTGCTTCTGTGTGGGACAATATGCTGTTTCAACAGTGCACCAAACAGGGGTATATTTTTCTTTTGTTAAATACTCTGTATTCACTTTACCACCAAAAAAAAAAACAAAAAAAAAACCCCAAACCAAAAAACCAATTGAACAAAAAAAAAGCAAAACACACTAAAGCCTTCTCCAAATCTCCAGTCATCACTAACTTAATGGTGGAGATCTACTTTTTCTACAACTCGGAGCAAATCCCAAAGCTCAGATCTCTCTCTTGGAGTTTCTATCAGACTTCAAATCAGAGTTGAAATTAAAAAAAGTTTGTAACAGGACTGCAGAGCCATTGCTCTACATGCATGTGTGGTGAATTGTTTAAGGTCAATGCTACACTGTAAAAATTGCCATGTCTGATATGCTTATTTACCAAGCCTCTTTCTCCCCATTGTGATCCCTTTATTTCTGCGTAGTAACCTTGTTTTATCATTTCTTCAGTGATTATCCTTTTTTTTTTTTCTTTTTTTTCTCTCCAATATGACAGTTAATGAGAACATACTGACAAATCTGTGTTGTCATTTTTACTCAAGGCTCCACCAGAAGGCTTTCTGGTTCAACTTGGTTTAGCAGCAAGCTGTGGTTTTGTCATATCATGCTTTTGTACAGACAGTTTGACATGCAGATTAATTAAGAGTTTGATTATAGGGCTTTTTTTTTTGTCCCTACCAATTGGGTCATCTGCAAGTAGTTACTTTCCTATGGAGGCACATGGCCCTGCGGGCAAAGACCACAGAAGTGGAAGACAGCACAGAGACTTCTGAAACTTAACCTTAAACATTCCTGCGATCTCCAAGTTACCTGAAATCAGAGATCTGAAGCCGCTCTGTACTGGAGCTGTGAAAATTTCTTTTTGGATAGAAGGAGCTCTGGCAGCAGAATTAAGGGACTTCAGCATCACACTCCAGTACCTTGAGCCGGGCAGCTTGAAGCACTCCATGCTGTTGCCCTGGTAGGAATGTCACTTCAATTTTCCTTTTCACCACAAAGGAGAACTTGGAGACAGGGTCCTATCTGCTGGTGTGTTGGGGCCCCAAGGGCTTGGGTCACAAGGGCAGTGGCACTGAAGAGCCTGGAAACAGGAAACCCCAACTTTCCTGAGTGCTCCCATCAGGCGAAGTGCCCATCTTCTTCTGATCTTCTTTGGTTCTCTGGCTCCTGCACCCCAGGATTTTAAATTGCAACATAGGATGTTGCTGCGAAGTATTGAGCAAGTGATCAAGTCTGTTGGCAGAGAAAAAAAATGTCAATAAAAGGAGTGGTGCACCTCAGCTGCAGGTCAGCTCCTTGCCCACGGGAGGGCTGTGCAAGACTGCAGTGGCTGCAGAGGCTTCCACCAAAGCTCTTACTATTTGGATCTGAAAAAACAGTTTCTGTTCACTTCTGTTTTCATGCACTGCAGCTGCCATTTGAGAGGGCAGCACAGCAGTGAAAACTGTAAAGCCACTAAAGCGTTAAGGTCTCTACTCTGTGCCATAAGCTAGCAAAGGCAATTAACTGGAGTAGGAAATGGGTTTTAATGTGGGCTTGGGGATTACAACCTAGCTGGAGGTGAGAGAAATGGATACTTAGAGTTTTCAGCTCTTTTGCTGATGCTAAAAATACCTGAATCTCTCAATAAAATGATGGTTTTCACTGAGCTGTGGTTACCTAATACCTAATAATAAATATATAACATCCACAGCTGTTGATAAATAAACACATATTTCAAGTCCAGGTACATATTTAATGAGGTACTGAAATGTGCTAGACCACACTATAGACACAAAGCTTTTACTTGTAATTAATTTTGGTGTCAGAAGATGTTGGAAGTAAATTTTTTTTTCCATTTGTTTTCATTTTGATGTGTATGTTGCTAAAATGAGGTCGTTCAAGTTGAATTCACTGAGATGGGAAAACATTGTATGTGAGCCCCAAACCACTTCCCTTAGGTAATTTGGGCAAAGTAACAATGATTTGAAGCATAATGTCTTAAAGTGGGTTTTTTTCTTGCTAAGATCATAAGGTGAAGTAACCTAGTATTCACAGTATTTATAGACACCCATGTTCCAACAAATCTATTTTGTATTTGTTACAATAGTACCCAAGCAATAGGATCTCTTTCTAGACTTGGGTGGGGCATGCAAGGGCTTCCCAACCCTAACCGGGTGTTTCTGTCTTTTCTCTTTACCCAAGTTAGTTCTGCTGAAGTCAGTGAAACTAGTCTGTGCAAGTTAATAAATACATAAATCCTAAATGCATGTTGGAACAGTTCCTGATTTGGAAGATATGCAGTGAGTGTATGCAAGAATAAGAAATTTCTCTATTGGAAAAAAATTTGTTATATTGATAGGTTTTGGGGTTTGCTTGTTGTTTAAGTGTATATTTTTAGTGTATAGAGTGACTACAGTTATTCCTGGTCAAGTCCTACTTCCATTTACTTTGAAAGTGTTAATTGTGAGTTAGAAGCAGTATTTGGTTTTGTTTATTTCTCTTTTATTCTTGTTTGTTTTGTTTGGGGGGTTTTGTGCGGTTTTTGGTTTTGTGAGGTTTGGTTTTTTTCTTTATTAAATTAATTCTAGAATGTGTGGTCTTCCCTGCACAAAAGTTGCCAATTTGATTCCTCCTTCCCCACACCCTCCCTTTGAAAATAGCATGTGCTAGTGCACAGAATTGTTAAGGTTATTTACTTGCTCAGGGAGCAGGTTGGGAAAGGTTGGCTTTGCTTGGTCACACAGTTCATACAGTATGTGTACAGAATAACTCCATTATCAAGATAGTGTTGTGAATGCATTAATTCCTTTTGGATTACACTCTACTCTTGTTCCACATTATGAATCTTGTGTAGTTAGGAATCTGAAGAAGAAAAGGACTGTGTTGTTATTTTTGGTTCATAATGTTGAAGGCTTTTTCTGATAGTATAATTAAAGTGGCCATCAGACCAATTTTAAAAACGGTAATTTGCCTATATCTTAAAAAGTGCATCTTCAGGTTTTTTTACACTGAGAATTTCTATATATACAAGAATTTTTTGAGAGCAAGTTATGGGGGAAAATACCTCCAATAACAACAAAAACCCCAAACACAACAAAACTCCCAAACCTCAGCCCTTCCAAGCCCCTCACAACCCCTGCAAAAACAAACAAACCAAAAAAACCCAACCCAAAACTAAACAAGCCTCCCCAAAATACTGCTTAGACTCTTTTAGAGGGTAACTCTTAAAAGTCATTCATAGCTGTGAGTCTGATATTGTATAATGTAATTCTACTTCTGCTGATTTTCTACAAAAGATAAAATTCTTGAGACTTGCATTAGAGCAGGAATGGTATCACTGTCTGGTTGGGTCCCTCCTTACCAGGTTGCTTTAGACAACAGCAATAGAGCTGTGCCTACTCTGATGGGTAACTACTGGAGCAGTAGCTACTTTGAAGATGAAATAAGAGCACTCCAGAACTGTTAACTGAGGCTCTGGACATAATATTTACAAATATGAACATTTTGATTTGTATTTATTTTTTTTATTAGTCTATTAGTGATAGTTGTCTGCTTTGTTTCTAGCAGAGGAATAATCCCCTTGGGAACTAATTGCTGGACAAAAGCTGTAAAATAAGCAAAAGGAACCCCCTTTATTGTTGTCTCCTTTCTCCTTCCCCCTTGCAAACCAAGATTCTTGGGAACTACTCGCTAGTGTAGAGAAAGGGAATATAATATACTCCCTTGGAATAGGATGGAGAGGCAGTTCTGTCCTTTATCCCTCTTTACCAACTGTAAAGTGTCTTTGCACAGGCTTTATTCTGCATTATATAACATCTGACATATTTGTCCACCATTTAATAATTGTTAACTTAGCACGTGTGTTCCCATCTATGCTACGAGGATGAACTTTTCAGAGAAAAGATTCTACTTCTAAAAGTCCTTAAGAATAGCTTTTCATTTAAACTTAATGGGAAGTTACTGAAGGTGATTTCAAGTTATCTACAGTCATACAATAAATACAAAAATAGTGGGATATAAAAATATGTATATATTATAAAGTGGAATATGTGTATTCAATATATCAGCACCTGGTATTCAAATTACTGTTCATGGATAGTAAAAGATTATAGAACACAAGATTAAGATTAACATGTTTATATCTACTTGAATAAAAGTTCATACATAATATGCATTTGCATATCTGCAGATTTTTTTTTTTGAAGGCAGAATTTTTCAGTTGTAAGATTGAAACAATTGGGATCTATGTTGACAAGGGTAGGAATACAGGTTTTTAAAGAAGCTTGTAACTTAGAAATTAAATATTTAACTGTATTCATAAACATGAGTGATGCAGGGTTTGTTCTGAAGAAACTGAAGGAAAAAAACAATTCACACTGTTAAGTTTCCACCTTTGTTGTTGTGCAATCTTTGTCATCACCTGCAGTGAGAAGCTGAAGAGTTGAAGGGACTGCCTAGAAGGAAGAGGAGGATCCTAACTACAGATTCCAAGTGGGTCTGAGGTCTGGTGTAATTCGAAAAATAAAATTATAAATGTTCATGTGTGTTAAATCTGGGAGAAGGACATTGGCAGGCTCTGGGTGAGCCTCCAGACTGCTCTCTGACTGAGAGAGACCAGAAGCCCAGCAACAAAACATCAGTGCTGAACACACACTGACACGGGGGTGTTGGGCTGTCCAGTAGGGATCTGTTCAGTAAACTAAATGAAGTGTTGTTATTTCTCTACTTTTTGAAAAAATCAATAAACCCCAAACATTCTGCTGATGTATTTAGCCAGTTCTCCAGGTGATCTTGAGATACATCTGCTGTGTCTGCCTGATCCTGGAGTCTCCATGGGGCTCTGTTCTGGCTGCACACACTGTACAGAAAGGGTGCAGTCCCAGGGAGATGATCAGGTACCTGTGGGCTTATGCAGAACTGAAAAGATATGAGTTATTTATTTTGACAAGTATTTCCTTCACATACAGTAAGATATTTGTTATTATACATAATCAAATTATATATGCTTATGTTATATGTTATTATTTGTATTTTATTATATGTATTATATGTACCTATAGGCTTTTATGTGTTGTTTTAAAGTTATTTGGCCAGTGTATTGGAATGATTGCACTTTATACAAACATACCAGTAGAATATATTTTATTATACACAGAATATGTACACAGTAAGTACAGTGTAAAGCTGAAGTTCTTGATTTAAGCAATTAAATTGGATGAGGAACATCAGGCAGATGCCCAGTGACACTTTGTGTCCAAGCCATTTAATGAGAGCACGCAGGTCTCTGACAGCTTCTCTGTCCTCTCTTCCAGGCCACCTCTCAGACAAACAGCCTGAGGTGTCTGAAATGTCACTTTGTTTGGCAAATGAGTCTGCCTTTAATGACTTCATCTACTTAACAGCTTTATAACAACAGATACCCATGCTGGTATTTTAATGAGACATAATGGGCAATATCCCTTTCTTCCTTTTCTGTTGTAGTTGAAAACCAGCCTGGAAAAAATAAAAGTAAAATTAAGTAGCTGAAAGTGGAAGCACTCTGATTATACGTGTTTAGATTTTTGAATGCACTACAGTAAATGGTTTTTTTCATGAAAGGAAACTTCTAAAAATACAATTATGAAAAAAGAGAGCAGTCCACTAAATCTTGCAAAGCCCTTGTGTTGTGTGTTGACTCCATCTGAAAACCTCTCAGTGACATGCTGCAACTAAAATTTTGAGAAGTGTCTTATGCAAATACAAAGTGTAATCTACATGCAGGCACGGGAGATTTTATACCTTTTCTGCCCAGAGTTTAGTCAGTAACTGGAAACTTGAACATAACATTTCTGCAATCAGTAGTACCCACAGGGAAGCAGTGGCAGGTGGAAAAGTCTGTTCTTTACTATGTTAAACAGCAGTCTCAAGGGAGAGAAAGCAGAGGTGTATTTTTTTTAGGGGAAAATAGTGGAGTTTGCCAACAGAACAGTGGATGTAAGTGCAAGTGGTATGTTGGGCTGTCCTGGTCTGCTGTAGAAACCACCTTGCCACATCCCTGATGAGGCCACCCATTTGCAGAGCTGCATCCAAATTAGTAATTTCACCAGCTTGGCAATGTCAGTGTAGATGACATATACTGTGGCAAAGGTACAAAAATGTTGGATGGTGTCATCTAGAATGGGTGAAGGTCTAAATAAGTTAAACGTGGTCATGTAGGGAGGCCAAAGGTCGAGGTATGTTGAATACTGTTACATAGAACTGGCCTTGGATCCCTCCCTGGCTTTCCTTCTGTGTTGGGATGCCTGCTATCAAGGGTTTGATATCTGCTATATATAAATATAATGTGAAAACAAATACCATGGGATATTATAGAAGACAAAAGTGTATGTGGATTAAACAACAATTAAACTAGCAGTTATTCACTCGGGTGCACATTTCAGGAGAAGAGGTGTTCAAGCAGCTGGCTGGTCCTTCTGAAATTTACTCTCAGCTTCCAGTAACCTGATTGCCCAGCACAAGTACTTGTTTTTTCAACCAGAAACAGGATATGGATTTCAAGGACAGAGCTTGCCCTGTATCTCATCTGGACACTATCACCTTCCTCTCTCTTTAGCAATCAACCAAGCAGCTTATGCAACCAGTATGTGGAGAAGAGCAGAGTGTGTGTGGACATGTTCTGGCACTATTTCATCAGTTTGAATAGGTTTGCTTTTTCCCATCAAAAAGGGTTGAAACAGTGCTTAACATGTCAAGTTTCACTTCTGTGGATTTATTTTGAAGTAACCTTGAGGTGTTGAAATAGTCCTGTCGCATTAGCTGCTGTACTACTGCTACAGAACTGCTGCTGACATTTTAACTGGTTTTAAGTTATGGTGTTTGTCTTTAGAAATCCTTGTTTTAACAAAGTCCTAGAGGAGCAGCTGGCCCTCTTTAGTCAAAAAATAAGACATGATCTCAGGAAGTGAGCCCAGCAGTCAGACATGTGCCTTTTAGAGTGGGAACTTGTTGGAAAAGGCGCTTTTGGGAAGTCTGGGAGTAAAAGCAGCAGTAATCTGTGTGTGTGTGCTTCCTTACAGTAAAATCTTTGGTGTTGTTACTTGGGCGATTTCCTTATTCTTTTGCAAGGCTGGGAATAAAGGATTATTACACAATTTTCTGCCAGTATCTCCTTGCATTCATTACTGTGGTTGACAGAAAGCACAACCAGCCTGAATTTATGTCTTGACTCTAAAACTTGCCTGTTGCTTCACGCCTTTTTAACTGAGGGATCAGATGCTCGGCTGTAAATACGAGGAAGGCTCAGGATAAAGCTGAGTATACAAACTATTAACCTGAGGTCTCAGCCCCAGTGAAGGCTTTTTTGCTGTGGGGTTTTCTTTTCCATCCAAACCTTGTCCTGCCCTCTGCTGGCAGCTTGTGTTGTGAAGCAGAGATGGTGTGACTATTCTCATGGTAAAATTGTCTGTGCTAGCTTGCTGTTTGCAGTCTGCTTTACACAACAGAATTTGCATTCCTGTCATTAATCATACTTCCTGCCACAGGGAACTGCTGTGCCCATTGCATTTATAATGTATTGTATGAAGATCTGTAGTAAATACACTAATAATCTCCTTAGAAAAATCTACCTAAGGTATATGATATTACCTAGGGAATATTCTGTCCTTCAAAGCTATATTTACTTTCAGAAGACAAGAAAATTTTGGGTTTTTGGTAGGCATGACATGAAGTCAAGTACCTGAGTTAAAAATGCTAGTAGGATGTGAGGATGCCTGCACTATTTTAATGCTACCCTTGGTGCATGTATATGCATTTGATGCCTGTACTTACTAGATTGCATACTATTTTCCTTTATATAGTGTTTTTGCACACTGGTGTGTTGCACAGGTAATAAGCAGCTATTCCACATATTTGTTGTTTAACCTGTGACATAGTCTGGAGTGCTGTTCTGAGATTATAGTTCTGTTTACTTTCTAGTTTCACAAAGAAATTAAGCAAGACACACTAATGACTTTGAACTTGGTTTGCCACTTGAGGCTGTTCATCCAATGCACTGAATAAGTGAAGGGACATTAAAGGAAAGAAGTGCATAATACATGCGTAAAAGGATGGAAAATAAAGATTGTGCAGACAATTCTGATACATCCTAATTTCTTGGTACCTGGCATTACAGCCTTGATCTTTTACTGTTACCTGGATGGAGTTGAGACATCCAGACTCTTGAAACCTGACAAATTTTGCATTGAATTGGGATGGCTATGGCAGTCATGAACCAGGCCAGAGCTTTTAGATCCACTTCTATTGTTTGTTCGCATGAAACACTCAAAGCAGAGGTAAGCATGCTGTAGTTTCATTGAAAAGCATAATGGGACATATTTTTCCCAGTGGGTTTTATAGATAACATGCTTAAAGCAGGAGAGTGATGAGAGTTGGTGCAGGATTTTGTGAACTTAATCCTTAGGCATGCACTGTCTTGCTGTTCCTCTCCTCATTCCTCCAGTTTATCCCCATCCTGGTTTCCAGATTTCAGGTTCCACTTCTCCATTTGAGTTGTATCCCTTGCCACAGGAGACCTTAGCTCATTCCTCTGCTTGCCTCTTCCCTTACTCCATTCTCCACTTGCTCCCAAGTTCAAGATCCAGTCCTGATTTCACCTGCTCTGCTGCTTCTTGCCTAAATTGTAGGTTTCAAGCTGTTCTGACTTTCAGATCATAGAAAAACTTCCTTCTGGAGCTGTAATTTCAACTATGCTGACCATAGGATTCCCCTTCTTGGCCACTTATTGCAGGCCCCTTCAACGTAGCTCCAAACCTTCCCCATGATTTATTTCCTGAGCCACCTCCTCTTCTCCCTGCTTGTCTTACCTGACAGTGAATGGCAGCAGAGAGAGAACAAACAAGTGGGCTGGTATGGAAGTAGGTTGAGTCTTTAGCAATAAATAGGTATTTATTTCACCCACAATTTTGAGTTGTAATTAACCAGCTTGGGAGCTATAATCTCGATTTTCCAGAGGCCTGGCTGCCATCAGGTAGCTGTCATCTGTGTGTGCAGGGGCGGATTAGAGGTGCTGCTTGAGGAGCTGTTGTTCTCATGAGACCTATGTTTTTCACCAGTCACAAGAGACCACCAAGGCTATTTTTCAGCCTTCCTGCAGAACAGTGCATTTTACAGGAAGGAACTTGCCATGAGGAGCCCACAAGTGTGAATTTTCGGGAAGAGAGTTGGACTTAGAGTCTAGAGTAACTTGTATTTATCTGATAAAATCAATGAGGGGGTCTTAAGTATAATTCAGTAACTCAGTAGGGAGTCCAAATAATATTTGCCAAGGATGAAATCTGTGCTGTGAGACACTGCACCTGTTTGCACCCCACTAAGACACCAGGAGAGCCTGAAAACGGAGAAAGGAAGGCACTGGAGGCCCTGACAGCTGTTTTAAAAGGATACCATCCTTTAGCTGGTCTGTCAAGTCACTAGCTCCTGAGCATACCCGTGGTATTGCAGAAGGTCCATCTAAGGTCCATCTGTCTGCTCGTTCCAGAGCATGCAGGCAGGTGACCCAGAGGCACCTTGTGTGTCATGCTTTGCCTGCCTTCTGAAATTGGGCTTTTTGGTGTCCCATGCTGCACAAAGAACTGGGGTGTCTGGATCCAGGTCCGAAATATTCTCGGACAGTCTCCTCCCAAACCACTAACCTGCTCATAGAAGCCAACTCTAGAAGGAAACAAAGTGTTTCCTGCCTGGAAAAGAGGGCAGGAGGGCTGCTGCCTCCTTAGTCTTGTCCGGGGCTAATTGATGGTTGTTGAAATGGGCTGGTGCTGGTGGATTCCTGTGGGCAAGGAAGCTGTGGGGCTGTGCTAAGCCATAAATAAGAGACTCCACGTAGCATTGCACTGAAAGAGGGCTGCATACTGCTTTTCGTGGTTTCTTGAACTACCTTTTCCTTTTTTTTTTTAGCAAAAAACCTTTTAAAATTTATTGTTATTAAAAAAGATGGATGCATGTTAATTGTATCCTTGTGGCTTTTCCCAAGCAAGTTTTAAGTTTTAAAACAACCACTAACAGCATGCTACTTTGCTCTGAGAAGAGGCATCGGGCATTTGCACAGAGGAGCTGTGCTTGGAGTTTGGCAGCAGGTGGGAAACTGTGCTCAAGATACACTCAAATCCCAGCATGTTAACCTGCTCACATTCAAGTGTAAAATTGTTTTAGTTGGTGGAGTTGTTAAATGCAGTCGATATGTTTTTTTATTGGTGGATTTTGGATGCTTCTTTAATTTTACTAACACTTTTTATTCCCCTCCGTCTCTGACTGCAGCCATTGATGGATTTCTAAAAACTGACGAAAGGCAAAGACTGGCAAAGGAGAGAAGAGAAGAAAGGGAGAAATACCTTGGTAAGATGGCAGGTGCATGTATTCTTTATGTGTATATGTATATATGTTCTAGGACTTTTTCCTGCTCTGAATTTTAAATGTTGTGCATCAATCTGTTCCTAGTCTTTATCACTTACGTGACTGTTTAAAATTAAATTATAAAAAATAAATTAATATATGTGTTCTTTGATTTCCAGTCAAGCATATAATATTCTGTAGCTGCAAGCTGACTTCTTTTTAAATACAGATTAAATGCAAGATTTGACTGTTAGTGTTCTGATTTGTAAAAACAGCAAATAAGCCTTAATAATCCTCAGGATAACATGGAGAATGATTTGGTGAAACAGTCTCAATTTTAGTTTAATAAAATTTACTCATATTAAAAGATAATATGGAGTTTTTAGGTATAGCATAAATCAGATGCTTTTCCATAAGTTTTAAAATGGTCAGTCTTCCAAGAAAACGAGAAAAATTATTAATTAATTTCCTGTATAACATAAGCATTTGTTTCAGAGTTACTGTAAAATAGTCATATGTTTTTTATCTACTAATACCTCCAGGGTAATATTCAGGAAATTTTTTTAACACACACACATATATGGGATGTGTGTTTACACAGTTAATATATATGATCAAAATTAACTGTTCAACATTGGTTTGGGAGTATATATATATATATATATTTTAAAAGTCTGACGGTACTGCAAACTGATCAGAAGGAATTGTTAGTATAGGATGATTTTGTATATTTTGAGGAAACTTCAACTAAGCCAGTTGGACACCTCTGAAAAGAGTCACAGGTTAGCAATACACAAAGAGAGAAACTATTGCCCATTCTTTGGCAAAATCTGAGGCCTGAGACCAGTGAATTTACATTTTTTATTACTGTGGGCTTGGTGAGAATGATTCCTTTTGGTAATTCATGTGAAAATCTATTAGTGTTTAATACTAAGTCTCCCCAGAGTTTGTCTATATGGGGCATGCACCAGCTTGAGTTGTAGCTTGCAACTCTTCCAGGTATACTTAGTCCAGACCAACTCTTCTGTCTTCTTTATCATCAATTCTTTGATGGTTCCTGAGAAAGGGACATGACAAGTAGATTGGAAAGGACTTGGATTAAAAGCAGAAGAGGCGATGTGAGGGAATCTGAAAGCTGGAAAATCTGGGAGTGGTTGGCCCAAGGGATTTGGAAAGTGTTGGCTGCAGTTTTTGTCTCCAGACATGATACATGCCTTCCAGAAACACACTTTTTATTGTTAAAACCATTTCTAGAGGGGGGAGCTCAGGGGTTTGGTCACAGTTTCTCTGTGGCAAATTTCTATTTTAGAGGTTCAGAAAAAAAGCCACGAGTTCCCCTGGAAGACAGATCCTTGTGCAGCCAGCAGGTACTTGGCAGCAGTCTGGGATAACCTTTTCACCAAAGCCAAAATTCATTAATCAGTGGTGTAGTATCCCTAAATTACAGAACAAGAATTGTATGTATGCCCATGATGACAGAATGGTTTGCTTCTCTGTCCACAATCAGCTGAAGGGTTCATCTGCTTACTCTAAAGGTAAACTTAACCCAGTCTCTAGACACCTCACTATTTTTTGTTTGTTTTTATCAACTCCAACATGCTGTTTTCAACTGCTCCACCTGACATTGCTAGTAGTTATGAACAATTAGCTACTTGTCACTTGTTTTCCACTCTTTGTCTGTTGAAAAGTCTGATTCTTTATGCATACAAGCCCAGGCTTACCTGCAGCACTGACGCTCCTCTCATTGTGCCCTGTCCTGTGGGATAAGGAATGCTGAATTCTCAGAAGACAAAAGAGGAAAAAACCCATCACCTGTATTTCTAACGAGTAAGGTGGCAGGTGTTCCGTAAAGCAGGTTGGATGTGAGGAAGAAGTGTTTTAGGAGGATTCAGTATTGAGGGAGAGAAATGGCAACTGCTGGAAAAGGATCTGTTGTTGTAGGGACTCTGGCTTTGAACAAAGGGGGTGGGAGTGAGGCTGAGGGGCTGAAGGTGGCAGCTGTGGTTAAAGAGCCTGGGAACAGGAGCTGAGGGAAAAAAGGCTGATCTGAAAAGAAGGAATTGAAATGGCTGGGGCAAGAACCTAGGACAGGTGGGAAGATACTGAGAAAGTGTTAAAAGTCCAAAACTGCTGCACAAGGAAACAGGAATTGAAAAAGCAGACTGAGGCTGAATAAAGTGAGCAAGATGAAGGATTAGCTCTTGTATAAACAGTGTTAATTCTGGTTTTCCCTAACTTTCAAGTTCTTAGCCTGGCAACTGTGAGAATATTCCTTCTTTGATATCGACTGTGTGTATGTTGGTATGTGAAATTATAGGCTTGTAGGCATGCTTACTGAATTCCTCTTCCCTGCCTCTTTATGGAATACACTTGCATGAAAAGTGGATTTCTCCTCATGATTTGTCACATTAACTTCTACTACTTCTTCTCCTATATAAACCTGAAGCAACAGTCCTGTATGTAATGTTGCAGTCTGAAGTTCTGTAACAACAGTTTAATGTCTCAAGAAGATTATGACTCCAGTTGGAATAAACAACTGGGCAAGCCATTAATAACAGAAGGTTTGTTTTTTTTTTTTTAACAGGGAAAGAGACAAAAGTGGGTAATAATGTAGGACCAAATTATCAACAGAATGGTGTATTTTCAAAGCTCTATAGATAATGTAGCATATGTTTTCATGTTGTTTTCATGTATTTAATTTGAAGGCAGCCCGCCTTCAAATGCATTTCAAGGGCTTTTGCTTCAACATATATAACTGATTCACTTAAATACTATTTGTTATATATGAAAAATGAATTTGGCTTTAAGCTACAGAGGGTTTTGAAATATAAACAAAAAAGAGTTGAGACTGTGGGCAAAGCCCTTCCCTATTTCTTTATTGAGAAAATCACTTGTGTTTACTAATCATTCTAGCATTTCTGTGCACTGTATTTTTTATCTTAGTGGACTAAAACCCTGTGTACTTTTATTTTTTATTTTAATATTTTAAAAGTAATTTTATCAAGTAATTTTAAAGCAGAAGATTAGCATAAAGTGAGCTGCACCTTTTTATCTGCTTCAGCTGCTAGGGAGCAGCAGATACTTGAGAAGGAGAGAAGAGCAAAACTTCAATATGAAAAGCAAATAGAGGAGCGATGGAGAAGACTGGAGGAACAGAGGCAGAGAGAGGAGCAGAAGAGAGCAGCTGTTGAAGAAAAGAGGAGACAAAAGCTTAAAGAGGAGGAGGTAAGATATACACTGGGAGATATACAGCAGGGTGACTCTGTGTGGTAGCATTAAACATAGCTGAATATTGACATGCATTAAATGGGAATCTTTTTTTTTTTTAATCTTTTTTTTTTTCCCCACCGTGAAACATGTAGGGCATTGCTTTGGGAACTGCAAACAGACATCACTACTCTACTACTGTTTATACATCAAAAACACTTTCAACGCTTTTTTTAGTCTTTTGATTTCTGTCTGATCTCATGGAATAGTCATTTATTTATGCTAACATATCTGGGACTCTGACTCAGACAATAGAACACCAGCTTTCTAGAAGGTGGTTCCATAAAAGGGAAAATTTTTTCTTTACTCTCCGTGAAATTCAAATAAGTTTATGAAAATGTGTTGTTTTGTTTTCCTCAGTGACATAAAATCAGAAATTTTTCCTTAGTGAAGAATATAAGCAAAATTACAGTCCTAGCACAGACCAGGATTAATCATATAATTTTTGAAGCATTTTCATACCCTTCCTCTCTTCTGCTCTCATGCTGAGAACATTCAAAGTTCTTTTTTGCTCTAGTGAGTCCAATTTCTGATGCAGATCTCAGAAGGCAGTGTGTGTGTGTCTCCACGTGACATCCTGTAGAAAACATAGCACTGCAACTGATGAAGAATTAATGAGTTTTGGAAAAGAGAGCAGTGGTTTTAAAAAAAAGAAAAAAGGCCAAAAGAAGATATTTCTCTAGTTCCTAGATAAAAATGCTCTAGAAATCCACAGTTATTAACCTTCCTTTTTTTTCTGCTCCCCATTTTTTGATCAAGATATCTTTGCTAAAGAGATAAAACATGTCTGCATGGAATCAAATAACATGCTACTGTCCGCTGAAATTTTTGTGTTTGATTTTTTTGCTTTTTGAGATTATATCCTGCCACTCCTTTTTCAACTGTGATATACTGATTGTGGCTTTTGCATAATAGCTGAGAATTTATTTTAAAATATTTTGTCATGTGGTTTGTTTCAGATTTTGGTAAGGAAAATGGCAATAAACAATTAAAGGGTAGGAGGTCTCTTCTGTTTCTGTGGTAACAATGTTGACGTGACATGCTTCTTCCCCAGTATTTCCTGCTGTGATAACCTTTTGCAGTTAAGCAAAATTGATCTCCTTTATGGGTGTTGTAAGGGAAAGTGACAAGTACAAAAACATCCAAAACCCTGTCCTCAGAATTTGGACTGGAAATTTGGAAATTGTCCTGTCTACGCTGACTGCAACTGTCCTACCTGTAGAGGTCTTCAGTAGTACTGCCTTTCCTTCCACGTTGCTTTTAAAACTGCCCACTTCCTTTAATAAAAGCAGTTCCTGAGCCTTGAGGAAAGCAGCATGTTTTTATTCAACACAAGCTATTAAAAGAGTTGCTTTTAATACTAAGTAGCAAGTGGCTTCTGGGACTGGACAAAATGAAAGGTAGCTCTTGTTTAGGTTCCCTTTCCCTATCTTCAACTTGAGAATACCTTGCAAATTAATAGCTTTGTTCCTAGGCTATGAGGAAGTCTCCATAGAAGCTGTGTTTTTCTTTTCTTGTATTCCCTTAGACAATATAAACATCACTTGCATGGGCCATATCAAGGGTGCTAGTGTGAATAAGAGCAATAACATCCATCTTAGTCAGTGATCCATTTGTAATAAACCCATCGGATTTTGTTAAAAAGGAAATTGATAAAATTAGTACTGATCCTACTAGTATACTAATGTTTAAATGAACCACTACTGATTGACAGCATCAAGTTTAATCCAGCATTCAGACTTGAAAGATGGTGTAGCAACTGCTAAATAGAAAAGAATATCCTGTCCCATTGAAGAGATGGCTTCAGTGCATATGCACTATTTGTTACATTTGTTAAAAGTGTGTACTTAAACACAAGAGAGTGAAAAACTCTCAAGATGTTACAGCATTAATTACTTACTATATTATGATTCAAAGTTAACTACTTTTTGAATTATAATATATGGAAATAATAACCTTTCTAAACATCTTTTGGCCATTCACAAAGCTAACTGATAATATTGGGAAGCAGTGAGCTACTTGCATGCAGTGCTGTGAAGTGAAGAGAAAGAGGGGGTTTGGGCTCTCTTAGATGTTTGTATTTTAGGTAAAAGGCAGATTGGTTTAGCATGGTTTGCACAAGTTTTTTTAAGTCATAATATTTGTGAAATGAATTTTTTTCCTTGTTTTCACATCTGTCTCATATTTTACATAGAGAAAATGGCACTGCTTTAGTCAAATTGCTTATATTCTCACTATTAGTTTTTGTGTTTGGTTCTGGTAATTTTTTTTTTAAATTCAGACAGTGCAAATATTTGTTGTGTTGCTCTAGTCTGAGTAAAACCTGGATGAATAGCTATTTAGGAAATAACATGAATATTTTAGATACTAGCAGTAGATGGCTCTCTTTTTATGGTTTTGCTCATTCCTAAGTTAACCTACATACAAGGCTTGTACTTTATAGTTTTTTATGGAGCTCACTATATCTTTAGTGTAGAGATTATTTCCTCTATCTGTAGCTGTTAGAGTTCCCAAAAGAAAATCATGGGGATAGTTTGATACATTTTTAAGAAGGTACTTCATCTAAAAGATAGAAGTGAAGGGTTTTTCACATTTTTTGCTGATGAAAGAATGCTTTATCTTGTTTAGGTTTCATCACAGACCAAATTATTAACCTACAAACTGTTTATCCCATGCTTCCATGTGTCTTATTCTTTTCTTCGGCTTTTTATTTTTGTGCTAAAATAAATTGTTTTAAAAATAACTATCCTTTCTTTGTGAAAAATAGCCTTCATACTGTTCTTTATCTAATTTATTTCTGCATTTTCATGAGGTTTACTAATTATGGTCTGTAATGTGCTTTAATGAAAGGCTCTTTGCAAATGAAAATGAATGATCCTCTCCACGTCACATAATTGAAGATTTCACCCTCAGATTGTAGGTAGTGCTGGCTTTCACATATGTATGAAAAAATTTGATTTCTTTAAATTTAATTTCTTTAATCTATTTCATATATTTCATAATACATTTTATTCCTAAAGGAGTGCCTTCATGGTAGGTGATATCAGTGTATTCTGTGGTTTGCTAACTACAGATCATTGCTGATCCTTGCTCCAAGCAATATCTAAAAAAAAATAAACACAAAAACCTCAAACATAAATAACCCAGATAATTGAAACTTGACTTTTATCTTTTTGTATTAAAGTATAACAAATTTCATAGATATGGGAAGAAAAAAAGAAAGATTCTCTATGCTTTAATGAAAAATGGGAGGGTAATTTTCCTTTGTAAAGAACAGGGGTAGAAAAAGGATATTGGGGCAAGATATGGAATGAAAAGAAGCAGATTACAGAGAAGAACTGGTGATGAAATAGGTGAGATTTGGAAGAGAGTAAGTACAAAAAAGGGACTCAAACAGAATTAAATTCATGTTGAGAGGTTGGAAGGGCAAGAAGCGTGAACTTTAAATGCAAAGCTGGCACACACAGGTTTGGGACATGAAAATTGCATGAAAGAAGAAAGGACTATAGCAAACTAAGTAGAGGGGAGCAACTTTGCATTCAGAAACTGGAAAGATGCTTTCTTTTCATGCCTGAAGTATGGATAAGAAGTGATAGGATATTCAAGACTGGAGGGGTTTTTCCTGCTGTTGTAGAAGAGGCTGAGCTTCAGCTGTGTGATACTTCATGCATTTGCTCTGCAAGGGAGAAAAAGGAAGAGGAAAAAGGCAGAGAGCACTCGCATGCCTGTCTTGATGGCACTGACAAGCCAGAAGCAGAGGTAAGAAAGGGGGAGAGAGGGCAGGGAAGCAGTTGCCTGCTTTCAGTGGTCTTTGGATGATGCTACCTTTGATAGACCGTGAGCTAAAGACATGGAAGGGAGACAAAAATTAAATGAGAGCTCAAAACACATGACCAAAAGATGATCTTCTCAGAGATGACAGAAATTGTAACAGCAGGGTATGTCTCCTGGCCAAAAGGTAACAGCGATAGGAGAGCTGATAATGATGAAAAGCATATGTGAGAATTGCCTTTTTTCATGCTCAGCATAGAGGATTCACTAGAGCAAAAAATTCTGTATGGTACAAGTGATTTGTAATAAAATTAAGAGAGCTTAAAGGTAGTGCCTTGCTAATTGGTAGAAGAGTTGGATGAGGTGGAAAAAATGAGGTCAGAAATAAATTACTGGAAGTCACTGTGGAGAAGAGAATCTTTTAAGATGTGGAAGAGACAAAAGTGTATTGCAGATAACCAAAAGATGAGGAGAGGACATCTGGTGTTGTAGAAAGCCAGTGACCATACATAGAGCCCCAGGAAGGTAATACACAGTTTGCAGGTATGTGCATGAAAGTACCAGGCATAGTAGTTACTCGAGGTGGCTGATGTTAGGTTCTGATCTGCTGAAGAAGCTTCATGAGAGACAACAGGCTCAACATCAGTGCAGAGACTAAAGGAGACATAGTAGAACTGAGACTGAAGTTTTTTGGAAGGGGAATAGGAAGCCTTGACCAAAGTCATGAATCAGTGAGAGAAAGCAACCTGGCTAAGAGATGCAGGGGAGGTTTTCTGCACGGTTGATCTGAGCTACTAATAGGTATTGGAGACAGAGCAGAGGATTGACATAAATTAAAGGGGATATGATGAAATCATAGAAACTTGCGGGATCAAGAGTTTGAAGTGAATGGAGTAGGAGTTTTGTACTAGACCAGAAAGACATGGTGAAAAGTAGCAAGTAGGACCAAAAATAGTAATAGGATCAAAGGGCTGAAATCCCTTAAAGGCAGGAGCTGGAGGCAGCACAAGTAGACTCATCTTTCACAGTAGGTGTTGGACAGCTGAAATGTCAGGGTAAAGAAGTTGCCAGATGTGTATGGGGCACTTGGAGGAGGAAAGAAAAAGGGTGCTAGGTGATGAAATGGTGGGTGGGGAAGAACTGCTTAAAAGTAGAAAGAGAAAAGGTGCAGAAATCATTGATAGTTTCTCAGTGGTTTATTGTTGAGGCAGAGGGAGTAGTTAGGAACAAAACTGAGTGGAGGTCTTTGAGTAGGAGGGAGGAGGTGTTGGAGAGGGAATAAGGTGTAAGTTGAAGATAGAACAGGATTTGGGGAGGTAATGAAATCTCCTTCTTGTTCTTCCACATCTGAAAATACTAACTCATCAAGCCACAGAAAAGAATGTGAGGGTGGATAGAAAAAAAAAAAAAAAATCTCAAAACAGCATGATCTGGGCAAGCACTAAAAAAAAATGCACAGGAGGGGGGAAAAAAAATCAGAAGCTCTTTAAAGTCTAGACTGCAAAGGATGTAGTGGAAGAAAGGAGGGAGTGTTTGTAAGATTAAATAAATAAATTAGACATCCTGCGAAGTAACCTACTTTGGGTTTGAAGTGATCATTTATCTGCGTGGCTAGGAGGAGCCACTAGCATTGCAGCATTTTAGCAGTGCTCAGAAAGGGATGGAGAAAAATCCCGAGGTCTGCATAGACAAGAAGGAGTTAATGCTTATCGAGCATTATTCTGATACAAATTAAGTCCAGAGCACAGCAGCAGCCTCACCAGCAGGAGCAGATGCTAGGCAGTGATGCAACCTGTGTTATTTACTTAGGCCTCTGTAGTGACCTCAGTGGCTTGCAGACAAAGGATACACATATCTGGAGGTAGGTAGCATGCTGATACCTTCTTTATTCAGTCCTTTTTCTTCTATTGCGAGCAAGCTCCTGTAATCATCTTGCATGGAGCAACAGGGGAACTGTGTATTTTTAGCATGGTTTCAGAAGGAGGGAGGAAAAAAAGCCCTCCAAAGAACTGATTTCAGCTTTTGCTTCTGGTTTTGTACCAATAAAACCAGGAACGTTTAGAAGCCATGATGCGCCGGTCCCTCGAACGCAGCCAGCAGCTGGAACAGAAGCAGAAGCGATGGTCTTGGGGAGGAGCACTGGCTGCAGGCTCAGGAGGGAGAGATGGTAAGTGAAACAGGCTGCCTGCATTGCAGATCTTGAAGTGCAAAATGCATGAGGTTGTGGAGATAGTAAGGATGATGTATTTTATAGTTAGGGTGGTACTGTAGGGGCCACTGCCTCGGGGCGTGAATAAATGCTTTGTAATTGCTTGCCAGCCTTGCTTTCTCTAATACTTTCTGGGGAGAAAGGTCACTCCTAACTTTAGGGCTGTAAATCATTTTAATAGAGTAACCAGAATCTTTTTGAAGGATGCTAAATACTAAAATTAAAATTTATACTCACTGCATAAGATTTTTCATTACCTTATTCTCTTCCCCCACATTGTCTTCACACACATACAGTTAGCAAATAAAATATTCAGCGAAGGACTTGGGTGCTGTCTAAGCCTTGCAAAAGATGATTTATTTTTGTTTGGTTCTTCTAAAAGCCTAATGAGAATTTCTAGATAGCTATGCAGCATGTGCAGTTTAAATTAGGTTTTGGGGTTTTTTCTCCAACATACTTTTAGTTGCTGCTCTTTGATTTTTCTTCAAAATAAATTCTTTTGATTGCATGATCAGTCATGTACTGCTTTTATATTTCAGAAAGATGCATGTTTTCTGTTGTAAATCATATAATTTGTTTAAATTTGTCAGGTTTGAAACTGGTGTTATGGGGAAAAATATCCATGTTTGGGTGATGATGAAATGTGACAGTTACTCTTTTTTCAAAAGTGTCTAAATATACCTAAACTCCTAAAAGGCAAACTGTTTCACATCATAGTTTTCATGGTTTGCCATCAAAAAACCCAGGAAATTAAATATATATTATTATAAAAGTAGTCTTTTATATTTTGAGAAAGAAACTAGTTAGTCTTTATGATGGAGTTTGTGCTTGATTCCAGCTCCCCCAATTTACTCGGTAATTCCTTTCACCTCTTTTTACTCTGATTTCTCTGCTGTGTAGGTGAATCAGAAAATACCCCACCCCCTGTTCTAGGTTTAGCTGCCAACACCCTTCCTTCAGACCCTGTGACCTCTACTGCTCCTGCTGATTCCTTCAATGGTATTTCAGAGAATCACTGTACCACTGTGTCTTGTTTGTAACTGTTCTAATCACTGTAACCCATCCACTGATCTTGTCCTTCCTAACCACTGTTTCCTTATTATTTCAGTCTGGTACTCAACAGCATTACCCTCAGTGGTGTGGACCAGATGTCTTTTTAATTTCCTTTTAATTTTGCCATGGTGGAGCAGTGCATGCCTCACATTCCAGCACAGTAGAGGCATTTCATGGTTTTCTCACTAGGTTCTACTGCTCAGATTCTCATCTTTGTTAATTCTGTGGGTGCTCTGTGTTTGTGTGTGTGTGTGTAAATACAAGTAAGCATATACTTGACAGTTCCAGTGGACATGCACAGGTGCAGGTGCTGTTTAAAACCCCACAAAATTAATCTGTACAGTAAGACAAAATATGTTATGGAGGTGGTGTTTCATCCTCCTCTTCCATCTCTAGGGCCTTCTACATTATTTTAAGAGCAGGCAAAATTGGTATAAAGAGTGCCATATGAAGCTATGCTTTCAGCCTCCTGAATTTGATTTTGGCCAAGCTGGTGTTTTTAACAAACTCAAGTAGCTGGCTTTGTTTAGACAATCATTTTTGTTCACTTTTATATTGTTATATTTTTAAAAATTATTATTATTACTTTATATTGTTTCCCATAAAAGCACTGTGAAGTGGAGGAATCCTTCAAAATATAACACAGGCTGTGCTTTTAAGAATTAGCTTCCTTCTCACCCCCTAAAGGATGAGCAAGGTTTGGATATAGCTCCTACAGACTGCACAGGAAATGTTCTGCCCACAGTCTCAGTACTATTATTTATGAAGAAAAAAAATCAGATTCTTATATTAGTTTTCTCACAAAGAGGTTTGGATGCACAGCAAATATTTTGCAGCACAGCAACATTGTAACAGCTTTTTAAATAAAGTAAATATGGATAATTTCTTTCTGTAGTACATGAAGGCAAATTTTGCAGACCTCACTGAGGCAACATTTTGCTGGTTATAGTAGGGAATGCAGTAACTTAGGGGCAGCAGAATTAGCATCACATATATGTCTCTAGCTGAAAATATTTTTGGTTTTGAAAGGAATAAAATACAAGCTTAAAGGACAAAGCATCTATGCTTTTAGCTTCTGAGCATCATGCAGTGATCATCATACACTGGTACACAGTAGTAGTACTTAAAAATTTTTTTTCTGTAATTTAGTAAATGGCAAGGTAGGAAATAGGTAATGTGCTCAAACAAACTTTGTTAAACAGTATTTCAGAAAAAGAGTGAAAGCTCTTTTGTATGTACATATAGATATGGGTCCTTTTAAAAATTCTCAAGCACAAAAAGATAGTCACTTGGCTGGTGCCAGATAAGTAATTAAAACAGTGAGTTCTCATCATGTGAATGCACAAATACTGGTTATTTCCTTTTTCTGATAGAATAACACCTGAGGTCTACCCCAGCTTTTCCAGACTGAAAGTAGAGGGAAGGAGGAATGGAGATGAGGAGTTCAGAGGTGTCATTGTGTGCAGTTCATTTGCTTTAGGTAACTTTCTGCTTGTGCTGATGTTGAATACCTTGTATCAGAAAGGCTTCACTCATTCAGGCCTGGTAAATAATTATTTTCCTGTGTCAGTATAATGGATTGAGTGTTGTAAAACTGGAACATTTAAGTCACAAGCAGAAAAGTTGCATCCCAAAGCATGTGTTATAAAATGCTGGTTCGGCAGCACTCGGAAAGATCTTGTCTCACGCTTTGTTCAGTGATATGATCAGTGGCAAGGGTCAGGAGTGCAAACGTGAGGTTAATTTTGGGAGTTGGTCAACACTGTGATGTGAATACAAATATCTTCAATGCGTCTCTCTGCAGCATGTGACAAACTTTCAGCTTCTACAATGAATCTGCCAAAGCAAATGGAATCACCCATCAATAAGCGCCTCTCCGCCTCCACAGCAGCAATAACACATTCCCCCGACAGAGGCAAGTGAATATACTGGTCTCCTACCAGCAGAAACTCTCCTTCTGCTTAAAGCACTTCTTGGCCATATAGCTATGTAGCTCGCTTATGTCTATTATTCAGAAAAAACCAAATATCTGGGGGGGGCGGGTTTAAAGTAATATAATCAAGGAGCTGGCAGGCTGTCCCAAGACTCCGCTGCCATATTGGAGAACCTAGGCCAGTGGCAGATGCTGTGGGGATTTTTAATGATTCTTTTTCAATTTTTGATACTCCAAACAAACGAGGTAGTAAGTACCTGTGGCAACTGCAGCAATTTTCCATAACTGTACAGGTTGTGATCTTCTAGCCAAATCATGAAAAACAAGCAAACCAAACATGTGACTTGACAGTGGACATGGGGCGAACCATGGGCACAAATGTATCCGGTGAGGGACCTGGGAGACTTCAATCTGGTCACCAGAGTTTTATAGCCTGTTAATTTGATCTGAAACTGGATCTGACTCATCAGAGGCTCAGCCCAAGATGATTGGCATATGGGATTAGTGGTTACTAAACACAACAGAGAGGACTGGAGGGTTTACCCCACTGTGAACTCTTTGGATTTTTTTGTTTGTTTGTTTTGTGTGTCTTTTCTCCTTTCCACCCACCTCCCAACCTTTTTTCCCACCAACTTCCTGCCCTTTCTAAAACTTAATTGAGAAAAAATTAACTAAAATAAGCAACACTGAAGGCTGCTTCTAGAATTAATAAAGGAAGTAAATTTTCTTTCATTTATGAATTATTTAATGGAGACTCATCACTAGCTTTAAGCTTATTATGATATGGCTATATATATATGCATGCAATAGGAACATCTATAAATACATTTCTTACTTAGTTGATGCTTAGTTGATGCTTATATGATGCAAGGAATGCAGGCATATTGTATAAATAAGACTTACATAATGCAGTGAGACTGCAACATTTAAATGCAATCCCAGTGTGGTTGTGCTACTAGCGTGTAGCTGTGCTGTTATACCAAATGTTTCACCTTTTCTACTAGAAAAAACCACAAACCTTTTTCAAGCTGAGTCACGAAAGCAACCATTTTGCAGCATGGAACATGATTCTGTTTAAGAACAGTATGCAACATGGTCTTAACTTTACTATATTTATTGTGCAGGTGGGGAAAAAACATTAAAATTATGGAGAAACTAGAAATGTTTTTTTCACAAGGAATGAAAATTATCTTTAAATGTTTAAATCTTAAACATGCCAAGATTTTTTTTGTTTCATTTCATTTAATCATTTCATAATTTTGTTTCAGTTATTTTCATGTAACTTTGTTTTAATTCTTTGTATTTTAAATTTTATTTGCTCACATCCTTCAGCTCACCGCATGCATCTTAGTCCAATGGAAAACTTTATTGTTTCTCGACTGCTGACTCCCACACAGTCATCTTTAGCCAGAAGCAGAAGTACATTAATGCTTTCTGAGCAGTACAATAATCCAGGTAAAAATGTGAATTACTCACTTCGAAACCGTTAAGGTATGCTTTTGGTTGCATTTGAATAGGTGCTGAAAGAAATTGAGTGCTATAAACCAAATGATGGTTTACGGGATAGTACAATGAACTAATTACATGAAAGTAGTGTCTTTAAGAGCTTGAAAAATCACATCATCTTCTCTGTCTTGTTCTAAATGTCTTTTTTAAAATAGCATATTTTAAAACAAAACAAAAAGCCAGCCCCAAAAAATCCAAGCAAACTATAAAAAAATTGAATTAACAAAATCACTAAAACCTAAGCCAATGGAAAAATAAATGTGTTAATTTAAGAAAGACTTTTTTAGGCCAGTGTGTGACACTTCTCAGGGGCTTTATTTGATATATTAATGTAATCCCCTTTCATACTAAAACAGTACGTAGAACAAAAATCCCAGCGCACCATTTGAGCCTTAATTATTTTTACTAGGGCTGCAATTCTTTGTGGTTAAATTAACTTTTTGCCTTTAACTGTGTGACTTTATGTGTACTTTTATATATGTCTGTGTAAATACACAAATTAAATATTTGCTTAGGAAAAAACCCATAAACATGGATAGGGAGGTGTTAGTTCCAGAAATTATTGACCTTTAAGAAACTAAAAATTGGGGATTATATTATTCCTATATGTAAATGACAGTAAATAAACCCCTATTTTGTAAACATCTACAAAAATGTTACCAGTCATGCTAGTATTTAGGCAAGTGTCTGACTTCCAGAGTAGTTCCTCCTTATAAACCTTTATCTAGTCGGTGTTTGCTGAAAGAAGGACAAAGATTTAACAGCTTTTTTTAACTTCTATGAAGAAAAATAAACCCAACCCCCAAATGTCTGTCTTCAAAAGGAAGCATTTTTTCAGAATAAAACTGGTTTGACAGTATAAGACTAATCATCTTTATGATAAGTATTTTCATATGGCTTGGTTGAAATAGGCTCAAATCCTGCATCTGTGTTTTAAATACAAAGCCATATAAAAATTAATTGCAAAGTAATCCTACTTTCCTTTGTGCATTACTACTTTGTTGCAGTGCATAGGGACATTGGTACTGAATAGCTCTGGAATTACTTCCTTGTTTCTACATTAAAAGCAGCATCTGTTGGAAGCAGAAATGCTGCCATATAGCACTTGGCCCATGAGAATATTTCCAGTTTACTGACTGCTCGGGGATCAACTACTTCTAGGACTGAATAAAAGACAATTTGAAATTATGTTAGTATATTCTGCTGAAAATTTTGAGGCTAATTGCTGGGACCACCTGCAGATGTTTTCTGTGTTGTGTTTGATATTGAAGAAATCAACAGGGACTTTTTGTCCTTCCCCACTTGTTTTGTTTGTAAACTCACAGCTTCATCTCTCGCTTCATCACAGGATCTTAAAAGTAGCATGCTGGCATGTCTGACCAGGGTACAACGTGGTCTGCAGATTTCTTTTTTCCCCTCAGCTGAACCAGGAGTGCTGATTCTGGGAACAACTCTCTGAACCAGCATCCTCTTGTCATTTCCTTGCAAGGTGATCAGGCTGTACCACAGGTTGCAAACACCATCAATACTCAGCGTGGGCACTGACGGTTTTGCCAGTAACTGCTGGCAAAAGGGTTGAGGGTCATCTCCCATTTGTGGTCTGCTCCTCTCTGCAGAAGTCATTTCCTGAACAGGGAAGAGGGTTCTTCCTTTTCAAGAGTTCATGTGCTCTTGTGTGCACATGATGCCATTGTGTTTGGGTCAAAATTGCTCTGCTCCTGCATTTTCTGTTGGGTTAGAAATGAGGACTCTCAGTTTAAGACTCTTTTTTTTCTGGGGCAATGCATTATTAATGTCACTCTCAGTCAAGATATTCAGGCAAACAGCTGTTATTGGATGCATATAAGAGATTTTTTTTTTTTTACAGTTTAAAAATACTTAAGTAGCATTACAGTTTCTGAACATTTTTCTTAATATTCACTGAACTTCTGAAACCTGCTGAAGTTAGTCAAAGAATAGACAGCTCCAGTTAAACTTAAAAGCATACAAAAATGCTTCATAAGACATTTTATAGGACTGCCTACAATTAAAAAAAAATAGAAATATTAATTTCTTTATGGTTGAGCATAATTACTGCTTTTCTAAAATCAATATCCTTCCTTCTTGACTTCAGCTGAGTAAGACTGGAAAGATGCTGTCATGTGTTTACTATTAGTATCTGTCCTATTAATAAAGCATATACTCTGTTGATTGTTCTGTATGTACGTGATAGTTTCATCTTAGAAGGCAATATGAACCAACACAGCATTAAAATATCCCATTTAAAAAAAACCCGAAACCTGTTCATATTGCAAGTAAAGAAGAATACTCAGAAAGAGTAGCTCTGCAAGCTCTAATGCATGTGTCACATTCAAACTGATGTCTACCCCAAATTACATTAGCTGAAATACCTACAGCAGCATTTAGTTTAAACTTAGACTTGTGGGTTTTTTTATTTTATTTAGGTATAATTTTAAAAAGCAATTGAGGTATTTAGGAGCCTTTGCCCTGTTAAGGCTTTAAAAAACATCTTCTCTTTAACACTTCCCGTTTTGCAGTATTTGTTTAAAGGTCATGCAGCTAGAATTGGTTGATTACTCTTTAAATCAGTAGCAAAGGAAGCTGGGCTTTTCAGAAGTGAATAGAATCACAGTCATAGTCAGATGATTCAAAATGTATACGAGTAAGAGAGTGATATTGTAGAGATATTTGTAAAAAGTATTAAAAATCCTATAAAATGTTTTTCAGTTGACATTTTTAGTAAACATGGGACCACACTGAATGTGTTATATAATGTCATCTTTTGAAAAACTTTTAAAAATCCCAAACGTTTGAACATTATAACATGAAAGTATGTTTTCTCCTCTCCTTTACTTCCTCTGTCTGTGCTCCCTTTTGCTCTTGCTATTGTACTATAACTCTTTAGTATTCCATATCTGTCCTCGTGTAGCACCAGCTAGTCCTCTTAAATCTCCCTACAAGCCTTCCCCCACCCGAAGCACCGATAGAAAGAAGGCGACTTCACCCTCCACTTCTGATGCCATGAAAGGAGCAGCTGTAGCTGAAGTTACTCAGGTGGGTTTGCAGTGGTTTTGATACCACATTTGGATAAATTATGTGGCTTCTGTTTGTTATCGTTCCCTTTACATTCATAAAAATAAAGTGCTACCCTTGTTGTAAGAAACAGCAGTGAGGAAGTAAGCTTTCCATGCATTTCCGGATTTTGTGTTCCTCTTTAGCAACATTTTTGGATTGTCCTCATCCTGGGAATCAGTGTTGAGCACTGGAACAGCAACACTTTTTTCTGGCACTGAAATGTTTCTGGACTTGCCTGTAAACTTCTGGGAATGAGGATGACAGATAAAATCTCTCTATTGAGTATGACTATAAGTCAGTCCAATCTTGTTGGTGAATTAGCAAGCTTTGCATATTTTGGAAACTGTCTAAATGTATTGACAGTGCCTCTTGTCTTACACCTATTGCTTAACTCTTTCTGTGGACATCTTTTATGCTGATTGCTTAGAAACTGTGTTGCTAATTGATTCTAGTTTCCAGAAGAACAAAGGCAAGTCATTCACCTTCACTGAGTCTACTCAATATAGAGCACATTTCAGAAAATTTGTGCTGGAGCTGTAAAATTCACGTAAGGGCCTGTGCCCTGTACTAGTTGATAGCAGGGGGAATTATACCCTCAAAATTAGATGCAGGTGAGAGGACTCAAGATGGGAGGTTAAGATTTCTGTAGTACCTGTCTTAGGTGTGATTCACAGTGTTAATTCCGAGCAGCATTTCTGCTGGATGCCTGGGTGCACTGCTAAGAGCTTTTGCAGGGGTGTGTAGAAGACTTTGAAAATGCCCTCCAGAGCTACCACCCCTCCCAAGAACTCTTAGAGAGGCTCTGAAGTGATGTTACTTATCTGCAACTTCTATACTGTGCCCATGCAAGACAAGGGGAGGGGGGGATTATGTCTGTGTAGATAAAAAAAAAATTGCACTTCAGTTTTGAGCTGGTGTTTAAAGAACTTCTATCTTAAATGTATTTAACACAAATCCATTTATATGATCTTTGATAGATCTTTTTAATCTATCAAGTATATTTTTCATGTATTAGTCCTAATTGTGGAACCTAACTGTGTTTCTAGACTGAGAAGGTAAAGAAAGAGAAGCGACCCACAACTCCTGGTTCGTCATCTGGTATGGGCTCTCCTCTAAGAAGGTCTGATTCTCCTGCTGCCATGTCCAGAAGATCTGCATCTCCTGCAACGCCTAAGTATGCTTTTCTTATTAGTGGTCTAATATGCTGTGAGCTTCTTATTACCTATAAAGGAGACATAGGTTCTTGAGAAGCTTCTTTTGAAGTGTTGTGTAAAATCAAGTTAATTTTAGTTATATGTATGCAGGTATACAGATAGAGATGTAGATGAACACATGTAAAATTGTGTTAGTGGTAAGTAGAAACAGTTCTCTGCCTTTTCTCAGTATTTTGAAGTTACCACACTGCTTTTCATGGTTCATGTGAAGTTTTACTAAACATTTATTTTTAAACATGGTTTTGTTTACTTTGTTTTGAAGAAATGCTTCCTAGTTGTGAAGAAATGCACAGAACATGAATACTGACCAGAAATTCAGTGTTTAAAATTTGCAACACCCATTGCTGGCATTAGTATCTGGTTCTATAAATACACTTAACTTTGGGTCATCTAAACGATTCGTCATTCAGCTGGGAAATTGCAGTTCTTGGTGCATATTACAGGGACATAAATGCTCAAACTTTCAATATGACATATACAATGTTTTCAGGTTCTAAACTACATAAATTTTGTGACTAATGCAATTATATGAAATGCTAATGACAGTCAGCTTATTTCATGACAGTCTTGAGCAGATTGTTGTATAGTGGCACTTCAAAGTGTACAGAGGAAAGTTTGAGCTATAAAAATCTCTATTATTTTGTAAGGATTGGTCTTCCCTGTTCAGAATCTATCAGTTCAGTCAGACAGTACAAAAGACATAGCAAGAGACAAATAAGAAAAATGTTTGGTGAGAAATGGATTGCTGAGGGTAAAGCACTTCTTGATGGGCAGACATTTACAAGTCTGGTATAGCTCATCATAGACACATCAGGGGAAAAAAAGATTTTGTGAAATGCACAGGTGTTTAGTGCTTCTTGAAATAATAAGCCTGGTCTGAACTGGTAGCACTAATTTCCATAAAAGCTTCAGCAAAGATGGACACCTTTTTTCCCTAGAAGTGCAAATTATGAGAAACTTTTTATAGTAAAATATTTTCATGCCTATAAGGAATATAAACTACTGTTTTTAGAAGCAGCAGCAGAGGTGTTATGGAGGAATTAAGAAGGTTGCTGATGGCTTTATTTGTAATTGTGAGCCTCAGGAGTTACCCTTTTTTTCTTTTTTCCTCCATCCCGCTCTTCTTCAAGAGAATCTGATTCTGACTACGGCTAGAAATATGTTACTAAACATTTAACCTTAACGTGAATCATTTAGAAAACATGCCTTGACCTTTTGAGAGCAAATAGAATTTAAATCCATGTTTATTATTGTTTGCAGAAAAACAGTACTTCAGTACTGTTGAAACTTCCTCCCAGAAGTTAAAACTAAAATTTAAAAAGGCATTCTGATCACCATATTATTATTATTATATAAGGATACACATTTCTTCATTCAACTCTAATGCCAGGTAATAATCTGGCTGGTCAACGGATTTAAATATAGGCAGTCAGGTTTTTGGAACATTCCTGTAGACTGTATAATCTTATCTTTTCATTTAAAATTATCTGTGGTATTTAAGTGTACCTGTAAAATTAGTAAGTATATAGATAAATATTCATTCTTTTTGTAACTTGACAAACCTTTTACACGTTTAATCTTTCTCCTTCCAGCTCACCATATGGCCAGAAAAATACCCTGGAAGAAATAATACCTATTGTACATCATTAGTAGTTAGTGATCCTACACAGTTCTTTGATTAGGAAAGCTGTTGAGGAAACAATCAAAGTATGGCCAGTGTTTTAGATCTTAACTAGCTGTACACATTTTTCTTAACTTGACATTCCAGTTTTCTTGGTATTGTTCTAGTTAGCAGTTCTTCAGTCATCTTGGTTTGTGAGTGGCAGTTGCTTGTCTTCCTTATATGTTATTTCTTTATTTATGAGAAGAAAAGTTCTTTTTGTCATGATAAAGTAACTGAAACAGGCACAAAAAAGTCAATAAAACTTCAGCCTTAAGAGATAGAGTGACTAATTGCAGAATAGATTTGTAGTAATTACATAAGTAAAATACGAATGCTTGAACATGCAGCTTTTCCTGAGAGAGAAAAAAACCCAAAACCTCAGACCAAAACATAACATTCAAGACAAAATGCATGAATAAATGTGGACATAAATAGGAGAAAAGGGGGAAAAAATAAAATATTTTGAGCAATAATTAAAAGCAAGGAAGGAATTCATAGCTTGAAGATTATTTGAAAAAGTAGCTATTGAGAAACATCACACTACAAGGAAACCCAAAACTATTGAATACAGTGTGGGTCAGTTGACAAAGATGAAAGTTAATGGATTTAGCGAAAAGGGATAATTGAGAAATTACCTTTTATTTTTACAATTGCTTTCAGATACTGATCATATAAAGTGCTCCTTTTCTTCAGATCTTTCACAAGATCAATAGCACCAGGTTTTTTTATTTTTTTTTTTAAAGCTTTATCTTTAAAGATCTCTAATCATTTTATTCCTGCAGTATCCCTCAGAGAGTAGCTAAGTATGCTACCTTATAGATTGGCAAAGCACTAAAGCTTGTGTCCTTCACGTGTCTTTGGGTAAATTGTCCCTCTGAAACTAAAGGGACCTGACAGAACCAAGGAAGTAGGATTTAGTTTTGAGTGTCTCCAGATAATCCATAGTATAATCCAGTGAATAAAACCAGAAGGCTCTGACAAGCCTCTGTGTTACTTTGTTTTGCCAAAGCATTGCTTCATATGAGTGGGAGAAAAGTGCAAGGGGGAAAGGAAAAGGAACTACAGCATTGCATGTGGGTGGCTTTGGGTTCCTTTCTAGTTGCCAGTCTGTGTCAGTGTCCTTTGCTCACAGTTTCACTACCTGAACCTGCAGTTTGGTGGTTCTTTTTGGTGACATCCCACTGCAGCTGTTGGGACACACTTTGACATCAGAAATGCCCATTCTCAATCAAATTACAGAATACTGATGAAATATAAGCCTACTGTAGTACAAAAAATTCCAAACTTTTTTTAAGTTTTAAAAATGACCTATTTGAAAGGTATCTGCATGTGGTGAATTCCTAACAGAAGTAGCTGTTCTGCGGTGACCTAGTTTTAGATTTTATTTGATATGTGCTACATTTACTACTCTTGATCTTTGTTTTGCCTTGGAGAGATAAAAACAATGGATAGGATGTTGGATCATAACTCTTTTGAGTTTTTTTTCAGTAGCTAGATACAGAATCTGTCAATTCAAGATTTTGAAAACATCTGTAGTAATACAGCTATCACAATAATTATGCTATAGACCTATGCTGAGTTAGTGCTCTTTTAAGCAATTTAAAAGAGAAATGAATCTGTCTCAGGCTAGAAGAGATCAAAACTAAGAGTGAAAGAAAATGATTTTGAGAAAATATCACAGGTAACAGGGAAAAAATGTCAGAACCTGGGAACAGCTTGTAATCAGAGCAATCTCAGAAAGAACTGAGAACATGCAAGTCTTTGGTGTGGTTTCAGCAGAGCTTTTGCTGAATTAATAGGGAGACAGGACAAAAGACATGCAGCTCTGTCATTGCTGCAGATTTCTCATTTAAAGTCAGCCTTCTGCACTGCTGTAACCAATGACCTGTCATGTACCTGGCTTTTCAAGAAACGTGTTCAAGCTGTTCTCTCCCCTGCTGTTTATGGACAAAATTGGATGTGACCTCTGGCTCATGTGCTACACATACTTTATTTTCTATGCTTAGCAAAAATAAGCTCAGAACTCCTGTTGTGCTCCATCTGAGATATTTTTTTACAGTATGGGCTATTCCTCTTTTAATTAAATAAGAGCATTTTAATTTAAGAATCAGTGGATCCTCAGACCTGATAGAGGCTCTTGCAGTGCATTGTGGGGATCATGATGAGAATTTCTTCTTACAATCTGTTGCCTCCATGTCAACAGAGGGTTTCTACATTTTTATCGGGGTTTCATTAGATCCCTTTCCTTTTCCCCTAAGACAAAACTAAAACATTTTGTCAACGTAAGCACCCCCCTGTGCAAGTGTTCATACATTTCCTCTTAGTAATCCCATTTTTCTGTCAATCAAGTTTGGCCCTCTCTGTTAAAAAGTAGTATCATTTAAAATACTACTAGAAGTATTGTTTTTTCCAACAACAATTCTGCAAGTGTTTAGGAATGCTGAGGATGCTGAATTGGCAATGTTTTAAATACAAGGTGAAAAACAGTGTTCATTAAATACTTTCTACTGGCATCCAATACGTCATTTTAATTTTCTGAAAAAAAAATCTTATTCAAGATGAGCTTTCTCAGCTTTTCATGCCTCACAATACACCGTTGTCCTTGCAGTAATCTGTTTTTTTATAGGCTTCCCCCTTATACTTGCTTTAAAACAATGCTTTGTAACGTGTTCTCCTGGACAAAGAGCTGTCAGGGAAAAAATTCTGTAGGTCTAAAAGTTCAAAGATGAGTTACTCAAATGATAATCAGATTAAGGATATGGTTCTAATCCAACAGGTAAATTGTGTAGCCGTTGTCCTCTAATTCCTATGCAGGGCAAGATACATAGCTCTCATGACTAGACTCCTTCTTACCAACCTCTTGAATTTGTCATGTCTTTATTAGAGAACAATAACTTCTGTGCTAATACTAAAAATGACTCAGCCATAGTTATGTGGCTGGTTTTCTCCTCCTGTCACAACAAGTTAAATAAAAAGCATTGCAGGGAGTGTGGGGTAAAGTTGGAAATGTAAACCAAAGAGAAGTGTCTGATTAACAAAAGTATACTCTGTGCTGCAGAGAAGAATAAGAAAGGTTGTTTTTTTTTTATTTAGACTTTATGTTTTTATGCAATGCAGTTGGAAGTTACTGTAATGAGGCACATACGAGATGTACGTATGTAGGCAGGGTCTTGACATATCTGCCTTTGTCTTCAGAAGGACCTCTGTCCTCAAGAAAAAACTAATGACAGTGCTAAAACCAGATTTGGTCAACACCAGCTGATCTAATTTCCTTATCCCATTGTAGTTTTTATAAGAGCTGGAAAGAGAATTACCTGTCCACATCTTCCCAAGCCTGTTTTTTGTCAGGGAGTAGCTGGAGCAGACTGCCCTGGAAGGCAGGGTGAGTCAGGAGTCATGGATGGCAGCAGGGCAGACAAGAACAGGGACTTCACCTACAGGAACCTATCCTAGAGCAGACAAAAAAGTCCAGTGAGACCAGGGGCAGGTGACAAGGGTCAGCCATGAGTCCAAGGGGTGGCCAGCAAAGGCCTTAAGGAGGCAGCTCCAAAGACAAGTGAGGACATGGGGTCAGCATCAGCAGGTTGGAGGCCAGGTACTGGCATACCTACCACTTAGCTTAGGCAAGGACCAAATGCAAGGACCTGAGCTGACAGGGAGCTCCTGGGCCTGCAGGCAAAGGGTAATTTAGTTGGGTGCTACTGTTCTACCAGCTGAAGGGCTATTTGAGTCTGTGATGCCTCTTTAATTATAAGTGGTGCAGAGCTGTGCAGTCTTTTCCTCCCCACAAACTAGGCAGCTCTGAATGAGTTCCCTGTGTTCTGGTGTCTCAGCCTCTTTCATATGAAGCATACTATTGTGGAAAAGAACCCTTGCTTTTCCTGAATTCTTGAACTGGAGGAATGAAGGCAAGGAGTTGAAAGATTTAATTTTATTGTCTGCTCTGTAATGCATATGCTTTTTCAGTTAAAATAATCTCTGGCCACACAGTACTATAGCTAGATCTGTAAAAACCTTTTCACTCCAGTCCATTCATTTGCATCCATCATCCATGTTTTCCATGCTTCTGGTCTTCCAAAATGAGTGTCTAGTTCGGAAAACATGTTATAGTAAATGAAGCTCTATATATTGTGTAGGTAAAAAAAGTGATAAGGGATAATACATTTATATCATAATTGCAGGACCATGAGAAAGGTTAAAGCTGTATGTGTAATGTTCACTTTAATGTAGGTTTGTTTCTTCTAATGGGACTCACATAAATCATTATTTTGAGATTGTAATCTTGTTACTTCCATACCACTTAGTCATACAGCCCAGCCTCTCTTGATGTTCTAAGTATTTAGTGCTAATTACTCATACTGTGTAAGTAATGAATGGTGTTTGGGTAGAGTTTTCTGTTTCCTGATAATCTGTGCTCCTTAATGTGTACATATTTTCAGTGAGTATCAAGTATCCTTTTCCTCTCCACTTGCTGTCACTCGCTGCCGTGTGACCACTGCAAGTACAGCCGTGTGAAAGATTGCAGGGGCTGAGTTTTGAGCCTTGTGTCTGTTGTGCTGGTGATAATTAAAGTGCTAACAGAGATGGTGGAGCTAACTGCACAATGGCTTGGTCAGTTCTGTCTCTTTTTGTGGTGCCCATCTTTATCTTGGTATGCAGTAACATTTGGTGCTATTTTAGGAAATCTGGTACTAGTAGAGAAAGACCATGCTTAAGAAGGAGGCATTTAGGTGAAAGCAGCACACCACAACTCATTAAAATTGCTGCAGAGAGAAAACAGCCATAGCTTTGCTTTAAATGTTGAGAAGGACTCCTGAATAAAGCAGTATTGACAAAATTGTTATAAAATAGCCATTACTAAAGTAATTGGGTTTAGGTAGTCCATATCTGTTCACTTCTTCTTTCCTACGACTTGAACAGTATTACTGGATTTCTAAATGAGAATTTTCTGTAATCATTTGTACTTGCATGCCAGTTCCCTACATTTTGGGTTCTGATTGTTTGCATCCAGTATATGCAAGTGCAGTATTGTGCAAAACAACTTATAATCCTATGGAGCCAGAGAAAGGAAAGAACCATATATGTGAAGATGGAGTTTGATTCGAAACTGCATAATGTATGACCTGTTATGATTTTTTGTTTTACCTCATCAGGACAGTCTCAAAGACTTATCCTCAGTCTCCGAAAAATGCCAAACAATATCCTGCTTCTCCTGTGAAGCATCGTGCCACTTCTAATCTCAACCAGGAAACTCCTAAAAAGAAAGCAGACAAGGAGAAAGAAAATGTCAGTAATCAGAAATCCCCAGGAGCACGCACTGATGATGCAGGTCAGGTGGCTTCTGAGAAGCCTGTGCCTTCTGCAGGGAAGACTGAAAATAGTGAAGGTGAGTCTTACTGAAACAATAAATTGCAAACTATTGTGGCTTCCTGAGGCTTTTAAACTGTGATGAACTGGGATTTTTTGTGAAACTGCTTAATCATGGATTTAAGAGGATGTGTAAAGGTACATAATGGAACAAGTATATGCATAGTTTTCACCAGGTTTATCTGAAAAGCCCTTACCTATCCCATAGTCTTATCTGCTGAAAGTGCTGAGGTGTGTTCTTCAAAGCAAAGGTGTCATATCAGTGTGTACCAAGCCTATTTTAGCCTCTGTGTGAGCGTGGAAGTGCTGAGCATTCTCAGTTCCCTGCCTAACTTTCCACCCTTGGTCATCTTCTCCTAGGGAAGATCACAGCAGGAACAACAGATGCAGAAGAAGCCTCAAAAATTCTAGCTGAAAAAAGACGACAGGCACGCCTGCAAAAAGAACAAGAGGAGAGGGAGAGACAGGAAAGAGAAGAACGGGAGAGGTATCTATGTTCATTTGAGAGAATTATTAGCTACTATTTTAACCTGTATCATTGAAGATGCTTGAAACTGTGGTGAGTTCAGAATCAAGGTGGGAGCTTACATATAAGTGTGAATTTCATTCTGTTTGGACCCATAATTCATTAGTGTCTTCTGCAGTCTTTATAACTAGTGCAGGTAGAAAATAATGATTTGGCCTCTTCAAGAAGCCTGAAGAAACTTACTCATTCAAACACTTCAGGTTTGTGGACATACCTGAATTATTTAATTTTGTTAAAAAAACATTTGAGACAGTTTTAAATGAGCTAGTTCATTTAGAAGAAAGTCTTGCAGTAGTCGTATATGCCTTAAACAGCAAGGCATATTCAACAAATTAACCTGAACCTTATCTCCCTGTCCAACTCTGTTGTAGGCAGTTGAGGGCTTGAAGAGTGTGAGTGCAAGGAAGATTGCAGTGTCTATGCATTGAAATTCTGGCTCTGTTCTGGGAGTAAGCCTTCAGGTTTTTTTCCACATGGATACTGGTTGCAAATGTCAACAGATTACACCCTTCCTTCAAGCTCTTAATAGTAAATGACTAAACCTGCATGTCTAAACTGAATTCTGTCTGTCTTTTTGAAAATATGGTGGGAAGGGAAAATTTGGAAATATTTCCTAAATCTCTGATAATCAATGCTCAGTTGTCAAACCAGCTTTTGAATGTGCTGACAAAGGAGTGTGGTGTCCTTGAGTGGGCCAGGAGATCTCACAGGTGGAGTTTCGACACAATCTTTTGATTGTTTTGTGGACTTTGCTGCTACTCATCCAATTTGTGTATCTTTGGCTGAAACAAATTTAAAAAGTACTTGCTTGTTTGTAGATAGCAGCATTCTTGGTGTGAAGTAGAGGAGAAGAGGGATGTTTTTATTATTGAAGCTTTAATTGAAATTAGAATAGAAATGTTTTCTTTGACACCTTTTTTTCTTTTTTTTTTTTTCAAAGGGAAATTATAATTTCTAGGAAATATTTTAGGCAGCAAAAATCAAAATAGAAGAAAAGCTTGATAGCACCCCAAATTATGGGCATGTGCTGAACCTCTCTGCTGTTTCTTGGCATTTTTCACTAATACGTGCACTAATGCATACATTACCAGTTACAGCTGATTGCCTGGCATACATACCATAGAGTTCATGCTAAACAGGATGAAACCTTTTAAACATACTACTATATCATTTTGCAGGCTTGAAAGAGAAGAACAGAAAAGAAAGGCAGAAGAAGAAAGACTTCGTGTAGAGGAAGAGGCACGTAAGAAGGAGGAGGAAAGAAAACGTGAAGAAGCAGAAGCTAGAAAAAAGGTGGAAGAGGAAGCGAGGAGAAGAGCTGAGGAGGAACAAATGCTAAAAGAAAAACAAGAAAAAGAACTCCAAGCTAAACTTGAGAAACAGGTACCATCTCAAACACAAATGTGAAATTTTACATACATATATATGTATGCCAATATTTGTATATGCATATAACAAAATACTTCGTAGTATCTGGTCATCTACCTGAAATAAATAATGGCTCTATTGTATTTTACACGTTTTGATTAGAAGGAAGAAGCAGATATGAAAGCCCGTGAAGCAGCTGAGCAGCTTCGTCTTGAAAGGGAACAAATCATGCAGCAAATTGAGCAAGAAAGACTGGAGCGGAAGAAGGTAGATAAAAGATGTCTCTTTTAAGATAATTATTTCATTTCTTGTTAAAATACATGACCTAGGAAGTGCCCTATAGTATCTGGAATTAATAATCTGGAGGGATTACAGTTTGGTATTTACGCCTAATTTGGTGTTTGCCACTTGCATGTGGATGTAAAAATTTCTAACAAAATGAAATTGCTTAAACCAAATGACTTTCTACGAGGTACTAAACAAACAGAATTAGCCTTTACCCACAGAGTTAAAAGCCTGAGACAAACAGGGAATGGCATGCCAAGGCAAACATCAATTCCAACTCAACCCAGGACTTCACAGACTATTGAGGAAAATGAATGACTTTGTTTTTAAGCTTACTCAGCAAAAGATCCATGTCATTAATTGAGAAAGCTAAAGTGATAGACAAACAGGTTTTCTCCCACCTGGCTTGTCTCTGGTTGCATTATGCTGAGGCATCAGGGCTCTTAGGGCACTACCACACAAGGAAATGGCTAGAGCTGCATAACTTAGCTTTATCTACAGGTCTGTGGCAGAAAGAGAGAATAACTGCAGAGCTGCAGAACCTCTGGCTGGTTATAAAAAGTTGTCTTTCCATATATGTTATTCCAATATGATATTTTTAACTGTTTACCACTGAGCTGAAGGCATATTGCAGTTGCAGATCAGAATACCAAACCAAATATCTTTTTCTTTAGAAAATGTCTTTGAATATGAAAGATTTTTTTTCACAGTGTTGCAAAGAGACAAAGTTTGAGAAGGTTGGGATTTTTTTATTGAACAAAGAAGCTAAAAAAAAACCCAAACATTTTAGGATAATGCCTTACACATTTCCAGCCAGAAAAACTTCAGATACTTCATTTCACTCTTCCATTCCAACAAGCCTAGCTATTTTTAAAGGAACTACTTGGAAATAGTGAGAAAAGCATCATCTTCCAGAGCTGGAGCACAACTCATAACTATAAACACCTGCTATTAAAATGTTTGTCTCTAAATTGCATCTACAGGGAAAGTTATGTTCTGTGAGATGTGATATATAAAGCCAACTCCCAGATGTCTTTTCTCCCAGAAGTTTTTAATTTTTGACCATTTTTTCCCCCTTTATCATTCTCTTTTGTTAAATATTCTATCCATCTTCTTATCTTTGGATTTATTTTGATTTCCAGAGAATAGAGGAAATAATGAAAAGAACAAGGAGGAGTGAAACACCAGAAATAAAGGTATGAAACAGTGGATGGTTGCAAGGTTTTTTTATTTTGTCTTCTAATCCATATGTGAAAATTAAACCCTAGAGTATTTCCATGCCAGTAGGTATACTTGGGTACATTATACACAGATTTTAGTTTGATTTTGAACCGAGAATGATTGCTACTGTGTCACAGTTATTGTGCCACTGCTACAGAGACACAGCTTTAGGCAGCTGTTGTAGACTTACCTCCCTCGCTATCTAGCAAGATGGCACGAGCACATTCCTGGATGCTGGAGCTGTCATGTTTGCTGCAGTGATGTATCTTCTCCTCCTTTGTACCAGAGAGTGAGTTAGTTACTGAGCTCTCTGTGGTAAGCCTGCCAGGAATCAAAGATTGAGAGGAAGGCAATTGTGTTGAGCTAGAAAGTGACAGAGTCAAGGTTTCACTTCTATTTTAAGTTTTCTACTAAGAAGCTGTTTCTTCAGTTACTTTCAGAGAATTTTTTGGGTTTGTGGTGGTATTTTTTTGTTACTACCAAAAGAAAAGAAATGCTATGCCTCATTAAAAAAGCGGAGAGGGGGGGGAATTCCTCTGCTGTCAGTGGCATTTGACTGCCCCCTGGCACTAGGCAGTCTCACAAGTTTCAAGTCCAATCAGTCCCATGAAGGCTACTGCCCTTTGTCTAATACAGTTGACTCATTACTTGATTACAGAAGGAAGAGCCAAAACTGGAGGTACCATCAACTCTGAATGTGGAAAAGCAACCAAAGACCCTTGTTCTCAACCAGCCAGGTAAAATTTGCCATATTTTTTTTACCTGCTTTCCCAGTTAGTTCTTCCAGTTTTGTAATCTCAGGCAGAGCACTGTGTGTTATCTCAGGTTCTCTGTTTTCATATCAAAAAGAACAGCTACCTTTGCATCAGCAACAAATGTAATTTTAGAAACTGGGGATTTTGCTTTGTAAGCAGAAGCAGAAGAAAGTTTCTCTTCCGTTTCAGTACCTGACATAGCATTTATTTAAATGAAAAGTTCCAGTCTACCAATAGATTTGGTGCTTGGTAGAAAATTTTTTCATGCAACCAAGCTTACAAGTTTTTTATAGCATTGCTATATATACATATATTACATTTAATATGATGAGACAAAAAAGCATATGTGTTTAAAGCATTATTAAATAAAATATACCAATCTGGCAATTTTCTGTATTTTTGTTACTTTACCAGGCTAAGACTTTTAGTACATGATGTAAAAGATACAAAAATCTGTTCTTGTTTCTTCAAATTTAAAAGATGAAGCATAAAGAGCAGTTTTAGAAAAGGGAATTTACAGTATAGTATGATGAGTCATAGATGAAACCAAGCCCTCCTGCAATGTCAGTCTTCCTTTCTACTCAGTCTGTAACTTAAAAGCATTTGCTTTTTTTTTTTTTTTGCTTTTTTTTTTTTACTATTTAAATAAAGAAGTTGCTACTGTCATGATTTCTAACGTTATTTTGTAGAGATCAATGGATTGGCAACCTGCCTGAAAAATAAAAGCTTAGAAAGTGCTGCATCTGTAATCCCTTCCCAAGATGTAGTTGCTAATGGACTAAAGTCAGTTGCAGGACTTATTCAGCTGGAAGCTGTTGATGGGAAATCTACCAGCATGGAAGATTCAACAGATGAGGTTCAGTCCATGGATGTGAGGTACAGACCATATCTAGCAATAGACATTGTGGAATTCATATCAGACACAAAGTTTTCTGTTTCTTTTGTTAATACTTCACTGCTTTACTTCTTATCTACCATACAATGTGGCAGTCAGGTGTTTACTGTGGTGTACTCTGCTCCTGTCAACCACAGAATGGTTGCTTCAGACTGAAGTCAACAGAACCTCCTCTCACTCTCACATATTTGGTGATTAAATCATCTCTTAGGGATTCCATACAAGGTTGCCCAAACCTTTCAGCTCTGTCAAAGTAGCTACTGTGTATGCTGTCAGGGGTCACCTTTTTTTTTATTTGTGTCAAGACTGCATAGTTAGGATTCATGAGCTTTTTTCCCTCCATACAAACAGAATAAAGAAAATCATTCATTTAGAATTTTAAGTATTTAACTGGAATAATTGTATAGAAATCAGTAAATAACTTTGTGTGTGTTAAATACTGTTGGATTCTGATGGAAGGACTTTTAGGAAAGAAGAAAGTTTATAATTTAAGGCTGCTATGAGAAAGCTATCTCAGAATTTTAAATACAGTTTTTATACAGTGCTTCCTTAATCAGGAAGCCAACTTAACCTCTCATACTTTTCCAGTATTTCCAGTAAATCTGCATAAACAAATAAGAAATGCCCTACTAGGATAGTCTCAGACACAGTCAATAAGAAAAACTACTTAGAGAGAGCACCTGAGCCCAACACTTTCTGCAACCCAAGAGCACACAGAAGTGTTGCATTAGGGATGTTAGAGGGCAAAACTCATCCTGCCCTCTGAAATATCCACTAATAGAACTGTTGCCCGTGAGTTTATCCAGCTTCTTTTTCAACCTGATGATAATGTTTGCATCCAGGACCTCACCTGGCAGCAAGTTCCACAGTACAGTAAATTAGATTCTTTGCTATGTGTTAAACCTAGTCTCTTACTAGTGTCATTGGGACCCTAGAGGTTTTGTGTTGCAGGATTTGATGTGCAATAGTTATGCCCTCAGCTTATCCACCACTATTTAATGGTTTAAAAATCATCATGAAGCTCTTTCTCTACCTTCTCTTCTCCAAACTGAAATGCTCTAGCCTTACTAGTTTCAGCAAAGCATCAGCTGGTAGCAGCACTTCTTAAATTAATTTCTAGGATTTTTAATGTCTGAAGTATATCATAAAGTCCTAAGAAATAACCTTTTATTTAAGCTGTGAAGTGTTAGTACTTTAGGTAAACATTTACGGGGTCAATAAAAAATTAGCAAGATGCAATAAACATTTAACCAAGGGAATGGTGCAGCAGCTGAGTTGGCAGTAAACTACCAGAAATGTGTTTTTGGAAGAGGACAGTTCACATCACACAGCTGTGGCAAACCTTAACCTTTAAGGAATATGGATGAGCTACAACCTTCCATTCTGTACAGGGTAACCACTTTTTGTTTGGATTAGGATGTATTCTGGGTAAAGGCTTGCTTCAGATGGCCTTAATTAGTAGTTTTTGGACAGTCAGAAGATTATTTTCTTTGTAACTTAATGAAAAGGTACACACCTCTTATAATGCATCTTTTGTTTATCTTCTGTATAGCCCAGTTTCAAAAGAAGAACTTATCTCTATCCCTGAATATTCACCCATGAATGAACTTATGCCCGGTGTTTCTTTGGACCAAAACGGGACAAGTAATGCCAAGGCTCTTGAAGATCTCTTGGATTTCACAGGCCAAGCTACATACTCCAAGATGTCCAGTGACACCATTAGCCTAGATGACTGTAACAAAAACTTGATTGAGGGATTTAACAGTCCAGGACAGGAAAATACACTTAATTCTATCTGTTGACAACCTCACTTTTCAGTAGAACAGATAAAGGTACAGTATTGGGATATACCTCTTACTTACAATGAATTTCTGTGATTACTTATGAGCTTGCTAGAAAAATACAACAGTTGTAAGCAGCATATGCGGAGAGGGGAAGGGAGCTGATCTCCTGAATGTGTAAATTCAGCATAATCTTTTGATATTTGGAGCAAATGGCATCATGCAAACTTAGCGCATAGTAGCAACTGAAAGCATCAGGTAAATGGAAACATTTCCTTTATCCATTCAGAATATAGTGAGAAGAGCCACGCTTTTTTTTAAATTAATACAATACTTCTCCTCTAAGTCTCTGGAGCCCTTTTGCATGAAGAAAACAGTTAAGAGTGGGACCAGACTAGAAAATAGTAGTTGTTGCTGCTTGCTCTTTGCTGCTTCTGTAAATACTTGCAGCATGGTATAGAATCGCTTGTCTTGGAAAACCAGCAAACAAGATGAAAAAAGCACATACTAGACTTTAGTGACAATCTGAAGGTACAATGGCACAGACAATTTTCTTGTAAAAAGTGTATTCTAAATTACAAGACTGAGGTCACCTAACTTGCACAGCTGACTTGATACTTTTCTCTTTCTTTTAATTGACAGAGGTAGCAGTTTGTGGAGGATATGTATCCCTGTGATGCTACTGGCAGTAAAATATGAGCTTGTCGCTTGAAAAAGTTTCTGCAGTCCTCGAACACTGGATTTCAAATAATCAGAGCTGAGTATTACTTTGTCTTCCCAGGGAATATGTTAAATAACTGGCTGCTTCTGTCAGTAACCAGTGATCTAGAGCCTCAGTAGTTTCAGGGAAGACTGAGTATGCATTAGAATTTGAGCTTTAGCTGCTAACAAAGCACTTATTTTTTCCTTTAATTTAAAATTCATCTCAACACTTCACTGTGATTTTTACCTGTGCATTTTATTTTAAAATTATTCCTCCTTAAGCTTTATCATACATCTGTTTAGACATCTTTTTCTTGTAAATAATTATGAGATTTGCCACAGTGCATTGAAATGAAAAAATACTCTGTACTTAAGTTTTGTGCCTGTTTTTTCTTTAATAAGGATTTACTGGCAATTTTTATGCAGGTGTATAATTCAAATCTGTAGCTGAATAGGCTTGAAAAACAGACAGCTGCTGGAATCAAAAAGAGCCTTCTTACTGACTGTGGAGTGTGGGAGTTACCCTGTTATGGTTATGTTGACACTTTTAGTCACTAGTGGCACTTACTGGTTAATACTAATTAGTCTGGGAGCAACAATCAACTATGTGTTTTAAAACATACTTATGTAACACCTGTAAAAAAAAGTAGGCAAAATGCCTAGTATAATCCCTTAATATATATAGTATAGCTGTAGTAGATCCAAGTTGAGTGGTTGGGGGTTGAGGTAATGTTAATGTTTGACAGTGCAGACACTTGGTTAGTATGAGCAGGGTTTCTATGATGTTGAGAATTATTTAGGTTTCCTGTAGGCTCAACAAAACACGATTCAGTCAGCAGCAAAACAATATGCAAATGTTGCAGCAGAAATACAAAGGGTGAGACAGAGAGAATGTTGCTCGCGCCCTTGACAGTTCTCTAGGAATCTGTATGGAAAAATTCACATTGAGATGTATAATATCTATGTGCCATACAGTGTTAACTTTATTTCTGTTGGTGAACTATGATAACTTGATGCTAAATCATGTGCTGCTTTGGGGACACTTTTTTCCAAGTTCCTTATAAGAATAAATTATAAATACAACTCGCTTCAGACACTAACACAAACAAAGTGAAAACTTGGAGGGGGGGAGTGTATCTTCTTGATTTTTTTTTTTTATTTCACATGTTAAGGGAGTTCACAGTGTAGCTTGAGCTCAGTTGTAGCCCCATGCTAGTGCTTTTTAAAGCCAGCAGTGGGAAAGTAACCAATGACATTATGTGTGATGTATAAAGAAATCATAACTACAACAATCCAGCTCTATTTATGTTAGCGTACTCCAGAGAAATACTTTAACTGTGCAGTAAGCTGTAGCATGGTACTGTGTCTTCCAAATTAGTCCTTCATCTATTTCTTAAATAGTAAACAAACAAAACCAGTTGGTTTTGATGTGATACCTTGTGTTTGACAAATGTCACATTATATTTTATTATGGTGTCATTGTAGATTTCTGTATTTGCATGACATGTATAGCATGTATAAAGGTGAAATACATTTTCATTTATGAATCTAACCTGTTTCTTAGCTTTTTTTCACTCCCAGAAAAAATATGACTAAAAATACATGTACGTTAATTTGTTCCAAGGTGTTTTCTGGAGGATATTGTAATACTGAATGGAGTGATTGTCAGTGCCTCAAATTATTTCACCATTATTTCCTTTGCCATATACTAATTTGCTTTCTGAGGTCTTCCCAATACATGGAAAAAAATGCAGACTGGTGGCAGAAGAGCCTTAAGGTAAGGGCTTCCAAACTGTGGCATGCAGGGTGCTAGTGACTGTATACAAGCTGGTTTGCAGCCCCAGCTTCTGCTCTCTGGGATATTACTTGTCAAAGAAAGCCAGGAAAAGAAAACCTGGAAGGTGTGGTTGATAGATGATGTTCTGTTGAGTGTGCAAGAGATGTCCTGTAAGGGTATCCCAAACATAGATGCTGAACTTCTCTTCCAGCTTATGAGCACATACTCCTGCTTAGAAAGATGC